>OZ012715.1:7465464-8872130 GCA_963942605.1 Poecilus cupreus
AGATTATAATGATCTTATAACAAAAAAAGTTATTATTATTATTATTATTATAACAATATAGCATATTTAAGACATGATCTAGATATCGACAGCAATAATATTAGACTATTAAAAAAAAAAACAGAAATATTTAGATTGTTGAAACAACAATCGAAAATAATATCACATTACTAATATAAATAAAAAATTCTTATTGTAAATACCTAAATTGCTGTCACTATACGTAAGATAAATATTGCTATTGTAGCAATCCATTTTGTTTTCGTGCAATGCAATGAAATAAGAAATAAATAAAATAAATATATCACGTCATTTACCAATTTCAAGGTGTGGCACTCTGCTCAATACAGATCTCGGTATTACGATGTATAATACGTATGAAATGCGTTTACCAGTCGTCAAATCACGGCCTTCAAGAATGGTAATGGTAGAGGAGCCACAAAGGTAATTTTATGTGGTGAAAATTCTCAAAATTTATTTTCGAAAATTTGTCGGCTATGGAATACGGAATAATATTTTAAATAAATGAAATGCGTTTACCATCCGTCAAGACATGAGACCCAAATGTTTTTTCTTACTTAAATAAGTTATGACATGGTAAATAAATAAAATATAAAGTGTGGCTATAAAATAATCGGATTAGTAGTATTTAATCTTTTAATGGTTTTGTTTTAGAATTTTAACATTATACCGTTCAATATACGCCGCTCCATGTGAATTTTCCATTGGTTAAACCAGTTTTTTTTGTTCATGGTTTCCTTTGTTTTTTCTTTTACAGTTTCTACTGTCTCAAATCAAATAGTTCTTTTAGTGCTGATTTGAAATGAAGAATAGAAAGTCAGATGAGGCGAGATCCGGTGAATAGGGTGTATATTTAGAGGAGGTCTTGACTACGTTTCGTGAACAAGTTGACCTGAATGAGGTCTGTTAACATTTTTTAAATATGATTCTAGACAAGAAAATAAAACACCCGTATTTTTTTTAATCGCTGTATTATTTAGAGTTTACAAGAAAAAATTATTTAAAATTTGTAGAAATGTTACGTTACGAATGACGTGTTAAAATGCATGTGGTAGACATTTGACAAATGAATATTAGACAAGTATCGAGAGATTGGAAATTTGATAGTACTCATTGAAATTTAGGCAGATGCATGCGTTCCCATCTGTCATTGTGTTATCAGTATTAACCTAAAAACTATTTTTTATAAAAAAAAATACATTTTTCTGTTATATTAATTTGCGGCCATAAAAAAGTACAGTATGTTACACGTTTTATAAACTCTTCAGAATATATATTTGTTTTTTATACACTCGCTTTTCTCGTTCCTAAAAACTCGTGACTAAAGATACGTTTATAAAACTTACCATTGTAATGGGCGTCCGAGGAATAACTGGTTGTGTATGATTGATGGTTTGTTGCGTGAACGAATGATTCCGAGTGTGAAGAATAAACGAGCATGTATGAATCGCACTATGAATGTGGACGAGGCGAAAGTGGTGTGTCAGGATAGGAATGTTTGGAGGAGATTGTTTGTTGGTTGATTGTGTTTCTGGGTTCGTGCTACCCCACTAAGTGGGACATAGTGTGATGTTATGTATGTATGTACCATTGTAATACTAATCAAGTTATTTTATAGTCACTCCTCATATCATCCTGCCATTTACTCATTTTTTGTGTAGTGTCTTGGAATAAAGACAAGACCAAGACAAGAAGTATTTTCCATTTCCCAAGACAAGACAAGAAAGTATCATAAAGAATCAAGATTTCTTGTCAAGAAGAAGAAATTTTTGCATTCCGCATTTATGATTAAAATATAAAAATATTTATCTATAACTATGATTTTCAAAACAGCTATTATCCCATTAATTCGTATATATTTTATTTACTTAAGTTTATTATATAATATTCTGTTTTCTTGCATTTGGTCTACATCGTTTTGTATTCTTTTCCACGCTAATTTTGAAAAAACCTGTTACTTTTTTTTATTAGATTGAGAGGGAGAAATATTATTATGGGGGGGAAACCGATTCCGATTCTCGGCTAGTGGAAGAAGGTGGATCAAGTTAAATTTAGTTAGATTCTGTTACATCGGTTTCATTACTAATCGAGTATAACTGAATTATATTCTTTTATCATTAATTGTTTTAAATAAAAAGAAAGAACATCGAAGTGCAACGCGGCGCGACCAACATTTAAGAAATATTTAACTAAAAGGGAAAGGCATGGGCAGACGCCAACGCTACATTTTTGAGCGTTCTTATTGGATAATAAGATAGAAAAGGGGGATTCCCCTAAAATATCAAGAATCAAGAAATATCAAAAATTCTTGAAACTAGACAGGAAATACGTTGCCAAGAAATGAGCAAGACAGGAAACTTTCAATTTCTTGTCTTAAAAATCAAGCCCAAGACAAGAAATGGTCATCAAGAAAATATTTCTTGTCTCGATGAAACTATTTTTGTGTCACACTTTGCTTTTTCGAATCTCAGCACGTGATATAGTTTTAAGTGGCGACAATGTCGGTAGTGGGAATCGAATTAAGGATCTCAATTTTCATGGGTCGCTACTTTTCACACGAATCAATTTAATCATAGGTATTTGAGATATTTATACAAAAATTCATAGTTTGATAAGCAAATATCTCCGTGGTAACGCATTGGATTGTAGATCGTTAGATCCTCAGTTCGATTCCCGCACTCGATAATGTCTCCACTTTTAATTCTGGTTTGCCCTCCACTAACATGACGACTGGTCTGCACTCCTTAAAATATATAAACTGAGAGGGCAACATATTGAATACTCCGAAATAACAACTAATAAAGTTTTTTTTAAATTTAACTACTGATTTTATATGTCGCCTCTGTACCTCGTTTTCGGTGGTATGACAACGGTACGCAGTGTTCCTGTGTTCTCTGGTTTGAGTTATCGTAAAACGCTCATCCATCCAACTACTAACCGCAGGAATTGTTGCTTAATTTACTTTATCGAGTGAACCGTCTTCAACGCAATCTGGCATGACCGTTGCCACCACATTGATTTTATCTTCTCTTTGTATAGTCATATTAAGAATCATGATTTTTGTTCAATGTTTGTGTTTCTTCCAGATCGCCATGAACTCCAGCTACTCCCTGGACGACTACCCCCAAGAATCAGGCCTCACCCCCTCAGAAACCACCCTCCTGTCCCTCTACTGCATCGTGCTCGTCGTGGGGGTGCTAGCCAACGCAGGCTTGGCCCTCACCGTCTGCGGGCAGCACGGCTCTAGGTCCCATGGACGAGGAGCAGGTGCTGGAGGTCGTGTACGCAGCCGCAGCCCACTCCTGCTGGGCCTCTGTGCAGCCGACCTGCTGGTGTGCTGTCTTAGTGCACCCCTCACGGTGTGCTTTGCTCTGTTGGCCGCGAGGCCCTGGCCCTTTGAAGTCACGTGGTGCAAAGTGGCGTTTTTCTTACAGGTAAATTTATTCACATTTTACATTCGGTCAGACATATTGAGATAAAATAGCGCATAACATTTTTATTGTTAGGAGTAATAAAATAAATCGATGAATTATTTATAGTTCATAAAAAAAAAATTTTAAAAATTAGTAGTAGTAGAAAGTAACAAATATTTTTTTCGGTTTTCTTATAAGGCTATAAACGGACTGAAAACAAGTCGTTAAGAAGATCTATAAACGCACTGTTTTGTCGTTTATTAATTTTAGTGGTGGTATGAATGCTTCCAAAACAGACAAATGAATAACATATAACCTCAACTGGTAAGTTGTTGGTGTCGAAATATAACTTTAATTATAAATCATTCATCCTTTCTCTAGGTGTAGGTCATAGAACTAAAAAAAAATTAATATTAATTGTTTCAATTTTTAGCGAAAAGTGCCACCAACACAACTGATAAAAAAATCGAGTCGCATTTTTAAAAATTTATAGCGTGCATTATTCGATGAAGTTTTTCTTATCTTTAGACCTTAAAAGTGCTTTTATAAGTGACCTTATCAGTCTATTTAAGTACACCATCAAGTTTTAAGTGAATTAAGTGTCAAAACTCCGTTATACCAACATAAGTTATATTCATTCAAATCTCTTCATATTTCGATTATGATAATTAGCCGATTTCACTATGTACAAAGATGGATAATTGTATACATCCACCAAGATTTCAATTTCTTCTCTACTCCATTGTGTCATTTTAAGTTTAATGTGAATCAACACTTGTACACACCAAAAACACAAATGACATTTGACAGCTACTTCACCTCTTTCAAAACATTCACTAAGTTGGTAATGGGGTAAAAGCAGCAATGCACAAACGCACGGCCAAATCTTTTAGGAATTTTAAAGAAAAAGTACCGCATATTGAAGATTTTCGTTATAAGTCGATTAATTTATTTCTCTTACACTTATAACATCCTTGGGGGCTATGATTTGACGGCTGGTAACCGCACTTCATACGAAAAAATATATCACCTACCGAGATCTGCGTAAGCAGAGTGCCACACCCGTAATGGGTAAAAGGCGTGATGATATATATATATATATATATATATATATATATATATATATATATATATATATATATATATATATATATATATGAGCGAAAACTTTTAAGGTCACTTGAAACGAAAAGCTTCACCGTGTAATGCACGCTTAACAGAGCAATAAAATTACTTCAATAGAAAAAATTGTTTAAAAAGCATATTTCATAAGACATAAGACCCGTTATCGCACTCGTGCAAAGTAAAACTTTACTCGTGCGTTAAGTGCTTGCCTTATGAAACTTGTTTTTAATATACTATTAATTAACAAATAGTATTTTAAAGCATACTTGTTTTATTCGAACTACAAAATAAATTATAACCTACAAAATTATTTTTAAGTCTTTATAAACGATGTGCTAAATTTATAGGAAAATGAAATTAGATAGAATCGGCCAAAATTGTAAAACTAGTTTCGTCTCTCTCATGCCTTCATCAACTGTGATCCGCTTTTAGTGTAATATCCTTTTAACGACGCTTATGAAATTCGTAAACTACCCTCTTATTTCGTTGACAAATAATCCTTCCAGAAACACTTTTCGGTTTTCACTGTTCCATTTCCTTGGTCACATTTCTGCGATGAAGGTTAAGTTCGTCATCGAATATCAAAGGGAAATATTCCTTATCGAATTCAATATAAAAGCAAAGTTAGGTAACATTTCCTGAAGACAAGCTACTGACGGAAAATATACGAGATTATTTCTCATAAACCTTAAGTATATGAACTTGTTAAAGTATAAGCAACTACCTCTTAAAATCGAACTCTTCTGGAAAATTGAAGTACTTGTGTTAAAATTCTTATTTGAACTTGAGTTTTTTATTGGCATGAGGTCTCGTTGTACTTGAAAATATGTAAGTACTCGTAACTTGTGTTTACTAATACTACTTCTTCTCGAAATACGAAAACTTCGAATAACAAAAGCTCTAATACATAATTATTTTTCATGTATTAAAATAAAGACCTAAATAATTTGGTGTAGACATTACACAACTTTCTTCTGAATTAAAATGTTCAATAATTACGATAAACATATTTTACGTATAGAATAGATATTTGAGTTTTGTTGTCATAGAATGTAATTAGTAAAATATATTTTTATATACAGGATGTTATATTTAAATGTAACCAGCTAATATCTCGATCATTTATCAACAGCAATTTATTTCACATAACATGATTTATACAACATACAGGATAATTAATAGTGGATGTACATTCATGAATTTATTTCCAGTTTACTAGTAATAAATATTAGCATTGAAATTTTAAATGATACATACAATATTTATTTTTTTTAATTTTTAAAAAAAATTCAAGTTTACTTTACAGTTATGTAAAATAATACATATGTTATATGTTACATTATTAAAAAATAAAATGGCGAGCACTTATTATCCCTAATCGAAAAAAGAATAGCAATCCATGACAATGCCTCGAAATAAAAAAAATATTTAATTTAAATAAAACAATTAAACAAAATATTGGTAACACGATAAATGGCATCTATCAACTATCAATAATAATTGTTATTATCTTTTTCATCAGCAAGTTTCAGTGTAGTGCCTTATAAATTACTTACGTAATTATACAAATTTGTTTATATGCTAGATGTGTATTATATATTGTTGTATAACTCATGTTATGTGTGAGGTAAATTGCTCCGAGGTAACGCATCGGACTGTGGATCGTGAGATCCTCAGTTCGAATCCAACTTCCGACAGTTTCCTATTTAAATTTACATCTGTGGTTCCCCCTCCACTAATAACTTTGGGGGCTATGACTTGACGGCTGGTAACCGCATTTCATACGCAAAAAATATATCACCTACCGAGATCTGCGTAAGCTGAGTGCCACACCCACAAGGGGTAAAAGGCGTGATGATATATTTATTTATTTTTTTTTATTTTATGTTATGTGAAATAATTTGCTAAGTTGATAAATAAGCGAGATATTTGCTAGTTCCATTTAAATATAACACCCTGCAGGTACATAAAAATAAAATTTTTAATTATTTAGTGCATAATTCCTATTAATGCAAATTGTTGTTGTGTTAAATGATTATTTTTATTTTGATATGGCTGGAATTTATACTAACGAAAATAACTATAAAAATAAAAATTAATTAAATTTCAATAAAATTTTTTCTAATATTTTTTTATAAATTATATATATATCATTAGTGGTCAAGATTCAATCCCTAAAATAGGATTCAATCTTGACCACTGATGAATTGTTTAAAAGGATGAGTAATTTTTATTGATCGCTTTTAATTCTACTGATCGATATATGTATTTGATTTTTTGTTTATCTCTGAAGGTTTAGCGGTTTTATTTAATTTTATAAGAATCCAATTCTAAAATAAATAAATATATCATCACGCCTTTTACTCATTGTGGATGTGGCACTCTGCTTACGCAGATCTCGGTAGGTGATATATTTTTGAGTATGAAATGCGGTTTCCAGCCGTCAAGTCATAGCCCCCAAATTTGTTAGTGGAGGTGGAACCACAGGGGTAAATTTAAATTGGCAACTGTCGGCTATGGGATTCGAACTGAGGATCTCACGTTCCACAGTCCGATGCGTTACCACGGAGCTGTTTACCCCATTTTTATGTAAGAATATAAAATGATTCGAATATTGAATTAAAAAAATACTATTTCATTTTAAAATATATAACTTTGTGTTTTAGCTTGAGAACCTCGTTGAGAACCACTGGTTTAAAAAATATTTTCTTCCATAGTTAGATATCCTTCTTGGTCCTTTATAAGATTGTCTTATAATAGTATTTTATTTTATCTTTAATAACATGGAAGTTATATGAGGTAGCTTGTTTGGCTGTTACATCCTGTACGTATAAACCCGCAGTATTACCAACCTGGGCGAATGTAAAATTGCGAAGTTTACTGCTGATGTTAATAGTTAAAAGAAATATTCCAATTTGATGGCAGGTATTGTTATATAAAGGCCGAGCATACAAAGGGAATCGTCCTTTGAGAATGCTCTTGACTTTAAAAGAAGAAGATTGAAATATCCACAATTTTATTGCGACAGACACGTGTTACGGAACAGGAAGATTGAAATAAAACAATTTCAAGAATTCATATACCTACTGAGCGAAACGCAGAAATTCAAATTCTTGCGGAAACCTAAGCTGCAATTTGTCAAATCAGAATTTAGTAAGTGATATGTCAGCCCACAAATATTTAGGGAATTCGTAGTGCTGAGAAGTTTGCCTTCTGATCTACTTTTCTTTACGGTATTCGCTGTAATATGGACTCAAAAGTAGCTTTGCAACTTTATGTACTACTTTTATTTTCTTATATTTTTGTAGAATTTTACTTGTACATATACACCTAGTACCAGAATATTTCCTGAGTTAACTTATAAAACTTTTATAATACATACATGACAACGCGATAAAGTTTTATATTATGTTATAATTTTGCATTTGTATGTGTTGCATTTTGACGAAAGGCATGAGGGTAAGAAGCCAGTATTATGGTAACTCACAAACATAACTTGGGATTTTAAATAGAATAAGTATAACTCTGGAACTTTTTATTATAGAAAAGGAAATTTAGTCTTTAATTTCCTGTTGAAAGATATCATCTGCGTCGAGCAAATTGAAAACGTTTACCAGCAAAAATACTGATAATAATAGAATAGAAAAGAGACATTTTTTGCGCGGTTTAATAATTTATTATTATTCAGGATTATGTTCGATCATCGACGCATTAATAAATGGTACCACGAGCTCTGTTTTTGGATGTTTTAAGAAAAGTGTTTTACCTCCTACCTACAATGTTCTAAAATTATTTTATAAAAAAATACTTCAAATAAAAGTGGTAGATAATATATTTCTCTGTAACTTTATCGAAACATATTTTTATGAAATAATTTAGAGCATTGTACAGCGTTAAAATATTTTTCTTAGAACACCCAAAAATAGATCTCGTGGTACCAGACATAGGTTTTATATTTTAGTGGGAATGCATGCTTGTAAATATTTTGTTTGGAAACAAAAGTTGCCCAATTATCGAACTTTGGCTCCGGGAAACTTTTCGTCCAAATTATGTAATTTAATTCAATTTCCGCAGTTGAATTCAACGAATTTTATTTAACAAATATACATAGTCTACCTTATCAAATTCTAAACTTGAAACTTATAAGAGATCCTGAAACTGGAGAGGTATCTAGCTACACAAAAACTATTTTAATCTTTAAAACTAATAAAATTCTCATCCTCGGTAGAACTAAGATAGACCAATCAAAATTGTTGATTGATTCCCTTAGTTCTACTGAGAATAAGAACTTAGTTCTCGAAATACGTGTATATGTAGATATTTTGTTTATAGTTTTTAGGGTTAAGGATTCGATTTTGTTTTATTATACTATATACGCAGCCTTAGGTTTTTACATCCGCATATATATGTAAGGGAAGTCATTTGACGAGTCATAATAGTGGATTTTCAACAGACAAGCACGTTTCGTAGTCCCTAGAATACGATTTCACTGTTTTCACGATGACGTCAGTATGTGACGACTTATTGTCTACAATAACTCAAAATCTAATCCCGATATTATTTTGTAATTACACATTTAGAATTTGGTTCAAGTTACGAATTGATTAGATTTTGGTAACAATCCATCAACTTTAAGTGGATGTTAACTTGAAGGCCTATCAGGTATTAAGAATATCTCTGTAAATAAATAAATAAATGATTTATAATACATTTATATTCATAAAGATGTAGAATAATATTGACTATAATTTTTATTATTTATTTTTCCATTATTTAAAATTTGTTTAGCTGGGTGATTTTGAGCTGGGTACATAAGATATTTTCATTTATTTTCGTCATGCCACTGGTTATGACTTATGTACTTGGGTAGGTAGAGAACGCGCGTTTTTGCCTTATATCAGTTTGTGGAAGTATATAGTATATTCCATAACTAAACCACGATCCTGGTTGTGGTTTTGTTGTGGTACGTGTGGTCAAGCTGTGGTTATTGAAAGAGTGGTTATGATTCAGAACACTTTAGTTAATTTTTGGAAATATAGCAGAAATTTAGCAATTTTAACGTTTTGTGTATTTATGAATAAAGAATAAAATTTTTGAAAATTGTAAAACTATGTAGTTATGATTATATTTCATTTAAATACAATTTTATATATTATATTATGAAAAATTAGAAAATGACCACAATTGGGCTTCCAAATTATCAAGAGATGGCGTTGATCACAATTCACATAAGGTACATGACAATTTCATTTCGTATGATATTTTTTGATGGCGAATGCGTGCTTTAGTATTGGTAGTTTGCTTTTATTGGCAGCAGAACTATATCCATACACACTGCAAATTTTCCTGTTTTTATAGGTTTTTTTGAAGAAAATTCAATCTTAACATATAATCTACAAATACAATGTACCTTTAATTTTTATATCTTATTTAAATAATACGGCTTAAGCAAATGTAATAGTTACATTGGAATACTCTTAAAATAACTACTATTGTTATTAATGAAAAAAATTACTTTTAAAATACAATGAAATTTATGTACCTTATGGTTAGTTCAGCTTTCTACCACTAGTTAGCGTATTTTAATTTTGGATGCCCAATAACCACAAAATTTTTGTGGTCGTTGTGGTCATGAAAAAGAAACCAAAATTTCAGGAATCACGTTAGAAATGTAACAACGAGCCTGAGATTATTTTCTGGTTTCATTACGCAATGATTAACCAGAACCTTGGTTCAATTTCCGAATATACTAATAGTATTTTAAAGTGAAACCATGTCCGATTCTAAGGCATGTTTTTTTTGTACCCAGAACAAAAGCGGCCAAGCATCATTTTATAAAAAAAGAAATATGTTAAAAATATCTTAAAATATTTTCAATTTATGAAATAAATAAATTAATTGGGCATTATTCTTGTAAATACCTAATTAATTTGACTGAAAATAACATATATACTCTAATATATAGTTTATTTTATTTAAAGACTTTAAGTATACTATTGATCTGTCAATCACAATAAATAGTCCTGAAGAGAAATTGGTGGACATTACAATATATCGCGACCGTGAGAACTGAGAAGTAATAAGAACAAATTTGATATGACCTCTAGCTAAATCACGATAAGACTATTCCTATATTTTGGTAGTAATTGATTGTTTTAGTAAAATCTCCTTATTTGCTAATGCATGGCATCATTAAATATTTGGAAAATGCTATATTTTAATGATCAAAGTTGCGCATAGAGTCATATCAAACAATGGTGTTCAGTATCGCTCCCGAGAATATCTTAAATTATTGTCATCTTATAGTGTGAAACTTCCTTATATCATCCATAGGTACACGCATTTTATTGCTGCTAATTGTTTATTACCCATATTTCAATCAATAAAACCTTTCCTACACTTCCACTGTTCTCCAATTTTTACGCAGAATGTTCGGTAATCATAAAAATGTCCGAAATTGCGAGTTGTGTTGTAGGTCCTCATAGAACACAACCATCTATGTCTATAACACATTACTGCTAATTATTTATTACTATTTAAAATACATGAAATAAGAAAACTGAGACGGAATTTTTACATAAGAACAAGCGGCTGATAGGTTAGGATTGACCCTGAGTAAAACTCAATTCATTCGGATGCAGTTGTATAGTAAATATTTCTGTGGTTTTGAGGAAAAACCAGTTGTCACAATTTCATGATTTCAACCTATTTACGTTTAAAGTTTCACAAGTTACATTTATAAATACTTCAAAATGGTTCCTAAAATCTACTTGATTTCATTTATATTTGAAGGACAAGTATATATGAAACATGCCGAACTCGACAAATTGATTTATACGTTTTAGCATGCATCTAAGTGGAACTTAACTCGTTTTTTCCTTAAGAAATATCACATAACTGGTTATTCCTAAAAAAAATGACACTTTTGTCCAAATTATTCAAAATATAAATATATATATATATATATATATATATATATATATATATATATATATATATATATATATATATATATATATATATATCGGGTAATATCGTATGGAGGTCATCAAATGAAAATATACATAAATATGTACCAAAATCTGCACGTCAAAAAAATGACTTAATTGGTTTTTCTTCAAAACCACAGATTTAAAGGCCACCATTTAATATTGAGGTTAAGCTCGAAAATGTTTTCTGCCAGCAAATATATTCAGTTGAACCGACACTTGTGGACAGTCAGTAGAATAATATTGATCAGCAAATGATGTCATATTCGGCAGCTCTAAAGTTATTTTTATAGCTAATTAAATACATTTACAGCAATATAACTAACACATAACAATATATGTATATCCGAAAAAAAATTAAATTCTTAGAACAAAATAAGGTTTGTGTTAACCGAAAGTTCGTTATAAAAGGCTTCTTTATAAGTGAAATAAAATAGCATACTTCTTATGTACCAATTTGTTCGTACTTTCCAAATTGGTTCGTTACAACCGAGTTCGTAATAAACGAACATTACTGTAGCTTTTTTTTTTTTTGCTAACTCAATATTTAAATTGCGAATGGCTACATTTAAATATGGTCGTTATATATGTTACTGTAAAAGTACGTACTCGTATATTGGTTAATCTTAAGTTTTATCAATAAATCTTGGGATTAACCAACATGAGTTGGTAAATGTAATGATTTACTAGTAAAAACCACAGATTTACCAATTTATGGGCTTTGACAGGTTAGGTTAGGTTATTTACCGTGTCTTTAAAAAAATCCTAAGATTTAACAAGGGAATGGCAATACAAATTTGAAATGAACGATGATCACAGAACTGTTGGACTGTGTTACCAATAAGTGTTGTTAAATCTTAGGTTTTATTGGAAAATCTCAGGATTTTACAGTAACATATTGAAAATCCAGCTTCTCAATATGAGTACCGTTTAACATTCGCTAAATGCATCTCTTCTTCTTTTCAGGCCCTGCCAGTCGCCGTCTCAACTCTCTCCCTAATGCTAGTAAGCGTGGACCGCTACCTAACCGTAAAATATCCTCGTCCCGTCGTCAAACTCCACACACGTCCTTTCACCCATTGCTACACCGTAGCCGCATTGGGTGCGTGGGTCCTGGGCTTCCTAGCCACCTGTCCCATCCTGGCGGTCCGCCGAGTGCCCCCTCGGGCTGGGGGGCGCTGCGTCGAAACCTGGGGATCGGCTGAATGGAGAGGATGCTATGTGCTGTGCAGGCTGGTGGTCGTGCATGTAGTGCCGAGTGTCATGGTGTTGGCATGTCACCTAGGTGTTAGGAAGAAGCTCACGGCGTTGAGTTTGACGGCTCGAGCTGCACATGGGGAGTTGCCTTTACCGGTGCCGTTGCTGAGGAGGCCTGCGCATGTTATTATTGTTGCTGGGTTGGCTAATAACGCGGATGGAAAGGTAAGATGGATTCCTTTCTCTTTCCGTTCGACGAACCAGTAGTTGAATCATCAGACTATCCCGTTTTCGAATGTCAATTGGGATTTCGGAAACTATAAGAGTTAAATTCGGTTGTATGAATGGGTGGCGATTTCTGGTTTGTAACCAGTAAGATATGGGATTAAGAATGCGGGATGTATTTCAAAAGACGGCAAGCGTTATTAAAACACGTTTAATGTGAGACTGCGAAACAAGGAAAAGAGTTCTTTTCATCTGGGACTTTTCTCGACTCAATCTCAAGGCCTCTAATTTCATTTTATCTCATTGTTCAGTCTGTCGATTATAGCTGGGTAATATATACGAAAAAATGCGTTAGTATTTACTGAACTATTCGGTAAACTATGAGGATATAAGATACATTTTCTAAAAATTTACCAAACTTTATTGTAAATATTTCTAATTGCTTAGTAAACAACCGTGTTTAGTTTCTTAATTGTTAATACATTTTCAGACATGCATGTTATGTTTCAACTTACCAAATACGGTAAATTCTACTGCTCTGTTTTTTTTTTGTGTATACGATGCGTCAAGATTAAATGGTCAAATAAAATATGTATTTAGGATCTCATAATATATGATTTTAAAATTATATATTGCTATCTTCATACGTTTTATAATTCATTTTACTTATTACATCAATACTTAAAAAAATTAAATGGCAGTTACTACATTATATTCTAACCAACAACCAAAATGATATTAGTTCAAATTTCATTTAATCTCAATGTCAAGCCTAGACTATATTATAAAAAGGGAATATGCAGGGTATGCTTCAAGGTTAAATGACCAAACTTTAAATATGAATTTAGGACCTCAAATCAAGAAAACAAATATCTTTGGAGATACCCAGCAAAGAATAAGTTTAAGAGGTATGACCTATTAAAGAGAGTAGAAATTATTTAAATTTTTTGTAGACATTGTACAATACTTTACTAATATTCAATAAAATAGAATTTCAGTATTTATCCTAGTAACGATTTAACAATAAGTTTTAATTAAGAATTATTGCATATAAATAATCTACGTAGTTTCTACAAAATTTGCCAGTTTAAAACTTGTGTGGAATAAAGTTCAACAACGGCTCACACCAATAGTGTATGTCGATATGGTGTTCGGGTAAGATTTCTATGTCGAAGCAACCAACAACTTCGGAAGTCCATACCTCTTAAGCGTCTGAAAGGAAAGTTAAATTTATATTGTAAGTTTGACCCTGAAGTATCCAGTAATGCACCTTTGGGAAACAATGATTTTGAGAAGTGATTTCTATACAGTATATAGTTATAGTTCTTCCGATCAAAACTCGACGGATCGTAATAAAACAATTAAACACACCTGAATTACGTTTAACAACCTGTCATAAGAAAATGTGAACACTGTCGCTGTTTTCTCAAGTTTAGCACAGTTAGAATCTGTCCTAACAAAAGTAATAGTAAATAAATAGGTAACAATATTAAATTAAATATATACTTAAAACTATTACATTAATATTAATTACAATGCTGCTATACTTCAGTATTATAAATATTATAGTTATTTAAATTGTTATTATATTCACACTTAATGAACTCAAAGATGTTAACAATAACAATAGTTTATTGTAACAATATTTACATAAATCATACATACAATAAAACAATGAACATAACAAAATTACTCATCGGTTTCAATACTTAATCTATCGTTCATTAAAGATATGAAATGCTAACGGCATGGTTTCATCCGGATTAATTTTGCTAGTAATTTTATGCTGAAAATTAATTTCTAATTTGTTAAATAACATTTTAAATTGGATATTTAAATCCAGGTTAAATTCTTTAAATTTGAACAATGATAATTTGGTAATACAAGGATAATAAATATAACGTTTGTACTTATGTAATCCGAAATATAAAATATTAATGTAAAAATAATAATAACTATTCCTTTAATTCGACACTGGACATTGGAAGTATTCTGAAATATATATAGCAATTTGGGGTATAACCGTTGAAAGGTTCTTTTGTATGTTTAATATGAAGGGTACTTAATTGTTTTATTACGATCCTCCGGGTTTTGGTGGCTGAAATATATCTTATGTCGGAGAAACAAAATTTAATTCTCCCAATTTTTATTTGTAGCCTGTTCGTCTTAAAATAATATGGGAAATACATGCACTGTAATAAAAGTTCATTGAAATTTAGCGAACTATTTGGTAAAATAAGGACATAAGAAACATGTATCAACTGAAAATTTACCAAACTTTTTGTGTATGCGTCTAATTGCTTAGTAAATAAAAGTGTTTAGTTTCTTCATTATGATGACTTTTTTCAGAAAATGCATCTTACATATATCCTCAGCTTACCGAATAGTTCGATAAATTTTAAGGTACTTTTTTCCGTAGATATATCGGGAATATATTTCAAATGGAAATTGTCAGTACAAATGCGAATTATGTTTTGTTGGTCCAAAACGACGAGAGTGGTCGAAGAATAACAGAGATAATTTTGATGTACTAAATATTTCATCTGAGAATCTCATATTTCACAGTCCGATATGTTTACGAAGCAATTTTCATCATCAAGTCTTTATCAAAGCCACTGTTTTACAATTACATGAAAACTTGACAGGTAATATACGTGACACTGTAACAGCACCCGAATAAAAAAAAAATTAACAGTACGCGTAATGATCTATCGCAGTGGTTCTCAAAGTGGGGGACGCAAAAAATAATTGGGGGTCGTAGAAATATTAATTATAGATCAATTTTTTTTTCATATATTTCATGTTTAGAAATATTATAAATAAAAACAATAGTATTTTTATACACTAATTTTTCCCGCGAATTACATTGAAGCACGAGTCGTAGGCGAGGGTTACAATACGACAAGAAAAAAAATCCACTTCTCTCCTGCGGAGTGTATATACCTACTATTTTTTTCACAACCCCAATATTTATGATTGTTTTCATGTATTTCAAAATTATTTTAATTGTAATATAATTTCTGATAGTTACTTTTGAATTGTTTAATTTGGTTTTTACATTATTTCCGCAAATTTCCCGGACGACGAGAGATAAAGTGTATATATCTCCCGTAGATATGAAATTGGCTATTTCTGTCATGATTTTGATATCATAGAAACATAGATTCTCTCCCAGTCGCGAAAAATAGTATATTATAATTAAGAGAGAGAAATGTATGTTTTTTCCGCAGAGTAAATTGAAGCACAAGCCGGAGACGAGGGCTACAATACGACAAGGGCAAAAATACACTTCTCTCCTGCGATATATATATACTCCATTATTTATGATGGTTTTTTTGTGTATTTCAAAATTATTTAAATTGTAATACAATTTATGATAGTTACCTTTGATTTGTTTAATTTTGTTAATTTTTCAAATAATTTGAGCAATTTCCCACACGGCAAGAGAGAAAGTGCACAAATCTCCCGTAGATATAAAATTCGCTGTTTCTCTCATAACTTTGGTTTCATACAAATCGAGTTTCTTTCCCGGTCGTAAAAAAATATTCTTTACTTTTAAAAATTGTTCATATAAACAATAACAACAATATAAATATTTTAATACGAATCTAAATATAACATAAATAAAATTTAGCTCTATTTGGGAATACCAAAGATAAGTTATAAATTTGTTGATACTAAAAATAAATCTGCTATTAATAAAAATTCTATGCAGTTAAACAAAAGCTACTAAATTTAAATTAACCCCCCCCCCCCTCCTCCCAATAACGGGATATTTTCTACACATAATGGATATGTTTTTGGTGGTCCTTTGAAATTTTTAAGTGCAAAAGGGGGTCGCGGACCGAAAAGTTTGAGAAACACTGATCTATCTCATAACAAATTGGATTTTATCTACTTTTCGTACACTACTTTTCAAGAAAATATATAAGACATACCTTTTGACTAGTCGTATGGAAGATGACCTCTAGTACTAGAAAATATTTGGTGTCGATATCACCACAAACCGCATCGTACTTATAAAATTTTGAAAAGCAGGTAAACCTTTCAGTCAAGTGTCAGGTGTAATAATTTATATTCCGAATATTGCAAATAAAATTTAAAAAACATTTCCGTTTACATTTTTTCGGAAACAACTAACGACCTTGATCGAGCCGATAGCGCATTTAATGGTTTTTAATTTCTAATCGATTCATTAAATCAATATATGTCAAAGTAGTAAAATAAAATGCATATGCAACATGACACGTTCATTTTCTCGTCGAAATTGTCTGCAGTCAAATCTGCAATTGAATTTTAATTCAGTAGTTGTCTAAATGCATCATCGGGCAATTTGTAGTTCCATATTCGCTAAATTCAAGTGTCAACCTGCCATTAAAATGGGGATTAGTTTAATTTAATATCAGCAATTCCCAATTTCACGTTAATAGCTGACGTCAACCATGGCTGGCCTAAGACATGACTAATATCACTCGTTAATCGTCTTGCCTCATATTAGCCATTCCAAATTTGGCCTTACCCTACCTACTATCCAATAAATATATTTATTGAAAACTTTTTTTTTTATTAAAATTGGAATATATATGCTAGTACCATGAGATCCGATTTTGGGTATTTCAAGATACAATCTTTTAAAATTGTATTATAAAAAAATACTTGAAATAAAAGTGGTAGATAATATATTTCTGTGTAACTTTTATTCGAAACATTTTTTATGAACTAATTTTAAAACATTAGACTTTGCTAAAACACTTCTCTTATTACACCGAAAAACAAAGCTCGTAGCACCAGTCATTGTGATTAACGATCTTGAGATCCCTTGTTCGAATCCCACAGCCCACAGTTTCCATTTTAATTTTACCCCGGTGATTCCCTCTACAGTTTACACTAACATCTTTGGCAGCCATGATTGGTAACTGGGTTTTATTTATTATAAAACTATATTATATACCGAGAACTTCGATACCAGAGTGCCACATCCAATATGGATAAATGACGTGATGATATATTTATTTATTTGTTCATTAAAATAGGAGAGACAATGAGACTTGACAAATTTGTTTATTTCTTTGTCAATTAATGTATGTAGAAAGTAATCCCCATTTTAAATATATTTAGTTATAAGAGTTGAGCGATTAGAAATAGAAAGCTGTATAACTCACAAACTAAGCGAGCTATCAAAATTTCGTTTTCGAATTGGACTTCTGGTGCATAAATTGATATAAAATTAATTTAATTTATTAAATTTTAAAAATATATCCAGAAAAATATTGAAAATAAAGAATATCATCTCGCCAGTCACCAACTGTGGGTGTTGTACTCTGCTTTCGCAAATCTCGGTAAATAATTTTTTTTTGCTCGTGAAGGATGGCTACCAGCCTTTAAGATATAAACCCCCTCCCCCCATGTTTGTGGCGAGAGGACCAGAGCAATATAGTTAAAATGGCAACTCTCGGAAATGAAATTTAAACTGAGGGTCTCATGTTTCACACTTCGAAGCGTAAGTAAGCAGTGATTTCAATACGACAGATTAGCATTAATAGATTAAGAAATATAATTGGTGACATATTATGTTAATTGCTTGTCATAAAGTGTACAAAATAAGGATTGTGCTGAAATTTCGAATTCCAAATTATATCCTGGCATAAATGGGAGCGACCGAAATGGCAACGCGTCCTTTGGAAGCACTTTGCAGGTAGTTATCCTTATTGGGTCTATATCTCATAAATTATGAAAAATTGATTCTGTCCGTCTGTTTAAACGTCCGTTAAATTTTCATGTTACAAAGTAGTCTTTTAGTCACGTTTAAATTTAATAAGAAAACATTGAAAATATCTAACAAAGGTTAAAAGCTTCAAATCGTATAATATTCCCTTTGACAGCAGCTGTCATCCTTTTTTGTCAGCGTTTGAGATTTATCGACATTTCAAAAATAATTAGGATTCATCTAAAATGGAGCAGAAACATGAATACATTTTCTAGGATTTACTGAAAACACTCATAAATTATGGATTTTGAATTCAGGACGCACAATGAAATGGGTTCGCGTGTTTTTACCGTTTCGGCTATTTGTAAATTCTTTGGGTAAACATCTTCGCCTAGAATGAAAACTGGTTTACATTTAGCTAAACCGGTTAAGCTCTGGTGTAATCACCAATGATATTTATTTACAATTAATTAGCAAATTCAGAATTCAGCAGTAATTACCTGTGACGTGTGATCAATTAAACAAATTTGATACACGGAATATTCTTTACGCGATTCGAATATTTCAATTTAAACGATTAACACTTTGATCTACCAATGTTCCCTTATTGATGTCAGAGAGAATAAAAGATTTGCAATTCTCTTTTAGAAAATTTAAATGTACCTTGTTTAAAATTCTCACTTATTCTGTGTAAACAACTTAACTATATTGGACACATATACTGATTGTATTAACCTAGATCTACATCAACTAAAAATATCAAGTAGTTCCTATATTATACAGGGTGCTCTCCAACTTAAATGACAGATACTTCACGCTATACAGACCAAGGATAAAAAAGAAGATACAAATAAAATTATCTTAGAAATCATTTAATGTATAATAATAATAATAGGGTAAACAGTTCATTGGTAACGCATTGGACTGTAAATCATGAGATCCTCAGTTCGATTCCCTCAGGCGAAAATTGCTACTTCTAATTTAACCCTTATGGTACTATTCTACTAACATCCTTGCGGGACGTGACTTTTACAGCTGGTAATTGCAATTTACATGTAAAAATATGCCACACCGAAAATTACCTGTCAATCCTGTCACAAATAAAAATGTTAACATTGTCACTGATTTCTCAACTTTAACACAGAATTGGACTTTTACAGTAATATTTATTATAATGTTGCTGCACACATTATAATTTTATGCTAAAAAATAATTTCTAATTAATGTTTTTTGTAATGACATTTTAAATTGGAAATTGTAATACAGGTTAAATTCCTTACATTCAAACAATTATAATTTCATAATACAAAGATAATAAATATATCATTAAATAGGGTCGTTCACTATTTTTTTTGTGAAACTTTATATAATTTGAAGACTATTATCAGTTTAAAAAAGTCGTAATTGTTAAGACGCAATGATTTTTAAAAAATGTTGTGAGTTGTCCTATGTTATGGATCTCAAAAACATAATAGGGATTATAAATAATTGTAGTCAAATAAATGTTCTATTTTATTGTTTAGAAAATTATTTAAATGGAATTAAAATCACTTTCCCTGGTAAATAATTAAAATATACATAAACACCATTTAGTACAGGAAGAAATATCCTAAGGAAACTAAGATTATTTTAGTCAAATGTTTGGTTACCACTGTTAAATTTTGCTAAGCTATATTAGAATAGATGTGTGAGAGAGATTTAAACAGAGAAAAATAATACTCTGATGCCAGAATTGCTATTATTAAAACTCATATATCATAATAATTAATTTTATGTTTTAAACTTCTATTATATCTAGTACAATATTTTTGGGTTTAGTGACTATTGAAGTACCCCATTGTAATTGTATAATTCAAATTATAAAATATTATTGAAAATGCATTGTAAAAACAAGAATAACTTTTCCTTTAATCCGACACTGGGCATTGGAAAAATTCTGACAAATATACAGAAATTTGTGGTATAAGCGTTGAAAAATTATTTTGTACTTTTAAAATAGGGGGCGCTTAAATGTTTTATTACGATCCTTTGGGTTTTGATGGGCTGTAGTATAAATGGAGTGATAATATTTTTATTGATCAGCTGGATTTCGACAATGAGATATATCGTACAGTATCTGCCATTTAATTTTTCCTGTAGAATAGACGGTCTTTAGAAATTACCATCTTCTACAGAAGTTGGAAAAAACTTTCAGAACTCATAAAATATTCTTGGTACAAATATTTTATTTAAATATAACGCTTCGAATTATTCTAGATTATTACGAAAACAAATTAACTTTATTGTGATTTATTGCCTTAAATAACTTTTATGTTTGATCTCTTTGAAAATGTCTAGCTTTCCAGATATCCTGTCCATTCCATAGAATAATCTTATCGCTATTGATTAAATCTCCAACCAGGTAATGACATACCAGCCCGACGGCGAAGACTCTTCTGACGCCGGGCGCCTGGTGGACAAGGTCCGCAGCTGCAACTGCAACAGCAACAAGCGAAAACCCTCCATGGGTCCCCCAGGCCGAAAGCGCAAACGACCAGCCTCCCACATGCGCCGCGCTACGAAAACCGAGAACGAGATTCGCGAAGAGAATCGCCGTCTTCGACCGCATCAGAACTCACCACTCCCTAACACCCCACCAAGGCCCAGCAGCACCCTGCGGTCCCGGCGTCGACTAGCAAACGCGTTGGTGTCTGCTGCTGCGGTCTTTGTCGGATGTTGGCTCCCCCATGTGGTTTGCACTGTTTGCGCAGAGCTTTGCGCATTGCCCAGTGCGCAGTTGAAGCAACTCGCGCAGTTTAGTCTACTGTTAGGGCATGCGCATTCTGCTATTAATCCTGTGGTGTATTGGGCGTTGAATCATCAGTCCCTTCACAGTTCTTGTGAGTGTTTTGCTAGGTTGAGGCTACCCCATGCGTACAGGAATGCGAGTTCTACCAATGAAGCCGCTCTAGGACCCTTTCATCCTAGATTCACCAGGCCGGCGAATGTGAATGTCGTACGGCGGCAATCTTCGTGCTACTTGTATTAAGGGGTAAACGCTTGGAGGGTGTCCACAATATCTCCGGCAGTTGCTTCCACTTTCACGCGGTTTCAGCAAGACCAAAATTGGGCGTTTGGCCAAGTTTGGATTTTCCCTAAATACTAATTAAACATGTGCTGCTCACCTATTTTTATATTATTTCATTACAAGTGTACAATGTAGGGATATGATACCCGAATGACAATATATTCTTAAGTATAAAATAAAACCTACTTGACACCATTTTGTTTTCATGTCATTCATTAAGGACAATGGATGTAAACCACAAACTAAAATTCGTTTTTTTTTTTTGTGAAATTGGTAACTAACTACTTCGGTCACATGCCACCTCATGAGTGGATAATTATGAATTATGTAAACGACACAAACGACCATACTCTTCAGTGGGATTCGAACCCACTACCTTTGGCGTGCTAGGCTAGTGATATAGCCACTACTCCACCGAAATCGGCATTCGATATTTTTATTATTATTCTTGTTCCTCAATAGCTAAATTTAATTTTTTTTTTCAGCGAGACAATTTCTAATGTAACCTCCTATTATGAAACAGTAGTCTTTATTTAATGTCTCCATTACTTGGTGTATCTAAAAGTCTTTTCCCCTGTCAATCTAGATCTACAGTTGTGATGATATACCCACCACTAACAAAGCCCATAAAGCTTATAATTTAATAGGTCAGGAAAAAGTAGAAATTGGCTTTATTCGTACAAAAATTAAAAATATTTCTACACTACTGTTTTTTCTATGTGGACTTATCATGTTCATTCCCTGTTCAAGTAGTTTTCAACAGGCCATATCACAGGACTAGTTAAAGTTTTCCCGCTTTCATTTATGTCAAAATCTGAAAAATGGAGCTACCAAGTTTTTCCCCTGTGATCTTTATTTGTTTTATTTATAAAAATTTCAAAAAAGGGCTAGAAAAAATCGTTGGCATGAAAGGAAGACGGTATCTAAGAGATCTAATTACTCATTTACAAGGTAATTGAGCCGGGTGTGGGGCTGAAAACACGCAATCTTGGACTTGAACTGAAGCCGCTCAAACAGTGGACGCACACCGTTCTACTACTGGAATCCTAATTGTGGGTTTTCGTGTTTCAAAGGTCATGTTCGGCTTTGAGCTGAAACTTGTGGATGCTGTTCCTGTACTATGTGTTTTCCCACTGACGTTAGATGTAGCCTTCTCTGCTGTTATAACTGTCTGTGATCATCTCTTCGGAGTGCCTAAACCACGGTACGCATGCTGTGCTGACAACCTCAGGGCACACTGTCTCTTTTCGTTGTTAAATAAGACTTTTCGATAACGAACCTTTCAAATTGAAATCAACCGGATCACCTGTTTCACTGAGGTTAGCTCCCACTTCGGTCATTTCCAATTCGGGCACATATGAAATTTATTCCCAATTCATCCAGCGATACCATAAAGCCCTTTTCTTGTTCGGGACTACTCACATTTCGGACACTTTAAGATGTTTACTCATAATTGAAGTAAGTCGGTAATAAAAGTGACGACACTGTCGACTGTGGGACTCGAACTGAGGATCGCATGTTCCACAGCTCGATGCGTCACAACAGATTTATTAAAAATAAAACATTATATTATATTCTTGAGGTGAACCATACGCTACGAAATACGTATGCAAAAAGTTAAAAATACACATTAAAACATCAGCACATAACCTTACGCAAATTTTAATTTTTATACAGTATAAAATATGAAAATAAAATCGTAGCCATGACTCTACTTCTTTTGAATAAAAAAAATTAATTTGAACCACTTATTTATTGAGATATGCCTAAAAAATCTGATAGGCATTCAAGTAAGCTACCACTTTCTTTTGATAGGCCTATCAAAATCGAATCAGCATCCAAATAATAAATTTGCAATTTCAAAATGATATCGGCATTGGATTTTGTGTTATCATGGACGAAAAATCGTCACATACAGATGTCATTGTGACTATAGTGATACCGTATTCTATGGACCCCAAAACGTGCTTTTGTAGAAAATTTTGACCCGACACAATACCTCCCTTACATATATTTGAGAGATAAAATCATATGAAATTTGCTATGAATTATCTATATGCTTATAATAAAAGAATTAAAGTTCTATAGTCAATTATTACAAAAAAAAAAACATCAAAACTTTGAGTTTCTAAAAATGAGCTGTTTTTCAGTATTAAAAATAATGTATATTTAATGTAGAAGAGCTCTATTTCAGTAAATTTTGAGGCTTAGACCAGATATACTTTAAATACATGGGCATATAAAATTTTTGAATCTAAATAATGGTTCTATTTCGATAATTGGTAATGATTTGAACTTTGACAACTATTTATATACATAACATCACAGTATATCTCATAATTAGGTACCACGAACTTTTGAATATATTCAACCAGCAATCAAACTCGTCCAAATTAATATTCTTATACTGGCACACCACTTCTGCCTCGTCCCTCATACAAGCACATCTATTCTTTACAGTCGGAATCATTCGTTCAACTCCTAACCAATTATGTTTCTCTGAATATATGATATACGATTAAGGAACTTTTAACTCCTTGAGTACAATAATATTTACAATAGACAGTAAGTTCCATTCTGTATAATAATAATATTTAATTTGAAAGAAGGGTTAATTTCATAGCGTATGATTCATCTCGAAATTTCTCACACCTCGTTATTTTGAACAGAATTTCAAGTAACACTATACAACCATATAGTAATGCAAGGCGAAATAGTAATACTTGTAATTTTGTTTGAAATGACGAGATTGTCCTTTTGATCAGCCAGCTTAAAGTGTCGGAATTGGAAATAGTCCTATTGCAGTAGGTCCAAATATTTCTAGTAGCCAAAGTGGGATCGACTTCGATATAATAGTGCGCCTGAGTCACGGCCGTGGATTTATATTATTATCAAAAAGACGAACTAAATTTTTATCGAAGATAAATTTTATAAAAGAAACGATATAGAAAACTATTATAAGAAAAAAAATCATATATATCTGGTTACAATTAAATATACCTAAAGAGTTTCTCCGAATCCCTCTTGTTCGCTATCGAATATTCTTACTATACCTGCTCGTTTCGTCCACATTCATGTATCGCATGCATTATCGTTGCGTATACGTAAACTACTCACGAGCAGAATGCGAATTGCGAAATTGCGATCGATGTAGTGTCTCATAACCTCCCTACAGGCGGATCCATAAAGATGATTAAATTTGGAGCCAATTCAATTTTTATTCCACGGGAAATTACTTGAAACAGTTACCTATTCACCAAATAGAAAGGTTGTATATTTCAAATTAGAGTTACCGGTAGTACGCCAAACATCAGACAAGGTAGTATTTTCACCCAGTGGAAATGGAGTATAAGTTGAAAGTAAAATGGTATTAGATATTAATCTGCTTTATGAACCTGACTGTTACTCATTCGAAATACGATAACTTTTATAATCGGTGAAGCAGATAATATAAATAAACTAAAAAAAAATAACAATGCATTTCTTTACGATTTCATTGAAAGTTGGATTAGAAGCACCGACTCAATAAATGTATCCCCACCAAATGTAAACTTTGACTAGGGAATGTATACATTATCACACCAAATTTAATGCAAGTGTGCACAAAAAGATAAGAATTGAATATTTTTATTAGTAAAAATTGACACATCGCACTCAAATTGTCATGAATTCGCTGATGTTAAATAAGTAAATATATAAATTTACTAGTTAATGTGTACACAATAAATTAAAGCTTTAGCGGAGTTATTTCTGTGGCTAGAAAGAAAAACCAGTTAACTCCACTTTTCAAGACCGCGAGAAAATTTTTATCAAGTTCATTACTGGTATTTTTAACTGGTTATTCCCACTATTATTGGAGTTAACCGGTTTAATCCACAAAACGGACAATTTCTTAATATTCCTGATGGGAAGTATATAAAAAAGATTAGAGTTAAGGGTTGATTTCGCTTTTTTAGATGAAAATAGACAACAAAATATGCCTAGTGTAAAAAGTCATTTTGCCAATTGACTTTCAAAGCGTGTTTTTTGATAGTTGACAGTCATTTTTACTGTCTAGCCAATAAAAACATTTTACATACCAACAGAAAGATAATTTGATGGCGACAACATTCAATATAAATATAAAGAATAATCACTAAACTAATATTAATTCTAGAATCGCCAAAAAATAATGTGTTAATCATTGGACCAAACCCTGGAATTTTGGTACCTAGTTAAATAAATAACTATTTTTCAAGGAGAGGAGTTAACAGGTTTTTCCTTAGAGTCACAGATTTTTAGGTTCGTATTTAGTAAAGAAACTCTAGGCGAATGTAACGCATGAACAAAACTCAAGCCGTTGTACTCGTTTCAACTAGAATTTCATTAAAACCCGCTTTTATAATTAGTTGATACATTTCCTTATCTGTTATACCAAATGTACACATTGTCTAGAAGTAGGCAGAAAATAAAATGCGATAATCTAACACCGGAATTGTAATGAATTTACTAATTCAGTAAATGTATAAATTTCCTGGTCAATGTATGCACAATAAATTGAAGTTTTTAACACATACTTAACAAGTTCAAGCCATTATACTCGTTTTCCGTAGAATATTTTTGAAACCTAGATACTTTCATATTTAGTTGATACATTTCTTGATATGTTGTTGCAAATGTACTCATTATATAGTATTTGCTAATGCTAACTTTCTAAATGTATACATTTACTAGTCAATGTGTACAACAAACTCACATCGTTGTACTTGTTTTAAATAAAATTATTTACTAAAATCCATTTTTATATCCTGTTGTACCAAATGTATTGTTTGTCCAGTAAAGTATGTGGTGTACATTACTAAGTTTATACACTAACTAGGAAATCTATACATTTTCTAAAATTGAAGCTTGTACTGCAGTACATTCAAATATGTATTTTTTTATTTCCTCTTGATATCTCCAACAATTTTGTAATTTTAAAGAAATAACAGTGTAATGATTAAAAAAAATGCAGAAATTCTAAATACAAAGGGAGTTTTGAGACATACCAAACGTGTTTGTACGAGACTGCAAAATAATCTCAAATTGATTTGATACGTAAATTTGAGGTTATACTATTTTATCTACCTGTACTTTCTACAAATAAAACTGTCGTCAACTATTTTCGATAAGAAATATACCATACATCATTGTAAATTCAATTCCATAAATGTAATACTATTCAGCTATAAATTATACATTTGACAATAGAGAACGAACAAATTTTTCACATGATTAGAAACGAAAATTAGGGTTAGAATCAGCGGTGAAATGTATAATTTATAGGATTAGGTGTAGGACTCTAGGTGTTATGTGAATTGTGTCCCATGGGAAGCAAATCTGTTTGCAGGTCTCGTACAAAACGTAAATATGTGTGTGCGTGTGCGTGTGTGTGTGATCGTTCAATAAACCTTTTCCGAATCTTGTCAGAGGTTTTAATGTACATGAAATGTTACTATAAGAAATAAAGATACATTACATGTTTGTATGTATATATGTATATTTATTGTTGAGAGAACAATATATTATAAAATGTGCATATCAGCAAATTGAGACTTCTACCTATTACCTGCCCAACCCAACAATGGGGTCTGAGACTGAATATTTATTTTTTATGAGTTTAAACAATAAAAATAATACCCGTACATTTTTAAATCGATAAATTATTTATATCTAACGACAAATTAAATATAAAAGAATAGGAGAAGGGATCCATGACGTGATTTTGGCAAGAAAAAGATGTACATATTTGGAGAGAAAGGGATAGATACAAAAGTCATTGGCTATAATCGTATATTCTGCTTTTGTTTAATTCTTTTTACATATTACATAAATATACAGGTTATATCACCTAAAGACCATATGTAGTGTTTTATGATTATTTTGAGACACCATAATAATTCGCTTATGTTATAATTTGTGCCTTCAAATTCGACGATGGTCAAAGACCCCATTTTCCATACTTTAATCTAGTGTGAAGTGTAGTTACAGGCAGTCCCAACATGATAATGAAGGGTAAGTAACATACAATAGATATTTACGATATAAGTGGGATAAGAGCATTATTAAGATACGCATGTGAAATTTGCACGAGGCGACAGCCGCGTTGTATAATTACATAAGTTTATTACTACACGTGGATAGTACAATATTTTATTTAGGTCCGCCCAAAGTTAAAAAATTTAAATAATTTGATTTTATTTTTTTGAAAAGTAGAAAATCAATCCAAGTAGTTGCTGTAAAAATGTTTTTAATCCATGACGACAACAATTTGACATTAAATAATTATGTAGTTGTTTTTCATAAGTTTTTGAAGCATTTCGTAAAATGAGTGATGTAGAAAGCATTTGGAGGAGATTGATTGTTGGTTGACTGTGTTTCTGGGTTCGTGCTATCCTACTGAGTGGGATATAGCGTGATGTTATGTATGTATGTTCGTCGGATATAGAAGAATAAGCTTCAAAATTTTTTAATTAATTAAATATTAATTAATTTAATGAATTGCAAAGATTGTATTATCAACATTTATAATAAATAGTACGTTAATGAAAACGAGTGCGTGAATGAAGCTCTTAACTCACGCAAAAAGAGTGGGATAAGTGACATTTAATTCACGGGCGTTGATAAAATATTATACCGCATTTTGATATAGATATAGAGTGCCACACCCACAAAGGAAAAAAGGCGTGATGATATATTTATTTATTATAAATACCTTTGCAGCATATTGTAAACACATAGAAATGAATTTAATTGTTTATAATATTGTTCTAATTTCAATTAAGCGGTATATTATTGTAATTGTAAGTATATCTTAAATTCAGAAAAAATTAAGCGACCTCCAGGAGACGCACATCAGTTTGTCGACCTATATTTCCTAAATTTCAAGTTACAGTGTTTTAAAATTACTTTCAAAATAGGACAGGTCTCAATTCTTAGGATGACTTCTTTACTTATTATTTTTTCGCTATGAAAGTGTACACCAAATATAGGTCGACAAACCAAAATGGGCCTCAGCCCGAATATGCATTAATTTTATAATGTAACAGAAAAAGTATTCGAGCGCAGAATTTTCTAATTTAAATAATCTATAATTTGAGGTAAATTTATTAATAAAGTGCATTACTGAAATTGAAACAAATGAATTTGTTAATATGAGTTTATGATTTATTTTTGCACGTGAAGTGCGGTTATCAGCTGTCAAATCATGGTCCCCGAAATATGTTAGAGGGGTACTTTGATGAGGTGTTTGTTTTTTCGAAAATTTGTCGGCTGTGGGTTTCGAACTGAGGATTCGTTATGTAAGGACCTGCAGTCTTTGAAGCTACACCTATCAGGACTGCACATTGGTTTGTCGCCCTATAACAATTTTTCTCTACTCCCCTGCATTAGCAACTGAATCAATTGTGTCACAAACAATTATTTCTGACAGATAAAAATCGACCAAGTAAGCATTTATTGTTCCTTTCACAAAAAGCTTCAAAAACAGACTATTTTAGTTTATGATAATTTATTCTAGGTCATATTTTAATTAAACTTTATTTTGTTTGTAAATGATTGTCCTACATCTGCTCGAAATGATTTGACAAAATTTTATTTAATATGCGAATATTCTGCGGGCATATTTCAATTTTATTAAAATCTTTAAAAGGAAGTCTCATCTTAAATGAATTCTCAATAACAGTCGAATGAATTCAAACGGATTATTAAATTAATCAAGTCTCCCGAAAGTATTTTTATTTTCCTTTGAAATAAACATAAACTCCAAAGGCAAAAATAAACAAAATATATTAACTTCATTTCACAATATTTTTCACTGCTACATAATATAAAAATTAACATATAATACAGATATTCTTTTCAAGAAAATTGTTGACTATTAAAAACCCTAATTAGGTAATTAATTCGTAAATTAATCTAATAATTTTACATTAACTTTACGTTTTTAGGTTGTTTCAATTAACTGTCAAAATTTGCTCGTAGCGGAAAACAGTAATTAACTTACAGAGTGATTCAAATTTCAAAACTTTAAATGGGTGTATATTAGGTATTATTATTTGCCGCAGCCCCGGGGGATAAACCGCACTCCAAAATTTAACACTTTATTACAATTTTGTTTACAACTTTCTGTCGAAAATAATAAAAACTTTATTTCAACTGAATGTTTCGACCAATCTGGATATTCTCAGGACTACATAAATGATCGCACAAAGTGTTTTAAAATATTTGATTACCCTGTTTTAACATTTTATTGTATTTTTACCTTCCATACATACCTTCAGTTTATTTTAGCGTGAAACATTCATGGTTACGAATATGACAGCAATGTATTAGAGCGGCCGTTTTAAAACGAAGCAAAAGTTCAATTTGAAAACGTCCCTCTGGAAATATTACAAGTGCCCAAATATCTAATGTTGTTCAGGAATTTTATAACTAATCGAGTGTTTACCAGTAATGGAGGGCCGTAGGCGAGGCGAGGGTTACAATTTGACACTTCTCTCCTGCGGTGTATATGGTACTGTAAAAGCCCGAGTTACGGTAAATCCTAAAATTTTCCAGTAAAACATAAGATTTAACAACTCGTAATAGTAACAGTCCAATGGGATCTTTCACCATTTAAAATTTTTTTTTTTATGACTAATTAAATGCTGTGACGTCTTTGTAGAAGTGTTGCTGGATCTTAAACACTATAGATTGTAAATAATTGTAGTCATATATTTTTTTACTTATTTTATTATTATTATAACAATAAACTAGAACGTTTATGTGACAAAAATTATTTAAATCTCTACTATTTGAGATCCACCAACCTCTATAATGACGTCGCAACATTTTTAAAAAATCATTGTGGCTTAATGAATAACAATTAAGACTTTTTAAGTGTAGATAGTCTTCAATTTAGATAAAGTTTCATAATTTTTTTTTAAATGGTGAACGACCCAATTAATTATCATTCATTTCAAATTTTTACCCCAATCCTTTGTTAAATCTAGGATTTACCTCAAAGACACGTTAAATAACCTATCCTAACCTGTCAAAGCCCATAAATTAGTTATAATCTTAGGTTTTTACCAGTAAATCATTACATTTACCAACTCATGTCGGTTAATCCTAAGATTTACTGGTAAAACCTAAGATTATATACGGGCTTTTACAGTAACATATATACTATTTTGTCCCGACTCTAATATTTATGATGATTTTTATTTATTTCAAAATTATTTGAATTGTAATATAATTTATGATAGTTACCTATGATTTATTTAATTTTGTTAAAGTTTCATATAATTTGAGCACTTTCCCTCGCGACGGGAGAGAAAGTACACCAATCTCCTGTAGATATGAAATTGGCTGTTTGTCATGATTTTGGTATCATAGAAACTGAATTTCTCTTCCGGTCGTGAAAAAAAATTATACTTATTGATAATTTATTTGTTATTTTGAAACTTTCTTATATCTTTAAAATAATAATTAAATTAAATTATAATTTTAAGAAGGACGCTCTATTTGTTAAATTCTTAACCAAGGATATGACAAATCCTGTTTAATGTTAAAATAAACTCACGATGGCACGGTATATGTAAGGGTTGGTATTGTGAGGGCTAAAAATTTTCTATAGTAAGTTTTCAACAGCACGGAAAAAATTGATTGTTACATTAGCAAAAATTTATCTTAAATACGTATAGTGACAGCAATTTAGATATTTACAATAGCAATATTTATATTAGTAATATGATATTATTTAGATTGTTGTAGCAGCAATCGAAAATAATATATTACTAATATAAATATAAATTGCTATCACTATACGTAAGATAAAATTTTGCTATTATAACAATCCATTTTTTCGTGAGATTTGGGTTCCCTAGAAAACGATTTCACTGTTTTCACGATTTCGTCAGCTTGTGACGGATTTTTCGTCCAAGATTATTAAAAATTTCATATACAGGGTGGTGCATCGAAGGACGCCTCACAGCGTTTTCAATGTTATTTTTGAATTGTTCAATTATTAGCTTCCTTAATTATTTTACTCCAATATAGTTAAATATTTTCTGCATTGTTTGACACTAATAATTTTACTCAACCTGGAACAATAAATTAACGCAAATGTTCATTGATAATTTTTTAAAACAAAACAAATGTAGCAATTAAAAATTATTGTTTTTATTTTTATCTGCTGCCATTAGAAATTAATTAGATTTTGATAGCAATCCAAGAGGTAGTTATATCAGGGTTGTCATGAAAAACCCAGCCCGAAAAAACCCAGTGGGTTTCTTCGGCAAAAACCCACTTGAAATAACCCGTAAAAAACCCAGTTATTATAAAAATTTAGGCATGTTAGAGAATTGATTTAAGAATAATATAAGTTCAGCGAGACCTATTTATATACAATTATTATAAACAAAAAAGAAAATGAATAATTTGCTTCTGTCAAAAAATAAAAAATACTGGAGTGAGTAGAATCTGAAAAAATAATAATTACAGTAGGAATAGAAAATAATGGGTTTTAAAATACAAATATATTCCTTGTTTTCTATTTATTGTATTTAAGCATCATTATCTTATATGTTATGTTATACATGAAAAATTTACTATTTTTTATTTTTGAAAAAACCCAGTAATGGGCTGGATTTTTCAAAAACCCAGTTGGCTGGGCATATCTCGATAAACCCCGGGGTTTTGACAACCCTGAGTTATATAATAACAATAATAATATTTGTAGACCTATCTCGTTTTTCAAACATATTGCAGTAAATAACTTATGTAACATTGTATTATATTAAAAAATATGTAGAATAATATTACCTACTATTTTTATTTGGAACTTGAACTCTATTTTGCATTGTTTAAAAATTCTAATGTATATACGACTATTTCCAACGTTTCAATAAAATGGACTTGAAAAAGTACAATATTACACACTGCGTGACCCCTTGTGATCTCCGGAAAATGACCTCCAAATCGAAACGCTGAGATAAAATAGTTTTTATTGTTTTCTCAATACATTGCACAATAAAACATAAAACCTCTATGATTATATCCGTTTATTTCCAAAATGCTTCCATCTAGGTTTCTACGTACATATTTTAAATGTTTAATGTATTAATTAATAACAAAATTTTTCATTTTGCCTCTATTGAACGCAATTACAATTAAAACCTATTTATCAATAAATTGCAGATATCTGTTATTTGTTTTGTTTGATTCGTGTATTCGTTTATTTATCAAATATCAAACATAGTCATTGGTACATTTACAGTATTTTTCAATCAATTTACCAAAGTTGTTAATTTTTTTCAAAACAAATTTCGTTTATTTTCATATGTTGTACATCTATTCCATCATTGGTTTATCCATTAAGTATATGTATTACAGAAATTATACATTTTTCAAGAAAAATGTAAAGTTTTTTATTATCCTATTCGAATTTAGAAGTTACTTATGACTAAACAAAAGTGATATTGAAAGAAATATATATGTTATGCAGAGCCGTGCCTAATTCTTTTAGCAGCAAAGCAAAATTATTTAAATTAATTTCAATGGGATCGTTCACCATTTTTAAATCTTTTTTTTATGAAACTTTATTTAAATTGAAGACCATCTACACTTTTAAAAAGTTTTAATTTTTATTCATTAAGCCACAATGATTTTTTTAAATGCTGTGACATTATAGAGGTGTTGGAGGATCTCAAACAGTAGAGATTTGAATAATTTTAGTCACATAAATGTTCTATTTTATTGTAATAATAATAATAAAATAAGTAAAAAAAATATATGACTACAATTATTTACAATATATACTGTTTAAGATCCAGCAACACCTCTACAATGACGTCACAACATTTTTAAAAAATCATTGTGGCTTAATGAATATCAATTAAGACTTATTAAAATTGTAGAAAGTCTTCAATTTAAATAAAGTTTCATAAATTTTTTTTTTTTTAATGGTGAAAGACCCCATTGGACATGGCCGTAAAAATCATTAAATCCTTTTAGAACAATAGTTTTAAACAAAACAAAACAAATTGACAAGTATATAATCTAAGTTTGGTGTATCATTGCTCCAAGATTTCATTGCTGACAATGTCCAAGCAAAAGTCGAAAATGTGTTGATTTATCCATGGTAATTTGTACCGTGTTGTTAATTTTTTTTAAATATTATGTTTAATATGTTCCACATCCCACAAATTCAGAAGAATCTGCGACGAAAATAGGAAGCATAGTTCAACAAAAGAATAATAGATATAATAGTTGTATTCATAGATTTTCATATGTTTTTCCAGGTACCCATCCAAATACTGGATTTCGAAACACAAGAAAAACATAAGCATGCTTTGTTTCAAATTGATGTCTCATACAACACCTGGTAAGCTGGAAGATTGCCAATATATGTAGGTACTACAGTGAACCATTTATTTGAATCGAGACATGTTATTTTTTTCTGGTATTTTAAAATCCAATATTTAGATGTAAAAAAATAAATATAAATATATCATCATGCCTTTTACCCATTATGGGTGTGGCACTCTGCTCACGCAGATCTCGGTATCTGATATATTTTTGCGTATGAAATGCGGTTATCAGCCGTCAAATCATAGCCCCCAGTTCTTAGTGGCGGCAGGGGTAAATTTAAATTAGCAACTGTTGGTAGCGGAATTCAAACTGAGGATCTCACGATCAACAGTCCGATACGTTACCACGGAGCTATTTACACCATTTAGGGATTATAGGATATTTAGATGTGTACCTAAAAAAACCCAATGAAAATCTATGAATAGAAGACACTACTAATAATGTCTCTACTCTTTTCAAATTATATTTAGTTTTCTAAAATTGCCGTTATTCTGTAATGTATATTAGGATGTCCGTAAAAAAATATTTTACGTACTTCATAAAAAGATCTTAAATTTTATAAAAGAAAGGGAAACCTGGTTAATTTGTCATTTAAAAGGTGGTAAATGATACCGCAAGAGCGTCGAAACTTCGCAAAAAAATCTATTTTCCAATGAGTTTTTACAAACTATACACAATAGTATATTTTGTTATTAGGAGTAAATGTGCATGAAGTTTAAACGACGCGCGAAACGACTCGAGGAATTACAGGGAGAGCACACAAAGTATCACATTTAATCCTAATAACCTAATATACAATTGGATTGTTTATAAAAACCCATTTGAAAATCGCTTTTTTGCGACATTTATCGCTTTTGCGGCTGCATTTACCCCCTCGACAAATCAAGTTTCTCGTACTTTTATAAAATTTAAATTCGTTTTATGAACTATGTAAATTATTTTATTTTTTTTTTTTTCGCGATCACCCAGAAAATGACCTGCTTCTGATCGCTTTTTATATCGGAAAGAAATGTTTCCATAGTGATCAGTTCTTCATTTATTTATTTGTCATTCATGTGATAAATATTTCAATAAGGTGTAATAATTATTATTTCTTTTTTTCAGGATCGCGAAAAAAATATTGTATCCAACATGACCTGAAAGTATCTTCACTGGGCTCGCAAGATTCCAAAGCTCGCCTACGGTTCGGTCTGGAATATGCTTGCTCACCCAATAAAGTATCACTTTCAGGTCTTGTTACGTAAATTACTATTACGGACTCCTATTCTACGTATTACCAATCTTTAGTCCCTAAGGATTGGTAATATTTAAAAAGAAAAACATAACTGCCTAAATTGGTTGAATTTGAATGGAGCCTAAGGCACGGCCCTGACACAACTATGTATTATTTTCCTTTAAAAGTAGATAAGTGGAGTTAAATGCGAATATGGAAAGTGGACAAAAAGTCCGGAGCTCTGGTAATGACGTGGTCAAACTCCATATAGGAAAGTTTTCCATCTCCATCGACATCGGCTTCTTCCACAACTTTCTCAACGATTTGCGCCATTTCTTCAGGACTCAACTCTTGATGAGTAAGTAGACGAAGTGTTTGATCCAAGTCTCCTGGACCGATGTGTTGGTCTCCATCAAAATCTTACAGAATTTTCAAAAGTTGTAATTTATTAAAATGCTTTATTTTTCTAAATGTGCAGAATTCGTGCGAGATAAAATGCTTTTGTTCTTCCATGCAGGCCATGCTTCATGCTTGACTTTTCTTTTTTACAAACATCGTAAATGATACAATCACAATTTCCTTTTTACAAACATCGTAAATGCTGCAGTCACAATAGTATATTAAGGAACGAGTTTCACAAGGCAATATGGTACCGCAGGTGTACAAGTTTTACAAAGGACGAGTGCGATAACAGGCCTTATTAAACATGTTTTTATACATTTTTTTCTAGTGAGATAATTTTAAATATTTTTAATATGCAACCCATGAAAAAATAGTATAACCTCGTGTTCTTTTATCACTTGCGTTTCTTGCGCCTCTCGTTAATAATTAAAATATTAAATTATTTGATGCCGATCTCGGTGGCGTACTGGCTATGTCAGTACACCAGAGGTCGTGGGTTCGAATCCCACTGAAGAGCATAGTTATTTGTGTTCATATATATAAAAAAATTCACTATCATCCACTCATGAGGCGGCATATGACCAAAGTAGTTAGTTTGCTTCTCATATTCAGAAAATATAAATAATAATTTTTTTGATAATTCAGAGTTCTGTCACCTAAAGAATGGATAAAAGATTTATAAATAAAAATAGTGCGTTTAAAGATATTTTATCTACGATAGTGTGTAAAATTGATGTACGCCAAATTTGCAAAAATCTTGTTATCATGGCAAGCTTCTCAATTATTATTTTGATCCTAAATCATAAATAAAAGCATTTTTTTTATATTTATTGGGATTTTTCATTTTATCGTAGATAAAATATTGTACGATACACATACGTAAAGCTACGCTCGTGTTTTTTTAATTGACCCATTCGTGACTAAAGACTAGCTTTACGTACTTGTATCGTAAATAACTATTTAAATTGACTCTCATGAAATTAAACCTAACCCTGTTCATTTTTCATTTATACTTAACTAATTCCAGGCATATTGCTTTATGAGTCGTTCATCTGTCAGTCCGTTTAAAAACATAAATCTGCTGAAAATTAACGAAATTCGATCGATCTGGTTTTGAGTGAAGTTGTAAAGATCACGAAACGTAAATATTAGAAATCGAGCAGAAATGAGTTTCGAACTAGATTACCTATGCTAGACGCGCGCGAGACCATTAAGAATATGATCTTCCATCGTTGGAGCAGATTACTGTTTAATTTTCTGGAAAGCAGTATAAAGATCATCAATAAAATGAAGTATATTAGCTTGGAAACCAGAAACAAGGAATCTTTAACAACCTAATCATTAAAAATCCAAATACAGACTTAAAACGGAGCATAAAAATCAAAAACTAATAAAAATTCAAACACGTGCAGAAGCTCAAGTAATAAAACCAGCAGCAGCACAAAACGATATCAGTTTACAGCATAAAAAGCGAAACGGCAGCGGCACAAAGCTTGTCAAAATATGGAACAAGAGCAAGAGCAGCGACAACGAACCGTAAATCTTAAATGCGTAGAAAACTTTTATGTCCCTTGGTGCCTGCTCGCTGAATACCGACAGCAAATCTAGAAAATCTTCGAAGGATAAGTTCCCGTCGCCGTCACGAGAAAATACCTCGCAGATGCGATGTCGGAAAGGGTTTTCCTGTAAACACCACCCACGTTGGAGGTTCGCTGTTCTCCAGTGATTGTGGTGGGAAAAGTGGGTAATTAGTTACGGAATGGGAATGAGCAGAGCGCAGAGCCGTCTCTAGGGGATACAGCGGAATATATAGTTTTGCCAAAGACGCTTAATATTTACATATACTCGTCCTTTCGGTAATCGTACTCATATATTGTGAGGAAGATTCACTATTTTTATATTTGTGTTTGTTTGCCAAGACTACCGTCACAAAAGCTGTATTCAGAATTACCCAATTATCAATTACGATTAATAAAATCAAGATCTTCATTTCTAAGTTCTGATAGAGAAAGTCCCAAACTAAAATACAGTTAATTGAATACAAAAATAAATTGTTAAATTGTAAGGCTAAGAATAATATAAAATATTAAGTCTAACCCCTTAGCCCTAAGCCTTAAAAAGAAAATATCTATATACGTATTTAGATAACTAAATTATCATCATATCAATAAGCAGAAGGGATAAAATAAAGATTACTCAACTTGTAAACCAATCCAGTGGTTGAGATTGATTTTATTCCTTTAGCTTCTACTGATAATAACTTAGTTATCGAAATATGTATATACTACATAGATATTTTCTTTTCAAGGATTAGGTGTTGGATTTAATATTTTAGATTAATGGAATAAAGGTATCTTGCCCTCTTCTGTATTGACAGAAATGTCAAATATAGCAAATAACCGTACTTTTACAAAACTAGAAAATGGCATAATTAAATAAATATTCTAATAAATTATACAGTTTATATAACAAATACTATGTTTTAGCACTTTACAATTAAAGTACTGAAATTGTTTATGATTACTTCAACAATATTAAGAGATGTCACTTTCACTAAATGGTAATTCTACAAATATAATTCACATTTTAAAACAATACTTATACGATGCTCCAACTGATTTCTAATAATTGCAAGTAATACACGTGAAAAAAAATACAAGTTCCTTAGAATTTACCAAACTATTCTGTAAACTGAAGATATAAGATGCATTTTCTTAAAAATTACCAAACCTTTTGTAATTACTTCTAATTGTTTAGTAAATAATCGTGTTTAGATTCTTAATTGTTACGACATTTTCAGAAAATGCATCTTATATCCTAAGTTTAAAGAATAGTTCGGCAAATTCTACGGTATTTCTTTTCACGGTTAATTGTAATGGAGTTGTTAAAAAAAAAAATGTATTGATACATTAACATTTATCGAAAATTAAACTTATAATACACATATTTCAACAGAAATAGTTTTTAAAAATCATATTTTGCATTGAAGATTTTTTTTTTAATAAACAGTCCACGGATACTGTGAAACGTCAAATTTGGGTTTGTAAACATAACCTTATAATTTCTTCTTTCTTCTTCGTAACCAGTTTTCATAATAATTTCAATAACTAATTAAAATAAATTAAAACAAATCACGTGTTTACCTGCAGCTATCAATGTCAACAGTCAAAAATCAAATAATTAAAGTTACAATTTCTTCCGACAGAGGGAAAAATATGGTGAAAGTGTGACCTACTATGACGGCGTTGCCAGAAGATTTGAAATTTAGTACTAGTTCTAATAATTTATCACGGTGAAACTAATAACTTAACCCTCTATTGCATACTGTTCCTGAACGGGAACATAAAATTAAAAATTTTTTTTTTCTTATGCAGTTTACATTCATGGCAATCATGTTGTAACATTTGGGAACATTATATACACTTTGTCAATTGCCAATTAGGTCATTCCTCCCAATGTGACCAACATAGAAAAAAATTTAACTGGAAAAAGGATAATTACAGAAACTGAGATATAAAATGCAAAATTTGAAGGAAGCAGCTTATTACCTGCTGATATATTACTGCTAAATACACCTTTATAAAATTTCCAAAAATTTTTTTTATCTGATGTTTTCCTAGAAGAGGTTGTTTATCAAACAATTTTGTATAGTACGCGAAGACGACCCAATAGACCAAAGTTCTATTGTAAGTTGAATTTGTTCATATTGTTTCCAATAGTGAACAAAATTTAAAAAAAAATATTTTTTTTTATTTTTGGAACACACTTATTATAAATATATGAATATTTCTTTTGTAAAAAATAATGTTTTTGAGCCCTTATTTCAAAAAAATAATAATTCATGCAATAGAGGGTTAATTTAAAATATATATTTTTCTAAATAGCTCTAGATCTATTTTAAGGACAAAAATAAATCAGAATATGTGGAACAACCCCATTAATAATGATAACTGAGCCGCTCAAAACGCATCTTTATTGAATTATACAAATTAATTGGCTCGAAATTTAATATTTACATCAGCTTTATACAGTACATTGAAAATAATAAATAATTTTTTTTTTTATCAAAACGTAAATGTCTCAAAAGTAACAGTATTAGAAACAAAGAGTAGCCTTTCCATCAATATTAAAGGCAAATCCATCTTGCCAGTAAATCCCTTTTTATTTTTCCACTTGCTCGTTTAATTAATAACTCAATAAAACAAAATAACACATAACAATTTGTTTATATATATATATTATCGAATAATAGGCTCTTCAACCACTTTAAAATTTAGCATATTTGGAACAAATTTTTAATAATACGCTTGAAAACAATATCAAAATATATTACACTTTATTTTAAAAATATATATTACGCCTGTAATTAATTATTAAAAGCAAATTATTTTTTCTCCAATTCAACTGTGATGTCAGACCGCCGATTGACAGATAAAGATTGCGCGCGCATAATCTTGGCCATTTTGGCGTTGAGTCTTGTGTTCCAACAGTTGTATTATTATTATTATCTGTAGAAATCTTTAAATTTTCGCTGAAATTACAATTATGGTTATAACGTATTGCTTTGTGCCAAGTTGTGAAAACAACAGCAACTAGAATTCAAAATTATTATTTATTCGGCGCTGTTCTGTCATCAGGCAGTATGACGTCACGCGGTTTTATATAGAAACTTTAGTAATTAATTACAGATTTAACTATATTACAATATAGATGAAAACACGAAAAATATTCATATATTAACGTCTAGTTTCCCACAGCTGACAGTTGCCAATTTAAATTTAACCCTGTGGGGCAATGATTTGACAGCTGGTAACCGCACTTCATACGCAAAAATATATCACTTACCGAGATCTGCGTAAGCAGAGTACCACACCAATAATGGGTAAAAGGCGTGATGATATATTATTTTTTATTTATTTTTAGTTTCAAAAAATAAAATTGAGTACTACCAAAATCTAATCCAATGTACTATAAACGTTCAAATTTGTATTATGAGTTTTGAAAAAAGCCACACACATACACAATCATCGTAAAAATAGTGTATACTTTTTGTAAGGACCCTAACACTATCGAAATATTTGACTCATCAGAATACCTCTCTTACACATAAAAATAAGATGTGATTAAATTTTCATCATTATTAGAAAATCGGGATTATATTGTTGTTTAGCGCAGCACTAATTAAACTTCCATCCCTTCTGGCTACGAATCTATTAAGTGGAATATTAAATAAATATATACAATAACAAATTAAGTCTTTTACAAAACGTTGCATCAGAGAAACAATAGCGACGTATTTTATTAGTATGTAAAGCTGCACATCTATGGAAAATACTGAACAAATAACTCTATCTCGTCGGAAAACTATGAATAACAGATAAATGTGGAATTTATATTTGTCGAGAATGCATATTTTAAGATTCATAAAATGTGAAATACGGTTCTGTGTTCCATTTGAGTTCATAATAACAATGGTTGCATTCAGCAACTCAGCATTATTTTTTCAAATCATTTGTCATAAAATTGGCTACCATCTATCATAACTGCGACAAGAATCATTTTCAAAAGGGCCAAATTAAATTCTACCATAAAAACATTCTTGTCTTATTGATTACACTAAATTAAAATTTAACTCAAAGGGAACAAAATAAATAAAGCGTTTCTTTAATCTTTCTTTTTTCGTCTCTAATAATTAAAATACAAAATTAACCTGGCTGTATTCCCTGCGTTAAGATTTTATTTTATTATTATTATTTATTTATAAAGACTTATTCCTACAGGGTGTTAATATCTCAATACGAGATTTTTACGGAATATGTTTGTTGAAGCCCGAATTAGTTTGGGTAATTTTGTCAATGACTTCTGCGTGCTTAGATGGATGAATGTGCCAGTATATACAATAATTCTTGGACGAAAAAATATTAATGAAACTTGATTCTTATGTTTTATTACAATGGAATTAGGTATCCGAAAAAAGGATTAAACGAGTACTTTTGCTTACACGTTAGATAATGGATATGTCTCATGCACTTAAAATGTGTCCGCCATTTTGAATTTTACAATTTTGACTTCAAATTCCTAAACAGGACCACAAAAATCCTATTATAGACATTTATGGCTGGATTTATTAAACTTTTCCCATAATGTGTCCGCCATATTGAAACCGCCATTTTGAATTTTACAAGTTTGACATCAAATTTGTTTCAGCGAACCCAGAAGCCCTATTACACACTTTTATAGCTGAATTTACCGAAATTTTCCTAAATGTGTCCGCCATATTGGACCCGCATTTCGAATTTTACAATTTTGACATGAAATTTTTAATCAGCGTCACCAAAAACTCTATTGCCCACTTTTATGGCTGAATGTAGCGAAATTTTCCTAAATTTGTCCGCCATATTGGATCAGCCATTTTGAATTTTACAAGTTTGACATCCAATTCGCAATCAGCAATCCCAAAAATCATCCCTCTCGTACTTCCGGTCCACGCTGAACGTGCGTTTACATAGTGACTACCCGCTCGCACTTCCGTTACACGCTGAACGTGACATACATTTTTTTCCATAGACCAGCGGTAAGACATCCATGGCAATAATCGTTTACTTCAAATATAGACACAGCTGCGAACTAGATTTCAAATGAATAATAATATTTGGAATAACAAATCCAGTCGCTTTAATTCACTATCCAATAAAAAAGAATATTTGCAATTCTCTTCAACCTACTTCATATTTCAAGATATCAGAAGACAATAAAACAATGGTACCCACTACAGCTGAGGTAGTGTGCAAAATGAAGAGAAATAATACAGTCTTGTTACATGTCCAACAGGATGGTCATTATAATACGAAATTTTCTTCTATGTGCACCCCCTATAATTTTTCTTTGTGCATAAAGAATGAGTTTCTGATATAAAATATTATTTTTTAATACATAAACCTATGCCCAGTCGGATTTTATATAAAATAAAATAAATATATCATCACGCCTTTTACCCATTAAGGGTGTGGCACTCTGCTTGCGCAGATCTCGGTAGCTGATATATTTTTACGTATGAAATGCGGTTACCAGCCGTCAAGTCACAGCCCCCCATAGTTCTTAGTGGAGGGGGAACCACAGGGGTAAATTTAAATTGGCAATTGTCGGCAGTGGGATTCGAACTGAGGATCTCACGATCCACAGTCCGATGCGTTACCACGGAGCTATTTACCCCATTAATTAATAATCAATAATAATTATTAAAAATCTTACAGCAACTAATCTGATTGTTTAAACACATTCATAGCATTCTTTCTGTGTACGATTCTTTAATAATAAGAACGTGAATAGTTTCTGTAATGATCATATTAGCATTATAATGAATAAGAACTATTTTAAAGATAAATAAAGAAGCTTTAAAATAAATAAAATAAATTTATTTATCATCGTTTACTCATATTTGGTGTGGCATTCTGCTTTTTCAGATCTCGGTAATTGCTATATTTACAGTTACCATCCGTTAAATTCCCCATAGCAAAAGTCGCCTGCAGGATTCGAACTAAGGATCTCATGTTCACAGTCCAATGCATTACCACGGAGCTATTTACTCTCGTAAAGATAAATAAATAATAAATTTTATGTATTTATATTTTGTTTCTTGAACAGATTGTTTTGTCGTAGCATGTATATCTTTCTTGAAATTTTGCGATATGTATTTTGTTCCTACTCTTTCATTAGGTCTTGTAGTCCATCGTTAAAATAAAATAAATAAAATTACATACATTTAAATTAGTCTGCAAAAATATAAACATTTTCAAATTCATTGATATTTAAACCAATGACTGGAAACAAGAGCTCTGTTTATTTTATAAAAAATACTTCATATAAAAGTGGTAGTTAGATAATATATTACTCTGTAAGCATTAGTACATTGTACAGCGCTAAAACCAAGGTTATAACACTCTCTTAAAACACCCAAAAACAGAGCTTTTGGTACCAGTCTTATTATGCTAGGTATTGTAGTATAAGACTGCACTTTAAAAAAATTTCTGGATGAATCTTAAACTATCTCGAATTGCAGTAAATTCAAATCAAATCAATAAAATAGTGATTCCAAGCCGAAGGTTCTAAAATAATTGAGACAATACAATACGCTGAGAAAGGTTTCCGAAACTGATTGACTACTATAAAGAGGATAACGATTTCCCAATACCGATGCGATAAAAGGAACAAACTCATTTTTTACTCTTAATCCAGAACGAAATGTGATAAGAATTCCTTTTTCCTTCAAGCTCTATTTTCTAAAGAGAATGTGACTGAACGACTGGAACCTGTCACTAGAAATTAACCAAACAATATGTCAATTTCCTCGAGAAATTTATCGTAAATATCGTAGAATATTAAGAGTAAAATCCTGCAAGTTTATTTCCTGTATAAAAATAAATTCTACAAAAATAGAAAAACATTAATTATTAAATCTATAGAGTATTGAGACTATGAATGTGTATGCGTTATTCTTTTGTATGTATGAAGTTTTTAGCTGTCATGTTTATGTTTTGCAGGTTATATCACAAGGTAATGAATGACATTTGTTTATGTGTTTCTATACATTTATTATATTTTTTTAGAAAATAGACTAAGGGAAACTAAAAATGCATACATTTTAAATCTAAAAATACTATCGCACAAAAGATCAAAATTGTAACTTGCAAATGGACAAATCAATGAATATTAAATATCGTACTTGGACACCCTGAACATTCTTCGAAACAATCTTATTCTTCTTTTTATGCTTTGAAAACATAACATAATTTCATACTATAAAACCTACAAAATTTATTATGTTATGCTATGCTATGTTATGTTATATAAACTATAAATGTAAAAAGAATAAATGCTGTATGACTGAGATTTCGAGTATTATTTACACTTTACGATAAACATGTCAATTAAACATCCAGATATATTAATCAATAAGTATATAGGGTGTTTCTATAAAAAATATATTTAATTGTATAATTTTTGCATTGTCAACATCTCGTCATAACTTGATCTTAACAGAAATACGTTTACACGGATGTTCTTATTCTTCAAGATCAAACTTTAAGGGTAAATACACATGATATAAATACGGAACAAAAATAATAAATCTCCGCAGTAACGCATCATGAGATCTTCAGTTCGAAACCCACCCGAATATAAATGAATAAAATAAGAGTAGTTGAAGAATCTGAATTATTTTCTCTTCAAGAAAAGTTGAAAACTTCATCAAATATAATTTTATTGAATCAAATGAATTCTTCCGAACCTACCCTAAGTTCCGGTAACTTCTCAATTGCAGCTCTTGGTACTTGCACCGTACTGGCGTCCATTTCTGTCATCCGTTTGGGCACCACATCTGGGCAAACCTCCCTGAATTTCTTGTGCACCCTGTACGTAAGCACAACCAACAAATATTCTATTTCATTCTGCGAAACTTGGTTCAACAGTGAGTATATACCTAACTTTATAGCGAAGTTAATACTTAGTTGCATAAACAATAGAGTGTATTGTGAAAGCACTCTTGCGTTTAAGATTTTAACTCTGTGTAGAACTGTGCAAATAATAAACATAATGTGCATAATGTAGAGTACTGTGTACACTGTTTTTCAAAAGAATTGCTCACATTTTCTTCGTATAAATAGAAATAAACAAGCAATAACCTTAACTAGAATAAAAATAGTAAAATGCACGTTAATTAAATGTATATGTTATTGTAAAAGCCCGAGTTACGGTAAATCCTAAGATTTTCTAGTAAAACCTAAGATTTAACAACTCTTATTGGTAACAGTCCAACAGTTCTTTGATCGTCGTTCATTTCAAATTTGTACCACAATTCCCTTGTTAAATCTTTACCTCAAAGACACGGTAAATAACCTAACCTAACCTGTCAAAGCCCATAAATTGGTTATTCTGAGGTTTTTACCAGTGAATCATTACATTTACCAACTAATATCAGTTAATCCTAAGATTTACTGGTAAAACCTAAGATTAACCAATATACGTGCTTTTACAGTAACATATACTCTGTTTCCTTTAAAACAACCAGCGATTTTTTGGGCGAACTAATGACTTTAGAAAAAATGTTATATACAAAAAATGACCAGGAAAAAAGGCCGTATTTAATAGAAATAACAAACAAAAAATTAAACCAGTGGTTCTCAAATGATAGAATAAAATTATACATTTTTTTTTAAATAGTAGGTAACCTATATAAATTTTTAGTCCATTAGATAGAGAATTTTTTTCTGATTACAACGATATAAATATGATATGAGGTTGTATAACAATTATTTTGAGAAAAATGGTATTAATAATCAGAAATAATTTTACAATATTGAAGTAGGCTATGTAATAAACAAATACAAACAAATGATACAGGTGAAGGGTAGTTTTGTTACTTACGTTAATTGTTTGTTTTCGTAATTGTTTAATTACTCATTAATAAATAATGGCTTTGCAGTTGCAAGCATTAACAAATTTGGTCATTAGTTCGCCCAAAAAAGCGCTTGTTGCTTTAAAGGAAATATCCTGTATATTATTTAATCTACTGATTATAAAAAAAATAATTTTCAAAAATTCATAAAAATAACTGTACATTACTTGGAGCAAAAACACTTTTCGTCCAATGAACTGATAGATAGAGTAATGAATAAAAACATTAAAACGTATTTTATTTAAATAAAAAATATATACCATTAATAAATAAACAATAACTGGGTAAAAGTTCTGCAAATATTTATTAAATTAACGACGTTTCGACAGCAAAGTGCTGCCTTCTTCAGGTAAAATATGAAACAATAAATAATAAATATATATGTAATCAAGACTACGAGTTGACAAAATAAGCGATGGCGATTGTATGCTCTGATTCGAACTGAGGATATCATGAGTATAAATAAGTATAATAATGAAAAAATTGAAAAAAAGATTTTCTTTGAGGTCCCCTGAATCCGTTTCGGCCATTTACTTAATACCGTCTGTGTGATTGGATGGATAGATGTCTGACAGTATGTATAAACAAACAAAAAAATACGCTGATTTGATTTTGGTCATAATTGTAAACAATAAATTAAATTTATTTTTAATTTGGAATCATCTGTGACAAAGCGCTTCAAATGAGAAACAAATACCCGCACAACAATTTGCAATGCGAAAAAATACAGAATTGTACAAACTGGGAAAGTGCTGACAATCTATGTTTCCATAGCTTGCTTGGATACATCAAAAGAGACCCACATGGAAGCGAAAAAGAAAAGCAAATTAACGACAGATCCGGGACATGTGAAAAAAGTAAAACGTCATTAATGAAATTAACTTCAACAGACATAAAAAGCAGAAAATATATTTGCCACTCCAAATTTTTCTAATTACTAATTTCAAAGGAGATAATTAAAGTACAAAACTTTACAAATATAACAAATTTATTTGAAATAATAAACACGTATAACCAAACATGACTTTTTAATTTAAAAAGCATTCTTGCAAAAATTACAATCATTACAGTACAAACAATCGTTGATTAGATTCGTGCTAGCATATATGTTTGATTTTTGTATGCAAAATTCGATTACCAATCGTTAATTGACCACCGCCAAACACAGCAGAGAATAAAGGAATTTTTATAGAGCGATTTTTTTAAAATAACCATTATAAAAATTTATATATATATATATATATATATATATATATATATATATATATATATATACCTATTCTAAATGCGTTAACCAACCGTTAAATGGCAGCCCCAAAGACGTTAAAACCACAAAATTAAATTGAATTCGGAAAAAATGGATTACTTGCTAAGTTGCTACATAAAATAAATAAATATATAATCACGCCATTCATCCATTTCTGGGTGTGGAATTCTGCTCAAAGCAGATATTGTGATCCACAGTCTGATGCGTTACCATGGAGCTATTTAGATAAAAATATTTTTTTAAATAGTAAGAATTAGGTAAAAATATTAACCATCATTGACGTTTAAAATAATTGCTTGACATGTACCCCCCTACCGTCACCCTTTGGTTTTAGGGTATCTAAGATTTTAAATAGTCAAATTTAAGAAACATTCTAGCAATAGGTAATAACGACAATAAAATCGATTATAATGTTGATAATATACATTTTTCAAGGTTATTTGCGATTACTAGCCGTAAATTCACCCCTCCCTCTCACACACACTATGATATGAAAGTTATAAGGGTAATTTTAATATGGACAAAATTGTCAGCTGTTCAAAAAATAAAATAGTAAAAATTATTGAAAGTTTTCAGAAAAAATTATAAAAATTAATGTATTATAATGTGCATATATTTGTGCATAAAATAGGGTTACCAGCTGTAAAATCGCGCCCTCCAAAGCGGTTTGATAATAGAAAATCATAAAGATATGGGGTATGTGAGCAAATTTAGAAATTTTTTTATATGATTATATATACAGGCATTTTTTAATCGATGACTTAGTTATAGTTTACGAAAAGATAAAAATAAAATAAAAAAAACAACACGCCATTTACCCATTATGGGTGTGGCACTCTGCTTACGCAGATCTCGGTAAGTGATATATTTTTTCGTATGAAATGTGGTAAATATTACAAATTAAGAGAAAGGATACGTGACCTAATTTTGGTAAAATGAAGATGGACACGTTTGAAAAGAAAGCAATAGATATAAATGTCATCTGTTGTAATTTTATATTTGTACCTATATTCAATGCGGTAAATAGTTCCGTGGTAATGCGTCGGACTGTGGATCGTGAGATTCTCAGTTCGAATCCCACAGCTGACAGTTGCCAATTTAAATTTACCCCTGTGGTTCCTCCTCCGCTAACATCTTTGGGGGCTATGATTTGATGACTGGTAACCGAACTTCATAGACAAAAATATATCACTTATCGAGATTTGCGCAAGCAGAGTGCCACATCCATAATGGGTAAAAGGCGTGATGATATATTTTTTTCTTTGTATATTCAGAAGTGCATGCGATTATATACTTTTTTATTATAATAATTAATTTTAATCCTGGAAACTACAGATTTTAAATAGACTACGTTTACATGTAAAGCAAAATTGTACTTTAACTTGATTTTGACTTTGGAAAGGCGACTATTGCCACTGTGTAAACACTATCCACTAACTACTTTTCTTCCTAAAGTCAAGGAAAAATTAATCAGACTTGACTCGTATAAGTGACTTTGAAATAATCGTATAAACGCATAGCGTCAATACTTTGTTATAAGTGACTAAATTCCCTCGTAATTTGAAATATGTCAGCCGATGTTTCCTCAATTTATATTGTATCCAAAACTGTGATTGCATTTGCAATGTCATCATATTAAAAAAAATAATCATGCTAGTATTTAATATGTTAAATTTTAAATTACTGCCCAGGTTTTTCTATAAATAATATAAATACTATGAATTATAGTTTTGTTACGCAGTTAAATAAATTATTTACCTGATAATTTGTCTACAAATTTTAATATAACCACACAAATTACTCATTATCAACAACCGGTTAAGTAAAGAACAAGTCAATAATCTAAAGTAAAGTAGATTTGTTCTCAGTGTGTAAACGTACTAGTAATTTTACTTTTCAAAGTCAAGTCAGATTCAATTTTTGCCGTACATGTAAACGTAATCATAATATCAATATACTAGTAAAATATAGTTTATATTACCCGACATCTGAACGTCAGTTTCAAAGCGCTATGACCTAACTCAATTTATACTCTACCAATATGACGTCACGATAATGCGCGATTTGCAATAAATTTAATTTCAAATTGGATATACCGTAAGAGTATATGTAGTATTTTATAATTTATTTCTTTAAATTCGACCATGATCGCAGATCCCATTTTCAAAGGAAATTAAAAATTGTAAACATTAACGAAACATTCCTGCAAAAATAACGACTATACTATCGTCAATTAGAATATTAGTAGTATATATTTTTGGTAACCAGCTGTAACATCCCTGCACTCCCGCCCCAATTTATAAAAGGATTGGTAGGTAACTTTTATGTGATGAAAAATTTACTGTCAGCAGTGAAAATCGACCGGAGAATTTCATTTGTACTGTTTCCTCATAAATAAAGATTAATAGTCAGTGATCAATTTCGGAGAAAATAAATATAAAATAATATAAATTACGAAACAAAAACGTACCTGAGTATTTCTTTCCGAGTAAAAAACGTACAGTCCTAAAACATCACTCAATTCGAAACCAATTACCAAAAACTAGCACTTACAATACCTGGTAATTCTCAAGCTGTTGCTCAGTGAACGTAACCAACTTGTTACCCATTGCGAGCGATTACCAGTTGGCGTTACAGGACTGCAGGACTAACACTGCACTGTAACCCGGTAGCGGGTGGTCAAACCATCAAACACTGCCCAACCTTTGTTGCCCTGGAGACCGCATGGCAAAGGAGTGGCAAATGGTAACACGGTATTGTGCTAAATGAATATTGATTTTCTGTTTGCTAACTCATCAAGGAGTGATATCATTCGGATGATACAATTGTTGGTAATTATTGCATTTGTGATAGATGCGTAAAATGGGTGATTAAGGTGACTTCCGCCACCGCGGGAAGTTTCAATTTTTAGTGCACCATGCAATCATTCGATTTTTTTGTTTCCAAATAACATAAGCCAAAACAAAAAAGGGTTATAACGACTTTGATAGACAAGCCCATATGGTTCTATAATATATAAAATAATTAAATATATATCATTTACTCATTTTAGTGTAACACTGTACTATTACAGATCTCGATATGTGAATATATATCCATAACAAACTAAATTTATAAATCAAAATCACCAACGCTATCTTTGAAATAATATAAAATACCAGGTTCCAAAACACAAAACTGTTTTTTTAGCCACATTTTCCAACCGTACTTAATAAAATCCCCACCTAATTCATAAAAATCAATTCTGGTGCATTCACTAATAGTTATAGTTATTAGTAAATAGTTAACTAATATATGTGAATGAGATTGAAGGTGAAAGATTGCGTGGGCGTCCGAGGAATAACTGGTTCGGTATGATTGATGGTTTGTTGCGTGAACGAATGATTCCGAGTGTGAAGAATAAACGAGCATGTATGAATCGCACTATGAATGTGGACGAGGCGAAAGTGGTGTGTCAGGATAGGAATGTTTGGAGGAGATTGATTGTTGGTTGACTGTGTTTCTGGGTTCGTGCTACCCCACTAAGTGGGACATAGCGTGATGTTATGTATGTATGTATGTATTTAATTGTTAAATGTCACAATCTTAACAGTATTTTGCTGGTCTTTATCACTATTTATGTTTACATTATAGTAGTATATTTATATTTTTGTACATACTTACATATGAAGTATTTCATTCTTTGTTAATGCTGTTTTAAAATTTTAATATATGCCATACTGAATATTTATTTATTGAAATTTGTATATTGAAAAGGATAATTGGAAAGACATTATTTGCTGATTTTTGCCAAATAAAAATAAATAAAATAAATATATCATCACGCCTTTTACCATAATGGGTGTGGTACTCTGCTTATGCAGATCTTGATAAGTGATATATATTACTTTTGCCAAATAACAGTATTTATTATTATTATTATTATATATATATATATATATATATATATATATATATATATATATATATATATATATATTTGAGCTAGAAGTGCTGTTAACGTAGAGATAAAAGGATCAAAATTATAACATGAAATACAAAAACTGTCATCTAATGTATAGCTAAATTTGTAAACTCTTATTTTGTTTTTAACTGTCTCACAAATACAATACTCAAATGATTTTATTGACAGCGCTTGTCAGTTACAAAATTACAAATAATGTCTAGGTTGAACATAACCAACAAATTTCAAACGCTACACGCACTGTTTTTGGAAATACTAATGCCCGGTTACATAAAGCGTTGTCAGTCATGTAAATTTCACAATTTTGAATTTTCAATACTAACACCTGTGTAAGTTCAATGACATAAATGAAACTAATAATTAATTGTTAAAAACATTATCGTGCTATTATAATATACATACAAATAAACAAAATAAACTATTAATAGTACCTATATTCATTCATGATCATGATCATGGTTGAATTTCAGAACGTAATTAGTTCCTGAAAATTTTGTTTATTTTATAATTGCTCACAATATAATACAGAAAATTGTATTAACAATATAATATAATTAATAGATACTTATATTTGTTTAACAACTAAATAATTTTTTATTTCTTATTCATAATAGTAACTGGGTAATTTTTGTCGGTAAAGCACGGAATTCGCAATTTTATTTTCTTATTTATTTATGAATGAAAATATAAGTTTGGAAAAGGGTTATTAACCGAAAATTGTTAAGGAAAATAGTAAATAATTCACTATATGTTCTTGGATAACATGGCTTTAAATAAATTTATTTCAAATTATGATGTCTATGACGACGTTTCGGCCATGATTACAGCCATTTTCAAGTCTACAAGTTTGATAATATTATTATTTATAAACGAATACAAAAATAATATTATTATTAAACTTAAAAATTTTATTTTTAATTTTAAGAAAAAAATGTACGTAACACACTTAGTTTAAATATATGAATATTTCTTTTGTGAAAAATAATTTTTTGAGCCCTTATTTAAAAAATAATAACTCATGCAATAGAGGGTTAAAGTATTAAAAAAAATATCTAAATACGTATTTTGAAGTTATCATATCATTATCAGTAGATGCAAAAGGATAAAATCTAGATTACACAACTTGTAAACCAAGTGCAACTTAAAAATTAAAAATACATAATTTATACCTACTAAAACGAAGCTTCCTGGCTCATTTTAGTACATGAATCTTCGTGTCTTTTCTTAAAGGTTTAAGGATTAGTTTTAATTTTTTAGATTGTTCTTCGCCTTAGAAGTACAAAATTTATAAAAGCTAATACAATTTTCTTAGTATACCGAAAACAGAGCTCGTACAATATGTATACCAGCCATTATGTTCCACCTACGTGCATTCATATTGTACAAGTGAACAAAAATCAATTCCCGTTACTTCTGGGAAGCGGGAACATAGGGATTTCCATATTCCAAGTATTTTATTTTGTGTTTACATTTTCCAGTCGCTAGAATCCACAAATCTCCCAATAATTTGTTGTAAGAAGATTTTCATAAGAACTTCTGAGTAAAACCTAATCACTTAAATTCTGAACTCTACAATGGATACAAAATGAACTGCATTACATTTTAGTTGAGTCTGATTTAAATTGGCCTATTACGAGCACGTGGCAAACTCGCTCGAATTGAGGTTTTCCTTTTTTCAATCTGACAAAAACCGAATTGATATGAACTCGTGTCTCTTGGGGATGCTGAAAATTTTATACGATATCTCTGGAAATGTATCCGACTGTGAGAATTAACATTTATTTAATTTTAAGTTTTTCTCTGGGGACAGCTGTCGCTTAAAGTGGCCTCAACTCAAATTGAATTGTAAATAAAATTTGTAACGCTTAATTGAATTTGCTTGTATTTTATTTTGTCAAAGTTTCCCGACAAGAAAAGAATATCCACTACATTATTGAAAACAAATATTATTATATTATATGAAATACGTTTTACTATTAAAAATACTAAATTACAAACATTAATCAGGGACAATGATTAACGCTTAATTATATTTTAAGTTTACATGTTAAATATGTGCGAAAATGTAAAATACCATTTTTTTTTAATTTTATTTTTCGAAAAAAGACGTAATATATGAATATATTTCGTGTTTTCATCTATATTGTAATATTATTAAGCCTGTAATTAACAACTAATGAATCTATATAAAACCGTGTGACGTCATAGTGCCTGATGACAGAACAGCGCTGAATTAATAATAATTTTGAATTTCTGTTGCTGTTGTTTTCAGAACTTTGCTCAAAGCAATACTTTATAATCATAATTGTAATTTTAACGAGAATTTAAAGATTTCAACAAATATAAAAAAATACAACTAACAGAACACAACACTCAAGGCCAAGATAGCCAAGAAATGCGCGCGCAATCTCTATCTGTCACTAGTCAGTCTGACGTCATACGAAAAATAATGCACTCTTAATAATTAATTACAGGCGTAATATTTATTTTTTAAATAAAGCGTTATATTTTTTTGACATTGTTTTCAAGCGTATTATTGAAAATGGGCGCATAAACCATAAACAAAATATGACAATTTTATATCAAAATCGTGTAACACTTACGGAATAATTAGAAGTAAAGTATTTTTTTCTTTAAAATATTTTGCATTAAAGCGATATAACGAATTGAACATATTTTGACGTCACAGGTACTTGCATTGATGTTATTGGCCAGAAATATGAAAATTGCAAATCGCGCGTCTGCCACTGCGCCAAACGCCTATTGTGGGCTAAAATAGAACTACGAAATGTCATTTTATTTGTATTGTTTGTTGGTATGTAAGATTATATTTGTTGGGCTTCTATTACTTATTTTATAATTTCATTGTTTTATTGTGCTATGTTGAAAAACTATTGAATAAAATTGTGTTTTGAGGTTAGGTTACCTTGCTACTAGCGTTACTGTTCTCAAACTTTCGTATGTTATTTACTCGAATATCAAGTAAAATACTCGAAAGTTGCCAAAGGAATTATATCTATATTTATATTAAGTTTAATTGTTATAAATTAAGACTTGTAATATGTAAATATTATTTTGACATTAAAAATATATAATATCTACTCTCATGAAAAATCGTTGTTTTAGTGCCACTGGAGCAGTACCAGTGACGTCACATAAACTTTTAAAAATCATATCTCTGGTAATATATGGAATTTTCACATCGGGTTTTCACTGATCGTCATAGAATCTAATAAAGTTTTATAAAAAAAAAATTGGTTTATGGGCCCATTTGTTCCAAATATGCTTCATTTTAATATTTTAAAGTGGTTGAAGAGCCTATTATAAAATTTTAGTTCTTTATTTCGCCACCAGGTAGTTCTTTGTCTATACATAAAACCGAGCATAAAACCATAAATATATCAACACGTAATTTACCCATTTTGGATATACCACGCCCCCTACCCTTGCAAAGTTCTCAGTGAGATATTTTTTGAGTGCAGTGAGGTTACCAGCCGTCAAGTCACACCAAAAAAATTTACTATAGGGTACAGTTTAAATAGCAAATATCAGCTTTTTATTTGTAACTTATGATTAAGTGAAATAAACTATGTATTTTATGTTGTGTACCGTTAAAATTTACGTAACCATCTTTATATAACAATTTTCGAATATGATTATGCCCTACATTTTTCCCTGCTTTTATTGCATAAAAAAATTAGAATTAAAGATTTATAAGTTATATCACTGTCATCGGTCAGCATGACCTTCAATGCTTCAATAATTTATATGTAGCCACCATGACGTCATGTCAATCGCGCGACTTGAATTCAGTTGAATATGAAATGAATAAATTATATAATAATTATAGTTTTTAAATAAATATTTGATTGCTAATCCATTTGTTTTAATTGTATTTATAAAATGCATTTGGATGAATATTGTATTTAAAAACAGTGTTTCGAATTATTGCTCATAATTCTTCATCGGCAAAAAATTAATAACATAAACAAATAAATAAAAACGATAATTATATAAACAACAAATTATGACTCATAAAACAGAGAAATTTATAAATTATGCCCTGTTCAATTTATGGAAGATTATATTTAGTTTGCAATAATATCGTTCAAAAAACTGTGAATTAAAAATAAATAAAAAAAACCCAGCTTCCATTTTGATTAAAGATTGCAAGATGGCAGACCAATCAGCATAATTTGTATTAAATTGCACCCTAATACCGTTTAATGTCTTGAAAATTGTCATCTATTTGTTCTTAGCGAAGACGTACGTCTCTAATACGTCGAAACGTAGAATTAGTAATAAAAAACACAACTAAAAACCTATAATTGTTTTCTTGACCAAGCAGTTTTATTATGTCTTATCTGATATGGACTTTTATGCTTCGAACAAATAAAGTTATTTACTATTATTGTTATATTTAATTTGTCATAAAAATTTACAGCTAGCCATTTAAGCTAACCAGCAAATTTGTTATTAGAGCACATTACTTAAGAATTAGTTATTTATGTATCAAGGCACTGAAGTTCAATTTTTTATCACGAATATGGCATTTAGTTGCCGAGGCCCGTAGGGCGGAGGAAAATAAACTATGTAAGTGATAAAAAGGAACTTCAGTGCCGAGGTACATATTAAGTTTTATTTGAAATCTAAAATTCGAAAAAAACAGTAAAAAATACAATATAGGTTAAGTTTATATATCTACAGTTATCAATTGAAACTGACAGTCAGTGTTGCCAACCTCGAGAAGTGAAGTTATCGTAAATAACACTCAAAATTATGTGTTTTGTCCTCAATTTCGTCATCGGAATTAATTAGTTAATTCTTCTTGCAAATTTTGTTACATGTTCCATCCAAATTTACTATAGTACGTCAATATATCTGGCAAAATTATCCTAATTGTACAATAATTATTTAACGGTTGCCAACACTGGGTTGTTCAAAATCGTCGTATAATGGGTTACTTTAATGACGATTTTTGAGCACTTTAATGCCGATTTCAAATAAAATATATTAAAACATGTGAGGGCTAGCAGTCCACACTACACAGAACAGACTGCACTTCTTAATACATTATAGAGATATAATTAGTCGAGGACCAGACCTAAAGGTTTCTTCCTTAAAAGTATTTTTACTTCCTCGGAATTATTTAGCAGGTTAATTGCTAAATTGTTCGGGTGATTGTCTAGTCTCGTGTTATATCTCTCGGAAAAATATTTTATTTATTCATAGACAGTTTTCATATTCTCTTGGTGTCGTGTATCATTTCTGACATACCATGGAAGCGTCTGTACTGGTTCTTAGTGTATTTATTTTGTATTCGTTGTATTTTGTTGACATTTGTCTTTTTCGCATGTTTTATTTACTATTCATATCAATAAAAATAAATAAATAAATATATCATCACGCCTTTTACCCATTACGGGTGTGGCACTCTGCTTACGCAGATCTCGGTAAGTGATATATTTTTTCGTATGAAGTGCGGTTACCAGCCGTCAAATCATAGCCCCCAAGGATGTTAGTGGAAGGGGAACCACAGGGGTAAATTTAAATTTGTAACTGTCGGCAGTGGGATTCGAACTGAGGATCTCACGATCCACAGTCCGACACGTTACCACGGAGCTATTTACCCCATATCAATAATAATAATAATAGTCAATATAGCTATGAAAATGAAAGAATTGGAAATACAGTCATATTAAATTATTATAAACATAAACATACACTGATAAAAATGGTTTCTTGGAACAAATAGATTAAATGAAGAGAGAAATTGATTTGAATAGTGCCAATACGATTTCGTTTTCATTGAAAACTTTTGTAGTATTAATAAATATTTTTGTATGAAAAGTAATTTAGTTTTGAAGGAAAATATCAAAGTATTCAAAAGTAGTTTCATTGGAGTAGTTTTAATTCAAAATGATATCGTTTTAAATAAAAACGGTTTATTTAAAACTAAAACGACTTATTTTTAAAAACAAAATTTAAAATATACTAATTTTCTTTCAATGCAGAAAAAAGAAGATAAATAAAATTTATATTCAAAATTAATATTTTTTTAATTGAAACATCATTTTGTAAGAAACAAAATTTTCTTCAACGAATGCATACAAAAGAAAACTTTCTTGAAACAAGAAGTTATTTTTATGATGTTCAAATAGTCTTCCAGTATTTTCTAAACAAAATCTAGCCCTTTATTTTTAATGACGGTTTTTTGCATTCTTCTAATTATTGCAGATGTTATCGAATACTGATTGTTGTATTAAACAACCTGTATATCATCGCGCCAATTACCATTTTATTGTGGCATTCTGCTTTCGCAAATCTCAGCAACACTTACAGTTCGGTTATCAGCCGTCAAGTTCGAATCCCAAAAATTTTAATGTATATGTTGGCTATGAGATACTAACTGCCGATGTTCACGGTCCGATGCGTTTCCACGAAGTTAGAATTATATCATTTTGTATAAATATACTATTGCATGAAATTTCTGGCATTTTATAGTTTTTCGTAATACACTTGACAGTCCTTCCCAAAGCGGTTAAGGTGTAAACCTGTAAATCACTTAATTTATCAACCACATCCTAACCCGTCAACAATCACAGTCTGAACCACGGTTACATTTAACAAGTTAACTTTAGATTGGTGTCAAATCGAGTAGCATAATTTAGTGTTGACTGTTGACAGACGACGAGGGTACGATGCGAAACACTCCAACATTTAGAGCAGAACATCCAAAAAGTGAAAGCTAGAACACCGGTAAGCGTCTAAAACCACGATTGTGGCGCCCTCCTTCGAAACATAGCTAGAATTCGACCCCTGAAGTTTCACCCTTCACACTTATTACCGCTACTCCTGCCGCATTCGCTCAACTTACAGAAAATCTTTTGAAAAACGAACATTAACTTTTTGAATGATTGTTGCTTCAAACTGAACTATGATACAGATTAAAAGTTCGTGAAGAAATACCTAAGCGCCATTTTGTTTTAAGACTGCGAGATAAGAATTAAATTAATTGCAATATTTTAATTAAACTTATTGAATTAAAGACACTACTGTGTTTTAGACCAAGCCATAATATTATTTAAATTTAAAGCGCATGAAAATTAGATAGCATTTTGTTGAAAGATGTACTAAGATATAAATATATTATAATATTTTACTGAAGTTATCTAATTTAATATATGGTAGACCAACCAGCATAAATTATATTAAATTGCACCATTATGTCATTTTAATATTCCTGGAAATTGGCAAAGGAAGATTATAGATACCTAGACACCATCATTTTTATTAATGACGAACAAAAATTTAAATATATTTCATTTTTTTTGCAAAGTTATTGAATTTGGCATAAGGTGAATCAATATTTATTATTTAGAAAACCTACAAATTAAATGACCAATGGGGTCTTTCACCATTTAAAAAAATTTTTTTATGAAACTTTATTTAAATTGAAAACTATCTACACTTTTAAAAATTCTTAATTGTTATTCATTAAGCCACAATGATTTTTTTTAAATGTTGTGACGTCATTGAAGAGGTGTTGCTGGATCAAAAACAGTACAGATTGTAAATAATTGTTGTCATATATTTTTTTAATTATTTTATTATTATTACAATAAAATAGAACATTTATGTGACAAAAATTATTTATTTTTCTACTGTTTGAGATCCACCAACACCTCTATAATTACGTCACAACATTTAAAAAAAAACATTGTGACTTAATGAATAACAATTAAGACTTTTTAAAATTGTAGATAGCCTTCAATTTAGATAAAGTTTCATAAAAAAATAATTTTTAAAATGGTGAAAGAACCCATTACAGGTTTCACTACTTGATACAAATAAAAAAATAAGAGACAAGCAAACAGAATAAATACAGGGTGTTTCTATATCTCTGCACGAAACTTTAATGACTTATACAGGATGTTGACCGCGACCCCGGAACATAGGACTTTAACATGTAAAATCATACTTTCGTAATTTCCTGCTTAACAAATTATATTAGACAAAAAAGGTTCAAATAAAGTTGAGAGATCATAAAATTCTACATCAGAATCAATAAACAGAATTAAATTTACTTTCCCTATAACGCCAGAAATTAAATATGAAAATATTAAAAATTAGCTCAAAAATCGGGTTAGCCTTGGAAATGAAACAAAATTTAAAAAAAATAGTCAATTATGCAATTTATAATAATTAATAAAAAATACAAGTTTCATTTCCAATTGTATACAATTTTGTTTCATTTCCAAAGCTAACCCGATTTTTGAGCTAATTTTTAATATTTTCATATTTAATTTTTGGCGTTATAGAGCATGTAAATTTAATTCTGTATATTGAGTCTGATGTAGAATTTTATGATCTCTCAACTTTATTTGAAATTTTTTTGTCTAATATAATTTGTTAAGCAGGAAATTACGAAAGTATGATTTTACATGTTAAAGTCCTATGTTCCGGGGTCGCGGTCAACACCCTGTATAATTTGTTATACAGATTTATTAATATAAAAATAAGGCATTTCATTAGGTACCTACATAACAACTAAAACTAATTATAAATGATTATTTGTAGGCATTAAAGTTTCGTACAGAGGTATAGAAACACCCTGTATATAATATACACAAACTGTATTAAAGTGACCAGTAATAACATGAAATATTGTTAAAGTATATTTGTGACTAAAGAGATTTATAGATACCTCGATTTTGCTTAAAGATGGAGTGCTAAAATATAAATATTACAGAATTTTGCTTGAATTATCTGAATGAATATGAATTCAATTATCCTTGAATATCGTTTAATGTTCTTGAGAATTGACCAAGGTCATAGGTACCTCGACGCCATTTTGTTCAATGATGGCGTGCTACGATTTAAATATATCATATTTTTTAGCAAAGTTATTAAATACAAAATACAGTGGACCAATCTGCATAATCTGTATTAGTAACTTTAAATACCGTTTATTATTACTCAAAATTCTTCAAAGAAGTTTATAGATATCTCGAAGCCATTTTGTTTTAAAATGGGGGCTAGCATTTAAATAAATCATTTTTTTTGTAATTTAATATGTGGTAGACCAATCTGTATTAAGCTGACCCTAGATAACGATTAATATTCATAGAAATTTGCTAAGAAAGTTAGTAGATACCTCGAAGCCATTTTGTTTAAATATGGTGACATTAGATTTAAATATAACATATTTTTTTGTAATTTAATATATGATGAACCAATATGTATAAAATAACACCAAAACAATATAAGGTTTAAAGATAATGACAATTGATCAAAGAAGTTATAGATACATAGACGCCATTTTGTTCAAATATGGCGAACTAATACATAAACAGATCATAATTTTTATATTTAACTTATTGAGTTTAAGATATGGCAAACGGTTTCACAAAGTTCAAGAGAATTGTTTTTCATTCTGTCTTATTTTGGCGAGCAAAAATTAAAATAGATTATAATCTGAAAAACGCTGAATAGTATACTAAAATATCTTGTTTCAATCGGGTTATCCTTTTTGAAAATATGCAAGGACAAAAGGGCAAACCTCCATGTTATTAAAAACAATTCTACTAATATAATTTACGAAAAAGACAAAACGAAGTATTTATTATGAATGCTGAACAGTAATGATTAATAATAAAAAGTTAAAAATGTACAAATCTCTGGACGAATCATCCTGGGCGGAATAAAAAGGCTCTTACTCTCGTAGGTGTTTCTGTCTACTTCTACCGGTTCGAAGTTAGATTACCGAAGTTAGCGAAAGTTGAGAATTGGACAACTGGTGATTGGATCAATGAGATTCGATTTTTGGAATTAGGTGTAAATTAGCTATACAGTCATTCCTTGATTAACTCATCTCGCTTCTCGCATCTCGCGTTTCGCCGAACTTCGCGTAAAACTAAATGAGAATTTCGGAATGAATTCTAAACTTCGAATTAACTATACAAATTGGGCAACATTACGAGAGCTGATGATGAAATTCTTTTGGTACTTTTCACGTACGTAAAGGTATCTGTCAATAAAATATATACAGGGTGTTTCAGGACTAGTGTAACAAACTTTAACGGCTTATTCCTGGGTTCATTTTGAGCCAAAAATGTCATATGAACATATGTCCCATATCTTCTAGTTACCAAAATACAAGAGGTTGAAGTTCTAAAAATAACACGAAATTTTCTAATTTTTGTAATCAAGGTGCTTTCCGAAAACAAGAGTTTTATTGAAAAGTCTTAATTCATTTTATTTATTAATATTAACGAATACAATTTAGAGAACAAAACACACAATGACACAATTAAATAGACAAATAAATAAATTCGAAACACAGAACATAACAACAACATGAGAAGGTTGGCGTATGTTTGGGTATCTGCCTTGGTATTCTCTAGACGGGTATTACCATTACATAATCCATAAATAAAAATCATATCTGCATATTCAGCAGTACTATAATCATCCATTATGAAACAAAAATACAATTAAATGTACAACAATTTTTAATTAAGATGAATAAGGTATGACTTTTCAATAAAACTCTTGTTTTCCGAAAGTACCTTGATTACAAAAATTAGAAAATTTCGTGTTATTTATAGAACTTCAACCTCTTGTATTTTGGTAACTAGAAGGAATAGGACCTATATTCATATGACATTTTAGCTCAAAATGACCTCAAGAATAAGCTGTAAAAGTTTGTTACACTAATCCTGAAACACCCTGTATACTTATCAACCAAATTTTAGGGAGAAATTCCAGAAACTTCTAAAATATTATAGACAAATAAATATATCCTCACCCCAATTACCCACTTTGGGTGTGGCACTCAGCTTCGCAACTCCCAAATAAAGTCGAGTCACTGTACCCAAAGATTTTAGCGAAGGGGTAAACAGAGGGATGAAGTTAAAATGGAAATTGTCGATTGTGGGATTCGAACTGAGAATCTCAATTTCTAATTGCTAACGGAAAAAAATATTTATTTACTTTCACAAAAAATGGGATTTTTGAACGACAAAAATATATATTTCCACGATAAAACTCAAACCGTTGTTCTTGCTTTAGTAGAATTAATTTTTAGATTTTTTTGAAGCATACTAAAAAGTTGTTCTGCAATTAATATATCAAGACTTCAGTTACCCATTTCTGGGTGAGACAGATCTTGGTATATGATATAGTGAAAGGGGAGCCACATGGATAATTTTTGTGGTGAAAATTTTCAAAATATTTTTCTTTCTTAAATCTTAATCCTTAAAAAGACATATTGCCAAGAGTTCCCGACTTCGAATCCCGAAATTATTCATATTTTCTCTCTAAAATTTGAGTGAAACAACAATTATTTACATAAATCGTAACTCTTTGTAATTGTAATAAATTATTGTAATGGGGGTTGACTGTGAATCAAAAGTTCTGAGTTCGAATCCCACAATTGCCATTTTGCTGATATACTTGTATTTTTTTTTGTTTCGTCCACTAACACATTTCACGAGCAATAATATATCATTGTCGAAATTTGCAAAAGCAAAGTGCCACCCTAAAATGTGTAAATGACATGATAATATATTTATTTTTCTATTTCGGTGTTCTTATGAAGCATACGAAGAAGATCTATAAGTGCTCTGTTTGGAGCACTTTTCTCTTTCTAGTTATGGGATAAATGCTTTCAAAACTGACAGAAGAATGACTTATTAACATCACAAGTTATTTATGTCGAAATATTACTTTAAATTGTTTATTTATTCAATTTCCCTAGGAGATAAGACGAAAAAGAAAAGAAATATAAAAATTATAAAAGACTTTTGGATTAAATTCTGTAAAAGTATTTATTTTAAATATGTTTTGAATTATGTTACGTTTTATTTAAATAAATATTTTTACAAAACTTGATCCAAATGTTTTTTGTAATTTTACAAATATGAGTTCTGTTAACAATAAATTTACATCTGCAATGTGCTTACCATAATAATGCATAAACATCTGATGGGGCTAACACATAACCTCCCGTCCAACGTCCAATACAACTCTTAAACGGTACAAAATAATGTTTGTTTATTTTCTATTTATATTTGAGAAATGTAAGTTTCTTTCGTATATTTATTTAATTTTTTGATATATATTTCACTAAGAAAACAGCTTCACAATCACAATGACATGACATGTGTCATGTGTCACATTACGTAAAAAAAAAATTAAGTGTTTCCATGGTGTACATGGAATGCAAGATTTATGAAATGTAATTTCTTTATATTTTATTATCTTCAAAGCTAATGAAAATTAATAAAATTAGTGTAATCAAAACAGATGTAAAATTAAATATTCTACACTTTTCAAAATAACAAATTATTGAAAAATTGAATTTAACCGTGTTTTTTCATGGAAAACTGTTAAGGGCTAGATAAAGTACTACTTTCGGTTGACCAATTTTATCCCAAATCTAATCAGCTCTTCATTAAAATATGTATAAGAAACATAAATACACAAAATTGTATTTTTGGTATTATAGTATTTGAGTTGTGCGAGACGAAAAATTTGGCACTGACTACACACATACACACACATACATCCAGACATCATGGCGAAAATTGTAAAATCGTATTGTAGAGCCCTAAAACGTGCATATTCATTGAAAACTCACTACTTAATTTTTTGAGACAAAAGCAATACCTCCCTTACCTAGAGGTAGGCGGGAGGTAAAAACAGCAAGTTATATTTTTGACATGTATTATTTTTAAATCTAACAGAAGTATGAAATTACTTAAAAAAAATTATATACACGTTTCATAAGACCTGTTATCGCACTCGTCCCTTGTAAAAAGACTCGTGCTCTAACAGATTACTTTATTAAACTTTTTTTTAATACACTATTTTATTGTTAAGAGTTATTGTGAACCTTAAAAAACATTTATTTTCGAGATATCTATACAATTTGTAGAAAATAATGGTTCCTTGACATTTTCTATGGGTTCATTATAATTAATAAGATAATTTTAAATGTCATTAAATAACAAAATAGGAAACTGTGGAGGAAACAACTTTCGTAGGTGTATTTTATGCGTATTATTAAAACAGTTTATTTTTATGTTTCCTGTTCAAAAGGAAATAAAACTAATACATACAAATATCTTTAGAACGGAGCTGTAGACTTTTGAGGAGACGATTACACATGTAGGATTAAATCGTCAGGAAATACAATTAGAAAACAACAGAATCGATTTATTCGACGGTCCAAGAAAGAGGCATAGCTGCATGAGAAGGGGTTTTGAGGAAATAAATACAACATTAAAAATATTTAAATTTTAAGGATTGGGCAAGAGAAAATAAAACAGTAGCATAAAAGATCGATAAACGCCAAATAATACCCAATTAATTTATAACTGTAGTTCAAAGAAATTAAAAAGTAAATAAGTAATAAAAATCCAATATCCGTTTCGTGTACAAATTTCAAACTATTTCATTTTAAAAGTACATCAAAAGGAAAATTCAATTTGAAAGAATAAGTTTTAATTCTTTTTAACGGTGTCTGAGCTCGGATGCCTCTACTATGAGCACCTTCATCTTGTGAAATTCAGCACAGAATATTAGAAACACCTTTCATATGTTTTGTAAGAATTTGTGTTCTGTCTTGCCAGTGTCTTGGGTGCAAATTGCTAAGTAACGAGTAAAGTTACGACTTAGAATTAACAGCGATTTTATGCAGAAAATATCCCGTGAAATATTTCAGGTTCTAGGAGATTTTCTTTGTTAATTTCTTATGTCAATATTTTCTTGGAAAATGCGTGAAGCATCTGACTAGTTGAGACCGAATCAATGAATAAATTTAAAAATTGTAAGAAGACAATTCAGTTGCAAAATGCAAACTTTCTACCCGCAAATATTTTGAATTTCTGTTTTTAAATATTTTTTCAGTATACATTACTTGTATAATAAATAGAATGGGGTAAATAGCCCCGTGGAACACAAGATCCTTCATTCGAATCCCACAGTCGACAGTTGCCATTTTAACTTTACCCCTACATTAACATCTTTGCAGGGGTGGGGGGGGGGGGGGATTTGATGAGTGGAAACCGCACTTCACGCGTAAAGAAATAGATTATTTACCAAGGTCAGAAAATAATGTGCCACATACAATATGGATAAAAGACGTGATGATATATTTATTTATTATTTATTTCCATCACTTGTATTATAAAATGAACATATCATCAAGCCTTCAATTTGGGTGTGGCATTCCGCTTTAACAGATCTCGGTAAGTGATAAATTGTTTATGCGGTTACCAGTCGTCGAGTCACGACTTCCAAAGATATTAATGAATAAGGAACCACAGGGGTAAAGTTAATAAAGCAATCATAAAACAATCGGAAATAAATGGATTGTTACAACAGCAAAAATTTATCTTACGTATAGTAACAGCAATTTAGATATTTACAATATTTTTATTTATTAGTAATATTGTTATTGTAAATATCTAAATTGCTGTCACTATACGTAAGATATTTTTTTGCTATTGTATCAATCCATTATTTTTTCGTGCGATTGGGAGATTTTCTCAAAAATACATGTTTTACGGCACCCTGTTTCCGTATTCTAAATAACGTCGGTGTGGATGGATGGATGTCCGTACATATTTCAATTACATAATTACTTAGAAGTTTCATGCACGGAAAAAATTGGATTGTTACAATGGCAAAAATTTATCTTGCGTTTAGTGACAGCAAGTTCGATATTTACAATAACAATATTTTTATTTATATTAGTAATATGATATTATTTAGATTGTTGTTGTAGCAAACGAAAATAATATCATATTACGAATATAAATATAAATATTGTTATTGTGAATATCTAAATTGCTGTCACTATAAGTAAGATAAATTTTTGCTATTGTAACAATCCACTTTTTTCCGTACGACAAACCAGAAAATTTACTGAAATATAATAACACTGTAACGTAAACTGTCGTTGAAAATGCAGGACAAAAGAAACAGCTTGAAAAGTTAATAAGAAAATATAAACAATGATTTTAAAATATAATGATAAATATAACAATGAAATAATACATTACTAGAAATGAGTTTAATAAACTATTATGTATGTGAATTTAAAGTAATTTACAAATAATTGAACAATACACTGGTAAATTTTACTTATCATTTTTTGACAAGACCATGCAACATGTTTTTACATAGTAACCGCTCAACAAAAGCATAGCAACCGTTCGTTTTTCGGTTTCATAAAAGCCTACAATTTAGCATTCCTGTATTATTATATTTCAATTAAAGAAAAGAGTTCATTTTGGCAACAATTGCAAAACTCTAGTACGCATTTACGTGATACCCAAAACAAGAATGTGAAATCGGCTGCAAATTATTAATATATTATTAATACATTTGAAACATGGCATGTATTAAATATTGATTAAACCTTATCGAGTGGTATTAAATTAAATGTCTCAGGAAGAAAACGTGAAGAATTTAAAAGTTACACAATTATTTTTGTTAGGGGATGATTTATTAGATTTGGTGAATATCATAAAGTACGATATAATTTAAAGATCAAATAATAATAATAAATAATATATCATCATGGGGTAAATAGCTCCGTGGTAACGTGTCGGACTGTGGATCGTGAGATCCTCAGTTCGAATCCCACTCCCGACAGTTACAAATTTAAATTTACCCCTGTGGTTCCCCCTCCACTAACATCTTTGGGGGCTATGATTTGACGGCTGGTAACCGCACTTTATACGTAAAAATATATCACCTACCGAGATCTGCGAAAGCAGAGTGCCACACCCATAGTGGGTAAAAGGCGTGATGATATATTTATTTTATTTTATTTATTTATTATCACGCCTTTTACCCATTATGGGTGTGGCACTCTGCTTACGCAGATCTCAGTAAGTGATATATTTTTACGTATGAAGTGCGGTTACCAGCCGTCAAATCATAGCCCCCAAAGATGTTAGTGGAGGGGAAACCACAGGGGTAAATTTAAACTGGCAATTATCAGCAGTGTGATTCGAACTGAAGATCTCACGATCCACAGTCCGAAACGTTACCTCGGAGCCATTTACCCCATAATAATAATTATAATACGTTATGAATTATGGGGCTCGTAGTACTGGTAACACATCGGACTGTGGATTATAAGATCAACGATTCGAGCCTCAAAACCTCCAAATTTTCGAATTTAAACTTGTGTCACATCGAGAAATGAGTAATTGGCCTGATGATACATTTATATTTATTTATGAATTATGAAAAACAACATATTTGTTATTGAGAAGAATTTAGCTGAGTCAAAATATTTGAAATAAAAGGTTACTTCCTCAAAGGTCTTTTACGAAGTCGCTCATTACTTTCTCATTAGCATAAAGTCACGATTTTGTTCTTTCGCATTCTTGCGAACCAGGATAATAAGATTCTTCCACTAAATATAACATAAGAAGTTCTTAAGAAGTTTGGTTAAGCCGTAAAACATTTTGACAGTCAAAAGAAAAGTTCGGTGAAGTTCTGTTATCGCTTTTACATTTTGCCGGTTGCCGGTTGGCATTGCTGCGTTCCCAGTTACCGGTTCCCGTTCCCTTGCCGCAAACTTTTGAACATTGAAGTGTAAAATCGCCTCACCTGTTGCTTGCGTTCCATATCGTATTTAATTATCCATGAATGATATTTTGCGTTATTGTGCGTTATTGCCTTATTGCTGTATTGGCGTGCAGGACCGTATCGGGCATATTATCAATATTAGAAGTATTAAAACAGCCTATACTCCATTTCAGAATAAGAGAATTATAAATCAAAAATTGCAAGAATAGTATTGGATTTTTGTCAGCTTTGCAGCAAATATATCCACCAGAAAAATGAGATAAACTAATTAATTCTTTTTTGTTAATCAAAACATTTTAACAAAAAATTAAACAGAAGAAAAATGAAACTGAAAAGCGAAATATAAAATAAACCTTTTTAGTAATAATAACTAATCTAAGTACTAACTAATTTTGTGTCAGCGCCACGCCAAACAAACAAACAACGAACGTCAACTCAAAATTAGTTACTTACATGACTTTAGGGGTATAGTTATTAAGAATAAGGTTAATTTTATTTTCTGCTTTTCAGAATTTTTTTAACAAAAAAAGAATTAATTAGTACTCGTAGTTAACGAGGTTAATTCTTAGGGCTGGATTTTTTTACAACTTTAAATGGGACCGAATTCAAAGTATACACTGTCCGAGAAAAAAGAACATAAAAAACGAACTATTCTGTAAGAAGTTATGCGTGGTAATACATAAAAAAAATATGCGTGTCGAATTGAGAGCCTACTTCTTTTTTCGTTGAAATGAAATTTACGTAATTTATTGAAAATCCGGTATCTGCCCGATATTAATCTACTATCCGGTATCCGGCCGGATAGTAAAATGTAGGCCGGATAGGCTGGATACCGGATAGTTGCCGGATATCCAATTCATTTCTAATAATTTTGTCTACGGGAAAAACAAAATTTATAATCTGAAAAGAATTAGCGGTAAATAGTATACAGTAAAAAATTTATAGACAAAATTAACAAAATTTTAACAAAATTTTTAATCCCAGGTGGTCAACCGTTAATTTTTGTTTCAAATTTGTTAGCAAGTAACAAATTATTTTAGTGTATTTCGTAACTAAATATATTTGTTAAAACAGGAATTATTAACATTTATTTTTATGTGCTTTTGATCAAAACTTTAGAAAAGATTGAAGCAGAACAATAAATTATAGTTATTATAACAAATTAAGTTGTCACAAAGGATATAAACTTTCTTTAACAATTTCAAATTGATAAATTAGCTAAATTTACTTGTTATTATTGAGAAGTCTATTTGTTAAGGTTTATAAATCCAGAAAATAAATAAAAACAACAATTTTTCTTGTTACAAATTCAGAATTGACAAAATTTTAATTTAATAAATTGTCATTGTTCAAATTGTTAATGTAATACAGTATAATTTATTTGTCAGTATTAACTACAAATACTTAACAACCGCAAAATTAATAAATCGCAAATCAAATTTTTTTATTCAAATAATTATAACTTTTCAAAAACAATTTTGCGCATTGAAACGGCTTCGGATCGGTTTATGATAAATAAAAATCAACTACAAAATCATACTCCCGAGCAAATCGGCTTTGGCACTATCAGATAAGTTTTACCAGTCATAACTTTAACCAGCATTCATATGCTGCTCTCCTAATTTATTATTCAATTTAAATAATAATACAAAAGTATTTACGAGAAACTTTATTCATAGTAGTTTACTGAAGTAATCCAATTAATTATTTATTAAATTTCTACATTGAAATAATTAAACGCAATTCTAAATAGAATTAGAAATGTATCTTCCTATTCCAAAGCAGCATTTTGTTTTTGTGAAGCAAAGTTGCACGTTTCCATGATGCTCCATAATTTCACATTTTACGATAACATATTCATAAATAATTACATAAAAGCTCGTTTTCAAGATGAAACTTATACCTACTTCTATTAACATGCACAGAATTCATGTATAACATGATTTTAATTAAATAACGTAACGAAAGCTCCAGCAAATTTACCTTCGCAGATTGCTCAGAGATGGCGTCTATACACCGCGTTTTGTTCGCTCCCTTTTTGCTCATTCGCATTTTAGACCATCCGGGCACTTCCAATTTTCCCAAGATAATTTTGCAGATGAATTTAAAAAAGGGAACTTACTACAGAAATGATGATAAACCATATATTTTTACATGAACTTTTTCAGCAATAATAATGCATTTTTTTGTATACATGAATTATTAGGTTTTCGAAATGACAATTGTATTTTTTTTTTACTTTTGTTTCATTATTTTTTCTCTTTAATATCTTATATTTATTTTTGAATTGTTTTCCTGTCCTATAATTGAAAGTGCTTCTATTGGATAGTGCTTTTATAAATAAATAAATAGATAATCTCTCGCTAAAATAAAAAATAAAATAATAATTTTTAAGTGCCAATTTCAGTGGTGTAGTTGCTATGTTACTAGGTTTTTGAAAAATATTTAACACGTGTTTTTTTTTTGTTTTATGATTCGATGTGTATTTCTCGAAATATTTCACCGTCCTGGAACTTTTTGAACAGCCTATATAGTTTAAATCCCACAGCCGATAGTTGCCATTTTGACTTGAGGGACATGACTCGACGGGTGGTTACCGTAATTCACATACAAAAACATATCACCAAGATCTGTGAAAACATAATTCCACATAAAAAAGTATATGGCGTGATATATTTATTTATTATTTTGACGCTGTAAATGTTTTTGTTTTTAGGATTTTAGCAATGTTTTAATATAGAAATGTATTTGTTTATTTGGTAATGATATTTCCTACTCCCAGGACCGCCGGTCGCTTTGTCGACCTATACATTGTTTAATGAATGATTACATGTAATTTAAAGCCCGCAATTTGTACGAGTGAGTAATGTTATGAAATATACACAAATATTGTTTGCATAAATATGATCCCTATTTATGTTTAATATTTAATTAAAAAGGTGAAATCATCAAAACATTATTTGCTCATTAACAAAATTATATTTCTCATAATAAACTGAAATAAAACCATAAATTAACTGCGTAAAAGGAAGCTAAACCAAATGAATAAATAAACAAAACAAATTAAAAGTTAATACAAAATTTATATTTCTGCATCCTCACAGTATTAATATTTCATAGCACTGACAAATACACAAAGAGTAAGGAATAATGCAAGATAAAAAACAGCAAAATACAAGAAATAAACTGCAAAAAGTATGAAACAGTGATGAAAGACATCTTATAAAAAATTAAAGTTTAAATTTAGAAGTTTTCGCGAGACTAGTAGCTGCGAAAATATTTCAATTTAAATTGCGAAAAAACCCCTTTTCTTCCATTATTCGATTTAATATAAAAGTGTCTCAATTTTTCTGGAGTTTCAAACTCTTCCCTTCAAATCAGATAAAAAAGTTTCAACATTAAAAAAGAAAAAAGTACTCAATTATCCTTACGAAAATATAACAAACTTTTCCGTGAATACCCATAGAAAAAGCGCTACAAAAATATCTAACAATACTACGTTCAGGTATGTCTAGAAATGATACATTTTAAGCTGCTTTGAGAGCGACCCAATTATCGATTATAATTGCCACTTGCAATTAGCAATTGGTTGAAACATCACAAAACTACTCAATACTCACTTATAATATGAATTATATTTAGCATTACCACTTAGTGGAAATGACATCTTACTGGAAATGACATCTATTCAAATATTGATTTAATTATACAGTGATAAATAGAGCACACGCAAAAAAGTAACGAAGAATTTACTGAACTGTTTTGTAAACTGAGTAAATAAGATGCAATTTTTAAAATGTCATAACAATAAGAAACTAAGCACGATTATTTACTAAGCAATTAGAAGAATTTACGAAAAAGTTTGGTAAATTTACCGAATAGTGAGGTAAATTCTAAGGAACTTTTTTCTTCCTGTAGAATTTGTTATATAAAACATAAAATTTGTACATGCAAGACTTATTTAAAAAAAAAAATTCATGTAGTGCTATTTTCTATTTTGATAACATTACGATTAGGTGCTTTGCTGTTTTATACAGGGTGTCCCTGTAACTATTTTTTGAATTTCGTGTTATGTGATGTGAGGAGTAATTTTCACCCTTTCATGGGGATGTCAATGAATAAGTAACTGTGGTGTAATGCAAGTATAAACCTCCAAACTGTCCTGCTGCATATTTTTAGCCAAATTTAGCATCGATTAAAATAGAAATCACGATGACAACATTTTTTCACCGGTATTCTCTCAAATTATGGGGTAAATAGCTCCGTGGCAATGTATCAGACTGTGGATCGCGAGATCCTCAGTTCGAATCCCACTTCCGACAGTTGCCAATTTAAATTTACCCCTGTGGTTCCCCCTCCACTAACAACTTTGGGGGCTATGACTTGACGGCTGGTAACCGCATTTCATACGCCAAAATATATCACTTACCGAGATCTGCGTAAGCAGAGTGCCACACCCGAAATGGGTAAAAGGCGTGATGATATATTTTATTTTTTTTTCTCTCAAATTTAAATTTAGGGGTAGTTTCCGCCACTATATGGGAATAATTTTTGACCATTGCATCAAGACTAATGCAGTTACTCACTGTTTCACAAAAACTGAAACTTTGTAAGAATTTATTACATTCACTACAATTTTTCCAAGGTGCGCCATGTACGAGGGGTAGTTTTCACCCTCCTTTGTGGGGGTGTCACTAAATAAAGTTAGGGCTACACGAATATTTATAATTAAGCTTAAGTGCTGTAGATTTTTATCCAATTTGAGCCCATATTAAAATAGAAATCACGTTGACATAATTTTTCCCCGATTTTCTTTACAATTTTAATCTAGGGGTGAATTTCGCATTCTATGGGGGCAGATTTTGAGCATTACATCGAGACTAATGCAGTTACTCACTCTTTCCAAAAATAACAGCATCGTAGCTTTTTTGCAATCACTGCATTTTTTTAAAGTATCCTGTAGTGTGAGGGGTAGTTTTCACCCGCTCATGGGGGTGATTTTCAATGGAAAGTAGTGTTTATGCGTTATGTACTTGAATGTTATATTTCACTCGATTTATTCATATTTAAGACTGTTCATTTTTACCCTGTCGAGGTTTTTCAGAGCTAGGGGTTAATTTGGGGGGTGTACGATTTTTTTGACCTCGGATTCGGATTCAACGTCGAAAACTACATAGGAATATAGTTGTTTCGATAGGAGTTACAAAAAAAATTATTTTTTTTTTTGTTATTAACATAAAATTCAATCAAATATGAATATAATTATCTATGTAATTATTTTGCATATAATAAGCCCACAAAATAACGCATTATAAACAAACAGAAATATAAAGAAAAGAATGAAAACAATATCATTGCTTGTAGACGGAAACAATCCAAAGAAATATTTCTAAGAAATCAAAGTTATTATTTCTATAAAAGCTATTTTCGTACGAAGTTATATATCCGGTGCATTATTCACGAAATTGATAACAATGCCTGATTCATTATGGTTCCAGTAATAATAATAAGGTAAATAGCTACGTGCTATTGCTAACGCATCGGAATGTGGACCATGAAATTCTAAATTCAAGTCAAACAAACGACAGTATCGCCAATTTTAACTTTAGCTCTTTATTATATATATCACCTACCGAGATCTGCGATAGCAGATTGTCACAATAAAATGGACAACAGGCGTGATGATATATTTATTTGTAATTCCAATGCCACGCACTATTATGTTTATATAAAATGTTGGCATTTACTGAAATATCAACTATTCTAAATTGTATTAAATACATAAATAAATAAATATATCATCACGCCTTTTACCCATTACGGGTGTGGCACTCTGCTTACGCAGATCTCGGTAGGTGATATATTTTTTCGTATGAAGTGCGGTTACCAGCCGTCAAATCATAGCGCCCAAGGATGTTGGTGGAGGGGGAACCACAGGGGTAAATTTAAATTTGTAACTGTCGGCAGTGGGATTCGAACTGAGGATCTCACGATCCACAGTCCGACACGTTACCACGGAGCTATTTACCCCATTGTATTAAATACACAGTAAAAAATTTGATTTGCTATCTGTTAATTTTGCGATTGTTCAGTATTTTTAGTTTAGTTAATATTGACAAATATATTGCGTTAAATTAACAATCTGAACAAACATGACAATGTGTTAAATTAAAATTTTGTCAATTCTGAATTTTTAACGAGAAAAATTTTTGTTTTTATTTATTTGCTGGTTTTTTTTTTAAGAGAAGCATTTTGGCCTCAGTTTTAGCGCTGTACAATGTTCTAAAATTATTTTTATAAAAAATTATTTCAAATAAAATTGGTACATAATATATTTCTCTGTAACTTCTATTCAAAGCATTTTTTATGAAATAATTTTAGAGCATTGTACAGCGCTCTAAGCGAGGTTAAAACACTTCTCTTAAAACACCTAAAAAAAATGTTCGAGGTACTAGTGAATAACTCGAAGCCTAACGACGAAATCTTTTACAAATTTAGTATTTAGAATTTAGTTGTTCTAATTACTAGCTGATTAGATTTGGGTAGCAATCCATCAACTAAAAGTGGTAGTTTACTTGAAGAACTATAAGATTTTTTAAACATATCTCTGTAAATATTGATTTAAATAAAAATTTGTTACAATAAAAAGGATGTTAAATAATGTTAGCTACAATTATTTGAATTTTTTTTCTATTTTGTACGATTTTGGAGGCAGGTAATGTGCTGGACACACCAGATTTTATAGATCATATTAATAATTTAATTAGTATTATTTAAAGACATTAATATTGAAATAACAATAGCACGATAGCGATTCTGCTTCGTATACCGAAAGTCCCAGGTTCGAACATTCCATCATTTCAACGTTCATTGTTTATTGAACCCAATAGCAAAATAACAACAACAAAAAATCTATAATTTTCCAATAATATAATAGTGATATACCTAAATATACCTAAAAAAATTGTAACTAACAAAAGTTTTATAAATATTTTCCAAACTACATAAAGATAATGCATAATATGAATTTTAAATAATGTCCTACATGAACCTATTGAAAGAAATCAAAAGAAAAATAATTGACATTTAATTACCGATCATAAATACTTCAAATTTAATAGCCATAAAAGAAAATTAATATTTTTATTAAATCATTTAGACAACAGTATTAATTTTGTTTAAATAATATCATAAACAATGATTTAGTACAGTATAATTATTTATATAAACATATATTTTTTTTATTGGTCAGTATTTAATATAATTGATCACTATATTAATTCACTCTACCATATACTGATCCAATTTGTTTAAAATATTAATTACTTTCATATTATTAAATATAACACTGATCACATAATGGAAATTTTTAATAAAATCTGAACTTCAGATAATTCAGCACTGCTGATATACACCGGGTGTAGAATTAAAATGTGGCATATAGGGATTTCAATGTTATTCTTTTTATATTGCTGTATTTTTTACGTATTCACTTTACAACAAGTGTAAACACAAAACAAAAGTAATTCAAAATTTAAAAATGCATGCAATAAGGCCCATTTGAATACCTAAATATTAGTGCTTCACAATATATATATATATATATATATATATATATATATATATATATATATATATCAAATAAAAATTAATATGTATTAGAAAAAATGTAACACGGCCATGGAAAGTTAAACAAAAAGGAATAATATTTTGACGTTTTATAAATCAGTTTCAGATTCATTTATTTATTTAACAGAAAGAAATGGAAAGAAATGAACTCTCAATTTCGCCATTATATCATTACAATCTTCTATGAAATTTCTACAGAAAATAATACAACACTGTAATAAATAAATCAAAATCTGTTTCCTTAAATGTCAAACAGTTTCAGTTTTATTTAATTTTGCATGGCCGTATGCCGTATTACAGTTTTTCTAATAAATATTAACATTTAAGTAGCCAAACGAGCCTTATTGCATGAATTTGTAAATTCTGAACTTCATTTGAATTTACATTTTAGCTGAAAAATGCATCGGTAAAAAGACACAGCAACATAAATAATACCCCTGAAATCCTTATACGCCACATTTCAATTCTACACCCGGTATGTATCAGTAGGTTATTAATTCATTCATTTTAGTGAATATTATTCCTTAAACTTATAAAAGAATTCAAATACGACATCGTAAATATACAGGGTGTACTAAATCGATAGAACATCTAGGGATTGTGAAACCATAACTCCTGAGCAATGTCACGGAGCAACCAAAACAGTGCCGGGTCGTTGCCGTGCATGTCTACAGTCTCAAGGTCATTTTGAATAATGTTTAAACATAATCATATCTTCAAATACCTTTATTTTAAACAATAATATTGATTATTTTTATTGTACTTTTCATTTTACCTAGACATTATAACAAGTAGATATAAAAATAGCATTATTTATAAAAAAATTGTTTAAATGAACTATTCCGCACATTTTATTTGTTTCTTTCATCATAAATGAAGCTCCTTTAAAATATTAGTTGCACATTATAAATTATAATTTTTGTAAATAAGCAATTTTTCAGCAGCACTACGATTTTAAGAAGTGTTATTTTATGCCACCGAAACATTTTGAGAACCCTATAATAACCTTTGATTGATATTGACTGCAAAAGTTTTAAACAATTTTATTGTATGTCAAATTTAATTACTGTTCACTTTTATGTTCCATTCTATATATCATTAATATTTAGTACACAATTAATTTTAATATTGTAAACAAATTTTCGATAAGATATAACATTCATATTTTGGTCGCATGAAAATATTCGTTCACGATGAGTTATTACTAATAGTAATGCGTGCGCGAAAATAAGTTTAATATAAGGTAATTATTTATTTTTATCAGTAACAGCATACAATATTTTAAACACTTTTTAAATAAACATTTCAAATTAAATTCTACGTATGCAACATGCACAACAAACATATAACCTATTGAATATTTTCGTAAAAAATCAATAACAGTGATTTACAAAAAAAAAGAAAACAATAACAATAAAGCAATATTGTGATCAATCCTACCTTTTGTAGTATTGACAGGATACGGGAACCCAAAACAGCTGTCTGCTAACTATTCGTCCAAAAATTTGATGATTCCATCGATATTGCTCGAATTAGAAACCCAAAATCGGAATTCAGTTCAAAATAGTAAAATAACATGTCTGTAAACAAAACAGCCATTATGGAAAACAAAAAATTGCATTTATAATTAGCAACATGTCAAGAAAGACTCAAACCTGATATAGAAATGGCAAGATGCAGAGGTTAATGAAATATATTGTGGAATATTTGTAATTCATCTAAGATCAATCTACATTTGACTGCGTAGTTAGTATAACTTAGTATTAGCACGATTAGCACTTCACATGTGACTACGTAAGCAACATACTCGTTCTCGTGGCTTTTCAAGGCCATAGACATAATTATAATTTATAAGAATTGCTGGTCCACCATTCACGTGTTTTGACGAATGTGATTTGTTGAAGGTTATTACTACCAGATGGCATTTTTACATTATTTACAAAATAACTAATTTCAAAGGCTTTATTCACGCTCGTCATAATCCACAAAGATTCCCTCTGCCTTATTATAAAATTGAAATATTGCCTATATCTTCCCGAGAATAAGTACCAGCGCAAAATTACACTTTCTGTTCATTGTTTATTGTTTGCTGTACAAATCGCAAACAAAAATATCCGCTAGTATCTTAAAAACTCATGTTTCAAATATGTGACACAGTAGATAGCGAATTTAATAACAATTGAATGGTTAATTTCTTCATTCATGACACATGCGAATAGAACTTGTTTACATATTTTGTCTATTACTAACTAACGTCCAATAATAAAGAGTACAATTTGTTTATAGTAATGAGTCTCCATGAAAAATTACCAGTCTGTGTTGAATAATAACTTTGCAATGGTTTTAGTTCGAAAATTGCTAGCTGTCGAATAGGTCGTGATTTATAAAGCAATAATTATAAATCTATTCATTTCGGTTTCAAACAAAGAACTGTTTTCGTTTTGCTTTGCTTAGAATTTACATAATCTCTTTAGTTTATTATAGTTTGTTTAGAATAATATTCTTTTTAAGTTTTGCAAATGGTTAATTGTGTAAAAAATCGATAGGTACTATATAGAATTATTTATAATTACTTATTATTCAAATTATAATTTTATTTAACGTTTTTTATGGTGTACAAAACGTGGAAATATATACTACTATAAACATTTGAACATCTGTTTGGGAACAAAAAACGCACCTGCATAACGTAAGAAGAACCTGAACAACCAAAGCGTTAAAATGGAGTCTATTGTAACCTACTGTTTATGTGGACAAACGTATAAAAGAGATCAGTTTATGGTTCAATGTGATAACTGCAAGGAATGGTATCATGGCAAGTATGTATTGAGGCAATTTTATTATCATAACACTGCTTGTCAATTATTATTTAAAAAACTAACCTCCAAATGTCAACGATTTATATTTGTTTTATACGTTGTAAACATAGATATTTTCATTGTTTTATGAATAATTAGGTAGACCTAATACTCACTATTTATTGTATTATAATAAATTAAATTGTTTTCAGCTGTGTGGACATAAAAGAATATAATGCCATCGAACTTGACAAGTATCATTGCCCGCGCTGTTCACCTATGTGTGGACCACCAATTGGTAAGTCTTTCATTTACTAGCCACAACTTCATCGAAACTAATTAATAATTTTATTTTTAGTGAAAACTTATGTAAATTGGCATAGACATGAGTTTTGGGATACTCAGGCGTTTGGAAAGCCCGTGCAGACTGGAACTGGGGTCTTCATCAGAGAGCTCTGTACTAGGCATTTCTCAAGCGAAGGAGAGATTGTCATTCATATGCGCGGAGCAGAACTTAACGAAAATTATTTAATACAAAACGGTTTTAACAATCCGATAGTCATAGACCACAAAGATGGCTTAGACATGACAATACCACCCGATAATTTCAGTCTCTACGATGTTGAATCTTACATCGGAGGTGATAGAGAAATAGATGTTATTGACGTTATGAGACAAAGTGATTTTAAAATGTCTCTCAGAGATTTTGTTGAATATTTCAACAGTCCAAATCGGACGCGTATTTTTAATTGCGTTAGTTTAGAATTTTCAGGCACTAGGTAAGCAAATTTTTCACATATTTATCAATTTCATTTTATGGTCATCAGTCAAATCTCACACCCTCAATCTCATCTATGTTCTAATAAGAATTTTGTTTGTCTGCTTTTATTCTATTAAATGTGTTACTAATTAATAGCCTACTAACATTTTTCATAGTTTAACAGATTAAATTTGTTAGATGTATTTATTTTATTGTCATAAGTGAGCATTTTTTGGCTTAAGCTATAATGGGGTCTGTGACCAATATTTATTTTTTTTATGATATTAAACAAGAAAATAAAATACCCGTATTAACCAATAAATTAAATATAATTCATGAGAAATTAATTATTAAAAATTAGGAGAAGGGTGCATGACGTATTTTTGGTGACACAGAGATTTGGACAGAAAAAGATTGTATAGGTTATACGACTTTACATAAGACGTTTCGACCTACCTCATTATATATTTGCTCTGCCCAATGATTTGATTGACTCTACCAAAACTACGTCACACCATGACGTGATTTGCTTTTTTTAAATTTCAAATTATAATTACCGTAAAACTATAAGATTATGTGCAGTAATTATTAATATGAGATAACATAATGTTTAATTATCTTATTTTATATTTTGTATCTATAAATTCGACTGTGGTCACAGACCCCATTCTAGAATGCCAGAGGTAAAGTATATAATGACAATATTGGTTCTTGGTAGTTAAATTCTAGATCATTATATAATTTTATAATCCATTACTTAGTAATTGCACAAAATAAAGTATGAAATAAATATAAATATTCCAGGAGAACCAATATTGACATCATATGCTGTAAAAGTAACATATACTACCGATTATTTAGAGAATTAAATACTTTAATTTTTAATAAGATCCATGCTACCATCAAGAGTACCCTTTACTAGCTGTTCTGCAAAAATATTGGCTGCTTTAAGAGAGAGTTTTGTTGTGTTTGCTTGTAATTAATCAAAACAAGTAGCAGGCAAAGAACTAAAATTAAAAGAATGAACATTATAAAATGTTCAAAGTATGTATTACCTTAAAAACAAGACAGTTTGTTCTGTTGAATGTTAATTGTGGGCTGTAAGCGCCATCTCTTATTAAGTTATTAGTTAAGAATAAGCCAAAACAATAACAATTCGTAATTTGTTTTCACTTAGCTTGGCACGGTTAGTAGAAGCTCCATTAATAGCCCGAAAATTGGACTGGGTAAACACAGTGTGGCCTAAAGACCTACCTGAAGACGTCCATACAAAACCAAGAGTGCAAAAGTATTGTCTAATGAGTGTTAAAGACTCTTACACAGATTTCCATATTGATTTCGGAGGAACCAGTGTGTGGTATCATGTTTTACGTGGGGAGAAGATATTTTACTTTATTTTTCCAACGCCGGCGAATTTAACATTATACCAACAATGGATGACCTCTAGCACTCAGAATGAAACATTCTTTGGGGATCAAGTAAGCGCTTTTAATTATTGTTAATTAAAAATGTAGATAATTTTTGTAAGAAAAAATATATCTTAAGTACTATTGCGAAAAATCAGGTCTTTTTACCTAATAGAGTTTGAGAATGATCAGAAACTATTGATCAAAACATTATTATTTTACTTGTAAAAAAATATTCAATGATAATTCAGTAATATTTCTTTATAGGTGGACGCATGTTACAAATGCACCCTGCGCCAGGGTCAAACAATGCTGATTCCAACTGGTTGGATTCACGCAGTTCTAACAACCACAGATTCACTAGTTTTCGGTGGAAACTTTCTTCATAGTTTAAATATTCCAATGCAGCTACAAGTTTACGATATTGAGAAGAAAATTAAAACTGCTGAAAGGTTCAAATTCCCTGCATTCGAAGCTATTAATTGGTATGCAGCGAAAAAAATCATGACACATTTAAAAGAGTTGAATGCAGGGGAGAAAAAATGTCCGAGTTATTTTCTTACTGGCATCAAAGCTCTTATTGCTGCTCTCAAACAATGGAACACTGACAAAGATGTACGTATGAATCAAAAGGTATTTTTAATATTTTTATACATTTATTTTATCTATATTTTCTAAAAACTTACTTTTTAATAACAATATTGGTGATTTAATCACAGTCAAATGCTGTGTCTCGACCTCTATGATTACTTGAATAGAACACTTTTAAAACTTGTATTGACTTAAGGTATAGATTGATATATTGTAAATTGTTTAAGTCAAATTCATGTCTGTTTTGATTAGTGGGGTTTGAAACCAAATTAAATTTTGTATATAATAATATATCTTTATTTAACTATCAACATTTAGGTAATATACCTATACTATATTGTAATTTCTACAATAATTTTTTTTACATTTAATATCTAAATTCTACTCAGTACAAACTGTTCCACTGTTAGCCAGTTCATTTCACGCAAACATACATTCAATAGGTTGGTATCTATCATATAATAATATATTTTTCAATGCTCTATATTGAAAAAGCTACAGTCTAAACTAGAGAATAAAATACCCTTATTTTTTATCCATTAAGTATTTATAGTTTACGAGAAATTAAATATTGAAAATTAGAAGAATGGGCACATGACGTAGTTTTGGTAAAAGTAAGGTAGACATATTTGGATAGAAAGAGTTAGATACAAATGTCACCTGTTGTAATTTTATATATTGTATATTTAGAGGTAGATATAGGTATGCTGGAAACTAGTTTTATTCGAAATTTTACGTGATATCAATTGTACATAAATGTACTTGTAAAATATAGGTTATGTCACACGACATCAGACAAACATCAGTTTCAAAGCGCTATGACCTATCTCAATGTTTACTCTACCAAACTGATAATATTATGGTTAATTTTCTTATTTTCTAATATGTTCCTTTAAATTCGGGTATGACCAAAGACCCCATTGTTAGTTAAAGTTAGGCACATTCACTAATTTTACAATAGTTTTCAAGTTATAATTAAAATATGAATGAAGATAGTATTACTTTTTTTCAATTTTCAGTACAATATGAGCAATCGAGAACAAATACCTGATGTTATAAACAGTCATAAACTATTGAAAGACTTAGGGAAAGAAGTAAGGCATGCAGAAAGATTTTTAAATTCTTTAAATCCACCGAAACCGGAACGAGAATCTAAGAGGAAAAGAAAAAAACCTGTTAACAAGGATTTCGTGGATTTTTCTCACCCACAGAAGAATTACGAAATTGTAAGTGAGACATTTTTGTTTGTACATATTTTATTTAATAACGGATGCCAAGTAAAGCAATGATCTAATCTATATGTCATCTCTTTCAGCTCGAACCCCCTACAGTAAAAACCAAGCCACCGCCTCCCCAGAGCCAGAAACTTACTGCACCGAATCTCCAAGAGCTGAACCGAACCCTCGCAGCTGCCAACACTCACATGAAGATGTCTTTATCGGAGTCCAGTCCAATTCTCTACCCCTATGAGCAGCCGGTGTTGTCCACGGCGTCCACTAGTGACTCCATATGCAGTACTCAATCCAATACAACCCTAACTTCAGGGGGTGGATCAAGTACTGATCTAAACAGGAGCTGGAGTGAATATCCTGTCGACCCGAATGAGACTTGGCATGTGAGAAGTGTTAGTAAACAAAATAAATATACACCGGTGCTGAAATTCACCCTGGGGTAAGTAAAGAAGTTTAATTAAAGCCCGTATGACACGTTCATGATTTTTTTGTACTTTTATATGTCAATTTTCTGTACATTTATGTGAAATTATATCATTGAAAGATTATAGTGTTGCATCCAACGTACGTCAATTTTTTGTTAGACGCACATGCGCAGTTTGGTCAAGAAATTCAATTTACGATTTGCTTCGTTTGTACTTAACCTAAAAGGTAACGCCAGTTGATGCATAAATGCATATTATTATTATACAAACTTATATTTTATCATGGCCAACGAAGATCTCTTGACTATAGCTTTCATTAAATTTCTTCAAATTGTATTCCACTAAACAAGAACCACAGCCAACATCAAAATGCACTTTTCAGCTGCTTAATTGTTATTTTGCGGTTTGCGTCTGTGCGCATATTGAAACAAATAGAACAAGTTATATTTTCACATAAAAAATTGATGAAAACATTGAACGAATTTACGTGTATAATACGTTAATTTTTAACTTTAAAACAAATTGACATAAAAATGTACAAAAAAGTTGAGCGAGTCATACAGGCTTAACTAATACAGGGTGGTGATTAACTCAGCCAGGCGTTTTACATGTTAAATAATATTTACGCAATTTCCTGGTTCTTTAATAATTGCTAATAAAAAATTTTCTAATAAAAGTTATTGAAATTAAACATGTGAATCAGTGAACAAATTTTATTTTACTTATTTAATAAATGCTAAAAAGACGTTTTAAAATATCAAAATTTCCATTTTTAGGATGAGTAACCATGGAAAGGGAATTGAATTCCATCAAAATTTAACGTTATTTAAATCATGTAAAGTAATCAAGTTATGTATAAGGAACACAAAAAAATAAACCTCCATAGTTCATCGAGCATAGATGCAGAGTTGTAATATTTTCATGGTTACTCATTATATAAAATGAATGTTTAACATTTTTGATCGTCTTTTTAGTTTTCATTAAAAAAGAGAAATGGAATTTGATCACTGATTCAAGTGCAGATATTAAACCTCTTCAACTTTTATTTGAAAAAATTTTCTCTAAAATGATTACGGGAGCAGGAAATTGAATAAGTATTATTTAGCATGTAAAAGGCTATGACCGGCTGAGTCCGTGACCAGGCTGTATAAATAGATGCAGTCTATGCTCTACAATTTTCATTTGCATCTTTAGCATAATCAGAACCAATCACATTTTTCTTTTTTGTTGTTATAGGCCGAATAAAGTCAATAACGATTTGAATCCAGGTTCTTACGACTTCCCAGAGCAAAATGGCGCTGAACATGTTTTTGATTTTACGGAAGAAAGAGACGATGAATTTGCTCTCCGAATCGACGAGAATCCGAAAAAGAAACGTGTCGCTAAAAATAAATTAACCAGTAAAATTTGGGTTTTAAATTTTTCTTCGCAGAAATAATTTTTATATATATTTTTAGGTTTGCAAAAAGATCAACATTACTTGTTGCCTGAAATGGATTCCGATGCACCTAAAAATGGAATTGAATCTCTTTTGAAAGCTTCGGCCCTGACAAACAAATTTATTGAGTAAGTTATTTATAATAATAACTGTGAACATAATAAATTTATTTTAATCTTCAAGTTCTGGTAGAGCGTCTCCGTCTACAAGAGAAGCAATTGCAGGCATGTTATCTATCGGACAAACTTATAATATGTCAGTAGGATCCTGCAACACTCCTCAAAAAAATGCCAGACGTAGAAGAACTTCACCGCCGAAAGATCATTTTGAGGAAAATATCAGAAACGTGCACCAAGATGACGAGTATAGTAAGTTCTTTCTTTCTTTTTCTTTTATCACTTGGACTCACTTTTATTTTTTATTTATTATAGTTTACCCTTCTTTGGATAATTCGGACGAGGAAGACTGTCACATTTTCAAACCTCGAGGACGTTCAAAAGTTGATGAAGCATGGAATCCAAAAGCAAGAGTTGGTCCCTTGCTGCCTAAAATGAACCGTCCCGCCCGAGAAGGAACTAAAAGACAAGCGGTGGAGAAAGTCTTAGAAGCCGCAGCAGCTAAACGTGCCTCGGAGCCAACAATACTAGAAACTGTAAGTAGAAATTTTATTTTTTAAATCGAATTTATTGTCTTCCATTTGCCATCCCTAATAACTTGTTTACTTTATTTTACAATTATTAGCCTTCTTTATGAATTTATTAGCGCAGTTGTTCATATTTCCCTCTTTGAATTTAATATTTAATTCATGATCATTTTAAACATTTTAGCAACAAAAGCGTGCCTACAGGAAGAAAAAGATAAAACCAGCAAAATTATCAGCCGTGTCTTCGCCAAAAGATTCTGCATATGGTTCTTCTGTATCGTCGTCTCAACAATCTGCAAATTCTGCATCTTCAGGTAAAATAAAGAAGTTAAACATGTTTTAAATGTATAAAAAAATTTTGTATTTAATTCCAGTTTCTTCTAAACCGAAAAAGGGCATGAAAACTGCGAAACAACGATTAGGAAAAATTTTGAAAATACACAAAATGATTCATTAATGTATGCATGTTTGCATACGACGCCTGTTATTTACTTTAAGTTTTAAAATGTTTTAGTAGCTGTAAGTTGTCTGTAATTTTATTTCTAGGCGTATTTAGACAAAATTTTGTACAGTTGTCCAGTAACGTTTTACTACGGCTTTTATTTTACTTTTAATTTTATCATAAGCTATTAAAGTGATCGGATTATTGTAAAACACTCTTTGTGGTAATTTTAATGTAGGGTACATGTAATTTATATTTTAATTCGAATTTATTTTAATTAGTTTTAAGTTTTATAATTAGTACGTCTAGTGTTTTTAAAATTGTAAAAGGCTTCGTGGTAACTTATTGGACTGTGGATTATTACATCCTTAATTCGAATCCCATAGCCAACAGTTGCCGTAAGAGCTAGTAACCGCACTTTACGTGTAAAGTAATATCACTTACCACAATGGGTAAATGGCGCGATTATATATTTATTTTTTTATCTGAAAATTATACCAAAGAAATTTTTTTTAATTGTACTCTGATATTATTAACATTTATCAGTATTGTAAGTATTAGTGCGCTCATACTTAGTTTTATAGAAGTGGACCAATACCTTTGTATTATTTTAAAACTACAATTGTCTTTTATTTAATTTAATATTTAAAATTTTATTTATTTACTAAATCTATTATGTATTAAATCCTTTAATTATAATTGCAAAAAAGTAAATTAACAACATATTTGTAATATTTAAGTTAAATGGCTAGATCTTATTTGTAACTACCACTGGAGTGTTTTATTTAAAAATGTCTCAAATTTGTTGACGAATTCTCATGAGACATAATAATTGTACATTTGGAATCATGTAAATCTTTCGCAGTATTAAACAATAAATTTGAGACTTTAAATTCCACTGTAACTAAATCTGTGATTTTTGAAATTCACTAGTAACAAGTATTTCAATGTTATTTCATATTTGTATATAATTATTCATGTTAGATCTTTCTTGTGTTCATTGTACCTATGATTAAGTATTTCTATCATTTGTATTCCACAACCATTGCGTCTGTCCAAAATCGAAATGTAAATTTTGCACCGCGAAATTAAATTATAATTATAGCAGTTTAATTGAATTTTGTATAAAATCTAATAGTATTTTTCGAATTTGGACAAAGGCAAATTGTATTTATTTAAGAAATGTCATTTTATCATAAAATAATGTTAAACTTTATATTATCTGCATGCTTCAAGCACCATTTCTTTAGATGATTTGAAAACATTTGTATGTAATTGTCAAAAAAAGTAATGTTCATGGATAATAAAGGAACTTTATTTTTGTATGTTAACAATAATAATTATATTTGCTTGCCCAATATGACCAATACAAAAAAAGTATGTGTAAATGAAACAACTTATTCATTAATGGATTTAAATAATTTATTATGCTCTTGAATTATTTCTGGTTTATCTGTAATACGTGTCAAAACGGTGGCGCCACTTGTCCGCCGAAGTTGTGACAGCTATACGGCTACACGTAAGCGAATACTGTTTTTATTAAAAAGTGTTAAAATACATGTGCAATTTTTATTAAAATGTTAACAAAATTTGAGACGAAATCAGCCCGGGTTAAGGGTTTATCCTTCCATCACAAACGCCCATGGATTCTGGCAAGGTAAGACATTTTATAAATTCTAACCTCACGTTTACGTATTTCTCTTGCATCATTACAATATAAATACCTTCGTAAATTCTCTATAAAACTTATAGAATATGTAAAACATCCTGTATAATTTCTAAAAGAACATTGGTTATATTATTCCCAAAAATTTTAATATAAAATATAATATTGTATACTTACGTATACAAGATTGTGTACTAATATTTGAATCGCATGATAGTCCTGAAAACATCATAAATATTCGTAATTGATAGAAGAAGACCTATATTTCACCAATGTATCAATTTATTAATGCTATATCATTACCAGACCACATTAACAACTATGGGGGCCCTAAGCAATTGATATTTCGGGGGCCCCCTCGTTATATATTTTGTAATATATTGAAGCACATATTTCACTAGTTAAAAGCCAACATTTATATATGTACCTTAAAATATATGTCTACCCTGGTAAAACGCAGTTTAAAAACATAGAAATGTATTACATTTATTGTCTATAGGTATGTTCTAATGCCTTCAAACGTTTTCTACATTTCAGTACTTCATTTTTGACATGGTATGATTCAGAATCGCATATTTAAAATTTGTTTTGATTTCTTTACAGAACAAAAAAAATTTGGCGGGGTCCTAAGCAATTGCTTTGTTTGCTTGTGCATTAATCCAGCACTGATCATTACTAAAATGTGTATGTTTAAGGGTGTAATACATAAGAAAATTAAGTATATTTCATATATTTTATTGCAAAAAATATTACTTTACACTCATTTTAATGAATTACTAAGAATATTCATTTACTACATCATACAATGACAATAATAAATAAACAGTAAGTATAGTTCCGAGTAACAATTATTTATTAGTAATATGTAACCCGACCCATTTGAGTTTAGTCTATATTATTTATTTATTCGAAGATATGTTAACAATTAGTTAGCATCAAGTTATTCGTAATATACATAATTTCATTCTTGCACTTCCTTAATTAACTTAGTACTATTGTAATACTTAATTTATTTACTATAACTATAGTTGAACAAACTGATATGCGTCTCCAAAAAGATTGCGCCTTAAACTGAGCTTTCTTAAGTACATAAAAAAATAGCGTTAATGTTTACTTGCATAGGTTTAAATTCGAAAAATTATAATACCATTTTAAAACAGTTTTATGAAGAATTAAGTGCAATTTATAGAAATATGTTTTGAGCGCCGTCCGGAAGTTGAATATACCTTTGTCAGCCTATATACTTAAAACGATATTTTATAATTTCATTTATTCATAACACACAATATATTCTCAAATTAATATTTAACAAATTTAAAACATTACCTATCAAACTATAAAATTTATTGCATTGTTGTCATCAACATTGCATCTGTAGTAAAGGAAATTTTTTCAGTGGTATCAAATTCATCATTTGATTGGGCCATTGTTGACGTTGCCAGCTCACTGTCGGTTGTGCTGACCAATAAGTTATCGCTGTTTTCAATTGTTGACATTTCAGTCGTTTGACTAGTAAACTCTTCATACTTAGCGCTTTCCTCCTTTTGTTGAGCCAGTTGAATTGTATTCCTCGTAGTGTCGACAGTGTTAGTGGTTACTATATTTTTTTCATTTATTTCTGTTGTTGTCCCAAGTTCAATTTGTTCTAATATGTGGTACGGTTGGCGAGATTCTGATGAAGATTCTGAGGAAGAAGATGTTTTTCCTGAAATTCCTATGGAAGTTGACGAAACCGATTCGGATGAAGATGATGATAGATTGGAGCTGGCAATCCCATTAGAGGACGACAATGAATCAAATTCTAGCTCTGAAGGCGAAAACTTTGCTTTTGCTGCTATTGATGTGATGACTCCTGGCATTTTTAATGTCGTATCCCCCGACTTAGATACATTTTCTATTACGCTTTGTGAAGACACTGGCGAAGTATGGATTATACCAGAAGTCAAATCATTCCGATTTTGGACTTGGACGACCATTAGTGACGAGTTATTAGTTTGCAATCCAGTTTCACCATACGTAGAATATGATCCAGGACTATTTGACTGTAAATGGCTAATCCCATTACCCGAATTGGACAGTTCTGACGATGACGAAGGGATTTCGTTCGAAGTCACGGTTTCAAGTGCACGAGTATCAGGTTGGTTGCCTGAACGTTGGATTCTCTCAGCAAAGCCAGCAGATAAACTGGTTGTTGCTTCAGGCTCATCTTCCGAAGATGCTGATGTGGATGTGGATGCTGATGCAGATGCTGATGCTGATGCGGATATCGATGTGGATTCGGGTACGGATTCGGATTCGGATTCTAATTCTGATGCGTATGTGGATATTGGTATTGATGTGGATGTTGATGTTGGTGAGGATGTTGATGTTGATGTTGATATTATTGAGGGAAGAGTATCCCCAGGTTGGGAAGAGGTTGTTGAGGAAGAAGATTTGATGTCATTCGCACCAAAATCCTTAATCCTTGAGCTTAATAAAATCACGGTTGTTGGCGATGAAGATTGAAACGTGGTTTCATTTTTATTATTGTTACGAATTTCTTCTTCGTGTGATATAATATTAGGGTTGTTTAACTCAACTGTGTTGTTTAATATATAACGTGATGGAATTTTAATACTTTCGGCAGCTATTTCCCGTCCAGTTTCATTGTGTTGTGTAATTTCTGATGTGTTGTGACTGACTGTATTTGTAAAATACGGTAATGGTGCTACATTCGCGGGATATCCAGGAACTTGCTGAGCAAACAGGTCAGTGTTTTTAGAATAGAAATTAATTAGGTGATTAGCAGGGTTTTGATGATTCTGGAAAACTGATCGAAAATACTGGAAAGGATCATTATTTTCTACTTTTTCCATAGGAGGAGGAGTGTACAAATCTTGAATATTTTTCGGCAAATCATTTTGTTTTTCCTCTTCAGTCTCAGATTTCTTAACTGGATCAATCATTTCTGATGCAAAAGTTCTAGCTTGATTATTTTGTTCAAAAACAGGCGAGTTGAAATTGTTAAAAACTCTGGAATTCACTTGCTGGGCTTGCGGACCAGTTACAAATAATACATGAGATGTGGCCCCATTATCAGTTCTCGTGTGATAGGCAAATCCTCGATACTCCGCGTCATGGTTTTGGACAAATGGTGTCCTGGGTACCGGTGCAGGAGCTGGCAATGTTGGTGGAGGTATCGGGGTTGGTACCGTCCGAAATTGTTGGAAATGGGGGTTCACATGATATGTAGGCAATGGATGCGAAAATGTATTGTATGGTGTCGGTATTTGGAAAACGGCTGGCTGGCCTATATAGTAATATTGAGGGGTTCCAGTTGCAAGAAACGTGCAAAATGTTATCTGGAAACAAAAATTTATTTTAAAATGCATATTTACTACTCCTAACATTTTATTTTAATCCTTATTGTTGTAGTCAAGATATAATCTAATCCGTGACAGTTGTAAGCAACTGTATTAGATAAGTATAGAAACTTCGTTTGATGCATTGTTGTAATCAGTACATTGTTGTAATCAATGTATTTTTGTATTCAATGCTTTGTTGTTTTGTTGTAAATATTTACTTGTTCACTTTATTGCAAGTTGTTTAGAATTTAAAAATGCATGCATTAAGGAATAAGGGCCATTTGGTTACATAAATGTCAGTATTTCACGATATATCAATCAAATTAAAATCTATATTTATTAGGAAAATTGTAACACGGCCATGGAAAATTAAATTAAAACGAAAAATGTGTGACATTTCATAAAACACTTTTAGATTTATTTATTGAACAGAAAGAAATGAACTTTCATATTCATCAAGTTCTCTGCGACATTTCTACAAAAAATAATACAACACTGTAATAAATAAATTCAAACTTGTTTTCTGAAATGTCCAATATTTATCGTTTATGTTTAATTTAATTGAAACTAACATTTAGGGAACCAATTTGGCCTTATTGTATATATGTATGTATAGGTAAAAAGATACAGCAAAGGATGAGTAAAAATTTACAACGCTATAAAAAAAAGCATTGAAATCCCTATTCGCCACATTTCAATTCTACACCTGGTATGTAAGGGAGGTATTGTGACGGGTCCAAATTTTCGGTAGTGAGTTTTCAACAGATAAGCACGTTTTGGGATCCCGAGAATTTCACTAATATCATGATGACGTCTGTGAGAGTGATTGACGCGATTTTTTCGTCCACGATAACTCAAAATTTAAAGAAGCTATCAATGTCATATTTTAAATTTAGCTTTTAGATGTTTTTATTATGAGCTGATTAGATTTTGGAAACAATCCATCAACCGGAAGTGGAAATTTACTTGAAAGTCTATAAGGTTTTTCGGGTATATCTCAGCAAATGAGTTAGAATAAATTTCATTGTAATCATAAAGATGTAGAATAATTGTAGCTACAGTTTTTATTTGAAACTTTTTTTATATTTTGCACCGTACACATTTGATTCACCTGGCAATATTATTTTCAAATTTCATATTTAGAACTTGGATGTTCAAATTACGAGCTGATTAGATGTTGGTAGAAAAGATGTACAATAGTATTATTAGTTACAATTTTTATTTAATTTTTTTTTTTTTTCAATTTTATAGCGTTTAAAAGTTGTATAGGCAGTAGGCTATGTGAGGAAAATATCAGATATTTGTATTCCTTTTTATTTGAACCAATAATTAAATCTAATGTAATAAAGAAAATGAAAAGATATTTATAACAAACACCTAATTCATTAATTATATCATAAACATTTATCAGTCATAAATTAGCTTAGCACACCAGGTCCGGCTCGAGGGGTCTTCGAACTGTGTTTTCGAATATTTTGTGGACGTCAGTAAATCGAACGGAAAAAATTGCATTGGCTCAATATATTAATTTTCCTTAAGTCGTAACGACATTCGCTGGCCAAAAGGGAGAAAAGTCAATTTGCTTTAATGTAATTTTAACTATTATAGTATGTTAACTTCTAATAGTAATCGCAGTACTAAAAAAATTATGAAAATGTAATGGCTAAAATTCTCCTTTAATTTTGTAATAAAAATATATTTTAGTTGATGCAGAACCTTCCTATATCTTTAAAATCAATTTTAAATTTAATAATATAGGATGTTCGAAAAAGTTATGATAAGCTTAAGGAAGAACATAAATTGTTGAAAAATGAAATTAAACCGTGTTATTCACGAAAAACTGTTAAGGGCTTCAAGTAAACTGCTACTTCCGGTTGACCAATTTTATCCAAAATCTAACTAGCTCTTCATTTAAATATAAGAAGCAAAAATTCACAGAATTGTATTTTTTGGTATTACAGTATTTGAGTTATGCGAAACAAAAAAAATTGCCACAGACTACACACAAACACATACACATACATCATGGCAAAATAGTAAAATCGTATTGTAGGGACCGTAAAACGTGCTTATTCATTGAAAACTCACTACCCAATTTTTTGACCAAAAACAAAACTTCCCTTACCTAGAGGTAGGCGGAAGGTAACAATGAAAAATTATATCGTGATTAAATATGCCTGAAGTTGTTTTGTATTTAACTGTCTGATCCCGATATGAGCTTTAAAAAACTAATATTTTAACTGTATTCTCGTGTTTTCATTTTCCTTACAAATAAAACAAGTTTCGATAGAATATTGATTTATGCAAATGTAATGTATTTAAAGTAAGGAAGAATTCCTAAAATAGCATCGAGTTCAAAATCCTATGGCGCTCAAAATAAGCTGTGATAAATAGAAAAATAATGAGTTAATTAAAATTTGGAAAATGAGTTAAATACAAGGTTACAACAAAATGCATAATTATAACTTTTATTTTCTATACAATGTCCAGAAAAACAAGCCATTTGTTAAAGAAAAAAATCTTACTAAAATTCAAATGATATATCCTTGGAAGGTCGCCAAAAAATATATATATACAGACGTCTATCTTTTTTATGTTCAACAATACTAATTAATTTTACTTTCTGCATCAATTAATGGACAAAAAATGACTCAATTTAATATATTTTAGTACACATTGCCTTTTCTGTTTAAACCAATTTTTTATTTTCTGACGTAATAGCAAAATAATAATTTAAATATTTCGGGGTCACATTTTTACTATCCACAATTTTGTTGTTATTGTTCAAACAAATATAAAAGGCACAAATTTTTAATTATTTTACTCACAAGGATAGTCGGAAGATCATGACACTCATTGCAATTATAGAAATAATTAATTAATACCTGCATGATAATGCAACAGACTACGAATCGTAAGATCCTCGGTTCGAATCCCACAGCACGTAAAATTACCTCTATAGCTTTGACGACTAGTAACAAGCGCAAAAATATATCATAATACCGAGATCTGCTTTAAGCAGAGTGCCAACCCAGAAATGGATAAACGACGTGATGATATATTTATTTTATTTATTTATTTATAATTATTTGTGCAAAATAGTTTTGGCCTAGACTAAGATAAGACCCGGAATCTTCGGGTCTAACCCTTCACTATAAATGCAATTTTAATTGTTTACTTTTTATGAACAAATTGTAATGGTTTTCTAAATTTAATTTAATAACACTTCATTGTGCTAGCAGGTTATTTTTTACTTTATTTTTTTCTAATTTCTAATAAGGTTATCTACGCCAATGACTCTAAATACCATATTTCATATGTAGCAATATTTGAAGCGTTTTTATTGTGTATGAAAATGTCAGTAGCCAAACCTTGTTTATTAGAAGCAAAAACATGTAAAAGATTTAAGAGGTTCTTTAAAAAACTCACGCCCATTTATTCTGCAACTACAACTTGCATGCCATTTGACATTTTTACCCATTCGTGCATTTGGACAGCGAAACGAATTATTCCTTTTGAATTTATATTCGCAGATTTATTTCTCACATCTGAAACGATTAACACAAAATTTACAACTCTGTTAAAATCTATGGCAGCTCAATACTTTTTATTCCAAATTTAGTATAATATGCTAAAAATATACGAAATATAACTTCGTTAAAATTTAAATTTGAGTTGAGTAAAAAACAATAAGTATTCTACAGTACATTCCGAGAGAAATTTTCCAAGGTGAACTGTTTTTTCCACAAAATATTTTGGCATAAACTGCTATGTAAATGATCTACAAAATTTATGTTTTTCATCAACTAAATTATTAATTACAATTAGTCATAAATTGTGGGCATGTTAACAAATCATTTGTTTATTAAAAATTATATGCTTCTTACTTCCGCATTCTTTCGAAACTGCATTCATCTTTGTGCAAACTATTAATATGATGTTTGAAATAATAGCAATTTTGACTGAAGCTGTATCTACTCCATTTATTAAATGTCATCTCGTATATTATAGTTTTAAAATACTGTCTTATCTGCGATCAAGAGTGACATTATTACAAATGTAATAGAGTTATTGTATTTAAATTGTGACCCAACCTATTTGATTTTGACATAAAATTTTATGGTTTTGCCAGTTAAAATGCAACTATTTATCAGCGTGTTGAAAAAGTGCGCTATTCATTTTCATGTAATGTGCTATTAAAATTGTTAGTATTATGTAGATTTTCAGTATGCAGATAAATTTCAACTTTAACATTTGTAAAAAATAATACGCATGCTACAATCTTACTTTTCCAAGAAGTTATTTAATAAAATGAGCAATCCATAATTCGCAAAATGTTTAATATGATTTCTAAATGGCACGCAAATGAATAATAAAATAAATATATCGTGGAAAAACTCATTAAACCTCTTTAATCGAACTTTATATTAGAGCAATTAATACAAGCCATTATTATTTTATAGTGACTCAATTGCTAACTCAAAACAAAAGTTCGAAAACAACACACGTGCGAACTCTAGTCATAATTCGTTATCTGAAATTGTTTTTGAATTGATTTAAGGTGAATCATCGTAAAAAGTTAGCAACATTTGACTGTACGACCATAATTTCTGTCGTTCAAAATATTATTATAATGATTTAAATTGTTTTGCAGTTAGGAAGTTTACGTTTTATTTTCTAAACACAAGTATCACCGTTAGAACAATGCAAACAAACAAATTAATTTTTGTTTCATAAAATTTCTGAGAATTGTTTTCAGTATTTGCAACGCCAATAATTAGTATATTGAACAACTAGTGTTACAATTAGGCATTGTAACACGAGTTGTTCATACTATTTTTCCTATTTTACGTTCATAAATTCAATAAAAATAAATAAAATTGTACTGCAACGTGAGCAATGACAGCTCCAAGTTTGACAGACTGTTAGTTTTACAAATAATAAATTCCCCAAAAACAGTTGCATAAAATTCAATTTTGTAGCATTGTTTTTGAGAAAAACAGTGGCACAAAATTGACTTTGGGTACGTGAAATAGGAAAAGCAATTTATGCATTAAAATATAAACAAAAATTATCTAAATACCTTATAGAAGACTTTTGGATTAAGTTCTCTAAAAATTTTGGCTGGTACCACGAGCTCTGTATTTGGGTATACTAAGAGGAGTGTTTTAGCGATGTCTAATGTTCTAAAATTATTTCATTATAAAAATGTTTCGAATAAAAGTTACAGAAAAATATATTATCTACCACTTGTAATTGAAGTATTTTTTTATAAAACAATTTTAGAACATTGTACATCTCTAAAACACTTCTCTTAGTGCCCTAAAACAGAGCTCGTAGTACCAGTCGTTTCGTATTTATAATTCTTCATCTTCATTTTGATTTCCTGATGAAAAATTATGTACAATAATTCGAAACGTATTTAAATAAAATATTTGTACATAACTTAATCAAAAATCTTTTATAATTTTACTATGAATTCTGAAAGTTTTTTTTAAATCTATATTCGTATTTCGAAAAGTATGTTCTTTTTAACAGAAGAACGAAGAGAGCTCAATCAAGATTATACTATTCGTACCAATGCAATGGTCAAGATTGATATTTTTGTGAATAATCTACTCGAATATTATTTCGCTTTTGACTCGGAATGTCCCATTAAACTAGTATAAATAGACGTTAACGGCTTTCCTTATGTCATTAGTCGGTGAAGTTATTGTCAATAGCCCTTATTTTAATTTTTCCTTATTACCTTATTATAGGATGTATATATTTACAAAGCAACTTCCAACTATGGTGCATAATGAATAACGTTAACTACTAGTACACCTTACATAAAATCATAAAAATAATACTAGAAGATAATATAGGTGTTGCATATTTTTTAGAAGCAGTGTTTAACAATTTCATAAATTTAAATGTATTTATTTATTGAATGCATGTAGGCTCGATTTATACAAGCAATAATAGAAAGATTTTTCTGTACTCTGTCCACCTGCAGGTCTCCTGTATTAATTGTAATTTGGAATTTTACCCAAATTTTCAAATAGAGGATTAAAAAGTCTGGTTTCATTATTATCGTTTGACTATTCTCTCTTTGAAGACCTACCCTTATCAATAATGAAACGAAATACAACAATTTTTGACAGGTTATGTTGAGTTTAGTTTAGATAGGTCGAAAAACCAATATGCGTTAATTCGAGCCTCACAGCCGACAAATTTTCGAAATTAAATAAAACCCCTGTAGCTCCTCCACCACTACCATTCTTAGAGGCCGCGATTTGACGGCTGGTAACCGCACTTCACGTTCAAAAATATACCATAATACTGAGATATGTTTTTTGAGCAAAGTACCACACCCAGAAATTGGGAAAATGGCGTGATGATATATGATATTTATTTATTCCTAAATAAAATATTTTTAGTTAAAATTTTTATTATAATACATCTTCATCCAATATAGGTGTGGCACTCTGCTTACGCAAATCTCTGTTAGTGATAATTTTTATGCATGAAGTGCGGCTACCAGCCGTCAAATGGTGCCCCCTCCAAAGGTGTTAGTTATGGAGGAACCACAGGGGTAAATTTAAAAATGGCAACTATCGACTATGGGATTCGAACTAAGGATCTCACGATTTACTGACCGCTGCGTTGCCACGGAGCTATTTACCTCATTACTGTAAATTTCTACTGAGGAAAACAAATGAATAACATTCATTTAAACCATAAATCTTTTATTTATTTACTGAGTTCTGAAAGCGTTTGTAACTTAATGGCTGATACCACGAGCTCTGTATTTGGGTATTCTAAAAGAAGTGTACAATTTTCTAAAATTATTTTATAAGAAAAAAGCTTCGAATAAAAGTTACAGAGAAATATGTTACCTACCACTTTTATTTGAAGTATTTTTTTATAAAATAGTTTTAGAAAATTGTACAGCGCTATAACTCTTCTCTTAGAATACCCAAAAACAGAACTCATGGTACCAGCCATTGAAATTAATGAATTTTTTTTTTTAAATTTCTGTCATCTAACCTGACTGAATATCTGTGTACCGATAGATATAAATGAAAAAAAAAAGAAATCCTACAACAATACTTTCGTAACGTTGCAACGTCTGTAATGCACTCAAAAAATATTTCTTTTCCAACAATGAACTTTTGTCTCGAAAAGTACAAGTGCACTACTCGTTACGCATTTGGGCGGGCGGACGCATATCAGTTTGTCTACTATTATTAACGTCTACATAGTTGGGGCGTACAATGATGCTATAATCAATAATAATAAGTAAATCTCATGGTGATCTGGATCACCACACAAACTGGATTCCTACACATCGTAATAAATCCCAAAGATTAAGTGCCCTTGGTTGCGAAAAAAGTTGCTCCAAGTTCCAGTTTCGTGTTTTCGTGGTAGTAAAATGTCAAGAATACTTCAAGGTTCTCTTGCGTTTTGAGACTTTATTGTTTTAGCTGATGGGGTGGACTTACCGGTTCAGTAAATGTTTTTAGATCACTTGTCACACTCCCAAACTTGTAAGAATTTATTATTGATTTTTAAAAACTGGTTTGGAATAGGATATCACGCATCAACAAAGAAATGCAGTAACTGCATAATTATGCTCGTATGGGTGGCCAATTTTATGCTAATATTTTTAATCGCAATTTATCAATCATTACACTACATTTATGGCATGTAAATTATTTATTAAAGATAATCTGTAATTTAATTTTTGGCAGTTACGAATAAAATTACGAAGTGACTACATTAAATTCAATTTCACTTGTAATTTAAGCTCAAATTATAATATAAATTTTTCAACTGCCACTAGAAGTTTTCGAACCTAATATTACAATATACCTAACAAAATTTAACAATTGGACTGCAAATCATTTCATATGTAATAAAACATTTTTAGATACGTAGTTATTAAATAATTATAATATATAATAACTGCAAATTTCTTATCATAAACAGAAATACATATTTTTTTTTGTATTTTGCACTGTAAATAATCACACCTTTAAAACAATAAACAGCAATAGTTTAAAATATAAATCAAATTGAAAACTTAATTTAATAATTGTGTCAATTCGCCGGTTAGTAATAAAGCTTATCAACAACCGTAAAACCAAGAAACAAAATTAAAACTTTACACTAACAATAATAAATGATACGAACTCAAATCATTGTATTAATCTCGCGAACCGTCTTAAAATTAGCAACTATATCCATAATGCCTGATAAAATTTGACACTTACAAAAATAAACAAATTCATGTTATGGCTGACACTGTGAACCACAGTTACTGTACACCAGAAACAAATGAGTTTGAAACTGGTGCACTTTGGATCCTGAAGAGTTTTTATACCCCGCGAGATTGTTCTCCCTCTTCTAGAAATCTTGAGACAAGAGTCAGGCTGCTTAAGATGTGGACAGATACGAGTTAGGCGTAATTCGTAAACTTCTCATTTCATCTGCTCTATTTTGTCGTCATTATTAATGCTAGCAGTCATTCGTTCGAATGAGTATAGCATCACGCCGTATACCCAGTTCTGGGTGTGGTATTTAGAAAAGAGTTTGCTATATGATATATTTTTGCGCGTTGAGTGCAGTTACCACCCGTCATGTCATCTCCACCCCAAAGATATTAATCTATAATCACACCGTTTACCCATTTCTGGATGTGGTACTCTACTTGAAGGAGATCTCGGTATAGTGCTCGCCAAAATAAATGATTACTTACCTGTTAGACCCTCACAGCACAGATTATAGGGGTTAAAAGTGCAGGCATGTATTTGAAAGCAATAAAAATTTGTCATCGCTAAAATTGTAACTAATATAAATAAAATTTCTTAATACACTCTTTATATAGTATTACAAAACACTATTTACCGTTAATTCTTTTTAGATTATAAATTTTGTCTTTCCCGTAAAGAAAATTATACAAATTGCAATCTTAGAAAATTCAAAATAGCTCCTTGGTATCGCATCGGACTGTGGATCGTGAGATCCTCAGTTCGAATCCCACTGCCGACAGTTACCAATTTAAATTTACCCCTGTGGTTCCCCCTCCCCTAACATCTTTGGGGGCTATGATTTGACGGCTGGTAACTGCACTTCATACGAAAAAATATATCACCGAGATCTACGTAAGCAGAGTGCCACGTCCATAATGGGCAAAAGGCGTGATGTTATATTTTATTTATTAATTTTTAAATAATCCCACCCTGGCCTACCAGGTAACCAGATTCCATATTGATTGTGGTAAGTCTATTGATTATCGGCTACCGTCCATAACCATATATTTTGGCGAGCACTATACATGACAAGTACGATTACCAGCCGTCAAATTAGCCCCCCTCTCTTCTCAGACATGTTAGTATAACATCACCTCATTTATTCGTTTCTGAATATGATCTCGGCAGGTATATATTTTTGCGTTTTAAGTATGATTACCAGCCGTCAAATCAAATCTCGTCTCGCCCTAGAAATATTAGTACAACATTACACCATTTACTCTTTTCTGAATGTGTTACTCTATTTAGTGAAGATCTCGGTATGTGATATATTTTTGCGCTTTAAGTATGATTACCAGCCGTCAAATCAGTCCCCCTTCTCTCCCCAGAAATGTCAGTATACCCTTACACCATTTACCCATTTCTGGATGTGGTACTCTATTTGGTGGGGATATCGAAATATGTTATATTTTTTTTTGTTTTAAGTATGATTACCAGCCGTCAAATCGGCCCTCCTCTCTCCAGAAATGTGAGTTTATTATTACGTCATTTAACCAGTTCTGAATTTGGCACTCTACTGAAGGATTACAAGTCCCCCTAAGATGCTAGTATATCATCACGCCATTTACCCATTTCTGGGTAAAGTACTGAACTCAGGGAATATCTCGCTAGGTATATGATATATTTATGCTCGTTAAATACGATTACCGGCAGAACATGGACCAGGATAATATGGCATTCTATTTGGAGGAAATCTCGGTTTATCCTATACTCTTGCTCGTTAAGTACGTTTACCAGCCGTCAAATCCCATCCCCCTAATGTATTAATTAAAGGATAAAATTATATATATTTGATTATCATTTCTAAAACAATTTTTTTCCTTCCTCGAGAAACTAAACAAAAAAAATTAATAACGTAATACGAATATTTCTATATTAATTAATTAAAATATTATACTGGGTGTTCAAAAAGTTCTGGAACGGTGAAATATCTCGAGAAATACACCTCGAATCAAAAAACAAAAAAAAAAACACGTGTTTAATATTTTTGAAAAACCTATCTACCAAGCACGTTCCCCCACCGCCACCCCCAGGGGGTAGGGCGTGGGGCCACTTTGAAATCTTAAATGGGAACCATAACAATAATTATTTTTCTGATTACAGCGCCATCTTTCGCGAATCGGAAAAAAGTTTCATATAAAACCTACTCAGTTTTAGCCGTACTATTCGAATGTACAATAAAAAATGGGTGTTCCCATTTAAGATTGCAAAATGGACCCCGCCCCACCCCCAGGGGGTGGAGGTGGGGGGCGTGTTTGGTAACAAGATAGGTTTTTGAAAAATATTTTACACATGTTTTTTTGTTTTTTGATTTGATGTGTATTTCTCCAAATATTTCACACTCCCGGAACTTTTTGAACTGCCCGTATATTCTTGCGCGTTAAGTACGGTTACTAGCCGTCAAATCCCTCTCCCTTAAGGTGATAATTTCTCAAAAAATTAAACTTTTTCCTTTCTCGAAATACGAAATTAATAAACTTCAGACGAATAAATATATCATATACTTAATATGAATAAATATATCATAATTCCATGTACCCATTTGGGTGTGGCACTCTACTTTCGCAAACCTTTATAATATATTAACTCATGAAATGCAATTAACAGCCGCCAACAGGTAAAGTTAAAAGTGGCGACAGTTTTTGTCGACTGTGGGAATCAAACTAAGGATTTTATATTTCACAGTCCAAATTTCATCATAAATTAATTCGTGCCCAGAATCATATCATTTGGCCCAGTTAAATCGTCCAAAGAAAAAGTGTTTAATTTACCATATTTATATTTTAAATTCTATCATTTTACCTCCCGTACATACATATATGTAAAGGTGGCATTAAGTTTATGCTCCGAATTGATTAAATTTTGGGAACAATTCATCAGCAGTATAAGAGGCAGATTATTTGAAGGCCTATAATAATTTTTGGGCATATCTAAGTAAATAAATGTGATAGAGTAAATGTCATAGGAATCAAAAAGATGTAGAACAATATTACCTCCAATCTTTATTTGAAACATTTTTCTATATTTTATTGTCATCAGATTCAAAAACAATCTTCGTGGTTCCAGCCAATACCTTTAGGACAAATAAAATCTTTATGTTAGTGATTCTTGTTAATTTGTTACTGGTGCTATTTTATCTTATATTACTCTAAACCTTTAAAGACGGAATTAATTATCAAAAAAGTGAAGATTTGAAATAAATTTAACCTATTTAAACAATTATTTAAAAATAAAAAACCATTTTAGCAAGTAGAGACATATCTTCTAACAACAACTGGAAGTATTTACTACTGATTTAATAGATTCGCAGCCACCTAGAGCTATAAAAGTAACTACATGTTTACGTGACCATATGGTGACGCTAGGCGTTGAAGGGTTAAAATAACAGGATTTCAGATATAAATAAATTGAGTACAACAATTTTCCCTTTGTAAGATCAGAACAATTTTTTAAAGTTATTTTAAAAGTCTTAATTGGGACAAATGTATGATTCTGGGCTGGTATGTATGCTCAAATAAATATGGGATTCAATCTTGAACAGTAACTTGGTTAACAAGTATTTACTGATGATGAATGGGCACATAAACCATAAACGAAATATGAGCAATTTATATCAAAATCGTGTAACACTTATGGAATAATTAGTAGTAAAGTATTTTTTTTCTTTTAAATATTTTGCAGTAAAGCGATATAACGAATTGAACATATTTTGACGTCACAGGTACTTGTATTGGCCAGAAATATGAAAATTTCAAATCGCGCGTCTACCGCTGCGCCCAAAGCCTATTGTGGGCTAAAATAGAACTACGAAATGTCATTTCATATTTTTGTTTGTTTGTATTTAAGATTATATTTGTTGAGCTTCTATTACTTGCTTTATAATTTCACTGTTTTATTGTGCTGTGTTGAAAATCTATTGATTATAATTGTGTGTTGAGGTTAGGTTACATCACTACTAGCGCCACTATCCTCAAACTTTTGTTGTTATTTACTCGAATATCAAGTAAAATACTCTTAAAGTGGTCAAAGGAATTTTGCCTTAGTTTATATTAAGTTTAATTGTTGTAAATTAAGACTTATAAGATAAAAATATTATTTTTATATTAAAAAAAATATAATATCTACTATCATGGAAAATCGTAGTTTTAGTACCACTGTTGTAATACCTGTGACGTCACAAACGTCACAGAAACTTTGAAAAATCATATCTCGGGTAATACATGAAATTTTCACATCGGGTTTTCACTGATCGTCATATTATCTAATAAAGTTTCATAAAAAAAAATTTAAAAAAATTGGTTTATGAGCCCATTGAATTTTTCTGTTAAAATTTTAAAATTTGTTCAATTTTATTTTATTACAAAAATAATAATTTTTAAACGGTGCAAAATAGAAAAAAAATCCAAATTACAATTGTATCTAATATTATTTAGTATATTTTTTATAATATCAAAATTTATTCAAACTCAATTGTTTACTGAGATTTGCTCAAAATACCTTATCAAGTAAACTATCACTTCCGGTTGATGGTCGCTCACCAAAATATAACTGGTTCTTAATTTGAACATGCAAGGTCTAAATATTAAGTTAGAAAATAGTATTGTATTAGAATCTGATGTGGCTACCACGTAACTTCCCAAAAAATTTAATTTAAAAAATATAGAAAAAAGTTTCAAATAAAAATTGTAGCTAATATCATTCTACATCTTTTTTATTATGACATAATTTTCTGTAACTCAATTATTTACTGAGATATACGCAAAAAACCTGATAAGTCTTCAAGTAAACTACCACTTCCGTTGTATAGATTGTTACCAAAATCTAATCAGCTCGTAACCACAATATTTAAATTTTAAATATGAAATTTCAAAATGATATTAGATTTTGAGTTGCCGTGGACGAAAAATCGCCACACAGCCTAACACACACACAGACACACATAGTGAGACGTCATCTTGAAAATAGTAAAATCGTAACCCCAAAACGTGCTTATCGGTTGAAAACTCACTACCGAAAATTTTGACTCGTCACAATACCTCCCTTACATATATGTGCGGGAGGTAAAAATATGTGCTCTACCGAAATCTACAAATACAAAACTGTTGATTTTTTAATAATTATTTTTATGAAGATACTATTGGCCATAAATGCCGTTTAATGAGTGGATGATTGTGAATTTATGTGAACAACACAAACGATCATGCTCTTCAGTCTTCAGTGGGATTCGAACCTACGACCTCTGGCGTGCTAGGCTGGTGACACTGATAATATTTATTTTATTAAATATTGTTACATAACCACGCTATTTCTTCTAGTTATGCGATATCCTAATTACAAGAAACATAAAACTTTTCTTATCCAAACACTTTTTATCCCCTGTAAAAATAATGATTTTTTCCAGGGGTTTATTAGGTCACCACCCCTAGTTTCTTTTGCGAGTTACTTCATTGATACATTTCCCAGATTACATGCAATATACGTACTCGATTTTAAGTTTTGATTTCGTCGCACGTAAGCGACGCAGTTGTGAACTATGACACACGATTTTCTCTGCGAACATTAAGAAGTAATTACGGTAAAATTGCGGGGTAAACCTTCGGCTTGGTACTACGAATTATTTAGGTTTTTCTGGGGTAAGATTTCGGAATGTAGGTCAAATTCTCCCGTAATTACTTTTTAGGGTAGGTTTTTGTTTGTGTAAATGTAATAAAAGAACAAAGAAATGTGTTACTGTTACAAATAAATAAATATGTTATCACGCCAGCAGCTTGCTCTACACAAAACTTATTCACGTATAATTTTATTGTAATACCCTCACTTCGTAACCCAGCGCCAAATGAAATTTTCGATTCGTAAATACGAAATTACTCACATTGCAAATTACAGCAGCCGCGCTATTATCCACAGCTGTTTGTGTGGGTGATGGTGAACCACATTAAGTAAACTAGACCAAAAGTTAAAAAGATATGATGTGTCATCACAAAACCTTCGGGCTAAACTACTTAATTAAACAAAAATAATTTCAAACGGTACAAAATAGAGAAAAAAGTTTCAAATAAAAATTGTAACTACATATTATTGTTCTACATCTTTTTTATCTCTCGTCACATCCTGTGAGGGAGGTATAGGAATCATGCTAAAAATTCGGTAGTGAGTTTTCAGTGGATAAGCACGTTTTAGGGTCCTTGGAATATGATGTTAATAGTTTCTCGATGATGTCTGTGTGTGTTTCTGTCTGTCTGTTGGTCTGTGTGGATCTCTGTAGTTACACTTTCTTAAAAAATATTGATCAGAAAATTTTCATATTTTGTATATATCAACTGTATCCCCTTGGGAAGAGCTGATTAGTTTTTGGTGATAATCCAATAACCGGAAGTGGTAGTTTACTTGAAGCCCTATAAATTTTTGTTATAAGAATAATGTTTTAAATACTATTATCTACAATTGTTGTTTGAAACATTTTTCTCTTAGTGTCACCATTTACGAATTACAAAACGTCAAAGGAAATTATATTTCAAAATTTTTGTTTAAATCTGCTAACCTGCGCTTTTTGAAAAAGAAATACAAAAAACGTTTGAAAAATGTAATTTATTTGAAATCGGCACTAAAGTGTTCAAAAATCGGCATTAATAGCTCAGAAATCGTCACTAAAGTAACCCATTATTATACGACGATTTTGAGCAACCCAGTGTTAGCAACCGTTAAATAATTATTGTACAAGTAGGATAATTTTGGCAAATGTATTCACGTACTATAGTAAATTTGGACGTAACATGAAACAAAATTTGCAAGAATTTAAATCTCTACTTTGAGATCCACCAACACCTCTATGACGTCACAACATTTTAAAAAATCATTGTGGCTTAATGAATAACAATTAAAATTGTTAAAAGTGTAGATAGTCTTCAATTTAAATAAAGTTGCATTAAAAAAAAATGGTGAAAGACCTCATTTTAACTGAACTACAGATAATGTTCAAAAACAAAAACTGCATCAAATAAGTCTAAATTTATTGATATAATACATTTTTGTCATTAAATAGACATAGACAATAAAACTTATGATTTTTAGCCTTATTGTTTGAGTATATTATTTACACTTTTGTTCTAAAATTTATAGGGAAAGAACTATCGCTTAATGAAAATTTTGACATTTTATTTCTTATGTTTTATAAAAAAAGTAAAAAAAAAAACTGTATATATTACCTTTTAATTAATATTTGTTGTTAAGCTTACTTACTTAAGTCCATGCCTTTATAATTTTCGGTGTCAGGCGTGCGAGTTGATTAATTTGCTGGTATTCTTTTCAAAAATTCTCTCCAGTTTTTTCCGTCAGCCGTAAGGTTTTTTGATGTTACTCCAATTTTCTCGCACATGTCGTTAAACCTTGACTATAATATTAAATACATGCTGAAATTAACTTTTATTGAATCTAAATGAAATGAAATACAAAATCTCTGAAATATAAGTTTTTTAATTAATTAAACCGAACTTAATTTTTATTTGTTACTTAAAGAGATAATCCAAGTATCTCCAAAGACTTTCTTGTTTTGTTTTAAGGTTCTATATTTTAAATTTAGCCATTTAATACTGAAATATCTTGCAAAATTTGACACATTCAAATTAAATTCGCATACGAAAAAATAATCAACTTGAAATTATTCTTATTTGTTTTGTTTTTAAGCAACTTAAGTAGTCAGATTTCACGATCCGAGCTCTGTCAAAAATGTTATCGTTATCATGTTTAATCAATTATTTGTATTATAATAATTGTTAGTCTTACAGTACACTTTTCTTATTAATTTTGTAGAATCTATTTTGTTTTATTAGTCTCTTCAATGCAACCAAGGGATTTCGTCAAATAATTTACTAATAATAATGATGTCTGTGAAAAATTGTAATATGAGATTTTTCTGTAAATTAATAATGCATTCGTGTGGTAGGAAAAAGTCACGAGGTTAGTATTGTGGGGTATTTCATACCCCGAACTAAAGTTCACTGAAACTATCAGGATCAGGAATTTTCAAATTTGGAAAATTAAATGATCAAACATACATTTCATTTTGGGTCAAATTAATCAAACAAATGGTAATTAGTAATATTTATTTATAAACTAGCAATCATTATTTAAAACAATAACAAATCTGCTTTGAAAAAAAAATGGAGATACTGGGATATGACATGCCCCACCACACTAACGAAGGATTAAGAAAGAAATTATAAGTATATAAAAAAAATTTGGTTAACTTTCACACTTTCAGAAAATGCATCTTATATCCTCAGTTTATTATTACAAATTAGGAGAGAAAATACGTGACGTAGTTTTGTCGACCTACCTCAATATACAGGGTGTCCCAGATTTAAACGGCCTAACTTAAAATTAAGATTAAACACCTAAAAATTTTTTAAAGTAACGCTACTCAATAAGAAAAACATGAATATCTCTGGAATGAAGCATTTACGGACATTTGGTCAAATGAACTTGTCACCTTATTTTTAGGTGTTTAATCTATGGTTTAAGTTAGGCCGTTTAAATCTGGGACAACCTGTATATGCTCCGTCCAATGATATTGGCTCCTTGATTGGCTACACCAAAACTACGTCACGTCAAGGAGCAACTTGCATTATTTTAATTTCAAATTAAAAATACCTTAAAACTATAAGATTATATGTAGTTTTTATTATTATTATGAGACGGCATAATGGTTTATTTACTTATTTTATAACCTGTTTCTTTAAATTCAACTATGTTCACAGACTCCCTTAGTTAACTAAAAAACGTAGGTAGTCAATATAAAATATTTACAGGCCACCACCTTTATTCTCATCTCACTATTTCGAGTGTTATTTTGAAATAGAGCTATTTCACTTTGTATTATTTTATATGATGAGATCGTACTCGAAATTTCTGATGGAAAAATGGGCATCTGTTTTTTAAACTGTCATTACCATTGTGAAAACATATCTCTTGATAGTTTTAAATCAGTTTAGGCTGGGTAAACTGATTTGCGTCATATACAGGGTGTTCCATTTAAGTGATACACTATTGCTATCTCGAGAAGTATAAGAGATACGAAGTTCATTAAATTAGCAAACAATTTCTAAATTATATAACTATTATAATGAACAAAACAATTTTTTTAACAAGTGGTTCTCAAAATATGGGACCCAACTTATTTACTTTAAATTAGAACCTACCTTTTTTATTAGCTTATTCGATTAAGTATTTTTTTCTGAATGCAACGATATAACACACTTATAAGTCCTACATAATAAAAATGTAAATAAGAAGCCACAGCACTCATTTGTATTATTAAATTGAAATAATATCAATTTTTATTTGCATTTTTCTCAACATTTTTATTATGTAGGACTTATAAGTGTGTTATATCGTTATAATCAGAAAAAAAAAACTAAATCGAATAAGCTAATAAAAAAAGGTAGGTTCTAATTTAAAATAAAAAGGTTGGGTCCCATATTTTGAGAACCACTGGTTAATAAAAAATTTTGTTTTGTTCATTTTAATAGTCATATAATTTAGAAATTGTTTGCTAATTTAAGGAACTTCCTATCTCTTATACTTCTCGAGATAGCAATAGTGTAGCACTTATAAATGCAACATTCTGGATATTAGGGTGTCAGTAAAAAAAAATTTACGTACCTCAAAAAACGATCTTAAATTTTATAAAAGTAACTTAATTTGTCATTTCAAAGGGGATAAGTGGGCAGCAAGAGCGATAAGATTGCAAAAAAAGTGATTTTCAATTGGATTTTTATAAACAATCCAATAGTATATTGTGTTACTAGGAGTAAAAGTGTGCTTCCCCTGTAATTACCCGACTCGTATCGCTCGTAGTTCAAACTTACATGCACATTTAACTCCTAATAACAAAATGTACTATTGTAGGTATAGTTTGTAAAAACTCATTTGAAAATCGCCTTTTTTGCGATACCCCCTTTTAAATGACAAATTGAATGTTTTCTGTTACTTTTATAAAATTTTTACAGCATTATTATAATTTAATGAATTACTGCTGGTGACAGTAGCAGCCTCCGGAGACTTATACTATATTTAAAGAATAAAAGCAATCCTATTTTAATTACTATAATTATAACATAATTACTGGCTGAATATTGTGTTTTAATAATCTAAATGTTATAACAAAAAAAATGTAACTTTATTTTTTATGGTAAAATTATAAATATGTCAAGGGAGAATCTTAATACAGACTACATAGTTGTATTGATTACATATAATTACCGAAATGAAAAGCCATAAAACTAAGAAAATTATTTGGTGTACTTATTTTAATTTGCTAATAAAGATATAAAAAAAAATGGGCGTGTATAGAAAAACAAGCCCTGTCAGTGGAAATTTATTATCGAATAAAAACATCACTTTCAATAAGGTAAACTTCTGATCCAGCAATTATGCAAATAGTTGTTTTTCTGAATTTATTGTTCGAAGGTGATTTCCTATACAAATCTGAACGAGCTTCGACGAAATTATTGTCGAGTATTCTTAGTTTCGGTGATAATAAAATCCAAGGAAAACCATACCATTTAAACTGGATCACTTGTTTTTCAACAGCCGCGTAAATGCTCTAATTTTGTATTTTAATTATTTTAAAACTTGCATATGAATAATCAGAAAACAGGTTTTATAAAATTTTACTAGCACTAATTTATTTGGGAAATTTTTCTATTAATAGAAAGCTTTTAAGATATAGATCACCAGGAAAAATTGAACTTGTTTTTTATATTATTCTTAGAACACAATATAAATTCTTGAACAATATATTATTAATTAAATGTCAAATTTCTTAATATAGGCCTGTTGTCAAATGTTTTAATTATTGTATTTTAATATGCAACAAAAATGTCATGTGGGTAACTAATAATTCATTTAATTTATTGATACGTTGACTTTTTATATTCAAACATTGGTTATGAAATAAGTAGTTATTGATTTTATATTTTCTTATTTGCACAGTAGGGTGACTGATTAGGTAATACTAATTTATGATATAATAAAACTTGGGTCAACGCAGTTCCTATATCCTAATTGTGTAACATTTTATTATTTTCACTTCCATAATCTTTTAAAAATAATGAATTTGGGTAGGTATTTTGCAAAGTGGTATTTAAATGTTGCTTATAAAATTTATAACTATAAGTTATGTTACATCTCGAAATTGTACCCAAAAAAAAAAACTATTTCCTTATGCCACTGGATGAATAATGAAAATATGTACCTATTTTATTTAAAGCATATTTCCCAATACATTAAAGAACAAGTTTTATAATACTTTTTTTCACATGGATCAAAATGTCAAGTGCGAAGAACAGTCTTATAAAATGAGTCCTTTGTACTATTTTTTATACTTTGCGTTTTGTACTTACTAAATTTGTATGTGAAATGTTGTAGTTGGTAACATTGGATGGATATTTATTCAATTATTTCACAGTTCAGAGTTAAGTTTGTGAATTCCGATTTAATAATAATAAATTTATTGAGCATCTCACATTATACATGTTTAAGCAAAGTCATAGGTACATAAAGAATGACTAGATAATACAGTGTAAATAATAAAATACACAGTTATTTACATTAATACTTTAAAAATAAAATTAATACATATGTAAGTAATGAAACATTTTAAAAATTAGAATCATTCAGAAAGTCCTCCAATGTATAGTAAGAATGAAGACATGTTTTAAATCAAAGTTTCTTATGTGTGGATCAAGTTTATTAAAATATTTTATACAAAAACACTTTGATCCATTTAAAGATTTATTATGTCTATACTTATCTAATACGAGATTGTGTGATAAACATACTTTTAAGAGAAAAATTTAAATCTATTATATTCTTCTTAAACAAAAAATTACATATAAAAATGAAGGCTCTTTAAATACGCATTTGCAAAATATAAAAATGTATTTTAAATCTTAGAATACGCTAATTACTGTAATCATTGCTTTTTTTAACCTATTTACAATCATCATTCCTTTCAATATAGTCCAGTATTTCCTTATGTAAGGGAATTTCCTGTATATTTGGCATGTGTAGAGGTACTACTAGCAAAATATCCATAAAAACTAAGGTTAAACCTATTAAGTTGGGAAGAAATACCAAAATGAAAAATAGTTCCTTCTCACGTTTTCATGAATGAATCCTAAAAATACCGTATCAGATGAACAATAAAATTAAAAATAAGTTTCATGTATCTTATCGAATAACACGAACTGTTCTTACATCATAAAAACTAAATCATAATACGTATGTATGTAAATGAGATTGAGAACCTTTAACTTTATGTCGTTCATCTAAAAGAGGTCAGCAAGCATCGTCAATCGACGATCGCGAACGTTGCCCAATTTATTATGTCGATCTGCTCGGGCGTACTTTATTTTGCATCTCTGTTAGCGTGTAATTTTACCCACACTTCTAATTGGTTTTTTTACCTCTTTGAAAGCAACTGTTTATATTTATATGCTCAATGAGATATATGAAACTAAGAATTTGTGGACCGTAATCAGTTTTTTTGTTACAGCTAAATGAATAAAAATATCATCAATCCTTTTCATACAGATTGTTAAATTTTTGAAATTCTCGATAGATGCCTATCAGTCTACGATGTTTGCATTTACGACGTTTTACTGTCATTCAATTTAAACATTCTGAAACAAATATTGCAGTTGAAAATGTATGATAAGGACGAAAATAATCTATGTAACTCAGTAAAACTCAGCTGTTTTACTTTCTTTAGCAGAATGGGGTTCGTGACCAAATTTGATTATTTATGATAATAAACAAGAAAATAAAATACCTGTATTTTTAAATCGATAAATTATTCATAGTGTACGAGGAATTAAAATTAGCTTGAAGGAATACGTGACGTAGTTTTGGTTCAAGAGAGATAGACATATTTGGCCAGAAAGAGATAGATACAAATGTCACTTAGCGCTGCATGTGTATATACATCATAATTCGCTCCTTGATAGGCTCCACCAAAAGTACGTCACATCAAGACCCGACTTGCATTATTGTATAATACTATAAGATTATATGTAGTTTTTATTTATTATTGTGAAACAACATAATATTTTTTTCTTTAAATTCGACAGTGATCATTGATTACAGACCCTATTTATTTTTAGGATTGCTTGTTTCGCTCGCATTTTTATCGAAATTTCGAACCCTACTCCTTTGGTTTTAGTTGAATCTTTTTTGTCGTTTTTTCGTAAAATTGTCTCGCCATTACATATTCCCTGTAAAGTTTGTCAAATCCCAACATCCGCAGTTGTGAATTTTTTCTTCTTTCTAGACTATTACATTATATTGTTTTTCATTTCCTACTAATTATAGAACGTATTCCGCATCTATAACAACTTTTTATTATTATGTTAATGACCATATACCGTATTGGTTTTGCCTTATTGTTAGTAAAAACAGCTCGTGCTATCCATAAATTAAGAGAAAAAAAGATCTATTTTAGTATACCATATACGTCAAACGAAAACGAAAGTATAAAAATTCATAGTCCGGTTCTGCTAATGACAGTTGATATGGATGGGCGTTGGTTATCCTGCAAGTTTTAAAGGTTAGCTTAGCAGAACATCACCTGGGCCTACAAGTCGCTTTACATAAAGTAACATCGAGCTACATTTCACGCTAGTAGCTGACGCTACAACGCTTCAAAGGTGATATGTGCAGAACTCAATATCACATGCGCTATCAAACTGATGCCATCATATTCGACATCTGACAATTTTTACAATAAATCATATGAATAGCATATTTAGTCCACATTTGGTGAATACGTAACTCTTAATTTTCTTGAAGACATCGATATCGATTCTGACATTTTGACCGCTACAATACATCTTGGTTTTATATTTAGTTAGGCGAAAATGAATTAATTTGCATAAAGTGTCACGAAATTTCGAGCAATGGAAATTTTGTGCGAACCACGGTGTACTTTTGCCTTTTGGGTTCCGCGAACGTTCAACAAAAGGTCAAGAAGATTCTTGATATATTTTAAATCAATTATTTGCGGAATATCAAATTCTAAGAAACTGTTGGGCCAGATTTTTTGTTAGTTTGCTAATATGTATTTTTTGACAATATTTGAAACACTAAATAACCTGTAATTACGAAATAGTCTGCAATAAGTACTTTATATAGCTAATAAAATTAGCGTGCCATATAATATTTATACATGGGGTAAATAGCTCCGTGGTAACGTGTCGGACTGTGGATCGGGAGATCCTCAGTTTGAATCCCTCAGCTGACAGTTGCCAATTTAAATTTACCCCTGTGTTTCCCCTCCACTAACATCTTTGGGGGCTATGATTTGACGGTTGGTAACCGCACTTCATACGAAAAAATATATCACTTACCGAGATCTGCGAAAGCAGAGTGCCACACCCATAATGGGTAAAAGGCGCGATGATATATTTATTTATTTATAATATTTTGCAATACAATAAGTACTCTATTTTATCCGTGATTTAGTAAACTCGTAATGATGTTTGGTTTGAACATAATAAACGTATTCTTTTAGTTAAGAAAATTCATTTGCAAGTAGTTATTCTTTTACATTAAGCACACATTTGGAAAAATACTTTTTTTGTAATTATAAACTCGTAAAAACCACCCTATGTGGTTGCAGAAAATCATTACGGGGTAGAAATTTTTTACCCGGAAATAATTTCTACCACGCAAGCTTGCAGTATGTGCTTCTGTGCTTTAAGCCCCATTTCAAGTAGCTTAATCCATAAAATTTGTTCTCTTCTGTCACGATTTCGTAATATTTTCTTAGAAATAAAAATAATATGATGGAATGACATAGCTGAAAACTTGAACGATTCAGAATTCGCTAGATATTTTCTCCTGCATTAAGTTTCTGCAATAGCAAAATTTAATAAGGACTAGGACTAGAATATTTGATTTTTTATAAATAAATAAATCTCATTACCTACTTGATTACTATCTGCTTATACAATATACAAAATATAAATGTAATACACAAAATAAATTTTACAAACGTGCTTAAAAATTTAATAAAATATTAACTAGTTTCACTGAAAATTTATTCCATTTCAAGATAGTAGGCACATATTTGTGACTAGACTCGCTTCGTTAAATATATTTATATATCGTTCAGTGTTTTACAGAATTAAATACTTGTATAATTTAGTTTATATTTTACTTTTTTACTAGTCCTTTGCCTTTCGGTGTAAGGCATGTTGCTTAATTTTTATTTCTTAGTCTTTTATATTCATGGGATTTCTCTTCCACACTTTTCTCCATGCTCTTCTGTCTTTTATAGTCTGTATGCCTTCTTCCCCAGGTTAGTTTCCTACTCTCTTCACTTCTTCACCGTATGTTTTCACTGATCTTCCTCTTTTTCTTTTGAGATGTGGTCTTGCTTTATGTACTTTTTTAACCATTCTTTCGTCTTTTCTTTTTTGCAGGTGTCCTGCTCATCTTAATTGTCCTTGTATTGTATACTCTACTAGTTTTGTTTTTAAATTTGTTCTGAACACTTCATTTATGATTTTACGTTGTGACTGGTACAAATTTTTAAAACACCTCCACTTTTGTAACTTTTGGTACTCCTTTTTCCCTGAGAATTTAGTTTTTAAGCAGTTAAAGTTTATATTTTAATATTTAGTAAATAAAGGCTTTTAATTTAATTTTCATGATGTCTAAAAGTAATTTTTTTTCGTTCTTTTCAGTTTACACAACGGTGTAATTCAGCTATGGGACTATCGTATGTGCACTCTTCTCGACAAATTTGATGAACACGACGGACCTGTCCGTGGTATTTGCTTCCACAGTCAGCAACCACTGTTTGTCTCCGGAGGCGACGACTACAAAATAAAGGTAGATAACAAATCTGCAAAACATGACCTTAGCTATAGTTTTCTCTTTATCGGCTCATTTTTTTATCGTTAAAGAATAATAACCTAGATTTAAATAATCGCGTTCGCCACCCTTACCGTATAATTTGCTCTACAAGGGGTTACTTAACAAACTTATCAACGATCGTTTATATTTATGATTAGGTATGGAATTACAAGCTCCGCCGCTGCATTTTCACCCTATTAGGGCATTTAGACTACATTAGAACAACCATGTTCCACCATGAATACCCATGGATTGTCAGCGCCTCTGATGACCAAACCATCAGAATTTGGAACTGGCAGAGCCGCACTTGCATTTGCGTTCTTACTGGGCATAATCACTATGTTATGTGCGCATCATTCCATCCTACCGATGATTTGCTAGTTTCTGCGTCTCTTGATCAAACCGTCCGCGTGTGGGACATTTCTGGTGAGGTTATAAAATGGTAGAATCGCGAAGTAGGTGTTGCAATTTCGGTATTTCAGGATTGAGAAAGAAAAACGTTGCGCCTGGACCTGGCGGACTGGAGGAACACTTGAAAAATCCGGGAGCTACTGATTTATTTGGACAAGCTGATGCCTTCGTTAAGCACGTACTGGAAGGACACGATCGAGGAGTTAATTGGGCTACTTTTCATCCTACTTTACCTCTTATTGTGTCTGGAGCTGATGACAGGCAGATCAAACTCTGGCGCATGAACGAATCTAAGGTAAACTACAAAATTGGATTTGCATTTGCTCTAGAAAATTCAGAATAATAATATTTGTTTTCAATGTAGAACGTAGAATAGACAAAAGCCCAACACTACACCACTAATTTTAGGTTGAGTTCGAATTGCATCAGATTTTATGATGTGTAGCATTTCATCAGTTCCGTGTAACATTTCTGCTTACTGCTAGTAATTAACACTGTACACAAATATTAAATTTTAAGCCCTTAACTTATATAACTTCGTGAACATAATTTAGGCTTGGGAAGTGGACACTTGCAGGGGTCATTACAACAACGTATCCTGCGTATTGTTCCACCCGCGTCAAGAATACCTGCTGTCCAACAGCGAAGACAAGAGCATCCGCGTGTGGGACATGTCCAAACGCACTTGCCTGCACACATTCCGCCGGGAGCATGAGCGCTTCTGGGTGCTCACTGCCCATCCCACTCTGAACCTCTTCGCCGCTGGACACGATACGGGAATGATAATATTCAAGGTAGATCTAATTTATAGCCTGTCAACGATTTATTGTGCTAAGATCGCGTGCGTTATAATTATTATTGCAGTTGGAACGAGAGAGACCCGCATACACTGTGCATGGAAACATGCTGTATTATGTGAAGGATCGCCATGTCCGTAAATTAGATTTCACGACGAATAAAGATGTGCCAGTTTTGCAAATCAGAGGCGGTGGCAGAACCATTGTTTACTGGTAAATTAATTCCCTCATTTTTACTCTGTAATCTTGCGAATTTATCTTCAGACATTTTGCCTTGAACTTTAAGGCTTGATACAATTTTGTTCGAATTACAAAGAATTTGTATAGAATAAAGTAAAATTAAGAACGAAGGTTGCGTGTTTAAAAGGTAGTAAACGACGCGCTATGATTGATAGTCTATTGAATTAAAAGAATGAACGATAACTTAAATTACTCTATTACTTCTCTTATAATACTCAATTCTTTTAGCATGTCATTCAACCCCGCGGAAAACGCTGTTTTATTATCAATGAGAAACAGTAATCTCGAAAGCAGTACTTATGATTTATACATGATCCCGAAAGAAACTGACGGATCTGTACCTGAGTCAGAAGGAAAGAGATCTGCTGGTGTAACAGCCCTGTGGGTGGCCCGAAACCGTCTGGCAGTTCTTGATCGCATGCATCAGGTTGTAAATCTATCAATAATTATCCCTCTTTTATATAATACTAATTATTTCTTTAGCTTGTAATTAAAAATTTGAAAAACGAAGTAACCAAAAAGGTTCAGACTCCCACTTGCGATGAAGTATTTTACGCTGGTACAGGAATGTTACTTTTGAGAGATCCCGATTATGTTACCCTTTTCGATGTCCAACAAAAGAGGTACATTATAACTCATTTTCTCCCAATACACATTAATAAATTACATATTTTTGATAGAACACTAGCTCAAGTGAAGATTGCCAAATGCAGATACGTAGTCTGGTCCGCTGATATGTCCCATGTTGCCCTCCTAGCCAAACATACCGTAAATATTTGCAACCGCAAACTTGAGTCTCTTTGCTCGATACATGAAAACACCCGCGTGAAATCCGGTGCCTGGGATGACAGTGGTGTATTTATTTACACCACTAGCAACCACATCAAATACACCATCACTAACGGCGACCACGGAATTATCCGTACCTTGGACTTGCCGATCTACATAACTCGCGTAAAGGGTAACCATGTCTTCTGCCTGGACAGAGAATGCCGACCCCGCATTTTGAACATCGATCCTACTGAATTTAAATTCAAACTCGCGTTGATTAATCGCAAGTATGAAGACGTTCTTCATATGGTGCGTAATGCCAGGTTGGTGGGTCAATCCATCATTGCTTACTTGCAGCAGAAGGGTTACCCAGAAGTAGCTCTTCATTTCGTTAAAGACGAAAAAACTCGATTCGGTCTTGCGTTAGATTGCGGCAACATTGAAGTTGCACTTGAAGCTGCAAGAGCTTTGAACGATAAAGCTTGTTGGGAGAGATTGGGCCAAGTAGCCTTGATGCAAGGAAATCACCAAGTCGTGGAAATGTGCTACCAGCGCACCAAGAACTTCGATAAACTCTCCTTCTTGTATCTCATCACTGGAAATTTGGAGAAACTACGTAAAATGACAAAGATCGCTGAAATTCGTAAAGATACTTCTGCGCAATATCAAGGAGCTCTTCTCCTGGGTGATGTTGCTGAACGCATCAAGATTTTGAAGAACTTCGGGCAAGAATCGTTGGCTTACGTGACTGCTGCTACCCATGGTTACCAGGAAGAAGCTGAACAGATGAAGGCTTCAATTGAACAATCTGGGAAAGATCTTCCTGAAATTGTTGATAATGCGAAGTTCTTGAAGCCTCCTGTACCGATTCAGCAGGCTGAGTCCAACTGGCCTCTGCTAACTGTTAGCCGCGTAAGTTTTGACTAAAAATTCTACTTCGCATATTTTCCTATAGATATACAAATTTTGTTGTATAATTCTTCTTCATAGGGTTTCTTCGAAGGCGCGATGATGTCTAAAGCAGGTTCAACAGTCAACTCTGCTTTGGCCCCTGCTGCTGTCCAAGAACTGGAAGACACTAGTGCAGGCGATGGCTGGGGCATCGACGCAGATCTTGGCATGGATGGTGAAGAAACCCTTGAAGAGAAACAAGCCGGAAGTGATGTTGAAGACGGTAGCGGCTGGGACGTCGGAGATGAAGATCTCGAACTGCCGGAAGAAATTGTTTCTGCCAACACGTCCAACGAAGATACAAAATATTTCGTCCCACCCACGAAAGGAGTGTCGCAGACTTTCGTGTGGACCACAAATTCGCAACTTGCAGCTGATCATGTAGCTGCTGGCTCGTTTGAAACTGCTTTCCGCCTGCTCCACGACCAAGTAAGTTATTAGTTTGTCATGTTTCTTTCACTCTGTATTGCATGAAAAATGTTATATTCCAGGTCGGCATTGTGAATTTCCAACCTTACCAGACCTTGTTCATGAATCTGTACAGTCGCTCACGCACATGTTTCTCAGCTGTCCCTAATACCCCGCCCTTGTACAACTACCCTCATCGCAACTGGCGCGAAGCAGGTCCAAAAGGCGGTCTGCCAGCCACAGGAGTCAAACTTGCAGATCTTGTGCAGCGGTTGCAAGTCTGCTACCAATTAACCACAGGAGGAAAATTCGCCGAAGCTGTTGATAAACTCAGAGCCATTATTCTATGCTTAACTTTAGTCGTAGTCGACAACAAACAAGAAATCGCCGAAGCACAACAGCTGCTAAAAATTTGTCGAGAATATGTTCTGGGCCTAAAAATGGAAACCTTCCGCAAAAGTTTACCTAAAAATAGCCTAGAAGAACAGAAGAGACAATGTGAAATGGCTGCATATTTCACACATTGTGCTTTGCAGCCAATCCATCAAATCCTTACCCTTAGAACCGCTTTAAATATGTTCTTCAAGTTAAAGAATTACCGAACTGCTGCTTCATTTGCTAAAAGGCTTCTAGAATTAGGCCCCAGACCCGATGTTGCACAACAAGCTAGGAAAATCCTGCAAGCTTGTGATATCAGTCCCGTAGATGAATTACAATTGCACTATGATGAACACAATCCATTCAATCTCTGCGGAATCACCTACAAACCGATCTATCGGGGAAAACCAGAAGAGAAATGTCCCCTTTGTGCAACGAGTTACTTCCCACAATACAAGGGATCCATTTGCACCGTTTGTGAAGTCGCTGAAATTGGCAAGGATTGTACTGGTATAAGAATTTCCACACATCAGTTTAGATAAACTGTGTTGCTCAGTATTTGTTTTAAAATAATTTTTATGTGTATAACAATTACATATTACTTTATTGTTCCAGTTAAAGTTTAAAGTAGCTTCTGTTGACTTCAATTATTCGTTGTGTATGCCGCAAGAGCATTATTTAATTTTATAAAAAAATACATTCTTTCAAAACGGCGGTAAAAAAATAATAGTCATAGTAATATTTTATGTAATAGCTACTTACATTTAAGATTTTTTTGTATGCCGCATGGGCATTATTTAATTTAATAAAAAGTTGCAATATAATTTGACTTTCATTAATTTTATATTTTTCAGCATTTGCTTCAATTATGTCATGAAGAACAAGGTAAGTTGCATTTTCATGTACAATAATTAGTAAGTCAAAATAAGTTGTATAAATTTAAGAGTAAAATATATCAATTTTTTAATTAAAACAAAATATATCATCACGCCTTTTACCCGTTTCGGTTATGGCACTCTGCTTCACAGATCTTGGTAAATGAAATATTTTCAACACGTGAAATGCGGTTACTAACTGAGGATCTCATGATCCACAGTCCGATGCATTACCACCGAACAATTTACCCCATTTTTATTTGTATAAATGTATAAAATTAATTAATATTTGTATATAAGAAATCCGTAAAAAAAAATTAATTAAAAATTTGAAGTGCAGTGCCACGCACCATACCGGGGCCGAGGCCGGCATAATCGGGGTTTGTAGGTAAAGTTTGCCAGTTATGAATGATTTTGGGGAATTTCGTGAGGTCTGTGTGTTATGGTGTATAGTTATGGGTGTTACATCCGCGTGTGTTGAAGTGCACGAGCACAAGGCGACAAGGCCTCGGGCACGCCAAACGGCAGCGGGTGGCCGGTCGGTGGTACGGGTACGGGGCAGACGAAGCGAAATCACCGCGAACAGCAAGCACGAGCCAACGACAAGCAATCTGGTGGGGGCGCCTTGTGTTCGAGTCACGCGATCCTCACCACTTACCAGCCACCGCTGCCGCTGCGGTGCATTGACTCACTCCGCCCAAAGCGACGCTCAACGCCGGTCAAGACGACGCTGATAGCGACATCAGTATACCGCCAACATGTCGAAGATCACCCACTTGCTGCTCATCAACTTCATCTGTTTCTCGCACTCAGCAGTACGAGAGCCGCCAACCGTCACCATCCCAAACCAAGGGATGATCCTCGGCAGAGAAATCTCTCTAATTCGTACACAGAGAATCCTCGCATACCTGGGGATTCCGTACGCGAAGCAGCCAGTAAGATTCGCTCCTCCGGATATGGACGATCTACCGTCTTGGGAAGGTATTCGGAATGCTACGGATTACGAACCAGCCTGCATGCAGGTAAAGGAGAATTTCGACGATGATCTGCCCTTCATACATCTGTTGACAAAGGATCTCAAATTCGACGTCAGTGAGGATTGTCTCTATCTCAATGTGTATGTTCCATTTGGTGAGTGACGAGTGAGTGCTTAGTGTGTCAGTGCGTATATTCTACATCTATGCTATTTGTTCGTGTTCTTGGCGTCGGTTGGGCGTCGATTTTGCGTGTGGCCGCTGACGTCGTGTCGTGCGATAACATCTCCCCGCGAAGGAGTTCGGCTACGTGATTTAAACCTGTGCCGCACATAAATACCGTGGGGTGGGCCTGTTCGTTTGTTGCTGTCCCGCTGCCACCATCGGCGAAATACGCTCTGGCCGTAGTGGAATAAACTGGGCTACACATAAACACACATTGCTGAACACCGCACTACTCAAGAGAGGAAAAATGTATTTGCGTGTGTAGTAATTTTGAAGTAAATTACTTTTTAAGAATATGGGTCATGATGAAAATGTTATTTCATATACAAATAATTTATTCATCTTTAGAATTGCAAGTAATATTTTAACGCGTAATATTATTTCATAATAACAAAAACAATGTTTTAATTATTGCAAATTAACATATGATTCAAACGATTAATTCTAATAATTAATTTTATTCAACCTATAAATGAGAAATAAATTAACTTAACTCAAATATGCAAATAACTGATCTTTAGAATTACAAATATTTTACCGCGCAATAACATTGCAGGATTACAAAAACAATGTTTTAATTACCAGAGTTAACATGTGATTGCATGAACGATTGAATTATTAAACGATTATCTATCAGGAACTTTAAGCATTACGAAACTTTAAAATTTAATATCGTTAAATCTATAAATATAAAGTAGATTAACTTGATCAAACGTAAAACATTAGACCACTAATATCTTTTTAACAAGTTGTAAACAATGTATGTATTTTCTTTAATAATTACAGTGTAATGTTTCAAAAAGTAGATGACAAAATGTGTAATAAGATAAATAAAATCTTAATGTACAAAGATGACTTGGTAGAAATTTGTTAATTAGTAATTAAACTACAATAAAACACTGCGCAATTAAGAAGCAACTCATAATCAACGTAAGATAATTGAAAGGATGAGTCCGGTGTTTACATGCTGCGTGCGGCGGTTCCCATGCGTTCGAAGGACAGCACACAGTACCAAACCGCGCTTTCCTTGCGATCATAGCGTGTCCTTCCCCTATTATATGATACATTGCACGCAGTACGAAAGTAAAATCTGCATTTGACTCCCTAAAATGGAAATCGCGTGCCCAGCAAAATCGATGTCTGAAATCGTGCCGGGTGGGTTGGCGGGCACCTTGGCTTCTGACACGACCTGTATGATTTAAAGCGGTGAAGCAAATCTTATTCATATTATTTCAATGTCACGAAATGTTTTCTAACTTCGATAAGGAACATGCCATGATAATTACTAAACTGCCCCTACTTCGTTATGTGTGTAAGTTTTTTTTAGCACTGATGCGAACTTCGACAGCTTCGCTCAGCTTGCATTGTTGCGGTCGGGGGTTGTTATCGTTGCTGCACGCGGCAAATCGATTACACATAAAAACTGCATTTAACTTTTCTCATGAGGGATTGCATGTTTACTCTCGATCGCGACAACATTATTCTTTGTTTCTAAAATACTCTTACTGATTATTGTTTATTTACTCAATACTGTCACCTGCTATGACGGACGACAGAAATTATTCCCATTAATACACTTTCGTATGACTCAGATGTGTGTAATGTCCTTTACTAACTTGAATATACTGTAACTTTTCAAACTGACAATAACAATTATAATTCATTATATTTTGTGTTGGAGATGTTATCAAATATATTCTGAAATTGCATAGTTGGAAAACAATTCCAGATATCATTATATCTTTTTAAAGTATTTTAATGTATTGTAATTCCAGGACAGCCCCCGCTTGAAGGATTTCCGGTAATGGTTTGGATTCACCCCGGACAATTTAAATATGGAAATCCATCCATGTGGAACCCTTATTCTCTCGTCTTCAAGCAAAGAGTTATCGTCGTTACATTCGCTTACAGGCTTAACATACTGGGTTTCTTCACCACAATGGACGGAGAAGCAACTGGAAACTACGGCCTACTGGACCAAGTTGCTGCTCTAACCTGGATCAAAACAAACATTGAAATATTTGGTGGAAATCCAAATAGTATTTGCATAACAGGATATGGTGCTGGAGCTGTCAGTGTTGGAATCCATATGGTGACTCCACTTTCAAAAGGATTATTCACAAAAGCTATTGCAATGAGTGGAAATTTACTGAATACTAATTCTGTTAAATCTCCTCAAGAGTACAAAGAAATCATTGATGATTTAGCGTTGTACTTTAGTTGCTTTCGATATCCGACTTCGCAACTTTTGGATTGCCTCAGAAGAGCACCTGCTGAAAGTTTAGTACAGTACGCTTCAAAGCTTGAATGGAAACCAGTTATTGATCAGGGTTTAAGCAATAATTCAAATCCATTTCTATCTGAAATGCCGAAAAATTACTTTGAACGGGGAGATTTCAACGCGGTACCTTTTTTGACGGGGTTTACAGACATGGAAGAAGTGTTAAGTAATATTGATATTCTTCATTCTGAGAACCATGACCATGAGGCTCCTGAGGAATATTTAACTTCTGTTTTATCTGGTTTTGTTTCTGGAGATTTACCTCAAGTAAATTTGACGGATACATGTATTTACAATCACGATCATATTTTGGATTCAGTTTTGTTTTTCTATAGACCAGCACCTCCAGCCAAGACTCATTCAGAAATGAGGAAAACATTGACGGATTTTATTACTGAAAGAAATTACGGGTCTTCGACTTATTTACTGGCACAGTATGTCAGTAAACATAAACCTACGTTTATGTATCGGTTTGATATGAAACCAAGTACTGATGGGGCAGTTGCAGAACTTCCAAGTTGGGTCTCAGTGCCCCATTTATTTGATTTAATCTACTTATGGGGTATGCCATACTGGTCTGAATTACCTGCTGAACAAGAATGGGATAATCGAGATAAAAGAATTTCTGATATCATAATGAATTTTTGGACAAATTTTGTGAAAACATCTAATCCAACAGACGGTAGTATTTTTGCAATAAAATGGGATCAGTTTCAAATAGATAGTCCAGGTATTTTAATCATCGATCGTACATTTAATATGAGCGATTCTGTGCAATTAAATTATAAGTCATTTGATTTTTGGAACGATTATTATCCAAAAGTTATTGATATAGCAACACAATGTTGCAATGCTACTGCAAACGGTTATGATCTTACTCCGTCCTTTAATTGGCTTTTATATATTTTATACAGCATTATCTTAGCATCCACAATTTTATAAATGATATATTTATACTCAGGGTTGATCTGAATTAAAGATTGGTGGCCTGATCTACCCTGGAATTACCTCATATTAAAAATAAAGTAATATATTTAATCATTGCGTTTATCCATTTTAGTAGAATCAAAATACAGTTAACACAGAACAAACATATCGATTAATAACAAATACAAGTGTCAAATTTTTTTATTGAAATGTTTTTTGAGTAATCTAATTAAAAACCACTTTTATATAATGATGATTACAAATATTAATATACACATATACCTACTTTAGCAATATTATTTACTATTTATCACTAAATTTATTATTAATCTATTAGAAATAAATAATGTTTTATTATTTAAATATGTAGATAATTTAAAAAAGCAATAATAAATCTACCTAAAATATAAAGACCAAGTTCTAAATATTTAAATAAATAGTATTTTTAATATTGCAATTCACTTAAAAATATACTTACAAAATAAATACACACTATAACGTAAAATAAGTAAAGTTTTTATTTAATAATAATATATTTGAAGTATTAAGCAAATACTTAATATTTTATTAAAGAAATTTAAAAATGTTGAATTAGTTATTAGTTTTCTTGTGATTATTGTAATTTACTTATAAATGATGTTAAGTTAATGTAAATATAAATAATTACGATTTGATTTACTGTATGTTTTAGCGTTATTGTGTATAAATGCTTGAATGTTCATATACACTTGTATATAGAGTGAAAAATATTTAAAGAAATATATAATATTTTTAATATAATGTTATCTCCTAACTTTTAGTATGTCATGTTTTCCATTTACTACATGATAAACCCAGTTTTTGAAAATATTTTTTAATTATTATCTAAAAAGAATGTACGCAATAAAACTGATAAATTAATGAGTTCATACAATCAAATTCCTTTGTTAAAAATAAGTTTTTTTTATATTTGAACTATACATGTTCGCGCTTTATTTTAGAAGTTGATTTGACCTACTAAACTTTGAATTTTTATTGTAAACATATAATTATATTTGAAAAATTGCAATTGATATATTTTGCATCTATTTTAAATTATATATATTGTTAATAAAATTGCAATATGAAGTTTTGTAACAAATGTTTATGTTATTATCGTAGATTCTGACATGACTCTCATATGACATCATTACCAAAAAGTGAACTGTCAAAAATGTTTTTATTTTAGTGCACAGTAGAATTATGAACATGACATCTATTTGGAACTTTAAAGAATTGTACATATAATTTCAACATGTTAACTAAATTACCACAAGAATTTCGCAAGTTTATCCGGCACTGTCATACATTAAAAAGAATATTAAATGAAACTCAGCGATCATTAGACGAAATAAGTTCTACAAATCTTTTTCCTGGTGGTAAATATCAAAATAGTGTACTATTATACATTATTTTAATAAATTTATGTTTATTTTACAGAAAACCTAAAGGAGCAATTACTAGGACAAGAAGTTGTTCATTCAATTCGAAAAATTTTAGATTGTTCACCAGCTCTTCTTATTTTTGGACAGAACTGTCATGCTAAGGCATTATTTATTAATTATATTTTGGGACAATTACTGTTGCCTTTACATGGATCGACATGGAGATGGGTAAGACTAATTAAGTAAATGTTACTAGCTATCATTTCTCTACTTCTATTCTTCTGACAGATAAGAATCCTGCATGGGCTTACAAAACGAATACGACTGACATTAGCCGACGAATATGAAATTGTGGAACAACTCAAAGCTCATGAAATCCTATGGCACGTCATTCCAGAACAAGATTTACGCCGTTTAGAAAATGAGTTTCCTCATGAACACTGTCCATCTTTAGAAGTTGAATTAAACCATCCTTTGTTAAAAGAAAATGTACAAATTTTAATCCCGCCAGACTGTGCTGAGGACGAGTTATCCGAAGTTCTTACCAAAGGTGTAGATAAAATTTGGCCTGTGATAATATATGTGATTGTCGACGGAATTTTAAATGAAGATGTAAGATGTTATAATTCGGAAATAACGGTAGTTAATATGTTGTTCCATGTTTCAGAATATAAAAGAGATTCGTAAATTAAAAGAAATATACCCAGATCTTCCATTTTTGTTTGTTAGTATGACTGGCAACAATGTAAACAGTGTCTGTGATTCTGAATTGACTGAAAGTGAACAGCATCAAGTTGAGCAATCTGCAACTAATTCTCTGGGGCGGAGCTCTTGCGAGTCAATCGTTGAAAAATTTCAGGATTTGAGGCAACAACTAGAAAGCTTAGGTGAGTCCATTATTAGCTTTGTCCAAGCGTCAAACGTTAGTTTAGAGAAAAATACTTCATATAAAAATTATAGAGAATTTATTTAGTGTAATAATTAGTCAACAGTTAATTAGTCATAGTTATTGTTATTAAATATTTTTCAGGGTATGTAAGTAAGAAAAGTAGTGATCAATCATACACCAATGCTTGTTGTGGCGAATGTGCAATTGACAATGCGTTTATCAGCGAAAATCAAATTGTTGAGAAGTTTGTCACATTTGTTCAAGGTTGTTTGAAGTCTCATCTACTTAAAATGGCTGCAGTTTTGAGTGAGGTAATTTAAACAATTTCAAATTCTACTTAAAAAAATAATTTGTTCCATTTAAAATGTTTCGTAGTTATAAATGATATTAAAATTAAAGCTTAACTAACTTTGTAAGAAATAAATTGAGCTACTGCACGAAGTTCTAATAATGAACATTATCAATTAGAAGATCAACCAGCAATTGTTACTGTATAAACCCCTAAACTTGTACAAGCTAAAAAAAAAAAAACGAAAATATAGTTCAAAATGTATTAAAATTATCCATAATGTTAAATAAATATATGTTCTATAAATATTTAAATTGTTGAATAAATATAATTTATAATTACTATTTAAGAATTCCAAATTCTAAGTATTGTATAAAATTCTTTCTCACAGAATTATATTTTTGTGTTCTATTTTAGATTCATAATAATTGTCTACGAAAATTCATTCTCTCAGCATTTGACATGGCTCGCGAAATACAAATCACTCCTCGAAGAATTTTGTACGCTCAAGCTAGAGAGGCTGAATTATATAAATCTCTGATGAATATTGCGAGTGAAAAGCAAGAAGAAATTACAAAGTTAATCCAAGTAACATTACAAGAAATGCGGAATAATGTATCCGAAGTTGTACAAGATTGCCGACAAGGTATGTGCGAAAAATATTGTAATTCCCCTAATTTTACATATAATTTGATAGTTGTTATTCATCAGGAAATCCTGTGCGATAATTTTGAAGTGTAGTGATAAAAATGCTTAGAGTGTGGTTTAGAATTATCTGATAGCTTACAATTAAACTATTAAGTTAAAAATAGATTTTTTTGGAGTACGTAATTAATTTTAAATTTTATTTATCTTTGCTGCAAAATATTTTTAGATAAAAAGTCGTAGTAGTATTAGAAAAATAAAAACGAATATTTGTCGTAATTGTTATTGAAATATTTGAAATTATCTTCCAGATATTTCACAAACAATCTCCACATCCGAAATCCAACAATTAGTGCTGCGTAAACTATGCACCTCAGTTGCTACCCAGCTAGTGCGATCCGTAAATTGTTTGCAAGATACTTTTATCGGAACTTTACAGCGATGTTTAGAGAGTTTAGAAAAAAATTGTAACGAACAAGAAGTAAATTTAATGGCTAGTGTTGCTGTGAAACAAATTCTAAGTGCAGCTTATAAAATTGATTTAAAGTCATCTGCGTCTTTTTCGGTGGTTCATACTTTCTGGGAGCGATTGCGGAATGTTATTTACGGACTGCAGTTGCCTTGGACTTCATCTTCTTATTCACATTATGATCCTCAACGCAGAAGACAAATTGTGGCTACTGAAATGATTGATTCTTTAAGCGCTTCTAAACTTGCTCGAAATATTTCTGTCCAGGTAGGTGTTTAGACAATCATTTCTATTTTACAAGACTATTACAATGATCAAAGAAATATTTTTTATCCAGAAAAATAAAATAAATAAATATATCATCACGCCTTTTACCCATTATGGGTGTGGCACTCTGCTTACGCAGATCTCGGTAAGTGATATATTTTTGAGTATGAAATGCGGTTACCAGCCGTCAAGTCATAGCCCCCTAAGTTGTTAGTGGAGGGGAAACCACAGGGGTAAATTTAATGTGGCAACCGAGGATCTCACGATCCACAATCCACGGAGCTATTTACCCCATTTATCCAGAGGTTCTCAAAATATGGAACCCAACTTTTAAAATTTAAATGGCAACAAATATTTTTTATTGGCTCATTCGATAGAGCTTTTTTTTTTTAATTCAACGATATAAACATGATATTTTAATATATCAAAATAATTGAAAAAATGCAAGTTAAATTTATTATTATTATTTTATTTATATCTGACTGGATACTTTGGATAGAAAACAATTGAACAGATTATTATATACACCATTGTTTCATTATTTGTTGTTACTTGTTGTGGTTATTCTGTTAATTTTGAGAAGTATAATGTTGTATATGGAAAATGATTATTTATGAAAATATGTTTACTCAATTCGTTGAATGTGGTAAATAGCTCCGTGGTAACGTAACATTAGGTCCTCAGTTCGAATCCTACAGCCGACAGTTGCCATTTAAAAATTACCCCGCTGGTTAAAAAAATACTTATTATTAAAATAGTGTGTTCCGAAACTTAACCAGAGTGACCACGGTTAATTTTTTCAGCAACCGGTTGACTAACGGAACGCGGTTACTGAAAATTTTGGTTAGTTTTAACTAACCGTGCTCGACTGGCGGTTAGTACAGCCTGATTGCGGTTAGTTCGATCAGCTGTTTTTCATTGACAAAAAAACATCGGTTTGTTAAAGTTCATTAATTATTATCTGATTTATTTTCGACAATAGATGAGGATGATGATGACAAAAATAATTCGTGAAACAATCTGTTACATCAATATATTATTTGTATTTTCCATGTTTTTGCATTTTTTGTTGATCAGCTCTCAACTGTTTGTGCCTGTAAGATATACGCACGGCGTTCCGAAACTTCCAGAAATTTCAGTAACCATATTGTAACCGGTTCTTTGGTTAAGTTTCAGTACATACTACAAATAGATGAATTCTTGTCTTACTTAATTAACTACGTATCTCTTATTGTTCACTCTGTATATTTATTAGAAGTACTTTATCTTATTATTAATGAACCATTATTTCAGTTTAAAGAACATGTGAAGGCATCGCATGAAGCGTTTCAAATGGCGATGCGCACTTTGGAAAACCACCTCTCTGGCAAACTTGAACAAACCGAAGAACAGCGGATAGCCATCCGTAAATACCATGCGCCGCGGTTCGCCAAGCTGGCCTTGGAGAGCACGTCTATGTGCGACATGGTGCGCTGGGGCATGCCGCAGACTATCAAGGAGATTGGACGAGGACAGTACGGGGTGGTTTTCGCCTGTGAACCTTGGGCGGGAATTGATCCTTGTGCAGTTAAATCAGTGGTACCGCCTGATGAAAGACATTGGAATGATCTTGCTATGGAATTCTATTATACAAGGTAAGAACTTTTTAAAATATGTAAAGAAGTTATATTTTGTAAGATTACTCTAGATTCCCGAAATTAATGCCCATAAATGTTTAGGAAATAAACGGCCAATGTTATAATTTTTCGGTTGAAAGTTTAAAAATAAAAATTTGCACACATTTTAAAGACGTATACTCTTTTATTGGGAAACAGATCAGCAGACACAGTGGCTGGTGTTTTTAGAGAAATGTTTTAACTTCTGTTTTAGCGCTGTACAATTTTCTAAAATTATTTTATAAAAAAATGCTTTGAAAAAAAGTTACAGAGCAATATATTATCTACCACTTTTATTTGAAGAATTTTTTTATAAAATAATTTTAGAATATTTTACAGCGTTAAAACCGAATCTAAAACACTTCTCTTAAAACACTCAAAACCAAAACTCGTGGTACCAGCCATTTTTTTCAAGATTCCCCAAATTTTCGAATGAAGTCTGTGACCAAATTTTAAAATACTCATAATTTTGTTAAAATCGATGAATTATCTATGGTTTGCGAGAAATTAATTATTAAAAATGACGTAGTTTTGGTAGAAAGGTGGACATATTGGAAGAAAGAGGCATAGATACAAATGTCATCTGTTTTTATATATTAACTTTGTTCGAGCAGTCAATTTGTGTTTGAAGTATTGTTGCGCTGCGCATGCGTCGTATTCTGATAGTTTCTATTTTCGCTGCAAGAGCACGCTAGTTATTTTTAGTATCGGCAGTTGTCAATGTTTTTGCTAGCTGTTTCAAGTTTGACAGAACAGATACATGAATTTTGACATGGTCAGTATTTTTTAAATATTTTCGATATTCTACCTAGGTTCTATACTTAAATCCATTATAACATATGAAATACTGGGTAGATTGATAATGCTGTAGCGTTTTCTCTTCTGGTGGTGACTGATGACTGACAAACACTGCACTAGTCTCATAAATAAATTATCTCATACTAATATATGTTATACAGAACATGAATTGTAATTACGAGTTGTTATACCAAACAGTTAGACTCTGTTTTAAACTGTGATTAAGACTGAACACTACAATAATTTTTGCAAGAGGTAAAAATTTCCTTTACCAATTAAGTTCAGAAAATTACTTTACCTACTTCTAGTGGTTACTTTAAAATTTCAAAGACCCGTAAGGACCCTTCGTCCTTATGTTGGAAAATAAAATAATCTTAGAATACGAAAAAAATTATATTAATCCAAGTCATTTACTAGGCGATAGACAGCTTAACTAAAGCTAGCACAAATAATTTTGTAAGGGTTTTACAATAACGGTTATTGAGTGTATTATTTAAAATTGAATAACCAACTATAAACTTACTTTAACAGATACATAAATATGGTAAAATACAATTAATATTAGTCTGTACAAATACTATGTGCATGTCATTGATTTGAAAGTTCAAACAATCCGCAAACTTTTCTGAAGATTTCAAACAATCCCAAACTGTTTCAAACTGCTGCACGAACAAAGTTATTATAGATTTAGATATAGGCAAGTTTATATGCTTTTCTATTATAATATAAATGATTTTTAATTCTGGAAACTACAGTTTTAAATTTACTTGTGAGCAAACGTCTGTTTCAAAGCGCTTGGACTTCAATGTATGCTCTACCAATTTGACGTCACATCTTTGGCGCGACTTATAATAAATTTAATTACTTTAAATTCGACTGTGGTCTCAGACTCCATTATAAATTTAATTATGGACTACGCAAGTCATTATACTAGCCCCAAATGAATCAGTATTAATTCTAAGTTTTTGAAGAACAATTCCGGAACACATTCGAATTGTGCGACTTCGAGGCTCAGTCGTAGACCAATCATATGGTGGGGGCTGTTCAGCTGTACTACTTGTGATGGAGAGAATGAATAGAGACTTGTACTGTGGCCTGCGATCTGGTTTGTCGTGGCAAAAGCGTCTTCAAATCGCTATTGACGTCGTTGAAGGCATTCGATATCTACATTCCCAGGGTCTAGTTCATAGAGACATTAAACTCAAAAATGTACTTGTAAGTACTGATAATCACGAAAGTTATAGTTAACCATACAAATTAAACAAGGAAAACAATAAGATATTGGTGTCATTGTTATTCTTACTGAATAATTAACATATCACTTTTGGTATCATTGTGTATGATAATTTGTTTTGGTTAACTATATCTCGTAATCTGACACTGAAGAATTTATGTTTACAATAATTGTATGTACAGCTAGATGAAAACGATCGTGCGAAGCTAACGGACTTTGGTTTTTGTATTCCTGAAGCAATGATGTCTGGTAGCGTCGTTGGTACTCCAGTGCATATGGCCCCAGAATTACTCTCAGGTCATTACGATTCCAGTGTGGATGTTTATGCATTCGGAATATTGTTTTGGTATATCTGTGCTGGCTCTGTCAAACTTCCTTGCGTTTTCGAACACTTCCAGAATAAGGAACAGCTATGGAGCAGCGTTCGAAAAGGTAGGAATTTTAACTCTTCATAATTTTTCACACAAACTAAAAAATAAAATAAATATATATTCACGCCTTTTACCCATTATGGGTATGGTACTCTGCTTACGCAGATCTCGGTAAATGAATATTTTTGCATATGAAGTGCAGTTACCAGCCGTCAAGTCATAGCCCCCAAAGATGTTAGTGGAGGGGGAACCACAGGGGTAAATGTAAATTGGCAACTGTCAGCTGTGGGATTTGAACTGAGGATCTCACGATTCACAGTCCGACACACCACGGAGCTATTTACCCCATCACAAACTAGAATAAAAAAATATCGTTTTATCGTTTTTTGTGTTAATTAAATTTATGTCAATGTGATAATATCATTATTTTATAAAGCAGATGTTTTAGTACAAAATTCGCAATAAAAATTCCTCATTGAATATATAATGTGTTCAAAAAGTTCCGGGACGATAAAATATCTTCGAAATCTTAAACGGGAACCCCCTTTTTTATTGTATATTCGGATAGTACGGCTAAAACTAAGTAGATTTTGTGTGATACTTTTTTCCGATTCGCGATAGATGGCGCTGTAATCAGAAAAATAATTATTGTCATGATTCCTATTTAAGATTTCAAAGTGCCCTCCACCCCTTCCTACAGGGAGTGGAGGTGGGAGATCGGGCTTGATGACGAAATAGGTTTCGATATGTATTTCTCGAGATATTTCACCGTCTTAGAACTTTTTGAACATCCCAGTATGTAAAAGTATGATGACTTAATTTAAAATTATTTTTTTTAAGGTCAAGGCTTTAAGAAATCTCGTTTTTTAAAATGTGAGCGTTTTGAGATTAGTAGCTCCATCTTTAGTAAAACATACGTATGCATGACGAAGATTCTAGAAGCCTTAACCTTAAAAAAAAAAACAAAAATATACCATAAGAAATTGAATTTTACAAATCAAATTCAATTCACTTTATTTTAATTGGAGTTACAGCTGTTTGACAAGACAAAATTGTAAACTCAGAATTAGTTGTTTTTATTAACTACGTATTTTCTAATAAGCTGTGCTAAATAAATGGATAGAAATTTTAAAGACATGAGAATAGAATTTATGACAGTTGCCAATTTAAATTTACCCCTGTGGTTTCCCCTCCACTAACAACTTTGGGGGCTATGACTTGACGGCTGGTAACCGCATTTCATACGCAAAAATATATCACCTACCGAGTTCTCCGTAAGCAGAGTGCCACACACATAATGGGTAAAAGGCGTGAAGATATATTTATTTTGTTTATTTATTTCTGTTTTGTACCTAAAAAGCGAGAGCAAATGAAATAATTAATTTCGGACTGAATACGAGCTCACCACCATATTGCCCTTCTTCTTTAAGACAAATATGTTCCATCTTCCGCTATGTTGGCTTCGTATTCACTCTGTACTTCTAGTCAAAATAATAATTATTTTATTTCGCATAATAAATAGTGAAATGCATAGTACATGCCGAGTCATTACATTACATAAGATATACATTAGAGATGGGCGAATACTATCCATCAATACTTGAATACCTAATAGTAATGAAAATATTCGAAATTTCGAACAATAACATGAAAACAACAAAGTCGAATACCTCGAATATTGCGCAATATATTCAGCAGACAAGCATAAGTATTTTCTTTTAGTTTTAGTAATTATTGTTTATGAATTTTTTCAATTGAACTATGAGCGAGCCCTTTGTTAAAAATTTCATAGCTCACCACTATATCACAAATAATATATACATAAAAACAGTAAGACAAACAAATATAAAAAATGATAATTCTCGCAATTTAAAATAATAGTCCTCTGACGTAATTTCTTGTTTTTCTTTGCAGGAATAAGGCCAGAATGCCTCCCACAATTCAACGAAGCGTGCTGGAACCTAATGGAGCAATGCTGGGCGGCTGAGCCATCATGTCGCCCTCTTTTAGGCTATGTGCAACCGCAACTCGAAGGAATCATGCGAAACTCCTGTGGCCAAGATAGCGAGTCAGGCAAGTTTCACGGTAACAGTACCAGTAATTTCTCTTGGACCCTATCTGACACGGAAAACAACCGAAAATCCACGAGAAATAAGATTAAGTTTTGTTTATCGAGCAATCTTTGCGATAATATGAATTTTAATTATCGCGAGTTTTGACTTTTGTAGAGTTAGCGGAAATTATTTTACTAGTTGAATTTTTATATATGTTTTGATGATGATTTTTTTAGTGAATTTTATTGCGTTATAGGTATTTTTAATTTTACGCGTCGTTATCCAAAGAATGATATTATTAGTTCAATTTTTATATAGTTTATTATATTTATTTGCATGATTTTTCTGCAAATAGAGGTAGTTTAATGAATTTTATTTAACGAATTATAGTATATTTTTAATAAGTTAATTTTTTTCGCGAAGAAACTATACGGGTAAATGATTTTAATTGCAATAAATATATGTATAACATTTTGACAAAACAAAATTATTTTCTTATCAATAAACAAACAATTTCTATATGTGTGTTAATGTAACTAAATCCTATTTGAACGTTATTTATAATGTGAAGATATTATTCATTATTGATATTATTCTTGTTTAGTAACTATTATCACTTGGTTTTCTTAATCTTTTTTCAAACAAAAAACTAATAAATACAAGTTCTACAGTTTTGATAATTTTTTTAACATAAAAAATATGCTATTCACATAATTTCAGTGCTACATAAAATTTAAATTGCTATATTGAATACTACTTTTGAAAATTGATTGTAATATTTAAATTCTATTGCAAGCACATTTTCAGTATTGTTTATAGTATTTAAATTCACTTTATGAGGCAGATTTAAAAGAAGTTAGTTGGAAATAAACTAATTCCATTTTTATACTGTCAAACGAAATAAAGGCTAGTGAAATTTAAAATTACCGCTAGTTTTAGAAATTTCATATTAATATTTGCTATCTTGTGATTTTCATACAAATATTAGATCTATTATTTAATTAGTAAAATAATTAAAACGAAATAAAAATGGTATTAGTAGTTGTATATTATTTATGAATCTGCCTGAAATCCTGTAAATGATTTTGTTTTTCAATAATGTTTACCTTAAGCCCTGTTCAGACATGGACACACAGAGGACACATTCAAGTCACACACAGGCAACAGTTGCTCGATGAAGAAGAAGTACGGAGACACACGGAAGACACAAAAATTTGAGCCGTTCACACATGGAATTAGTTTGTGACCTCAAAATTAAAGCAAAAGAGGCACTCACAATTAGTTTTTGTTATTTATTTTTCTTTATACAATCAAACATAATATTATACTCAAAAACCAAGCCAAATTAATAAAACCAAAAGAAAAATTACAATCGACAATAATCAACAATACCAAAATAAATTGCAAGTGACAAAAGAAATAAATTTTTAAGCCTACAAACAAAACATTTCAATGATTTGAAGTTATCAGTGAATTTGAACTTCTACTTTTCCAAGACACTTTGAAGCCACAAATTAGCGGCGCTGCAATTTGACAGGCGACACACACCGCACTTCTTCTTCATTGTGCTACTGTTGCCTGCGTGTGGCATGAATGTGTCCTCTGTGTGTCCATGTCGGAACAGGGCTTTAGTCAGTGTTGACTGCTGTGACACATACACAATGTGGTTTTGTGTGATTCTTACAGATTCTTTATAATTGGTTGACATTCACCCTGCGCTCAGCTGACGTAACTCCGCTGCCCAACCGTCGACTTCCTAACAAACTTTTCGTTTATGTTCTTACATTTTTAATAATAATATGCCTTTGATATTTTTTACTTTCTTTTATTTAATATAAATAAAATCCTGTATTCTTAAAATGAACAGTATTATTTCAACATTGCATTATCTACGTAAATAATACCAGTAAGTGAAATTACAATTATGTGTATATATTAAATACGTTTACACACATACAAACACTTGTTTATGGCACACTGTCTACTAATTCGTTTAGTCCGTAAAATTGAGCAAAATAAATCATTGAGCCATTAAAATCTTTGATTTTATCGGCAGTGTAGCATAAACCTAATCACAAACGCAATGAAATTATCAGTTCTTGCGCAGAGGACTGTATGAGTGTATACGATGATTGACAATAAGACCGATAGAAAGTATTTTACGGCTTTAAATGTTACAAGTAAATACTTTACGAAAACTATATTCTAACTTCAATTTCGTGGCTCACAGTAAATAATAGAAATGAAAATATTCCAAATGTATATTTGTATCTGTCTATCTTGTCTTATTGCCGGATGATAATGTAATAATATAAATATTCTGAACAATTTATAAGATTTACATAAATGCATTGAGATACATAATTATATAAAGGCATCTGAAATTCAACATGTAAGCCACTTTTACATAAAAATGACATTATTACAATAAAATCAATCATATAAAATACAATTCACACTACAAATCTTTAAATATCGTTTTATGTAAAAGAGGCCAGCGTCTGTATTATTATCACACAATATATTTTTCTATTATTTTCAAATAAACACAGTGTCTTCAGCTTCCAATTTGTCAAATACGTAATATCAAAAATTGTGAATTATTTCAATTTGGTACATTTTTATCACTTTGTAAATTATCACCCGAGCAAGCTGACAAAACTGTAAAAAATCAAGTATGATAATAAAACAGTAGCTTATAAAAGAAAGCACTCGCTTTCATGGTCCAGTAATACAATCGCTGTTTCTGTTTCTAACTAAGATCACTGAGCGGGGGACCAATTGTCAGGGTGACAGAGTAGCCTGAGTCCTTGATGAGATTCACGATGTCACCGTGGCATAGATTGGTTATGTCGATGTGATTCACCGCTACTATGTGATCGCCCACGTGGAGTTGACCGCATCGCTCCGCCGGACTGCCCTCGATTAACCGACCTGTGAATTGTAACAGTTACGTCAGATATTATTTGTTTTAATTAAGGTGCTAACAATCCTTGCCTAATTAAATTATTTACTAACTCGCTTCACCCATAATTAATAGCTTATAATAAATAATCTCGTAGAATTAAGACCGCTAATATTACCGCAGATGAATGTTGATTAACTTTGTTTTGTACTAAAATGTTTACAGGAGACATATAGTTAGACATTTTTAATCAGTGTTTATATTAGAGATCTATATATGTGGTGTGATATTATGCAGCTTATAGGGTTGTTTTTAAACGAGCAATAATGTTAGCATTAATAAATATTGTTACATGTTTTTATACGTTTTAGTAGAGAAATAGATTGTAAAACTTTTATATTTATATTCAACATAGTATATTTTTAAATATTAAACAGATCGCAAGTGAAAACTTACCTATTGTTGACCCTACTTTATTTACAGACGAAATAATTACAAATCCGAAACCTTCATTTTCGGATCGATGGACGACGACATCATAAGTAGGCGCATGCTGGATTGGTAAATGATGCAGCCTTCTCCGAATCCTTAACGTGACTCTGCCTCGTGCAGCTGCACCGCCCATCAGTTGCACGACCTGGTGATGGGAAGCCTTCAGGACAGAATGGCCATCCACGCTCAAGATTTCGTCCCCGGTGTTGATCCTCCCGTCAAGATCAGCAGCACCGCCAGGGACAACATGACCAACCGCAACTTGAGAGCCTTCTTCCGTGCCGCCGACGATCCGGAAACCGAATCCGGTTTCCTGGCGAACTAAGGTGACTAAACAATCTACGTATTCCCCATTCATTTGACCGTTTTGCGATACCCATTGCCAGTTGTCCAGTTGCCGTGTAGGGTCTCGATAGTCGTAGCCAATCATGTCCTTTCTGCGATCTAAGTTTCTGTTGACATATTCACTTCCGTCGTAAGTGTTTGTGTCGATATGCATTGCACGAAAGTCATTGACTGGTCTCATTTTCATTTGTTTACATTCGTAACAGAAGCAAGTGTCTATATGGACATTATAACGACCGTAGATCGAACTGTCGTAATTGCCGTAGAGTGGTTTGCAAGCGTGATCGTTTAGATTTACGCTGATGTCAGTTTGGCTGCAACTCAGCCCGGGATTATCTACAAGTTGATATGGGCTACTTTCGGATAATCCATCGTAGTTGAATAGGCCACTGACTTCTTCTCTACGTAACGATTTTGACGATGTGGTAGAATTAGCCGCTGAAACATCTCCTAGAGGTGTTTTAATTCTGATTCTGGTATCTACAAGTGGCGTCTTTGGTCTGCTAGGCAACACCTCTTTCTGCTGAGTGCTGTACAAATCAGCAGTAGGTGTTTTACTCCTGTATGGTCCGGGTATATCTTTAGAAAATCTGCCGTTTTCCATTTTCCTATTTTTATTTTTGTTGGGGTTATTTTTTGTACTGACTGGGCCCCTTTGAACACAAATTACAGCCTCTTCGTTGTATGGACAGTTTTTCAGCACCTGAACTACGTCATCATGGCTCATCTCCTGAACACTAATTGAATTTATTTCCATTAAAATATCTCCTTCCAGTAAATTCTTGCATCGTTGACGGTCTAGAATTTTTTTAACTCGTTGTCCACAAGCGCTATCAGCAATGGTGAACCCAAATCCTAAAGTTCCTTTCACAATAGAAATATTCACAATATTCTTATTCAGGTGACTGGAAGATGAAATGCTCAATTCTTTCATGGCATTGTTTACTCCATCTGTTGAATTCATCAACGAACTAACATTACAATTACTGTCTTTGAGTAATTCTTCACTTTGATTTAGCCCCGTATCCAAGAAATTAAAATTTCTATCAGCACTTAAATCTCGATTTAAATCCATTATAACTTTTTCCGATTCTGCATTTTCGATGTTACCGTCAACTGCTATTGTTGTTACTACTTCAGTATTTGGATCATTAGGATCAAATGGTAGCGAGTATCCCCTGCAAACTTCTAAAACCACTGTTTCGCCAGGAGCAATGGATTGAAATAAGTGCACGATTTGGTTGTGGGTATACCCCAAAACACAAGTGTCATTAACATAGACAATCAGATCACCGGTTTGAAGTTTTCCATCCAGCCAAGCTGGACCATTCGGTACAACTGATTTAATTTGTAAGAATTCATCAACATCGTCGTCTCCGCCAACGATGGTGAAACCAAGCCCGCGGGAAGACTTCAGTAAGGCAGTTGTAAATCTTTGCCCGCAAAGTTCGGAAGGGTCTCGAGTGAAAGATGCGCGACCAGAGCAGGCATTAAGGCCCCTTTCGGCCGCTCGTTTCGCTTGTATCACAGGGTTTTCATATTGCGTGCGACGGTTTACGTGGTCTATGAAATATGTACCGTATTGTGGGTCGCTGATTTTTTCCCAGCCATAAGGTAATTCGTCATCTAAACAATCTTCTAAACTTTTTTTCTGGAATTTTGAAAGACGAGGGTCGAGCCAGTGAGATGTCCCGGAACTATGACTAAAATTATTTAATAAACATTTTATATTGAAACTAATAAAATAATTGCAGCGTGACGGTATGTATGAATACAAAAAAACAATTGGTGGAGTTCACTTTGTATTAAATTACTAAGTGAAAGGGGGTCCGTTCCACCCTACTTAATTAGAAAATTTTCTAATGATATCTACGTAAAATGACTGAAGTTTGGGGGAACATTTGCATGTATGAATCACAGATGATATCTTAAAATATATGACTCAATGTTTTGTTGATACGTTGCTATGACAATAGCTGTCGCGCTTGGATATTTATAGATAATAAAATAGTACTTACTCTATAAAATAAACTTCTCCATTTTCAGTCATTGCTTTTTCCCACTTTGGTGGAAGTGGTCCCAATTCTTCGTTGTCAGCATTGTTTTGATTATAGCTTGATTTATCGTTGTCGTCTTTGTAGTAAAGAGTTGAAGATGAACGGTCGATCTGATTCTCTTCGCCGTCTATTCTGGAGTTGTCGGATATAAGACTACTTATTTTTTCATGGCTCATGGTTTAGCTTAGCAAACTTCTCGAGACAGATATGAGTAACACATGCCTGACATGAGTAACTTGGCAACTATGCATTGATACATTCCTTGGATATTTGGGGCGCTTACTTGAAAACAAAAAAAATCATAACTTTCCCATTGCATAAATTAGAAACTAATAACATAAACTATTTTTAAAAGAAAAAAAAAACAAGTAAGAGTTTTCACTATATTTTAAATTTAATTAGTTTAAGGGCTTAAATAAATGAAATTTAGCTAATCTTTTAGTACCTGCTGCCTTCTTCACTTGTCAACCATTTCTAATAATGCTCTTTTCAAAAATACGCAAATATGTATTATATTATTGCAACGGACCCGAGAATACTTTTAAAAGTTTTTTACGTCCTTGTCAAGTATAAACACACTAGTATATAATTATAACAACTTATTTATTTCGTACCATATTTAAGACACTTCTTTTATATCACTTGAACACAAACTTTTAGTTAAAATCTTAGTACAAAACCAGTATCAAAAGTTATCGTAAATTATGAACTCTACATCCGTTCATCTTTCCCATAATCAGGTCAACCAGTGAAGTTTTATAAAGTTTAGAAAATCAAGTAAGCTAGGGGGGATTTCTAGGGAAATATAATATTTGCGACTTTCACTTATCTTTATTTTTACAAAAAAATTTAATCAAACTTTTAAAACCATAAATGAAAATCTGGAAATTTGTCATTAAAACGATGAATGTCTATAGCTATAGAATATTTTTTTTAAGTCTAATTTTCCATAATTAACTTAAAGGTCATGGGAAAATAGGAAAAGTTTTGTTGTTGAGAGCAGTAGGGAATTGTGATATTCTTCGGCCGTTTGGCCGGCAGTTACTTTCACTTTGTTTATTTTTCTATCAATAATTTAATTAAAAAAAACCTATCATGTAAAGAGCAATAATCTGTTTTGGAAACGAATACATAAAATACAGTATGATTGAACATATAGTACTATTATTCCTTTGTTAACAGGTAGTGGAGAACTCTGTCAAAATGAGCACTCAGCTGTCAAATCTAATGGCGGTAAATTCAACATCAAGTTCGCCAGCGTATGTAATAATTTTATACTTGCTGCTTGGTGTAGTACTTATGCCCTTACTAAACTTTTAAAATATTATCCTAAGGTTAAGAGTAATTAGTATTTATGTATTTCAATGTATGGCCACGTTCTGCTTTGCAACAAATTTAAAAATATTGTAGCATTATAAATAATCCGCTAGTTCAACGTCCGTGTTCTAATTACATATTTAATTTTAACTTATTATAATGTGTCCTTTAATAATTGCAAAACAAATACTTAAAAATCATAATGTATTTTTAAATATGAGTCATAAAACCAATATTAGTTAAACCGTGCATTATTTGCTATTTCCTCTTCATATCTAATCTGTTTTATATGGAGATAATAACCAGTCGTTTTCTGTTTTCCGTAGAGTCATAATGGACGGAAAAGATTTCATATTATTAACAATAATAATAACAGTAACTGTTAGTTGCTGGCTTCTGGATAAAAAATATTTTTTAATTATGTGGTTAGTATAAATAACTTTTTATAACTTTCTGTAGTAACTTATAAGCTTATAAATGAATTGTTTAACAGTTTTTGTTTTGCTAATTTATTTGCAAATATAGCATGTGGGTTGAATGTTTGTATTGAAAACACTATTATTTTTTTATAAAATTACATTATTGCTACATTTACAATAGCTTTATTCATGAAAAACAGGTTTTTGATATAAATACTGTTAATAGATAACGTTTGTTTACATGCACAATATTTTCAGGAATAAATGTAAATCATCAATTTTAGAATTATATTATTGTAAGCAATTACCGCAAAGTCAATCAACTAGAATATCGTTACTAGGAATTCGACAATGGGAATATCGGGGAGAAGGGAACGAGTACTTAGCAATTGCACTGCCAGAACAGAGAAAAATATTACGTGTACGGAAATCGCCATGTCCCGCTGGATTTGTGGATAATTTCAAAGATTGGTATTTAAAAAATTTTGATACAGACATTACAGAAGATGCGAGAGCAGCCAAATTTGAGAAATTAAACTTGGAATATTACAAAATACTAGCCTGGTTAATCGGTGAATCTTATGTCCAACCATCCGAAGACGTTTTATTAATTAGGGACGAAATTGCGAAAATAAATACTATTATAGCATCAAAACGGCCAGGTTTTAAAAAATATTTAATGCATGTTTTAAACTTTTAATTATTATTTTGCTCTCTACTTTGTATTTAACAATATTTTTCGCTTTTTAGAGTACCGGAAAACGAAGAGGCTCGAGTATTCATGTGGATCCATTTTAACCGATTACGCATATTTGCCTAGTGATTGGGAAGTATCACAGTACGATGGTCCAACATTTGCAGTTGAAGTGAAACCGAAACAAGGCTGGATCCCTGAAAAAGAAAATATTTATCACTTATGTACTTACTGCCTCAATCAATATCTTAAGGTAAGCATTCAATTACAATTATTGTTTTTATATATTGCGGAAGTCATTATATATTCTTAAACTATGACGTAAACTGTTTATTTCACAGTAATTGCATAAGTTAATTAAATAATAATTACTTCAATGCGTATTATTTTTATAATAACCATTATTTTGTAAAATAAATAAAAAATATAATATTTTATATTACTATTGTCAAAGCAAACATGTTGCGATAAACGACAAACTGTTTATTGTATATAAATATATTTTTAAGATAATCTTCGAAACACCTTAATCTTCTAATTTGAAGATAAGAATTTGCGACCAACACCAGACGCGCGTAATTTTTTCAGTATAAATTAAAAAGCTTTATGAATTAATAAATAAATTTATTAATATATTTCTTTTATTGTTAGAAAATATCTGAATGCAGCAGGGGATTTACGCATGGGCGGCATATTTTCTAAGTATAGAAAAAGGTGCAAGCAAAGAATATCACTTATCTTTTTCACGAATATTTATTCACAATTTTTTTCAGTTGCCTTCTAACTTTACCCCGTGTGGTTTCCCCTTCACTAACATCTTTGGTGGGCGTGACTGGACGGTTTGTAACCGTGTATCACGCGTAAAAATATATCACCGAGATCTGCGAAAACAAAGCGCCACACTCAAATTATGTACAAGGCGTGATGATGTATATTTATTTTTTCAAAGTATTTTACAGATTTAGAATTATTGTTTTAATTTTAAGAACAGTTGGTAGATCATCACTGAAGTCGTTTGTGCATCATCTACCCTAAGAAAAGATCAAACTATGTTATTGTAATAGTTTATTGTTAAAATTTATAGAATCAGTATAGGATTGTAAGGTGCCATTTAGGGTAAAATGGCATGTATCCGTGGTTAATCTTAATAAAATATTTCATCAGTATAAAGTACATCTACTTGACTTTTTATTTATCCGTAAAATTCAGGATTCTAGAAAAAAAGCGTGGCTAGTCTACTGCCCAGAAGCGCCTCATTCGTAAATCCACCACTGTCTGTATAAGCTTAATTTAAATAGTTAGCGAGCATTAGTAGTTTAAAATCACAGTGGTAACAAAAAATTGTTCGCAACAAATTTTGAGTCATTGTTAACTTAAAGTGTAATTTAAAATATTTTTCTGTTCTACGGGTTAATATATAACAAAATATGAGTATTTTTAAACAAACCCGTTAATATGTTTAATAAAAAACAAAAACACAAATTGAAATATATGTTTAATATTGAAGCTAAATATTTGATTTTTTTCTATGTATGTTTATTTACACATATATATTATTAATATAATAAACTATAAGTTTTAAACATATGTAAGATATATGTAGATATTATTAGAAAATATTTTGTTGTAGCTTCAGAATGGCGAAACCTCAGGAATTAGTCAATACTGCCCAATGGATTTATTTTCTGGGTATGTTTTTCTTGAAACTTGAAATTTTGGAATGTTGGAATGATGTTTTTCTTTTCAGCCAGAAATCAAGGATGAAAGCAGCAATAAAGTCATTATTAAATACTCCACAAAATAATCTTAAAATATTTCAAGAAGGATTTTTAGTTTATGGTGAAAATGTTCATTATAAGTATGAAAATGTGTTATGTAATATTTTTAATATGGCCATTGAAAAATCGTAAGTTTTCTCCACATAAAATAAAATGAGGAAAAATTAGAATATTCTGGATAAAACTTAAAGTTATGTTATAAAACAAGCAATCTATCAGCATGATTTGTTTAAATAGCTACTGAATTCTGCGGTAAATGTGACAAATGTTATATTTTTATAGAATACTCTAATTTTTTCCTGATTTCGAGTAGATTTTTATTTTTTCTGAAATTTGTGTATTTTTGTTTGTTTTCAGTATTGGTGAATTCTGTGATCTCGTTACAACCGCCTTGCTCAAACAACTTTATACTTCTAGTGTACATAGATGCTTTTTAAATTCGCATGAAACCACAAATACTCAAACTAAGAATTCTTCATTTAATAATCAAGTTTGCAATTTAAATAGGTCCACGTTGCCTCAAGGTTGCGTGTTAGAGAGAATATTAAATTTACAGGAATTAGATTTATATGGAACTGAAAAAGTTGCAGAATATTTAAATCAACAAAAAATTTCGTATAAAGAAAATATTTACGGCCACGCATTGAGTGTTCTAAATCGCTCTAAACATCTAAATCGATCTGCGAAGTGTGTAAAATGTTTTTTTGATGAGAGAGAAGAGAGAGAAAATGCCGATGTAATTATTCAAAAATATTTAATGTCTGCTATAGCCAAAGATTGTTCGTTGATGATAACGATTAGGAAATTAAAGGATGTTGTTAATATCACTGTTCCAAAGGAACATTTAATAAGAACTGAATCTGGACTTTACGCATTTAATATAGGAGTTTTTGATTTATACCCAAAACCGTTGACTTGTATCTACAAACATGTTCGGAAAAGAAGTAAATTAATTCAGATGAATGAGCATCTTATACGTGGAAAGAATGGCTATATACAATCATGTAATCTATACTAGAACTAATTAATTCACTACAATTCACCATTGCAATGCAAAAAAGCGCAAGTCTGTTTTATATTCGTATTTATGTAATTTTTTTATTTTATTTTATACTTTTAATATTTTTTACCTCTTTCAAACTGTACCTAATTATGAAGACAACAATTTTCAATATACATTTTTTTGTTATTGTTACTTATAATTCATTGTTATTGATTTATATATATTTTAAAACCATTGTTTTTAATATTCACTCACATTTGTATATTACTGTATCATTCTACAAATTTTGTGTAAACTTTTAAAATTGTACCTAATCGTAGCGAAATAAAGAAGCTGATAATAAATATTGTATTTCCCAAAGATTATATACATCACATACTTCAGGATTTGCTATCCCAATTCCAAAATGATCTTTAGTTCGACCTCGTATGAAATATTGTTTTATAATCATAAATCCCTTTTATATAATATAGACTCAATTGTAAACTTCAAAGAATATTCTTAAAATTAACAACTTTCATTTTTATTATCTCATCCTGGCAGAGCAGTCCCACATATAGTTTTCTTTTAAAATAATTTGAATTATATAATATAATAATAAGTATATTTATATTTTAAGCAAAGCTTATTACAAAATAGATTACTACATATTTGTTAATCATAATTTGTTATTATTTTTACATTCTTACCTTTATAAGGTTTACAGGTTCAGGGGTAATAATTAATTTGATTTATATTTTTTGGAGTATCGGTGCAACCACAATACAACTTTATATACACAGCAATTCTTTTATTAATATTTATCAACCTTTACTTTACCCTGTAATTGGGCATGGTTATTTATAATAAATAATGTAGAAATAGTCAAAGACGCGCAATTTACATACAAATAAAATTTAAAATAATTTACAAATATCATGGCAGAATAGAAACAATTTGTTATCTCAGAATCAAATAATGGTGATTAATTTCGCAATTTAACTTATATTTGTAATATATTGTTGCAGATAATGACCATTATTTGTATTACAAAGTCAAATTAATTGAACCATTATTCCACAGGCTACTTGAAATGTTATATAATTCGATTTATTTGATAATGTACATAAAATGAATGTGTATTTTTAAATACCGCCTTTTATTTATTTCTCGGCGGTCATGTCATCGTATAAGAAATCTTGCATCCTAAGTATGCCAATGAAAACATCTTTAATAAAATCAGAGGTAAGCTATGTAGTTTCAAATTGGTTAATTTTTGTAATGAGTCATATTTTAAAACAAACAAAAATGATAATTTGTGTTCAAAAAGGAAATCTTGTTTTTCGGCCGCATCTCAGTTACACTTCTTGCCATAACGATTTAATTGTAACAATTAATTTTACAAAATTATGTGATTAGAAATATTTACACAAAATTTAAATTTCGAGCAAACATAATTACCACCATTAAAACTGCTCCTGTTTTAAAGTTGAAGATCCTGGGCGCATGGCGCACGTTATTCGAACACAAAATGGCGTGGTCTACAAGAAAATTTTGAGAGGTATTTATTTCTGTTACTTTTATCCACAAATATCAAAGTAATCGCTTGTTTTTTTAATCCTAAAACTTAATATTGTAGAGAAGAGGTAAATGGCATTATCTCAGTTTAATACAAGTTGGGAATAACATCTCTCCTTTTAAATCAAGAGCTGTACAGTATCATGTGTTTACTTCTATAAGCAATAACAAATTTGAACTTAAAAATGGACGGTAAAATAGCTCTGCCACGTCGTAAACAGAAGAAGAGGAGAAAAAAAGTGAGTTTTATTATTAAATATAACGTTTAAATGATCAATATGTAATTAATATGTTTTATTATACACTGAAATACACAAACTCACTCTGTTTCAAAACAGCTATTGTTTTGTATGTATTTAAATGAAAGATTATTTAACTAATCAGTAATTTTAATCAATAATTAAACATTTTCAATTATATTGTCGGTTTTGCAGTCGAAATTGTTTCAAACGGTTTTTATGCTTTCGCAGTTTTGTTTTATTCAAATGTACCTATAATCTCAAGATGAAGTATATTAAACATATTCTGAAATATATTTAATTACCAATGCATACATTGACAATAATTATAAGACAATACAAATTTGAGACACAGGGAGTACCAAAAGAATTATTTCCAAAGTAGACGATAATTTTTCAGCTGGTATGTAGATCAGTTACATGAATAAGCGTATATGAAAATTAACAGTACTGATAGATTTTGGATTATAAAAAAGCTGCGGATTAACTATTTCGACCTATAGGACAGATATGATGCTCTGCGTTTAGAAAGAAAGGATCATCAAAATTACCATTCTGCAATATGGTGTAATAGTGTCCCGTACCAAAGATATGTACTTTATTCCTGAGGGATTTTTTGTACTTGCTATTTTTATGGTGCCTAATTACTGAGTATAATACCATACGCATTCCTACAAATAACCAATCCGAAAATTCACCAGAAGTAAAGTACCTCTGTGAAGACGGCTACGAGCACCATATTATAGTATGGTTAATTTTTGGTTTACGGGTTTAAACTGAGCATCATATTGCTTCTCCTACTAGAAATAGCCAATATATAAAATCAATGTAAAGTACCTCTTTGAAGATGACGATGATCACTAGGTAACAGTCTAGTTATCTTGTTGCTCAGCGGTATTTTAAGTCGGAGGTAATACATTTTATAACTATCAAATTTTTTAGTAATGAAATTAAATAAAGTGTCCAAACACTAATTTGCGTTATTTGATTTAATCTGAAGAGTCTGTTTCTGGATTTATTAAATTAAAAAATGATAGTTTTTATGTGCTTGTTCCGGAACTATAAACATTTCAGACTAAGTAACCTAGTGAATCAAGTGTAGACTTCTGAAGCATTATATTTTTTTTTAAATTTAAAATGTTAATTGATCTGTTGTTAAATGATAAAAAAGTTGTTTTAATTTCAACCCCAAATTTTATGAATGTATAGACCAAGTAAATACTGTCAAGCCGAATATATTGAAGTAAAGATAAGAGTGAATTGGTCCACTTCTCGTCACGTAGCTAGCCTAGCGATCATCGTGTATTTGGTGTATGCTAACCTAGCGCCGCTGCCAGTGTTATTGATTACATTAAATTATGAGTTTTGTATTATTTTAGGCATTGTTACTAAATTATATCAAGTATTAGTGAATTTAAATGAGTGTCATAACATTAAAGTAAAATTATGAATTCTAATTATAATCAATGTGCTTGTCAAGGTGCAAAAGTGGGGGCAAAGAAAAAGTGTTAAATCGTATATTTTTATGTTATGTTTTACAAGTAAAATATGTGTAAACACAGATTCTAATAAAATAGTAAAGTTGGTAGGATACATGTTCAAAATTTTCAATCGTAGCTTGCTAATAGTGTATTGTGTGTAGTTAATTGTTTTACATATGATGAAAGCGCTGGTTGTCGTAACACTAGAGTTACTTTCCGTGAACATGGTACTATAAATAATTACTCGTGTTCATTAATACTGATAAATCAAGAAATGTAAAGATAAGAATATTAATAATTGTGACTTTGTGTTTAATATTAACTGACTGTTTTGTGTAATGTAAGAAAAATATGACACCAAACAAAATGGTCTCAAAAGTGGAGAAGACTGGCTGTAACTACACGACAAACCCAAGAGCTAATATATCACTTACGACGGAAAAACTGTTAAAAGAGGAATTCACATTCGATGTGCCACCCGAAGCCCCTGTTTTTGAGCCCACCGAAGAAGAATTTTTGGATCCCTTAGCATATATTAATAAAATACGACCAATAGCTGAAAAATCTGGAATATGCAAAATTAAACCTCCACCTGTAAGTATTTCTGCTTTACTTAACAATTTAGAATCTATTAGTAATAAATTTCCATATGTAGTGCAAAATATGTTTTGTAATATGGAACGGAGTAATATGGAGGTTTGCTTTTTAAAATGGATGATCTCTGTTTGGAATAGTTGATTTCTCTTCTCCTGTGCACGCCTTTAATAAGATCCATTTCTTTTAGAATTGGCAACCCCCGTTTGCTGTTGACGTGGATAAACTTAGGTTCACCCCCAGAATCCAGCGATTAAATGAGCTTGAAGTATGTTTTACAATATTGTTTGTTTTCACTTTTACTTTTCTAAACAAAACATTCATTCTTTTAGGCTAAAACTCGTGTTAAACTCAATTTTCTCGACCAAATCGCAAAATTTTGGGAATTGCAGGGTTCCTCGTTGAAAATTCCTATGGTGGAAAGACGTGCATTAGATTTATATTCATTGCACAGACTTGTTCAAGATGAAGGTGAGATTGAAATATACGGTTCTTATAATCATCGGACTGTAAAATTATTTTGATATTTTAGGAGGTTTGGAAGTATGCACCAAGGAACGTAAGTGGTCGAAAATTGCTGCCCGTATGGGTAATCCTCAAGGAAAAGGAATCGGAACTATTCTAAAAAACCATTATGAAAGGATTCTTTATCCTTTCGATGTTTTTAGGCAGGGGAAAACTTTAACTGAGATAGTAAGTACATTATTTATTTACATAATGTGAAAGTCTACAAACTAATTTCACTTGAATTTTCTGAAATTGTTAAAGGACTAATTATCCTAGACATATTGATTATGTAATTTTATAAATGATTACATTTTTGTTTGTGAAAACCAAGTAAATATTTATACCTTAAAGTAGTATTTTCAATTTTGTCTTTATTTACAGATAATAGAGCCTAAGGAGGAATGTGAAATCAAGATTGATAAAGATTACAAGCCACACGGTATAATTAGTAGACAACAGATTAAGCCTCCTCCAGAAAAACACGCTCGGCGCTCCAAACGGTACGAGTCGACAGGTACATCTCCATCGTCCTCTCCTGAGAAAAACGAGGTAAAATACCTTCTGTACTCATCAATTTTCGTAATGTGATGGTTATGCAGCAGTTTTTGGTCAAACTGTGCAGCACATTATATTGAGTATATTTTATTTTATCATTTTATTGGTTTGTATCATCGGATTTGCAAATAAAATCCTTTATTTGCATATTGGTTGAATGGGATTTGAGTAATTTGGGTTCTTAGACTATTATTTCCTCTTACTAACATATCTGACGCAATTATTTATTGTTTAAGTATATGCATCTTTGTGTATCTGTTTTAACACATTTGGTTTTATTTTTCGTTTCAGGGGTTTTGTTTATAAAATATTTGGGCTCTATCTGTACATATCACTGGTATTTTATGTTCCTTCATTGCACAACTTTTCTCATTCATTGAACGATCAGTTTAAGATCTAAGTGAACTTTAGCATAGCCGGGAGTGTTCTTAATTATTGCTTTAAATTTAAGCACTTCGTCAATGTGTCATTTGCTTTTCGAAGCGTACCTTGTTTGCATATAGCTTGTCACTGGTGTGTATGTGTTTGCAGTGTAGAGATTTCAGTAATTCAGATGAAGACCAAAATAATAAAGAGCTTCGTCGCTTACAGTTCTTTGGGGCTGGCCCGAAAATGGCTGGTTATAACCAGAAAGTTAAAGAAGACAAAACTCGAGGCAAGAAACCAAATTACGACTTTGATCCTGTAAGTTGGAAGTTGTTTTTACGGGGTTGAGATATCTTCTCAGCTTTTAAACTACTACAAAAATCGTCACAAAATATCACTAAATCATTGTTAATCATTCAAATAATTTTGTGGTAGTTTTAAAGAGCAGAGGGGCCACCCCAGTTTTGTATTTGTGCGGTGAGGGTTCGCTTGGTAATCATCAATCGCTTCTTTCTCAACTTGTAACAGTTGCTGATCTTCGATTTGGTTACAGCTTGCGAAGTATGTCTGCCACAACTGCGCTCGCGGTGACATCGAGGAATCCATGCTGTTGTGCGATGGCTGTGATGACAGCTACCACACCTTTTGCCTCCTGCCGCCGCTCTCTGAGATCCCCAAGGGCGACTGGCGTTGCCCCAAGTGCGTCGCCGAGGAAGTGTCCAAGCCCATGGAAGCATTCGGGTTCGAGCAAGCCCAGAGGGAGTACACATTGCAGCAGTTCGGGGAGATGGCTGATCAGTTTAAATCTGAATACTTCAATATGCCCGTTCACGTAAGTGACCTAAAAATAATAATATACATTAATGATGGTTTAGGATGGTAGCATGCCGCATGTTATTTCATATTCATACTGCCAAACGAAAACTGGAGAATGCGTGGTATTTATTCATAGACTAAAGATATTAATAGATTTGTGAAGTAACTTCGTAACTTATCAGCTGTGTCAAAAATAGTTCGAATACGGTGATAATGGAAGTGTCAGTATCCATTAGATTGTAAATAACTTGAAAGTCAGTGGCGTATACTATATATGGGATTTATCGTACCCTGAAATATATTTAGCGTTTTATATATTTATTAATTTATTAAATTAAATAATGCCCAATAAATTTCTATTTTATTGTATTTTTTTCTGATTTTTTAATGGTCTTGATATGAATTTATATTAATGAGCTTAATTTTTTCGAAGTACGCCCATGACTCTAAATTTCGCGATGCTATTGGTCGAAGGTACTTATAAACAATGGTTGCACCAATCATGAAACAGTATGAATGCATTTAGTATGGGCGTGAAGTAATATGTAATAATATAATTTTTTTAATTTCTATGGAAGTTTTTTCCTAATTTTTTAAATTAATTCATTTACATAATTAGATGGTACCAACACCTTTCGTGGAAAAAGAGTTCTGGCGTATAGTCTCTTCGATTGATGAAGACGTCACTGTCGAGTACGGTGCTGATTTGCATACGATGGATCATGGCTCGGGATTCCCCACCAAAACATCGCTGAATTTGTACCCCGGCGACCAGGAATACGCTGACTCCAGCTGGAATTTGAACAATTTGCCAGTTTTGGAAGGGTCAGTCCTTGGTCATATTAATGCTGATATTTCGGGAATGAAGGTAAGTAAAACTACAATCTGCAAAGATGTCTGATCAATTTTCAGTAAGTAAATACTTTTAAGCGCACAACATATAATATGCTTTATTTTAATACATACTCGAAGGTTACGGTTTGACATATTTCAATTAATTTAATATTTTAAGTAGATTAATTTTTACGAATTAACTCACATGAATTTTTCTTATTTCTATTAATTAGGTACCGTGGATGTATGTTGGCATGTGCTTTGCCACATTTTGCTGGCATAACGAAGATCACTGGAGCTACTCCATTAATTATCTACACTGGGGTGAGCCAAAAACCTGGTACGGAGTCCCCGGCAGCAAAGCCGAAGCATTTGAAGAAACCATGAAATCAGCCGCTCCGGAATTGTTTCATTCTCAACCTGATTTACTACACCAACTCGTCACCATCATGAACCCCAACATTTTGATGAACGCTGGTGTACCAGTCTTCCGCACCGACCAACACGCTGGGGAGTTTGTCATCACGTTTCCAAGGGCGTATCACGCTGGTTTTAATCAAGGGTACAATTTCGCGGAGGCTGTAAACTTTGCACCGGCCGATTGGTTGAAGATGGGTCGCGAATGTATATCACATTATTCGCACCTTCGACGCTTCTGTGTCTTTTCGCATGATGAGTTAGTTTGTAAAATGGCGCTAGACCCGGATAAATTGGACTTAACCGTCGCAGCAGCTACCTATCAAGACATGCTGATTATGGTGGACAATGAGAAGAAGATGCGCAAGAGCTTGCTTGAATGGGTAAGTATTTTTTTTTAGTGTTGTTTAATTATGAATAAATAAAAATAACAGGCATGCTTGTTGCACGTTAAAAACTAAAGAGATACAATGATATATCTTAACAGTAATGGATTTCGCTTGTTTTAATTGACTTCGAGTAAATATTCTGAATTTCATTTTTCATTATTTTAGTCACATTAGTTATTTTACTACTTTTTCTTTTACAAAATGTATTACATTTTATTTAAATCGTGGGTCCTGAATATAATTTTGGCCAAAACTGTAGCATTTTGTGTGTTTTGTCTGTGTACAGGGTGTAACAGAAGCAGAACGAGAAGCATTCGAACTTCTTCCAGACGACGAAAGACAGTGCGAAGTTTGCAAAACAACTTGTTTCCTCTCCGCCATGACTTGTTCTTGTAACACTGAAAGCTTAGTTTGCTTGCGACACTTCACTTCTCTGTGCTCTTGTCCACCAGAAAAACATACGCTGCGTTATCGTTACACCCTTGACGAACTTCCGCTTATGCTGCAGAAGCTAAAACTTAAAGCGGAATCATTTGATAATTGGGTTTCTTTGGTAAAAGATGCACTAGATCCGCATACACCAACGACTATGGATTTATCAGCTTTTAAAGAACTGCTTCGCGAGGCAGAACTGAAGAAATTTCCCAAATCAGAACTGCTACAAACTTTGACAATGGCTGTTGAGGATGCTGATAAATGCGCAAGTGTCATCCATCAACTTGATTTAAATAAAATGCGCACCCGCACAAGAAATTCAGCGGACACCAAATATAAGCTTACAGTTGAGGAGTTGACCTTATTTTGCGAGGAAATAGATAGCTTGGCATGTACCTTGAAAGAAGCCAAAAGTGTTAAAGATTTACTTAAACAAACTCAGGACTTCCAGAAAGAGAGTAATCGTTTATTAACTCAAACTCTTCAAGACATGAATCCAGTTGAGCTAGAAGATTGCATTGATTCTGTGTCAGGATTATGCATTGAATTACCAGAGTTAAGATTCTTACGTAATAGATTATGTCAAGTAAACTGGCTCAAGGAAGTGAAACAAAACAGGTCAAAAAGTGACTGTGTGACGGTTGATACACTCCGGACTCTTCTTGCAACTGGTATCGCTCTGCCTGTTGATACCGTTTTAGAAAAAGAATTAGCCGAATTACAAGTTATTTTAACTGCTGTTGAAGAATGGGAAGAGAAAGCAAAAACAGCATTAGAGAATTCATCAGTTCAACTTGCTGACATTGAGAAGCTGTTAACAGTGGCTGATAAGATTGAAGCATTTTTACCTACTGAAGAAACCTTACGTGACATTGTCAAGAAAGCGAAAGAATGGAATAAAAGTATCGATGAAATCCAGTCAGGAGAAAATTACCCTTATTTTGATATATTAGAAGAAATTATAAAGAGAGGTCGCAATGTTCCAATAAACTCAAAGGAATTAGAAAGACTGGAAGGTCAATACATGCAAGCGAAATCCTGGAAGGATCGAACAGGCAGAACATTCCTTCGCAAGAACTCATTAACGCAGCTTATGGAAGCCTTGTCCCCTAGATCATTTTCACTGAGCCCTGGAAAAGCTCCCGGAAAGAAACGGGTACAGTCCGATGAAGAAGGCGCGAGCGTTGTTTCTAATGTGAAACTTGGTGGCAACTTAGATCCAGCTCAAGTAGTATCAGCTTTCAAGGAAGCTGAGGAGCAAGAAATGGAAGCCATTAAGAACTTGCGATCTAAAAACATTCAGAAATTTGCTGAAGACACTACCGAGTGCGAAAGCTACTGCTTCTGTAAAGGTCCACTAACGGGGCTCATGATGCAGTGCGAACTCTGCAGAGATTGGTTCCACAGTTCCTGCGTCTCTCCTCCAAAACCAGCCCAACCTTGTCCACCTCGCACGAAATCCAATAACCAAATTATCAAAGACTGTAAAGACATAAAATTTTTGTGTACCCAGTGTTTACGTACCCGCCGCCCAAGACTAGAGACAATTCTCACACTACTTGTTTCCTTACAAAAATTATCAGTTCGGCTACCCGAAGGCGAAGCATTGCAATGCTTAACAGAACGAGCCATGAACTGGCAGGATCGGGCACGGCAAGTTTTATCATCCAGTGAACTTGCAGCCGCTTTATCTCGATTATCGGTGCTGTCGCAAAAGGTCCAAGAAGCAGCAGCCCGCGAAAAGACTGAAAAAATCATAAATACGGAGTTGAAGAAAGCAGCAAAGAACCCTGAGTTAATGCAAAATGTGCAATCACTGACAGCGCAGAGCGGTGTTTTAAAAGACGATCCAGAAAGTGATAATTCTCTTGACGCTCCGCTACTTACTTTAGCTAATACTTCACCAAGAAATAAATCTGGAGAAGATCATGCAAATGATGAACATGCTTACTCGATTAACCTGACTCTTCCAGATAGCGGGTCTTCTTCGCCGAAGGAGTCGGGACCTTCGGTGCAAATTAATGACGCCACTCGAGAGCGCTTGGTGAACTTGATGATGGAAGGCGATCTCCTGGAAGTCTCCTTAGATGAAACCGCCCACATTTGGAAACTTCTCCTAGCTACAAGACCTGTTACAGATAATGATAGATATATCGATTTTGATGTGAGTAACTTTATGAAGGTATATATCACGTTTTATTTTCATTTTTATTTGTGCACTCTAACATTTATGTTTAAGGTTAGTTATTCTAACATCTGTTTTTCTATTTATTGATTTATGTTTTAATAAATGTTATTATTTTACTAATATTGAATATGTTAAAATATTCATAGTACAAACATAGTTTAACAGCTTATGCATGCATTTGCTAAATGTGAGATTTTCTAGAGGTGTTTGTCTCAGCGACAAATTACAGCGATTTAAAATGTGAAAATTAAAGAGTTTATTCATAGTCAAAACCCCAGGATAAGATAGTCAAAAGTGCCCTTGAACCTAACGTTATTGCGCCACTGTATTTAGGACTTTTTTTTTCTCTAAAAATCCGGCTTTCTTAATGTATTTTCTTTTCATCGAAAAAAATTCTTTTGAATGGTTTTTCGGTCATTTTACTGCCACGAAATATTCCCAAGAGGATCCGCTTGCGTAATCGCAATACAAAAATTTATTTATAAGAAAAACTGATTTTGTGCTTAGAGGGGGGAGGCAATAGGCGTTAATTAAGTAGATGAAAAATTATTTTTTTAGTCCTAAATATGCGGACAGTGGCTCAATGACGTTTGGAATCTCAGAATGAAGCGTTGCATTTTGAATAACACATATTATACCAGCGGGAAATAAATCTCCGTGGAAATTTCTGTCATAATCGTAAAGTATTTTCGCTTATGTTTTCCAGTACTAGTTTATTTATATGAGCCGTACATCCTAATTTGATAATTTTGTCTGTCTGTTGCAAACTACTGCTTATAAGTCTCACTCACGCGTAGTAAAAATCGCACATGTCGCATGCAACAACTTCAACAGAAATGGTTATAACGAATTGTTTTTTTAATAACTAACTATTTTGGCTGGTACCACAAGCTCTGTTTTTGGCTATTGTATGAGAAGTGTTTAGCGCTGTACAATGTTCTAAAATTAATTTGTAAAGAAATATTTCAAATAACAGTAGTAGATAAAATATTTGTCTGTAACTTTTATTCGAGCATTTTTTCATAAAAGAATTTAAACAACTATCATTCCATACGCCGCGTATGGAATAATTTCGACGATTCAGAGCCGCATATTAGCGCGATATATGAAGTATCTCGATTCAGTTACTATGGTTACGTCTGTTTGTTTTAATTTTATTTATTTGAGTTTGACGTTTTCAACAATTTTTTATTTGTATTTTTTGTATAATTTCCAAAATCTTGTTATAGAAAGTATAGTCTACAACTTTTAACGGAATGGCATATCTCACACTCGCAAACCGTAGCCCGCGCCTTCGGCCCGGACTACGAAATTTTTGCTCGTATGGAATATGTGCCATTCCATTACTTGTTGTAGAATATACTTTTAGAGCATTAGACATCGCTAAAACACTTAACTTAGTTATACCCAGAAATAGAACTTGTTGTACCAGCCATTGTTCCTAATACAACTTTTGTTTTAATTTTTTTTTCATTCATTATTTTAATTACGCCATAATTGACATTAAATAATATTAATTTCATTTTTAACTACTATTTTTTTTTCTCATTTTAATTCGTTATGACCTTACCACTTACTATTTCTGTACACTTACCGATGATAATTATTATTAGGAATGCCAGAAAAAGATTGGGTTGACATTAAATAAATCTAACCGGGGCCGTAAGCGCAAGTGTGAGCACGATGTAGGCTCACTCCTAGTGGAAGCAAAGAAACCTCCTAGAACCGTAAATCTAGAGAAGAAATCACGCGTACCCAAAGTTAAAAGCATGAAAGAGGGTGTTCGCAAGCGACGCGGTGAAGGCCACTCTACAAAGAAGTCTACAAAGCAGAGCATGTCTGACGACGAGGAAGATTGCGCTGCAGCTTCCTGCCTGCGCCCCGCAGGCAGGGAAGTCGATTGGGTTCAGTGCGACGGCGGGTGTGACATGTGGTTCCACATGCACTGCGTCGGCCTAGACAAGCATGATATCAACGAGGATGAGGACTACATCTGCATTATATGTTCTCAAAATAACCCTATAAGTGACGTTACATGCTTCCAACACATCGATATAAGCACTCTGACACAGGCAGATTTTGAGAGTAATGACTGTTAAACTATAAAAAATACCTGATTCAAACAATTGACATGTTTTGCTACACTCTTAGATTTAGTTTACATACATCCGATTAGGAATAGAAAATTTACTTTTTTTTCAGTTGAAATTATTTATATACCAGTAGCAGCAAAATTTAAATTTTATTTTGATAATTATGATTTGTATTTCAGAATGAATATTAAGTTCTTTTTGGTGTTATTACTATTTATTACGCCTTTTTTTACATTATAACAAGTATGTTACTAACGTGATACTATTGTAAAATTGTTTCCATGTAAGATTAAAATTAAAAATCTAGAATATGTTTTTCTTTATCAAGATAGGTATTTTTGTTTGTGATAATTTTAGTTTTTTTCCGTTAGTTCCCTTATACTTATTTCTATGTGATTATAATATAATGATCATCTATATATTAATATAAATGTATAATTATGTTTCCGCTTACCAGTTTTATTTTTGTATGAAGATAGAAAGATAAAATGAATGTGAAGTTATGTTCACGGATACAAAATGTACATGTACAATATCTTTTCTTTTTAAGAGATGTGAATATTTTATTTATTTATCCGTAGCTTAATTAAAAATAAATTCTCCAGAGACTGTTTCTCGTAAATGTGTATTTATTTTAACCACTTCATACAATTAGTAAATAATAAAAACAAAAAATCGTAATAAACTTGATTAAAAAATATAAGTGATTTCAATGAAAATCGGGCAGTTTCCTCAGGCACAAATACGTACAATATATATCACTAAATTATATTAGGGGTACATGCTCTGTGGGAGGGGGTGAATGAAAAATGTAAGTACAGCATTATTTTTTTTGTATAATTTAATTTTTTTCATAATTTGTAAATATTTCGATTTGCGTTTCTGGCTTTATTCACCGTGTTACATGTGTGCTTATATGAAATTTAATTATGTCAGCTCAGGGGGGCGAATATTCATGATGTGTGGGTACACCTAGAGGGAGAGGAAATCATTTTTGTACGAAGTGGAGGGTGGTGGTCTAAAATTCTATTTTTTGTGTAAGTATTTCTTGAATGGCCCCGTATCATTTTTAATTGTTATTTAAAACAGTTATATTAAACAATTTATTTCGAATTTAATTGCATTTCTGAAATAAATTTTTATAAAAGGTTAAAATAAAATCAGCGTTCATAATCAAACTACGTCGACTAGAGAGTCTGCAACTATTTTTAACTGCGGGTCAAAAACAACCATTATGTGACTATTTAAAAGACCTTGTGGGTCAGTAAAAAATTCTTTGTAAGTATTTTAAAACAAATGTTTTAGTTTAATTGTATATACTTGTGCGTAAAGCAAAATATTTGCAAATGCTAACACAATTATTGCTAAATAACCAATATTTACTGTATTAGTTAATATAAAAAAACAAGTTTAAATGTGTATTCAAGTCTTGAATATTTCTGCACATTTTAGTTATGTTTATCGTGAATGTTTTGATTTGGCGTTAGCAGCCAGTATAGCGCCGGGTGACGGATAGGGCCTCATCTGATAGAGCGGCCCCGAAGCTGTTGTATCTGCTCCTGTTTTAGCCTCCGCTCGAGTTTCCAACCCTGAAGACCAAGTACCTCGAGGAATATCCGAATAGGCAGCCGGATCCATAGGATCTAAATGATCTTTGCCATGAGCTCGTTTATGGTTTTTCAATTTAATTAATTTATCTTTTTTGTTTTCTCGCTCATCACTACCCGCGCGTTTTCGCCTTTCTTCGATTTCACGTTTTTCGTTTAACTGTGCGATACGGTTCTGCATTTCTTCACGTAAATATGCAGCGCTGAATGATAAACTTGATTTTGGATGTTTAGGAGGTAACCAAGCAACTAGATCCTTTTCAGTGTCCCAGTAATAAAATCTCCCACTGTAAAAATGAGATTATAAAACAATGATTGCTGCTAGAAGCTAGATTAATTTACCAGCCTCTGTCATAAATTTCTTTCCAGTTTTGAGGTAATGGGTACTTCTTTAGCATCTTTTCTCTACGCTGTAAATATTTCATATTAGGTTCCAAGACACCAACTTTCCATCGTGTTATACAGAATTTTGTACACTCATGATGGATATTATATTTGTTAGGACATCCTTCAAAACCTTTATAAGATGAAGGCCCTTTTGGTTCGTTTCGTGGTTTAGCTAAAATAATAAAATAAATTATATTTATTAAATAATTAATATTCTAATGTCTTACGAGTTATAAGACCCCGCTTAGCTAATTTTGCTGCTAAGGTTGGAGGTAATGGCATATTAAAATTTCAAAATGCTCGAAAACTGACATTGACAGTTGGCATGGCATGGGTCAATTATGCGTTCAGTATAATTTTTCTGAACAAATGTAACAAATCTTAAAGATTATTATTATTTTTGTTTATATATTATTTAATACATTCAAAATTTATTTAGTATAATCTCTATTACAAAGCAATTTAAAATTATTTATAATTTTATAATATTTAGGATATGCAAATAGTGAATTAAATAACATTTATGTATTTTTATATAATAATATATATTTAATATTTATTTGTTATAATACACAAATAACATAAAAAAATGTAAAATTTTATTTAGATTTGAATATTGCGCCAATGCAATGAAGCGCCGTCACTTGCTGCAAGTTTGAAACAAATGCTCGTAGAAAATTATAAACAGCAACGAAAAGAAAAATTGCAAACAGTGCTAGTTAACTGCTTGAAAAAGTGTTATTTCTTAAATAAAATATTACATCTTATTCAAAGTATTATTAAATACGTATTGTAGCGTATTTAATTTTGTCTATCAATAACGTGCAAGCAGGCAAGTATTATTTTATTATTTTAATCTGGAGTTCCTTCATCGTTATCGCAATATAGAAAATTTGAGTAAGAACAATAAAGTCGATGATTTATTAATAGTGAAAACAATTTCGTGCATTTTGATAATACTTATAATTAAAAACAAATACATTATCCATATTCACTGGTTAGCTGTCGCATAAAGTATATGTGCCGTGCTTTTGCTACACCTGGACAAACCAATTTAAGTTGAAGGTATTAAATGATTGTTTAGTTTAAATGGTCCATTCCTATTAATACAATGTAACTACTACATTAGATAATGAAACACGATGGTTTATTACAACAAAAATAACTAAATTATTACGCGAAACATACTTTTTCATTTGACATAAATTTTTTTTCAACCATAATATTGAACTAAAATCACAGTATAAATGTAATAAGCTTATAGCATTTATGCTGTGCTATAACTAAAAGTTCTTCTCTGAAGTGCACATTTCACTGATGGTGCACGATAAAGTAACACCATTCGTTATGTATTTGGATTGGCGGAGTTAATGCGCATTCTTGCCACGTATTCATATAGACTTGGTTTGCATGCATTTTAATAAGAATATACAAAACTGGAACGGTGGAGAAGGAGATCTCAATCATATTATACAAAAATAGTTTTATAACTCAACTTATGAATCCAATTCTAGTAGCTTGCATTAATTATTTAAAATTACTGTAAGCTGCTGATATATTTAATTTATGGTATTTGTCTTTTAATAAAGTGTGTATTTTAGGTTCAAGATGAGTGAAGATTCTGATGAATATGATTTCGATGAGTCAGTGGAAGAAAGTACTGACTACAATGAAGTTGAAGACATCCCTCCGGAAGTGAGGGAAATCGCCCAGATGGTTCCTAGAACAGGCAATGAGATGATATTATGTTGCATGGAAAATGAACTAGGAGACCTATTGCTATATCTCCTGAATGATAAGAATAATCTAAATTACCAAGCAGATTCGTTAGATGCCACTCTTTCAGAGGCACCAGTTGTCAGAAGAAGAAGCAATCTTGAGCTAATGGCTGTTGATTCAAATTCACTACGAGAGTAAGTTGAACAAGGCAGCCAAATATTTCTTAGCGATAAATAGAATAATACTATGCTACTTAAATTCCGGATGAATTATCGTGTCTAATTTTCTTAGCTAGTCAAATATTTAAATGTTGATCGAACTTTAGTTTTAAAGTTTTATACTTTCGCGTTATATTGTAATTAAAAATATATATTCTTACCTCCCGCACATATGTAAACGAGTAAATCTAATTTACAGACCAGCAAAAAAAGCTGTTGACTGGGCTTTAAACATTATAGTATGAGCGTAAAACGTAATACTAAAGTCTGTCATGACCTAGTGTACCCTGCAACATATTATGAGGAACGTAAACTTCTTCAGAGAGGTACTTTACTCTAGTGATTTATAAAAGCTTGCTGAGTGGGTACACCGGGTACACCGACCAGCTAGAAAATTCATATTCCAGTTCATTATGACCTGGTACAAGGTACATCCCACTGTAACGTATGAACATTGTAGTCTTCTCCAGAGAGGCACTTTACTCAAGTGATTTTATATAAAAGCTTATTGACTGTGTACACCGGGTAGACCGAACAGCTATAAAATTCATAGTCCAGATCAATATGACCTGGTACATCCCACTGAAACGTATGAACATCGTACCCTTCTCCAGAGAGGTACTTTACTCTAGTGATTTTATATAAAAGCTTGCTGACTGGATACTCGAGGTAGACCGACCAACTCGAAAATTAATATTCCAGTTCAATACGACCTGGTGCACGCCACTGTAACGAATAAATATCGTAGCCTTCTCCAGAGAGGCTCTGAACTTGATTGATTTTATATCATGAATGTCTCATGCACTTGAAATGTGTCTGCCATATTGAATTTTACAATTTTGACATCAAATTCGTAATGAGGAGCCCCAATACTCATTCTTCTCACATTTCTAGTCCACGCTGAACGTTCGTTTCCAAGGTTACTACCCGCTTGCGCTTCCGTTACTCTCTGAACGTGACATACATTTTGTTTTCATAGTCCAGTTGTAAGACATATCAATGTCAAAATCACTAGAGTAAAGTGAATTTATGGAAAAGTCTATGATGTTTAAACTTAGGGTTATATACAGGTTGTTTCATAACTTCGAGTACATACGTTAATGATATATGTTGTTTGATATGCTGATTAAAGTGCATCTTTGGAGAAGTCTATGAAATTGAATTGTTAGTGTCAGATGTACCAGGTCATAATAAAGTGGAATATTAAATGTGGCGCTGATGTTTCTACCCTCAGAACCTAGTCATCAAGATTTTATATAAATTACAATTACAAAGTACCTCTCTGGAGAAGTCTATGAAGTTCAAACAGTAGTGTTAGATATACCAGGTCATAATTAACTAGTATTTTAAATTCCAAGTGGGTTGCTCAACCCGGTGTAGCCACTCAGCAAGCTATTATATAAAATCAATAGAGTAAAGTACCTCTTTGGAGAAGGCTAAGTTGTCTATACGTTACAGTAGGATGTACCAGTTTATGTTGAACTGGAATATGAATTTTCGAGCTGGTCGGTCAGCAAGCTTTTAGATAAATTCTCTAGAGTAAAGTACCTCTCTGGAGAAGTCTACGTTCCTCATAATATGTTGCGTGGTGTACTAGGTCGTGATAAATTTAAGTTTTCAGTTTTAAGCCCATACTGTAAATTTTAATACCCAGTCAGCAGCTTTTTTTGTTGGTCAGCAAATTAGGCACTACCTATGTAAACAGCCAATGATGATCAAGAGGCTAAAAGCGTTCATTTACAATTTGAAATCAAATGTCTCGAATTCTCGAGGTCACTATAATTCGGTGGTTCCTTGCAGTTGTCTGTTGACTGACCATCAGCAACTTTACTAATGCAAGTAAAGCATTTGGTTAATGAAACCCGTTGAAATTCCAGCCCTATGCTCCACGATAGGAGTAACAGGAACAATTACTAAAGTTATATGTAAGGGAGGTACAGTGATGGGTCAAAATTTTCGATATTGAGTTTTCAACACACAAGTACATTTTGGGAGTTTTAAAATACGATTTCATTATTTTCACAATGTCATATTACGAGCTGATTATATTTTGGGAGCAATCTATCAACCGGAAATTTAACATATTCAATAAATAAATGAATTAAAAGTAAATTTTATGATTATAAAAAATATGTAAAATAATATTGGCTACAATTTTTATTTGAAACATTTTTCTACCGTTTAGAATTTAAGTATAATTAAGATGTATGTAGCCAAATCAAATTCTAATAACAGTCATTTTAAAATTTCATATTTGGAACATGGATGTTTATACATATAAAGAGCTGATTAGATATTGGTAGCAATCCATCAACTGAAGGTGGTAGTTTACTTGAAGGCCTGTAAGGTATTTTGGGTAAATTTTATTATAATAAAAAAAGTTGTACATTAGTATTAGTTACAATTTTTATTTGGAAGTTTTTTCTATCTCTAAAGTTGTTTAAGTCGGAGATTATTTAATTATATTTTACAAAATTTTTAATTTAGAAAATATAATTTAATTATTGAAATTTGATTCTAAAAAAAGAAGCTTCATTAATTCACTAGTGTGTATTAAAATTAGCAAATCATGTTTTTTATATATAAATTTAACTCATATGTTCAATTCATTATTTTTTTTTTAGTGTTTTCAATTTACTTCATGAGCCTGAAATTCTCATGGATCGTTTTATGGCGCGGTATTGCCAGTATTCTTTCGAAATAGATGGAATGATCAATCAAAGAATTTATTTCCACAAGTCTGCGAAATATGATGTAAGTTTCTTAGTTATTGTATGCGTCAACAATCTTGGAAAACACAAATCAATACTGCCATCAGTCCATTTTGTGTATTTGTAAGAGTTGTAAAAAACGTCAAAAGCATTTAATTATCGTTACTTAGAGAATATCATATTTTAAGCATTATCACTTTGCAAATATTTATGTAGTGATAATTTAAAAAATTATGTAAGAATGTTTTGAACCCAAAAGGCACGCATATCGGTATATCGACCAATGTTATTCTTATTTTGAACAAAAACTGTAAAAGAAAAACAAAAATATATTTAATTGCGATGAAGTTGATTTAAATCTGTTGAATATGGTTAAAACATATTTTAAAAAAGTGTACAAAAACGATGATCAATTATTGTTACCAATACCTAACTTTTCTGTTGAATCGACCGTTTGGTCTTATATATTTTGTAATTTCACGGATAAATGTGTGGATTTTTTTAATCATCAACCATTTGGGTTACTTTTGAAATTTTTTACAAATACAGGTTGAAAATGGACAATAGGCCTAAATTGAATATAAGGTTTCAAATCAATATTTCATCTTATGTTTTCCAAAATTGCGAATATTAAGTCTAATACATGGACAGTATTTCTTTCAGACATGGACAGTATTACTTTCCGAGGGAGGAACAATTCAATTAAACTATAATAGTTGCAGTTCGTTAAAATAATAACACAATTATTCCAGATGGCTTTACTATTCAACTTGCAGTCCGTCGTGTATTACATGAATAATCGATATAAATAGTATTCTTTCCAGAATTTCCTTTCTCAACCTTCCTCCCTCGTATAATTTTTGTAAACAACCCTTTCTTTTTCATCGACCTAAATATTATCCTCCATATCCTGATGCATGTTGAAATAATTTCTTGCAGGATGTCGTTGAAGGCTTAACAAAAATGATCATTTTACCTAACAATGGAAACTGGGAAAATAAAATTATAGAACTGCGTACGATCCATCCAAAGAGAAATTTAGGAAAAATACCGCAGAACAAAACATTCCTAGAAGCTGGTGTTACCAATGACAGTATTATTAAAGTTATTCTGGTAGATATATAAACGCATGCTATAAAAAACACTTATTAATTTTTTGGAATTTTGCAAAATTTTTAAAATTATGTAAACATTACATGGTGTATTTCAGATTTTAATAAATTGCTGTTTATATGAATAAAAATGCTCATATAAAATTATTTCATTATTTGTTTTATTTTTTAATATTTTAAGGCGGTGAAACTGTCGATTTAAGGGGTGACTTTATTCGTTCAACGTTGGAACGTGGAAATGAACTTATCATTAAGTACGTTCCATTAAAATTACGTACTGTGATTTGTCGAGCGAGAATTGTATAGGCTTAGGGTTTATTTATGAAAATTGAGAGCGAAGCGATTTTACCTGTAGGTAAAATCCACATCAACATAACTTGTACGTTTTAGTTGTTTTAGTAACGATGAAAAATCATTTAGTTTACCTGAGAAATTATATTCCGTGGGCATTTCTTCCTAAATTATTTTAAGGAGTAAAATATAAAACAAAATCATATTCCACATGGCATAATAGAAGATTTATTATATATATTGTAAATTTTAGTTTCCTCCAGATTTTTTAATTGTACAAGTGTAATTTACAAAAAGTAAAAGTTTCTATTGGTAACTTGCACTAACAAGACTTAATTTGAGTTGTTTCTCCTTCAAATATAAATCAGTGATAAAAAATATACTAAATACAATAACTTCAAATATTTATTTATTCAAGTCAAGTTTTGTTCCTGCAAGTGGCCACTAATATTTAAAAACGAACCCAGAAATTCTACTCTACAAAAGATTGTAATTATTTCTTTTTGTAAAAATGATAATAGACAAATGACACTGTAAAATTGTGTGTACAAACAGAACTACAAGTTTCGTGTTTCGCAGATTGTGACAGGTCGTTGAGGTAGTAGAAGCGATCCTAAAGTGATAAGTCCAAAAAATGCAGCTCCTCCAGAAACGTAGGCTAAAACGTAGCGATAATACTCTGGACATTCGGCTTTATCCGCACATTTCCTGCAATAATTAACGTGTTCTTTAATTAAATAAATGGTATAATATTAAAAAGTAAGTTGATAATTCCAATCGAGCTGTCATAGCTATCGGGCATACAAATAATATCTAGCAATAGGTTGCATAATTCTTAATAAATTAATAGGAAGTAATGAAGTGTATGAGACATAATTTTAAACTGCAGTGTTGTGAGTTGATAAGTAAGAAATATCTAGTTAAAGGAAGGAAGAAGGCATGGTGAATAGCCGTTCGAAATGTAGTAGAAGAAAAGTAGTTGTAGGTAAGGAGTAGAATTAAGAATCATAAATCTAGGACCTAGGTAATTGTCATCAGCAACTTACTTGAATCGCTGAGGCAGAAGTGAAACATTACAAGGAAAATAATACAATAAATAGGGTAAATAGCTCCGTGGTAACGCATCCTACTGCCGACAGTTACCAATTTAAATTTACCCCTGTGGTTCCTCCTCCATTAACATCTTTGAGGGCTATGATTTGACAGCGGATAACCGCACTTCACACGAAAAAAATATATCACTTATCAAAATCTGCGTAAGCAAAGTGCCACACCCATAATGAGAAAAAGGCGTGATGATATATTTATTTTATTTTTTATATAAAACAATAGAAATTATGGACTGGAATACAGTGCATAACATCCAGTCCAAGATAAAATTATTTTGGTTAGGCATGATTGTGCTTTGGTCAAATTATGTGAGGTATAGTTATAGTTTTGACAAATATCTGTTTAACCCTGGACTGTCACACTACTTTCACAGTTACTCAAACGTCACACTGGGGTCTGGAAAACACCAAGAAAAGATAAACTAATTTTCTGTAACTGGATGTAATTTTTCTAGGGATTTTACTTATGAAATATTTGTTTAGGTTTATAGAAAGACATTAAAAAGTTAAAAACTTTTCTGAACCATATTTTATTCGAAACAGCGTTTTGCCAAAACTTTTTTTTTATTTTGGGTTATTAGAACAAACACATAAGGATTTTATATATTGAATATTTGTTTAGGATTATAGAAACTGAATTTACAATGAGTTAGCATTGAAGTTATGCGAAAATTAGATGAAAATCGTGGGGTCTCTTAGACCTCAGTGTGAAGTTCCAGGGTTAATATACTAGAGAAGAATAGATATGACTAGATTTTTACTAAATAAATTTATTTTTAACTACTTTTATTAAGCTGCAAACATAATAGTAAATTATTCATTGTGTAACGGTGCAAGGTTCTGTAACATAAACTGAAACTGCATGGGTACATATGCAGAAGTCACCCAACGAAATATGCAAACACACGTAAATATATATCTACAATTGAATTACAATTAACGGAAACTGGATATCCGGATCGTATATTGGCTGGTACCACGAATTTTGTTTTTGGGTGTTTTAAGAGAAGTGTTTTAGCCTTTCAGAGTTGGCTTGTGCAAAATGAAAAACAAATATTTCACTACTAATGCTCTATGCTGGTAATATGGTTATTACGGCTAATAACGAGATAGAACTGCAGAATAACTTACAAATAATAAACATGGAATTAAAGAAATTAAATATATACATAAACAAAACGAAGACGATGGTAATAAGTAAAGAGAATAAAGAACATAACATATGGTTGAAAAACAAAAAATTTAAATAAGTTAGTGAATTTAAATACTTAGGAAGCAAATTCTCTTAAGATGGCAGAATAGAGGTAGATATTAACAACAAAATAGGTAGTGGACACCGTGTACTTAGATGCATTAAAGCAAACTTCCTGAGAAAGAAAGAAGTTTCGGAAACCACCAAAATGACTATAAGACAGTTTTCGTTGCCACAGTTACATATGGCATCGAAACGTGGACCTATCTAATAGTCAAAAAAGTATACTGCACGTAATAAAAATGAGAAATTTACGACCGGTCAAAAAAAAAACTAAAATAGACAAAATCAGAAATGAAGAAAATCAACTAAGATTGTACGGGTACATTTACAGAATGGATGACAACCGAATTACTAAACAAGCTTTTCAAACTAAATGCCAAGAGAAAAAAACCAAGAAGAAGACCAAAGAACATGTGGATACATCTTGAAACCAATAACCTCGACAGCGAATGGTAGAAGAGGTTCGATTATGTGTGTATATGTTTTCGCCTCGGTTTCAACGCTGTACAATGTTCTAAAACTATTTTACAAAAAAATGCTTCGAATAGAAGTTCAAGAGAAATAAATTATCTAGCACTTTTATTTGACGTATTAATTTGTATAAAAAAAAATTAGAACATTGTACAGTGCTAAAACCGAGGCTAAAACACTTCTCTTAAAACACCCAAAAATTGAGCTCTTGGTAGTAGTCAATATATAATATATAGTAAAGTTCCACGCTAAAATAAGTCACCCAACATTGATTTTTTTTAATTGAGAATAAAACTAATGCTATTTGTTAGATGTTATCCGTATTGTCTTGTTGGCTAAATGGTACAATCCGTTACGTTCCTAGTCCGCGTCGTATCTTGAGCAAAGTTGTTAGTCTTTGTCTCAAATCCCCGTGGATGATGAATAGGTGTATCCAGGAATAAGTTTCACTTCGGTGAACGGCTCTAGCAGAGTCTAGTCTTAGTCAAAATCCAAGTCTAGGAATAGTTAAAGTCTAGCCAGTAAAGTAAAGTGTTTTGTGTATTGTCAGCCATCAATCTCAATTCCTAAAGATGTTAGTGGGTTAATACTGTTTGGTGACATTATTGTCAGCTGTGGGAGTCGAACTGAAGATGTTAGTTTCCACGTAGCTATTTTATTCAACCCGTAAAGTAAGTTTAAACATAAAATTCCCTAGTAATACAATAGTTAAGGCAAATAATGTAAATAATGGACATTACGTGACTGTAAATAGAATTTGAAGCTTTTTGTACAGTTTATATACCACCTGGGAGTCTTTTCCCTAGCTAATAGTAGGCACAAGAATTTTTTACTTACAAATGTTCAATAATAACAACAGCTACTCCACAAATAAGTTTATCAGTAAATGTGACAATACTGTATACTGAAGCACCCCTGTTAATATTCGGTCCAATTATTTCAGCGGTTAGACAAAGACTTGATATAATTGTCACCGAACTACCTATACCTAAATAAAATTCAGTAATCAGATAATGAGAATATATTTAAAGCGATACTACTGGCTAATTTGGGTTACTGAAAAGACTCACTGAATTAGTTTCTCACGTTTTAAGAAACGAATACATCACAATAATGGGTCATTTCAATTTTTCGGTTTTTTTTTTATTATTTTTTTAAGAATGCTACTGTATATTTGAGATCATATTTTACACCTGAGAAATGTTTAGTTTTTCGAAAACAGTAATGTCACTCTAGTGTTGTTTTGTTTTCGTCAGCTGCCTTCTCATTTTTTGACAACAACCGACGATTAAATAGAGAACACCGCAATATTTAACATAGATAATATGTAGATTTTTTGTTTCATATTTGTATTTTGTACATACCAATTTATTCACTGGCGTTTGATGTTTGAGCGTTTGTGAGTAAAAAATAATATCATTGTGTGTAGGAATAAATTACGTCACTAATTCTTACCCGCAAAAGATTATGTTAAAAAAATATGAATGAAAAATAATCAATTTTCAATATTTTTGTAGTGCAATATTCATAAAATGAGCCATATTTTGTATTTATGCAAAAAAAATATACTACCTATTTTTTTATGAAATGACCCCATTCAATTCAATCAACTTTTTATTCTAACACTTCACCAAGTAGAATAACGAATATCTTCTGATTTATAACTGAACAAAGGAAGATAAATATTTTGACTTAGAATTTCCAGTATGTAGATCTCACAAATCCCATTATTTTTATAATAATAGACTGAGAGTGTTTTTCCAGTAACCCAACGATACTTACCTATTAGAACAGCAACAGCATAAACGTAAAATAAATTTGTTGTTTGAGAGATGTACAACCCAATGCAGAGACAACTTGAAAATGAAATTACAGATCCTATTAAATATGTGACCTAAAACATATATTTCAATAATTTCACATATATGAAAAACAATATGAATGTTGATAAACAAGAAAAATGAGGAAGGTTGAAGAGAAATTGCAGTCTCTGACATAGATTTAATGATATTAAAAACACTAATAACTTTTAAAAAAGGTCTAGTTTTAATGAATTTCTTCAAACATGTAGAAACAGTGTCATTTTATTTTTCATTTACTTGCTGATTTGAAATTCTACACCATCGAAGACAGAAACCTTGTAAAATTACATTTAGCAAAAAATAATTGTTATATTTTGGGTTCAAATTGACAGTTCAGTATAAATAATAAATATTCGGTAAAAATATTTTTATTTTCATATGCAGCATGCACCGGTGGATACATGTATCTTTATACTTTAGCCCACCAAAACCTGAAGAATTGTAATAAAACAATAAAGCATCTTTCATATTAAAATTACAAAAGAACCTTTAAACGTTTATACCGCAAATTTCTGTATATTTGTCAGAATACTTCCAATACCTTGTGTTGGTTTAAATAAAGTTATTCTTGTTTTTACAATACATTTTCAATAATATTCTATAATCCGAATTTTATAAATACAGGTATACTTATTATCTTTGTAATATCAAATTATCATTATTCAAATGTAAAGAATTTAACCTGGATTAAAAGTTCCAAAAGAAATTATCTAGCTGTACTTATTTTTTAACTTTCAACAAATTAGAAAATAATTTTCAGCCAAAAATTGATAGTAAAATTAATTTGTATTAAAGCATTCTGTTAATATTTTATATCTTTCCTTATACAGAATGTGAATGACTCAGCCGATCGCTGGCGTTTTAAATGTTAAATAATACTTATGGAATTGCCTTGTTCCCTAATCATTTTAGGGAAAAATGTTTCAAATAAAAGTTGCAAAGATTTAAAAACTGCATCTGAATCAGTGAACAAATTTCATATTGCTTTTTTAACAAAGGCTAAAAAGACTTTTAAAAATATCAAACATTCAATTTATATAATGAGTATAGCCATTGGAAATTTTCTCCGCATATTTGACAGATGCCGGGCTGTAATATTTCTAAGGTTACTCAATATAAAAATTGACTTTTTGAACGTCATGTTTGCTTTATTAAATAAGATAAATGATTTTTTTTCACGACATACCAGGAAACCCCACCGTTCTTTTCCCGTAATAGTGAGGAAAATATGTTTTCCTCTCTAGTGAGGAAAATATAGCAGTGTTACCAATATGAATGTTATTAACAAAAAAAAATTGTAAAAAATATAAACAAACGCCTAATTTTATTGAAAATCCTTATTTTAGTAATATACATACTTTAAATTGTCTTACAATTATATCTTATATTTTTCTTTTTCTAGATTGTTACAATTTGACAACTTTAATTTATATTTAAAATTGGTTCACTGGCAACACTGCTACCTCTCCTCCCATCTGATAACCTAACTTTTAACGTGTCAATTGTGTTCTCAAAGACAAAGTGTATTTTAGGTCCAAGCAAATCGTTTTTAGAGACCTGCCGTGAAAAAAATGTTGTGTCTAACACGAGAGGAAAGCCCTTTTTCCACTCTCGCACGAATTGCCTCATTCGGTGCGCTCAAGAGGCAAACTTGGAGCTCGAGTGGGAAAAAGAAGCGCTTTCCTCTCTAGTTTGACAAATAACTATTGTTCTGATTCAAATGTGTTTATTAAATCTCTTCAACTCTTATTTGAAACATTTTTCTGTAAAATGATTAAGGAAGCAGGACATTGCAAAAGTATTATTTAACATGGAAAAGTCTCTGATCGACTGAATTAGCCACCATCCTGTATAAAAGTGGTAAGTAGTGTATTATTAGAACATTTCATTTTCCGACGACCACTACGAAAAGTACATAAATTTACACGCTAAACTATTACTGAAAGTTGGACATTGTATATCACTAGCAATGATGTGTGATATGAAAGCTCGTTAGCCAATCAAAAGCGTCCGCAACTGTGTGATATGATTTTAACTAACCTAAAAATTTGTATTTCAAAGTTTGACAGTTGCAGATAATTTTTTTTTTTTACTTAATAATGATCGTTGGAAAAGTATCGTGTATAACACGTGCTGAAAGGGTATTTCACACTCGTGTGATTAAATCACTCGCATTCGGCTCATGACTCAAACTGCACACCCGTGTGAAATAACCAACTTTCAGCACTAGTTATACAATATACTACTGTGCTTTTATTTTTGTATTTAAAAAATTCAAAATATTGGTGTAAAAGTTGTATAAATTTATTATAATAGGTATTGTAACCTATTTATTTCCTATTATTTTTGTTAGGACAGAGCTCAATTCTTTGTGTTTGAGAAATCAGCAACAACAGTGTTCAATTTTTTATTTTTGACAGGTATAATTTAAGGTTTCTTTGTAAAAGTAATTGAGTGATGTTTACTCGTTTTATTACGATCCTTCGAATTTTAATGATAGGAAGTATATCATTCATGTATCAATAAATAAAATATATACGGGTTTCCTTTAAAAATACCAGCGCTTTTTTGGGCGAACTAATGACTTTAGAGAAAAATATTATATACAAAAAATGACCAGGAAAAGGGGCCCTAATTAATAGAAATAACAAAGAGAAAATTAAACCAGTGGTACTCAAACGGTAGAATAAAATTATATTTTTTTAAATAGTAACCTAATAAATTTTCAGTCCATTAGATAGAGAATTTTTTCTGATTTCAACAATATAAATATGACATGAGGTTGTATAACAATTATTTTGAAAAAAATGGTATTAAAATCAGAAATAATTTTACAATATTGAAATAGGCTATGCAATAAACAACTATTAATACGATTATTGCCTAGGTCGCAACCTTCTTATATCTAAAATAACATTTATTACTAAGAAATTTATAATAACAAATGAACTACATAACTAAGAAATACCAGAAATTATAGTAATAACATAAAAAGAAAAACATTAGCAGCAAAAAATGCTAGCACAGCAATTTTAATATCTTCATCAATTATTCTGTGTTGACGTTCCCTTTTCAACTTAATGAAATGACCCAACAGTTTCGGCATTTCGAAAAATTGTTCTCAATAATTCACGAGTGGGTTGTACTTTTTGGCGATAAAGCCGTGAAAATCTTTGTATTGCTGAATTTAAATTTCTTCCACACTCTCCATACATAACAGTAAAATGAAAATAGTCTAAATTTGTTAATGCTTGCAACTACAAAGCCATTATTTATTAATAGGTAATTAAACAATTACGAAAACAAACACTTATTAACGTAAATAACAAAATTATCTGTCACCTGTATCATTTGTTTGCATTTGTTTATAGCATAGCCTACTTCAATATTGTAAAATTATTTCTGATTTTTAATAACCTTTTTCACAAAATAATTGCGTAAATAACAAAATTATCTATCGCCTGTATCATTTGTCTGCATTGTTTATTGCATAGCCTGCTTCAATATTATAAAATTATTTCTGATTTTTAATAACCTTTTTCTTAAAATAATTGTTGTACAACCTCATATCATATTTATATCGTTGAAATCAGAAAAAAAATCTCTATCTAATGGACTAAAAATTTATATATGATACTATTTAAAAAAAAAATATATATTATTCATCGTTTGAGAACCACTGGTTCAATGTTCTGTTTGTTATTTCTATTAAATAGTGCCCGTTTTCCTGGTCATTTTTTGTATATAACATTTTTCTCTAATCATTAGTTCACCCAAAAAAGCGCTGGTTGTTTTATAGGTAACATCCTGTATAAATATTTTTCAAAAATAAAAAGGACCTCTAAAATTTAAATTTATTTAAAACTTGTCTTGAGCAAACCAAATATACTTTTTAATTATGCGCAAATTAATCTATTAGTTTCCAAGTTTCTGGCAGCCATTTTCTATTTAAGATGAGCTAAAATTTTTATAGTCTATCTGGAATACTTATTAATATACTAAACGCAAACTCAATCGACTAATTCGGTTTTAGCTTAGTAGAAGTGAAGTCCTAACATTAAAATTACTTTTAAAACATATGATAGTAAGTGTATTTATTATTTATACTAAACAAATAATTATCTGCATTGTTTTACGAAACAGTTTCTGTAAACAGTCGTTGTTTTTTTTGACCCACCTCATAATTTGAATAAATGAGGCAAAATTGGGGCAAATATTTGTGTGATCCCATGGGAAATTAGTCGGGCACGCCCATGTGTGCGTATATTGCGTGAATGTAAAATTGCATGTACCTTATTACCCCAGCGTTCAGTCCGGTTTTTCAGAACAAGTGAAGTTATAAACGATGCTATAAATGAAACTAGTGGTACACTTGCCAACGATTCTCTCAGATTTTCAGACGAAACAGATATATTAGCTGTTACTCTTTCATCTAAATATAGTGGCATGTACACTAGATTTAGTGTCATGTACAGACGGGATGCTACGTACCTAAGACATAATTGTTAATTAATACATCACAACTAATTAAGGCACGGTTTATGCAGCAACTAAATTATAAAATTAATAAATTATTAGGCTACTAAATTAGGGAATTAAATTTTATCTGCAACGGTTATGCACGACAGTTTCTAATCCTAATTGATAATTGAAATTTAAAATGTCTTTTTTACAATTTATTTTACATTTAATTCCATTCATTTAGTTTTCCAGTTTACTTTGACTTGTAGTATGATCTCAGAATTTGTTTTATTATTGCCAATATTCTATATTCCTTTAGTAATTAAAAAAAGCAAACAAATCTTTTAGTGCCAGTCTTTGCGTATTTTAAATTTAAGTTTTAATTAATTAGCTGTGTAAATCAAGTATAAAATAATTAATTAATTTAATTTGGAATATATTACGTAATTTTATAATTATATTACGAGTTAAAAAGAAGTAAAATAACAAGTTTAATTGTGTGTTTCATATAACTTTAGTAACTTAATACTTCTTTCCTATTTTAGAGTTGACCAGCTCCGCATTTGCAGATCTCAGTAGATGGAGTTGTGCAGCGGAACCAGTCGACAAATCACAACACCGCAATGTGATAAAAGAGGTATGTGTGATTAATTTAAATTTTTAATGAATAAAAATTTTATGGAACGGTAATTGCATTTATATAAAAATTAATATTTATTTGTTTTTTTATTGTGCGTGCAATACAAAATAATTTTCTAATATAAACAAATTACGCATTTTAATGCTAACTATTTTTTAATTACTGTTTTAATTGTGCTTGTAAAACAGTAATACATTATTTATAAACATATTTAATAAACATAGTAAATAACACCGTTTATTAATAAATTATATGATTGCACGCAAAAATAGAACGATTTCATTGTACTAGTTTTTACAAACTTGAACTTATCCCATCACACAAGCCGTTATACTCAATTAGTAAAAAATAATAGTTTGAATATGTATACAGGATGCTTCAATACTACTAAAAATAAATTTTAAAAATATGATGTGGCCATCACATAACCTCCTGCCCAATACAACTCATAAACGGTACAAAATAGTATTTGATGATACAGAAAAATACTTTCTTATTTGTTTATTTTCTATTTATATTTAAGAAATTGAATTTTTTTTTCGTATAATTATTTAATTTTTTGGCATGTATTTCACTAAGAAAACAGCTTCGCAATCACAATGACATAATTATATCACATTTCGTGCTTAAGTGAACAAGGAATGCAAGATTTATGAAATTAATTTCTTTGTATTTTATTACCTCTAAATCTAATGAAAATTAATAAAATTAGTGTAATCAAAACACATGTAAAATTAAATATTCTACAATAACATAAATTGTTGAAAAATTTAATTTAACCGAGTTTTTCACAGAAAACTTTTAAGGGCTTTTGGAGAACTGCTACTTCCGGTTGACCAATTTTATCCAAAATCTAATCAGCTCTGCATATAAATCTAAGAAGTAAAAATATGCAAAATTATATTTTTTGGTATTATAGTATTTGAGTTAAGCGAGACTAAAAAATCTGTGCAGACCACATACATACATCATACATCATGGCGAAAATAGTAAAATCGTATTGTAGGGCCCTTAAAACGTGCTTATTCATTGAAAACTCACTACCCAATTTTTTTACCAAAAACAATACCTTCCTTACTCAGAGCTAGGCGGGAGGTAACAAATATATATATTTTTTAAATTCACAATATTATATACATACATACATACATATCATCAAGCTATATCCTACTTAGTGGGGTAACATAACAACAACCAACATGAACCCAGAAACACAGTCAACCAACAATCAATCTCCTCCAAACATTCCTATCCTGACACCCCACTTTCGCCTCGTCCACATTCATAGTGCGATTCATACATGCTCGTTTATTCTTCTCACTCGGTATCATTCATTCACGCAACAAACCAACAATCATACCCAACCAGTTATTCCTCGGACGCCCACGCAATCGTTCACCTTCATTATCACCCACATATATTAGTTTCACCAACCTTTCATTCAACATTCGCTCAACATGTCCACACCACCTCAACTGACTCACTCCCACTTTCTTAACAACATTCTTCTCAATCTCACATTCACCATACAGCAATGTATTCCGTATACGATTTCGTCTCGTTTCTACATTCATAATCATACATCAATGTAGGCACTAACACACCATTATAAACACTCAATCGAGCCTTTCTAGATATATTCACGTTTCGAGCAAATGTCCCCAGAGCACCCAATACCTTACACCTTGCAGACACTCGCCTTTCAATCTCCCGGTCAATACGGATCCCTCTAGAACATACTACCTAAATATACAAATTCATTCACTTGTTCCAGTCTCAAACCAATCGTTCAATTTTAATTTCACTTAATGTAAATGGTAATTAATTTTTCGAATTTAAAAGTTTTCGTCATTTATTTTATCCGGAAGTATTGGAACATCCTGTCTAAATTACTAACAAATAAAATGTATTAAAAAAAATGTTTTACAAATTAGAATGTATGTTCTTCGTTATTACTTACAGAAAAGAAATCTGATAAATTAAAGGAGATAATAATAATTTTCTAATTGGTACATTTAAAACAGATTCTTTGTGAACAAGTCGTTTGGTATCATCTTTCCACTGAATTCCTTTGTAAAATACAGCTGAACTTATGGCCCCAAGTATTATAATTATAACAACAATTTCCTGAAACATTCACGTTTTCATCACCGACGATCTCAAAAAGTTTTCCTTGATTTTTACCTGAAATTTTCGGTAATCCTCCGGACCAATAACAGAGTTATCAACCACGTCTGACCGTAATACTAACCATGTTACTATATATGCTATTACACTTGAACATACTGCAGCCGTATATCTGAAAAGTTTGTTTACAATAAAACAGTAAATAATTTTCAATGGTGATGATAAATATCAACAGAAACCAGTTTTAAACTCGTTTAAAATTTTGTCTACGGCACTGACCAGATTTTTTTATAACTGCAACACCGTTTGGAATAAAAATAGCTCGTTTCCGTTGGTTTACTGTTCTGTTCGTCGAAGCAGATTGCGCCTTAATAAAAAATATTTGACGCTGCCACTGTTGACAGTGCGTTTATATTTATACATTTATGTATTCATAATTGTAATTAGGATAACTAAACCCCAACTGTTTTTAATTAAATAAATAAAAACTTTATCACTCTTTAGGGTAAATAGCTTTGTGGTAACGTATGAATCATGAGTTCGATCCCCATTGCCGACAAATTTTCACCACATAAACACGTTTGGGGGTTGTTATTTGACGGCACTATACTCGCAAAAATATATCAGTTATCGAGATCTGCTCTAAGCAGAGTGCCACACCTGAAAGTGTATTAATTGTGTGGTTATTCTATTTATTGAATCATCATTTTCTTCAAATTTTGCAATAGGCTCTTCAACCAATTTTTGTTATTTTATTTTTCGAAAATAGACGTTAATATATGACTATTTTTCGTGTTTTTATCTATATTCTAATATAAATAAGCCTGTTATTAATTACTAAAGATTCTATATAAAATCGTGTGACGTCATAGTGACTGATGACAGAACAGCGCTGAAATAAATAATAATTTTGAATTTTTGTTGCTGTTTACAACACAACTTGGCACAAAGCAATATACTTTGTAGTTTTAACGAGAATTTAAAGATTTCAACAAATAAAAACAATAATTATATACACTAAACACCAAGATGGCCAAGATTATGCGCGCGCAACTTCTATCTGTCACTAGTCGGTCTGACGTCACACGAAAAGTAATGTACTTTTAATAATTAATTACAGGCGTTATATTTACTTTTTAAATAAATTGTTATACTTTTTGACATTGTTTTCAAGTGAATTATTGAAAATTTGTTCCAAATATGCTTAATTTTAAGGTGGTTCAAGAGCATATCGTGAAATTTCAGAGATGTCAGCAAATAAATTTTGAGGTACGCTTACTATCCGTCAGTTCATGTACCCACTTCATAAAAACGATGTTAATGGACGGAGAGCTATGATTTGAATAATTTTACTAAGACTGTTATACACTGGCTAATTCCATACTTCACAAAAATAATTGAATGACATATACTTACCGGGTGTAGACGTGAAATGAGACGTATATATGGATTTGAATGTTATTTTTCTTTACATTGCTGTAAAATTTTTACTTATTCACTTTACAGCAAAAGTGAAAATACAAAAATTGTTCACAATTTTAAAATTCATGCAATAAAATCTATTTGGTTACCTAAATATTTAACGATATATCAATCAAATAAAAATTAATATTTATTAGAAAAATTGTAATGCGACCAAAACAAAAACGAAAAATATTTGATATTTCAGAAAATAAATATTAGCGAATTTGAAAGCTCATTTCTTATTGTTAAATAAATAATCTAAAACTCTTACGAAATGGCAAAAATATTTGTGATTTAGTTTAATTTTCTAGAACTGTGTCACAATTTCGTAAAATACTAATATTTATGTAACCAAATGGGCCTTGCATGCATTTTTAAATTCCGAAAAACTTTTGTATTTACACTTCTGTTCTATGGTAAAAATTTACAGCAATGCAAAAAACTTTTTAGTAAAAAATTGAATCGGCAAAACACTGAAAGTGAAAAATAATATAAACTAATTTTGAGTCCACGTTCGTTCATTGTTTGTTCTATTTTTCGCTTTTAAATTTTGAAGCCGGTTCAATTTTTTGTTAAAAAGTTTTTATTTTTTCGTGGCTAATTGTTTTTCTATCTCTTTGGGGTGGAATTTTTTTATCCGGATAACTCAGTACAAAGTAATACATGGTAGAATCGATTAAGAGGTAAAAATTCATTGGGTGAACAATCATCCCTTATTTTCCTACCAATATGGGTAACATATAAATGGGACCTACCCTATCCAATAAAAACAGAATTATCAAAATTGGACAACTCAGGAAATAGTTATACGTGGTCATACATAAAAAAAAATAGCATTGAAATCCCTATACGGCACATGAAATTCTTCACCCTGTATAATACATGATATAGTGATCACTGTGAACTAATACTTTCGAATGAAACAAAATATAAAGAATTACTTACCTAATGTTACATAATGAACAAATAAATTAAATGTCTCAATTTACTTTTGTGTAAAGTGTAAAATTTTGAATAATTGTTTTTGATTGGTGACCAGAATATCATGTAGTATTTGCCAAATTTGTTTTTTTATATAAAAAATTGAAACACTGTAGTTGGGACAATTGCCCACAAAGCTCTCGCTGGAATCGAACCAGGATCTTCTAGATCTAGACTACAGCGTCCTGTACCTAACTAACTCCCAAAAAATATATATTTATTTGAAATCGGCACTAAAATGCTCGAAAATAGTCATTAAAAGCTTAGAAATCGTCACTAAAGTAATCCATTATACGACGATTTTGAGCAACGCAGTGTTGACAACCGTAAAATAATTATTGTAAAAGAAGCATAATTTTGACAGATATATGACGTATTGTAGTAAATTTATACGTAAAATTTAACAATATGTGCAAAAAAAATTAACTAATTAATTCCGATGAAGAAATGGAGGACAAAACACATAATTTTGTGTGTTATTTACGATAACTTCAATGTTCTAGGTTGGCAACTCTGAGTGTCAGTTCCAATTGACAACTGACAGATGTATAAACTTAACCTAAATAATATTTTTTTGCAGTTTTTTTCTAATTTTCGATTTCAAATAAAATTTAATATGTACCTCGGCACTGAAGTTCCTTTTTATCACTCACATGGTTTATTTTCCTCGGCCCAAGGGGCTCGGCAAATAAATTCCATATTCGTGATCAAGTTCGTTGACTAGTCGTCAAATCGCGGTACCCAATAATGGCTTTGACCCCATAGTTTCACAGTTCACAATCAATCGTATAATTAATTATTCATGTTCTGTTTTTATAGTAAAATAAATAAATATATCATCACGCCATTTACCCATTTTGGTTGTTGCACTCTGCAGACTTGGTAAGTGAACTGCGGTTACCAGACATCAAATCGCGACTTCAGAAGTAACGTTAAAAGTGACGACAGTTTGTCGGCTATGGGAATCGAACTAAGGATCTTATGTTCCACAATTTTTAAATAAAATAAATATTAGAGCACCATTTCACCCATTACTGAGTGAGACATTATTTTAGCAAATGTCTGCACTGTATTTTGCTTACTAGCCATCAAACCACGGTCTTCAAGGATGAATTCATAAAATAAGAAGAAAAGAAACATTACCTTATAGCTGTGAGTTCAGATCTTCTCGCAGGTGAACTAGTTAACTTTGGTATCATTGATAAGTGCGATATTTGCACAACTGCCCATCCAATTTGAAATACGACGATGGTAACGACATGGTAAAACAGAGTTCCACTCTCCCTTTCGTTGCAAAAATTGCATGTCGTGAAAACAAGGGGAAAACTTACTGCCACGAGAATAGTACCTAAAGGGTGAAAATCATAGGCGTAACAATCATTTTTGCAGTAAGAAATATTCTTTTTTAGTTTTGCAATAAAAATTTGAAATGTTTCTAACAGAAATATCCACATATTTATTTATTCACTACAATCTAATAATGTACTCTCAATTTTTGCACATTTCAATAAACCTATACATAAAATGGTTATTTATAAAGCTACACGAAAAAAATGGATTATTGCAATAGCAAATATTTATCTTATGTACAATTTCAGCAATTTAGATTTTTACAAATACAATTTATATTTATAATTAGTATTAAATTAATTAGATTGTTGTAGCAGCAATCATATTACTAATATAAAAATAAATATTGTTATTGTAAATATCTATATTGCTGTAGCTATACGTAAGATAAATTTTTTGCTATTATATCAATCCATTTTATCTGTGTATATAAATAAAAATAACAACATTTGTCGAATAAACTACTTTGAATTCAATACTGAAATCTGAATTGAATAATTTCTTTTAGTTTTTAAGTTACAATCATAAAAACCTTCAATTTTAGATATTTTTGGTTTTTTATTCGAAATATTTCAATAAATAATTTGTTTTGAACGCAATACAGTAAAATTTAAATATAGAGAAAATAAATGTTGTTAAATACGATGGTTCAATAATATGTCAATTATTATTAATCTAGTTTTAAAACTAATAACGTAATAACAATGCCGAAAAAGGGATGATAGTATTAATAGTTATTTTATTTTAACAACTTTAAAAAACTCACTAGTTATTTAATAAAGCTATGAACAATACTTTCAATATTCTTTTTGCATAAGATAGAAGAGGATAACACATAAATTCATGTTACATGAAATGACATTTTTATTACGATTTTTCCAATTTACGGCTTTTTACAGTTTATATGCTTTAAATTTCTGTCCCACATTCAAAAATTGTGTAACATTGCATGTAATATCAAAGGACAGTCCTGAGTTTTGTATCTCTTATTTTTTAGAATTATTCAACAATTGTTGTAGATTTTGCCCAATTATTCATTGCATTTCGAAAATGAAAAATGCTATTGAACTACTATTTTAATATACCAGAGTTTCGTATCTGAAAGATAATGTAGGTATTTATATATTTTTAGCCAGAGTAGTCCACAAAATTTTAGACTAATCTAAAAAGCTTTTAACCTCAATGATTCAACAGCAAATTAATGTTTATGTAGCAAATAAAAAACATATAACATTTACAATTTGTATATATAATTATTTAGTTTTATTTATTACCTGTTAGGTGCCAAAATGGCCTGGACCCAAATTTGTCGACAGCCCAACCTGCAACTGGAGTAGCCAAAGCATCTGAAACTTGACCTAAACAAAAGAAAAATAAAACACCGTCAGTTTCCCAGCTTACAAATAATCAAAAATGCTGCGATAATATTGATATTTATTAATAATTAAGAAGCATTTTATATTCATAGAACTATTTAGTAAATAATTATCTAAACGATTCTTTAGTTTTAACAGATGCGTATGGAATTGCATAGATACAGGCGTAAATACTATTTTCATTTGAAAATAATTGGAAATTGAAGAGCCATATCGATAAAAATTAGCTCGAAGCTCGAAATATGAATAACATTAATAGAACCATAATATTTGTTTAAATAATAAATTGAGCTAAAATCTGGTTTTATTTCTATTTTCTCATCTAAAATTATAGTTTTTTTAATTTATTTTTTGTCTCTTCTGCAACAACAAATCTTTGCTTAAGATTGTTTTCTCCTTCTTCATATGTCTGGCATATCTCTACACGAAAAAAAAAAACCGTAGAATTTAACGAAATATTCGGCAAAATAAGGATAAGATAAATTTTCTAAAAAAGTCATAAAAATTAAGAAACTAAACACGATTATTTACTAATCAATTATAAGTATTTACAAAAACTTATTAGAAAAAGCATTTTATATCTTCAGTCTACGAAATAGTTTCGTAAATTCTAAAGGAAAGTTTTGTTCCGTACCACCTTATTCTTTCATACATATTAAATGAAAAACGAAAAAAAAAATACCGTAGAATTTAACGAACTGTACGGTAAGCTAAGGATATAAGATAAATTTTCTAAAAAGTCATAACAATTAAGAAACTAAACATGATTATTTACTGAGCAATTATAAGCATTTACAAAAACTTTTCAGAAAAAACATTTTATATCTTCAGTTCACCGTAGAGTTTGGTAAAAAAGTTTTCAAAATAAAAATAAAAACTTACCTATCATAAGCAAACCTCCAGCGACATCAGAATCCATTTGCAGAATAATTTGTAAATAGAACAGCAAATAAGAGAACCACATAGCCGCACATAAATCATTGAAGACATGGCCAAATCCGTAGGACAATCTTTGAAAGAAAGTTAAAGAGTCTGATTTAGAGCTTAGCAAAGGGTTTAATTCACAGGAAACCGAAATATCGTCGGAGTGGTTCATTTTGCGATGACGATATGGAATCAAATGTTTGTCATTTTTGCACACTGAAACATCCAGAAGATCATTAGGATTGCTTCCAGTAGAATCCGATGGATTAGGGCACTGTTCATTTCAAAACAGATTTGCTTTTGTTTTGAATAATTATTGCTTCTTTTTAAATAAATATTACTAAATACTATTTGTTTGATTTATTTCACTCACAATGAAGATTAAAAACAAGTTGAATTTAGCAAAATTGAAAAATCCTGTTGTTTTACACGTTTTGGTGAACTTTAGTTTGGAGTATGATATATCCCACAACACTAACTGCCTGACTTTTTTTCACTGCTCTAAATCTAACGAAGGTTTAATGGCAATTAATTAGATGCAATTTGATGACAGAAACAAAATTTGTTGCACTAAATCTTCAGGTGTATCGTGACTGGCATTAGTGGTGGAGGGAGTGAATCATAATCATAAACAAAATTCATGAGTTACTCACCGCACGAAACACATATATGCAAATACTTGGAAACTACCCTAGACTTTGTGATACAAGCTGTCGACGTTATACGTTTTGTTCGTATGAAAGCCGTAGCTGAAAGGTTTCTTATTGGCTCAACTACTACGTTCAACGCTTTTTTCATTTCTGAAAACTGATACCTTTACAAGAGAGAGCACATTTCTTTTTGCTGTTCGAATGTAACGCGATATAATTTATATCGCTGATAAAAAATTAATTATCTTGGGATTACCTAAATTGTTTGTTTTATTCAGTATTTGCTACTCTTCGATTATCTGCAAAATGTAAATAATATGTTATTTATAATATCGAGCCAGTATAAAGCAACCCACTTATTAATTGGTAAAAAGTATTCCCATTGAATTAAAACAAGTTAAATATCATAGTACAGTTAAAATTGTAAATTAGATAGCATATATTGTTGTTGTACATATGCAATAGTAATATTAATAGTCGTATGTGTGAACCTTGAGAATATAGATATTTATTCTGTTTAGTAAACAAAAACTACTCTGGGCGTTTGACCCTGAAACACCCTGTATAACTAAAAAAATCTGAGCGTTTTTTTCGTTTTACCTCTTTGTTACATATTTATGTATGTTTATGTTAGAAGCGCGAAAAGAGATAAGGAAATGATTCTCGTTTCATCGCGGTGCATATTTCTTGGTATTTATAAGTATTTCAAGTGACAGTATTATCACGCGTTATATAATGCGTAAAGATAAGAATAAACATCGCGGTTAAACAGGAAATCTTCATTACATTCATTGTGGAATTAGAATCGAGCTGTGAACCGTGAATCGTGCGTAAGAACCGCTCCACAGGTTCCAAAATAGATTTATTGACAATAGGAACGTGATTCTGTCGGTATACAAGATTCTGAGGATTGAGTGAATGGTGACTGACGAATTGCTATTTTTCGAACATTTAAAATAGGTGTTATGCAGTAATAAGAAAGTTGTCATGGTCGGTGGCCTCCGGCAACTTAAGCCAGCGACTGAGCGACGAAGTTGGTGAACCCGAACCGGTCTTAAAAGAAGTTACAGGTAGTCAAAGAGTCTGTGCTTTGGCTGTGCTGTGCCCTGCCGTGAGTGTGCCTATGCCAGTGCTGTGTGTAAAACGCTAAGCTGAAACGTACGTGGTACGGACTACGGCTACGGTGACATACAACATAAATATCAAAAGTGGAGTGAAGCGGGCGATAGAGGTAGTCGTCGGGGCAAAGGCAAGGGAGGGTGATCCACGCTCATTATGTTCGGATTATGAGAAAGTTGCAGCCGAGTTTAACCGAAGTTACAGTTAACTGTTCGGACTCATGGTCAACACACTGCTCAGCAGCTTGGCAGCCTGTTTAGCTTGCAAGCGAGTTTATGTATTGCTTTGATTCATTCACTTCGTTTATTTTTGTTTTAAACTACATGTTTTTAGTGATCATTTACTGATTTTGTGTTCGGAAGGTGTCCAATTTATCAGTGACTGTGTTTTGTAAAGTTTGTTTGTTGTTTGTGACGACTTTGAAGGAATTTAACAGTTTTAAGAAGTTTCTTAGCCGTGCCTCGAGTACACGGCTGACTAGACTCTAGACGAATTTAATGCCGTGCTAATAATTTGTGAATGTGCGCTACGAAAATTATTTTACTACAGCGTATTGTTAATAGTTTGTGCATGTCAAAGAGAGATTAGGTAAGTAATAATTAAACTTTGTTGATAAATATTGTATCTGTCAAATAAACAATTTAAATACCTATAATCTTATTTTAGCTTCCTTTAGGTACATTTAAGTATTTACTTTCGTATAGTTTCCCTCCAACCAAGATAATTTATATTAAAAATAAAAACAGATCCATGCAGCGAAATTTAAAATACATTAGTGAGATTGAAGATTTATTTATAGGTTCAACAGGTTTTAATTATTTTCGGAAAGCGTCTTATGGTATAAAACAGTACTCTATCGCATGAATAGCGCATTATATTTATACATTAGTTCTGAGTTCGCGTAGGTAGCAGCTACTAGCTACGTAAACGTTTGAAACGTATCATAACTGTAGTATATACGTATTGCAGTCAGTGCCCGTGGACAGCACACCGACGTATCCGTGCGTACGACATCAGCATTACAGCCTCAGTATTAGCTTTACAAAACACAAGAACACGACAAAGACTCAGTATGTATGAAGTGTACATACTGCAGAGACAAGTGCTTGACATATAGAAAGGCCACTCGAACACTCCTAACTCAAACTAACTAGTATTCTGTCCACACACGTATACGCACCAACGCAGATCCAAGCACACAGCAAAACTTATACAATACTCTTCGATCACATTCATTCCTTGAGTTGGCCGCTTCGGCTGATTGTTAAATCAGTGATTGCAAATCTTATCGAAATTGGGTTCACCTGTAGCTTACAATCTCTGTCGCATACGCGCACTTGCGACACCACAATGAAACTTTCATTTTTACGTACTTCTAGCTGTTGGTATCCGTTGTCTTGAACTGTATAAACTGTACTTTCAACTCGAAACTGCTGTTAGAGCACTTCCGATGGCGGCTTTTGCTGCTCTAAGTACTGTGATCATGAGGAAATTGTACCATGCATTAACATTTTATCAGCAAATCTGAAAACACCGAGAAAAAAAATGATTACCTATGTGTTCGCATTGTACACTCTACACTGTACAGTAGTGGCTAAGAATATGCTATATGCTGTATCCAAGGACATACTTGCTGGTCTCTCTGTAAAAGTCAATTTTGCATCTAAATGAGCGGGACTTTAAGGTTGGTCCAGCCTTTACCAGACATTTTTTCTAGCATTAAGAAATGACACTATTCCGAAACTTCAAAGTCACTCGTTTATAACGAAAATCTTCAGAGAATTCAATAAATAATACTCCTGCTATTATATAATACTTATACTTCACTAACTTCATTGTAATTTCTGATTCAAACGATTGGAATTAGAGCAATTCGCCAAACACGATAAGGTAGCAGTTAAATTTTTAATTACCGCAAATTCATTACACGTCATGTAGTTCGTATTCGGTGCTATAATACTTGGTATTTTTACGTATTAAGAACGTAGTTAACACCTAGTTAAACTGTTTTGGATACATGCTTCTCAGATAAAACAAAATTAATTGGTCTATTGATAAAAGCATACCATACGGTATACACATTGACTTGAAACCAAACTGTATATATAGTTTGTCCATAAATATAGTGAAATGGTTTGACTTCGTAGTTGAGTAGGCAATATAAATATGTCTTAACTACAAATTTGTACCCATACCTATTAATCAATAAATGTTTTTGTGGAAAATGTACTTTGTATTTAAATTTCAATATATCAAATATGCATTTTGTACCTGTCGCGCCCGTCAATCTGCTATATCTTTGAATACACTATACCAAGGTCTACACTTCTTGAAAGTGTCTAAATTATTGGTACTTACCCAACAAAATAAAGTTTTTTTTTTATGTATACTTACAATATTCATATCAGTTTGTTTTAAATACACTTCAAACAGATCTTTTTTGGTTCCTATAAGTGGTAAACACTTTAAGCAAACAAACTCAAGGAAAGAGTAATTTTTCATACAAGTTTTCTGCATTAATGGGTATTTAAATGACGAAACGTATTTTGAACTGTATGTTTTTTGCTAATCGTAGCCAATTTTATAAATCTGTAAAAGAAAATGTGCAATTTTAGTACATATAAAAATATTAATAATATTTTGTAATACAATACCACTTTTATGGATAGCAATATTTACTAAATCAATCATAAATGGCTGGTCTTCTTTCGGTGCGTTCGATGTGGGTTATTATCTAAAACAGAAGGAATAATAAAAATAATTATTACATTCATACAATTTAAATACCAATATTTTTCAAATTTTGGATCACGAGATCTTAAGTTTTAATCCCACAGCCGACATTTTTTGAAGAGGAGTGTGATTTGACGGCTGGTTACCGCAAGTTTTCGTAAACCCACACTGGATAAATGGTGTGATATATTTATTTTTCAGCATGAACATATTTCTTTTCAGTTTAGAAAAGCAATCAGCATAATTCGACAATTCAAAATCAATTTTATCGGTGTCATTGTATGTATTAAATTTCAAATGCAAATGTCGACTTTTCTATTCATTTGGTTCCTCAAAATTAATCGCCATTTAAATTTGAAAGAAACGAAATACAAAATGATCTTTAGTCGTTTCTCTAATTACAAATTCATGAACTAATAAAAATCAAGGATACTTTTTGCTTCGTGCGAGAATCAAGTATTTTTTTTTAATGTGACAAGTAAAAAAAACTTCTACGTAGGATGTTATAATTACATACAGTAATATCTAGACTGCATGTCGACACATCATCTAACGTAACAAACTTTAATTACGCCTTGACTGAAGTGGGTAATTTTAATTGTCGTATGAACACACACAATTTCGCATTTTTTCATTCATAAAATCTTTCAATTTGCTTGTTGCTAAAAATACTTTCTGTGGTAGCATTTAAGCTAAAGTTTATTTTGTTAATGAAAAACAAAACGAAGACATTACAAAAGAAGCTTTGAATTGCAATTAGATAGAAACGAAGAAGACGTAGAATAGCATACATTTACATGAAACAAATAAAAGTAACAGAAACATGGAATCACTTGAGAATTAATGTGCAAAATATAGAAAAATTGTAGCAAAAATAAGTTTTAGACAAAGACTGGCAATCTTGTGTTTTTGTTATTGCATCACCATTTGATGTCCTACGTTTCTTATACATATGATTAATAAAACTAAAATCCTATTTTACGCAATCATAAGTTTACATGTATTATATTGATTGAACTATCAATACAAAACAAAGTTATAAATTATTTTCAATTAGAACGTTCTAATTTTGAAGGTTATTTACTTTAAATTTCAGTGAAATCTGTAGAGATTTTTAACAATATATAATGTTGATTACAAGAATTTAGTTATTATAATTCCAACAAAATATAGAAGCAATTTTTCTTACTGTTTTATTTACTTTTATTTAATTTAATTTGTGTTTGAAACCAAAACAAAAAGCAGTTATTTGTTCATTCAATAAAGATCTCAAATACGACATTAATCGCTTACTTATTTTAGAATATAAATACAAATAGTATTAATAATAAGCTTGTCAATAATAATTTTTATAGTATATCGGGTGTATAGAATTGAAATGTGGCGCATAGGGATTTCAATGCTATTTTTTTAAATATTGCTGTAATTTTTTACCTATTTACTTTACAACAAAAGTGTACATAAAATAGTTGTTCAGAATTAAAAAATGCATGCAAAAAGTTCCATCTAGTTACCAAAATGTTAGTAACGCAAAATATTTGACATTTCAAAAAAGAAAAATTTAAATTTATTTATTACAGTGTATTATTTTCTATGGATTGTAATGATATAATGGCGAATTTAATGGATAATTTCTTTCCATTTATTTCTCTTAAATACATATATCTAATACTTTTATGAAATGTCAAATATTTTTCGTTTTTGTTTAATTTTCCATGGCCGTATTACAATTTAATTTTTCTAATAAGTATTAAATTTAATTTGATTGATATATAATTTTTTAATGATCCCATTAGTATTTACAATCTATCTTTGTAGAGATATTCAGTAAATTTTAGTGATTGAAGACTATATGAAATGTGAAAGTAACTGCCCATTGGCAGTACTTTACTTACATTTACTTAGTTTGCTATAGTTACTATAATTACAGTTCACTAAATTAGATAATATTATGAAAACTCTTAATCCTAAGATAAACTTCTTTATACCTGTCCGGTAAATGTAGAGGGTTGTCACGTTTTAAACGTTTAACATTACCGCACTGAACGCTGCACGAGATTCGCGGCTAGTTATATCATGAAATACTAATATTTAGATAACAAAATGGTCCTTATTGTATGCATTTTTAAATTCTGAACAACTTTTGTATTTACACTTTTGCTGTAAAATGAATAGGTACAAAGATATAGCACTATAAAAGAGCATTGAAATCCCTATATTCCACATTTCAATTCCACACCTGGTATAACAATTACGTCAAAAAATTCATGATATTTTTATCACCCCAATTTCATTGAATGAGCAAGAATTATGGTTATGAATTTGACAGCAATGTATTAGAGCGTCCATTTTAAAGTGAAACATAGGGACTAAATTTAACTGTATTATTATATTTAAAGATTACAAGGAACAAAGAAACAAATTAACGAAAACATTAACAATAATTATGATATATTCTCAAAAGTCCATTTATTCGCGGCTAGACATTATTCTAATCGATTATAAAACTCTAGATATTTGGGCAGCTGTAGTATTTCTAGAGACGTTTAAGTTTTAACTTTTATTTGTTCTAAATTTAGCAGATTTAAAAATCCCAATATTTTAAAGCGTGTATTACACGATGCAGTTTGTCTATTCAAGTGAATTTAAAAGTTTTCTTTCTCACACAATAAGCGGTACTTTTACTTAAAATTTCCTAAAAAAATGGTCTCACACTTGCGCATTGCTGGTTTTACCGCATTGCGACCTAAGCGCTTGTTTTGCAATAGGCGACTTAGCTATCAAATGTCATTTTAAAATCACTTGAAAAGAAAAACTTCATCGTGTAATACCTGCTTAATACATTGCTGTTAAATTCGTAACCATGGATATGAAGAATTCTTTGTTTCAAGTTAAAGTAAACTCACGGTAAAGTTAGTAAAATGTACACATAATTTTTAGTAAATTAAACTATGAAAGCGAGATAACTGCAAAAAGTTTGTTAATTGATTAGTTTTTTGTTAGTATATCCTTTCTATTAAGTGAATTATAAAAGTATGTTTCTAAACATTACCTGTATAGTTCAGAATTGCGAACGAACTAACGAATAATAAAGTTGAAACATTTCATTTTATGCGATTATAATCAGCTAACAATATTTTTAAGCATTTTATTATTATTAAACATTAAACAAGGTAGTATTGTGATAACGCTAAGTATTTCTGATTAAAGCATATTTATTTCTTCTGGATTAAATTGGCCGATTATAAAATGGTTTGATTTGTATTCTCAGAAATTCTCTCACCTGTGTTCAGCATTGTTAACACGTTACTAATACTTATTAATCCGTACTGCTTACAATCGAATCAATATGTAGTAAAATGTTTAAATTCTAAGCACGTTTCTGTGTTATCGGTACGACTTAAAAGCAGAAATATTTTTGCTTTACTAAATATTGCTATTACTACAAACCTAAACATTTGTTTTAGCTTGATTAAAATTAGCTTTGCTGGAACAAGAAACGTAGTTAATCACATTGCATTTTTAACTTTACCCCTGTGGTTCTTCCTTCATTGACATCTTTGGGGATCATGACTTGATAACTGGTAACCGTACTATTTGTATTTTGAGTTCGTCTGCACAGTTTTAAATTCAATAAAATGGGCCCATAAACCAATTTTTAAAAAAAAATTATGACACTTTATTAGAATATATGACGATCAGTGAAAACCCGATGTGAAAATTTCGTATATTACCCGAGATATGATTTTTTAAAGTTTGTGTGACGTCACTGGTACTCCTCCAGTGGCACTAAAACAATCATTTTTCATGATAGTAGATATTATATATTTTTTAATGTAAAAATAATATTTACATACTATAAGTTTAATGTACAACAATAAAACTTAATATAAATAAATATATATACTTTCTTTGGCAACTTTAGAGTATTTTATTTAAAGTTTGAGAACAGTGGCGCTAGTAGTGATGTAACCTAACCTCAAACACAATTTTATTCAATAGATTTTCAAAACATCACCATAAAACAGTGAAATTATGAAACCCAACAAATAAAATCTTAAATACCAACAAACAAAATAAATGAAATGACATTTCGTAGTTCTATTTTAGCCCACAATAGACGTTGGGCGCAACGGCAGACGCGCGATTTGCACTTTTCATACTTCTGGCCAATAGAATCAACGTGACGTCAAAATAAGTTCAATTCGTTATATCGCTTTACTGCATAATATAAAAAAATACTTAACTACTAATTATTCCGGGCACTCTGCCAGAGCAAATCTCGGTATATGTTATATTTTTATACCAGCCGTCAAATGTCAAATGTTACAAATCTCGAAAATACATTTGTCGAATCGCTTGCCTATTACAAACCTCGAAAATACGTTTCTCGAATATTACAAATGTCGAATGTTACAAATCTCCAAAATATATTTGTTGAAAGCGAATAATACCAAATGTCGTAGTTCCATCTAGTGAACAATGATTACAATACGACATTTCGAGGTTTCTTTGTCGACATATGTATTTTTGAGATTTGTAGCAACCACAATTGTAATATTCGAGAAATGTATTGTATTGTGTAATTTGTAATATTTCCAACATTCGACTTTTGTATTTTCGGTAAATGTACAATTCCTCATCGTAATTTTAGAAATTTGTATATTCGAATTCGAGAAGTGTATGTGTTTGCCGTTGGTGTAGTGGCTATGTCACTAACCTAGTACACTAGAGGTCGTGGGTTCAAATCCTGCTGAAAAGCTTGGTCGTTTGTGTTGTTAATAAAATTAATAAACATTCATAATGAGGCGGCATATGACCAAAGAAGTTAGTCCGCTTCCCATCTTCATAAATAAAAGAATAAACATTTATTATCACGTCTTCTACCTATTTTTGGTGTGCCACTCTACTTGCGCAGATCTCGGCATTTGATATATTTTTGCGCATGTGGGATTCAAACTGATGATCTCACGATCCAAATAGGTACAAAGGCAATTGGATTACATAAATTCATTAATATCATAATAATATTTATTGACAAGAAATAGTCTTTGTTTATATTAGTTATACATATTATTTAAGTAATTTTTTATGCTATTTGGAAGTGCACTATAAATCTAAATCTTTATTCGATTACTTTTTTATATAATATAGTGCGGCTCAAGTTATAAGGGAATGACTGGCACCTTCACAGCGAGTCATTTGTAACAAATTATCATCTGTAAATTTATGTATCTTTGTAGGTAAAAATGAACTAGGTTCTTATAACGCGTGGATCAGTTCTAAGTTCTAATGCCGCTTTACCCCTGTGGTTCCTCTTCCACCAATTTAGGGGCCGTGTTTTGACGACTGGTGACCACACTTATCGCGACAAACTATAATACTTATCGAAATCTGCGAAAGCAAAGTGTCGCACTCAAAATGGGTTAATGACGTGATGATTTTTATTTACTACTTTTATTATTGATCAATGTGTATGGAATTAAAAGCTTTGTGGAAATATGTTAGTAATTCTATTATTCCAAATATAAGATATCTGACATATATTTATTCTTGGTACTACCCCTGTAAATTGTTAACTGGAACCCTTGTTACGCCAGGAAAAACCTATCGATTAGTGAGTCAACCATATTCACTATATCTTGGATCGTACTATAATTTAGGAGTGTTTGACAAAATTGACGAAATGTTTAATTAACAATAAAATATAGTTCTATCAATTTACTTCAAACCTAGTTAAGTTGGTTGGACCCTGGTTTATTATTTGTTACTTATCAAAACCATGTATTAATCATTTTATGACAGCCCTTTCATATTTATTTACAAGAAATATACCGTTTATTTTTCTTTGGTTATTAGTAACCACAATATCAAATAGTATTTCACATACGTTTCATTAATTAATGTTGAAAATGAGTTAATAGAAGATTAAAAAATATTATTAATTATTGAGATATTGAGTTTTAAAGTCCTTGATAATGGTGTCAAAGTATTATGTAGCATATCTGTCCTGTTCTAAATACTTTGTACTTCTCTTATTATTGAGCTGTCAGATTGTTGAAGTGCCAAAATAGTTGGCAACAAATTTGAAGATTTTTGTTTTACTTTGCATTCGTAAGCATATTTTAAATATATAAATATTATAACTAATAAATATTACTTTAGGTCGACTCAACAATAATTAAAGACTTGTTGAATGACATAGGTTAGCAAAATTTATTAGTGGTAATCAAACATTTGACAAAAATAATCTTACAGTTTGTTCATGTTTCTTTCTGAAATAAATGAAATATATTTTATGTATATTTTAATTACTTACCACGAAAAGTTATTGTAATTCCATTTAAATTATCTTCTAAACAATAAAATAGAATATTTATGTAACTATAATCATTTATAATCCCTACTGTTCGAGATCCACAACACCTTAACAATGACGTCACAACATTTAAAAAAAATCATTGTGGCTTAATGAAAAACAATTAAGACTTTTTTAAAGTGTAGATAGTCTTCAGTTTAGATAAAATTTCATAAAAAATTAAAAATGGTGAAGGACCCCATTGCATCAAGAACTAAACGCCATTTTAAATATTTTGTCTCATACTTTGGTGTGTTTGATATTGTTAAAGCATTAATATGACAAAATTTTGAAATATAGACAGTTTTATTTACTACGGATTTAATTAGCTATAAAATTCTAGTGTTTTGACTTTTCCGTCATAATGACTGATAAATAGTGTTTGTCGTAACTTTGATAATGGGGTTCATAAATTAATTGAATTTAATAGTTATGGGCACATTGAACAATAGTTGATAAACATGTGATTTGTTTGAATTATTAGGCTGCTATAAGACATGACGATTAATTTTCATTCTCTTGACACGTAAGTTTTTGGTTGCATTTCGTAATGTTTGAGTTACTACGCTATCCGACTTCATTGGTTCGAATTTGTGTTAGCATACGAGGTGTAATCAAAACTTATTTTAAAAAAATACACAAGACGAAAAGGCCTTGAGAGTTAATCGTCCTCAATGTAACAAAGCCAAACGCGAAACACTTAGTGCTGTTACTTTTCGAAATATCGAAAAATGTTTTCAATTCGTTCATGAAATGTCCAACAACTAGCTAGTATTTCGTTGCAACATCACATCATCCGGAACTCACAAAATATATTTGATTTTCTCAGAGGATAAACATGATCTGGCGAGTAGGATAATTGTCGGACTTTTCGGATATACTACTTCCCAAGAAACTGCTGTACAATTTGTGATGTACTCACAAGAATAACTGAAATTGTATTCACAACACGAAATTAGTAGTTTTCGTTAGTAGTAATACTAGTTGTTACTGGTTAAAGTCTAAAAAAATATCGTTCACAATGCTTCAAATTAACGCTGTTGAATTATTGTTTCTGTCGGTAAAGCAGTGTGCATTATTTCAAATTATAATAAGCAACAACTTTTTTTTCGTATGCGTTTTCATTTTAACTAACGAACTATTAAACTAATGATGTTTATAGCTTTTATTCTTTCACATGATTCGTCATAGCCGCTAACTACTAACCAAAATTTGTAAACTTTGTGATAACCAAAAATACCGCAGCAACGTTGAGTTAACTTCGTTGTAAAATCGCTACGAAAGAAACGCGTAACGCTAACCATAACCACTAATAATATCTACTAATTGCGTTTTGTTAATGCAGTTGTATAGTTTAACTAGAGTATGAAAGTTGACGTTTAAATTACTTTACGGTTGTGGTTTCTTTTCATAGGATCTAAGGGTCTATTTCCAGATACCCAGTCTAGTGTTGGATTTTAAAATTTTAGATAAATATTAACATGTCTGGCTTAAAGTAGATGCATCACTGCAATAAAGTTCTAATCTCCGAATAACAACATGTATAAAGGTATTACAATAACCCATCTATTTTGAGCCAAGAATGCTGGTTTGTTTGTGGAAACTCAAATGGATAAGTATATTATACCTAGAAAAGAACATACGTTATTTAGGGTTTCTTACAACTGTAGATCTTTCAAACTTTATTCGTAGCATTAACCTATGAAAAGAAACCACAGAGAATAAAATAATTAAAACGTCAATTTTCAGCCTCTAGTTGAACTAACGGATGTTTTTTTAGTGGTTTGTTTTTCGAATTGGCAACACTTTTTCCAGCGATAGCCAATTTGACAGCTGTCAGCTGTTTTGTTCTCAGTTTGGTTTACCATTTCACAATAAATAGAACCAAGGGGTACATTGGCTAGAACTACGCTTACAAATTGTGTAAATTTATTTAGAAAATTTTATTCAGCGATGAGGCTAATTTTTTATTAAATGGCTTCGTCTACAAGCAAAATTGTCGCCTTTAAAGTGAAGAAAATCCGGCGTTACATAAACAAGAAGTCACTGTTTGGTGTGCTTTACAGGCTGTTGGAATCATTGGTCCGCTATATAGCCATGTTTACTGACTGTTTCGTTCCCCAATTGAGTGGCATTAATGTGGAAGAGCGGTGGTTTCAACAAGTCGGCGCAACATGTCACACAGTACGTGCCTAAATCGATTTATCGAGGCACACATTCGATGAGTGTATAATATCACGCAGTAAACTTGTGGATTTTCCTCCAAGATCTTTGGATAATTTTCTGCGGGGATATTTGAAGTTGCTAGTCTACGCCGATAAATCCGAGACGATGGACTACATGGAAGCCAACATTCGCCACGTTATTGCCCATATACGGCCCCAGCTGTCTCGAAAAGTGATAGAAAATTAGCCTTACACATTGTGCTTAATTCGAGCAAGTCACGGCGTTCATCTCTTCGAAATCATACTAAACAAAATGGCATCAAATTATCTTTCTAAAAAAGATAATACCATGGCCATTACCATGATTTTAATGTGTTTTATTTCATTTTAAAGTTCTATACCTCTAAAAAAAAAACATCCGTTATATCTGTGCAACATCCAGAAATACTCACAAATAATATTTGATTTTCGGGAATAGGTAGAGAGAGGATTATATACACGAAAAAACTGAATTAGGTATGTGTGCATATATTAAAGGTATTAAAAATATTGAAATATGGAAAGTATGCAACTTTTGTAAAAATATGCATAAGAATGCCCTAATATGCTATATATGCAATTAGTAATTAGCATTAAGTAACTCTAATCAATGTAATTCGTCCAGAAAATTGATTTTATTTCAAGATATGCAAAAATGAAAATATATGCACTTTGCATGTAATCCGCTCTCTAGTCATGAGGTGTGGGTACAATAGTTGATGAATCTGTAAGATATGATGCTTTACAAGAAACTTTTGTATAAGTTATTATTGTGACACAGAACAATTGCTACAAATTTTTGGTAATTTATTTCTGATATGATTAAATGAACGAGTAAACATATTGCTCTAAACAAGCACGACAAGTTGGCGACACATTTTACACAATTGGGTTTAAAGTACAGTGGAATTTCAATATTCGTTCTTCCATAAAGAATAAAAAGTAATTGTAATTTGTAATTATATAGTGTAATATATTTACAATTTTTGTATGTAATTGAGCTAATTAATTAATTACATTTTGATCGTAAAGTAATGTAATTCGACGATTGTAATTTAATTAACATTGAGACAGTAATTATAATAGTTATTTGTTTAACTAGGCATCAAAATACCAGATTTACAGCAGAGGCTTCCATTTCATTGGCGAGGCGAAGTTAAACACATAATTTTTTTTCCGATTTGGAATTAATGTTAATTTAGTGATTATTTTATATAGATATTTTGAAGGTTATGGATGCCAAATTACGTTGCCATGCATGTGTTGAACGGTTGCTATGTATTTATTGACGGTTGTTATGTAAAATATTTTTACAGCCTAGGCATAAAAGTGACACATTACAGACTGTTAGCAGTCCGTGAAGTGTCATCTTTAATGTCAATCGGCAAAAAAATAATTAATTACAATTTTCAGGAATTTGCCTATCTCTGTCTTTCCTTCCGGAATGAATTAATGACGAATATTGAAGTTCTACTGTAGTCTCTTCCAACTAGTGGTGTTGGATTTGATTTGGATACAATAAAAATGATCTCTCTCGTATATTAAAAAATCTGATGTGGCCAGCACATAACCTCCCGCCCAATACTACTCTTAAACGGTACAAAATATTATTTGATGATACAGAAACATACCTTCTTATTTGTTTATTTTCTATTTATATTTGAGAATTTAATTTTCTTTCGTATATTTATTTAATTTTTTGACATATATTTCACTAAGAAAACAGTTTCACAATCAAAATGACATGTGTCACATTTCGTAAAAAATTGAAAATTTTAAAATGTTTCCATGGTGTACTAGGAATGCAAGATTTGTGAAATCTAATTTCTTTATATTTTATTATCTCTAAATCTTAAGGAAATTAATAAAATTAGTGTAATCAAAACACATGTAAAATTAAATATTCTTCAACTTTCAAAATAACATAAATTGTTGAAAAAGGAAATTTAACCGTGCTTTTCACGAAAAACTGTTAAGGGCTTCAAGTAAACTACTACTTCCGGTTGACCAATTTTATCCAAAATCTAATCAGCTCTTCATTTAAATATAAAAAGCAAAAATTCACAAAATAGTATTTTTTGGTATTATAGTATTTGAGTTATGCGAGACGAAAAAATTGCCACAGACTACACACACACATACATACATACATACACACATACATACATACAGACATCATCGCGAAAATAGTAAAATCGTATTGTAGGGACCCTAAAACGTGCTTATTCATTGAAAACTCACTACCCAATTTTTTGACCAAAAACAATACCTCCCTTACCTAGAGGTAGGCGGGAGGTAAAAAAAAAAAAGAATTGAAAATATAGTTAATGTGTGATTTAATTATTAATATTTTAATGTTAAGAGTGTTAGAGAGCAAGAAGGGCTGTGGCAAATATAGCAAATTGATTTAGAAAACTTTTATTGCGATAAATCCTTAAACCGGAAATAATTTTGTTGGTTGTTGTTGTTAGCTGTACACAAAATGTATCAGCTAAGAAAAATTATAGGATTTGTAGAAAAAGCATAGTTATTAATTTACTTTTTACTGTAAACTCAAGTAGTGTAACGAACTATTATAAGCGAGTTATGTACAGTTTTTCAAAATGATTGCATCCTACGAATTAAAATGCATTGCCAGAGCAATTATTCGACAACTAGGCGGAAATACTTATAATTTGCAAAATAAAGACGTTTTGTGTCGTCGTAAACGTCAAATCATATCCTGCAGATTTTCCGCAGAAGTGGCTATTTTCAGCGCTGTTTGCAGTCAACCTTGCAGCTTATTGTTCGCGTTTTCTCATAGTTATATTGTCTTAAGTTAAAAATGTACACAATAGTCCTGTTTCATAAAAACACTGTATTGTTATTAAGAATTAGTTCAAATTAATTGTCTACACTCTACACAACATTTGCTGAATTAAATGTGTTCTATTTTGCTGATGGTAACCAACACGTGAGAACTTCAAAAAACCACTGCGTAAAGTTGATAATTTAATTAATACCTGTAAGTTCCTTGTTATTTCAATTTTTTTATTTGATACTATGTAGGAATGTTTTTCTATGACAAATTAGAAATCGCTTTGAAGTTGAAGAAAATGTTGTTTCTTATGTAATAGCCTTTGAGCTTGAGGCTCAAAGAAAACTATAGAAACATAGTTAGTTTCTCATGAAATTTATTACTCAATAACTTTTAATCAATATGCATTCAAATTAAATCAAAATGATAGACAGAACAATGAACATCGAGCTAGCAAAAATAGAAATTGTAAGTTTGTTTCTTGTGGTAAATTAAATTCTAATATGCTTTGTTGAGGCAAAATGTTATTTTAAAACTTAACTGTCTTATTTTTTTATATTAGGTACGTACATTATATTTTTTTTAAATTTCTTATATCTACATACGGGCCCAAATTAATATTAGTTCGCCCGTTTCAAATTTTTCGGTTTATGCCCAGTTGCACCACCCTTCCTTAAAATTAAACTTTACTAAGCATCACTTATTACTAAGGAATTCTTAAATCTTAAGTTAGTTGCTTACGTTGAATTTAGACTTTGCTTAGCTAGTCATTGCTTAGTTCTACATTCTGTATCTAAAACTAGAGATCTAAAACTGAATTTCAAAAACGAAGAAAAATCTTTGGTAACTTAACATTAGAATGCCCAGAATGTCTGTGAATAAGAAAATTTTAAATTGTGTAAACGGTCATTTTGACCTGTCCGAGCATTCTAATGTTAACGAATTTTTCATTTTCTAATGTTAGAATCTAGTAAGTTTAATACGAACTGACAAGGAGATTTGTTTATTGACATTTTCATTAATTTATCCTTATCGAGAAGGATTATCAAGTAAGTTAATAAATTTGTAATAATATTATTTAATGATATTAGCAATCACAGATATACGATTCTAGTATTCCAGTATTTTTTGTTAAACGAAATTGTCCATCCGACAAATTATGGAAATGATCAGCTCGTTCATATATTATTCTCGGACGATTATTTATAAATCGAATGTCTTCCAAATCATCCATATCGTCATCATCGTAATCAATATCATAATAATTTAACATTCTTCCTTATCACAAATACAAATACTTGACAGTTCCTTTGTTAAGTAGGCGTTAAGTGGCCAATGTCGGACACTTAATTTAAGGATTCTTTAAGTCAATTTAAGTGCTGAAATTTGGCTGGTGCAACAAAATTTTTATATTTAAGGATTACTTAGAATTTTAAGGAACTCTTAACGTTTAAGTGTGAGTGGTGCAACTGGGCATTAATGTTTTACTTAATCTGTACTTATATAATCCGAATTATACAATATTATTGAAAAGGTAAAAACAAGAATAACTTTTCCTTTATTCCGACACTGAACGTTGAAAGATTCTTTTAGATTTTTATTTTAAGGGGTGCTTAATCGTTTTATTACGATCATTTGGGTTTTAGTGAACTATACACTATAGGAAAGTCGAAAGACAAGTATAATGCATTATATCTTATATTTACTAAATTGTACATTTAACCCTCCGTTCAACGTATGCCCTTTTTGAAACACTTTCGATCGGGTGTGATCTATGAGGAACAAAATAAAATAGTCTCTAAACTCCAAACTTGCCTTCCAGTGCATCCCATTATAAGGTCTATACACAACCAAGATCTACAAATTTTGCTAAAAAAAAAACGTGTCTTTCGTCTTTTTCAATATTTGCAGTTTCCTCTTTTACACGGCTGTGCCTCAGGCACAACCTCCTCTTCAATGCCTGAAAGGCCTCAATATTGTTTGTAAATAAAAAATAACAGAAATCAACTTCGAATGAGTTTCAATCGTGAACAACAAACAAATTGATGTAGTGGGGGCGCATGCATCTGCCTAAAATTCAATTAATGCTATCCAATTTCCAATCCCTCGAAACTTGTCTAATGTTCATTTGGCAAATATTCAACGATCTTAAATGGTCGACTTAGCGAAGATATGAACCAAAATGAGTTAATATTTATGAAAAGATTCCATTCAAAATGCCTACTGTGATTTGAGTTTGTCGGGCGTGAGTTCTGTAGGCTTAATGCCTATTGTAGAGTGGTCGATGAGCATTGATGCTCATCGATGAAACAATAGAACGAAAATATAGGCTCCTCTATTTTTCATCGATAAAACAAATGTGTCCCATTTCAGACGTACCTATCTTTTGTGTCTCATTTCACGTTAACTTTTTTGGTCACAGAGAAATTCTCTGTATTCGTCATTCATGGAATTAAACATCTTAAAATGCGTGTTCAATCTTTTGTATCATCGAGGAGCTCATCTAACCTAAAAAAGAATTTTGGTTCATATCTCTGCTAATTCAGCCATTTCAGATCGGTGCACATTTGACAAATGAACATTAGACAAGTTTCGAAGGATTGCAAATTGGATAGCACTTATTGAATTTTAGGCACGCCCACACTCTTCCTGATGTAATAACGAATAGTAAATATAAGGGGAATACCCGAATTATAACGTATATCATGAAACTTGTCGCTTACACGAATATATAAATTGTTACACGTTTGAACGGGTGGGGTCTGTCAGGATAAAATGCCAAGCGGCAATTATCTGAAATTTTGAAATACAGTTTTGTATAGGGAAAACAGTTCCTATTTGGGTACTTGAAAGGTACTGTGGCGGTAGAAATTAAAAAAATAAAATAACAAATTATCTAAAAATTTCAATTTGCCGTGGACTCACAGACCACACCCGTTGAATCCTGGAGGGTTAATTTCTAATATTTGTAGGTTCATTTAACATTAAATAAACTTTAAAACTGGCAAACTATTTTTTTAACACTGTGTTTTACTTTTTAAAACTGCTTAGTATCCACAAGTCGTTGATAATCTTCTCTGAAGAAAGAATCCCAAATTATCCACATTGTCATGAAACTTATAATTAACTACTTTCGTTACTCTATCTTTTCTTGTTCATGTATACGACCACACATCCATTCATTCACACACACATAGACATCAAAACGGATTTGTGGAGCTTTAGAAAATGTGTTTAACTGAAAATTTTATTATCTCCCTCCTATAAATGGGCAAAAAGGGGTGAATAGTTGCGTAATCATGTAGATCGTAATTCCCACAGTCGATAATGTCGCCTCTATTAACTTTCTCCGTCTACTAACATCTTTAGGGCGGTAAACGAAAATGTACAATTTACCGAGAACTGCGAAGCATAACGCCACACCCGCAATGAGTAAATAGCGTGATGATATATTTTATTTGTTATGCTTAATTTAAATGTATTTGCTGTATTTAATTAGGCTCTTGCTCTACTTCAGTACCGTGGAGAAAACGTAGTTTTGATACGTTAATGTGTAAATAATTTTCGTGTATGAGCCAAGCGTTATATCATGTAAAATAACTTTCATATTCAAAGCATATAAAAGCAAAATGTTCCATTTATCAGTATTTTGCTGCTTAGTGAAGCAAAAACAAAAACAACTATTGGCGTTTTATAATAATATTAATTATCAATACGTAATTTAATATTTGCAACGTTGCTTGAACATATTTGCGCGTAATTAATTTAGTACCTATTTAGTTAAGCAAATACTGCTTTAAATCAAAACAAGCACAAGCAGAATATTATCATTTAGATACGATACTGTCTAGGTGTGTAATTATAATAGAAAGCTGATAGAAAACAATGGTTCCATTATGTTGGCTTCAAGCATTTGAAAGAAAAATATATTTTTAGTAATTTTAATGTCCAAGTCATTTGTCGGATATATATTAATAACAAACACTTACAGTTACACGTTTCAAGTTCGTTTCTAATTCTATTTATATGCCCCCTATTATTAATTTCACTTCATTACAGTTTATTTAATTACATTTAATGATGTTAGAACAGGGGAATTATTTGATTAGATAGGTAAACGGTATCATTACGGATGAGCCAAATCAAATAAAGATAAAATTCAATCTGAATTGTCGGCGATTATAAACGCTATTAACTGGAATTTCCTGCCAATTGTCAGAGTAAATTTCATTGGAAAAACTCCACTTAGTCAACGGGAGTTTTTATAGATCTCGAAATGTATTTTAAATGGCAGCATGGATATTTTAATAAGAATTGTGTGTCATGCGACTTCGAAGATGCGAAGCTACTTTAGCTTAATGATATTAAATAAATAGAGGAGGGAAACATTATATTCAATGCAGTAAATTATCTTTCATTTTATAATTCGAACTGCATTAGTTTTAATTTAATTCACTGCTGGATCCTTTATGTTAGTTGAGGTGCTAAAATCGTGGGGGACATGAATGTATATTAAGATTTAAGATTACGAATTAAACATTGTTGTTTAAATATTAGAATTCTATGATAAGGTTACTGATACCTACAAGTTTTGACTTTAGTTTTGATGTAAATGTTTACAATTCTATGGGATAGCTTTAATATTATAACAAATGATGCATTGTTTTATTAATATAATTTTAACAAAACAATGATTGAAAAGCATATCAACTAATTTATTATTAATGTGTCAGAACTGAGAACTGAACTTCAACAAATTTTGTTTTTGTTTCATATTCTTTTTCTATATGTCATTGATACCGTATAGTTTTGATTTTAATGAAGTGGATAACAAAATATTATTCAAAATTAGTAATCCTTTATAAAATATTATTTTAGTGAGTTTCATAAACATATTTAAATTGTTATGAGATGACTTTAATATTACAAGCATGAATATTCATTGTATGTGGGTCTCATATAAATGTGAACATTATAATTACGAAACAACCTGTAAAATCATAGTTTCTTTGTTTTAAATAACACATAGAATTCTTTTTAAATATGTAATGGTATAATAAAGTTATTAATATTTAATAATTGCTTTGTTTTGATTTGATTTAAAAACATGAAATAATTAAATTTTTATTCAGATGTTCATATTGATATTGATTCAGGATATCTTAAATTAAATAAAAATTTAATGCGATGTAAAATGTATCACAGGAAGTTACACAAATATATTTAGCTTGTTGTTGCTAAAATGGATATGCATTGATTTTGAGTCTCATATTAGTAATTTATAATATTATAATTACTATTATGAAATTCCGTGTAAAAACACTGTATATTTTTGTTTTAAATAAAAGATATAAATTCTTTTTTAATATGAAAATATATGACAATGTTATTGATGATGACTTTTTGCTTTGATTTAAAGAATATGAAATATTTAACACATATTACTCATTGGTTGGTACCACGAGCTCTGTTTTTGGGTGTTTTAAGAGCAGTGTTTTATGCTCGGTTTTAGGGCTGTACAATGTTCTAAAAATATTTTATACAAAAATACTTCAAATAAAAGTGGTAGATAATACATTTCTCTGTAACTTCTATTTGAAGTATTTTTTTATAAAATAATTTTAGAACATTGTACAGCGCTAAAACCGAGCATAAAACACTGCTCTTAAATACCCAAAAACAGAGCTCGTGGTACCAGCCATTGTTTTTAAATAACATAAAAGTGTAATCATTATTATTGTTGTGAAACACCCTGTAAAATCATTGTTTGCGCTTTAAATAATAGTTTGGAATTCTTTTTCAATATGTAATGATGTGATAAAGATATTGATGTCTAGTAATTTTTTGTTGTGACTTAGAAAATATCAAACAATATAAATATTATGCAGCTGTTGTTTGTTTTTTAATCAAAAGTGTAAACATGATTAATATTGTGAAACTCCCTGTAAAATCATTGTTTTTATTAATTAAATCTGCTTAAAATTTTGGTTCCCTCTAGTGGCAATTTTGCAATAAACTTTCTGAATGAAAAAGAATTTTAATTATTTCTATTGAAAACTTGTGCTAAATATTTTACAGCTACTTTTTCTTTGAGAAACTTTTTATAGTGTGTAAACCGTGCTTCTTTCTTAGTAGCTATGTATAATTTTAAGAACCGCGTATAAAAATAAAAATTTGATCATGTCCTTCGCTGTAGATTAAACAATTAGGCAAACTGTTCAAGTTTGACATTTTGTAACAGATATTAAAGATAAAAATAGTAGTGTAAACATAGCATTATTTATTGTAGTAGTAAAGTAGATACTTTAGTGGGTAAATAAACAAGTAAAATTTAATTTTAGATGGCTGTACACATGTGGAAATGACTTAAAAAAGTTGCTTTGAGCAACTGCTTGCATCATGATTGCTTGGTCAATTACTTTTGCTATCCCGTTATTGCTAGTTCTCCAAGTAAACGCTTGGCTACCAGATACTAAATCAAAATTAAAGCTAAATGACGAACATGGAGTTAGATTTACAGGAAACCTAACAATATCAGACCATTTTACCTTCTTGTATCAAGATGACCACTTCGTTACCATCGGCGCCAGGTATGACGAGAAGAATAGCTTTTGGAAATACCCTGTATTCATTTTTGTTTTATTTTTTTAGAAACACTGTATATAATCTTAGTTTAAATGACCTAACAGAAAACAAGAATCAGGTATTTGAATAAGATTAATTCTCATGAAGCAATACAAAACATAAGAATAACACTGGTCAACAGCTATTTTGCTTCAGAGAAGAGAACGTTATTTTCAGTAGTAATATAGCAAGAGAGTGAGAATGAATTGAAAATAATTTGACAGACCTTTCGAAAACTGTTGCCAAGCCCTATGGGCTTTCGTGGCTATTGCCATATGGCAACAAGTTTGAGAAAGATACTGGAGAATTATTTTCTAATTTATCGAACTCTCGAGTTATATTTGTTCAGATTTTTTTCATCATTCGGCACGGCACTAAATGTATCTTTTTTTGCTCATTTTTTACTTGTATTGGTGATAACTATCTGACATTTGTCAACAAAAAAAAAAGGTACAGAGAATATTCCCGGGAATAATCACTAGAGTTTATTCTCAGTATAATAATGAAAGGATTGGTCAAAACGCAGACACGTGACATACAAAGAAGCATTTCATTGGTTTTCAGAAACGTCCCAAATAATCTATTAGATTTGATGTCACAGAACACGAAAATCATGATGAAAAGTCGAGTTTGGTTCTAGGTTTTATGTAAAGTTAGAAAAACCGTTTTAATAGTGTTGACAGCTTTGAGATGTCTATGTTATTTAATGTAATATAAAATCATATAATACTCGTATTATGTTTTCATATAAAATCGATGATTCTGAATTCATATTTGAAAAAAAAAAACGCGACGGTCAGTCATATTTTTCAAAATAATCGTATATGTGTGTGAAAGAGATTTTAGTAGAATTCGGAGATTACCGAAAAACTAGAACCAACTTGGACCTGGGAAGCCTATTTTCTCATTTTTTATTAAAAAACTTAAATGTTTTATGTATACGGCATCTTTGAAGCAAAAAAAGTGTAAATTAGTTGTCCAGTGTAAGAAATAAAACTAAAATATATCATTTATTTGATTATTTGCTACTAGTACTAGATTATTTATTGGATAGGTACTGATACTGGTCTATACAGCAGAAAATGTTTATTTTGAACGTTAATCCAAATTTGGATGTTTCAAAATTTTCCACAATTAATCAAAACTCATCAGCATAATGGGAAGTTTCAGCATTAATTTTTTTATAATTACTTGTTGAATAATTAAAAATATAGACCACTAATATTAATGACAATTAACAATAGTAGTTGAGCAACATTCGTAAAATTTTATATATTTATTACGTTTAATTTTTTTGGCGTATTTTCCTTAAACGTCACACAAATGCCAGAGGTTTCCTTTTTTTATCGTACCACAATTTATGTAATTTTTTAAAACAAAAACAACTTTATCTCAACAAACAACATATTTATTTATTATTGCGTAAACTTTCAAGGAATCTGATAAATGCACAGGTGCTGTCTAAACGTCATATTTTATTTAATAAATACAGTAAATGCAATTAATCGTTTTAAATCATTAGTTCTCAAAGTTATCAATAATGTTTAAATGGAGAACATTTAATTTAGCCTTATTCGTATCAAATTTCAGAAAAACAAAATTGTTATTAATAGATAAACCGTTGCTATCAGTTTATATTTTTATTTTTGTTTTTCTAAATATTGTAAAATAAACAGATAGTCGATGTTAATTATTTATAAAATATATTAAATTATATAGTTTATTTCAGTTCATTTTTTTAAACTAAATTGTTTTTTTATAGATTGATATTAGTTTGTGACATTGAAAGGCTAAGAACTAATTTAATAAAATCAAGTCAGACCCGTAAGGCTAAAAATATAAACAAAAAATATTTATATATCTGATGGGGATGATTCATTGGTCTGTCTATTCTATTTTAAGTTATAAAGTAAAACTATTAAAATAAAATATATTTTTTATATCAATGTCTATCTCTACTTATATAGATTTGTATACAAAGTGCTCCATTTCAACAATATGCAAGTTTATATTTTTTAATGGAACAACCTATGTATATTTACTAATTTTGATATTTAATTAGAATTCCTTCAAAAAAGTTTAATATGATCAAATTATTAATTAAAAAGTTATTCACGTTCATACAAAAAATAGTAGTTTGTAGCAAAAAAAAAAAAAATAGTAATTTAAACCAGAAGTTGCATATTGCGCTCAAAAGGAGCAGCCTGTATACAAGTAGATAGACAAAGATACATAAAATAGATTATATTTGACGAGTTTAACTCTTAACTTAAAATAAAAGAGTTAAATAAAAGTACAGACCGATGTATCACCTGTATGTATTTCAAGAAATAAGTTGCAATCGATAGTAGAACTAAGAGAAATCAATCAGAATTATTAATTAAGTCTGCTCAGTCATATCAGCTATATTTAAAATATGTTAAAATTTAATTTTGCCCTTTAATAATATTTTTTGTTTAAAATTTCTGAAAATTAAATTGTCTTCGTTAGAGATAACCTTGTGATATCAGTTTAGATTTCTAGTTTTGTTCATGTAAATATTAAATTAAAAAAAATTCAGTTACTTTTACTCTCTTCTAAACGTCTCAAAGTCAAATTTTTAGCTGCATCGGCGTTATTTTCGTTGCAGCTGAGTTCAGGAAAACTATTCCTGTCTTTCAACATTGTCAAATATCTGAATGAACAGACACTGTTGTTTCATGATGTTTCTAGTACAAAAATAGAGCCACTAAATTCAAACTGTCTGGCATGAAATGTGTTTTAATAGGTAGTAGTCTCGCCCGTGGTTTCCCGTCACAAAAACATTACGTTGGACTTTAAATTTTTGTAAGGTGTGAAAATCCTTGCGGCCCAAATTTGATAGGCCAGCATTGTATTACCAAGTATAATTAGCAATTCTCTTAAGCTTAGTGAATGAGTTTTCAATGACACATTCGTTTTCCGCGTAAAATTAGCAACCTGACACTAGTAGCAAGTACCAAAAAAATCTGAATGTTGAGTTTGTATTGCTTCACCTTGAATTTAAACAAACAGCGGAATAAATTTCACATGAAATGAAACGAATTTTAGAGGATAGAATGGCCTTCCTCTGGAGCACACAGAGAACTCTGCATGGTAAAAGGAAAAACCGAAGATGACTGTCAAAACTACATTCGTATTCTGGTGAAACTGTCGCCGGAACTCTTGCTAATATGCGGCACGAATTCGTACAAGCCTCTTTGCCGGCATTACGCGCTGATGGTACGATTTTTTTTATTGTTTTTAATTGATTTATGTGCGAATGAATGAAATTGTTTGTGTGTTACTAATTCGATGACACAGTAGTGGACATTTCGTTTTTAGGTTATGGACATTTTTATTGTTTTTCGATGAAAATTATGAAACTTTGTTTCGTCAGTTACTTGAATACTTTCACCTGTACTGTGTACAGCTTTTTTTACCTGATTCGCGACGTGCGTATCCAATTTTTTTTCAAAAATAATTTTAAGTATTTATACAGAGTAATGCAATGTCATTTCATGTGAAGAATGTCGAAAATTGGCTCTATTCTGTCTGTCTAAAAGTTTTATTACTGGCATAGTAAATTTACGAGTTCAGTTTCAAGTTACCATTGAAAAACAAAATGTATTTTTTGGTTGTTGTAATAAAATGGATGGATTCACTTCACCCAAATGTGTAAATCATCGGTTAAATGTTAAAACCTCATAAGTCAAGAGTAGGCTACTTTTAGATTTACGAGGATATTTGTTCAAAATATTGTTCTGCATTTACTGGTAAAATGCATGAAATGCCTAATTGGGCACGTTCTTCCAAAATGTTAAATAAATCAATACTTTAAAAAGCATCAATAATTTTTTTTTTGCCCTCTTGAAAAGTTGTGAATATTGACTTAGAGGAGGTTTTGACATTTAACCGAAAAAATATGGTATATCTATATCAATATTGTAATGAAAGTGGTCCTGTAAAGTGACCCGTTTTAAATTTGAGGACATTTTAGCTGAAACGTACGCTATAATAATAGATTTAATTAATTAATTAACTCGACATCTTCCTATCTTATGTTTTACTTTGCCAGTTTTTAATTCCTGTTGTTTTTAAATCTTTTTCTACTTCCTGTAGCCAAGTTTATCTCCTCCTATATATACATTAAATTATAATTTGCATATTTAATTGTTAGACACATAACTTGTATCAAAAATTATGATTAATTTATTTTTTCAACAGTTTATATTTGATGTTTATTTAAATTCCATGGCTTGGCCTACCAAGAGGCGGAGCATAGATGTACAAGAAATTCTGACACGTTAGAGATCAAAGGTGACGGCAGAGAGTGCGACTACTGCTAATAGCATTTATATTATCTCCAAAGCCACCTGACTCTCTGTTGCTTGATCTTTTTCACTATGTCTTCTCCTTCCTTCTCTTGTTCTATTTCAAAATTCATTCTTATATACCTATTATAATTAATAAGACTTATTGGCTCGTAACACGAGCTCAGTTTTTGGTTTTAAGAGAAGTGTTTTAGTGCTGTACAATATTCTTAGTGTTTTTAAATTATTTTATAAAAAAAAATGCTTCGAATAGAAGTTACAGAGAAATACATTATACAATTTTCTTTAAAGTACTTTTTTGTTAATAAAATAATTTTAGAACATTGTATATCGTTAAAACCGAGGCTAAAACACTTCTTTGAAAATGGGAAGAATAAAAAAACGGACTAGACGTCAATTTTTTTTAAACTACCCCGACGTTTCGACGTTACAACTCTCATCGTCAGGGCAAAGTTATGGTTTTTAGTAAATAATTAACTGCTAGTCCGTTTTTTAATTCTTCCCATTATTCCGTATCAGTCAGTCATCGTATCTTTTTCATCAACTTCTCTGAAAACATCCAAAAACCGAGCTCGTGGTATCAGCCAAAATGTTTTATACATGTTTTTGTAGCCATAGAGTCAAAGTTTCAAAATAATAAATCCATTTTCATAAACTATAAGTGGTTTGGAGTGAATAAATTTTTAAAATATTTATAGGGCAGCTTCACTTTAATTATACATATTTTTTTCATATAAACAAATGATTAATTTTGCAGAAAATCGTTACTAAAGTGTGTTCCATATTTCAAAATTATTTACTATAAAACCAGTTATAGTTGTATGAAAACTGTTTTATTATTATGAAACTTTGATTCTATGATTACAAAAATATGTACACTACATAGTAAGTTTCTTTAATTATAATAATGATATTTAGTATGAAACAAATTATGGCCGAAATGTGAACCTAACCTATCTTTCGTCTTGTGGAGTTACTATGGTCCTAATAAATCTTAAAATTTATTGTACTTATGGAGCTAGACAAAATTAGACCTACATTTATATGTAATTTTCACATGAAACGACCTCCCAGTAAACTGTTTAAGTTTATTACACCAGTTATAAATCATCCTGTATAATAAATATTCAATGTTGTGCTCGTAAACTTAACCGAGCTCGTTTTAAATAAATTTGACTGTATGTATTATTAGTTTTGTAAGTAACATTTTGGTGTGAATGAAATTTGAGACTACCATTAGTGCTGTTCAATAATTGGTGAAGTGTTTTTGTAAACATAGATCGACAAACTGAAATGCGTTTCAGGGAGGTGTGCAGCTTGTACAGCCAAGGCTCAAAATATTCAGGCATAAATTGTGCTTTATTTGAATTAAACTAATATTCGGGCCTATTCTTCAAATAGTTGCTACTGTAATAACTTGCTAATTGTGACAAAAATTAATTGTTTTTATTAGCTAATACAATATTCTCTATTAAACATGAGGTTTCGATGCGATTTTGTCACCATTAGCAAGTTGCTACACTAACTTCGTTAGAGAATTGGGCCGATTGTTTCATAAAATAACCCAAAAATATTTTTTGTATGTGTTTTCATTCGGAATATACTATTTGAATTCCTGCCAGGGCGCATTTCGGGGTGTTTGCATGTATGTGCGATTGTAAAAATAATGTTTTTCTTAGCAGGGCAGCGCATACAAAAAAGAAAAAGAATTTGAAGCATTAGGAATTTGTCCTTATGATCCAGAGCATAACAGCACAGCGATATACAGCCGTAAGTAACCTAAAATTATTATTTTATTAAGAATGATGAAATAAACAAATATTTCAAGTGTGTATAAGAAAGAATTTTTTACGTAAACTTAATTGCAACTGGTGAAACTAAGCACTATGAGAAAAAAAAAGTGGAACTCTAATGACAGTTCTATTTAGTAACTTTCAAAAACTAATTTGATTTAAAAAATTTCATTTGTCTACTTAGTACATCATAAAATACACATTAACATTATTATAGCATTTGTTAATTTGATTTGACAATCTGTAAAAAATTACTACGAAAAACAAACACTCACAGATGTTCTTGTAATAATAGCACCTTCATGTTTGATGTAGCTTTCCTCTGTTTGTTATCAATCATCAATACGATAAATCAGTTTATTTTTAGTTTGGCTTATAAATAGTAGCGTCTTGCGTCATCATGTATCAGTATTGTTTTACAATCATTTGCAGTGATTCATAAGCAAAATTATGTTTATTAACAAAATGGATGAATAATACACATATTAAGATTAATTATCTTATTTTTCTTTTCATTTATTGATATATGTAGCCTTGTAGTATGAACGTCAGAGATTTTATACAAACAACATCTTTATCCAAGTACTTCAATTAATAAATAATTATTTCACTTCCTTGATTTATTATTTCCAGGAATTATTTTAATTGATAAGTCATCTCATGCGCAGTACAAATAAATATATCATGTAATAGAAGTACAGCTACCTTCCGTCAGATCTCAGCACCCAAGAATGGAGAATTATACTCCATTTGAAAATGAGAGAGAATAATAAATCAAAATTTGCAAGAGTAGTTTTGGATTTTTGTCAGCTATGCGGCAAATGAATCCTCTAAAAAAATTAAATGTAACTTCACTAGGTTGCTCATAGAATGCCGCTCGCTTTATACCTAGAACGAAACTTTTCTCCAATAATAGAAACACCACTATAAATCGATAATCGTTTTTGAACCGTAACATAGACATAGATAGGGTTTTTTTTTTCAGAGTGATCTGTTTATGTATTTATATTAATATATTATATTATACAATTTAAAAGTGGCGTTGTTTCGCGTTAATTCACCCTTCACTTGAGCCTACACTAATTCAGTTGGATTGAGCTCGCAGTGATAAGCCGGTAAAAAAAGTACAGTACTATCGCTATTGGCTACCTAATCGTCAATAATATGATGAACCCTTTTTTGTTTAAGTAATTTTCGACTATCCCTTAGCAAAAAATTATTGGCGCGCCACTGGAATGTCTTTGCCAGACTGATTTATTACTCTCTCATTCTCAAATGGAATATGGTCACAGGTTCACAGGTCACAGTCGTGACTTTTGTATTTCGATAATTTAGAACGAATAATCATGCTACTGGATGTGGTAGCTCCGCAGTTGCGAAACTTAATATATTTTTGTCTTCCTGCCGTCAAATTAGCGCCCCGAAATTGTTATGCAGACGTGAAATATGTTGACTGCGTTTCTCTTTTGTTCCTGCCACCCGCAAATTGAGGAAACGTCACTCAGTGATGTATTTATTCGATTATAATCTTGTAATCAAACCATATTTATAAATGAATCTAAATACGGAGAATTTAAACTATTTGATCTAGTCATACTTAACCTTCATTTCCTAAATTGAATGTATCAGACTATAGAATTGTACGCTGAATTTTTAACAGACAAGTCATGCTCATATCTAGTATGAACTAGAAGTAGTATACTACTAGCTCCTGACGCATTTCTTCATATTATGAATTACCCCATCATCCGGTCCGTGGAGCATTCCTAAAATGTTTGGACTTAAAGATAACAAAGATTTCAAATTGAGATTCTATTCTTTTATCTACTAGTCTTTTTGCAAATATTAACCTATCAAATGGTGACTCACCCTGCAAAAACAGACCAAAGGTTTTCAATTCATTATCGAAATCCGCAACTGCAGAGCCATCTCATACTAATAGCAATTTTACATTTTGTTGTTGGACTTTTTGGTAAAAGTGATATATTTTTTATTTATATTTGTTTTTAATGAATGCAAATACAGAAAGTATGAAAAAAAAATGGCAGATATAAATTTATCACAGATAAGAAAAAAATAATTGGTTATACTTTTCTTAAGTATATTTAATTTGTAATAGGGTTTGTGACCATAAAGTTATATTGTAATATTAATAAATCTACGTATAATCATAAAATTTATGATATTTTCAATTTAACATTAAATTTATTCTAATCACGCCATTGACGTGACGTCAAATTGGTAGAGTATAAATTGAGGTATGTGATATAACCTATATTTTACAAGTACATTACCGTACAAATGATATGCAAAATTTTAAATAATACTATAATTTCTAGAATAAAAACTATTTATATAACAATAGAATAACATAGAAACTTATCTACTTTTTAAATATACAATATATATAATTACACCAGATGACATTTGTATCTATCTTTCTCTCTAAATATGTATATCTTTCTTCTATCAAAATTACCAAAATTACGTCATGTAACCCTTTCCTAATTTTTAATATTTAACTTCTCGAAAACTACAAATAAATGATCAATTTAAAAAATATGGATGTTTTATTTTCTTGTTTAGAATTAAAAAAACAATCAAAAGTTAGTCAAAGACTACATTGCTTTTTGATCTGTGAGTAATATATCATGTAGTATCTATCTGTCATTTTTTTTTTTTTGAAATATTGAAACATTCTGAATATCAACAGTAATTAAACGGGCGGTAATGATTTTTGAGTAAAGGTAAGAGTTTGTGGGCTCAAACTTCACTCATTCCTTCTTTATATCAAAAATACAACCCCGCCCAAGTTGTTTATGTAAAAACTCCCTACAACTAGGATTTACTTCCTATTGTGCAGAGTATTAATCAAATAAAATAAATAAAACAGTTGTATCAGTTTCTTATTGTATGTAAATCATTAAAAGTTGCGATTCAACTTTTCAAGATCTCCAAATAGTAAGAGAACCAGTCTGGCAATATATTTTTTTCTAGATGGACAACTTTTTACTGCAACAGTCGCCGATTTTTCGGGAGGGGACCCCCTAATTTATAGGGAGCCTCAGAGAACAGAAAGATACGACTTAAAGCAGTTAAACGGTATATAATTACATCAATAACTGTAAACGATTTTTTATTAACACGTTCTTATTACAGCTCCTGATTTTGTCAGTTCTTTTGCTTATGGCGACTACATCTTCTTTTTGTATCGAGAAACCGCCGTTGAATACATTAATTGCGGAAAAGTAAGTTTTTCTTCTTTAAAAGAAACTTTCTTCAAGATTATATGGTTAATTATAAATATTATGGTTGCTACACTTTAATCTTGTGACATTTTAACATTGTAATACATTCATACAAAGCTGGTATAATCGCCGATTTCAGTATTTTATTTTTCCTGTGTCAAACGTTCGTAGAAAGTAAAGAATTAAATTACCAGTTCTTTAAAGCAACGTAGGAAAGTTTCACAGCGAAATAATAAAGTTACTCAAGGAAATGGTATTTATGCTAGGTTTTGTGCAAAATATTAAAATAATTTTACACAGTAGGGGATATTGACTTCTAATTTAACGAATACCAATTTTAACTCAGTGTTATTTTAAGCAACTCCCCCCTACTTAGAATTTATATCAATCAGTCAATGCATAGCGTTACATAAATAAACATAGATTCATTTTTAAATTTGAGGGGATATTTTATTTTTGTTTCAGGCTGTTTACTCTAGGATTGCTCGTGTATGCAAAGATGATAAAGGGGGTCCACATCAGTTTGGGGACCGATGGACATCCTTCCTCAAAACCAGGTTGAATTGTTCAGTTCCTGGAGAATATCCGTTCTACTTCGACGAAATACGTAAGTGAAAAAATTTTATTCGAAATGTTTCCCAAAAATAAAAATATTCATTCTGTGTTCAGTTGTCAAAAACAGATAAACATTTTTGTAAGTTTTTCGGTAAAAATGTTTAATTCCGCGCTTACTAAAGTTACTAAAGTGTAATAATTTTGGCAGAAATATGTTTTTTTTTTGCGTCTATAACAAAACTATTACAACACCAAAAGAGTTCGTTAATAACTCACTTCATCTTGTATCACCAACATAAAATTCACAAAATTTTTATTTTTCATACTACAATTTCTTATTTAAACTAAGTATAAAAGGCGCAAAATAGTGCAATGAACTCCCGTCTCACAAAATAAAATGACATTTATGAAACTCGTTCTTCAATATTCTATTATAGAACAAAATTTTTCTGTATCATTTCTACTCATAATAATTATACTAATAAATTGTATGTTTTTGTCGTTTGTTTCCTGTTTAACTTTGTATGAAACATTTTACTGATACGTGTGCTGAATTTATATGGAAATCAGAAATCAATATACTTTTTAGATTTGACTCAGATATTTACATATTAAAAATCTCTTTGTCTTTTCTTGGAGTATTGGGCGTAAGGCGGTTCTTCTTCTCGTTTAAATAATGTGCTTGAAATCTGCGACTCATGTTTCAGAATTTCTTTAGCATTTATAATTTTTTTGTAGCATTTATATTATTGTTAATCCGATGAATTTTTTAACGAGTGCTATTGAATAATCGTTCTGTCAACAAGTTTTGTGAAGACATTTCCACACCGTGAGTTCATTGGTTCAATTAAACTTAGCGTAGGACTGGCATTTTAGGTATTATGCTGTCTTATTTGATGAGTTACATCAGAACTACGTCATATTTAACATAAATCAGTTCTAAGGTCTTTAGTTTTTTCCATTTCGTTGCATTTCTTATCATACTGAGATGTCTTGACGCTTTTAACACGCGAAAAGTGATTGGTTATATTTAATAACGAATTATAGTGTCCTTAACTGTAGTTTGTTAAATGCCGTCCTTTGTTTGTAATAATGAATAATTTCTTCCGTTATCTAATCTTATATATTTTATGATTTACAACTGTTGGGAACAATGGAATTATTTTGTATTCAAAAAGTAATTATATTTAAAGTAATTAAAAGCATAATTTAATTTATCACTATTTTTGTTCTACTTGCAAAACAATTTTATTGCATTTATGAATTATACCCGTAAATCAAATTCTTAAACATAATATACAATTGCAAAATAAGTTATTTTTATTATAAATATAGGTACCTGTGCAGATCTTTTTGTTGTAATAAATATTTATATTTGTTACAGTTATGTTCATATCGCACAAGGAAACTAGAACACTTGGTTAATTTGTAAACAATTCAGTCGTTTTATGATCTGACCATATGTACTGTTATTTTATCAAACTCTATTAAAAGCAATTCGTGCTCAATATTTTCAAGCCATTGTTCTCGATTTGACGAAAAAATCCAAAAGTACTATTTCCGTATGAAAGTGCTAAATATTATATTATAGAAACGGTAGTTGTGTCAATCGCAATTTATTTATTTATAAAATAATCAGCAGGCCACCACGAAAATGTTTCTTCATTCAATTGAAATATAAACGTTAAAATTGCAACTTTACAATTGTATTCACTTTCTGATAATTCAGCAACTCGTTTTCGCTGAGTATCGGATAGTTCATACTTATGCATTTCTTTTTCGCTGTAACATATGCATATAAAAATGATACATAAAAATAGTATTTATAATGCTTAAAATATTCAGTGTGTCACCATAAAATTGTTTCCTAATTCCGCTTTGAACTTGACAAAACAGTATCATTTGTGCCGGACATGCGTCAAACTTCCTGCATTTTAATTCAGAATGATTTTTTTTGCGTTTTATTTCCCGAAGCAACCAAGCTGCAAGGTTAGGTTGCATTTAATTAAGCTAGCTTTGCCACATGCAAGGTTACATAATACACCATTTTAGCTAAATTTGGTAGTACATGGTTAAGTTATAATTTTATTGACAGCTATTGAATATCAAGTTGACCAGCAGGTGTTAATTTTAAATATCGGCTTACACTTTACATCACATGCGGAAATAATTAAAATTTAATTAATTTTCTATTAGTCATTTCTTTTTGATGAAATCAATTCTAATTGTGGTGAATCTTGAGTTTGACTTAATGCATGAATCAACGCATAATTATATGATGGCTATAGTATTTATAAGCGTCATTTTGCAGTATTGTCACATGTGCTTGTATTGTTAAATATTATAATAAACGCACCTGAAGCTTACTGCAACAACAGAATGACTCAAGTTATGTGCTTGGTAATTCTCAAAATATTTTTTGTTTCATCAATATTTACTTGCAATGAGGAGCCAAGTTTTAAGGCGTTGGTAATTCAGAGATTGTCGCTGACTTAAGTGTAATTTGCCAAATAATGTTCATTGTCTGAATGAAATTTTCTTAAAGAATTGCCAGGGACGACGCATGCATAGTTTTAATTTTTCAAGTGCTCGAATTGTAATCTCAGCTCAAATGCTTTCAAACTTGATAAATCTAAAATTATAAAACACTTTTGGATCATAGTTCTGTAAATATATTTATTTAAACACTTCGTTTTTTTTTATGAAGAATTCTGTTCAATAATTCGAAACGTTGTGCGTAAATAAATATATTTATAGAACTTATAATTCAAAAGTCTTTTATAATTAAAAAAAAAAATGTTTCTTTATCTGTAGTAGATGGTTCAGAACTCAAATCGGAATATTGAAAGTGAATCTTCTGCAAAGAATTTTAGTTGCTCATTGATTAATTAGAAAGTTATAAAAAATAGATAATATTTTCTATAAACGATATCTTAAAAAAATATGTATATATTGGCTCAAACTTTTCCTGCGCGAAAAATGACATTTTTAGAGCAAAAACTGCAAGGATTTTCTGCCATTTTATCTTTTACTTTAAAAATGTTACCCGTTGAAAAATTGTGATGTTTTCCACACTTTTGTATCTGATAGCTGAATACAATATCAGTTTTGTATTTATTTTGGTTTTCTAGTTGTGTTTATGATAGATTATATTCCAATTACTTTAATTGTTAAAGAAACATATTAATTATTGAATGATGTTGAGTTTTTGACAGCTGTAACCTAATGAATAAATTATTTTAAATTTCTAAACGAGCAGTAGAGTAAAACTGGAATTCTTTTAGAATCTGCAAGCGACATAGTAGAGGGATCCTACGGAGAAGATGGCGGCGATCAAATCATCTACGGAACCTTCACGACACCCAGCAACGCAATTGGAGGTTCAGCAATTTGCGCATTTAGTGTTAGGGACATAATCACTGCATTTGAGGGCGGGTTCAAGGAACAGGAAAACATCAATTCCAACTGGCTTCCAGTTCCTAATTACAAGGTTGGATAAAACGTTCAAATTTCTTATTTTCAGTTGTTGTTAACTAGTATTTGTTAGATCCCTGACCCACGTCCTGGAAGGTGCGTAAAAGACAGCAGAACTCTTCCAGACATTGCTGTTAACTTCGTTAAGACACATTCTCTGATGGAAACTGCAGTTCCAGCATATTTTGGACATCCGTTGCTCATTCGCGTCAGTTTTCAGTAAGTCATCATTTTTTACCTTTACATAAGCCATTCTTCGAACTAGAAAAAAACTGGTACTAATTAAGAATTAATAAATCTTCCAAAAAAATTGGACGAAAAACTGGTTTAATTTATAATATTGATATATCATCATCACGTATAAAAATATACTTCCAAATTAGGAAAATGGCGCACTGGATTTTATAAACACTTATGGCAAACAATGCAGTATCTAATGAAATATTTATTGTTAGCTTTTGAATGCATATTTAAATTGTTTCCTAAATACGGGCCTGACTAAGGAAGCTACATGTTTGTTTATGAATAACGATAAGCAACGGTGACAAAAGTTGTGATGAGCATTAATAAGACGTGTAAATTGTTTAGATAAGCAATTATTCAATCATATAATATTGACATAAATAAGCTTTGTCCCAGATTTTTAAATCATTGTACATTGTTTTAAATTGTTATAAAATTATATAATATATGAGCGCATAAGTATTTCCTAACGATTAAACATAATAAGAATATGTTTCCTTACATTAATAATTATTATATAATATTTAAATATTTTTTAAAAACGAACCAAGTTATAACCGTTACCATAACTTGCTTTATTTCCTAGCGCATAATTTTATAAACCTAAAATCAAATTATGGTATAAAATTGTCTTCAAAATTTAAGCATTTGTAATCCAAAAACAATAACTTCGGTACCTATTTTTTCAATTTGTTTATCTTCAATCTAAAAATAACACTATTTTAAAAATTGAAGAGACCTACAGATATTTAAAAATAATAACACCGGCATGTTTTATTGTTTTAGTATTTACTTACGTCAAAGCAGAACTGTGTATACTATTCTTAGAACTACATATAGTGTTGATATATTTATTTATTGTTCTATTTTTAACCATTCCAGGTATAGATTCACGGTTATTGCAGTAGAACCACAAGTAAGAAGCATAGATGATAGAACTTATGATCTTTTATATGTAGGAACAGGTAAAATTTGTCTAAAACATTTGATATTCTTTATATTTACAAACATTTAATTTTAGACGATGGCCGTATTCTTAAAATCGTAAATATTCCGTACTCTCGCGACCATAAAGCTGTTGTCATTTCTGAAACGCAAATTTTCTCGAATAATACCCCAGTTAGAGGTTTAAGATCGACTACAGAACCTGGAAAAGTTATTGCAGTCACGAACAACCTTGTACGATTGGTGAATTTAACGAATTGTAATGTCGTTTCTACTTGCGCGTAAGTTAAATCATTTTAGCTGAAAATCTGGGGTAGTTAATATATGTTTTGAATTTTTAGGGAATGTGTAAAATTGCAAGATCCTCATTGTGCTTGGGATATTAAATTTCAAACGTGTACAGTAGTTAATGCCAATTCTTATGGAAAGAAATTTGTACAAGATGTAGTCCATGCTGACATTAAGAAGTGTCGAAGTGAATATGTTCCAGGTATAAAATTACTACTATATAAACAAATTATATAATTTAACAATCAATATCTATTTAGTTTATTTTGAAGAAAAAAAATAATGTTTAACAGCACTGTGTTATTTTCTTCAAAGCAAATAGAATTTTAATCCAAAAATGTTATAATTGTTAAAGATGAACTATTTTGTAATGTATAAAAATATATTTTTTATTTTATTTCTATTTACAGATCATAAAAAGGAGAATCCGCCGACTCTTCGAAACGAATATCATAATAAAGATAATGATTTAGATAACGAAATAACATATGGAATAGTAGACAATAATGAATTACAGAATGATGAAAAACCAAATCTTGAACAAGGTAACTCATTTCTAAATAAAATAAATCTGCAACTGTAGATTTCAATAGACTACTTGTTCTTTATCTTGAACTACGATTAAAGAATGTAAAAATTTGATGTTAGTAAACAAAATGATTTAATTTTTATGCGCTAATATGTTTTAGGCGTGTTTAAAATATTTCGCATTCATACCTTGAACTTTAGTGCCGTAACACGTACGAGTTTTGCGAATAAATAAGTGAAATTCTTTTCACTTTTCACTCAAGCATAGAAAATTAGTATTTTAATAATTGCTGACCCAAAAATGCAGTCACCATGAAATTTTTCGCATAAGAATACTTTTTCTTTGTCGCTGTTCAATCAGAAGTTATAATAATATCTTAAGACAGTTATTAGTAATTAATGCATTGCGTAATGATTTTCAGTGAGCGTGGAAGTGAAGGAACGTCTGGTGATCTACACAGCGGAAACTCTTCATGTGGTAGTTATTGCCTCCAGCATTGCAGCTCTGGCCATCGGTTTCGTAGCTGGGTATTTGTTCTCCCGGAGATTTCACCAGCAACCGCAGTTTGTTGAGACCCCCTTCATAGAACAACATAACCAACTTAATAGGTCAGTTTTGCTTGAATTACGCAATAAATTATTATAGGTTTGTTTGTCTCATTGAAAGTTTTCATATGATTGTATATTAAAAATAGAAATACAAATTTTTGATGTACGCATATATCACTTGTTTAAATTAATATTTCTTTAGTTTTAGACTATTTATGCTATTATCGAAATAATATTATTGTTCACATGTGCCAATATTTTTATGAAACAAAGACAATGACGTCAAACGGCGTTCCGTTTAAAAACAGTTCTAATTTTAAAGATGTCTCTACGTATTTTCTGTATTATTTGTATCATTAAGAAAGATGTTTTTAGCTCTTAACAGTGCTAGGAAAAGATGAAAATTTTTAAAAATAAGTAATAATATACATATATAGGTACCGTATATTTAGAGTTTACTTTAACGTGGAACAGGTTTTTGCATATACATATTTACAAATTTGTCAGCAAGGTATTATAATGTCCTTTTTAAAATGAAACATGGATTAAATTTGCGCTATTAATTTTACTGAATTTTGAACAATTAAAAGTTCAAGTAAACGTCTTTGGAACTATTGCAATGTCAAATATATGAGTTTTATAACCGATTAGCTAATACCCGGCATGCGTTGCAATGCCACTTAAAGAAACAAATTTTCTTAATTACATTGCATTTGATACCAAACAATTGACGAAGCAAGCTAGTCACTTCATTCCTTGCTTGCATGTCAGTACATTAGCGACGAAAGCTCGCCACTTCGTTTCTCGCTTCCATGTCAGTACATTAGCGAGGCAAGCTCGTCACTTCGTTTTTCGCTACCCTGTCATTACGTTGGGGAGAAAGCTCGTCACTTCGTTTCTCGCTTCCAAGGGAGTACGTTGAAGAGGTTAAGCTCTTCACTTCGTTCCTCGCTATCATGTCAGTACGTTGACGAAAAAAGCTCGTCACTTCATTCCTCGCTTCCATTCTTTTCACGTAACTGATATGTATTCTGTATATGACTCATATCGGATTATAAATACAATTTTTCGAAATATCCCGACCCCAGTGCCACCTAGCAGGCCCAAACTAATTTAGAAACTTTCGCGGGGATGAAGCTTCCCAAAGTTTCATCGCAATCGGATGAATGGTATAGGAACTCATACGGGACAAACAATCATATAAACACAAACTTTCAACCCCTATTTTGCACCCTTAAACGTTTTGGCTCTGCGTTGATGTCAGTCACGCGAAAAAGGCCTTCTTCTTTATAATAATAGTATAGATTAGGTTATATTTTTATTAGCTATGTTTCATTTAAAAAAATGTGTTAAAAAGATTATCTGTTACAATTACCACAATTAATTTCATAGCGTCTTTAAACTAACGATTTTAAATATGAACTATCCTTAGAATTACCACTTAGTGAAAGTGGCATGATATTTCTATTCCATAAGTGGAAAGTTTGGAGTTTGCAAGCTTCTCATTCAGTATTTACAATTAACGCTATAATTTTGTTGATATGAACGGTAGCATTGGTTTTCGTAAGTCAAATTGCAATTGTTAATTCTAATTGCTAATTGGACAGCTCTAAATGCAGATTAATCATTGATATTAAATTCGTAATCATATATATGAAAAATCCTGTTTCATGTTAAAATAAACTCAAGATATAACTAAATCTAATTGAATATTATTATTTTTTAAACACAAACAGTTAAAGTGATGTAAGTTAGAGTTTTTTAAATTTAAATGGTACAGAAAACACTTTATCTACTTATTCAATAACAGCAATTTTATGATTCCATAGTGATTTTTATGTTTTAATGTTACAGGTTAACGAACATAGGACCAAATTCAAATGGAAGTGGCTTTCTGCCACCAAGAGCGAACAAAGCAATAAATTTGGTAGTGAATGTGACCCCACCTCAAGTGCCATCGAAAAAAGACAATTTAGAATCCAGCAAGGATTTAAACATTTCCAATGAGGGTACTTTACAGAAAATAAAGAAGACATATATTTAAATGAGCAATTAAGCAACAAACTATTTTTAAATCAATTTATATCAATGGTATTAATGAATGTGTATTTTTATCCCCATTTTAGTTACAGTGTTTCAGTCAGCTAAACATTGTGTTTGTGCTCACTGAATTTAATTTGTAAATTAAACTAGAAGTTTCTTTGTTAAATAACTTTTATCTAACAGAGAAAGTTGTAAATATTATTCATTCTAGTTTAATTTTCGAATTAATATTAATATTGAATTCAATTAGCATAAGTTTGTTGATATGTTGTCTACAATTATGTTGAATTGTTAATATAATAAGCGAATCTTACAAAAAATGTGGGATATAAAATAAGATAAGAAGAATGCTTGATGAAATGAAACCAATCGTGAAAATGTACTAGAATTATTAATACTCATTGGGTGCGTTCGGCGGGCTCACAGCGGTCGCAGCGGCTGCAGCGCTGTCAAATGTCACTCGTCCAGCGGACCGCTGTCTGCAGCGCTTTTTGACAGCGGCTACCACAGCGTTCGCAGCGTAAACTAACTACGATTTCTTTACACAGCGTATATCTATCCTTGTCTAGAATTGTCATTATTTTTACAATATTTTCTGTAACTCTATACAGCTTTATAAAATTATTAATAATATCATCTAAAACCATTATTACATTGATTTAATTATTGCAATAAATTGTTTACACTATGTAAATAAACTTTTTTGGCAATTTACTTGAACTCTTGACGTTTGAAAATAATACGCGGGAATTGCGTTCAGCGAATTCGCAGCGGCTGTTACCCAGCAGCTGTGTGACGTCACACAGCGCTTTTAAATCGGCTGCACATCGGCTGTGGCCCGCCGAACGCGCCCATTGACTCGAATTTTATAAAGATCTGAATGTGTATGATAACAATATTTTATGATTAGTTTTAATATTAAATTTCAGGAGAGGGCTGGATTTTTATATCGTACTCCGTCCGCAATCCGTTGAAGTATTTTATTATAACGTAGTTAAAAAGTTAAAAAACAAGTGCAACAGAAGTGAAAAATCATGTAAACAAGAAATTCTACATCCGTCCTTAATTCCTGAAATATTATGTTTTATGTCAGTACCCACCGTTTATTGAATGTAATGTTTGTGGGAATATTTTAACATGTATAGTAAGCAATAAGAACAATTATGAATAGAAATTATTGAAGAAAGATATATTTCTTGTGGCTGTGATATAGCGTGTGCCTATATCTTTGCTATGTTGTATGGTAACTTCAGAATATCATGTAACGTGTATTTTTGTATAACTAAAGTAATTATATGCGAGAAATTAATTGTTGTGAAACTGTGCTCATTTAACACAATCATAAATTCATGATAGTCTCGAATAAGCACGGTTGTTTGACTATTTGTACAAAAAGTAATGGTATTGGTAGAGTAGGTGTGACTCAACATTCCAAATAAAATCAATAAATATAAGTATTAAACAATAAATATACCCTGTCTTTTTCGTTTTAAATATATACTTGCATTACGCATGCAGTACATACAATTAATTCATTTTGATAAGTTATCAACCTAGCGTAAAAATGAATGAAGTTATGAATTTTCATGAAAGTAAGAAGTATGTCATGGTAGGTGGTTCTCATGTGGGACGGTTGCGTAACTGAGAAACTCATGCCGCATTAGTTTTTTGGAAATAAATATCCAGATATTGATGTATGGACCGCCTTTTTCTTGTAGTCCATTCACATAATCCCCGCATTCGCATACGTCATAAAGTCACGTGTGCTTTATTACCGACAGAGTACGAAAGGATACTTGTCACGTACAGTAACTTATCTCTTTATAAATGTCATTCAATTGTTGGTGCTATTAAATGTGTGTTTTAAATGAAAGTATAATATATCAAATAATTTCATAACATGTGCTAAAATGAGCTGGTTGCGAAATAGCTCATTTCGATCAAATGCCTCCCGACAAGGTAGGTCCGTATTTAGGACGGACAATCCTTGTGATCCCACGGCTTGCTTTGATAGTTTTAAAGAGCATTGGCAACAGGCATCGAAAATAATTCAAAGGAATCAGGTATGCGATTGTTTTGGCCTCAATTCAGTTTAGCATACTAACAAATCTGTTTATGGATCTTAGGTTATGTTTATCAGTTGTCGATATGTTATTTGTTGTGGTATTTTCAGCAATTGCCCAGTCACGATGATGTTTTGGGGGTAGTAAATCATTTAGAGCAGATGGTTACCCTTCTGCTCTATGATGTTAGTGGACACGATACCTTAACGTTACCAGTAGGTGATACTTCAGCACCATGTTTGGAATACCTTCTGAGTGAAAACATTTTGCACAAACTTTACGAATGGGGAATTCGTACTGGAAGGTAAATAATTCAGAGATAATACATTATACTTTTAGTAAAACTATTCAATTTTTAGGTATGCGAACGCAGTTCGGTTAGAACAACTGAAGTTGTACGAAATGTTAGTTAGTCAGTCAAGACATCAGTTACTCGTCCATGAACCATTTTTAAAGCCACTATTGAAGCTACTTATGTCATGTTTGAATGAATGTTTCCCAGACGATGTAGAAAAAAGATTAGTCCTTTTATTAAATCAGTTATGTGTGTTGTTAATGCAAAACATCGATCTGTTGGATTTATTTTTTTGTACCTCAGCCGAAGACAAAGGCGTATCAAAGTGAGTCTATTTTCATTTGTTTCAATTTTTCATTTAGTTCAATTGTTTATTGATTTTCACTAACGTCAGTTGTCATTCATACAATTTCGAACAAAAATATTTGCACAGATTATTTAGATAAGATTACAGTGAGCAAGATTAAATTAAATATTTATTTTGATTTGTAGGTTTGTTATATTTTCATTACTAATACCATTCATACATCGAGAAGGTGCTATTGGAATGCAAGCACGGGATGCATTATTGTTATGCATGTCACTTTCTAAGAAAAACAAAAGCGTTGGTGTATATATTGCAGATCACTCTAACATTTGCGTCCTTCTAGCATCAGGTAAATAATAATTTCCAACTCAGATTTTCTCTGTTGAATTATACAATAATCTGTATAACGGGGTCCATAGCAAAATTTTAATATTTTATTTATGATACTAGATATGAAAATTAAATAAATCAATAAATTATTAATAGTTTACGAGAAATTAATTATTAAAAATTAGGAGAAAGGATACGTAACGTAGATTTAGTGAAAGAAAGACAGACATATTGGGACAGAAAGAGTTAGATACAAATATCGCATACGTCAGTTTCATATTGTTTTGGCCTACCTCAATTGATTTCTTGATTGGTTCCACCAAAACTACGTCACATTAAGGTCTGACTCGCATTATTTGAATTTCAAATTGAAAATACCATAAAACTATAAGATTATATGTAGGTTTTTATTATTATAATGAGAAAACAGAATGGTTAATTAATTATTTTTAATTTGTTTGAACGTTTTTTTTTTTAAATAAATGAATAGATATATCATTACGCCATTTATCCAATATTTGGAGTGGTACTCTCCTTAGAGCAGATCTCGGTATATGATATATTTTTTGTCCTCGATTAGTAGCCTTTAAATAATTTCCTCTAAATATGTTAATAGATGAGAACCATAAAAGTAATTTTCATGTGGTAAATTTATATGTTGGAGTCGAATTGAAAATTTTATTATGGATTACTCGTTTTATAAATCGCATCGAGCCGCACTGTCCTGTTTCTCTAAAATGTGCTTAATTTCGTCACGTTAACCACACTGCCGTACATTTATAAATAGTAGTTCTTAAAAATTAAACCCCGTGTTCTCACCTAGTCATTTCGGACAAAGTTTCAATTAGCACTACTTCGCGTGTAACAATGTATAGTGAAAGAGTGCTATTTGTAATTTTGTTCGAAATGACGAGGTGAGAATACGAGTTTAATCTCTGTGGCATCTTTTAAGGTTTAAGCGGACTTTATTCAGTGTTACCACATACTTTAAATGATATTGAGGCAGAAGATTGGCACAGATTTACGCCAGACGATGTGAATGACATAAAAGATCTTGCTGCTTTCATGAACTCTTTAGAATTTAGTAATGCCGTTGCTCAAGTTGCCCATCCAAAAATTAAAGAACAATTACATGAATTTCTTTATAGAGGATTTTTAATACCCGTAATGGGACCTGCACTGTTACAAGTAAGTCATTAAAAGTTTATAACCAATAAAAATTCTTTACATTCATTATTTTATTTGTTCAGAATAGCGTAGAAGAGCAAATAGCTGCGACTGCGTATTTGGATTTACTTTTAAGATCCGTTACAGAACCTGGCTTACTTATGTCAGTTGTTAAATTTTTATTGGAAGTTATTTACGACGGAAAACGAATATTTCATATTTTAATTAGCCGGATTAAGGACAATACAAGGGTAAGATTTTCCAACTTTTTAATTTGTCGCGGTATCATAATTAAATATTATTACATTGAAAGGAAATTTCTAATAGAAAAATTAGTTTTTTGAAAACCTTTCATTGTAATAATCAAATCTAACAAAATAAATTAATTATTCTTCTTCGGTAATTTTCATAATGTAATTTCACTTAAAGGTTATATGTCATGTGTCCCAAATAATCTTAAGTAACATTATTAATAAGAACAATAGACTCTTCAACCACCGTAAAATTAAGCATATTTGGAACAAATTTTCAACGCTTGAAAACATTGTCAAAAAATATAACACTTTATTTAAAAAGTAAATATTACGCCTGTAATTAATTGTTAAAAGTACATTATTTTTCTTGTGACGTCAGACCGACTACTGACAAATCGAGTTTGCGCGCGCATAATCTTGGCGTTGAGTGTTGTGTTCTGTCAGTTGTATTATTGTTTTTATTTGTTGAAATCTTTAAATTCTCATTAAAATTACAATTGTGGTTATTAAGTATTGTTTTGTGCCAAGTTGTGAAAACAACAGCAACGAAAATTCAAAATTATGATTTATTTCAGCGCTGTTATGTCACTAAAACGTCACAATCTTTAGTAATTAATTACAGGCTTAATTATATTCATATAGTAACGTCTATTTTCGAAAAAAAAAAAAATTGGTTGATGAGTCTACTTTCATACTGAAGATCTATGAAAAATGTTAATCACATAATATTATTTTTTAGTTAAGTCTCGTATCACTTGCATTATTTGAAACTTTGGTTGATTTAAACTGTGAAGACATTATGTTAGAATTAGTATTTCAACATTTAAAACCGTGCATGCATCTTATGACGTCGCAAATAAAACTATTAAACGATTTCGATCCTTACTGCCAAAACGTTGAAAAATTTTTACTCTTGACACCTCTGTGCTGTATACACACAACTTCAAGACGACCAAGTATTGAAAGTAGATCTCCGAGAACTTCAGTCTCAAGTATAGAACAACCAAAAATTGGAGTTACCAATTGGAACCACTACGGCACGCAAATATCTGAGTCACTTTACGGCAACTATCACGCATATTTGTGCGACGCAAGAAATAAAATCGCTGCGTGTAAGATGGCGTGCTCATCTTGGAGTAATAAGTACAATGGCAGAGAATCTTCTAAGTTACTTTCTACATCAAAAAGTAGAGATGTCTTAGAAGAATTTGAATTACTCCTCTCCAATTCACAAACAAGCGAAGGAGGCTCACAAAAAGACACCTTTTCTGAAGTCAATGACACTTTAAATGGTAAATTTTATGTTGCATTGTTTATAAATGTTTGTAAAAGAGTTCGCAAATAATCGAATAGTCATGGCAAGGCTTTATGGAATTACTACATCAAAATTAAAAATATTTTATTTAATTTTACTGTTTCCTTTAATTTAAAGATATTTTAATTTTTATTTGCACCACCATGACTCCTCGATGAGCCTAATTTCAGATGGCCTGGCTTACTGTGTCTGTCTTTTTTGTAGAAGAAAACACAACTTTAAATAGTTTACAATCCTTAGGTGAAAGTAGTGGCTATGAAAGTTTAAAGTTCAAATTTGATGATGGACAATCAAGCGAGCAACAAGGAAGTTCGCTAAATACTCCTGTTTGGCAAATATCACAAGTTAGTGACGAAAACAACGAATGCGAAACTGAATATTTTGAAAACACATCTTACGAAAACGCTTCTATAGGTAACATCAAAATAATAAAATGTAAGAACTAAATTTATTGATTTAAATGTGTGTAGGTTTGTTTTTGAATGTTCTGTTTGACAAGATGGAAACAATGATTTCTAATAACTTGTATGTAAATTTACATTTAACGGGATTATTCTCCAGACTGGCTATTTATTCACATCCATTATTACGAACTTATTTATTAAATTACAAATTAGTATTACAGCCAAATGTTCGATCACTATTTCAAGTAAGTAAAGACAGGTGGATATCTAATTTCGTATGATTCATTATCCTTATTTTTAAGGTAATAGGTGCACTAAAGCAAAAAATAGATGAATACATGAGTCAGCAAGCAGATGCAGAATACGAAATCAAGCAAGCAAAATGGTTCTTAATTGAAAGAGAAACAAGACTTTTCAATGCAAGAAAAAGAACCATTGAAGGAAACTCGACCCCAGTGAATAATTCTCTCGTCATAAACGATCCTTTCAGGCGAGACGAACCAAAACGAAGAAGTTTAACTTCTTCATTATCTTCAATGTTTCGAAGAGCAAGCCACGCAGAACCCACAAGTTTACTCTCCCTTAATAAAGAAGAAGAAAGATTGGATTCGATCCACTCTACAAGCAGTGGTCAGTTCATATGGTACAAAGATAAGTCTGAGATAAAAAGCTATGCTCTTAGCGCTGTCATTCTAGAAGAATGGTTGAAGGAATTGGCAGCAATCTCGCAGGAACATACCATAGCACAACTTACAACCGCCGTAAAATAATAATCTGTGATCTATTTTGTTTTAAAAGATTTTAAAAATATATTTACATATTTTATGTATTTGAATGAAAGTGTGAAATGTGCAACATGTATATAAAATCGTGTACAATATTAAATTTTATTGCTTCACTTCGCCAAATTTGTCAACCTTTAAATTAATAAAAAATATTAACATTTACTTGTTATTGATTGAATGTTAATCTAACTAAGTTCTTGACAAAAAATAATACTGAAAGATGAACACAACAAATGTAATTGAGTCAAAATTGTGACTGTATATTTGGCCAAATCTAGCAAATGATTGAAATTTTAAGCAAATGCTAATTTTAAGTATGATTTATTAATAATTATGAATTAGCGAAGATAAATAATTGATGAAATTTATTACAGAATATCTATTAGAAAAATAATTAAACGAAGTCATAAAATTTTTCTTTTTTGATAATAGTCCAACAGTTTTGGCAAATCTCAAAGATATTTTCAAAAAACGAAGATATATAATGGCTAAAATATAAAATAAGTTATTGTTCTTGCAAGTAAAGATACAATACGTTGAAATTTCTACACCAATATGGGTACAATCAACATAAAATCAGGTGAGCTAACAATGTTTATATTAAATATTTAATAATATAATATATATAGACCTACATTTTGTATTATTATTCTATATCTGTTTAAGCTATCACTTTAATGTTTCAAAATACGACCCCGACAAATATAAAATCAGAAAATATCAAATGTTAATTAGAAAGATATATTTTTCTTTTATATATTTACCCTTTATAAAACTGAATAATAAATTAAGGTACAAATTCCTCTTGGCGCGAAAATAATATTTGAAAATGGCTATAAAAGAAAAATAGTTTTGCTGCAGTTGAGAACACTGATTTCGCAGAATTGCCAACACATATTTTATTTTGAAGTCTCCTAAACATGCTGCTACCCGGATATAAAATTTTAAAATACGCGGAAAACGTCTAGTAAATATTAGAGCGTTTATGTAAATTTCTAAAATAGTAATCCGAGCAGCAACAACTGCAGGAGTCTTCACATATAGAGAAGAAATATCTATTTCCTATCGTTGGTAATACTGATAACAACAAAAATCATTGTCACCAACATTTCTAATACAAATTCTTCTACGTATCCGAAGTCTCCTATAAATGTTGTTGCCCGGATATGAACCTTAAAAATACACAGAAAATGTATTTCAATATATGCGCATTTTTAAGATAATATCCGGGCAGCAGAGACTCCAGGAGTCTTCAAATATGGCATATAAGAAATTAATTTTTGCTGTCGTTGGCATCATTGATTACAAAAAAAACGTCAATGTAGCCAACTCAAATTATTTTTCTTATCATGTTTACTACTTCACACTCTGTATTCCGGATACAATATTTCAGAATTGCATAAACTAAATATTACTGAATGAACACTATCCGATGTTTATGTTAACAATTTGACGTATCTAACATAGTTTTTCAATATTATAAACACAAAATTATCAGTAAATATAAATTAATTTTTTTAAGTTTTTGAAATACAAATTAAATAAATGAATTATATTATCACGCTATTAAAAATTTAAACCCTCATATCTCGAAAACGGTAAGTGATATCGCAAAAATAACGAAATTTTATCCGCCCTCGTCTACCCTATATGAAATAACTCCCTCTACAACATATTAGTAGGACAAGGGTGTAGGGCATACTCTTATCAATTAAATTTTCACTGCTCCATTTAATTTTATAAGGGCTGTATCTCTGAAAGGGTAAGAGATTTATTCAAGGATCGCATTTGAAATCGTATCGCAAGGTCTGATATAGTTTAGCTGTAGCAACAAATGGCAGTATGGGTATTAAAATTTAATAATCACATAAGTATTTTCTTAAGACAAACGCTAATTACATTTTAATTTCTTAAATCGTGTGGTGGATATTAAATGAAAGTCATGTTATTTTAAAAATAAATGTTTATATTATCATTTATTATATTACATTCAAATTTAATTATTGTTAACTTTATACAAATACATTTATTTATTGATACAAAAAATAAAGATTTTCGTCCACGGGTGAAGACGCTGGACCCACAAACAGCAGCAGATGATCCCCAGGTCTGCGCAGATGCTGTCGGAGCCTCCGGACACTGCCCACGGAACTTGAAGCACTGAAAAGAAATGTCAATAAATGACATTTTGGGTGAAAATGAAATCACCCTAGGGTTGGGATATATAACCCTTGGCTCTTACACTCACATATATATTTGGTAGCAATAATAAATTATCAAATGAGATATTTCTCAATTCTACAATTAACCTAAAGCTGCGAGACTACAGAATTTTAGCTCAGATAATTTAAGAATAATGAACCAGAGAAAAATATCCGCCATGACAGATAGATAAACAATTTTATATCACTGGTATATTCTAAATTAACAATAGTAGCTTAACAAATGAGATATTTCTCAATTCTACAATTAAACTAAAGATGCTAATTTGAGACTATAAAATATGAATAGATGAACATTTTATATCGCTTATATCTTTTTAATTAACAATAATCAATTATCATATGTTATATTTCTTGACACTACAATTAATATAGAGATGAAAATTTGAGACTAGAAATTTGTTCGCCATGATAGACAGATACATATTTTTATATCATCTATATCTTCTTAATTAACAATAATAAATTGAAAAATTCAATATTTTCTAACTCTATAATTAATCTAGAGTTCAGAAATTTTGACTGGAACATTTTAACTTAAACAATTTTTAAGAAATTTATGAAATTAAAATTTCAAAATGGCATCACATCAAACAATTTTATTTCGCCAGTAACTCAATAATGTTTAGCAAAATTTTAACAAATCTATTATTTCTTATTACTAGATACCGTGTTCCATTCATCTTTGTCAGAATTGACGCCATAACTTTAATTGTTTTTGATGACATTAACAAAATAAAAAAACTCAATACGATATCGTTCATTTTTATTTCGTTAATATGTCAAGTATTTTTCACAAAATATTTAAATTTAATAATTATTACGGTTATTATTCCCATGAAATCTATAATTTCAATCATTGATATGATAACTTAAATACTTTATGAGAAAATAAACAATTGGACATTCTTCCAGATGTGCAGTCGTTGATTCTTGACGAAGATGTAGCTGTTTACCTCGAGGTTGGTCGTGTGATTCGCTGTATCGCCAGAACTGAAAAGAATCCCGAGGAACCCTGCCTGAAATATTAGCATCATTGCAACCTGGAAAGTACAAATTAAATATAAATAAATAATTTTATAAATAAATATATAGATTAAAACAATATTCAAATTACAACATTTTGAAGTATGAAGAAGCTGCAAAACAATCTTCAAATTGACAATTTCTGCTGAAGACCATTCCAGATTATTTTAGAACTATCATTGTGGCCATAGAAGGTAAACCAGATGGTTCCATTTCTCAAAAGTAATTGTAATCTACAAAATACAACATAAAATTAGTTTGTGTTTATATCAACAAATAGGTTAAATGTTTTATCCCATATACCTACGTCCTTTTGCTATTTAGCAGACAGTCCAGTAATATTTTGATTGGTTAATTCTTCTGGGTCTAATACCAGTTATGAAATTATTCTTGCACCTCATCCCGTGTACTCTAATTTGACAGCTGGTAGCTAAAGATCATGCTAGAAGATGTTGTTGGTTGAGATATTTAGTTGTAAACTTGAAACAAACATTCCAGTAAATTTACAGCGTAGAGAAAAGATGCTAAAGAAGTACCCATTACCTCAAAACTGGAAAGAAATTTATGACAGAGGCTGGTAAATTAATCTAGCTTCTAGCAGCAATTATTGTTTTATATTCTCATTTTTACAGTGGGAGATTTTCTTACTGGGACACTGAAAAGGATCTAGTTGCTTGGTTACCTCCTAAACATCCAAAATCAAGTAAATATCTCATTTATATTACCTGCAGTTTACTTTTTTGATTATTAGATAGGTCCACGTTTTCGATGCCATATGTAACTGTGGGAACGAAAACTGTCTTATAGTCATTTTGGTGGTTTCCGAAACTTCTTTCTTTCTCAGGAAGTATGCTTTAATTCAGCTAAGTACACGGTTTCCATTACTTATTTATTTATTAGCCGTAATAGCCATATAATCAGCATAGAGCATTAGTAGTGAAATATTTATGTTTTCCACAAGCCAACTCTAAGAGGCTAAAACACTTCTCTTAAAACACCCAAAAACAGAGTTCGTGGTACCAGCGTATATATCGTATCGTATATACGATCCGGATATTCAGTTCCCGTAAATTGAAATTCAATTGTAGATATATATTTACGTGTGTTTCCATATTTCGTTGGATGACTTCTACATATGTACCCATGCAGTTTCAGTTTATGTTACAGAACCTTGCACCGTTACACAATGAATAATTTACTATTATGTTAACAAAATTATATAAGCTTAGTAAAAGTAGTTCAAAACAAATTTATTTAGTAAAAATCTAGTCACATCTATTCTTCTCTAATATATTAACCCTGGAACGTCACACTGAGGTCTAAGAGGCCCCACGATTTTCATCTAATTTTCCACATGCGCAGCATTCCCATAACTTCAATGCTAACTCATTGTAAATTCAGTTTCTATAATCCTGAACAAATATTCAATATGTAAAATCCTTATGTGTTTGTTCTCATAACCCAAAACAATAAAAAAAAAAAAAAATAAGTTTTGGCAAAATGCTGTGTTTTGAATAAAATATATGGTTCAGAAAAGTTATTAACTTTTTAATGTCTTTCTATAAACCTAAACAAATATTTCATAAGTAAAATCCCTAGAAAAATTACATCCAGTTACAGAAAATTAGTTTATCTTTTCTTGGTGTTTCCAGACCCCAGTGTGACGTTTGAGTAACTGTGAAAGTAGTGTGACAGTCCAGGGTTAAACAGATATTTGTCAAAACTATAACTATACCTCACATAATTTGACCAAAGCACAATCATGCCTAACCAAAATAATTTTATCTTGGACTGGATGTTATGCACTGTATTCCAGTCCATAATTTATATTGTTTTATATAAAAAATAAAATAAATATATCATCACGCCTTTTTCTCATTATGGGTGTGGCACTTTGCTTACGCAGATTTTGATAAGTGATATATTTTTTTCGTGTGAAGTGCGGTTATCAGCCGTCAAATCATAGCCCTCAAAGATGTTAATGGAGGAGGAATCACAGGGGTAAATTTAAATTGGTAACTGTCGGCAGTAGGATGCGTTACCACGGAGCTATTTACCCCATTTATTGTATTATTTTCCTTGTAATGTTTCACTTCTGCCTCAGCGATTCAAGTAAGTTGCTGATGACAATTACCTAGGTCCTAGATTTCGAACGGCTATTCACCATGCTTTCTTACTTCCTTTAACTAGATATTTCTTACATATCAACTCACAACTGCAGTTTAAAATTGTGTCTCATACACTTCATTACTTCCTATTAATTTATTAAGAATTATGCAACCTATGCTAGATATTATTTGTATACCCGTTAGCTAAGACAGCTCGATTGGTATTATCAACTTACTTTTTAATATTATACCATTTATTTAATTAAAGAACACGTTAATTATTGCAGGAAATGTGCGGATAAAGCCGAATGTCCAGAGTATTATCGCTACGTTTTAGCCTACGTTTCTGGAGGAGCTGCATTTTTTGGACTGATCACTTTAGGATCGCTTCTACTACCTCAACGACCTGTCACAATCTGCGAAACACGAAACTTGTAGTTCTGTTTGTACACACAATTTTACAGTGTCATTTGTCTATTATCATTTTTACAAAAAGAAATAATTACAATCTTTTGTAGAGTAGAATTTCTGGGTTCGTTTTTAAATATTAGTGGCCACTTGCAGGAACAAAACTTGACTTAAATAAATAAATATTTGAAGTTATTGTATTTAGTTTATTTTTTATCACTGATTTATATTTGAAGGAGAAACAACTCAAATTAAAGTCTTGTTAGTGCAAGTTACCAATAGAAACTTTTACTTTTTGTAAATTACACTTGTACAATTAAAAAATCTGGAGGAAACTAAAATTTACAATATATATAATAAATCTTCTATTATGCCATTTGGAATATGATTTTGTTTTATATTTTACTCCTTAAAATAATTTAGGAAGAAATGCCCACGGAATATAATTTCTCAGGTAAACTAAATGATGATTTTTCAGCGTTACTAAAACAATTACGTACAAGTTATGTTGATGTGGATTTTACCTACAGGTAAAATCGCTTCGCTCACAATTTTCATAAATAAACCCTAAGCCTATACAATTCTCGCTCGACAAATCACAGTACGTAATTTTAATGGAACGTACTTAATGATAAGTTCATTTCCACGTTCCAACGTTGAACGAATAAAGTCACCCCTTAAATCGACAGTTTCACCGCCTTAAAATATTAAAAAATAAAACAAATAATGAAATAATTTTATATGAGCATTTTTATTCATATAAACAGCAATTTATTAAAATCTGAAATACACCATGTAATGTTTACATAATTTTAAAAATTTTGCAAAATTCCAAAAAATTAATAAGTGTTTGTTATAGCATGCGTTTATATATCTACCAGAATAACTTTAATAATACTGTTATTGGTAACACCAGCTTCTACGAATGATTTGTTCTGCGGGATTTTTCCTAAATTTCTCTTTGGATGAATCGTACGCAGTTCTATTATTTTATTTTCCCAGCTTCCATTGTTAGGTAAAATAATCATTTCTGTTAAGCCTTCGACGACATCCTGCAAGAAATTATTTCAACATGCATCAGGATAAGAAGGATAATATTTAGGTCGTTGAAAAAGAAAGTGTTGTTTACAAAAATTATACAAGGGAGGATGGTTGAGAAAGAAAATTCTGGGAAGAATACTATTTATATCGATTATTCATGTAATACACGGCGGACTACAAGTTGAATAGTGAAACCATTTGGAATAATTGTGTTATTATTTGTTGTTGTGTTATGGAATTTTTCCTCCCTTTGAAAGTAATACTGTCCATGTCTGAAAGAAATATCGTCCATGTATTAGACTTAATATTAGCAATTTTGGAGTACATAAGATGAAATATTGATTTGAAACCTTATATTCAATTTAGGCCTATTGTCCATTTTCAACCTATATTTGTGAAAATTTCAAAAGTAAAAAAAATCCACACAATATCCGTGAAGTTACAAAATATATAAGATCAAACGGTCGATTCAACGGAAAAGTCAGGTAGTTGTAACAATAATTGATATGTTTTAACCATATTAAACAGTTTTAAATCAACTTCATCGCAATTAATTATATTTCTGTGTTTTTTTTTACATTTTTGGTTCAAAATAAGAATAACATTGGTCGATATACCGATATGCGTGCTTTTTGGGTTCAAAATATTCTTACATAGTTTTTAATTTATCACTACAAAAATATTTGCAAAGTGATAATGCTTAAAATATTATATTCTCTGAGTAACGATAATTAAATGCTTTTAACATTTTTTACAACTCTCACAAATATACAAAATGGACCAATGGCAGTATTGATTTGTGTTTTCCAAGATTGTTGACGCATACAATACCTAAGAAACTTACATCATATTTCGCGGACTTGTGGAAATAAATTCTTTGAATTATCATTCCATCTATTATGAATGAATACTGGCAATACCGCGCCATAAATCGATCCATGAGAATTTCAGGCTCATGAAGTAAATCAAAAACTCTAAAAAAAATGAATTGAACATATGAGTTAAATTTATACATAAAAAACATGATTTGCTAATTTTAATACACACTACTGAATTAATGAAGCTTCTTTTTTTAGAATAAAATTTAAATAATTAAATTATACTTTCTAAATAATATTTTGTAAAATATAATTAAATAATCTCCGACTTAAACAACTTTAGAGATAGAAAAAAATTCCAAATAAAAATTGTAGCTAATACTATTTTACAACTTTTTTTATTATAAATAAAATTTACCCAAAATACCTTCAAGTAAACTACCACCTTCAGTTGATGCATTGCTACCAATATCTAATCAGCCCTTTATATAAACATCCATGTTCCAAATATGAAATTTTAAAATGACTGTTATTAGAATCTGATTTGGCTACATACATCTTAATTATACTTAAATTCTAAATGGTACAAATTGTAGAAAAAAGTTTCAAATAAAAATTGTAGCCAATGATTATTTTATATATTTTTTATAATCATAAAATTTACTTTTAATTCATTTATTTATTGAATATGTTAAAAAAAACCTGACAAGTCTACAAATAAACTACCATTTCCGGTTGATAGATTGCTCCCAAAATTTAATCAGCTCGTAATATGACGTTGTGAAAATAATGAAATCGTATTCTAAAACTCCTAAAATGTGCTTGTCTATTGAAAACTCAATATCGAAATTTTGACCCATCACTATTCCTCCCTTACATGTAACTTTAGTAATTGTTCCTGTTACTCCTATCGCGGAGCATAGGGCTTGAATTTCAACGGGTTTCATTAACCAAATGCTTTACTTGCATTAGCAAAGACAACTGCAAGGAACCACCAAATTATAGTGACCTCCGAATCACCCAAACCAATTGTTTATTAGAGCTACAAATTTTAATTTTTTTTTTGAAATTCAAGACGTATCGTGAAGCGCACGAACCCTGACCGTTTGATTTCAACAGAAAAAGCTGCTGACTGGGTATAAAATATTACAGTATGAGCTTAAAACTGAAAACTTAAATTTATCACGACCTAGTACACCACGCAACATGTTATGAACGTAGACTTCTCCAGAGAGAATATTAATTTTCGAGTTGGTCGGTCTACCCCGAGTATCCAGTCAGCAAGCTTTTATATAAAATCACTAGAGTAAAGTACCTCTCTGGAGAAGGGTACAATGTTCATACGTTTCAGTGGGATGTACCAGGGCATATTGATCTGGAATATGAATTTTATAGCTGCTCGGTCTACCCGGTGTATACAGTCAACAAGCTTTCATATAAAATCACTAGAGTAAAGTGCCTCTCTGGAGAAGACTACAATGTTCATACGTTACAGTGGGATGTACCTTGTACCAGGTCATATTGAACTGGAATATGAAATTTCTAGCTGATCGGTCTACTCGTTGTGCTCAGTCAACAAGCTTTTATAAATCACTAGAGTAAAGTACCTCTCTGAAGAAGTTTACGTTCCTCATAATATGTTGCAGGGTACACTAGGTCGTGATAGACTTTAGTATTACGTTTTACGCTCATACTATAATGTTTAAAGCCCAGTCAACAGCTTTTTTTGCTGGTCTGTAAATTAGATTCACTCGTTCACATATGTGCGGGAGGTAAGAATATATTTTTAATTACAATATAGCGCGAAAGTATAAAACTTTAAAAATAAAGTTCGATCAACATCTAAATATTCGACTAGCTAGAAAACTAGACACGATAATTCATCCGGAATTTAAGTAGCATAGTCTTTTTCTAGTTATCGCTAAGAAATATTTGGCTGCCTTGTTCAACTTACTCTCGTAGCGAATCTGAATCAACAGCCATTAGCTCAAGATCGCTTCTTTCTCTGACAACTGTTGCCTCTGAAAGAGTGGCAGCTAACGAATCTGCTTGGAAATTGAGATTATTATTATCATTCAGGAGATGTAGCAATAGGTCTCCTAATTCATTTGCCATGTTACATAATATCATCTCATTGGCTGTTCTAGGAACTGTCTGGGCGATTTCCATCACTTCCGGAGGGATGTCTTCAACCTCATTGTAGTCAGTACTTTCTTCCACTGACTCATCGGAATCATATTCATCAGAATTTTCACTTTCTTCCACTGACTCATCGGAATCATATTCATCAGAATATTCATTTTCTTCCACTGACTCATCGGAATCATATTCATCAGAATATTCACTCATCCTGAACCTAAAATACACACTTTATTAAAAGACAATAACCATAAATTAAATATATCAGCAGCTTACAGTAATTTTAAATAATTAATGCAAGCTACTAGAATTGGATTCATAAGTTGAGTTATAAAACTATTTTTGTATAATATGATTGAGATCTCCTTCTCCACCGCTCCAGTTTTGTATATTCTTATTAAAATGCATGCAAACCAAGTCTATATGAATACGTGGCAAGAATGCGCATTAACTCCGCCAATCCAAATACATAACGAATGGTGTTACTTTAATGTGCACCATCAGTGAAATGTGCACTTCAGAGAAGAACTTTTAGTTATAGCACAGCATAAATGCTATAAGCTTATTACATTTATACTGTGATTTTAGTTTAATATTATGGTTGAAAAAAAAAAAATTAATGTCAAATGAAAAAGTATGTTTCGCGTAATAATTTAGTTATTTTTCTTGTAATAAACCATCGTGTTTCATTATCTAAAGTAGTAGTTACATTGTATTAATTGGAATGGACCATTTAAACTAAACAATCATTTAATACCTTCAACTTAAATTGGTTTGTCCAGGTGTAGCAAAAACACGGCACATATATACTTTATGCTACAGCTAACCAGTGAATATGGATAATGTATTTGTTTTTAATTATAAATATTATCAACATGCACGAAATTGTTTTCACTATTAATAAATCATCGACTTTATTGTTCTAACTCAAATTTTCTATATTGCGATAACGATGAAGGAACTCCAGATTAAAATAATAAAATAATACTTGCCTGCTTGCACGTATTTCACCAAACGTTATTGATAAACAAAATTAAATACGCTACAATACGTATTTAATAATAAATTGAATAAGATGTAATATTTTATTTAAGAAAAAACACTTTTTCACGAAGTTATCTAGCACTGTTTGCAATTGCTTTTCGTTGCTGTTTATAATTTTCTACGAGCATTTGTTTCAAACTTGCAGCAACTGACGGCGCTTCATTACATTGGCGCAATATTCAAATCTAAATAAAATTTTACATTTTTTTATGTTATTTGTGTATTATAACAAATAAATATTAAATATATATTATTATATAGAAATACATAAATGTTATTTAATTCACTATTTGCATATCCTAAATATTATAAATAATTTTAAATTGCTTTGTTAAGAACGTCCAGTAAATAATAGAGATTATACTAAATAAATTTTGAATGTATTAAATAATATATAAACAAAAATAATAATAATCTTTAAAAATTGTTACATTTGTTCTTGGAAAATAGTACTGAACGGATAATTGACCCATGCCAACTGTCAATGTCAGTTTTCGAGCATTTTTAAATTTTAATATGCCATTACCTCCAACCTTAGCAGCAAAATTAGCTAAGCGGGGTCTTATAACTCGTAAGAAATTAGAATATTAATTATTTAATAAATATAATTTATTTTATTATTTTAGCTAAACCACGAAACGAACCAAAAGGGCCTTCATCTTATAAAGGTTTTGAAGGATGCCCTAACAAATATAATATCCATCATGAGTGTACAAAATTCTGTCACGATGGAAAGTTGGTGTCTTGGAACCTAATATGGAATAATGACGTGATGATATATTTATTTGATTCTGCAGCAATAACTAAAAACAAAATGACAAAATAATAACAATTATAAACAATATTTACCGTATGTACATATGTTCTATTTTCTTAGTATTGCAGCAGGTCTTTATACAACATTAAAGTACGGTTTCAATGTTAAACATATAGAAATATAACTAAAACGCTTAAAATGCCTTCACACTGTAATGAAATTAATTAACAATGCAGCCATTTGCGATGAAGTGCAGGGCCGGATTTACGTACAAGCGGAACAAGCACGTGCTTGGGGCCCCCAACCCAAAAGGGCCCCCGGTCAACCTTTTTTTTTATTAATTATTCTTTTCCTTAATACATTTTTAAAGTAGAGAGTAGAGATAGGGGCCCCATCCCTTCCTCGTGCTTGGGGCCCCGCAAGCTGTAAATCCGGCCCTGATGAAGTGTCATTGCTAATTAGGAAATAATGGTTAAATAACAATAGCAATCCAACAGATGCCGCTAGGGTATTTGAAACAAATATACACATTTATTTTAACATATTTGAAAAATAAACACAACAAAAACTTTATTTTGCAACTGAATTCGCCCTGAAACACATTCTGCTTTACTTTCCGGAGATTTCAACGCCTGTTCAGAGCGCGAATATATTACAGCATCTTCAGGAACCTTCAGTTGTGTATTTAAGCTTTGTTAAAACTGTCATTGCTATTAATAATTTTAAAAAGAATTTGAATATGTTTATATACAGTTAATTTAATACAACTTTGTCTTAAGTCTTAAAAATATTTTTAAATGAGTGATGTGAATTATATGATTTCAAATCATATTGATTCACATTTCAAATTAAAACGCATTGCGCCGAATCCAAATTATTGATGTTTTTGAAAATAGAGTCTCCATGCGCATGATCGCACGAAACTACTGTGGAATTTGAAATATGCGGAAGTGGATCATAAAGTATTGTTTATATATTTAGCAGAAGATGGCAGCAGGACAGGCACTAGAAGTTTACCAGGTGGTTCGTTGTATCACGTTTTTATTAAAAGAGGGATTTTTTCCGTACAGTAGAGGGATATGTTCTACTTGACATCTGGCAACACTGGAAACGAACCTAAACCATCTTATAAAGGATGCCCTAACAAATATAATATCCATCATGAGTGTACAAAATTCTGTCACGATGGAAAGTTGGTGTCTTGGAACCTAATATGGAATAATGACGTGATGATATATTTATTTGATTCTGCAGCAATAACTAAAAACAAAATGACAAAATAATAACAATTATAAACATTATTTACCGTATGTACATATGTTCTATTTTCTTAGTATTGCAGCAGGTCTTTATACAACATTAAAGCACGGTTTCAATGTTAAACATATAGAAATACAACTAAAACGCTTAAAATGCCTTCAAACTGTAATGAAATTAATGAACAATGCAGCCATTTGCGATGAAATGTCATTGCTAATTAGGAAATAATGGTTAAATAACAATAGCAATCCAACAGATGCCGCTAGGGTATTTCAAACAAATATAAACATTTATTTTAACATATTTGAAAAATAAACACAACAAAAACTTTATTTTGCAACTGAATTCGCCCTGAAACACATTCTGCTCTACTTTCCGGAGATTTCAACGCCTGTTCAGAGCGCGAATATATTACAGCATCTTCAGGAACCTTCAGTTGTGTATTTAAGCTTTGTTAAAACTGTCATTGCTATTAATAATTTTAAAAAGAATTTGAATATGTTTATATACAGTTAATTCAATACAACTTTGTCTTAAGTCTTAAAAATATTTTTAAATGAGTGATGTGAATTATATGATTTCAAATCATATTGATTCACATTTCAAATTAAAACGCATTGCGCCGAATCCAAATTATTGATTCTTTTGAAAAATTGAGTCTCCATGCGCATGATCGCACGAAACTACTGTGGAATTTGAAATATGCGGAAGTGGAGCACAAAGTATTGTTTATATATTTAGCAGAAGATGGCAGCAGGACAGGCACTAGAAGTTTACCAGGTGGTTCGTTGTATCACCAGAACTCAGCAGAATCCAGAGGAACCCAGCGTGCAACACCATCCTCATTGCACCCTAAAAAGTATAAAACAAATGTAAATAAATACTTTAAAACATTTATAAATAAATATTAAGACTTAAAAAAATATTCAAACTCAAGTTTTATTGACAAATATTGAAATAAATAAATTACTACATTTTGAAGTGCGAAGAAACTGCAGAAGAATCTTCAAATTTGACAGCTGCTTCTGGTGATGGTTCCAAGTTGTTCTAGAATGATCATTACGGGCACAGAAGAACTAATCGATGACTCTACGTTCTAGAATCTGCAGGAGAACAAAAATTAGTTTGTGTTTATATCAATAAACAATTTGGTTAAATATGTATTTTGTTTTATTTACCTGCGCCCTTTTGATATTTGACAGATAGTCAAACAATGTTTAGATATCTCAAATCCTTAAATCCAATTATTCTAGCCTAGAGATTTTGATCCTGGGCGAAGAAGCTGCAACAGTTTATTACGGGCGCGATATGTCTCATTCTGCAGCAAGTGGTTGTTGTAGAGTCTTAGAGAACCCAGCATGCAATATTATCATTGCACTCTGAAATATATAAATGAAATAATATAAAAAAATTGCAAGCAATTATATATATTTTTAAATTGTTTAATTCATAAGTATTGAAATAAATAAATTACATTTTGAAGTATAAAGAAGCTTCAGAAAAACATTCAAATTTGACAGCTGCTATTGATGATGATTCCAAGCTGTTCCAGAACAATCATCAAGGCTGAAGATGATCTACTAAATGATTTCATTTCCCAGAAGCTCAGAAGAGAAGCATTCAAATGCGCAGATGAATCCTCAGATCCCATGAATTTAATTCTAGCTTATTCTCGGTGCTGTAATTTGACAACTACGACTTACATGGAGAACTGTGGTAGTAGACCTGTAACATTAAATTTGGTTGAATGACGGGATGTTATATTTGTTAGACTAATTACTTGAGTATTTGAAGTTTAATAAAAGAATTGTTACTAATAGACGTACAACTAAAATTGTTGTATCTAAATTATTACAAACAAATGTTTACGAACAAATATTGTTCTGCAGCTGCATATATCAACTCACAACACTGCAGTTTAAAATTGTGTCTCATACACTTCATTACTTCCTATTAATTTATTAAGAATTATGCAACCTATGCTAGATATTATTTGTATACCCGTTAGCTAAGACAGCTCGATTGGTATTATCAACTTACTTTTTAATATTATACCATTTATTTAATTAAAGAACACGTTAATTATTACAGGAAATGTGCGGATAAAGCCGAATGTCCAGAGTATTATCGCTACATTTTAGCCTACGTTTCTGGAGGAGCTGCATTTTTTGGACTGATCACTTTAGGATCCCTTCTACTACCTCAACGACCTGTCACAATCTGCGAAACACGAAACTTGTAGTTCTGTTTGTACACACAATTTTACAGTGTCATTTGTCTATTATCATTTTTACAAAAGGAAATAATTACAATCTTTTGTAGAGTAGAATTTCTGTGTTCGTTTTTAAATATTAGTGGCCACTTGCAGCAACAAAACTTGACTTAAATAAATAAATATTTGAAGTTATTGTATTTAGTATATTTTTTATCACTGATTTATATTTGAAGGAGAAACAACTCAAATTAAAGTCTTGTTAGTGCAAGTTACCAATAGAAACTTTTACTTTTTGTAAATAACACTTGTACAATTAAAAAATCTGGAGGAAACTAAAATTTACAATATATATAATAAATCTTCTATTATGCCATTTGGAATATGATTTTGTTTTATATTTTACTCCTTAAAATAATTTAGGAAGAAATGCCCACGGAATATAATTTCTCAGGTAAACTAAATGATTTTTCAGGGTTACTAAAACAATTACGTACAAGTTATGTTGATGTGGATTTTACCTACAGGTAAAATCGCTTCGCTCTCAATTTTCATAAATAAACCTTAAGCCTATACAATTCTCGCTCGACAAATCACAGTACGTAATTTTAATGGAACGCACTTAATGATAAGTTCATTTCCACGTTCCAACGTTGAACGAATAAAGTCACCCCTTAAATCGACAGTTTCACAGCCTTAAAATATTAAAAAATAAAACAAATAATGAAATAATTTTATATTAGCATTTTTATTCATATAAACAGCAATTTATTAAAATCCGAAATACACCATGTAATGTTTACATAATTTTTAAAATTTTGCAAATTTCCAAAAAATTAATAAGTGTTTGTTATAGCATGCGTTTATATATCTACCAGAATAACTTTAATAATACTGTTATTGGTAACACCAGCTTCTACGAATGATTTGTTCTGCGGGATTTTTCCTAAATTTCTCTTTGGATGAATCGTACGCAGTTCTATGATTTTATTTTCCCAGCTTCCATTGTTAGGTAAAATGATCATTTCTGTTAAGCCTTCGACGACATCCTGCAAGAAATTATTTCAACATGCATCAGGATAAGAAGGATAATATTTAGGTCGTTGAAAAAGAAAGTGTTGTTTACAAAAATTATACAAGGGAGGAAGGTTGAGAAAGGAAATTCTGGAAAGAATACTATTTATATCGATTATTAATGTAATACACGACGGACTGCAAGTTGAATAGTGAAACCATTTGGAATAATTGTGTTATTATTTGTTGTTGTGTTATTGAATTTTTCCTCCCTTTGAAAGTAATACTGTCCATGTCTGAAAGAAATATCGTCCATGTATTAGACTTAATATTAGCAATTTTGGAGTACATAAGATGAAATATTGATTTGAAACCTTATATTCAATTTAGGCCTATTGTCCATTTTCAACCTATATTTGTGAAAATTTCAAAAGTAAAAAAAATCCACACAATATCCGTGAAGTTACAAAATATATAAGATCAAACGGTCGATTCAACGGAAAAGTCAGGTAGTTGTAACAATAATTGATATGTTTTAACCATATTAAACAGTTTTAAATCAACTTCATCGCAATTAATTATATTTCTGTGTTTTTTTTTACATTTTTGGTTCAAAATAAGAATAACATTGGTCGATATACCGATATGCGTGCTTTTTGGGTTCAAAATATTCTTACATAATTTTTAATTTATCACTACAAAAATATTTGCAAAGTGATAATGCTTAAAATATTATATTCTCTGAGTAACGATAATTAAATGCTTTTAACATTTTTTACAACTCTCACAAATATACAAAATGGACCAATGGCAGTATTGATTTGTGTTTTCCAAGATTGTTGACGCATACAATACCTAAGAAACTTACATCATATTTCGCGGACTTGTGGAAATAAATTCTTTGAATTATCATTCCATCTATTATGAATGAATACTGGCAATACCGCGCCATAAATCGATCCATGAGAATTTCAGGCTCATGAAGTAAATCAAAAACTCTAAAAAAAATGAATTGAACATATGAGTTAAATTTATACATAAAAAACATGATTTGCTAATTTTAATACACACTACTGAATTAATGAAGCTTCTTTTTTTAGAATAAAATTTAAATAATTAAATTATACTTTCTAAATAATATTTTGTAAAATATAATTAAATAATCTCCGACTTAAACAACTTTAGAGATAGAAAAAAAATTCCAAATAAAAATTGTAGCTAATACTATTTTACAACTTTTTTATTATAAATAAAATTTACCCAAAATACCTTACAGGCCTTCAAGTAAACTACCACCTTCAGTTGATGCATTGCTACCAATATCTAATCAGCCCTTTATATAAACATCCATGTTCCAAATATGAAATTTTAAAATGACTGTTATTAGAATCTGATTTGGCTACATACATCTTAATTATACTTAAATTCTAAATGGTACAAATTGTAGAAAAAATTGTAGCCAATGATTATTTTATATATTTTTTATAATCATAAAATTTACTTTTAATTCATTTATTTATTGAATATGTTTAAAAAAACCTGACAAGTCTACAAATAAACTACCATTTCCGGTTGATAGATTGCTCCCAAAATTTAATCAGCTCGTAATATGACGTTGTGAAAATAATGAAATCGTATTCTAAAACTCCTAAAATGTGCTTGTCTATTGAAAACTCAATATCGAAATTTTGACCCATCACTGTACCTCCCTTACATGTAACTTTAGTAATTGTTCCTGTTACTCCTATCGTGGAGCATAGGGCTTTAATTTCAACGGGTTTCATTAACCAAATGCTTTACTTGCATTAGCAAAGACAACTGCAAGGAACCACCAAATTATAGTGACCTCCGAATCACCCAAACCAATTGTTTATCAGAGCTACAAATTTTAATTATTTTTTGAAATTCAAGACGTATCGTGCAGCGCACGAACCCTGACCGTTTGATTTCAAATTGTAAATGAACGCTTTTAGCCTCTTGACCATCATTGGCTGTTTACATAGGTAATGCCTAATTTGCGGACCAACAGAAAAAGCTGCTGACTGGGTATAAAATATTACAGTATGAGCTTAAAACTGAAAACTTAAATTTATCACGACCTAGTACACCACGCAACATTTTATGAACGTAGACTTCTCCAGAGAGAATATTAATTTTCGAGTTGGTCGGTCTACCCCGAGTATCCAGTCAGCAAGCTTTTATATAAAATCACTAGAGTAAAGTACCTCTCTGGAGAAGGGTACAATGTTCATACGTTTCAGTGGGATGTACCAGGGCATATTGATCTGGAATATGAATTTTATAGCTGCTCGGTTTACCCGGTGTATACAGTCAACAAGCTTTCATATAAAATCACTAGAGTAAAGTGCCTCTCTGGAGAAGACTACAATGTTCATACGTTACAGTGGGATGTACCTTCTACCAGGTCATATTGAACTGGAATATGAAATTTCTAGCTGATCGGTCTACCCGGTGTACCCACTCAACAAGCTTTTATAAATCACTAGAGTAAAGTACCTCTCTGAAGAAGTTTACGTTCCTCATATGTTGCAGGGTACACTAGGTCGTGACAGACTTTAGTATTACGTTTTACGCTCATACTATAATGTTTAAAGCACAGTCAACAGCTTTTTTTGCTGGTCTGTAAATTAGATTCACTCGTTCACATATGTGCGGGAGGTAAGAATATATTTTTAATTACAATACAGCGCGAAAGTATAAAACTTTAAAAATAAAGTTCGATCAACATCTAAATATTCGACTAGCTAGAAAACTAGACACGATAATTCATCCGGAATTTAAGTAGCATAGTCTTTTTCTAGTTATCGCTAAGAAATATTTGGCTGCCTTGTTCAACTTACTCTCGTAGCGAATCTGAATCAACAGCCATTAGCTCAAGATCGCTTCTTTCTCTGACAACTGTTGCCTCTGAAAGAGTGGCAGCTAACGAATCTGCTTGGAAATTTAAATTATTATTATCATTCAGGAGATGTAGCAATAGGTCTCCTAATTCATTTGCCATGTTACATAATATCATCTCATTAGCTGTTCTAGGAACTGTCTGGGCGATTTCCATCACTTCCGGAGGGATGTCTTCAACCTCATTGTAGTCAGTACTTTCTTCCACTGACTCATCGGAATCATATTCATCAGAATTTTCACTTTCTTCCACTGACTCATCGGAATCATATTCATCAGAATATTCATTTTCTTCCACTGACTCATCGGAATCATATTCATCAGAATATTCACTCATCCTGAACCTAAAATACACACTTTATTAAAAGACAATTACCATAAATTAAATAAATCAGCAGCTTACAGTAATTTTAAATAATTAATGCAAGCTACTAGAATTGGATTCATAAGTTGAGTTATAAAACTATTTTTGTATAATATGATTGAGATCTCCTTCTCCACCGTTCCAGTTTTGTATATTCTTATTAAAATGCATGCAAACCAAGTCTATATGAATACGTGGCAAGAATGCGCATTAACTCCGCCAATCCAAATACATAACGAATGGTGTTACTTTATCATGCACCATCAGTGAAATGTGCACTTCAGAGAAGAACTTTTAGTTATAGCACAGCATAAATGCTATAAGCTTATTACATTTATACTGTGATTTTAGTTTAATATTATGGTTGAAAAAAAATTTATGTCAAATGAAAAAGTATGTTTCGCGTCATAATTTAGTTATTTTTGTTGTTTTAAACCATCGTGTTTCATTATCTAATGTAGTAGTTACATTGTATTAATTGGAATGGACCATTTAAACTAAACAATCATTTAATACCTTCAACTTAAATTGGTTTGTCCAGGTGTAGCAAAAACACGGCACATATACTTTATGCGACAGCTAACCAGTGAATATGGATAATGTATTTGTTTTTAATTATAAATATTATCAACATGCACGAAATTGTTTTCACTATTAATAAATCATCGACTTTATTGTTCTAACTCAAATTTTCTATATTGCGATAACGATGAAGGAACTCCAGATTAAAATAATAAAATAATACTTGCCTGCTTGCACGTATTTCACCAAAAGTTATTGATAAACAAAATTAAATACGCTACAATACGTATTTAATAATAAATTGAATAAGATGTAATATTTTATTTAAGAAAAAACACTTTTTCACGAAGTTATCTAGCACTGTTTGCAATTGCTTTTCGTTGCTGTTTATAATTTTCTACAAGCATTTGTTTCAAACTTGCAGCAAGTGACGGCGCTTCATTACATTGGCGCAATATTCAAATCTAAATAAAATTTTAAATTTTTTTATGGTATTTGTGTATTATAACAAATAAATATTAAATATATATTATTATATAAAAATACATAAATGTTATTTAATTCACTATTTGCATATCCTAAATATTATAAAATTATAAATAATTTTAAATTGCTTTTTTAAGAACGTCCAGTAAATAATAGAGATTATACTAAATAAATTTTGAATGTATTAAATAATATATAAACAAAAATAATAATAATCTTTAAGATTTGTTACATTTGTTCTTAAGGAAAATAGTACTGAACGGATAATTGACCCATGCCAACTGTCAATGTCAGTTTTCGAGCATTTTGAAATTTTATTATGCCATTACCTCCAACCTTAGCAGCAAAATTAGCTAAGTGGGGTCTTATAACTCGTAAGAAATTAGAATATTAATTATTTAATAAATATAATTTATTTTATTATTTTAGCTAAACCATGAAACAAACAGTGTTGCCAGATGAGAGGGATTATCCCTTTTTCGTGGGATATTTTAAAGTAAATGGGATAAAGGGATATTTTACCAAAAAGAGGGATTTTTAATCTCAAAACATGTAGTACGGGCATACAAGTGCAAGTTGATGTTATAATCATATGATCAGTTTCTTAGTTGTCAAATTGCCCAATCAAAACCAAAAGCAAAATGGCGGTAAGCAGTGGATTGCACAATTTAACAAGTAAGAATCCGATCCATCATATGATTTTGACATCATCTTGCATTTGTTTGTCCGTGCCCCATAGTATCTACAAGTGATTTGTAATTTTTACTGTGATTATAATAATTTCGTGGGATTTTTTTATTAAAAGAGGGATTTTTTCCGTACAGTAGAGGGATATGTTCTACTTGACATCTGGCAACACTGGAAACGAACCTAAACCATCTTATAAAGGATGCCCTAACAAATATAATATCTATCATGAGTGTACAAAATTCTGTCACGATGGAAAGTTGGTTTCTTGGAACCTAATATGGAATAATGACGTGATGATATATTTATTTGATTCTGCAGCAATAACTAAAAACAAAATGACAAAATAATAACAATTATAAACATTATTTACCGTATGTATATATGTTCTATTTTCTTAGTATTGCAGCAGGTCTTTATACAACATTAAAGCACGGTTTCAATGTTAAACATATAGAAATACAACTAAAACGCTTAAAATGCCTTCAAACTGTAATGAAATTAATGAACAATGCAGCCATTTGCTATGAAGTGTCTTTGCTAATTAGGAAATAATGGTTAAATAACAATAGCAATCCAACAGATGCCGCTAGGGTATTTCAAACAAATATAAACATTTATTTTAACATATTTGAAAAATAAACACAACAAAAACTTTATTTTGCAACTGAATTCGCCCTGAAACACATTCTGCTCTACTTTCCGGAGATTTCAACGCCTGTTCAGAGCGCGAATATATTACAGCATCTTCAGGAACCTTCAGTTGTGTATTTAAGCTTTGTTAAAACTGTCATTGCTATTAATAATTTTAAAAAGAATTTGAATATGTTTATATACAGTTAATTCAATACAACTTTGTCTTAAGTCTTAAAAATATTTTTAAATGAGTGATGTGAATTATATGATTTCAAATCATATTGATTCACATTTCAAATTAAAACGCATTGCGCCGAATCCAAATTATTGATTCTTTTGAAAAATTGAGTCTCCATGCGCATGATCGCACGAAACTACTGTGGAATTTGAAATATGCGGAAGTGGAGCACAAAGTATTGTTTATATATTTAGCAGAAGATGGCAGCAGGACAGGCACTAGAAGTTTACCAGGTGGTTCGTTGTATCACCAGAACTCAGCAGAATCCAGAGGAACCCAGCGTGCAACACCATCCTCATTGCACCCTAAAAAGTATAAAACAAATGTAAATAAATACTTTAAAACATTTATAAATAAATATTAAGACTTAAAAAAATATTCAAACTCAAGTTTTATTGACAAATATTGAAATAAATAAATTACTACATTTTGAAGTGCGAAGAAACTGCAGAAGAATCTTCAAATTTGACAGCTGCTTCTGGTGATGGTTCCAAGTTGTTCTAGAATGATCATTACGGGCACAGAAGAACTAATCGATGACTCTACGTTCTAGAATCTGCAGGAGAACAAAAATTAGTTTGTGTTTATATCAATAAACAATTTGGTTAAATATGTATTTTGTTTTATTTACCTGCGCCCTTTTGATATTTGACAGACAGTCAAACAATGTTTAGATATCTCAAATCCTCAAATCCAATTATTCTAGCCTAGAGATTTTGATCCTGGGCGAAGAAGCTGCAACAGTTTATTACGGGCGCGATATGTCTCATTCTGCAGCAAGTGGTTGTTGTAGAGTCTTAGAGAACCCAGCATGCAATATTATCATTGCACTCTTAAATATATAAATGAAATAATATAAAAAAATTGCAAGCAATTATATATATTTTTAAATTGTTTAATTCATAAGTATTGAAATAAATAAATTACATTTTGAAGTATAAAGAAGCTTCAGAAAAACCTTCAAATTTGACAGCTGCTATTGATGATGATTCCAAGCTGTTCCAGAACAATCATCAAGGCTGAAGATGATCTACTAAATGATTTCATTTCCCAGAAGCTCAGAAGAGAAGCATTCAAATGCGCAGATGAATCCTCAGATCCCATGAATTTAATTCTAGCTTATTCTCGGTGCTGTAATTTGACAACTACGACTTACATGGAGAACTGTGGTAGTAGACCTGTAACATTAAATTTGGTTGAATGACGGGATGTTATATTTGTTAGACTAATTACTTGAGTATTTGAAGTTTAATAAAAGAATTGTTACTAATAGACGTACAACTAAAATTGTTGTATCTAAATTATTACAAACAAATGTTTACGAACAAATATTGTTCTGCAGCTGCATATATCAACTCACAACACTGCAGTTTAAAATTGTGTCTCATACACTTCATTACTTCCTATTAATTTATTAAGAATTATGCAACCTATGCTAGATATTATTTGTATACCCGTTAGCTAAGACAGCTCGATTGGTATTATCAACTTACTTTTTAATATTATACCATTTATTTAATTAAAGAACACGTTAATTATTACAGGAAATGTGCGGATAAAGCCGAATGTCCAGAGTATTATCGCTACATTTTAGCCTACGTTTCTGGAGGAGCTGCATTTTTTGGACTGATCACTTTAGGATCCCTTCTACTACCTCAACGACCTGTCACAATCTGCGAAACACGAAACTTGTAGTTCTGTTTGTACACACAATTTTACAGTGTCATTTGTCTATTATCATTTTTACAAAAGGAAATAATTACAATCTTTTGTAGAGTAGAATTTCTGTGTTCGTTTTTAAATATTAGTGGCCACTTGCAGCAACAAAATTTGACTTAAATAAATAAATATTTGAAGTTATTGTATTTAGTATATTTTTTATCACTGATTTATATTTGAAGGAGAAACAACTCAAATTAAAGTCTTGTTAGTGCAAGTTACCAATAGAAACTTTTACTTTTTGTAAATTACACTTGTACAATTAAAAAATCTGGAGGAAACTAAAATTTACAATATATATAATAAATCTTCTATTATGCCATTTGGAATATGATTTTGTTTTATATTTTACTCCTTAAAATAATTTAGGAAGAAATGCCCACGGAATATAATTTCTCAGGTAAACTAAATGATTTTTCAGGGTTACTAAAACAATTACGTACAAGTTATGTTGATGTGGATTTTACCTACATGTAAAATCGCTTCGCTCTCAATTTTCATAAATAAACCTTAAGCCTATACAATTCTCGCTCGACAAATCACAGTACGTAATTTTAATGGAACGTACTTAATGATAAGTTCATTTCCACGTTCCAACGTTGAACGAATAAAGTCACCCCTTAAATCGACAGTTTCACAGCCTTAAAATATTAAAAAATAAAACAAATAATGAAATAATTTTATATTAGCATTTTTATTCATATAAACAGCAATTTATTAAAATCCGAAATACACCATGTAATGTTTACATAATTTTTAAAATTTTGCAAATTTCCAAAAAATTAATAAGTGTTTGTTATAGCATGCGTTTATATATCTACCAGAATAACTTTAATAATACTGTTATTGGTAACACCAGCTTCTACGAATGATTTGTTCTGCGGGATTTTTCCTAAATTTCTCTTTGGATGAATCGTACGCAGTTCTATGATTTTATTTTCCCAGCTTCCATTGTTAGGTAAAATGATCATTTCTGTTAAGCCTTCGACGACATCCTGCAAGAAATTATTTCAACATGCATCAGGATAAGAAGGATAATATTTAGGTCGTTGAAAAAGAAAGTGTTGTTTACAAAAATTATACAAGGGAGGAAGGTTGAGAAAGGAAATTCTGGAAAGAATACTATTTATATCGATTATTCATGTAATACACGACGGACTGCAAGTTGAATAGTGAAACCATTTGGAATAATTGTGTTATTATTTGTTGTTGTGTTATTGAATTTTTCCTCCCTTTGAAAGTAATACTGTCCATGTCTGAAAGAAATATCGTCCATGTATTAGACTTAATATTAGCAATTTTGGAGTACATAAGATGAAATATTGATTTGAAACCTTATATTCAATTTAGGCCTATTGTCCATTTTCAACCTATATTTGTGAAAATTTCAAAAGTAAAAAAAATCTACACAATATCTGTGAAGTTACAAAATATATAAGATCAAACGGTCGATTCAACGGAAAAGTCAGGTAGTTGTAACAATAATTGATATGTTTTAACCATATTAAACAGTTTTAAATCAACTTCATCGCAATTAATTATATTTCTGTTTTTTTTTTACATTTTTGGTTCAAAATAAGAATAACATTGGTCGATATACCAATATGCGTGCTTTTGGGGTTCAAAATATTCTTACATAGTTTTTAATTTATCACTACAAAAATATTTGCAAAGTGATAATGCTTAAAATATTATATTCTCTGAGTAACGATAATTAAATGCTTTTAACATTTTTTACAACTCTCACAAATATACAAAATGGACCAATGGCAGTATTGATTTGTGTTTTCCAAGATTGTTGACGCATACAATACCTAAGAAACTTACATCATATTTCGCGGACTTGTGGAAATAAATTCTTTGAATTATCATTCCATCTATTATGAATGAATACTGGCAATACCGCGCCATAAATCGATCCATGAGAATTTCAGGCTCATGAAGTAAATCAAAAACTCTAAAAAAAATGAATTGAACATATGAGTTAAATTTATACATAAAAAACATGATTTGCTAATTTTAATACACACTACTGAATTAATGAAGCTTCTTTTTTTAGAATAAAATTTAAATAATTAAATTATACTTTCTAAATAATATTTTGTAAAATATAATTAAATAATCTCCGACTTAAACAACTTTAGAGATAGAAAAAAAATTCCAAATAAAAATTGTAGCTAATACTATTTTACAACTTTTTTTATTATAAATAAAATTTACCCAAAATACCTTCAAGTAAACTACCACCTTCAGTTGATGCATTGCTACCAATATCTAATCAGCCCTTTATATAAACATCCATGTTCCAAATATGAAATTTTAAAATGACTGTTATTAGAATCTGATTTGGCTACATACATCTTAATTATACTTAAATTCTAAATGGTACAAATTGTAGAAAAAAGTTTCAAATAAAAATTGTAGCCAATGATTATTTTATATATTTTTTATAATCATAAAATTTACTTTTAATTCATTTATTTATTGAATATGTTAAAAAAAACCTGACAAGTCTACAAATAAACTACCATTTCCGGTTGATAGATTGCTCCCAAAATTTAATCAGCTCGTAATATGACGTTGTGAAAATAATGAAATCGTATTCTAAAACTCCTAAAATGTGCTTGTCTATTGAAAACTCAATATCGAAATTTTGACCCATCACTATTCCTCCCTTACATGTAACTTTAGTAATTGTTCCTGTTACTCCTATCGCGGAGCATAGGGCTTGAATTTCAACGGGTTTCATTAACCAAATGCTTTACTTGCATTAGCAAAGACAACTGCAAGGAACCACCAAATTATAGTGACCTCCGAATCACCCAAACCAATTGTTTATTAGAGCTACAAATTTTAATTTTTTTTTTTTTGAAATTCAAGACGTATCGTGAAGCGCACGAACCCTGACCGTTTGATTTCAAATTGTAAAAGAACACTTTTATCTCTTGACCATCATTGGCTGTTTACATAGGTAATGCCTAATTTGCGGACCAACAGAAAAAGCTGCTGACTGGGTATAAAATATTACAGTATGAGCTTAACACTGAAAACTTAAATTTATCACGACCTAGTACACCACGCAACATGTTATGAACGTAGACTTCTCCAGAGAGAATATTAATTTTCGAGTTGGTCGGTCTACCCCGAGTATCCAGTCAGCAAGCTTTTATATAAAATCACTAGAGTAAAGTACCTCTCTGGAGAAGGGTACAATGTTCATACGTTTCAGTGGGATGTACCAGGGCATATTGATCTGGAATATGAATTTTATAGCTGCTCGGTCTACCCGGTGTATACAGTCAACAAGCTTTCATATAAAATCACTAGAGTAAAGTGCCTCTCTGGAGAAGACTACAATGTTCATACGTTACAGTGGGATGTACCTTGTACCAGGTCATATTGAACTGGAATATGAAATTTCTAGCTGATCGGTCTACTCGTTGTGCTCAGTCAACAAGCTTTTATAAATCACTAGAGTAAAGTACCTCTCTGAAGAAGTTTACGTTCCTCATAATATGTTGCAGGGTACACTAGGTCGTGATAGACTTTAGTATTACGTTTTACGCTCATACTATAATGTTTAAAGCCCAGTCAACAGCTTTTTTTGCTGGTCTGTAAATTAGATTCACTCGTTCACATATGTGCGGGAGGTAAGAATATATTTTTAATTACAATATAGCGCGAAAGTATAAAACTTTAAAAATAAAGTTCGATCAACATCTAAATATTCGACTAGCTAGAAAACTAGACACGATAATTCATCCGGAATTTAAGTAGCATAGTCTTTTTCTAGTTATCGCTAAGAAATATTTGGCTGCCTTGTTCAACTTACTCTCGTAGCGAATCTGAATCAACAGCCATTAGCTCAAGATCGCTTCTTTCTCTGACAACTGTTGCCTCTGAAAGAGTGGCAGCTAACGAATCTGCTTGGAAATTGAGATTATTATTATCATTCAGGAGATGTAGCAATAGGTCTCCTAATTCATTTGCCATGTTACATAATATCATCTCATTGGCTGTTCTAGGAACTGTCTGGGCGATTTCCATCACTTCCGGAGGGATGTCTTCAACCTCATTGTAGTCAGTACTTTCTTCCACTGACTCATCGGAATCATATTCATCAGAATTTTCACTTTCTTCCACTGACTCATCGGAATCATATTCATCAGAATATTCATTTTCTTCCACTGACTCATCGGAATCATATTCATCAGAATATTCACTCATCCTGAACCTAAAATACACACTTTATTAAAAGACAATAACCATAAATTAAATATATCAGCAGCTTACAGTAATTTTAAATAATTAATGCAAGCTACTAGAATTGGATTCATAAGTTGAGTTATAAAACTATTTTTGTATAATATGATTGAGATCTCCTTCTCCACCGTTCCAGTTTTGTATATTCTTATTAAAATGCATGCAAACCAAGTCTATATGAATACGTGGCAAGAATGCGCATTAACTCCGCCAATCCAAATACATAACGAATGGTGTTACTTTATCGTGCACCATCAGTGAAATGTGCACTTCTGAGAAGAACTTTTAGTTATAGCACAGCATAAATGCTATAAGCTTATTACATTTATACTGTGATTTTAGTTTAATATTATGGTTGAAAAAAAAAATTAATGTCAAATGAAAAAGTATGTTTCGCGTAATAATTTAGTTATTTTTCTTGTAATAAACCATCGTGTTTCATTATCTAAAGTAGTAGTTACATTGTATTAATTGGAATGGACCATTTAAACTAAACAATCATTTAATACCTTCAACTTAAATTGGTTTGTCCAGGTGTAGCAAAAACACGGCACATATATACTTTATGCTACAGCTAACCAGTGAATATGGATAATGTATTTGTTTTTAATTATAAATATTATCAACATGCACGAAATTGTTTTCACTATTAATATATCATCGACTTTATTGTTTTAACTCAAATTTTCTATATTGCGATAACGATGAAGGAACTCCAGATTAAAATAATAAAATAATACTTGCCTGCTTGCACGTATTTCACCAAAAATTATTGATAGACAAAATTAAATACGCTACAATACGTATTTAATAATAAATTGAATAAGATGTAATATTTTATTTAAGAAAAAACACTTTTTCACGAAGTTATCTAGCACTGTTTGCAATTGCTTTTCGTTGCTGTTTATAATTTTCTACGAGCATTTGTTTCAAACTTGCAGCAAGTGACGGCGCTTCATTACATTGGCGCAATATTCAAATCTAAATAAAATTTTACATTTTTTTATGTTATTTGTGTATTATAACAAATAAATATTAAATATATATTATTATATAGAAATACATAAATGTTATTTAATTCACTATTTGCATATCCTAAATATTATAAATAATTTTAAATTGCTTTGTTAAGAACGTCCAGTAAATAATAGAGATTATACTAAATAAATTTTGAATGTATTAAATAATATATAAACAAAAATAATAATAATCTTTAAAAATTGTTACATTTGTTCTTGGAAAATAGTACTGAACGGATAATTGACCCATGCCAACTGTCAATGTCAGTTTTCGAGCATTTATAAATTTTAATATGCCATTACCTCCAACCTTAGCAGCAAAATTAGCTAAGCGGGGTCTTATAACTCGTAAGAAATTAGAATATTAATTATTTAATAAATATAATTTATTTTATTATTTTAGCTAAACCACGAAACGAACCAAAAGGGCCTTCATCTTATAAAGGTTTTGAAGGATGCCCTAACAAATATAATATCCATCATGAGTGTACAAAATTCTGTCACGATGGAAAGTTGGTGTCTTGGAACCTAATATGGAATAATGACGTGATGATATATTTATTTGATTCTGCAGCAATAACTAAAAACAAAATGACAAAATAATAACAATTATAAACAATATTTACCGTATGTACATATTTTCTATTTTCTTAGTATTGCAGCAGGTCTTTATACAACATTAAAGCACGGTTTCAATGTTAAATATATAGAAATATAACTAAAACGCTTAAAATGCTTTCAAACTGTAATGAAATTAATGAACAATGCAGCCATTTGCGATGAAGTGCAGGGCCGGATTTACGTACAAGCGGAACAAGCACGTGCTTGGGGCCCCCAACCCAAAAGGGCCCCCGGTCAACCTTTTTTTTTATTAATTATTCTTTTCCTTAATACATTTTTAAAGTAGAGAGTAGAGATAGGGGCCCCATCCCTTCCTCGTGCTTGGGGCCCCGCAAGCTGTAAATCCGGCCCTGATGAAGTGTCATTGCTAATTAGGAAATAATGGTTAAATAACAATAGCAATCCAACAGATGCCGCTAGGGTATTTGAAACAAATATACACATTTATTTTAACATATTTGAAAAATAAACACAACAAAAACTTTATTTTGCAACTGAATTCGCCCTGAAACACATTCTGCTTTACTTTCCGGAGATTTCAACGCCTGTTCAGAGCGCGAATATATTACACCTTGAGTTGTGTATTTAAGCTTTGTTAAAACTGTCATTGCTATTAATAATTTTAAAAAGAATTTGAATATGTTTATATACAGTTAATTTAATACAACTTTGTCTTAAGTCTTAAAAATATTTTTAAATGAGTGATGTGAATTATATGATTTCAAATCATATTGATTCACATTTCAAATTAAAACGCATTGCGCCGAATCCAAATTATTGATGTTTTTGAAAATAGAGTCTCCATGCGCATGATCGCACGAAACTACTGTGGAATTTGAAATATGCGGAAGTGGAGCATAAAGTATTGTTTATATATTTAGCAGAAGATGGCAGCAGGACAGGCACTAGAAGTTTACCAGGTGGTTCGTTGTATCACCAGAACTCAGCAGAATCCAGGGGAACCCAGCGTGCAACACCATCCTCATTGCACCCTAAAAAGTATAAAACAAATGTAAATAAATACTTTAAAACATTTATAAATAAATATTAAGACTTAAAAAAATATTCAAACTCAAGTTTTATTGACAAATATTGAAATAAATAAATTACTACATTTTGAAGTGCGAAGAAACTGCAGAAGAATCTTCAAATTTGACAGCTGCTTCTGCTGATGGTTCCAAGTTGTTCTAGAATGATCATTACGGGCACAGAAGAACTAATCGATGACTCTACGTTCTAGAATCTGCAAGAGAACAAAAATTAGTTTGTGTTTATATCAATAAACAATTTGGTTAAATATGTATTTTGTTTTATTTACCTGCGCCCTTTTGATATTTGACAGACAGTCAAACAATCTTTAGATATCTCAAATCCTCTTGATTCTAGCCCTGTTATAAAATTATCCTTGCACCTCATCCTGGAGGCTGTAATTTGACAGCTAGTAGCTGTTGATCCTGCTAGAAGATGTTGTTGATCGATATTCGTAGTTGCAAACTTATTAAAATTATTGATACAACCGTTGAAGATATTCTTCCAGGTGCGGCAGAGATTTGATCCTGGGCGAAGAAGCTGCAACAGTTTATTTCGGGCGCGATATGTCTCATTCTGCAGCAAGTGGTTGTTGTAGAGTCTTAGAGAACCCAGCATGCAATATTATCATTGCACTCTGAAATATATAAATGAAATAATATAAAAAAATTGCAAGCAATTATAAATAATTTTAAATTGTTTAATTCATAAGTATTGAAATAAATAAATTACATTTTGAAGTATGAAGAAGCTTCAGAAAAACCTTCAAATTTGACAGCTGCTATTGATGATGATTCCAAGCTGTTCCAGAACAATCATCAAGGCTGAAGATGATCTACTAAATGATTTCATTTCCCAGAAGCTCAGAAGAGAAGCATTCAAATGCGCAGATGAATCCTCAGATCCCATGAATTTAATTCTAGCTTATTCTCGGTGCTGTAATTTGACAACTACGACTTACATGGAGAACTGTGGTAGTAGACCTGTAACATTAAATTTGGTTGAATGACGGGATGTTATATTTGTTAGACTAATTACTTGAGTATTTGAAGTATGATAAAAGAGTTGTTACTAATAGACGTGCAACTAAAATTGTTGTATCTAAATTATTACAAACAAATGTTTACGAACAAATATTGTTCTGCAGTTGCATATACCACATTCATAAAATAATGTTATGCTACAGTCAAAATGACAAACCAATAACAAATATAAACAATACATACAGTATATTAAGACATCCACTCTATTTTCTAACGCAACATAATAGTATTAGTATCACAGTCATTTTGTGAATGAAATGTCATTGCTAATTAATGTATTCATAATAATTTGTTGTTATATTGAACATATGGCGCTAGGGTATTTAATAAAGTAAGAGAAATAGTTTATTTGAATAAATTTTGCAAAATAAACACAACAAAAACATTATTTTGAAAATAAAATCGCCCTGAATCATTCTGTGCTCGTCTGCTCTACTTTCCGATGATTTCAACACCTGATTAGTGCACGAAGCAATAACTTAAAGCTTCTTCAAAGATTTACAGCTGTAGATGAACAACAGGCATGGTTACGGTTAGCTTCTTTAACTATAAATAAGTATCAATGATATTTGTATAATATATACATAATTTAATTAATACTTAAAGCTTGAACCCTATTTTGTACTTGTACATGACAATTCAGATTTTACAAAATTTTGCCGATAAGCCAATGAAGTTGTTTTATCTTCAAACCCAGCTGCTTTCGTTTGGTCCAAATGTGTTTACGCCAAGTCAGGCGTCTGTCTGGGTGCATTCCTAGATATTTGACGTCCTCAGCTTGGGTTAGCTGGCGGTTGTTTAAATACACTGTGACGCATGTGTCTCTTCCGGTGGTAAAAGTGATGTGGGTGATTTACTTTCGTTGGCTCTAATTCGCCAAGTTTGTAACCAACACTGAATTATATCCAGATTCTTTTGTAACAGTTGCGAAGCTAATTTTGGGTCCGAATGAGATGCCAGTATTGCTGTGTCGTCTGCGTATGTAGCAATTGTTGTTTGATCCAGGGTAGGAAGATCAGCTGTATACAGAACATGGAGAATCGGCCCAATGACACTTCCTTCCATTTGCTATGGTGGACATATAAACAATAGTAATTACCCAGTCGTGTTGATATTTGACCGTCCCTGGTACCATTTCTCCTTTATGTCCTGATGGAAAAAAGTCAAGATGTTGAGTTGTGCAAGAAGTGGACTTTAATGCTCATCAGAATACCCAAATTTTTTTACTTTTCACATTTTGAATATTAAAATATGAAAAATTGGTGGGTGATACGATTTTTTATTATCATTTTCGGACTTAGTACACCAAAAAACATAGGAAATGGGTAAAATTATTGAAAAAGGTTTTCGTCGTTGGCCTGTGTAATTATTTTTAAGAAGAATGTTAATAACTCTGGCACAGGGCTGTCGAAAATTTTTTTTACTATAATGTGCAATATTATTATATACATAATTTATAAAATGTTTAGACAAGAGACTATAATGATTATTCTTAGTTAGTATTCATCCTGCAAAAATAAACATATAACACCCTTTTACCGCTGTGTAGGGTTTTATTATTTATTCATGCACGAACCTAGCATACTGTTTTTTATCTCTAGCATAAGTTTTTACTTATTGTATTGGGGTTCCATTCTTCTTTAGTGTTTTCCCTACAATACCATTCCATTCTTTTCTTAGCCTTCCTCTTCCTCTCTATTTATTAATTTTAGCTGTCCAAACTTTCTTCGTAGGTCTCTTATTTTATCTATTATCAAAGTATCGTTACCTCTTTTACTCTTCTCAAGTATTTCATTTCTATTGTTTTATTTTACTTTTGATTTTTTTGTACAACCCATGATTCATAGCCATAAGTTATTATCTGTATGTAAATTGTAGGTATTAAAACTGTTATCTTTGTTTTCTGTGATATTTCTCTCTTGCCTATGAAGCTGTTTTTCAGCACATGGAATATTTTTGCTGTATTGTTTATTATTTTGGTTATATCTTCGTTTTCGTCTCTTCACCTTTTAACCTCCCATACATATCGGGTGTCTACTTTTTTTTTTGAGCTATAAAAATTTAGAGCAAAATTAAATATTAACACTGTATTTCCTATAGCTCAAAGAAAAACTTAGACACCCAGCATTGGACATAAAGATAGCAACTTCCGAAAATTTTCAGGGAAGAATGGAAATGTAAAAATAATTTACAGAATTATAATTCCCTTGAAGAAACAACCTTATTTTATAAAAAATATTTTTTTTATTACATTTGCAAATATTGATATATTTATAAAACTATAATTTTGTTTGAACATCAAGAGAGCAACTAGAAAAAAAAGTGTATAAAATACATAATTCCAAATATTTTGTATACTATTTAACAATTATTTCCTTATAAATTTCCTCCCAGGCTCTTCGTAACGCACCAAGCAAATCTGTTTTGTAGTGTATGTTTGTAGACTAATATTTTGATCCAGTATTTCCTATATAGAGATTTTCAATAGGGTTTAAATCTAGGATTGCGATTGATATGCCATAATATCCACTTTGTTGTATTTGAACCAATTTTTTTATGAGCCTGGAAGTATGCTTCTGATCATTGTCTTGTTGGAAGTTATGTTTCTGAGGCATATATTTATCAATATATGGATCCAAAACATTCTCCAATATGTCTTTACACTTAAACTTATCCATTATTGCTTCTATATATGTAGTGGACACATATTATACCATGAAAAACATCCCCAGATAATGACTGATGCTCCACCATGCTTCACAGTGGATAGAGTATATTTAGGATGAAATCGTTTTCCTTCAGGTCTTCGCACATGGCATATTCCATCATTTCTAATTAAATTTCAATTCAACAGTAAATATCACTCTTTTCCATTGTTCAATTGTCCAATGTACATGACTTCTTGCAATCTAAAGTCGAACCTTCACGTTCTTCTTTGAATGAAGTTGTTTTTTAGTTAGTCTGCGACTTAAGCTCTTCGGAAACAAACGTCTCCGCATAATTCTCGAAGATATGTTATATTTATTATTTCTTGACAAAAAGCCCAAAATTTTTTCCGATCACAGATAGGGCTATTCAACACATACTTTTTTAATAAGCCTGGGATGAAATTAATAAGGAAATAATTGTTAAATTATTAGAGTCTATGTACAAACGGTGTAGATATGTAATAAATGCTAGGGGTTATTATAAAAAATATTAGGAATTATGTATTATAAATACACTTTTTCTGGTTGCTGTCTTTATGTCCAGACAAAAATTACAGATGTTAAAATTTATCAATATTTGTAAATATAATATAAAATAGTTTTATATAAAATAAACCTGAATCAAATAAATTATAATTCTGTAAATTATTTTTATATTTCCTTTCTTCCATGAAGAGTAATTGAAAATTTTCTAAAATTGCTATCTTTATGGCCAATACTGTAATGTATTGTGACGAATCAAAATTTTGGGTAGTGAGTTTTCAATGGAAAACGAGGTACCGAGGCGGCATAATCTCAGCAGTTGAGACCATTTAAAAAATAAAATAAAAATTAAGATATCATTTTGAAATTTATATTTAAAATTTGAATGTTAAAGTTACGAACTGATTAGATTTTGGTAGCAATCTATAAAGCGGAAGTGATAGTTTACTTGAAGACTTGCCAGGTTTTTTGGTTATATCTCAGTAAATAATTGAGTTACAGAAAATTTTACCACAATAAAAAACATGTATAATAATTGGTTACAATTTTTATTTGAATTTTTTCTTCTATTTTGCACTGTTTAAAAATTGTATAAGCGGGAGGTTATGTGCTGTCCACAACAGATTATTTCTATTTATACTCCTTAGTCCTAAGTATTCAAATTTCTCTACTTGTTCTATGTTATCATTTATCATTTCCAATATTTAAGTTGGTTCATTCATTATCATTGGATATTGTACAATAACTTTTCTTTTGTTAACGTCTATACCGTCATATGTTGTTGTTTATAATTTTCTATATTTATAAATCATATTTAGATAATTATAGGAATATTATAATGAATTAATTTTAAAAGTATCTGTTACTGTATGATAAAATGTTAATACGTTCCTATTGTACTGACTAATTTAATTCAAATTTTTAAGAACGCTTAGAAGCTAAAGATAACCTATTATAAATAGCGGGTACTGCTTGCCATTTATAAATATTTATTTCTTTAGGAATATAAAATAAATAAATAATAATACACGGAATTATATTTATGTATTACAATGAACAATCAAATAGTAATAATATTGTGGCAAACATTTTAAATATTAAAATAACGTATAAAGCAGTGGAAACATATTTAATAATTAGTCAAAACCTCTTTTTAAGTATAATAGTTTTAACACTTTATTTATAATAATCGATCAAACTAAATCGTTGAAAATTCACTCTAGTATACAAATTCATATATTTAAATATTGAACTTCCGAAAAGATTTAGTAATGCACGCAACAATTTCATTATTTAATGTTTTTAACAAGAAAATTGATTTTTAGATTTTTAAATTTAAGCATTTCAAGCGCGAAGTGTGTATCAAGCCACACCTCCCAGTGATACCAACCTAATTTCAATGTTTGAATTCATTTTATATTATTTATCTTCAATTTCAGATTATATTGTACATATACATTTTATTAGTATAACTGGAGTTTATAATATTTATTAAGAATTATCTTTAGTATGTATTTGATGTTTTTTTTAACACTACTTATGGTAATACTGACTGATTACAAGCGTAAAAACAGATGACGGCAGTGTGTGCTAGTTAAATTCACGTGAGCTGTCTTGTGATTTCCGTACTTCAGTCTTAGTTAATGTTTTATATGTTCTTTACTATTATTTATCGTTAAAAATATGGCTTTATTGGATAAATTTTTGTTGTTATTGTTTTCATTTTGTTTTATAAGTGTATATTCTTATGAATATATTCCTGTGTATATGTGGGAAACGTCAAAGTATGTATTTTTAAGTAAAATAATTGCCACACCTACTGTTATTCTTATGTTTGCAATAAACAATTGAAGGTTTTATATTGCCAATTAAATATTGATTATAAATATCTCTAAAAATAATAAAATATACGTATGATTATTATTTTATAACTTGTCCATTTTATACTATGCCCTGTCAGTTCTAAATAACAGTAGTGTCCAATTATTTTTACAATATATAATGATTTGCAATGCTAAACTATAAAATTTATTATATTAAAATGTTTATTTCAGGAATTACAGCCCTTTTCCAGCTTTGGGACGAATAAGTGAAGAATTCTTTAGAGATATCTTACTAGACAAATTTAACAAGGATAAAATTGTTGTAGTATTCCTAGAAGAAAACGTAAGTAAATAGATACAAAAGTCATACCAATTATACAGAACTATCTTCATTACAGTTAAGTCCAGAAGATTTTACTACGTTCGATGCAGCTGGACAGAGTGTATTTAAAGCCTTGTCACATATCAAATCAGAAGCTCAAGTGAATTACTATCCTTTCGTTGAAGCTCCACTGAAATCATTGCAAAGTTTACCTGGTGTTAAAGTGTCCAAAGTTGATGTCACTTCTACTGGATTGCCTTCTGACGTGAAAGTCGAACCTGGCCAAGTTCTTATTGTCGATTTGAACGATGCTAAAGAAAACGAAGACAGGAGTCATATGTTACGTCGACACGGTATATTCCTAACTAAATTGTAATAAGTTTTCGTTTTATCTATGAAATTTTTATAGATTTATTAGTGGATTCCATTTATAAATCAGTTTTATCAAAGTACGAAAATGTTATTTCTCTTTACACTGCCAGACATTCTTCATGGGTAAGTCAAAGAAATTAAAAATACACAACTCCTTATATAATATAATCTCGTAGTAAACGTGTCTAGTTGGAGAATGAAAGATGATAAATTAAAAATATTTTCTAAAATGAGCAATAGAAAATAATTTTACTACAATATAAATAAATCAATATTCTCTCACTTTTGCACCTTTTCGTTATAATTTAAAGTTATATATTGGATCCTCAATTGTATTTTATTTAAATTTAAACAAGACCTAAAACATTAGGACCGAAACTATCAAAACAGTATCCTATTTCATATTCTAGATACATTTAAATATTCTGTGTTTGTTGTATATACGTCTCTCTTTTTATTAAATTGTAAAATTTTTAATATCTAATTTTGAGATTATTGTTTTGTGTACATCAAGTATATCTATATTTACTATTACCTACTACTACCGAAAATAAATTAAAATTTAATATAGCAGTAGTAAGTGAACAGTGAAATAAAAGATATGTATGTCATAGGTACCTTAATCGTGCTATAAAAACTGTAGCCCATATTCTCACTTTGTCATTTCGATCAAAATATCAAGTAGTGCTATTTCACCATGTTTTATAGTAGGGCAAAAAAATACTGCTTGAAATTTTGCAATAATAAGCTATTCCACGAATTTTTTTTATATTTTTCTCCTGAAGTACATAAAAATATAAGACCACATGTGAAAGTCCGAGCTAAAAATTCCCCCAAATAAGCGAGATATTAACGACTAAATTTTAAATTACATTGTTGACATAGGTAATGTGGTATACCAGAAATAAAGAAACGGTGGTTACAGACTTTCGAAAAAAATGTTGCAAAAAAAAAAATACAAAATAATATGTATTTAAATTGTAATATTATTTTTCATTATTAGAGAAATAATAGTTATTTGTTTAACTAGGCATCAAAATACCAGATTAACAGCAGAGCCTGCCGTTTCATTGAGGAGGCGAAGCCGAGGCAATGAATGCTGCCGAAGCTATAAATCTGTGTTTGATGCCGAGTTGAACAAATAATTTTTTGTCGATTTGGAATTAATATTAATTTAGTGATTATTTTATGTAGATATTTTAAAGGGTATCGCTGTCAAATTACCTACGTTGCCATGCGTGTGTTGAACGGTTGCTATGTATTTATTGACGGTTGCTATGCGTTTGTTGAGCTGTTGTTATGAAAAATATTTTTACAGCCTAGGCATAAAACACTTGACAGACTGTTAGCAGTCCGTGAAGTGTCATCTTTAATGGCAATCGGCAAAAAAATAAATTAATGCACTTAATTTATTTCACTTTTTTCTCATTTTACAAAAACATTTTGGCATTCTCGAAGTTAGGTAGTATCGTACAGTTTTGCAGATGATTTTGATTTCATTTGGTTAATACTCCCAGGGTAGGGCTCATTTTTCATTTTATTTGGTGTATGGTGGTTGTTTTGAATAGTTGACGAATTCAAACCATTTAACCACAAACAAATTTCAAAGTGAGTGCTGCATATCAAACAGCAAACACACAAAGACAAGAAAATCACCTGAGCAGAATCCGAACAGATCCGACACGCCCGAATATGTATATTCTTAGCTCAGGCGGAGTAGGAGCTAATACTTGAATCTCATTTGCTCAAACAGACGCGCACATGTCCTACGTCATCAAAAATAAAATTTATTAAAGGAAGAAATCTATATAAAATGGAATTTTCCGTATCCTTCAACTCTTATCTTTCATATTTTCAATAAACTTTTACTATTTTTGATTATGGGCCTTTGAAAACAGCAACAGTTAACCCTTCGACTATAATTTGTTTGAAACAAAATACCATTATTAAATGAATAAAAATTACAAAAAAAAAAAAAAATGTGGATTGATGGACTGAATAGGAAAATGAAAAGTTCTTGGGGAATCAGTTAGTTTAATAAAATTCTATTGCACTATCAAAACGTTAATGTGTAACTGAATTTTTCTCTTTATTTAATTATTTATTTACTTTATTGATAAAAGTAATGTGGAGACCACATTTTAATTTAGTTTGTACTTAATTTTATGATGATAGATATAATACATGATAAAATATAATTTATAGCTCGTGCCAAGTGAACTAGACGGCAACGGAATTGGCAGAAAAGCCCGCCATCTCATGCAAGCTGAAGAGACAGACACAGAGAAATACATTCTCGTAAACACAACTGACATGCTACTTTACGCTACTACACCTTTAGTTTTCTCTCCACCAGGACAAGAACCGTAAGTAACGTAAATCGTATTTAAATATTGAAAATTTATATCTGTTTTTTTAAGGGTTACTGTAAATTCGGTCACCTACAAAACTATGGATGATAATACCACAGTCCTTGAAGGAGGTGACCTTAAAATTGCTCTTACATTTACATCTGGCTTGGGATATTGGTATTTCAGCAGAATTGACATCACACATAAATCAGAAGAGTATGAGTTACAAGTCAACGAAATTTTCGCACCGTTCAAATTTTCATATCACTGCAATAACACTAATTTCACCTACAGTAATAATTCGAATTCGTATTGGTTCACCATGCCAGGACTTCAGGTAAATCTTTTATCCTGCTTATTTGTCTTTAAAATCACTAAAATAATTTTTTGTCATTGTGTGAGTTGTAGAAGATTTAATTTTATGAAATAACTAGCGGACCCGGTAGGCAGACGTTGTCCTGCCACAGAACTCTCTAGCTAAATATATTTTTCCGGATTATAAAATTCCAGTGTTCGTAATTCTTCTCCTAAACGGCTTGACCGATTTTGATATCGGGTCACCTGGAAGGTCAAATGTATAAGTCATGAATTTAAGTCACGAAAATAAAAACAAAGTTCTATATTTCGACAACAGCGCCACCTACCGAATCCAACTATAGCTTAGAACAATCCAGGTGATACCATCAGTACAAATAAAACTTCACCAAAATCGGTCAAGCCGTTTAGGAAAAGAACTACGAACACACGCACACCGGAATTTTATATATAAAGATAATTATATGAGAAAGGTACAAACCGTACTCAAAATGAAGGTTAGATTTGTTGAGCCGTGTTGCCGGTGGAGAAAGTTTAATTTGTTTCTTGTTTCTTGCACAATGGTGAAGGTAATGTGACTCTTTCAGCTCGAGCGATTCGAAAACGACACTCCCAGCGCCTTCAACGACGCGTACGACTGCATCGGCTTCACAACTGCTCCAATCTGGTCCGGCCTGTTCGTCACCTTTATCTTGGCCATGATTATGACCTTCGGCCTCTGCATGATCATGGACATCAAGACCATGGACCGTTTCGACGATCCTAAGGGCAAAACGATATCAATTAATGTTGTGGAATAAACCCATTGTTGAATATGATTTGGACTCGGTGTTAAATGTGAAAAAATCATCAATGTTATTTACAAAATTGTAATCCGAATGTTTTTAGAGGATTTATGTGTTCTTAGAACATTACATTTATTTCATACTGGTTACTTATGTTACATTTTTCGGACATTTTATCGTACGAAAAGTGAATTCTAGAGGATTTATGTGTTCTTCGAACATTACATTTAACATTGTGTTCCAAATATCGTTTGTTGCAAATGTTCATAGTCCGTTGTAAATTTCCTTTATTAAAATATAGATTATTCAGTAGGACTACAAACTTGTACATGTTTTATTGTTTTTAGCTATACACTACTAGAAATTTGTATTGTATATGTTCTTCAATTATATAATTGTGATTTTACTGAATAATCTATTTTAAAATTATATTTATGTTTCAATTACAAAAATTAGCATCCTTATCAAATGTAAAATAACCTCATTTAATCATATCATCTTATACAGCGAGAATATTAAGTAATATTAATGTGACAGCCGTTTGGATGCGGGATTAAAAATGCTATAAATCAAGCTGTATCAGTGTCGATTTGCAGCCAATCCGAAATTATGCAAATTCCCATTAAAGATCAGAACAAAACAATTAGTCGATTATTGTAAATTAATAGGTTATAGAAAATGTCAATCTAGGAACGAAGTAGACGCTCGTGCTAAAGCTGATCACATTTTTAATATCAATCACGGACTTGCAAAATATTTTGTTTTTATCGGCGAAGATCGGAGATATATTAGGATAAGTGAAGATGTCAAAAATGTGAATTATGAAATTGTAAATCACTTTTAGGTAGATGTAGCCTAGATGGTTAGTGTTGTTATCGTTGTTTTACAACAATATAACTGTAACTGTATGATGTCGATGATAGTGGAAACTGGTAACTGTATTAGCAACTGCACGGCCTACAAGAACAGTATACTGGATCCTGTATTTATACATATAATTTCACGTGAATTAAAATGTATGACAATAGTATTTTTAACAAGGTATATAATGTTACGTGTTTTATTGTTGTTAAGGTACATAGATGTAAAATAGCTGTTGAATACACACATGTACATTTAGGATTGTAAATTAGAGACTGTGTGATCTTTGATGAACGTAATTTTATACCTACCTTTCATACAAGATTAGTGATGTATATTTTATTATTCTTCGCATCTATCCACTTTGAAACCATATCATTTCAAAATTTACTGGCATCTCCAGTGCTTTTCAATCCCGTTCACTCATTTTTTAAACGTAAAAGAAATTTTATAAATGAATAACATTGTACATAATTATTTGTCTGTAATATATTTATTTATTAAGAAAAAGAAGCTAACAGTTTAGCAACTCACAGTTGCTTTTAATTATAAAAAAATTTTACATAATTTAAATACAAATAATTTCATTCAACAATTTGATATGGTTTCTAAATGTTGAAGAGTTATATAGATTTTTCAGTGATACAATAAAATTACAACGACTTTTCCATTGTAGTGAAAGAATTCTTTAAAATATTTGTTAACATGGCTGCTCATCATTTAAATTTGTACAGGTAAAATTGGTTTAAACTTCTTTTGTATAACGTATGCATTGATGAATGTTGAATGGGAAAATGTAGAAACGAATACAGGTCTATTGTTAACTATTATTTCTTTATATGTTATAATTCTTTAATAAACGGCAGTGGGTATAACTATGATATTTTGTAATATATTTATTGTGTCGTTCGTAAAACATTTTTCGTTTAAGTTAAATCTTAACCAGTTAAAGATTATTGATTCATTTTATACTTTCAAAATTTTTAAAACAAACAGATTAGAGTAAATATTCTGACAAAAGTTTGGACAGAAGATATCCTTAAGCTAGTGAAGTGTTTCATGTTAATTTTATCGCAATAATTTAGCAACTAGAAGTCTTGAAACTTGTGAAGTAATTATATAGGTAAGTAAATATTAACTTTCTTTCAACAAAAGTTTATCCATGGCGACCTTTCAGAGTGATAAACTTTTAAATTACTGTAATTTTAAAATTGTATTACAGGTTTGCAGCAAACATGTTTCGCATGTTTTACTAATTATGTTGAGTTCAGAATAAGTTGGACATGCTAATTTATTTGTTAATTAGATATTGAAATCAAATTTTATAGCGAAGAATTCTTTTAAGTGAAAAGGTATTAGCTACTTAATTCATATTATTTTATTACCTTCTGCACACTAATTGTTTTATGTTAATGATTCTAATAATAGATTATTTACTTTTATTGTCCAGGTAGAAGTTTAAAAGAACTTTTTATATGTGAAAAGAATATTGTTTAAATTTTTGATGCATAACGAACAAGATCTGCCTATGTGGAAATACAAGAAATTTTCGCTCAAAACTTTTTGCAGTATTGATTTCGAAGCACTTTAAATTGCTCTATAAATAATACTTGCTGTACACTTTGAACTATTTTTATTTTAATAATCTTTATCATATTACGGATTGAAAAATTGTTATTTATGGCTGCGGGATAATTTGTATATTTTTTTTACCTATCACATTGTATTTTGAAAAGTTCAATTATTCATTTGAAATTTATTGCAAAATGTGATGACTCTGGTTTATATTCATGGTGAAAAATATGCTTTATAAATTAAAAAAATCACCCCGCTGAAAAAGTTAGAAGATTAAATAGCAATTTAATTTCAAACTTTCTCGTGGGCTAATAAAATTCCCTTTCATTAAAAAGTATATTTTGCAAAAGAAGTGAAATATTAGTCAAATAAAAGAATGTTTTTCAGATCTATGGCATTATTATTTGCAAATTATTGAACTGTGCATTTGTACCTAGAATATGTATGATAAAAACGTATGGCAAATAAAACAATAGAGTATTTAATTATAAAAAACGTGTTTTTGTACAAGGATAAATCATTTTTTATTACTTTATCAATTTTTGAAATCCTAAAGATTGTTATTGATTGAAGATTTTTGTGCATACTTCATTTTTTCACTTCTCGCTATAACCCAATTTTGAGATATTTCTTCAGTTTGAATTGAATAATTCCTGACGTTTTACATCTTTGGAAATTATTTATTACGAACTTGTTATAGTTTTATGCAAATATATTTGTTATTACAATACCTTGCTTCTAAAATAAAGCATGAAGTACGATTACCAGCCATCAAGTTATGGCACCCAAAAGGCGTTAGTGAAGGTAAATTTGACAACTGTCGGCTGTGGGATTTGAATTGAGGATCTCATGATACCACGGAGCTATATTTATCTCATTTTTTGGTTACAAAACTACTTATTTATTTCGCTATATTTTACAGATAAAATTCTGTTACAGTATATGTCAGGTAAAAATGATAAGACAAAAATTTACAATGTAAAAAGATCAATTTGACAAATGTGTTACACCTCAAAGTTATGACTCAAAAATTCTTGAATGAAGTAAAAGCAGTTTTTTGTAAGACAAATTTTAGTTTTCGATTTTTTTTATTATAAGAAGATGGCAAGCGAACTAACTACTTAGGTCATATGCCGCCTCATAACTCATGATTGGGTGTGATTGTGAATTTTCATGAACAAAACAAACGACCATGCTCTTCAGTGGAATTCGAACTCACGACCACGACCTATGGTGTGCTAAGCTAGTGACATAGCCACTACACCACCGAGATTCGCCATTTTCGATTTAAATTTGTTCATATTAACAGTTGTATATACCTACAGTACATAGTAAATTTCGTATATTATAACAATAATATTTTGTCATCAAATTATGGTCGAACAGTCGAAGGGTGAAATTAGTATGCCATTTGTTTACATATTTTACCGAAAAGGAACAAAATTAAAATTAGCTGAAAATGTACCCAATGGTCAATCATGCACCATGCTATGTAAAAAGTCTCTTAATTGTGCACAAATTTCGCCCATTGTTTCTTATTCATCGCCATTCGTCATACATTCTGTAGTGTAACGTTTCTGTTCTTCAGAGTCTTGTTGATAATGATATCCCAGATGTCTTGGTCTTCCACGATTCCTCTTTCTATTTACGTTTGTAATCCAAATTTGCCACACTGGTGTCGATTCATTCATTCTTATCACATGGCCCCACAATGCTAATTGTTTTGTTTATTTGGAGTCTAGTATAGGTTTACTTTGCAGTTCTCTTATTATTTCGTTTCTTATTCTGTCCAACCTCGTTACTCCTTGTACTTATATCCTTAATTCCTTAGATATTTTATTTCCAGCACCTGAATTTTGCTTTTCGTACTTTGAGACATTACCCATCCATGACTCGTAGACTTATGTCAAGATAACTAAAATAGGTATTTATCTAAGGAATTTATTTTGATTAAGGTGTTTTTTTTTGTTTTCTTTATGTATGTTTTCAAGGGTTATTAATTTTTCTAGAGTATAATATTATGTAATCTATACACTTATCATGTATATGTTTTATTATCTTGTTCTGTAATTGGGATTGTATCCTGTAGGGTAAATGGAATTAAATAAATAGATAAATAATGCTACCAAATTTATAATTATAATGACAAGACCGTGTATTTATTAATATAATATCTATTCCATTTAAATAAAATTTTCAATAATGACAAGTATATTATTAGTAAATGAAGCCCAACAAAATCTCTGAACATACAATGATATTATTAAGTTTGATTTTAATAGTTCAACATCGACATGCGCACAGATACATCAACAGATAATAATAATTCAACAGTTAATACATTAACAAATGCAAAATTAATCGGTGTTTGGCGTTTGACGTGTACTTCGTACAATACACAATTAACAACCAGTACGATGCACGACATACTATGCGATTGCGATGGGAGCAGATTTGCTGGTCAGTCGGCAGTGGTTACCAACAATCCGTAACCTGTATTTTCAATTTAGGGTCGCTCGTTTCACCCCTAAATATTTATTTAATGCTCTTCGCAACATGGGGCAATTTGCAATTACAGTACCCATACTGTTTTTGTAGTGGATTCGAACTAGTTTTTTTTTTTTAGTAAAATGGCAGATAAACTGAAATCCTAAACTGAAAGGATGGTTTCGAAAGGTTCGAGCATATAAAATATGCGTATAGTTTATTATTATTTTATACTCTGTGGTTCTTTTTTTCATAGGTTTGCACTATTAAATTAAAGCTTTTTAACAAAAAAATTAAATCGACCAAATAAGAAATCGAAAACGCTCTTGAACTAAGGTAAGTAACTAATTTTAAGTTGGCAAAATTAGTGATGTACATTAGTTTAGGAGCTTAGTTATTAAGACTAAAAGGGTTTCTTTTTCGCTTTTCAATTTCTATAAAAAAAACCCTAAATAATGTGTGCTCTTTCCTTGGTATAATATTGGGCTTCCAGATTATCAAGAGATGACGTTTATGACAATTCACGAAAGGTACATATCAAATTCATTTTGTATGATATCTTATGATGACGAATGCGTGCTTTAGTACTGGTAATGTGCTTTTATTGGTAGCAGAACTTTTGCCATACACACTGCAAATCTTCCTGTTTTTATAGTTTTTTTGGTGAATATTCAATCTTAACCTATAATCTACAAATACAATGTACCTTTCATTTTTACATCTTATTTAAATACAATGAAATTTATGTACCTTATGGTTAGTTCAGCTTTCTACCACTACTTAGCGTATTTTAATTTTGGATACCCAATACATACCCTATCAAGCACTGAACTTCAAAATAGATGGGTCATTGTAAATATCCCTGTGTTGTCATTCGGAGATTATAACTTTACTGCAGTGATACATCTATTTTTAGTCAGACATGCTAAGGTTTTTCTGGAATTTTCAAATCCATGCTTGACGGGATATCTGGAAACAATATTATGATCTACAGTCCGATGTGTTACCACGGAGCTATTTACAACATTAATATATCATTATGCTATTTACTCACTTTCGTTGTGGCACTGCGCTGTTGCAAATCAAGTCATGTTTTCAAGGATTTTAGTAAAGGAAGAACCACAGGGGTAAAGTTAAAAGTTATTCACATTTGATTCTTTATAATATGATTTATATAATTTATTTGTATATTATGTAGACTCTCTAAATTCTTCTATGATATTTTCACTCGTCTCTTGTAATGAAATAACGTCTGTTTAAGACTAAAAAGAATTTTAACTGCGGTTCTTTAATAGTTATTTCTTTTCAAATTATTTGAGTGAACTTTGTTTAATATTTTAACGTCTATAAATTGCTAATTTATGTTGCACTTATATAAATTTATTTATTGTTTGACGAAATTAATAAAACGATGTGTACTGTTTTTACATTTTCTATGTTATTTATTTGAAATGTCTTTGCCGTAAGGAAGCCAAAATTGGACGGCGAAACGTCAGTTTAAGACTAAAAAGATTGACAGCAGTTCTGAGTCACTTATTTTATTCTTATCAGTCGTTTAACCTTGCCTTTTATTAAGTAGAATATTGTTAAGAAAGTGGGAGTGAGCCAGTTGAGGTGGTTTGGCCATTTTGAACGAATGTAGAATGAAAGATTGGTGAAATTAATACATGCGGGTAAGATTGACGGTGAGCGATTGCGTGTGCTTCCGAGGAATAAGTGGTTAGGTTTGATTGATGCTTTGTTGCATTAAAGAATGATCCGCGAGTGTGAAGAATAGATGAGCATATACGAATCGCACTATAAATGTGGACTAGGTGAAAGTGATGTGCCAGGATAGGAATGTTTGCTGAAGATTGATTGTTTCAGAGTTCATGCTACCTGATTGAGTGGGAATATAGCGTGATGTTATGTATGTATGTATGTAAAATTGAAAAATGTAAATATAGTTTTTATGTAATAAATAATTGTGTATCATTAAGTAAATACAATAGTTAAATCGTATTATCTGAACTCGATCATTTAATTAGTAATTTACAAGCATTTACAAGTATTGTTTTATTCACATTAATTATTAATTATTCACTACTATTATATATGTATATGTATATACTACAAAAAGTAATTCATAATTTTGTACTACTTATTGTCAAATTTCTTGTCTTTTCAAATTTATAGGAAATATTGTATTATTATATAACTTTTATCCCTGAATGTACAGGCGATACTAGCGGCCTCGAACCTCTTAAGAACTTAGATCGGTTTATAGAGTTATAAACATAAAAAAGTCATAGTCTGATCTGCGAAAGTAAAGTGCCACACCCAGTATAAGTGAATGGCGTGATGATATATTTATTTTACGCGATGCATTGCCACGGAGCTATTTACCTCATTTATGATGTTCATTACTGAATGAGTGTGTTTATCGGGTATTTCAGATACCATTAGGTTCACTTTCCAGCGTAGGGCTTCAAACTAGCCGAAATGTCAGCGGACAAATCGCAAGTTGGTCAAAATGGGGGTCGGGTACCACTCGATTTTCCGCTGACGTCAATTTTGAAACGAACGTGAAAATTTATGAGCGACAACTGGTGGGCCGAGTGCAATGCCATTTTCGAAGGTAATTTTTCCCGATTTTACACCTGGTGTTTTCCGTTGGCCGGCCGAACGGCCGTACGGACCGAGAGATATGAATGACTTAAAATTAGCACCTATCTAGAAAGGGCTGTAATTGAAATAAGTCACGCAGCTTAATAAATTATCTGTTCTTAACACGATTTTCAAACATTTATCAATGCTTAAAGGATGTGAAAGACTATTAAAGTCATATACATATTTACATATTCAGTTAGTGTGCCGTTTAACTATCACTGATACTGATACACTAAATTTGCGCCATAACATGTAGATTTACCGACAGGTTTACTTTTTCAATAATTTATTTTTGCTGTGTAAAAATGTGGAATAGTTCTATAGCTATAAATTTACAATGAAGTTTATCTATTTCAATTCACACTATGTTCATGTAAATAATTTTTTTTTATTGTACATACTTAAAATAAAATGTATTAAATATTCATTAAAATTTACTGACAATGAAATGTCTAATGGTTATTTCTATTTCATATTTAAACCGCGATCATTAAATTTGGATATAAAATTCTACAGAATAAAAATAAATTCATTATTTGCCTGCAATATTACAAAAATATTCCTAGTAGTGTTAATATTCTCAGTTCTACGAACATTTATTAAATTTTCTTTATTTTCTGCTGATAAATGTCTAAAGAATTCATAAAAATCATTAAATGCAGTTATTCTTTCGAATATTATAACCTATTTAAAATAATAAAAACGAAAAACTTTTAAGTCTTTTATTCCGCAATCCACTACATACATATAAAGAGCTTTTGTTATTTCAATTCCGTTCAGATTTTGTGTTTGCATGTTTAAACATTCATTTCAATTCTTTTTGTGTTAGGAAAGATAATGAAAAATAAAATAAAATCTAAAATCAAATTTAGTATACAGCAAAGAATATACAACAGTATACACCATCACCTTTAATCATACGTAAAATTGTGTTGTTCATAACTTATTCATAATACTTAGTTTAACGATTTAGTTAACTTAACTCGATATAATGAAATATATTTTATTATTGTTAAATAGTTTGAGTAATTCGCACTACATATTTTCCACATTTGGCGCGGTTAATTTTAAGCTTTATGTAAAATAAAAGTCAAGTGCTGACAACTTTAGCAAAAAAAAAACAATTAATTAAAGTTGCCCCAGATTTGTCCAGGCACCGGGATCTGCACAACACATATGTGGAGCTGGTTGCTGCAATCTATTCGTGAATTACATTTTAATTTAATAGATACCTGTCGTTAAGTTTGATTTGTCATGTTTCGGTAGTCGTTCTGCTACCTGCAACTGCAAATTTAGATTGCATGTTTAAAAATTTAATTACATTTAACGTTCAGTCAAATATGTTTCCTTTTCTAATTATTTAATGTCAGTATTGACTGAGTGATGTTTGTTACAAATAGATATCAGAAATACAATAGTGATTAAATGAATCTTTCTGAATGTTGCTGAATAAATAGATTAGATTGAAATAAATTTAGTATGGCTGAGAAATGTTTGCAAATGAATAAAGATTTTCAGGGAAGTAAAATGAGATTTGAAAAAGTGCGACAGCGAATTAAACAAGACGAAATCTGTGTTGTCGTATTCTTTGCTTGATAAATAAAAAGCGTCATATTTTGCGTTTGAAGTGTGAAAGAGAAGAAGCAAGATAAAGGTTTGTTAGAACAAAAATGAATGGCGAAGTGTTGTGTGGTGAATAACGACAGGGCTGCACTCGCCCATTCAGCATTCAGCCGACTTGGCTTTTCCCTTTGTCAGGTTTTATTTATGAATATGTTCCATGTAGAACAAAAATGTTACGTATGAAACATATTAAAAGCATCCATTTGAATGTCAGGTAAATACGGTCTTTAACAGATGCAAGTGAAACACGAGAAATTAATTAGAATAAATGGTTTTCTATTGTTTTCGTGCATCGCAGTTGCGGTCGCGAACGATTCGTGCTGCTCCAGTTTTGCGTAGCGTAAGTATGCATGTAGAAAACTTGGAGAAAATTAGTCATATCTAATGGTTTTTTAATAAACAGATACAGGATAATTTAGTGAAACTGCGATAAGAAGTGTTCAGGAGCAAATCAAGAACTCGGAGGCCGCGGCGTCGGCGTCGGCGTCGGTAGTCAGAGTCGGTAATCTGACGGAAATGATTGCGGTCGGAGTGGCGAGAAAACAAGAATATTGCCGATGTTTCCAAGAATAAACAAAACCCAGAAACGCAAACACACGCTGGTAGCTAGTAGTTTCGTTGTGCACGCAACCAATTCACGATTCACGATTCACGATTCACGATCCACGATCCACGATCCACGATTCAGAATCTACAAGCAACGAACGAACCAACGAACGCTTAAGTTTGAAATCTGAAAAGTACACGGTCAGCTTATCAAAACTGCTTTTCAGTCGGATCGACGTAGATGCGCAGCCGCGTTCCACCGCGGCCCGGTAGTCCGTCAGTCTCAGTCCTTGGCGGAACTCGCGCGGAGTAGTTGGCGAGCGTCGCTCCAACCCCTACCCGGAGTTCGTAAGTCGCGACTCGCGGTCCGGATCGCATCGCGAGAAAACAGAAACATCGCAACGCCGTCCTGAAACATCGTACCTTGCCAGTGCACGGCGTTCGGCGTTTTGCGATTTGTGTTTGTTTGGACTGTTGGTGGTGTGAAAATAAATCGGACGGTTGTATTTGTAATGCCGCGAGTGTGTTGTTTGTACGGAAAAGTGCAGCAATTGCACCGTGTCTGTGATATGTGACGGGTGACGGTAATTCGATCACGAGCTACAAACACTTGGTCGCTTGATTTGACAGCAGAGTGACAGACATGGGGCCTGCTCCCGCTCGACCAAACGCAGCAGATGATTCTTACGTACGTATCTACTGTACGCTATATACGTTAGCAGTTAACCGTTAGCTGGGTAGACGTAGCGTATGATGAATGACGCTCAACACTGACGATGATGACGCCGACCGAGATCGCGTGTCTCCGGTCTAGGACGTGCCGACGTGGACGAGGACGTGGACACTTTTTACTTCATCTCCTGCGGAACGCACACCCGATGGTGCTCCCGTACGAGTACTGTACTCCACATTGCCACACTGTACCATGTAACTGTAGACGCTAGCTGTCTAACAGAGCACCAAACAAACAAAACAACAAAACGTCAAAATGTGAATATATTTACATTTAGTTAACTGCTCTTGCGAACGCCCGAAGGCAACAGTTCCTACACACTTCTCAACTTAATGTACACATATTTATCTTTTTTAACATGCAATTATGTTTTAATGTGACTGCTAAGTTTCATTAGACTTTGTAATAAGAACGTAAACGTACAAGATATTCATGAAAAAAGGAAGACAATCTCCTCGCAGAATTTATTTTGGAAATCAAAGTCGTTAGCAACATTTTGTTTTAACGATACGGATCAAGTTTCAAATTTAAGCAGGAAAATTTGGTACAAGATCTGCTTCAAAGTAGAGTTGAACATCGAAAAATAACAAGCTGAAAATGAAAAAAGAAAAGTTACCGTTGTACACCAAAAATATTCATCATTAAAAGTTTTTTATTTTGAAATTAACAGTGTATAATAAACCAAAGTAAGCGTATAAGTGGCGTGGTACAAATAAAATGCCACAGAGAAGCATTTTTTAAATCTGGAAAATACTTTCAAATAATATCATTACATAGATTAAAAATGAACGGGATATCAAAGAACGAAAAAACCTTGGAACGATTTTAATCCTAGCCAGCTCGGAAGCTTCACGCCATCTTCAAGCAGCGTGAAATGCATTAAGTGCTGTCTGATTTAAATTTGTTTGAAGTGCACCAAGGTCGCACTTATCTTCACGGAACATTTGAAAATTACCTGCCATAAATATTTTATCAGCTATGCGTTTAATTAATCATGGGAGTTGGTGCAAACATGATGTTACCATCCTGCCTGCGCAACCCTTTGCTGCCAGTCTCCTAGTCGTCGCCGAGCTTCGATTAAGGATTCGTATTCGTATTCGTATTCGTTTCCAGCATTTCCAGCGTTTCCCGGTTTCCGGCGTTCCAAATGACGCGGCACAAAATTGAAGCAGCGCGAAATGTCTGTCATGTCATGACGCTAGGACTACGGACTCTGTATTACTCGACTTATGCTCTGCTGGACGCACGTACCATCGCATTCGCGAATACACGACTTCGCGATTTCACATTTGAGATTTGAGTCAGAGCACCATTCGGTCAACCGTGGACTGCGGACACTGCGGACCACTCCACAAAGAATGCAATCTTCAAAAGACGTCTTTGATCGTTTCCCTCTCGGGATTATCATATTTTTAATATTATTTCCTGATGCTTCCGACTTAAAGACTTCGGTTCTTGCGGATTCTTACTATTAACTTGGAATTTTACGACTAAAACGACAGATTTCACTGATCATTTTTAAATAAAACTTTATAATAATGTGCAACTTCTAGCAAATTCTCCATTTTATTGTGAATCAGTTCTTTACTACTAATTTCACAAGTAAAACAACGAATTTTACTTCTAATTTTAAGTGGAAAATTCGTGGCAGCGTGATATAATTCTAACACTGTTGTCTAATGCTTTTTTATTACAGCAAAAAATGTTAATTTAACTAATTCTTTTTTAGCTCGAATAGGAATAATAATAGATTTTCGTCATAAGTGCGTAAAAAACTTGTGGCAGTGGTGTAATAATATGTACTTTGAGTAAAATCTATTTCTTTCTGTCTTAAAAACTTAAGTTCTACTATACTACATATTAACTCACGAAATTTCACTTGTATAATAATAGATTATAGTTATTTGTAAATAAAAACTGGTGGTCGTGCTACAAATATCAACTTCTCAATATTAATTTCTTTTCCTTCTATATGTTCGTACGAAAATACTGTCAATGTTCTAAATATCACAATTAATTAAGACAACATATATTCGCTGTTCGCGAATTAAAATTGTTGACAACGGTGTTGAATAATGTCGGTTAAAAGGTACAATGTCACAGACCTTAAAGCAAAATCTAAACACTGTATGATTTACAATTATGCTTTGTTGTATGCTAAATCCTTTGATGTAATAATATGTCATGTGCTGTCTGCATATCACAAATAAATTATCGTCAATAATAATTAGTTGTAGCGACAAATTAACCCAGAAATTTAATAGCTCCTTGCGTTATTATAACTTAAAATTTAAGTTTTGAACAATACCGCAGTTAGACTGTCAATTCTAATTAATATAATCAAAACTAATTAGTGTACAATATCATTCTAGATTTTTAGTAAAATGAATTTTTTGCTCGGTCAGTTAAATCTTTAGTCATGTCGTACCATTCAGAATTTTTCGATGAAAATGAAGAAATCATGGTAAAATAACAAATAATACTTTTTAAGGATTAGGAATACTATAAAGTAAAGTGAGATTCACGTTGTTTTCTTGCAGAATATACGAAGAAATTAGAGTTTCTTCTAATATTTATCGTAGACGTGTACTCGGTCACAGGCTGAGTGATTTTTCAAAATAAATAGTGTTTTAGTTTGGCAATGATAGTATCTTTAAACGGTGACGTTAAGAAATTTAAACACAAATATATACTGAGATGAAATATTACTTTTCTGTCATTTCTGTATTACTACAGATACCAATTAAAAGTAATACTTACTGTTCCAGATAAAATGCAACATAGAGTGTCAATGTCAAATAAACTTGTCATAATATTTTAAAGAAGGTTTTAAATAAATGTGTTCATAAGTTAAATTAAAGGTAAAGTATTCTTTATAAGAAAAACGGTATTTTAATTAATACTGAAAAAAATTCAAAAAAAAATGATTATTTTATCCATCACACCTTTTATTCATACTGAATGTGGCACTCGGCAGATCTCGATATTTTTTTTTGCTTATGAAATGCGATTACCAGTCGTGAATTTACGTCCCACAAATTAATGAAGAGGGAATCATAGGAGTAAAGTTAAAATAGTAACTGTCGGTTGTGGGATTCAAACTGAGGATCTCACGATCCATAGTACGATGTGTTAGAAAGTCTTTAATAAATGTTTATATATGATACATGTTAACAACTAAAATAGATATTAAAATATATTTAATATGTCTGAACTAATGACGAACAAATTCGAATGATTACTTGATATAATTCTGGTTATATATATAATTTGAGAAACATTTACGATGTATTTCATAATTTATTTATTACGATGACTAGTTCATTTAATATTTACAACCTATGTTGAATTTTATCTGCAATAGAACGGAAACATATTAATAAATATTTCAATATTAATTAGTTGTTAAGGGTTTTCTGAAATACAGGGTGTTTGAATACTACAAGAAATAATTAAATAGAAGGTAGATACTGTATGATATAAAATTAATTGTAATTTATATGAAGTATACATTTTTAGTGGCACGATTTAAATAGTTCTCTTAATATGACAGAAATTAAATTAACATAAATAAATTTTATAATTTAATTTATGAGTTCTGAAAGCTTTTCCAACTTATTAATATATAAATACTGTACGTAATTACTCCTACCAAAAATAAATAAAAATTAAAATATAAACGCGTCTTTTAAACATTATGGGTGTGGCACTCTGCCTGCGTAGATCTCAGTAAGTGATATAGTTTTGTGTGTTATGTGTTATCAGTCGTCAAGACATGGTCCCTAAAAGTGTTAGTGAAGGGTAAATTTTAAATGGCAACTGTTGGCTGTGGGATTCGAACTGAGGATATCTCACGATCTACAGTCCGATGCGTTACCATTATTAACTATTAAATATTAACCTAACCAAATGTTGTTGAAAAGCTCCATGATAACTAATCATGATATCCTCAGCCGACAACAGTTTTAACTTTAACCCCTGTGGATAGTACAGTGCTACACCTAAAAAGAGTAAATATTTATGTATTTACATTTATATAATGACAAAAACAGATGAAGGAAGTTTTAAGAACTATGGAACAAAAAATAATAAGAACAATATTAGGACAAATAAAGATATTAATCAGTAAACGAATACAGAATAAAATGAATTTTGAAATAGAACAAAAGTTGGAAGGATAAGACATAGTAATAAAGATCAAGCAACAGAAATTCAGATGGCTTAAATCAGTAATAGAATAAAAACCAGGAGAAAGAATACGAGATAGACCTTGATCAACATGGCTAATGGAACTAGAAGAAGATTTGAAAGCAGAGTAATTAAAAACTAGCAAAACAAAGCAAAATACTCGGCAAAATGTATGAAGAGGTGGAGGAACCTAACCACAAGGATTAAAAGGAAAAGAAACGGAGATTAATCTATTAAAATAAAAGGATATAGAGAAATTCATAGGGGCGTTAAACCACCACATGTATATTTGTATAATAAACAAATGAATTCAATATTTCCTAATATCAAATTTGTAATAAGGTAAATTGAAACAAGGCAATATTTCTTACACCGTTTAATTTTTTTGATGATGTATTAAAGCGCGTTATATAAAATACAGCCCTGTAAATTTCGATTGCCTCAGGCGCTGAAAAAGCCTGGCACGGCCCTGTTCAAACATTCGATACGATATTTTGAATTGCAGTGCAACATATATTTTATTGACAACAGTGCAGTTGGCCATTAGAAATCAAATAGTCAGCTACACCACTATCACTTAATGAACAAAATCGTATTGAAACGAACTGCTAAACTTGGCACCAGATAAATATTGCTGTCAAATATTTGGTTCGGCTTCGTCAACAGGACTTTAAATTAAGTTGACAGTGGTGAACCTGGTACAATAGTATATTAAGTGACGAGTTTATATAAATAGCCATTTTACTCGAAGTGCATACATTATTTACCTTTAAGTGTTTGTAATTAAAGAAAATATGATGGTTCAGCATTTGAAAATTATTAAAATATTAATAATTATTTTAGGGCAACGGCTTGGCGGGTAGCGTTAATGCCGGTTCATTCGATAACGAAAGTTAAGCAATGCTGCCCGGGGTTAGTAGTTGGATGGGTGACCGCTTTGTGAAAACCCATATCAGCGAACACTGCGTGCCGTTGTCTCACCTCCGAAAACGAGGTACCGAGGCGGCATATAATCTCAGCAGTTGAGACCGCTTAATAAATAATATTTATAATTATTTTAATTTTCAAGTGGTACAAAACAGAATAAAGGTTGAAATAAGAATTGTAGGTATTATTCAAAATCTATATTAATATAACAAAAATTAACTTAAATTCATTATTTACTGAAAAATTGTTTTGACTCATCATAAAACCTGTCTTACATACAGGGTGTTCAATTTATCTGAAGACATTGAAATATCTTGAAAACTACACATCCGATAAAAAAAAAAAAAATTTGTTAGGGGGTGGCGGGTGGTGGATAAAAAACTTAAATAGGAACCCCCCCCCATTTTTTGTGCATATTTGAATTCTCCAGGAAACAATACGTAAGCTACAAAACAAAAATTAAACAAATATCAGGTTTTTTTTTTACTCCATTCAGTAATTATTTTCTGTCAAGTGTCACCTATTTTTGTGCTGGGGTGTTCGGTGAAGAAATTGGCTAATATAGCATTGTTTTTGGATGAAGAAAAGGAACAACAGCAGAAGAAATAAGGAAATGGGTCCACGAGGCATGGAAAAAAAGAGAAATAGAAGAAGAGTTTATCACGTTATTTAAAGAATTAATCGATGATTTACCATCTAAACAATACGTATTTGTTCCTGAGAATCCAAATCTGCACTAAAAACTGGAGGTTCCCAAAGGAAATGATGATGATTTTAATTTTAAACTTTTTTGATCCGATGTGTAGTTTTCGAGAGATTACACCTGTATATGAACATACGGTAAAAAACAATATAATTAAAATGAAATTTATGTAACAATATACAAATTTTTAAATATTAATATTCGAAGTTTTTTGATAATTCACAGCTGTCAAACATCAACAATTAAAAATCACAAATGTTTGTATCCATCGAGTTAATATGTAAAAAAATCTGATGTGTTCAACACAAACCTAACAAGCTACATTCTAATTTATAACATTTTATTTAATTCGGGTACCATATTCTAAAATATATTAATTCAAAAATTATTAAGAAAATGCTCTAAAATGCTTATAAATATTGAAATTTAGCATTTTTATATTAATTTTGACGTTTCTCATTAAAATTTTACTAAAACTCCCTAGATTTCCCCCAGTTGCTATGGGAACACAAGTTCGACGCCAACAGTGTTGCCAACTATAGTATCTTAAAAATATTAGGTTATGTTTACATCTTTTTAGTATAACTCCCATCAAAACAACTTGTAAGCGGTACAAAATTGAAAAAAAAAGATTCAATTATAAACTGTAGCTAATAATAATTTACACCTTCTTTATTATGACAAAATTTACTCTTAACTCAATTATTTACTGACATATGCTTAAAATACCCTTCAAGTAAACTGCCAGTTTCTGTTGATGGATTGCTATCAAAATCTAATCAGCTCGTAATTTAAACATCCAAGTTCTAAATATGATATTTTTTTATTACGTAGGCGGGAAGCGGACTAACTGCTTTAGTCATATGACACTTTATGAGTGGATGATTATGAATTTTATGAAGTACACAAACGACCATGCTTTTCAGTGGGATTCGAACCCACGACCTCTGGTGTGCTGTCTAGTGTCATAGCAACTATACTATACTATACATTTTAGAATCTGATGTGGCCACCACATAACTTACAGGTAGAGATATCTATAAAAATCAGGACATACAAACTTTGCCTTGTCTTTTTTTATATGAAATACATTGATAAAAATGTTTTCGTGGAACAAACAGATTCCTCTTAAATGGAGAGAAAAATTTATTTGAATAGTGCCAATCCGATTTCGTTTTCATTGAAAACTTTTGTAGGTTTAATAAATATTCTTGTATGAAAATTAATTTAGTTTTTTAGGAACATATCAAACTAGTAGGAGTAGTTTTAATTCAAAATAATATGGTTGTAAATAAAAACGTTTTGTTTAAAATTAAAACGACTTCTTTTCATTGTTTATAAGAATATAATTAAAAATACATTCATTTTCTTTCAGTGCAGAAAAAAGAAGATAAATGCAATTTATATTCAAAATTGATATTTTTTTTTGAATTGAATCTAATCATATTGTAAGAAATAACATTTTCTTCAACGAATGCATACAAAAGGAAAACTGAAAATTTTCTTGAAACAAGAAGTTATTTTTATGAGTGTAGGTAAAATTATTTTTCAATATAAAACAAATTTAATGTCTAATAAGTACCACCATATGAGTACGACACAAGAAAGAAAAATGAATTTGGAACTCCCCATTGCAGATCTAAATGTGCCAAAAACTCCTGTTGTTATTGAAATTAAAATTTTAATAAATTGCTGGGAGAAATTAAAAAATGTAAAACATTAAATAACTTCAAAAATAAATTTAAAAATTTGCTTCTCAATAACTGCTTTTATAATGTAAGTTAATATTATTTTTACGGTGATTATATTTAGTACACCTATCTCATATTGCGATAATTTGTAATACTGCTGATATTCTAAATCTACTCTTATATTACGACACTATTTTCTTACTGTGATACTTTGTAATTGTAATACTGTTAATAATTTAAATTGGTTCTCATATTGTGATTTTTTTATTTTCATACTATTGTAATACTACTGTTATTTAAAATTTGTTTAATCTATATTTGTGACACTTCCCATAAAAAGTAAAAAATGTCGTAGGGAATAAATATTTTTTTATCGGTACCTCGTTTTCGGTGGTGTGACAACGGCACGCAGTATTCGCTGGTATGAGTTTTCGCAAAGCGGTCACCCATCCAACTACTAACCGCGGGCAGCATTGCTTAACTTGCGTTATCGAGTGAACCAGCTTTAACGCTTCCTGCCAGGCCGTTGCCCAAAATAAAATATTATTAGTATTATTATAATCTGAAAAGTTTAATTTCAAACGATACAAAATACAGATCAAGTTTCAAATACAATTGTAGTCAACATTATTTTTTATTATTTTTATTATAACATAACTAACTTTTAATCATTTATTTACCGAGATATGAACATTTCAAAGCTCAATTTGATATTTATAGTTTCTTTAAGTTCTGAGTTAAAAGGAACAAAACAAAAATTGTTACACACACACAGACAGACGTCACTGTAAAAGTAGTGAAATCATATTTCAGGGACCCCAAAACGTGCTTAACTCACTACCGAAAATTTTGACCCATGTGCTAGTGGTAAAAATAGACTTAAAGTCTACATAAAATAATACCACTGCCTGTTGTATTACATTCATTCAATATTTTTACTGTCTGTTAAAACTTTTATTTCTTTGTAAGAAAGGTTTGAAAGGTTGACAACACTGGTTACCTTGTTGCTATTGAGCAATGAAAATCCGCATCATAAAGAGTGTCAATCAAGTACAAAGGAACACATATTTAATAAGTATATGAAAGCAAGATAGTATAAAAATATATTTTAACTTAAATAAAAATGTTTGGTTTCACCTCTCAAGAAATGAAAGAGATCGCAGAACAAAAATAAAAATATCGAAGCCATTGTGTAGCGAAAGAAGTTGATGTCATCTTCACCAGGATCTTTAAAGAGAGCTAATATCTCGCTAAGTTACTAGATAGAAGCTGTCAAAGTGATGGACGTTAATAATTGATAACAAGGTTACAATAACCTGTCTATTCATCATCATCTCAACATAGAAAATTGAACATTTGTCTGATTTGATGTGATTTTAATTACTTGTGATTAAACATTTAATAAACACTCCACATAAATATAGAAGGGATCTTGGGTGAATTTCGAAACTTTTTTGTTCGTCTCTCGTTATATAAAAAATATGAGACAATTAGGCTGTAGGATTATTATTTTTTTCACATAAATCTTGTTTGTGCGATATAAAAATATAGAGACGTGAGCATTTTTAGTAAATGTTCCATCCAGCGAAAACAAAAAGTTACCATCTTTACATTTTTTAAACTAAATATTTAAATCGCTCTTTACTAACAAGATTGATGAATAGATTTTGTGGATAATATTATCCAAATCCCTTTGAAAAAGAATTTGTCAACAAACAAATTTACTCTTACAATAAATGAAATATATTTATGAACTGTCATATGTAATTACTGTAATAATATTTGCTATTTATTTACACATATTATTGTAAACTCTAATTATCGAGCAAATGTATAAATGTAATTAATTTTTTTGCGTACGTCACGTTTATCAACGAGTATTAAAAGCCTGAAAGCAGAACAAACATCGGTTCTGATTCTGAAGAATCAATATTTCATTTTGAAAAGTAAAATAATTAGTGTTCAATTTAATCTCGTCACATAAAGAAAACATCATTTTAATCTACTTTTTCAATTGTTTATAATGATAGAATGGAAGAATAAGGCAGAATTATAAAAATTTAACACCTGTGAGATTTAAGGTGAACTATACCGTATTAATAAATGTCATTAATATAATAAATGAAACTTATTGTACAGGGTGTTTCCTTTAGAACAACCCGTGTACTATTTGGCAAACTAATGACTTTAGAGAAAAATGTTATGCACAAGAAATGGCCAGGAAAAAGGGCCTCATTTAATTGGAATAACAAACAGAAAATTCAACCAGTGGTTCTCAAACGGTACAATAAATTAATTTTTTTAATGGTAACCTACATAAATTTTTAGTTGTTATATAACAATTATTTCGAGAAAAATTATACTACAAATCAGAAATAATTTTACAATACTGAAGTAGGCAATGCAATATTAATAATAACCAAAAGTTTTATAATAATAAATCAATATTCATAAAAGTGTTATTTGTTTGATTAAAATAATTGTCAAAAATAATAACACTTTAGGAATGATTAAAAAAATCATTTTTTGTTTTAGTCCATTAGATAGAGAATTTTATTTTTATTTCAACGATGGGGTTATATAACAATTATTTCGAGAAAAATGATACTACAAATCAGAAATAATTTTACAATACTGAAGTAGGCAATGCAATATTAATAATAACCAAAAGTTTTATAATAATAAATCAATATTCATAAAACTGTTATTTGTTTGATTAAAATAATTGTCAAAAATAAGAACACTTTAGGAATGATTAAAAAAATCATTTTTTGAGCCCTGAAGAACCGCGGATATCTACCAATTTTTTTTCAGATTCGCATAATTTTACAAAATTTTAAGCGAATGCGGATCACATGATGATAAAAGTGGATATTTTTGTACTTTTTAAATTATCTGATCTGTTTAACACATAGCTTTTAAATAGTACAAAATAGAAAAGAAAAGTTTAATGAAAAATTGTAGTTAATATTATTTTATATCTTTTTTTACTATAATTCAATTATTTATGAGATATGTTCAAAATACTTTATAAGCCTTCAAGTAAACTACTACCTACTTTTGGTTGATCGTTTGCTACCAAAATCTAATCAGCACGTAATTTGAACATCTAAGATCTAAATATGATACCTGAAAATGATATTACCATTAGAATCTAATGTGTCCACCACATTATGCCCCGAAAATTTTAATATATAAACGGTATAAATTATAAAAAAATTTCAAGTAAAAATTGTTCCTAATATTATATACAGGCTGGTCTGTTTTTTTTATGCGATTATTTTAAATATTATCGAAAAAAATTTCAAACAAAGTTTATTTTACATTAAAATGTCAACGTATCTGTAGCATTCGTTTTTCTACCGGGTGTTCCATTTTCGCGCAATGATATGCAACTTTATATTTTTAAATGGAACATTCTATATATTTTTGCAAAATTTTAAAGCTTCTTTATTTATCTTTAAAATAGTTCTTATTCATTATAGTGCTAATATGATCAGTACAGAAACTATTCACGTTCTTATTATTAAAGAATCGTACACAGAAAGAATGCTATGAATGTGTAGTTGCTGTCAGATTTTTAATAATTATTATTTGCTCTTTCATCTAGTTTGTTGAATTGATGTTCAATTCGAACATTTTTTATAAATATATTTATTTTTTAATTTCATATGGCACACTTTCTGTGTGTGATTCTTCATTAATAAAAACATGAATAGTTACTGTACTGATCATTTTAGGACTGTAATGAATAAGAAATATTTTAAAGAAAAACAAATGTTCTTTAAAATTTTGCATAAATATATAGGTTGTTTCATTAAAAAATATAAAGTTGCATATCATTGCGCGAAAATGGAACACCCGGTATAAAAATATATGATGCAGATACGTTGGCATTTTAATGTAAAATAAGTTTTGTTTGAAAATTTCTTCGGTAATATTTAAAATAATAGCATAAAATAAAAAATACAGACCGATGGACCACTCTGTATATATTGAATACAAACTTGGCGATTGTTCTGTTGTAGGAAATTTTTATAGCAGGTATAGCAGTCGTATGGGGAAAAATTAAAATGGTCTTATTAAATAGTCAAGCTTTCGGAAATATTTATTCCTTCTTAAGGACACTATAATACAATAAATACAAAATAGAAATTAGAAGACACAAAAATAACAGTAAGACTTACATTTAGTTGAGATTAATTATAAAATAACATCAATGTAATAGAAATACTTACAATTGGACCTAACAGCAGGCTAATAAAAATATATAATTGTCTTGAAATAAAAGTATAACATAAAATATAAATATGAAATAAAATATTTACAGTTCAAAAATATTTTTAAAAAATCAACTACGTACATGAAAAATAAGTAAAATATCAAAAAATAATCTGTCAAAATGATGTATGAAGTATAAATATTATGAATTGAATACTAACGGATGAAGAAGAAAAGCTGTTTCAAATAAAATGTTTAAGTATGTGATCTAGATTTAGTTAATAAATATGAATAAATAGAACTTAAACTATCGACATCTGTTTTCTTATTCATCGTGTTGGACTCATTATTAATATGAAAAATCTCTACAAATAATCTTTTATGAAGGTTCTTTTCAGATTCTAGAACTGTAACTTCTTCATAGTTAATACCATGCAAATTCTTAAACTGATGTTCTGTCAGGGCACAAGCATTAGGTCTTAGTTTGAAGTCACTTTATGTAAAATTATTCTGCTTTTAAGATGTCGGTTAGTTTGGCAGATATCGATAGTTTAAGTTCTATTTATTCATATTTATTAACTAAATCTAGATCACGTACACAACATTTTAATTGAATCTGCTTTTCTTTTTCATCCGTTATTACTCATTTCATAATATTTATACTTCATACATCATTTTGACAGATTATTTTTTGATATTTTGCTTATTTTTCATGTACGTAGTTGATTTTTTTTTTAATATTTTTGAACTGTCCATATTTTAATTCATATTTATATTTTATGCCAATTTAAATTTACCCCTGTGGTTCCCCCTCCACTAACAACTTTGGGGGCTATGACTTGACGGCTGGTAACAGCATCTCATACGCCAAAATATATCACTTACCGAGATCTGCGTAAGCAGAGTGCCACACCCGCAATGGGTAAAAGGCGTGATGATATATTTATTTATTTTATATTTTATGTTATACTTTTATTTCAAGACAGTTATATATTTTTACTAGTCTGCTGTAAAGTCCACTTTTAAGTATTCCTATTACATTGATGTTATTTTATAATTAATCTCAATTAAATGTAAGTCTTATTGTTATCTTTGCTTGTCTTCTAATTTCTATTTTGTATTTATTGTATTATAGTGTTCTGAAGAAGAAATAAATTTTTCCGAAAGCTTGACTTTTTTAAAAGAGCGTTTTAATTTTTTGCCCTAACGACATCTATACCTGCTATAAAATATTTATATATATATATATATATATATATATATATATATATATATATATATATATATAGTCGCGATTTCGTTCGTATATCTAAAGCCTATTAATATTTAAAACAACATAATTTTATGACCTGTAACATTTTAGAATTATTGTGCTGTTAACAATGTTTAAGATTATAGATGATTGACAGCGATTTTTCATGCATTGCGTGATTTGAATATTATAATTTATTCTGAAAACAAGGTTAAATTGCATATTGATAACAAAATAATATTATTAAATTGTAAATAGCTTAAATTTAATTTACAATGAACCGTGAACAGCATAATTATTAGTAACTATTGTCAAACATTGTTTGGTAGTTTTGTTTTAAATAAAGTTGTTAAAGTTAAACAGTAGCAGTCGTAACAAATGATTAGTAATTTGCATTTACGCTGAGTTGTCAAAAATGGTGACATATGCATGAGCGTTTTTTTACTCTATTACCATTGTTAAACTAATGTTAACAACTCTTTACACACGCGGGCTTTCAAGTATAAAAATTGATGACAGAGGCAATAGTTTTGGTGTAATAATATTTTTTAGTTTTCTACCCATAAAATTTTACATTTAGGTTTCTTTCTGTAAACGAGTTCGGTGTTTTTTGCGCGAATACTAAAATTTTGATGACATGTCATAAAAGAGCTGGTGTAAATATACGTTCATTTATATTTACGCTGCAATCCTGACTAATGTTTATAAATCTGTTTTGTTTGAACTAAACGTTCTACTTTTTTAATAGTTACGAGAAGTTTTGATCAGATATAAACATTACATTTGTAAGTTTCTGCATCAGTGCACGTAACTGCACCAAGAAAAATTGTTACATTACAGAAATTAGCATTCGTTTCCCACATTTATTTGTTTATTTACATGAGTTTTATTGTAAAATATATGCGTGTATTTCTTTTAGTTTCGTTGTGACGGAGTTGGCATAAATTTTGCCAAGCTGAATTTGTTACAGCATTTTTTTCATTAGACTGATTAGTCGATTCATCTTTTTCCCTTTTCATTAGTTCTGTCACATTGCTAGCTGTCTCTTTTTTCCTTCCCCAATCTATAAACGAGGGTACTGGAATCATTATTTCCTTCTATCTTTTTTGATTTCGACTTTCACTTTGAAAATATTCAATCCTTAAATTATTGCTATAAAAAATTGCACTAACGTTACGTATATAAAGGTTGATTCACTTCTTCAAAAAAGAAAAATTGAATACCAAATATTACGTCATACTGATCAAAAGAAATTTTATATAAAATAGCTTGAATATTGAAAATTTATACATTTCATTAATTTACACTAACACCTTTGGGGGCAATGACTTGATGGCTGGTAACCGCACTTCATGCGCAAATATATCACTTACTGAGATTTGCATACGCAGAGTACTACGCCCATAATAGGTAATGGCGTGAAAAGAAGTGATCATTTGTATTATTTATAAGATAATTTTTTTCTTGTCATGCAGTAAAATGCTATTTAAAACGTTTAATATAATAAAATAAAAATTTCAAGCTTGGAGGTTTGATTTTATTTGGTTAAATTAATTCTTAAACTTAGACCCTTTAATATATTTAATTTAAACTGCGGCGATAGAATACGTATTTCAAGTATATTTAATAGGCTGTTAAAAAAAATTATAAGTGGATTTTTTTCAGATTTTTTCAATAAGTCTAACAAATGATGTCAAAAACCGTCAAAATTTGTAACCGGTTAACCGTCTCGACAAACAACAGTTAACCGAAAATCGCGGTTTACTGAGATTAACCGAAAACCGAGATTAACCGAAAAACGCACTGTAACCACAAACCGAAGAATCAAAAACCTATATAGAAATGGTTATTGAAATATTTGAAAAGTTCTAAATTAGTAAAAATGAATGACAGTTTTTTGACAGCTAGAACTGTCAAATTTGAATTTCGACTTCGAATTCGAATACAGCGATCCTTAAAATTATATGAATTTGTGTATTTTTACGTTCAAAATACTAAAAATTACAAGCTTCAAAACAACATTTAAACCCCATTTTAAGTGAAAATCGCGTTGAGGCACGAGTTAGACTTATTGAAAAAAATCTAAAAAAAAAATCATGTATCATTTAAAAAAATTTAAACAGGTTTTTGGGTGGAGATCGGTATAATTAGAACTTCCTCAAAATAAGGGCCATCATAATATTTAGCCCATTGATGCCCAGAACTATTTTTCTTTAAACATTGAATTCATATTTTTGTATGTTGCTGTAAGTATAATTATGTATAAAATATTTTACATTTAAATATACAGAGCAACATCAAATGAATAATCTGGAATAGTTTATCCAGTTTGAAATGCCATAGCCTGCCAGAAACGTAATGTTAAAGTGCAACATCTTTACGAATGATTTAACATACTTTGATGGACTAGTATCTTTGGGGGCGTAACCTAACGACTGATAACAGTACTTTATGGGCCCTATTCTGTAACTCATCTGTTAATTTTTAACGGCCTGTTAAAAATTTTAACCAATAAAAATATATGTGTTAGTCTGTGTGGCGATTTTTCGTCCACGATAACTCAAAATCTAATAAAGATATCATTTTGAAATTTCTTATTTAAAATTTTAATGTTAAGGTTACAAGCTGATTATTTTTTGATAGCAATCTATAAACCGGAAGTGGTAGTTTACTTGAAGACTTATCAGGTTTTTTCGGTATATCTCAGTAAATAATTGAGTGACTGTAAATTGCGTAATAATAAAAAAGATGTAGAATAGTATTGGCTACAATTTTTATTTGAAACTTTTTTCTATATTTTTGAAATTAAAATTTTTGGGAAGTGTTTTGGACACATCAAATTCTAATATAATACCATTTTCTAACTTAATATTTAGACCTTGCATGTTCAAATTAATAACTAGTTATATTTTGGTGACTGACTGATAGTTTACTTGAAGGATTATAAAGTAAATAATTGAGTTCGAATAAATTAAGTCATTATAAAAAATATATTAAATGATATTAGATGATACAATTTTTATTTGGAACTTTTTTCTATTTTGCTCCGTTTAAAAATTGGTTAAGCGGGAGGTTATGTGCTGGCCACATCAGATTTTTTTGAATGTGAAGTGCAATTAAATTGGGAATTTTTAAATATATTTTTTGGGCCGTGGTCAGTATATTATGTTCTATCAGCAATATAATTATTTTCCTCAACTACTGAACATTCTGTACATATATACATTAGTAAAATATTTATAGCAATAATTTAAAGAATTGCATATTTTCAAATTTATTTTCTATCAGGTCTTGCAATATGTATTTATTAATTTTTAAGTTTTTTGTTGTCATATTAAAAAGAACTATTTTTGCAGTGAACTAAACATATTTACATATAAAGTACAAATAACGTTATGAATATTTGAAAACTTCTTTAAAATCCGTCATTTCTGTTTTGATTATGGAATAAATAATAAATTGAAAAAACTATTGGTTCTTCTTCACTAACATCAAGATAAAATATAATATTTATCGAAATCTACACAATAAAATAAAGAGTAATGTAGTGATAGTATTCTGATTTATTTATAAATTTTATTTGTGAAATAAATTTTTGAAAAAATGTATTTGAATATAACAGAATTAATTTGTAATATTATGTAAATGTCTATTTTACAATTCATTTTTCAATATTTCCCGAATAAAAATGAAAATACGATAAAATATTATTTTAGTTTGCATATGCAATTGTTAATTTCATTGTAGTTAATTTAATATTGTAATTATATTTATTTGATATAGATTGTATTACGTTCAGCTTGCCGTTATTTAATTGAAATATGTTAAATTATATATACACAATTCGTTATTTAATTCCGTTTATTTTATTTCGAAATGAAATTTGGCAAAGTCGATAAGTATTTGGATTCGCTTCATTGACGGTTCTGCACCTGTCGATGTCAAACAGAAATGAAAAGTATTTTAATTAGAGTTTTTATACACAGAAAATTAATTTTCGATTATCTACTGAAAACCGGTGTAATAGCTAATCGGAAATTACAAAATGGATGAACTTTCAAAACTGGTACATTCAGTAATTTTAAGTTAATTGGCTTTTATTTCAATTTTATTCAGCGAATCTGTTGTTATAATTAAAACTTTAATTCCTGTAATTTAGTTATTTGCACCAGAACTACATTTATTCGGTTCTGAAACATGTAGTTTCAGATTTCTAAAATTATGTTATTTGCAAAATACATCAAAGGTACAAAATAAAAATGTTTACTGTTTCATAATTACGTGAAATTTTAATTAAAAATTAATTAATTTTAAGATAAATAAACTGTTTGAAATTGTGAAATTTCTACCTGGAATACAATTTCTATATTCTAAACTAAAATATTTGTTTTTCTGCCGTATTGATTTTAATTATAATTTGTAATTATAGCGGTTAGTGTTCCCATATTACACTGAAGTAATTGTTAGCACTGCTGGTTCGATTCAAACTTCAGTAAGTTCGCACAATAATACTGCTCAAGTTTTTTGCTTTATTTGGAGTGTGAAGTTTGAAAACGTGACTATTTAACAAACGACATCACATACCACATCATTTTGTGCTCTCTGTGGTATCCGCAAGTATATAACACATAATATCGCCACGTTTTGCTAGAAATCTGACATTAATTTTGAAAAATAAGCTCTGATGGAGTCAAATCAACATGTATGTTTTGCAAAACGACTCGTAGATATAAAAAATGCTGTCAAGCTGTTGCTGTTAGCTGTTGCTGGCCATATAAATAGAATGGGCTTAAAAAGATATTCGTAATTTGAAAATAACCAAAATATAGAGGTTTTGCGGATTAATGTTTCCGTTATTTATGTATGTTATATTTAAATTTAATAAAAGCTTTGGAAAACGATTAAATTTTCATTATTTTTCAATGAAACCTCGCACACAGCTATAGGGGCATATAAACATAATCGAACTTAAAGAAAGAAATTACAAAATATTGAAAACTACATTTAAACTTAAATGGAAATATAACTTTCGAACAACAGGAAATAAACATATTTATAGAGCGATATCCTTCGCAGGGTAAAAAAATCTGTTGTGGGCACTACAATACTTCCCGCCATAGATTTCTTCTCACTATCAAGAAACGCTCATCCCTTCAAAAAATAAATTAAGTTTTAAGCTATGACACATGGCAATAAATGACATTTTTTCCATTTTTTGTTTTTGTTTTTATTAAAAAGCATAGGTTTCTACGCAGATTTAAACGAAAATGTCAAAATATAACTTTTCTTTAACGTATTGTAATTCGTAAATGGCGACAGTAAGACGAAAATGTTTCAAACTATAACTGTAGATAATAATATTTCAAACATTATTCTCATAACAAAAACTGTCATTAAATCATAATTTACTCAGATATTGTTAGGGCTTAAAGTAAACTACTACTTCCGATTATTGGATTAACAAAAAAAAACTAATCAGTTCTTCCAAAGGGGATACACAATTGGTATATACAAAATATCAAAATTTATCAGAGATCTATACAGACATCCTCGTGAAACTATTAAAATCGTATTCTAAGGACCCTAAAACGTTTTTATCTACTGAAAACCCACTACCGAATTTTTAGCATGATTCTTATACCTCCCTTACAGGATATGGCGGGAGGTAAGAACAATTGACGATAAATTTTTGGACAATTAAGTTTAAATCTCCTCCGTGAGACCTTTAATTTAATACCAAACATGGTAGGATTTAAATAACATTTATAAAAAAACAATTGACAATCGTCCAAAATATCTGTTTGACACTTGAATTGAAATCTCGTCCATGAGAAATTTAATTTGATACCAAACATGGTAGGATTTATACAAAGTTTATAAAATAACTTGATTGGGCTTCAAGTAAACTACCACTTCTGTTTATTGGATTATCACCAAAAACTAATCAGCTCTTCCAAAGGCGATACATTATATAAAATATCAAAATTTTCAGTTTAGTAGGTAGTTTTTGAGAAACCTTAACTCCAGAGATCCACACAGACTGGTAGACAGACACACACAGACATCATCGCAAAACTATTAAAATCGTATTCGGGACCCTAAAACGTGCTTATTCACTGAAAACTCACTACCGAATTTTTAGCATGATTTCTATACCCCCCTTCTAGGATGTGGTGGGAGGTAAAGAGAACATTCCGCAATAGGCGTGTAATCTACCATTTTTGTGTAAAACATTTCTGGCATTTTATTGGAGAACAGAAAAAAAAATTTTTTCCTGTTAATATACTTTTTTTTTGTCTTCTTGTTAAATCTAATCCATAATATTATAAGTAAATTGTATAATTGATGACATTAATTAAATATGTCTTCATAAAGGAACACAGGTATGATATTTCTCTCCCATTCACTCAAATATATTTCTTGTACTAATTTTTAATATTTTGTTCTGGTAAACTGTACATATTTCATCGTTTTTAATAAAATTCCCATATTGTATATTTTTCTCTAGCACTATATATAAAATAATCAAAGTTTAGTAGTTATTTCATTCAAGATTTGATGTTTTAAAATTAAAACCAATTTCTATAATTTTGAAATATTTTTCAGGTAATAATTTATATTGCAACATGCAGTTATCAGCCGTCAAATTAAATTATTCTAGTTATGGATTTTCAGTGGTGAAAATAGATTACGAGGGATTCGAATCAATTATTGCTTCAATCACTCTCCTGTTTTGATGAGATGAATAGCTGAGCGCATTAAGACGATGGCTTATGATCTTCGTTGTCCGGGATTCGATTTCATCCTAGGTCTATTAAAATTATATCTGCCTTCTAGAATTAACCCTGTGCCCCCCCCTCTATTTCCACCATTTAACATTAGGTTATAATAAATCTAGATCTGCAATTGCGGAATTATACACAGGTTCATGAGTCTTAATTTTATTTATCAAATAATAATATACATCCATCAGTGCAACCACACACACACACACACACACACACACAGAGACATCATTGGGAGGAAGCTGGATTTAGGGGACTGGGACTTCAAAATATGTATTTCCACATCGGCCTGTAGATCGTGAGATCCTCAGTTCGAAACCCCCAATCGACAGTTGTCATTTTTACTTTACCCCTATGGTTCCCCCTCCAAAAACATCTTTTGCGGCCTGACTTGACAACTGTTAACCCCACGTCACACGTTAAAAATATATCATTTACCGAGATCTGTGAAAGCAGAGTGTCACACCAGAAATGGGTAAAGTGCTTAATGATACACAGTAAAATTGTTAACAAGTAACAAATTATTTTTGTGTATTTCGTAACTAAGTATATTTGTGAATATAGTAATTATTAATATTTATTTTTATGTTCTTTTGTGTAAATATTTTAGAAATTATGTTGAAGCAGAACAATAAATCATAGTTATTGTAATAAATTAAGTTGTTGCAAGGGATGCAAAATTTCTTTAACAATTTAAAATTGATAAGTTAGCTAAATTTACTTGTTATTATTGACGAGTCTATTTATTAGATTTTATAAATGTAGCAAATAAATAAAAACAATAATTTATCTTGTTAAAAATTCAGAATTCACAAAATTTTAATTTAACAAATTGTTATATTTGCTCAAATTGTTAATTTAACGCAATATATTTGTTAACATTAACGGAAAATACTTAACAACCCCAATATTAACAAATCGCAAATCAAATAAAAAGGAGGAAACTTTATTAAAGGAAGGGGAGAAACCAGTCGTAAATTGGGAGCGGATGAATTGGGAGCTGTTCAGTTATGACACTCTTATCACTCAAAACATGTAACAATTAACTTTATTAAAACTAAACACTTATGAAAACTAACTAAACGTTTCACTAAACTTATATGATACATTAAAAATACTTAATTAACTTAAATCTACGTAAAAATACATATTTTACGTAGCACGACTACATTTTTAAACTTTTCCTAATCACGGCCAACGCAGAACTGACGTTGGAATCTATTATATCGGTTGGACAGGGATGCAGGGTTCATCAGTCATAACAACAAATATTCTAATCAAAACGGACCTATGACCGCTGATCCATGTCGCAGAGAGCCTGGGAAAACTAAACAATTTATTTACATAAAGCAAACTACGATAATTTAAATATCTAAAATTAAACTAATTATTTTATCATTGTTTAGTTTTCCAGTCCAAATCTCATCTTGTTACAGTACCTATAATTTTTATATTAAATATTTTATGACACGACATTTGAAAAATAAATAGATTTTAGATGTGGCACTCTGCTTACAAGAGATCTTGGTATCATGATATATTTCTACACGTGAAGTGCAATTACCAGGCGTTAAATAACGACCTTCAAACATGGTAGGGGTGAAAAAGCCACGGGAGTAATTTTGTTGTGAAATTTTTTACTTATTGTGCTACAATTATCTACATAACTAATCAAAGGTGTATACAAAGATTACAAATGTTACAGAATAGGTGCATGAGAATTATCTTAAATTGTGATAAATATACTAGAATTAAAGTTATGTTAGAAAAATTAAGTTGGTTAGAAATAAAAGTATTCTTGGAATTTAGGGTGTTAGTTTTTTTACATAAAGAAATACATAAAAACGTAAAGATGTTTAAGCGAAATGATGAATTTCATGAATATAATACGAGACATAAACAAGATTTTCGAGTATCCAAGAAAAATAAAGAAAGTACGAAAAATAGTTTATATGATAAAGGACTAAAGGTGTATAATAAGTTACCGAGCAATTTAAAAAGGATATCTAATTATAAACATTTTGCATATAAGCTGAAGCAGTATTTATTAAGATAGATTAGTTAAGAAATATATATATATATATATATATATATATATATATATATATATATATATATCTATTATTTTGTTAATAATATTTATGGTTTGTTAATGATGCATGAGCATAGTTGTTAATAACATTACATTGTATTTTATTTTGTATATGGTTGGCCTTCAGGCATTTTATAAATATTATTATTATTATTTATGGGAATCTTACGATCCATAGTCCGATGCTATATATTTTAAGTAGTGACACTAAAATGTGTACTTCATATGAAATGATATTAATTTGGTACATTTAAAAAAAATTCTTTCTAATTCAAGACCAATTTATTATCTAAAAACTGCCATTTATTATTTTCTCTGAACTATTGCAATTGCTGTTATCAATTGTGAAATAGTAATCTTCAAAAATATTTTCCAAATAATAGTCATATACGTTCCATGAATTGAGTCCGTTCACCAGTTGTCAAATTGGGGTATCTCTAATAGTTAGTAGAGATAGCACCAGACTAATTTTTTCATGCGGCGCAAATAGAGTTTCAGTTCGAGTTTTGAAACTGCTGGTTGAGGGAATTTCAATAATTGTCCCTGATAGATATTTATTTGAATCTCTGTTTGAATCGGGATTTGTAAATTTAATTTCACATTGACATGCCATTGGTTCCGGCTGTATGCTGTGTGACTAGCTGAAATCACTTGACATTTGACATGAAACAGAGATTAGTTATATATGCGACTAGTAAACATGTACAGTGTTAAAATGAAACGAAATTAAATGGACACAGGTTGAAAATTTTACAAGTTTTTACACTGTTATGAAAAGTTCCACTGGCATTGGCAGTTAGAGTTAGAATTGTGATGGGCGGAATTTAAAATGTGGTGGAATATAAACTATTTTATCAATTTTTAAAACGTCAATTTCAAAATCAGATGCGGTCAGCACATCAATTTACTGCGTTCAATATAAAAAATTACACTACAGGGAAAATTGAGCTGACAAAAATTGGTAAGTTTACGTTATAAAATTTTAAAATTTTTATCCACTATGTATTTTCGATTTATGGCTACTTGCTTTTAACCCAATAAAGTTGAAACATAAAATGCAGGAATATAAGTGCATTAACATTTTGAATTCACTTTAAGTATAGGCGAGAAAATTGGTAAAGTATTCGCTACTACTGGGTGAGGCAATACAACCTCGCTTGTTTCAATTTAATTCAACTTTAGGAGATTGTTTGACCGCACCCTGTACTACTGGATGAAGGTAAAAAGAAAAATTCTGAACAATTGATACGTTATATATATATATCGAAAAATTTCCAATACCTAATTTAATGCTCCAATAAATACACAACAAATAAATATATCATCGTGCTATTTACTCATTATGGGTATGGCACTCTGCCCAAAGATGTTAGTGGAGGAGGAACCATAGGAGTAAAAATAAAAGTGAAAATTGTTGACTGTGGGAATAGAACTGAGGATCTCATGATCCACAATTTAATGCGTTACCATGGAGCTGTTTACTCTTAAATAAAGTAATTATATTTATTTGAAATCGGCACTAAAGTGCTCAAAAATCGTCATTAAAAGCTCAGAAATCGTCACTAAAGTAACCCATTATGCGACGATTTTGAGCAACATAGTGTTGACAACTGTTAAATAATTATTGTACAAGTGGGATAATTTTGGCAGATATATTGACGTACTATAGTAAATTTATACGTAACATGAAACAAAATTTGCAAGAAGAATTAATAATTTTGAGTGTTATTTACGAACACTTCACTGTTCGAGGTTGGCAACACTGAGTGTCAGTTTCAATTGACAACTGACAGATGTATAAACTTAATCTATATAATATATTTTTTATAGTATTTTTATAATTTTAAATTTCAAATAAAATTTAATATGTACCGCGGCACTGATGTTCCATTTTATCACTCATATGGTTTATTTTTCTCGGCCTTCGGGCCTCGGCAACTAAATTCCATATTCGTCATAAAAAGTAAAACTTCAGTGCCTTAATACATAAATAACCATTTTCGTAAAAAATATCAATTGTTTCTGCTGCAGCACTTTCATTTGTATTATTAAATTTAAATAATAACAATTCTTATTTGCATTTTTCTCAATATTTTTATTATGTAGGATTTATTAAGTGTATTATATCGTTGTATTCAGAAAAAAATACTGAATCGAATAGGCTAATAAAAAAGGTAGATTCTAATTTAAAATAAACAAGTTGGGTCCCATATTTTGAGAACAACTGGTTAATTAAAATTTTTGTTTTGTTCATTTTAATAGTCAAATAATTTAGAAATTGTTTGCTAATTTAATGAACTTTGTATCTCTAATAATTCTCGATATAGCAATAGTGCAGCACTTAAATGGAACACTTTGTATATACATTTTGTGTTAATCAGAAAAAAATGAAAATTTCATATTTTTATGGACTGTCGCATCCAGAATTTTTTCAATTTAACTTTTCTGTCCAAAAATTTTTATTTTTACACACATATCTAGCAGTAAAATTTTTGATGGTTATTATTATTATTTATTAGTTTAAAATGAGTAAATATATATGGATTAAATAATTAATTATAATTTATTTTCATTTTAAAATTAAAGTCAGAGCAGTTTTGTAACGCTGACAGTTTTCCGCATTCAATCATTTTAAAAAGATTATCAAATTGATTTGATTTAACTTTAAATATTTTTATAATCAGCGTAATTTTCAACTAACAGTTCATTCAACATGTTTGAAATACCACTTTAATGATCCTGTCCCAAATGCCACTATTTAATCCATATGTTATTCTTAAACTTCCGCATATTTAAAACAGTGATCATATTAAAAATTATGTCAGCAACCGTAGCATACAATTTATTATTATCCATTTCCATCTTGAATCCTTCAATGATTACTATCAAATTAATTTTGCGCAAGTGCACAGCCAGAATTATGTTTCAAGTGTAGAGGCATACATATTATTTGGACACAAAATTCTGTCCACAAATTGATTCTGTCCAGAATTATGTATCGTAAGTTGATACTTATAGAATTGAAAAAAAAAAACCTATAAATCAAAAAGTGAATAAGATATGCAAATGAAGGTGAGTTCTGGAATAGATAAAGAAACATAGTAAATAGAAATTCGTAAATTTGAAAGGTTTTGAGTGAAAACCCGTGGGGCAAGGGCCAAACGAGAGCGAATTCGACTCCAGCATGGCGGAACCATGAATAAAATCACGTATTTGCTTCTGAAATACGAGACAAATACACTTATTCAGTACTGAGTTCAATTGGGTATTCGAATTGGAAAATTGATATATTTATTTTTAGCCCCGATTATAATAAATAAAGCAAGCTGAGCTACTACTTTAAATATTTGGAATCTACAAATCGTCCATCTACCGAGATGAATTTGTCGGGAATATTCCAGCGATATTTATCAAGCCGGAATTTGGGGAGAGAGAAGAGGCATTTTCTTATAGTATTATTACGCAAAAAAATCGCTTCTTTCATGTGTTTGACGTAGCGTATAAATCTTTAAGTTTTCAATATAATGTACCTGCAAAAAACCGTATTGAGCATTCATTTTTAAACATTGGTTGATGGAAATGTCAAGTCAAGCTTGCAGTACTTAGAATTCTGCTTGCGACCGAACTCATGTTGTTTATGTTATTGGTTTTATTCATTGTATTCATAATTCCTTCGAATGGAAGGTAAAAAGAAACACCGAGACCGTAAGACTCTTGAATATTATTGATAGGACTATATTTATTTCTCTCTTTCATACGGAAATGACAGAATATTTACTGCATGTTCTACATGCTCCCATTTTAGCTGGAAAACAACATATTGAAAGTAATTAATTTGAAATTGTAGTTCTTTTAATATCAAACTTCAAAAGGAAAAAATCCGATGTATGCAATAATTAACCTAGCGCTTAAACAACTTTTAAACATTGCAAGAAAGAGAAAAAATTGTAGCCAATACATATCAATCTACATCTTTTTGAATATAACATATACATTTTAGATCAATTATTTACTGAGTTTGAGCCTTCAAGTAAACTATAACACTTTCGGTTGATGCATTGTTTAATTGTTACCAAAATCTACTCAGTTTGTAATTGGACTGGAACATCCAAATTATATTAGATGAAAAAATGAATTTTAGGCTTAAGTAGTATATTTATTTATGAATTCATAAATGTGTCTAAGTTGACGATGTTTCGACCTGAATTGAGGTCATCCTCAAGTCTACAAATAAGTATACAACATAGTATCATACTAAAATGGCTGACAAGTTTTTCAAACTTACCTAAAATCCATTTTTACACCTAATAAATATACAACGGCTTTCTTTCCTCATCCAAATTATAAATTAGATATTTGAAAATGATATTGTTATATTCGTGGACGAAACAATCGTCATTGTGGAAATATTGAAACCGTATTCTGGGGACCGCATAAAACGTGCCCGTTACAATATCTCCCTTAAATATGTGCAGGAGGTAAAAAATAACGACATTAAAGGGTTTTTGCAAGACAAGAGAATAAAGTGCCCGCCACACGGAAGAAAAAGTACCGTAGAATTTACTGAATTCTTCGGTAACCGGAGGATATAAGATGTATTTTTTAAAAATTAACCATTAAAAAACTAGAAACATAATTTATAACAAAAATATGTATCATCACGCCTTTTACCCATTATGGGTGTGGCACTCTGCTTACGCAGATCTCAGTAAGTGATATATTTTTGCGTATGAAGTGCGGTTACCAGCCATCAAATCATAGCCCGCAAAGATGTTAGTGGAAGGGGAACCACAAGGGTAAATTTCAATTGGCAACTGTCAGCTGAGGGATTCGAACTGAGGATCTCACGGTCCACAGTCCGATACGTTACCACGGAGCTATTTATTTTAAAAACATAATTTAAATAAATAAATATTAAAAACATAATGTTAAAAGTTTTTATACAACCTTTCTGTTGGTTATCACTAGTTTTTTAGTACTGGACGGTTGCTTCAAAATAACCACTAAGTGGTCAAAACCGGTCGCACTTTTGAAAATAAATTATTGGAACAGTGTGAATAAGTCGTGAGTATTTCCTTTTCCTATCCTCGTTCCCTATTCATTTTACATGCCAGAAAATGACATTGACATGAAAAGCTCAAGCCGTTGTACTCCCTTTAGTGGAATTAATTTTTCTTCGTATTATTATTAAAGAAGTCCTTAGTTGTACTCGTTTTTACTGTAGATTATTTAGTTAATGCGAACATTTTTTTTTAAAATATATTACTTCCTTATGTTCTGTCGTTTATTTTATTTCCTGGAGTATTGGAACTGCCTGTATTTACTACCCCCAATAAATTACGGCACTGACTGATGTTAGTCGAGATTAGAATACAGAAATGTTTTTACTTTCTTATATGCAGTGTAAGGAAATAGAAAAAATCGATAACTAGATTTTTACGAAAACTCATGCATTGAGGTCACTTGAATCCGTTTTCATCATTTTCTTAATGACGTGTTTGTGTTTGTGCATGGATTTATGAAATAATATATGTCCGTATATGTGATAATAAAGATAGTAGTGAATTATAAATTCAAAAAATAAATCCAATTTATTTTAAATGTAGAATTAGCTGCAAGAAAAATATTTCAAAATGTTAGCGTTGATGTATGAAATATAAAACGTTATTTTCAAATTCTTGTATGTTGTGTATCAATTTTGGAAAATAATAAATATAAATAAATAAATATATCATCTCGACTTTACCCATTTTTGGTGTGGCACTCTGTTGGAGCAGATTTCGGAAATTGATATATTTTTGCGCGTGAAATGCGGTTATCAGTCGTAAAGTCATGGCCCCCAAAGGTGTTAGTGGAGGGGGCACCACAGGGGTAAAGTTAAAGTCGATGAGTTATCACGGAGCTACTTACCCCGGAATAAGCAATATATAATATGATTAATAACATTTGTTAATAACCATAGTTGCTATAAGAGCAAATAAATATCTATTGTGAATATCAAATATGAGTTTACTGCAATTATTATATTAAAATTCAGATTTACATTTCATTATATTAAATATCATTTACAATATTTTCTGAAATTGTTCTGCAATTGTAAATCTACAGGGTGTTTATTTTAAGTGGTACACTATTGCTATTTCGATAACTATAAGAGCTACGAGGTCGGTTTATTTAGTAAACAATTTCTATATTATAAGACAATTAAAGTGAGCGAAACAAAATTTTGTGTAGTCCAGTGGTTCTCAAAATGCGGGGTGCAACTTTCTTATTTTAAATGGCAACTTATTTATTTTTTTATTTGCTTATTCGATTCAGTATTTTTTTTCTGAATTCAATTATATTCATATGTAATGACCAAATAATACGAAAAATTTGAGAAAAATGCAAAATTAAAAATGTATCATTTTTATTTAAATATGCATATACAAAGTTTGCCATGGAAGAAAACAAATAAATCAAATGCAGAAATAATTGCAAAAACTGTAATTATGAGCATAATTATTAATTTTGTTGTTATAATACAGAAATACAGAAGTACACTTCAAAAAACTAATATTGAATATTGTTTGTTATACAAAGTTTGCCATGGAAGAAAACAAATAAATCAAATGCAGAAATAATTGCAAAAACTGTAATTATGAGAATAATTATTAATTTTGTTGTTTTATAATACAGAAGTACACTTCAAAAAACTAATATTGAATATTGTTTGTATTCTTCCATGGCAAACTTTTGTATATGCATATTGAAATAAAAAGATACATTTTTAATTTTGCATTTTTCTCAAATATTTTGTATTACTTTGTCATTACATGTGAATATCATTGAATTAAGAAAAAAATACTGAATCGAATGAGCAAATAAAAAAAATGGGTTGCCCTTTAAAATAAAAAAGTTGCACCCCGCATTTTGAGAACCACTGGTCTAAAAAAATCTTGTTTCGCTCATTTTAATTGTCTTAAAATATAGAAATTGTTTACTAATTTAACCGACCTCGTAGCTCTTATAGTTCTCGAAATAGCAATAGTGTACCACTTAAAATGAACAACCTGTATATAGATAATGAACCAAGATTGATTTATATGAGATTGGGGTTGAATCAACAAATCAAGAACACTACTAACATTGGTGTTACATATGAGATAAATCATTTTTAATTTTTCCAAAGGGATTTAAAATCTTATGTAGTTTCTTTATCGAATAAAAATGTGGAGAAATAAAGTTTACGCTAGAGCAGATTTAAGAAAAATGGCGTGCACATATGTATTTGGCGTGATCAATACACAAACCGTGGAAATCATGGCGTTAAAAATGAGTAGAATGTAATTATGTTGAATCCGATTTCCGAATGCGATATAAATGTTGCACAATTACTAACGAAAATAATGGGGACATTATATTTCATCATTGATCAATACTTTTTATACATCACTAGTTATTTTATCCAAAACGGTTTGTCAACGGACAGTTTACATGGATTATCTATATATCGTAAATTCAGATAGTAATAAATAAAATTCGTTTTGTTCAGCGTTCACTATTGAGAGAAATAATAATACCTGTTCGTACATTATGGTCACTACATTATCACAGTAAAAAGTACATATATTTTTAGTTCATTTCGGAGAGCACTGTCGTCAATTATATTGGTAACCAATATTTCATTGTCTGTTATCGAGTTATCTATGTAGATATAAATATAAATAATTACATACTTGTTATTATTACGAATATAGTCATACCATAACATAATTCTTCAAATGAAAAAGATAAATAAACTTTCACAAACATAATAATTTTGGATTTAGCAGCAAGACTGGTTTAATCATATATCTAAGTTGGTCCGGTAAATCTTTGCAGCAATATTAATAGAAATAGTTATTTGTCAAACTAGAGAGGAAAGCGCTTCTTTTTCTCCCTCGAGTTCGAAGTTTCGAACGAGTGTGGAAGAAGAGCTTTCCTCTCGTGTTAGACACAACATTTTTTTCACGACATGTTTCTAAAAACGATTTGCTCGGACCTAAAATACACTTTGAGAACACAACTGATAGACTGACACGTTAAAAGTTAGGTTATCAGACACAAGGAGGTGCAGCAGTATTGCCAATGAACCAATCTTAAATATCTTTAATAAGTTGTCAAATTTGTAATTAAATAAGAAAAATATAAGACATAATTGTAAGACAATTTAAAGTATGTATATCACTAAAATAAGGATTTTCAATAAAATTAAGAATTTATTTATAATTTTTATAATATATTTTTTGTAAATAACATTTATATTGGTAACACTTCTATATTTTCCTCTCTAGAGAGGAACAACACATTTTCCTCACTATTTCGGGAGAAGAACGGTGGGGTTTCCTACCATCTCGTGAAAAAATACATTTTCTTATAGATAATCTTTCATTTATTACGTCCATGAAGAGTATTTTCTGATATTATAAATTATAATGCGTAACACATACCAACCTATAAGATAAAAATCACTATATATGTATTTAACTTCTTTACCCACCGCCTGTTATTACACCAATAATTTCCAATCCAAATGAACATAACCATTTCTACTGCTTACGTTATACTTTAAAGTTTAACCTTTAACTGGTATATATTGTACAAATTTGCGTGGCGATTGACTTGACTTGCTAATGGGATAAGCCAGCCCTAGCCAGCGGGGTGCAAGTTTGTCTGATGTTCAGGAGTGGATTATTATAATTTTGGGCTTAGATGCTTCAAATCTCCGAAATTTTTAATACGATTATCTTTTCAATAGTTTCCCCGAAAACTGTTAAGTAAGATAATTTTATACATATATACCCTTCAGATTACTGTATATTAAATCCTATAGAACTAATTTGGGGACAATTAAAAACAAGTATTAGACGAAAAACTGTTACACCAACCGTGTGCGCTAATGTTGTGGAATTAATTAAAAGTGAAATAAATAATATTAGTGACTTAAATTGGGCTAGTAGTGTTCGGCATGTGATAGACATAGAAAACAGTTACTTAAATTTCAATAATATTATTGATGAATTTATTATAAATGTTGGACAGTCAAGTGACGACACTGATGATGATATTTTTATCGATTAATCACCTAAGTAAAACAACATAGATGTAAAATAAAACATAAGTTTTTTTATCAATATATGTTTATATTTACTGAACGACAATGACAATACTGTATTCATATTTAATTTTATTAAAATTTTTCTTATTTTGATATTACTTGTGTCTGTTTGTGTAAAACTCATTTGAAAATATTATCTAGTACAACCCTGTAAAGTAGTCCCTCATAAATTTCTTTAATCCTCTTATGGAATACCTGCTGAGAAACACTAATGGAATCAATCGCCACGCAAATTTGTACAAGCTATATAGTGAGGTCTGTGAAGACACCAGTGTTTTTAAATCTAGTTGTTTAGTGTTAAAAACTTAAACTAAATGCTTGAGTTTTTCATTAGCCTTGTTAATCGACACGCTCGATTTATTGATGGTCACACGAATCTACATATTTTTTAGTTAAGGATATAATTTACATTTGTACTCAATAAACACTTTTATTCAATAACAATTGGGGTCTCTGTTGCTCCACTATACCAGTTACGTTGATTTTATAATTAACATGTCTCGGTGTTTATTAACCGAAAATGAGTTATACGATTTTTTAATTATCGAGAGCGAAGATGAAAATGGCGTGCAATCAAAAGACGAAATACAAGAGATTGATTCTAACATTTCTAATGCAGAAAGATAATACACATTTCAAATGAAACAGATGCAGAAAGAGGTGCAAATTTTAAGTAAAAAACACCCCTGTTATTTTTTTTGCTGTGTATACATATAAATTTTATATCATACGTGATGTATTCAGGTACCTATACTAATTTGTAATTTGTCCCGTTTGGCTCCTGAAAATTATTTTTGGCAATTTTATGCCCCAATAACCAAGAGACTGCAACAAAGGATTAGTATTTTTTCTATATTGTTTATTTGCTGAATGTTAATTTTATTTTCTTTAGTTTTATGTATGTTCTGTTTTAATAGATGTAAATAAAGATAAAACATTAGGTTACCCTTTTTTACTTACATATTTTGCAGTGGGGTCAACAATGACCCCACTGTACCAGTTAAATTATAAAAAAAATCACTATACCAGTTAAGGGTTAAACAATAATCAAATAGAGATGGGCGAATTCTCGAATACCCCGAATAATGAAAGTATTCGAGAATCGAGATCTCGAATATTAACATCAAAATAACAATTTCGAGTACTTCGAATATTGTACAATATGTGAATCTGTAGAATGGGGTAAATAGCTCCGTGGTAACGCGTCGGACTGTGGATCGCGAGATCCTCAGTTCGAATCCCACAGCTGACAGTTGTCAATTTAAATTTACCCCTGTGGTTCCCCCTCCACTAACATCTTTGGGGACTATGATGTGACGGCTGGTAACCGCACTTTATACGCAAAAATATATATCACCTACCGAGATCTGCGTAAGCAGAGTGCACATCCATAATGGGTAAAAGGCGTGATGATATATTTATTTTATTTATGTGTAAGTATAAAATTTTTCTTTTTGTTTTTATGTACTTTTTTCTTTAGTTTACTTTTGATAAGATAGAAAAGCTCGGTATGCAGTAAGTATTTTAGTTTATTAATTATATTTCATTTAATGAAAATATTCGAGATATTCGAGTATTCGAGTTCCAGTTAATATTCGAATTTGAAAAAACTAATATTTGCCCATCTCTAAATTAAAGTAATTGAGATGCGAATAATTACGTAACAATATTTTAAATTAAGAGTGGGATAGAAAACGATTGAACATATTATTTTGGGTAACATTGTTTCATTGCTTTGTTTCTTTTCTTCTAAAAATAGACAGTATACAAATACAGCAATTAACAACAAACAATGTTATCCAGAATAATACATTCAATGGATTTTTATCCAAAGCTCTGTTATTTCAGCCAGATATAAATAAAATACATTTAATTTTTTTGTATTTCTCTATTAGGATATATTGGCTGGTACCACGAGCTCTGTTTTCGGGTGTTTTAGGGTTTTAGCGCTGTACAATGTCCTGGAATTATTTTATAAAAAATGCTTTCATTAGAAGTTACAAAGGAATATTTTATTTACCATTTTTATTTGAAGTATTTTTAATAGAATTTTAGAATATTGTACAGCGCTAAAATCGAGGTTGAAGCACTTCTCTTAAAACACCCAAAAACAGAGCTAATGGTCCCAACCAATAAATTTATATCGTATTTATAAAAAAATACTGAATCGAATAAGTGAAAAAATAAAATTAGACTCCCATTTAAAATAAGAAATTTGTCTCCCGTATTTTGAGACCCACTAATAGAATTTTCTTTTTGCTCATTGTGATTGTAATTTAACCAACCTCGTAGTTTCTTATAGTTCTGGAAATTGCAATGGTGGCAGATTAAAATCGAATACCCTGTATATGCTACGGACAATTCTTGTAATTGATATTTGTTTAGTATGGATTGGACCTTGTGCGATTTGGACTGTCCAAATTCAGAATTATTTTGTCGGGGTTATATCGTATTTAGAACGGCCAATTTCAATAATAACAAACAGTTTTTTTTTTTAAATATGTGGCGTTGATATAGCTCTTTTGACTCAAAATTAAAGTAGTTACGAGTCATAATAATATGTTTATTTATAGTTTACATAACATAACGTAGCAGAACATAGTGAAAATATAAATACACGCAAGTACTCAAGAGTATTTATAGTTCTTTTACATAGCATAACCAGTGTTGTGACTGATCTAGATCAACTCGTAAGTTCTTTGATCTGATCTAGATCGTTTTATGTTTTCTGTTCTTGTTCTTGATAAATTAATAAAAAATAAATATATCATAACGCCATTTACCCATTATGGGTGTGGCACTCTGCTTACGCAGATCTCTGTAAGTGATATATTTTTACGTATGAAGTGCGGTTATTAGCCGTCAAATCATAGCCCCCAAAGATGTTAGTAGAGGGGACCCACAGGAATAAATTTAAATTGGCAACTGTCAGCAGTGGGATTCGAACTGAGGATCTCACGATCCACAGTCCGACGCGTTACCACGGAACTATTTACCTAGATCAAAAGAATAAGATCTATGATCTTAAAAAGATCAGATATTATTCTATATACTGTAAGTTATCAGCCAGTGTTGCCACCGTTGATTTGTCAATTTACGCCACAAATAATTTGAAATTCCGCTACCTGCCGTTACCAATATTTTTATTGCTCAATTATAAAATTGTTACGAAAGTTTTGGGGTTTGCTTGGCGACCAATGGAGATATATTGAAATTTGTTATTAAAATTTTTTTATTCTTATACTAAAATTAAAAGATTAATGCCCGGTTGCACCAACGTTAGTTAAATTTTAAACTTGGTTTAAATAAATAAAAGCAAATCAAAGTAATTGGCATTGATGTCAAAAATTAGATATGCTTTTGTTTATTTAAACCAAGTTTAAAATTTAACTAACGTTGGTGCAACCGGACATAAATTGCTTACTTGATGCTTACTCGATTATGAATAACGTTAAATACTTACTCGAATTCAATTCCATTTCTATGGTTACTCATTATAAAAACTGAATTTTTGATATTTTTGAAAGTCTTTTTAGCCTTTATTAAATAAGTAAAATGAAATTTGTTTACTGATTCAGATTCAAATATTAAATCTCTTAAATTTTATTTGAAACAATTTTCTATAAAATGATTAGGGAAGCAGAAAATTGCATAAATATTATTTAACATGTAAAACGCCTTTGATCGTCAGTCACCACCCTGTATTTATATTGTTTATAAACTTCTGTAGGATGCGACAAAATAATCTCCCTAGTTTTTTTAGAACGCCCTATTGAAACTATTCAGGTTGCTTGTAGAACCTATTGGTATATAAGAACATTATTCTTGCATTCGCTTTACAGAAACAAAAGTTAATACTAAAGTAATAACACTTTTATTTGCATTTTGGCCAAGCTAATTTGCCATTATAATTATGGGTACGGTAATACTAGTACAATTTGAATTTAAAGAAATTTCTTTATGCTTTCAGTTGAACAGACTTTATAAATATTTGTTGTTTTAATTATAATTTTATATCTAATTGCATTGAAGGTACTTAATAAAGTTAAATAGGAATCCTTTTCTACTTATATCTCTTACAAATATGCAACATTCAAGAGTTAGTGGTTCGATTATCTTGATAAATTAACAAGATATATGGGGTAAATAGCTCCGTGGTAACGCATCGGACTGTGGTTCGTGAGATCCTCAGTTCGAATCCCACTACAGTTGCCAATTTAAATTTTCTCCTGTGGTCCCTCTTCCACTAACAACTTTGGGGGCTATGACTTGACGGTTGGTAAACGCATTTCATACGCAAAAATATATCACCTACCGAGATCTGCGTAAGCAGAGTGCCACACCCATAATGAGTAATAGGCGTGATGATTCAGTTATTGATTGAAATCAATCGAAATATTGCAAGACATTAATTTTTCTAATTTTCTAATTTAATTAGTTAATATGAATAATAATTTTGTATTGTGACTGTTGGCATTTATTGCACATTTCTGTTAATAATAATAACTAAGATTGCTCCGATTGGCAACCTATCAACCTGCAGTACTTCACGTAGAGCACTTAGGTTATTGTACGATATCATATGTCAGCCTATCATAAACTTGCACCCACATATGTTATCGGAGGGTGAGTCTAAAAGGTGATGCGCTAATAAGTATTTGAACAGGGATCTAATTACCTAAAGCACTAAACTTGTTTTCGTTGCCATTGCCTTAAGGTAAATCATATAATGCTATGAAGTTAGCAACAGTTAACACTACTACCAAAATATCTTTCAAATTGTATGTATTACTTTATTATTGCGTTTTGGTTTAGAATCTGCATAATAAAAGAGTGCAACCCAAATCAATATTAGGTATTAGGTGAAAGGATGGTGAAACTATTATATGTGGGTGAGATTGAAGGTGCACGATTGCGTGGGCGACCGAGGAATAACTGGGTGGATATGATTGATGGTTTATTGCGTGAACGAATGATTCCGAGTGTGAAGAATAAACGAGCATGTATGAATCGCACTATGAATGTGGACGAGGTGAAAGTGGTGTGTCAGGATAGGAATGTTTGGAGGAGATTGATTGTTGGTTGACTGTGTTTCTGGGTTCGTGCTACCCCACTAAGTGGAACATAGCGTGATGTTATGTATGTATGTATGTATGTATGTATTATGTGATACATTTGATTATACAGATTACTACGGTAAATCTTAAGTGCTGGTGTTTAAGAAGAATGATTTGGTATCTGATTGTAATGTTTCAGTGAATAGTATGAGATTGGAACAAGTAAGTGAATTTGAATATTTGGGTAGTATGTTTACGAGGGATTGGACGTATTAACCGGGAGATTGAAAGGCGGGTATCTACACTTCTGCAAGATGCAAGGTATTGGGTGTTCTGGGTACATTTGTTCGCAATGTGAATGTATCTAGAGATGTTCGAGTGTTTATAATGGTGTGTTAGGGCCTACATTGATGTATGGTTCTGAACGTTGGGTGTGAATGAAGAAGAATGAACGATGTATAACTTCTGTAGAAATGAGATATTTGAGAGTGTGTGGGTTTACGAGACGTAACCGTGTCCGGAATACATTAATGTATGGGAAGTGTGAGATTGAGAAGAATGTTGTTAAGAAAGTAGGAGTGAGTCAGTAGAGGTGGTTTAGACATCTTGAGCGAATGTCTAATGAAAGGTTAGTGAAACTAATATATGCGGGCAAACGATTACGAGGGCGACCGAGGAATAAGTGGTTGGCTAACGAATGATTCCGATTGTGAAGAATAGACGAGTATATATGAATGTGGATGAGGCGAAAATGGTGTGCTATGATAGAAATGTATGGAGATTTATTGTGTTTCTGGGTTCGTGCTACCCCACTGAGTGGGATATACCGTGCCATTATGTGTCTACTTATCAAATTTAATTTGCCTCCCGTTTTCTCGAATCTTCTCCATAATAACTTTTTTCGGTCCTTCGTCATTCATAAATAAATAAATCTTGTTTCTTCTTTCCTCTTTCTGCCATTAAATGATGTTAGTATAGTGATTGAAATTTATTGCGTATTGACCATGTTTCTGTAACAGTGTCTACAAATCTGTTGTTGACATAAAAATCTACAAATGATTGTTTCAAAATTGAACTGTTTACAAAAGATGGGTCACATGTGACACTAAAATAAACCGGTCCTATATGAAAAAAAAAAAATTATCGTAGTATTTCCCGAAAAATTCAGAAACTGAGGATATAAGATGCATTTTCTGAACATTTGGCAAGCTTTTTTGTAAGTACTTCTAAATGCGCAGTAAATAATTGTGTTTAGTTTCTTAATTGTTATGAAATTCTCAGAAAATGCATCTTATATCCTTAGCTTACCGAATAGTTCGATAAATTCTACAATACTTTTTTTGTGTAGGCTGCTGTCATTTGTTTTTACTTGGTATTTCTTCTATGTTTCTTTTCCAAGTCTTGATTAGTTTGTCTTTCTCCCGGCATTTTTTTTATTAATTGTCCGTACGAAGCTATATTTTTTTCTATTGTGTTATGTATGCTTTCAATTTATAGATTATTTCTTATACGTTCATTACTTATTTTGTCTAGTCTTTGAACTCTTTCTTTTCTTCTCAGGAATCTTATTTCCGTTGTCTGTATTCTATTTTTAGTTCGCTGATTCATCACATAGGTTTCGCTTCTGTTATATAAATAATGTAGATTTAATACAGAAAAAGGGTTCCATTTTTTTGAGAAAGCATTTATTTTATGCATACCTATAATTATTTTTATGATAATGGATGTATGATTACAATACTTGGGTTTCTTATTACTAAAGTACAAATAATAAATTATATTTATTTTCTATATATTTTTTGTTTTGAAAACTTTAACTTTTATTCCATCAACTTCATAGCGTAACCCTGCTCTCTAGCTAACCAAGTATACATGATTGTAAATCAATACTTCATATTGTCATATTTATTATTATCTATAATCTAATGCTACATAAAAAACCTTATTTGTTTATTATCACATTAAAAAGCCTGTTTGTAGTTTATTTACAATTCTATAGTTGCTGTTAACCCGATGTATCGTTTTCTACCATTGTTATCATGATGAAAAAATCATTGTACGGTTGAATAGTGAATACAGGTATTAAAAATGAATCGTAATTATCTTTTAATAGTCCTTTCGTCGCACCGGGCAAAAAGGAGGAAATAAATTCACTGATATCGGATTTTCATTTCGACTTCGTCGGTTGTTGCGCAAATATGTAAATAAATTGAAGTACATCGTAACTTGGAATGCTTGTGGTAAGTCTCCGAAATTATGAAACTATTTAATTAATACAGCAAAATTATCTTAACAGTAATTACAGAAATTCTTTTGATTTTCTTTGCGAACAGCGCTAACTTTAACTATTGATTGAAATCAATTAAATTGTTGCCGGGATACTGCGTCACTTATTTCTCATCTGCAACGTGAATTTTTTTCTGTTGTGCAACTCTTAAGTATTTTATTATTGTAAGCAGGATCATTAAATCTTCAGTTCGAATCCTATAGTCGACAGTTGTCATTTTAATACTAACCTTGTAGTTTCTCCTATACAAGCATCCTTGACTTGACGGCTAGTAATCGTACGCAAAAAAATATCACTTAACAAAATCTACGAAAACAGAGGGCCATACCAGGACCAGGAGTGCTTTCTTGTTAGGATGTAAAAACTTTGATAAATGTAGAATGGGGTCTGTGTCCATAGTCGAATTTAAAAAAAGATATTTTAAAATAAATAAATTAACCATTTTGTTACCTCATAATAATTATAATTTTATGGTATTTTCAAACCGAAATTAAATTTAATGCAAGTCACGTCATTGACATGATGTAAATTGGTCGACATAACATATATTTTACAAGAACCTACATTGACGTATCGTACAAAAATTTCGAATAATACTATAGTTTCTAGGATTACAAATTATTTGTAAAATATATCTCTATACAGGGTGTTTCATAACTTTGAGTACATACGTTAATGGTATATGTTGTTTGATACGCTTAGTACGAATCTAAAATAATTTTTTTAAAATTCAAAAAATTAAGGGTTGTTTACCTAAAACATTTTTTGTGGTACTGCACTGGATTCTTTCCTATTAAAGACAAACAATGAAGTAGGTAATCAACAATTTGAATTACATAATACTAGTAAAATAAACAAACAAAATTTAATTATTTTTAATGAAACGATAATTATTAACATAATCATCCACCCAGTGGCAGTGGCAACGAAAAATTTTGGACTGGGAAACATGGAAAATAATTTTGCGGTTAAAAAAAATTCTTTTTGATTTGTAATCAGCATATCAAATAACATATACCATTAATGTATGTACCTGAAGTTATGAAACAACCTGTATATATCTGCGAGGAACGAAGTAACGAGCTTGCTTTGCCAATATACGTGGAAGTGAGAAACGAAGTGAAGAGCTTGCTTCGACAATGTACTGAAATGGAAGTGAAGACTACATGCAGTGCCACCTACTTAAATCAAGAGGCAATGCAACACAAAAAGCTTACTTACGGCCAGCAACACAGACCGGGACACTGACAAATGACATTTGAATTTATCTTTTTCTTTCCCAATTACCAAAATTACGTCATGTACCACTTTTCTATTTTTAATTTTAAATATTTATTTTCTTTTAAACTATAAATAGCTCATCGATTTATTACAATTCGTTTTGAATAAATAAATAAATAAAAATGATTATTTGGGGTCTGATTCTGTACACAGGGGCGATGAAACAAACTTGGTGTCATTAAACCTATTTTTTTTTCGTTTTTGTAATTGTATTACGTTTATCGATTAACTTTGTCCATATTGTAATATTTATAGAAGCGGTTAGGTGGAAGAAGCCTCTGGCTGAACCTCGCCATTGACTTTAGTTAATTACACGTCACGACAAACGCGAAATTAACGTCAAATTCCTGAATTTGAATTTCAACGTAGCAAGGCAGAGGATCGGAAGCGAATGTGTTAAAGAGAGAACTAGAATTATGTTCAGACCCGAACATCTGCATCTTTGGTTCCGGATATAGGCGTTTTGTGTTTTGTGTCTTAAGATGGACGAACAAGGATGTGAATTATTTAAATCTAAAAGAGTTATTGCATATAGTGATGTAAATCATTTGACTTGGTTGAATTGCAAGATATTGTTGATAAAATAGTTCAGTCGGATACAGATTTTGATGTATATAAACTTAGAAATGTCTAAAAAGGTAGAAGCAATCTCTGCTATTTATTATACCATGTCAAACGCGAAGCAAACGTCAAATTTAAATTTCGACATTGTAACGTGGCATAAAAGAGATGATCCAACGCATGTTTTAAAAAATTACCAGCAAAAGAACAATTTTTATACATATCTATTCTAATGAGGTAAACAGCTTCGTGGTAATGCATTGGAATGTGAATTTCGAATCCTACAACTTTACGGCTGGTAACTGACTTCATACGCAAAAATATCACTTACCGAGATCTACGTAAGCCGAGTGCTACACCCATAATGGACAAAAGGCCTGATGATATTATACATATATTTATTTATAATTCTATTCTTTAATGGTCGACGGAGTTTTTCCAGTAATTTCACGAAATAAAATATGCATACCACTAATTAAAATCGTTGCCATGGTCACGTATTGTATGAAGAATCTCGTAGACAAAATATAAAATAAATTATTGTTTGTTTATGATTGCATAAAAAATTCTGCTGACGGTCTATTTGAAATTCTAGGATTTCGATGCCAGCAGCAATTTTATGAAATTGTAAAAGTATTCTCTCCTGGTGTGCTATTCGAGTCCAATTAGTCGATGACAATTAAAACTATAATAAATTATCCGTGATTGTAGAAATTCTCCCGACATTCTTGGCAAATTAACGAGAAATTAAGTTCAGTTATTGTTTGAAATCAATCAAAATGTTAGCGAGATATTACGTCACTCATTTTTTCCTTGCAAAAAATGATGTATTGCAATTGTAATCCTTCCAATTTCAATGAATAACAATTTTTGTATTTTAACTGTCAATTTTTATTGCACATTTTGTTGTTGCCGAACTTCCGAACAGAATGATGATCACAACCAATTGTAAAATCTCAATAAATCTGGAAATTGTGAACTGGTGATGATTGAAATTTTATTTCCAAAATTACTGCCTCACAAATTGTGAAGCGTAAAACCTGATATCTTCGACGTTGTAATGAATAAATAACAAATAAACAAATCTAAAATGTATTAGAATTGTTTTATCAAGATTTGAATTAATCGAAATGTCGATGGCATAAAAAAGTTTAACTTTTTCACCCAGGTACTGAAGTTAATGATTATTCGCTTATTTAACACTGTTCATTACGAATATCCATTAGAGAGAGAGAGAGAGAGAGAGAGAGAGAGGGATAGAGATAGGAAAACAGTACATAGATACACAAAACTCAAAACACCATTAGTATAGAATTCTATGTTTATTTTATAATTCAGTTTAATTTCCCCGTATTCTATACTTTTAGTGCTTCAAATAACGGCTTTTTGTTGTGAACAAAATGGTTTGTTTTTTCTAACGATAATTTATTATCAGAGAATAATAATAATATGACGGTTTCTCCTATCGCGGAAGATCGGCCGGAATTCCACCGGTTTCAATGAGCGAATATTTTACTTGCATTAGCGAAGTTGCTGATGGTCAGTCAGCAGACAACTGCAAAGGACCGCCAGCTTAGAGTGACCTCCGAATCACTCAAACCCATCTGTGGCTACGAATTTTAATCATTTTTTATAATTCGAGATCTATCGTACAGGGCGCGAACCCAGACCGTCAGATTACAAATTGTAATGTTGAGTGCTCTTGGCCTCATCGGTGGCTGTATTAATAGAGATACTTAATACTTTTATTTATATTAACAACAGAAATAAAATTGAATCCTACCTTATTTGAGTAGCTCTGCAATTCCAGATTTTGGTAGAGTGAAAGTGGGCCACATCGGATGACTATTCTGTAATGATATTAAAATAAGATCCTCGGTTCGATTCCCACAGCCGATAAATTAATTGCGGTCCCCATACTAGGAACATTTTTGGGGACCCAAATAAATAAATCATTACGCCATTTACTCATTTTTGTGATATACTAGCGGACCCGGTAGGCAGACGTTCTGTCACAGACCTCGCTAGGAAAATATATATATATATTTATATATAAAATTCCGGTGTTCTTAATTCTTTTGGAGAATTTTTTTTGTACTTATGGGGTCACCTGGATGGTCAAATGCATAAGTCATGAATATAAGAAAATTTAAAAAAAATCTGGATCTCGACAACAGCGCTACCTACCTGATCCAACTGTAGCTAAGAACCATCTAGGCGTCCCCATAAATACAAAAAATAATTTCATCAAAATCGGTCAAGTCGTTTAGGAGGAGAAGAATAACGAACACACGCCCACCGGAATTTTATAAAGATTTTTCCCGTGAAGTGCGGTGACCAGTCGTCAAATCGCGAACCCTGAAGATATTAGTTGAACCGTAAGGGTAATTTTATTTGGTGACAATTTTTGGCAATTTTTTTCATCATTTACAGTCCGATGCGTTACCAAAGAGCTGTTTTTGTCAACTGGTGAAATGAAATATTAGACTAAATAATTTCAGTAATGCTTTGAACAAGGGACCTTTTGATATCCGATGAAACGTTTCGTCGTAGCTTAATTATAATAGATAAAAAAACTTATTTCAGTAGTTTTTGTGATGAATTTACAAGACACCGAGTGTTAGAATTTGAACCTGGGTCCTTTGGAACTTCAGTTTAATTGAACCATTTAATTATATAGAACTTTTCTTTTCGCCCCATTAAATAAATAATAAAAAGCTATTATATTTTATTTGTGCAGTATTTTTCTCTATTCTTATCCAAATTTGATAATTTAAATAAGTAAATAAACGCATTACCACAGAATCTTGTGGGTTTTGGTTCCAATCTAATTCTAATTTATTATTAATGCACAGTTATGGAGATGAATAAGAAAAAAACACAATATGAAAGAAACGGTTTTTTAATATTAGAAGATAAAAGGAAAAGACAAAATAAAGAATCGGTGATAGAAGTACTGAAGAACAGAGAATTGGATATCGAAAAATAGGACCAATACAACAAATGCCGAGAAACAAGATATAAGGACATAATACGAAGGTAATTATAAACAGTAGTCGGTACTACTATAGCAAGATTTTGATGAGGAAACGAAGGAAGAAGTAACATGCACTGCAAAGAGAAGAGTTGTGCATTATTTTCAATGTGAAAAATCTATCTATAAAACTAATAACATATAAAAATATAAAGACAAAAAGTTGTCAATGTTTCATGAAAATCAGTCTCTGATTAAAAACTAGGTTATTAAGTCACAGTGACCGGCTCGCGTTTCGTTCTTATTGGAACTCATCAGCGTAGTGTAACCCGTCAACTGCTGTGAGGCAGTGGTACCGAATGACTGGATCAGCGAGATCTATGATCCCAACAGGTGGGTAAATGGAAATGATTAGATTATGTTTAAGAGAAGGGGAAACATTGAAACATCCAAAACAGTATTGCAGAGAGAAATAAAGGGAAATAAAAGACGAGATTTATTTACTAAATGACGAAGGATCAGGAAAAGTTTGGATGAAGAAGATTCTAGAAAAAAAATGATGCAAATGGAATTATTGTCATAATGTGTATAATCCAATGTATTACCTAATACCTAATAATGTACGTTTTTCTATAGTTTCTCATCCTTTTAGTATTTGCTGCCCAACTGTCTATATTAATTTTAATTGCGCCCTCCTTCCAACTGTGTTTTTAGAGCCCTAATAGAATATATTCTTTACTTTTACTTGTAATTATATCATCATGCTATTTACCCAATTCGGATGTGGTACTCTGCTTTCGTAGATCTCGATAAGTGATATATTTTTGGGCATGAAGTGCAGTTACTAGCCGTTAACTCATGACCCCAAATATGTTAGTGGAAAAGAAGCACAGAGGTAAAGTTAAAAGTAGCTACATTAGCTGTATTCTTTTTGGAAAGTTTTAGCTCAACTCAGTTGACAAGTGAGTTGAGATGAACTGAGCTGAGCTGAGCTGAAAGGAATTAAAAAAGAACAGCATTTTATGTATAGAAAGGGGGGTTTGAACAAGAATATACACACTTTTGCTATTAAAATTAAAGACAATGAAAATATTTTACTATAAGTTTACACATTTAATATAACAATGAAATAGATCGACATATTTTGGTTAGTGTAGCATTTTGGTGTACAGACAGACAACACAAACCAAACATTACCCCTTCCACCAAACTGAGTTGCGTAGATCATTTTGAGTTTATTTCACGGGTGGTGCAGCATCGGTAAGGGGGGAACCGAGTTCTCTCAGTTTGTCTCAGTTCAGTTGTAACAAAAAGAACAACACTTTACTGAGTTTATCTGAAGTGAGCTGAGACTAACTGAGATTTTGACCAAAAAGAATACAGCTATTGTCGAATGTGGATTCAAAGTGAAGATCTCATAACCCACAGTCGTACTGTATCGTCCATTGGCTCCTACAGTCCAAACTAACTGGAGACTATGGGATGACCCAGAAGCTCGAATGAGTTTTTAAAATATCTTTTGGTTGAAATCATGTTAATAACATCTTTTTACATAAATTTTTTTTTCTAATTACACAGTGTCGTACGAACCTAAATTCACATGAGTTGGGTTGTTTAAAATTTTTGGTTTTAATGTTTTACAATAGTCGAAAAGTCGAAAGACAATCACAAGTATATAATACAGTGTATATTATTATATTATATTATACAGTTAATTTTTAATATTTTACGTACATTTAACATTAAATAGAACATAGATAATAAACTATACAGATTCCAATCTTTTTTTGTTGTATAATGTAAGTTTGTTCTATCTAATATTAGTATTTACATAGTCATTGGGTAACTTTATCTTTACTTTTTAAAACTGCTTAGTATCTACAAACCTTGGCAGTCTTCTCTGAAGAAATCTTGTAGGATGATTTCGCAATTTTTTTTTCCATTTCGTTCTATTAATTCTAGCAACGGAAAACTATTATTATTATAATGTAGTTTTAAAAGACACCCGCTTTCTACTAGCGATTTTTACTTAAATTTTATAAAACATTAAACGAATAATTTAAGGTGAACTCGTGTGAATTTAGACTGCCATCTTTTTTGAGGAAAATAACGTAACTTGTCTTTTCAAAAAGGAAAAAGAAAAGTATTTGTAAGAAAAAAACGTATTATTTACATTTAGGTTTTTATTGTTTGGTAATTAGTAATCAACTAGTATAGTTAGTGATATCTAGTAAAGTTTGCGTTACCCAATATAGTTAACGCTACCATCCAGTTTGTGAATTGGCTATCTAAGTCTAAGTGGAACTTCCCGATTGGTCTTCCCTGTGATCTAGAAAAGATGTTGATATCGACTGATTGTCATTGATATTTGATATCGATGATCCTATCATCTACCGTTTCGTTTAAACAATAATAATAATTAATTAATTATTATTAATCGCGTGTGATCCATAAATCGATAAATTGTTTGGAAATTACGTATGATGGTGTTTCATCTCATGAATCACAGTAAAGACTAAAAATAAAGTATTTTGGCATACTTTAGTTTTACGCAAAAGTATAAAGTATAACTAACTAATATAAAGTAGGATAAGTTATTATAAAGTATGGTTGGCAACCACAATTCGTAGATGCTATAGGTTGGTTACTTCTTTCCACAAAAGTAAAATTTGTATGAGCAGTAAAAATGATAACTGTGGCCGGTGGGATTCGAGCTCAGGCTCGCATGGTACGCAATCTGGTGCGTTATCACAGATGTATTAACTTAATAGAAATAAATAAAGTAATACTGAAGACATATGCCCATAAACGGCAAGTTATTTAATAGCTGCCATCGCAGAAATCAAAATAGCATCAGTAAGGGGTCGAAATCTCGACATGTTTCATTTTTACAATTCTGCTCGACTCACAAAACGTTAGATAAAAATTCCACGATATTTAATGAGCTTTCATAAAATGTTTGCTGGGACAATATTTCACTAGCGCTACCTACATGGCCAAATTTTTGCTCTCGACACGCGATTTAATGTACTCGGGCTGCGAGCAGCGCGAACAGTGTGAACGTGGGACTTGTGACAATCGCTCTGTTTGAGCATATTAATTTTTTTACACACGAGATAACGCACAACGGCGTTGCGAAACGTTCGCTGAAAATAAAATGCTTGTTATGTTCATTTTAGAACTGATTTTCATCGCTTTGATTCTTAAGATCGATTCGCAAATTTTTTACGCGGGCCTCATTTGGGATACTTTTTCCGCCTTTTTGCGCCGCTTATAAATTTTACGTTAATTAAAAGAAGATTTAACATGGTAACATATTTTATTTTTTAAAGCTTATATTAACTTTAGGAAACAAGTTCCACCTGCTTTACAAACATGACAGGAAATTAAATGAATATAGCAGAGTGCATTAAACCGGTGGCTTGTAATTCTGCAGGTCCCGGGTTCGGTAAATGGTTTCTGACCCCAAACGTTCTGGACTTGATTCTACTTGCTTTTAAAGGGAATGCTGTTAAGTAAGCATCCCTAAATTAATTTTATTTATAACTTCACTCACGTCAGAGCACATTTCCAGTTAAGGTGAATCATACACTATGACGTTAGTAATAGAACCCTACAACCAATATTTCTTGTTAAAATGAATGAAACTTATATATTGCACATATTTTTGAAGAGTTATAATCATAAAATGCAGGTAATTGGGTTGGTGTAAATAATTTTCAAAACTTTCAGAATTATTTAAAATATTAAATCTAACACTAAAGCTTTAAATTAATAAAGAATATGCCTAAATAAGTATTTTAATAACTAAGTTATCATTTTCAGTTGAAGTAAAAGAGATAAAATCAAGATTGAATTCAACTTGAAATACCGAAATATGTATTTAAATATTTTTACTTTTGGCTTTGGGATTAGCCTTAATATTTTAGATTGTTCTTAGCCTTAGAATTGTACCATTCATTTTAAGAATTATGTTCTAAAAAATTGGACCATTTTCCGGTATTAAATAAAACATTGTCACTTATTAAAAGCAATAAATAAATACATCATCACGCCATTTACCCATTTAGGATGTAGCATTGTCCTTTCGCATATCTCGATAACTGATGTATTCTTACGCAGGAACTGTGGTTATTAGCCGTCAAGTAACATCCCCCAAACATGTGACAATTATCTTATTAATATTCATATTTATTTAATACTGAAACATGGATCAACCTTTCGCAGTGTGTTGAATTCAATTTCTCCAAATCGATAATTATTATTTTTTTACTACTAGTCTAGCAAAATGCTATTATCCTCTTTTGGAATAATGAATTTGTTTTTTTTTTCATCGCTTACTTCGTAATACCGGAAGAGGTTAATAATGGATTGCACAAAATGTCACTTTTAAGGATATTCCAGTTTTTGAATATTATCAACTCAAGGAAAGTATTAATTAAGAATTAAAATTTTACCATATACCGGGTGTCTACTTATTTTATACGACATAGGAAATGCAATGTTAAAATTTTCATTATTAGGTAGTTCGTTCCTTATGAATTGTAAAACAAAAGTTTAAATATAAAAAATTTCAGAAACAAAACTGTACTAAGTGAGCCTAAATTTATTGATGTAATACATTTCTGCCAGGAGATAGACGTAAATAAAATTTACGATTTTAGCTACTTCCAGAAAGCCATGGTAAACAAAACATACAAACAGTTGTATTGTTTGTGTTTGACACATGTCATTTGGCAGTTTGAATGATTATTGACTTGTTTAAATTATTTTTCAGGAATCATGGACCCATTTACCATTTAGAAATAATTTGAACAAGTCAATAATCATTAAAATTCTGCAAAACGTCATCTGTCAAACACAAGCAATACGATTGTTCTACGTCTATCTTATGACAGAAATGTAATACATCAATAAATTTAGGCTCATTTGGTGCAGTCTTTGTTGCTGAACATTTTTTATACTTACACTTTAGTTCTAAAATTCATAGGGAACGAACTATCGCATAATGCAAATTTTAATATTGTGTTTCCTATGTCCTATAAAAAAAGTAGACATCCGGTATATAGGGTTAGGTTTTCTGACAACAATGTACATTTTGTGCCACTTCTATAATTTCCGGAGGAGTACAATTTGCTGTATTACTTTCTTCAAACATTGTTAATAGTTCAACTAGAAAAGTTGACGTTTTAATTATATTATGCGCTGTGTTTCTTTTCATAGGTTTGCGTTATGAAAAAAGTTTGAAAGTAATATGACCTTTAATCTTTAAGTATTTTGCTATGAAGAACTACAATTGTAAGAAACATTAAACAATGTCTCTTCTTTCCTAGGTATAAATATACGAGGTACATATCCAGCCAAGCACTGGACTTGAAAATTCCACAAACGCATTAGCATGTTTGGTTCAAAATAGATGGGTCATTGTAATACCTGTATAAATCCCTGTGTTGTTATTCGGAGATTATAACTTTACCGCAGTGATACATCTATTTTAAACCATACATGCTAATGTTTGAATTTTCAAATCCAATGCTTGACTCGAACTGAGTATCTGAAAACAAACCCTTAGTTTCTATTAAAAGAAACCATGACCTTAAAGTAATTTGAACGTCAATTTTCATACTCTAGTTAAGTATACCAGTTATCAAAATGAAATGTCAGACAAAAACAATGTTAAATAAATAAACAAAATGATTTCTTCCTACTTGTAACTGACGGGTTCGGAGAAATTTAATAATCAATAATTAAAACAACTATTAAAAGTCACAAAAAGTTTATTTACTAACACTTATATTTATTTAAACTACTGATTTATTTTTACACAGTTTTTAATAAACACAAAATAACGATTAATCAATACTAAACAAGAAATATTTATTTATACTATTTATATTCACTACGCAATCGCTTTATTTATTTCCACTTGATTCGATATGTTATACTGAACAGCGTATTAGAGTCAAATTGAGTCGCTGGGTAGGCCAGCGCATTTATATATCTGTAAAGCTGGCGGTCTGGAATTCTCTAGCACCTTCGACCATGGAATTATTCGAGAACGATGAGTCATCGTTGCGTGCTGTCTACGCAGGGCCGTTCTGGCCCGTTACAATATTCATAATAAAATGCTTATGCTTATTATTAAAATAAAATTCAGCAACGGCCATAGCAGGGAGCGTTGATGCCGGTTCACTCGATAACGCAAGTTAAGCAACACTACACGCGATCACTAGTTGGATGTGTGACCGTTTTGCAAAAACCGTTGTCACACCACCGAAAACGAGGAGCCGAGGCGGTATATAACATCAGCTGTTGAAATCACTTAACCAAATAAAAAAATCATTAAATAGGATTTAAAAGCTAGTAGTGAAAAAAAATTGTATATAAATCTTGGTACTGTGTCAATAATGTTGGTCTTCTCAACCTTAGTGTATAATATACTATTAGCGCAAGTCAATATTGTGTCATTTATTACATGCGCTATTTTTTTAAAAACTGCTTCTATGTTGTAAAAATAGTCTACTTAAGGCCTGAAGTAAACTACTGTGATTTTTTTCTCCACAATTGATTGTTTTCTCGTAAAGCTAAAGGAGTTAGAAAGAAAGTGCGAAATACACGAGTAGTAGACAACCTTAAATGATTGAAAACGTTGACTTTTCAACGGGATGTCACTTTTGCAAGCATTCAAAATGTGCTACAAGTATTGTAATAATTTCTATGTAAGATTGTATAATCTAAAATACTCCTAAGCTTTAGAGCAGGCGTCGGCAACCTTTTGTTGTTAGTTGTTAGTTAAAAAAAATTGAAATTAAAAGTTTCAAATTTGCGCACTAGCACTAGAGTGGCATTACTGTTATTGGCCGTAAAAAATTATGTAGCTCTGACGGAGATCGAAGAAGATTTTAAATTTGATATTGTTTCTCGAAAATATTTGTAAGGTATAAAATATGATCTAACATATGCAGTTTTACGCATTCATTGCTAAATGTTAGAAGATTACAGGTGATTTTTTTTTTTGTGGAACTCAAATGGGTTAACTTACTCGAAATTATGAAATGGGTCACTTGGTGACCCGCGGATGTTAGGTTGGCGAACGCCTGCTTTGGAGTATTAAAGAGAATATCGAAGTACATATTTTGATAACTAAGTGATCATCATCAGTAGAAGCAATAGGGATAAATTCAAGATGAAACAAATTGTAAATCAAGTCAGTGGTCAAGATTATTTTTCAAATTGGATTCAATCTTGACCACTGATTTTTATTTTATTCCTTTTGTTTTTAGTGATGATGATAACTTAGATATCGAAATACGTAAGTATGTAGATATTCTTGTTATTATGAGATCTGTTCCGAACTATACATTTTTAAACTTAATTATTAATTTGACACACTATTGGTTTTGGCAGTACACCCATCCCCTATTCACACACTTTTCCAAGTGTAATGTTTCCCTTTCGCGATGGAGTCCTGGATAGCTTCATTTGATATGGCCTTTAAGGTCTGTGACGCATTTGTTTTTATTTCATCAGTAGTCTGAAAATGGCGTCCTTTCAGCACTGATTTTAATTTGGCTAAACCATAGTTTACGGCCACAAGAGAAGTTAGCTGCAGGTCCTAGTTTCTTTAGCCGGTCATAGTTAAAGAAAGACAATTTAAAAAAGCAAGAAACTCAGATTTATTTTAGTTTTGAGGTTGAATTAACACGAATTTGTTCAACGGCATTTTCAGAATGCATATTTATTAGGTTTTTGTTGTTTGACTTGCATCACCACAAACTGTCATATCTACCAAACATCATTGGCGATCCGTAGCTAACTTCACAATTGGCCGTAAACTACGGTTTTACCTTTAATTTCGGAAATTATAAACAATCGCAAGGAGCCAGTCCTGGCGAGTAAGGAGATTGAGGGTGTATAGTCATCTGATTTTTGACACAAAACTGACAAATTTACAAACCTGAGTGTTTGGGCGTATTTTCGTGGTGAAAGAACTATAACTATGAGTTGTCTTGCAGCAACTCTGGTCCTTTTTGCGATTATGTGAAAGTTTTCTCCAGTTTCACGTAGCTCAAGAAAATCGCACATTTCAGAAATTGCTACTAACACTTAAACACATTGCACTCAAATAACAATATCACGAAAATAAAACGAGATATCAGCAATCCAAGAACATGTGGTTCCACTTCTTGAGGAGGTTAAGCGCAACGCAATGCTGCCAATCGTATATCACTAAATATCTTCGTTGGCGCGTAATTCAAAACGTTCGGTTACTTTCTAAGCAGACTTCGTACTTTATATTTTAGTTTGTTCTTAGCCTTAGAATTTTAAGATTGTTTAGTTTGTATCACAATGTGAGGTAATCTGATTTTTATAATTCAGGAGGTTTTAAAAATAATAAAGCATCCATACATCACAGAGCTAGCGGTATCGTAAGTGCGACTCCACTTTTATTCAGTACTTCGGGTTTTTTATGGCCAGGCTTAGACACATTAACACTCGTGGTAAAATACGGATTGAAGCTTGAAGCCGGTGAGAGGTACTAAGTGCTGCTGCACTTTTCACTGCTTGGGTGGGTGACTATAACTAGCAAACTGGTGCATGTGTACTCATGTATATTTCTGTTTGTAATTCATTTATATTGCATCAGCAGTAATTATACCATGTTTAATTAATTGCTTGGGATGTTATACTAGATGCACTTCATCAAAAATTTTCACTTCGTAATTATAGAAGGTGATTAGTACTAAATTATTCTACTCCACGTAAATTTGACAGAGACTTGCAAATTATATTTGTCATTAAATTTGCACACTATAAAATCTATTTTATATTATAAATGAACAGTTGTTATATGGACATATAGGGCCTTTTGTTCATATTTTTTTAGTACTAACTCATGGGTCACTAATGGCCATTTGCACCAAAGTTTAGTTGAAAAATTTTTAACTGAGTATTTTTAAAACCAAACATCTTTAAAATTCAATTGGCTTAACGGGTAAAAATGGGCGCGGTTAGACGATTTAAAAATTTTTAGTGGGGTTAAAAATTCTTAAGTGTTTGATGCAAATGGCAATAAGTGTTTGAATGAAAGCAATCGTAGGTCAGTTAAAAAGCTTGCGAGGGTCAGTATCTGACCCACGGGTCATAGGTTCGCCATCACTGGCTTAGGGACTATTTAATAAGTATAGTATTTTCACGTGAAAGTCGAGGGATCGGCATAAAACGATTAAAGGTCTGTAAATTATCTTTACAAAATGACGCACAATATAACCTACAATAAATACAAATATAAAAAAATGATCATTCGTTTCACGGGGTTCTACGACTCCATTCGTTGAGAATTAAATCAAATATCAAATATTTAAATAAGTTTTACTATACTTTTATAAATATAGGTATATCTATCTCCAAACTAGTTTCATTTTACCCCTACACCCCCAGATAACTTTTAGCAAATTTAAAGTATACAGCGGACTGTGGATCATAAGATCCTCGATTTAATCCTCACAGTTGACAAATTTTCGAAAATAAATTCCGAAAATTTTCACCACATAAAATTACCCCTGTGGCTCCTCCACCTCTACCAGCTTTGGAGGCTGCGATTTGACGACTGGTAACCGCACTTCACGCACAAAAATATGTCATAATACTGAGATCTACAACGGATAAATGGCGTGATATTAATTTTTTTTTAATACAAAAATGGGAAGCAGACAAACTGCTTTTGGTCATATGCCGCCTCATGAGTAGATGATTTCACAAACGACTATGCTCTTCAGTGGGATTCGAACCCACGACTTCTGATGTACTATGCTAGCGACTAGAGGTGGGCGCGGGACATGAATATAGTCGGGTCACGATGGGTCACGGCGTGACCCACGTGAGCATGATCAAATTTTACATTTCGTAACGTGATCGGGCGTGATCGTGAGTAAAAAAAATAATATCGTTCGTGATCAGGCGTGAGTAATTTTTTATCGGGCGTGTACACTATACAGTGAATCATCAAAAGTTCGAAAAAAAAATTTGTGTGAGAAAAGAAGCATTTTTCTATTTCATAATAAAAAACGGAATGTACATGTGTATGTATGTATGTATGTATGTAATAAAATAGGTATGATCTATACTGTTCTTAATTTAAGTTAGTTTGATGTTTGATGTAATTTCAAAATAAAATTTAAAATTTCGTGACCCGATCGTGACCCGTCGTTCGTGATCGGGCGTGAGAAGAAATTTCAATTCGTGAGCGGGCGTGATCGTGAAATTTAAAAAAAATCTCGTGCGTGAGTGGACATGAGTACAAAATTTTAATCGTGAGCGGACGTGATCGTGATTCAAAAGTCACTCACGCGCCCAGCTCTAATAGCTACTACGCCACCGAGATCGGCGATGATATATTTATTTATTCATTTTTTTATATTTTACTAATTAAATTGAACTCTCATTTGTATCATTAAATTGAAATAATAAAAATTCTTATTTGCAATTTCTCAACAATTTTATTATGTAGTACTTATAATTGTGTTACATCGCTGTAGTCAGAAAAAATACTAAATCGAATAAGCTAATAAAAAAGGTAAATTCTAAATTAAAATAAAAAAGTTGGGTCCCATATTTTGAGAACCACTGGTTAATAAAAAAAATAGTTTTGTTTATTTTAATAGTCATATAATTTAGAAATTGTTTGTTGATTTAACGAACTTAGTATCTCTTATACTTCTCGAGATAGCAATAGTGTAACACTTAAGGTCAAACATACGCGTCGAAAGAACGAACCCTTTATTTTTTTAAAAAACAGCAAATTCTGTATTCTTTATTTATTTTCATGTTCTTTATGGTCCAACAACCTCCATTCGTCAAAATATCATGGATTTTTTACAGTGACTTGTACATTTCAATGTCAGATGAAGAACATATTTTCGTTGGGTTCGTTCACTCCCATGAATTTTGTTTTGCAAATTCAAATTTCAATAAATTATTTCTTACAATTATTCTTATCGAAAAACAAAACAATTATTACAGTAAGGTCTTTGAACATTCTAGTATTTATATATGTGAATGAAAAGGATAACTGAAACATTCAACTATAAAAAAATATTCGTTGAAGTCTAGTTGGTCAAAAATTCAGAATTTTGATACTGAATTTCTAATTCCCATGAACGACGACAGTAATGAAAATAATTCGTATATTTATAAATATAATCGTCTGTAACATACTAAAATTATTTTACATTTGAATTTACAGTTTTTAAGAAACAAATAAGAATATACCAAAAAACACACTTTTTGGTATATTTTTATTTGTTTCTCAAAAACTGTAAATTCAAATGTAAAATAATTTTAGTATGTTATAGACGATCATATTTATAAATATACACATTATTTGCATTACTGTAGTCGTTCATGGGAATGTGTGACATATATTTGACTACTTTGAAAATTATGTTCATGTATAATATGTAAACAAAATTGGCATTTTAAAATTTATTACAAAACTTTGGACTCTTATCTACAAACGTAGGTATAAAACATTATATGTTTCATTTATTATAATAATGATATATTGTTTCAAAAAAGTCATGTTCATCTTGCGCTATCTTCAGCCCGTATTTGCCCGGATGGTTCACCTTAAATGGAACACCCTGTATTTTAAATATTAATTAATTATAACGATAAATGTTGCACTAAATAATCCTATTAATTCAAACTTAATATGTACTGAGTCATAATAATAATAGTATATTTTGTTCCGAGGAGTCACATTTTAATTTAATTTAAATTGAAAACTAAATATTTACAAAATAGAACGTCTGCAAAATGTAGAAAACGGCTCTACTTTATATGGTAAATAAATAAGAAGTTACAGGGTTTATAGTATTCTGGAATAAAATTTAACAAGCACGTACTTCTAAAATCGGAGTAAAAGCTTTATGCTACCTCATGAAATTGGAATTAGGCGTAAAGGTCTATATTCGTCGGTAATAAAACTAATAGGATGCATCGTAAATATAAATTTGTCAGCAAGATGCTGGTTTTCCGGGATGAAAATAATAAACCGCAGAAAATATTTGATTTATGGAACGCGGATACGAGAAAGTGGTTGCTCTGGGTACTAAACAAACTCATCATTTTTATAGCAGGTTGCTGCCTTTTCCCACCATTAATTAATTTGTTTGTCACGTACTTTAATTTTTAATATGCACTGTCCCAAAATTGTGTATGCTACCGATAAAGCTGAAATCTGAATATGATAAAAGAGAGAAGCACTTTGTACACTTTATCAAACCACCAAACATAACAAAAATAGAACATTTTAATTATTAGTGGGATCTACGCACAATTACCCAACTCTGGGTGTTATCATAGGCCAGGGCAGCAAACAAAGAGAAATCTGGATTTGATAAAAGAGGCAAACACTTCGTGCATGTTAACAAATTATAAAATATTGCTAAAGAAAGATAAATAAATAAATAAAATAAATATATCATTTCGCCGTTTACCCACTATGGGAGTGGCACTCTGCTTACGTAGATCTCGGTAAGTGATATATTTTGCGTACAAAGTGCGGTTACCAGACGTCTATTCATACCCCCAAAGATTTTAGGGGAGGGGGAATCACAGGGGTTAATTTAAAATGGCAACTATCGGCTGTATGATTCGAACTGAGGATCTCATAATTCACAGTCTGATACGTTACCACGGAGAAAAGAAATATATAGTACAATATTAGAAAGATCTACCGCACAATTACCCAATTATGGGTTGTTACTGTATGCTAGGAATACAGTTATTATTGTAGTTGATATTGTAATTAAAAACAACAAAATATTTAGAATAATAATTACAAGAATTAATTGGTGTTAGTTTTAATTATCTTGATGAAGTCACGGTTTGTTGAAACGCCGTTTGTATTAATATGTACAGAACTAACAAGCAATTAATTGTTTTAATTATAAAATGAACTCTGCTGTCTTTCAATGATTTAATATGTTTGACTTTCCTAATATATTTAACATTAACTTGACGGCTGGTAGCTGCATTTCATGCGAAAGAATATTTCACGTAGTGAGATCTGCAAAAGCTCGACATTACACAGTAAAAAATTTGATTTGCAATTTGTTAATTTTGCGATTGTTAAGTATTTTTAGTTAATATTGACAAATGTATTGTGTTAAATTAGCAATTTGAACATATATGACAATTTGTTAAAATGAATTTTTAACAAGAAAAATTGTTGTATTTATTTATTTGCTGGATTTATAAATTTTAAACAAATAGACTCGTAACAATAAGTAAATTTAGCTAACTTATCAAATTGAAATTTTTAAAGAAAGTGTGTATCCTTTGTGACAACTTAATTTGTTATAATAACTATGATTTATTGTTCTGCTTCAATATAATTACAAAAATATATTGTCAAAAACACATAAAAAAAATGTTAATAATTACTATATTCAAAAATATATTTAGTAACGACATACAGAACAATAATTTGTTACTAATAAATTTGAAACTTGTTAAATTAACAAAAATTAACGGTGGATCGTCTGGGATTAAAAATTTTGACTATACATTTTTACTGTGTAGTCCGCAATTTCGAAAATGAAAAAAACATTGATTTATTTTATTTTATATAATTCTTATACAATAAGAATCCTTATGATATGTGAAAGCTCTTATTCAGTTATTTTATTTCATATTTATAGGTTTTATTATAAAAAATTACTATTGTAATAATTTTTAAATTATTTCAACAGACATTTCAATAATTCCTTTTTATTCTTGGAGAAAAAAAAAAGAGACAGAACTCAATTCTTTTTCAATTATATGAGAAGCGTTTTATATTAAAATAATTTGGATTTTTGAAGTAAAATTACAACGTTCTTAATGTTCTTAAACATAGTATAAGGAAAAGTATTCAAAGCTTGAAAAATAAGTCAATATTTTAGGACAGTTCTCTTAATCTGTTTTGATCATTTTCTCAATGAAGTCCAAGAGTTTCCTTCAGCTGGCGGAACCATAAAAAAATATGGGAGCGTATAGAATAAAGGTTAATTATAGGCTAATTAGGTACCTCATTCCCCAATTTTAGGCTGTTTAATTTTTTCACAATAAACGGTTCCGATGGTGGGGACTAGTTAATAATTGAAGCTTATTTATAGGCTCCACAATATTATCTACAGATAATTTCCATTAAAAAAAAAGTACTGTGATTCAATTTTGTCGAGCGTGAGTTGTGTAGGCTTAGGGTTTGTTTGTGAAAATTGTGAACGAAGTGAGCTTATGTAAAGATAATTTCCATTAAAAATGAGTACTGCGATTCGAGTTCTATCGAGAGTGAGTTGTGTAGGATTAGGGTTTGTTTTTGAAAAATGCGAGCGAAGCGAGCTTACCCACAGATAATTTTCATTAAATATAAATACTGTGATTCGAGTTTGTCGAGCGTGAGTTATGTAGATGAAAAGTGCAAGCGCAAAAAAGGAGTTTTATGTACGGCCTGGATTTTGATTATCTTTAAGATTCTTGTTATTATTTTTCAAATTTTTTTCAAATGATATTTCTTTTGATTAATCTCGGCCACAAAAGTGTATTAAATATTTATTCAAGAAATTGTACTATATTAAGATTATATATTTCATTGTGGAGCCTATAAATAGTTTTCAATTATTAACTATATCTCAATTTTTATTGTTACTGTTCTGTTAGCGTTAGCGGAACCTTTAATTGTAAAACAAGTTAAAGAGCCTAAAATTGGGGAATAGGGTGCTTATTTAGCATTTAATTTTCCATATGTTGCCATATTTTTGGAGATTCGGTTCCGCCAGCTGAATGTATTTCCCATCTGGATGGATGTATGGATGAAAAAAGATAGAGCAGCAAAATGCACAGAACTGAAAAGACTTTGGTCATAATTGCAAAACCGGCAATGGAAGTTTATTGAACGCAGGAAACAAAAATTCAATTACTTTGAATATGGAAGCAACTGCGAAAATAGTTAGTATCAAATGAAAGATGAAAATTATAGTAACTGAAATATTTAGTCTATATGTCAAACATATGTTAAGTACAATTATTAAACATCAAAATGTAGGTTTTTACGAATACGTAGACAATCATGGGTTGCCCAAACAATTTTTTGCTAGTTTCGCGATTTTGTGGATGGCCTATATAATGAGCAAAAACATGCAAGTAAAATAAGGATAGAGAGTATTGAAATATTTTATTTTTGCTGTTTGTTTTGTAGAACGCTCTGCCACCAGAAAATATTTTTAATTGAATATTGTTTGTGTTAACAATATTTGTGCATTAATTGGACGTTGAAATGTAAAGCAGAAACAAGCATTGGAACTGTATCAATTTTAGATACCTATAGCTCGTTATGAAATTGTAACGTTTTAACTAATGAAAAGAGATTCGTAATTACATAAAAGTTTGGGTGCTGCCGTGCGGCGTTCCGTATTATTTGATTAAATTCAGCAATTGGTTGGTGTAAAATTTACGTCCGCTATTTCCAATAACGTGATGTTGCCATTAAAAATCTGTGTCGGGTTGCGACCCGCACTTTGAGAACCGCTGTAGCAGATCAGTGGAACCAATTCATTGATCGTTTGGGTGAAAAATTATCGCCTGTTATTTCCAATCTGAGAAAACTGCCGTGACATTACAATTAGAAAAAACAAACGGTCTTTCGATCGGCCCGCAGTTTAAGGACTGCTGCTCTGCCAACAGGGGCGTCACTGCAATTATAAATTACTCTAATGGGGGATATAAAAAACCACTATTATTATTATTTCCAATCTATGAATACTGCTGTAACATTACTAATTGTAGAAACAAACGGTTATTATGGTCCACAGTTTATTAACCTCTGCATTACTGGAATAGGGTATCACTACAATTATAACTTAAAAATAAAGGGAAATATTTATACAATTTATTATTGTTATTATCAATATTTGAAAACTGCTGTATATTACAAATAGAAAAAAATAAGAGGTTATAAGTTTAATCTACAGTGTAATGTATCTTAGGTATCACTATAGCAATTAACGGAAAAGTTAGAATAATGTAAAATATATACTGTTATTATTATTATTATTTGAGAATTTTGTAACATTACAAATTGAAGAAACAGTTTTTCGTTTGGTCCACAGTTTAATGACCACTGCATCACTAGCGCAGGTATCACTATAATTATTAAATGAAACGGTGAGGAAATATAAAATATATTGTTATTATTATGAACATTTTAAAACTGCTATAACATTATAAATATTTAAAAAAACGTTGGTTTTCAGTTTAATGACTATTGCATTACTAGCATAGATATCACTATAATTATTAATTAAAAAAGAAGAGGAGTCTAAAATAAATTGTTATTATTGTTAATATTTGACAACTACTGTGACAATAAAAATAATAATAAAAAAAAAAAGAAATGGTCTTTCGATTGGTCCACAGTTTAATGACCACTGCATCACTAGCGCAGGTTTCACTATAATTATTAAATGAAACGGTGAGGAAATATAAAATATATTGTTATTATTATGAACATTTGAAAACAGCTATAACATTATAAATATTAAAAAAAAACGTTGATTTTCAGTTTAATGACTATTGCATTACTAGCATAGATATCACTATAATTATTAATTAAAAAAGAAGAGGAGTCTAAAATAAATCTTTATTATTGTTATTATTTGACAACTACTGTGACATAAAAAAATAATATAAAAAAACAAATGGTCTTTCGATTGGTCCACAGTTCAAGAACCAACTGCTTTGCCATCATGGGCGTTACTACAATTATTAATTAGGAAGGAGGTGAATATACAAATACCCTAATTGTTATTACTACCAATCTGAGTAAACTGCTGTGACATTACAATTATAAAAAACAAACACAGTTTATTGACCACTGCTCTATTAACATAGGCATCACTACAATTATTTGTCAATAAAGGATTGGGAATGTAAAAAACTAATATTATTTTTTTTACCAATTTGATAAAACTGCTGTGACTACAATTAGAAAGAAACAAACAGTCTTTCAATTGGTCTACAGTTTAGGACTATAGGGGTATAACTATGATTGTTACTTACATGAAAAGAAGCATATAAGAATATTGTTATTGTTATAATTACCAATTTGAGAAACATTTAATTGCTAGTTAGTTCCGAAAATTAGAAATGAATAAACTATCTTTCGTCTGGTCCACAGTTTTATGACTAGTACTCTAATAACATGGGCATCACTAGAATTATTAGGCAGAAAAGAAAGGAAATGTAAAAACTATTATACTGCTGTGACAATTATAAAGAAAAAACAGTCTATCGATTGGTCCATAATTTAAGAACCACTTCTCTTCCTACAGGGACAACACTGCAATTATAAGTCAGAAACGATGGGGAATATCAAAATAATCTAATTTTATTATTATTATCACTTTGAGAAAACTGCTGTGAAATTGCAATTAGAAAAAACAAACGTTATTTCGAATGGTCTACAGTTTAATGATCACTGCACTATTAACATGTAAATCACTCTAATTATTGGTCTACAAAGAAGTGAAATATAGAAGACTCTTACTAATATTATCACCAATATATGAAAACTGCAGTGACATACAATTACAAAAAATAAATCATCTTTATATTCGTCTGCAATTTTATAACCACATCTCTACTAACATGGACATGGACATCAATACAATTTGGAAGAGGAATGTAAAAGTTTTATTATTTTTATTACCAATCTCTAAAAACAAAAAGCAACGACATATCGTTATATGATAAAATTTACATTTTATTTACCATATTCAACATCTTGTATACCATAATTACCCTAAAAAGAACAGATTAACTTTGCTGTCAATGATATAGTATTTTAGAACTATCAAGAATACATTAAATGTCGAGAACCGTGTAAATATTATTAGAATGTATTATGGGGGTGCAGTGCAAGACAAATATCTGAATACACCACAGGAATGAACGCCGAATAATTTCAATCGCCAGAAATTGACAGTGACAGATTAAAATATTTAAAACAAATTGCAGGCACTATACGTCAGTAGCAATAAAAAGAGTAGGCGAAAATTAGGAATTATTATTATTAATTTCATTGAACTGCAGTATCAAAATAAAGTAATCTGTATTAAATAAGATGTAGGAATATTGTCAGTATTGTGATATAAAATTTGGATGCATAATTTTTTGCCGGACACTTTTTATTTACAAAAAACTGATTTTACATGTTATTTGCCTATGCCAACATTTACGTGGGACACACGGTATACATAACTTTGGCTGAATCTCAGAAAAAAAAGGAAAAAACGTCTTTTGATTAGACCACAGTTTAATAACCACTGTTCTCCTAACATTGGCATCACTATTATTATTAGACAAAAAGTAGGGGGAATATAAAATACCCTTATTGTTATTGTTATAAATCTCAGAAAATTGCTGTGACCTTATAATTGTATTTCTATTATTATCACAAAAGGTGTTTCGATGTTAAGTTACCACTGTTTTGCAAACAGGGCAAAGTAACTACAATCAGAAGTCCGAATGGAAAAGGGGATATAAAAAGACTCATTTTATTATAACGCGAAAAATAAATGCGTTCTTTTTGCCAAAAATCTCAGCGCACCTCAATACATCTTACTTCAGTTCGGAATTTTAACCGTTCTTTTTACAGCCGCAAACTTAGATTATCTGAAGACTGAAGTGAGATAAATTTCACCCTCCTTTCCATGCTGAGCTACCGAGCTACCTCACCGTTCACCGGTCATGCTCCTTTTAAAAAAATATAAAACTCTCAAAGTAGTTCAAACCCGCAGTCTTCATGCCACCACCATTTTTCTCCGATTACTTATTACACCAGACTTTTGTGTAAAATGTATCACAGGTGCATTCTGCAAAATTTTCCAGCTATTACCGGTTCATAAATTAATATGCATCACAACTTTTTACCTATATATGTGCCTGGCAGAAATAAAGTGTTAAAAGTAAGATAATATAATCGCGGAATGAAATAGTTAAAATAACTAAAAATAAAAAAGTATTGCAGAAATGTATAAAAAGGCGTTGTGTCGTATTTGTTAACTGCAGTTATACTTTTCCTTTTAAATTTAATAGTATAAAAAATAAACTGCGAGATAAATTTATTTTTGCAATATAGAAATTGCAATATAAATTGATTTGTATTTGTTTGTATTTTGTTTAAAATAACATGGCTGTTACTACAAACGAGCACTTTTATAAAATACTGAATTTAGGTTTACATGTAACAAAAGGTGTAAAATAAATATTATTGATTTGAATATATCTATACGACTTATTTGAGCATTTTGCTCTAAAAACAATAAGCAACGAGCAATGACATATCGCTCTATGATAAAATTTACTATATTCTCCATCTTGTATACCATAATTGCTGTCTTTCAGTGATATACTAGGTAGTATTTTAGACGTTTTGAATACATTTAACATAAGGCTTAACAGCTGGTAATTGAACTTCATACTCAAAAATGCGAGGTAATGCATTTTCTCAGGACATAATTTTTGAGGTTAAGTACATATGCGTAATATTTAATATTTAAATATTTATAATTATTTTTATAGATAATCATGACCGGAAACGTCAGTAATTGTAATGCATTTTTTCTGTGTTTACAAATTTACAGTGCCATATATTATGAGCCTTCTTAACCTTAAAATCAACTACGATTTTTTGTTGACAGTAATATGACGTCACTCCTATATGACTTGGTTCGAACTATATCATTTACCGTTTGCGAAAGCAGAGTGCCACACCTAAATTGGGCAAATGGCGTGATGATATATACTATACTATATATAAATTAAATCAAAATTGATATTATGTTCAAGAAGTCAAATTTTAGTTACTTATTAATCACGTAAAACATATAGTTTAAAATTTTATTCCTTATAGATTAATCCTATTCCTCCTTTCTAGCTAATAATTTTTGCGCAAAACTATAATACTTACTTAGTACCGTTCTACACCCAAAATGGGTAAATGGTATGTTGATATACTAAAAATATTGTCAAGTCAAATTTTAAAACACAGAGTAAATGTAAGGTTGATGCTGTAAATGCTTTACAAAAAATCTGTTGTGGGCACCACGATACCTCCCACCATAATCAAGAAACGCTCATCCCTTCAAAACATTTAGTTTTTTTAAATTAGCAGACTTAAACGCAAATGTCAAAATATAATTTTTAACGTGTTTTCATTCGTAAATGGAAACAGTAAAAGCAAAATGTTCCAAACAACAATTGGCGATAATATTTGAAACTTTATTCTATTAACAAAAATTGTCATTATACCATAATTTACTGAGATATTTCAAAATAACTTGATAGGGCTTCAAGTAAACTATCTCTTCCGGTTATTGGATTATCACAAATAACTAATTAGATTTTTCAAAGGGTATAAAATTTATATATACAAAATATCGTAAGTCGTAACTCCAAAGATCCACATAGATCGACAGACAGACAGATAGACAGTCAGACAGACAGAGAAACAGACAGATAGAAAGACGCACACGCAGACATCATCGCGAAACTATTAAAATCATATTCCAGATACCCTAACACGTGCTCATCCATTGAAAACTCAGTACCGAATTTTTAGAATGATTCCTATACCTCCCTTTCAGAATGTGGCTGGAGGTATAAAATTGGGTTGAAAAAATATAACGTAAATGCGGCCCTGTCGTCCTGTAATGGAGGATTTGATTGAATCAGTCAATCGCTTGTAAAATTACATCGGCAGTACTTATAATTATCAGGTACTTCGTGCTCCCTCCAAAGTTTTGCATGCAAGATCACATTAACCTAACTTTTTCGTCGGCGTCGGGTCGAGAAATCGAGCCAACCTGTATTCATTACCACGGACCACCGCCAGAGCTAATAAGTATTTTTGTTCTTTCAGAAACTTCTGGTGAATTAGCCGTAGTATGGAGTGGGGAAGTTTACTTTTTTTCGTCCTTACAACGTGGAACATCCTTCACTTAAACGGTGAGTACTATCGCATAGATTTCAAACATTATTTATTAAGTTTTCGCACAGTTCGTCTCTTGAGGAAACCACGGCATTCAACACCTCGTGAACTGTGAGTGCGGAATTACATAATGTACAGGGTGTGTACTAAGCATTCCTTGTTCCTGAATAGACCACAATACGATTATCCTAGCAATGCCCTGCTTTATTCTTCAACTTAAGTCTGAATAATTTTTGTTGTGAAATTGTAAAAGTGTATCAATTCATTTGAGCCTAAACTGTATGTCAAAATTCAATTATTTAAATAAAATATTATTGTTGCGATAAAAAACGTGTTTGTCACAGTTTATTTTAAATCATGTAAAATGTGGATAATAACGGTTCTTTGGCAAAAGACATATACCATCATTTGAAACGGAAATAAACATAAAGTAATTTATTAAACATAACATTTATATTAATCTAACTAAAGGACAGGATATCGCAAAACTCCTAGATTTGAAGATGATTAAATTGAAAATAGCGCAGTTGTGAATGAAAATACTTAAAAATAAGTTTATTTTACGTATCAGTACTTTCTTTTTAGGGAGAATATTTGAACAAATGTATAATAATAAAAACACTCTTTTTTAAATAGCTATGAAAATAGTAACAATTCATCTTGGGACCAAAAATTTTTTGAAACAGAATGTCAGTTTTCCAATAAATTAAACTTATTATATATTGCAGTATTTTTGTAGCCAGCAAATTGTTGTTTCATAAAAATAAATTTGTTTCAATAAAAATATAAATGGTTTCGAGCGAATAATGTTGAAGTTTTAAAACTTTGCAAATAATTTTCTCAAAATTTTACTACGTTTCAACATTGGTCTTAGTATCTACATATATTTACAATAAAGGTGCTTTTTGATTTAGTATATTTTCAACTAATTTGATTTTTACACATTTTTACAAGAAAATAAAACAAGTAAAACGACGATTTTTGAAGTTGTTTATTTAGTTTTATTATTAATTATATTAAAAGAATGGTTCAATTTTGAGAAAATTATTTGTGATGAATGAATTTTGTTAATAATTAGAAACTTGGATTTTGATTTCTCCAATAATATGAAAAAATCACGTTTTCCGCTTTTGTTTTTCGGTGTGTTTCTTTCAATTTTTGCGTACAAAATTAATAGCGTATGTTTCACCACAAGAAAATTCAGTGTTCTAGTTGAATTTGAAATCAATTTTTTAAAATCTTTCAAGAGATGGAGCAAATTGATCTGGAAAAAAGCATAATTTTGTTGTATTTACCTTTAAATCAATATGTAATATATAATGCTCGATTATTATAACTTTGAACGCCACATGTTTCTTAGTCAAAATATGTTATTTTAAGGGCGCCGTCGAATTGAGCTTGACAAACTAATCCGGTACGCGTCGCTACAATCGCCAGGAGAGGCGCCAAACTCTCTTCTGAGAGCAATATTTAAAAATGTTAGATAAAGGTTGCGGCTAGCGCTAGTATAGGTATGACCTGAAGAGGGGTGGTGGCGAGCGCGGTACAGAGAGAGCGAAGACAGAGCTTTAGATCGCGCTCCGGCAAAACGCTGCACTAAATTTACATTATAAAACGGCTATATTCTAATTTAGTTCGTTTACAACAATTACTTATTGTATTCAATATTTCTTTTCATTATTCATTATAAAATATTTTTCTTCACAGTTTGCACTTACTTTGAACCCATTTTTTTGTTTTTCTGCATTATTTATTGTTATAAACAATGCAATTATTATTGAAAAAGAATTGAATTTAAGTGCAAACCATAGATATGCGTTTCCTAAAATCAATAAATAAAAGTGCATTTGTTTATAATAATTCATTCAAACAAACGAATGGAATTACGATTGGACTGTATTAGACGGCGACCTTAAGATGAATCAAAATACGGACTAGCAGTCAAAAATTTATTTAAAACCTATGCCTGGACATAGTTTATTAAATAAATTTTTGACTGCTAGTCCGTTTTTCGATTCATCCCAAATTTCCGCATCAGTCGACCATCGCATCCTTTCATGTTATTTTAAGGTTCAAAAAATGGTACATACACCGTGCCATCATCTCTTCTTCCATATTGAGACATCACGACGCATATGAACTTGCGTGAACAAACGTGAAGCTATGAAGCGTTTTAGCAACTTCGCCATCGTGGCACAACAATTGTGCCACACGTTGTCCATAGCAAATATACCAGTGGCACATAAGTCGTGCCACGTGGCAGTCAACGTGTTAATCCATCTAGCTTCGAAGCGTGTTTGTCTACAATGCACCTAACAAAGTAATCGCCAAAATTGCCGGGAATGTGTTTTATTTTACAGAATGTAAAATCACGAAATATTGCAAATTGTAGAAGACCAGACCATTACTTACAATTTAGTAATAGTGTATAGTGTAGCCCATCGCTAGACTTCCTGTGTTGAAGCCCAGTTCACAGTTGGCCAACAGTGTTCACTGTTTCGTGTACTTCGACAACAGCTAATCCCACTTTATAACGTTGAAACGCAAAACACAAGTCAACGATGTTAAATATACCCACTTGTCTGGGAGGCCGGTAATTTTAACATTTTCATCGTTCACGAACCCTCGCGTTATCATATATTTATGCCTAAGTGCTATGAATATCGAATTATCTTAAATTAAGCGTCTCCACTTAAATGGAAATACGAAATTTCTGCAACAGTATGTGTGTTCGCATTACATAATCGCTGGATAATTAATTATAATACACATTATGATTTGGAAATCGTATTAATTCGAATTCTAACTTGTAAATAATGACTGTGTATCCTACTTTCATATTCGTTTCTGTTAATTAGAAATTTTCATTCTATTTATATCGCCTGAATGCCGGAGAAATCGTGCAACGAAATAAATGCAGATATTATGTATTAATATTATACTCTGCTTTACATTGTGATAAAACAGTAAAAAATATTAGCAGTTTTTCAATATTATATGAATTTATAAAACAATTTGTATACATTATAATTGGCATAATTTGTTTTATATATTTATCTTGAAATTATGACCCAATAACAATACGAATTTTAGAACATTCCAGTTCGTCAAAAGTACTTCGGATACTTTCAAAATTATTAAAACTAAATACTATGCCCCAAAAATATAGGATACGCATTTAAATGTCAAAATATTGAAAAATAAGAATGTTATGTTTAAAAGTTTTAAAAAGTTCGATTTTCTATGTTAAATCCCGCCGTTATTATTACACAATCATCTACAAATTTTAGAATTTCTCTTGAAAAAATCATTCTGTAGAAATATACATTATATGTATACCGGAAGTCCATTTTGTATAGGAAATATAATGTCATATAATTTTCATACTATGGGGTAAATAGCTCCGTGGTAACGCATCGGACTATAGATCATAACAACCTCGGTTCGAGCCTCACAACCGACAATTTTTCTAAATTAAACACCGAGGCCGTGACGGCTGGAACCGCACTTCACGCACAAAAATATATCATAATACTGAAATCTGCTTTGAGCACAGTGCCACACCTATAAATGGGTAAATTGCGTGATGACATATTTATTTTATTTTTACTTGTATAATTTTCATCTGGCGATAGTTTGTTCTCCATGAAATTTAGAATAAAATTGTAAATACACAAAATGTTTAGACACAAAAACTGCATCAAATGTTCAACTGAATCTAAAAATACATTTCTGTCATGAGATGGATGTAAAATAAAATTTATAATTTTTAGCTATTTGCAGATTGCCATGGAAAACAAAACATATAATTGAAACAGTTGTATTGTTTGAGTACGACAGTTGACATTTGACATAATTTCAACTTAATATTTAGCTTCAGTAATATTAAATTTTAATTTTATTTATACTATCAATGTACATTTATTTCGGCAGTACTCTGACGTACACTTTTATTTGGATTTTCTGTCACGCATAATAGATCATTTAGTTTATTATCTTTCTTTCTATTTTGTTTATTTGGATCATCATTTTCGTTTATTACTCTTTACTTCTTACAAAGAGGAATAACTATTTCATTAAAAGCTTAATAATTCTGTTTATCGTCCCACATAAAAGAAATAAATATTTCATTTGATTTAGCGAATTTTACACAAAATACTATTTCATCTATAGATTTTTTCTGAGATGTTACAAGTATCCACAATTACCGATAAATAATTTGATCAAAACTGGCAATCTGTAAATAGCTAAAAATTATAAATTTTAATTTTCGTTTATCTCATGACAGAAATATACCTATTATGAATATATCATAAATTTAGGCTCAATTTATGTAGTTTTTGTTTCTGAACATTATTGGTATTTACACTTTTGGCCTAAAATTTATATGGAACGAGCTATCACTTAATGAACAATTTAACATTGTATTTCCTAAGTACTATAAAAAATGAACACCTGGTAAATATATAAATTGCACTGCGGGATACAGAGGTCGTGGGTTCGGTTCCCGGTCAGGTCTGAAAAATTTTCACGACCTGATTTGGATCGATACTTACTTCCGTCACCATTCCGAGTTGTGATACAATGGGATTGTTAAAAAAAAAAGCATTGATAAATTTACATTTATCGAAAATTAAACTGTCATTCCAACTTGGGTTTGTAAACATAACCTAATTTTGGTGGCAACAAGTGATTCTTTCTTCCTTTGATTATTTGAATTTGCTTCTTCGTAACCAGTTTCCATAATAATTTCAATAACTAGTCAAAACAAATGGAATAAAATCACGTGGTTACCTACAGCTGCCAATGTCAACAGTCAAAATAAAAATAATTATAGTTACAATATCTTCCAGCAGAGGGAAACATAAGTGTGGCGTTGTATGAGGACGTTGCTAAAAGATTTGAAATTTCGTACTAGTTTCAATAATTTATCACGGTGTAACTAAAAACCTATATAACATAAAATACATATTTTCCTAAATACTTTTAGATCTATATTCAGGAAAAAAAAAATCAGAAAATGTGGAACAACTTGGCAAACATAAAGCTATCGGGCACCGGCTGGTGGTTGTAACAAGGGCTTGCACCGGGTGGGCAACACACATGACTTCTACGTAACAGAAATGTGGCCATGTACGGAAATTTAATAGATGTCAATGTGTCTGTCCATCCTGGGAATATAACGCATGTGGTTGAAAGTTCAGAAATACATACATTACATTAAGTTAAAATGGTAGACCTTAGGATCAATAAATAGATATATAAATTTTATAATATATATTGCACGTTTCGATTTTATACAAGTCGTCATCAGCTAAAAAATATATAAATCATTATATGTCGAACAATATGAATTAATTAATAAAAAATCTTACCAAGAAATAAGTAATTAATCAAAATATAAATAGTAAATATATAATAATAATAATTAACTTATTTCTTGGTAAGATTTTTTGTTAATAATTCATATTGTTCGATATATTTTTGTTCAAACTAATTAATAATAACATCAATGACTCTAATCTTCTATCTCCCATAAATTTTAACGTTCCCTGCGCAAGTAATTCTAGACAGAAACCCTGTAAGGCGCATATGCTCATACTTTAATGATATAACGATATAAGAGTGTAGATATTGACATTTTTAATGATAAATTTAAAGTCTACAAACATAAGTTAATTAATTATCTCAAACGATTGTGAATTTATGTTTTTCTTTTCGTATGTCCTGTTGAGTGGTTTAAATAAATAAATATAATATATTGATTTATGTATTCTTTAGCTGATAATGACTTGTATCAAGTCGAAACGTCCAAAATAAAATATTATAAAATTAACTATTATTATTTCATTATTATGAAGATAAGAAGCAGTCTAACTACATCGGTCATATGCCGCCTCATAAGTGGATGATTTTGAAATTCATATGAACACAAACAAGCATGCTTTTCAGTGGGATTCGAACCCACGATCTCTGGTGTGCTAGGCTAGTGACATAGCAACTACGCCACCAAGATCGGCGTTATAAAATTTATATATCTATTTATTGATCCTAAGGCCTACCATTTTAATTTAAATCATAAATTTAAAAGAATCTAAAAACATATATTTTTAATTTATACATTACATTAACATCAAAAGTATAAATTCAATACAAAAGTTGTTGAAAACTTTCTCACGTTTGTTACATATCATTGCTTTATTAATAATTTTAATGAAAATAAATGCTTCTAACAAATAAATACCCAAGTTAGTGCCTTCCGGTCTTACATTGTAACGATTTTTTAACGGAGTAATTTCTCATTAAACCTAACCGACCATAATTTTCACTCGTAGTTGTGTAGTGGGATGGTTTTATGACGCAAATACTTAACTTTACTACTGTTCTTTTATTTGTACTATTGTGGAATTAAAAATTGCAGGAAATGATCCCCAAACGTACAGCGCTACAGTTATTCTTATCCATATGTAAATATTATTGATCGCTCAAAAATTCTGACACAAAAATAGCTATGATCGATTTCCGAAAATATTTTCCATTCGAGATACGTTTCGTGAGATTATGTAATGCGTTCTTTGGATCGTACAAATTCCCTTTTGTATTGAAAGACAGGGAAAATGTTTAAAATCTCGTAATCTGATCCTTATTTTGAGGACTTATTCAGTGACATTGACGTTTCTTTTGCCGATTTATATGTATTATATTATTTCGCAAACCTGCATTTGTTCTGAAAGATTCACCCGAGATTGAAGACTTCAATCAGTAATATTTGTCCGATGAAATAAGGAATTTGGCAGGGAAATATTTTGCTTGAAATTTGCGCCATATTATAGCGGAAATATTAAAAATAGTATATTTATTAAGTTGCGTGTCTACCAGTTATTATCAAACAATTTTATTTTAAGCTGAATCGTCTTCTTCGCCAGGAACATTTATTTAAAATAGTTAAAAAAATTTCAGACGTTTAAATTATGTTCCAGTAAAGAAAATTTTTTGTTCTTAGGTTGATAATATAAAATTTATTGATTAAAATAACCCAATATATTACGTGTAACATCGACTTTGATTTATTTTTGTTTAATATTTAAAACATTAAGGCATAAAATATAATCAAAAAACTTGAAGTAGATTTTATAAAAAATGTTTCAGTTAGAAATTGTAACCAATATTGTTCAACATCTTTTGAAGTATAACAAATTTTTCCCTAATATTATTATTTACTGAGATATGTCTACAAAACCTGTTAGGCCTTCAAGTAAACTACCATTTTCGGTGTTTAGATTGCTACTAAAATCTAATCAGCTTGAAACATGAATATTTGAATCCTAAATATAAAGTTTTTCCTCATAATTAATTTGAATTGTTTTGTGTTATTTTGTATATTCCTTTAGTAATTAATTTCTTATTATTGTTATTATCATTTTTGTAATATTTGTTATTTAATGTTTACTTCCACCAATGTTTATTATTTTCTCTTGTATACTCATCTTGTAATTGGGATTTCCGTATCCTGTTGAATAATTACATTAAATAAATGAATAAATAAAATTAGATAATGATACATTCATTAGTGGCTATCGCACAAAAAGTAAAATCGTATTCCCGGGACCCTTATGTGTTGAAAACATACTATCTAAATACCTCCCTTACATACATATGTGAGGTAAAATTCAAACAAAGGATTCAGTCTTGATTAGTTCTGTAATTTCTTATATAATCTTCTTAGAGTTTAGTATATATACATACATGCATAAGGTCACGGTAAATCCCACTCAGTTGGGTAGTACGAACCCAGAAATACAGTCAACCAACAATCAATCTCCTCCAAACATTCCTATCCTAACACACCACATTCGCCTCGTCCACATTCATACATACTTGTATCATTCGTTCACGCAACAAACCATCAATCATACAACCACTTATTCCTCAGACGCCCACGCAATAGTTCACCTTCAATCTCACCCACATATATTAGTTTCACCAACCTTTCATTCGACATTCGCTCAAGATGTCCAAACCACCTCAACTGACTCACTCCCACTTTTTTAGCCTTCTTTTTTATGTACATATATTGTTTATATAAGTAAAAAATAAGACTAAATTTAAGTTTTGTTGGTGAAAATAGCAGCACCACGAGTTTGAGAAACACTGGTTTGCATAAAATATTTTATTATGAAATTTATATTAAAATACTACAAATAATAACTTGCGCGTTTATATTAAAAGAAAATTACGAAAGGTATTTTTTATAGGAAAAGATCTATATTTTAACAAAGGAAAACAAAGATTATTTAAGTAAATATTTATGTTTATACTACGCCCTGGGAATATATGGTAATGGTGAAAAAATCAATATTGATTTTCTTGTCGAAAAAACGTTAAGAGGTCTTTATGTATCGACAAAACAAATTAACAAAGGGTGTCACATGAAAGCAAAAATTATTCTTGTTTATTTTTGGACTTGTTCAGACTTTTTGCTGTACATATTAGTTATAAAATAATTATTTTTAGTTTTTGCAAACTAGCCTGTAGGTATGTATATTTGAAAAGTTTCTTGCGTAGTACATATAATAAAAAATAAAAAGTTGTATGAGTGGAGAAAATATTGCTTCCATATTTTCAATATTCATATTCTAATAGAAAATGTGAAAATGGTAAAAAATCGCAAGAATCGTGGCAGGTATATTTCCAACAAATCGCCTTTTCATTGAAACCTTTTTAACTGTCAAAATTTCAAGAGTTGGAACGTTCAAACGCACGTAACAAATACTCGCTGACAACATAACCTACCATAACCTAACTAAACTGATAAATACAAACGGAGATTACTCCAAATACGGCCGGATGGCAATTTATCACCGGCGTTTTATCCGTGTATTTTTCTAGCGAACTTCGACATTTACCGAAATCGGACACCATTAGTATAGTACACATGTTGCCATTTTATTTCACTGACATTAGAGATTCGACTGCAGTATCTTTGTATCGGTATTCTCTCCGGACAACCAAAACTACATTTGAGATGTGCGGGTGGCTTAGAACTGCCCACTTTTTAAAATCTGTTCCTGTTGTATTCGTGACAGGTGTGTATTGAAAATAAAAAAAAATGTAAAACCAATATATGAATACACGGAGCAGCTGCGCGTATCTGTTTTGAATACGATTTTGTAATTATTTATAAATTAGATACAAATCTTATTCAAATAGGCGAATAGCAATATATGTTTTTTTTTAATTCGGGATATCGATTGCAAAGAAAATATATACTATTTAACCAAAAAATTCTTAACTGCTGTTGTATAAGTTTGTATTAAACAAAAATAGTATATTGAAAAATAAGTTTTGCAATGAACCTTACTGTAAATATAAGTAGGTGATCTATATAAAGTCTAATATTACAATTGAGATTAGGTAAATAGCTCCGTGGTAACGCATCGGGATGTAGATCATGGTATCCTCAATAACACTCATAAAAATAACTTCTTGTTTCAAGTAAATTTTCAGTTATTCTTTTGTATGCATTCGTTTTATTTCTTACAAAATGATTAGGTTCAATTAAAAAAATATTAATTTTGAATATAAATTTTATTTATCTTCTTTTTTCTGCATTCAAAGAAAATTAATATATTTAAATTTTTTTTTTTAAATAATGAAAAAAAGTCATTAAAAATTTAAACAAAACGTTTTTATTTAAAACGATATCATTTTGAATTAAAACTACTTCTTCCCCATAATGAGTCTTAGATAATACTTTTATATGTTCCTTCAAAACTAAATTAATTTTCATACAAGAATATTTATTAAACCTACAAAAGTTTTCAATTAAAACGAAATCGGATTGGGACTATTCAAACAAATTTTTCTCTTCATTTAAGAGGAATCTATTTGTTGCAAGAAAACATTTTTATCAGTGTAACATCTTTGGAGGTGTGACTTGACCGCTTGTGTAATGTCATACCCAAAATGGGTAAATGGCATCATCATATATTTATGGATTTGTTTGACATTTTTACAACTAAACAACTACATAATTTTAAAAAAAGAAACAGGTGTATAAAAGTGAACTTTTTAACACTCTTTTGACAAAAACAGTTTTACAAAATTCATTTTGTAAATGCGATGTATGTTGGAAAAAGATTTCGATTTTCATTATATTGTATAATATTGTTGTAGGACATCGGACAGTGGATCGTGAGATCCTCAGTTCGAATCCCACACCCGATAGTTGTCGTTTTAAATTTAGTTTGGTTCCTCCTCCACTAACACCTTTAGGGGAATTGATTTTACGTCTGGTTACTGCATTTCATGCGCAAAAATATATTACTTACATACTGTCGCACCCATAATGGGTGAAAGGTCTGATAATATGATGATGATTATATGTACACCCACTTAAGAATTCAAATTCATTGAATAAAATAGCTCAAATATACCTTTGTCCATATCTAGTGAAATATGCATTAAGAAATTAAAAAAAATCATCTTAATTTATAATATGGTTCTAATATAAATACATACATACATAAAGTCACGCTATATCCCACTCAGTGAAGTAGCACAAACCCAGAAACACAATCAACCACCAATCAATCTCCTCCAAACATTCCTATCCTGACACACCATTTTCGCCTCGTCCACATTCATAGTGCGATTCATACATGTTCGTTTATTCTTTTCGGAATCATTCGTTCACGTAACAAACCACAATCATACCCAACCAGTTATTCCTCGGACGCCCACGCAAAAATGGTTTTTCATACGACAATCTAAATAATTTAATTTGGGGTAAGTACAACGGCTTGGGTATAATCGTTTTGTGTTGTTATTGCGTGACATGTGTTTCTTAAATTGACACCACAGAAAATTACCCTTGTAGCTCCTCCAACAATACTATCCGTGGAGGCCGTGATTTGACGGCTGGTAACCGCACTTCACGCGTAAAAATAAATCATAATACCGAGATCTGCTTTAAGCTCAGTGCCACATCCAGAAATGGGTAAATGGCGTGATGATATATTTATTTATTTTATTTTATTTATAGAAACAATGAATTAAACAAACATAATATCCACGATTATATTTGATATATGTGTTCAATAGTAGCTTCCATTATTAATTTTAAATATTATTTAAAAATAATCCTGATATATTAGGGTTCCCAAAGTATAGGAGTCCTAGGTTCATATGATAAATCGGCCCTGGCAATATATTTAGTTTACAAATTTTTTTTCGGATCAAAATTTCTACGTGACTGCTTGTTTTTATTATTTCCGTCACAAAATCAAATTCAATATTAATCGCTTCATTCACACCCTCTTATTTACATAAAAGTGAAAAACCATGCGAAATGTTATGATGAAACAAAATACAATGAATATATATCTGAGAAAGGAATCAAATCATGGAAACCTTTCCTTAAATAAAAAAAATTTAATCAGTAGTACATACATTGAATATTTTTATTGTAACTTTTCATTATACCTTTGTGCGGTATAGAAACTACAATGATCTTAGATATTTCTTTATAGCGTAGCATATTCAATATTTTTAATGCTGAAGAAGTTTTTGTCAAAAGATCGAAGAGTTCAAAAACCGGGTTGTTAGTTTCTTAACATCAAAGGAACTGCATTTACTGAGACCCTGCTATTAATACGCTATATTTGGACAATGTTGATTTTTAACAATACGTTTTAAGATAGTAGTAATGAACCTTTTAATTTAGTTTTAATGTTGTTGATTAAAATGACGTATCTCGGTCGTATCTACACTTGAGGCACTAAATAATTAGGTTTTAATTAATATGTCACCTTACACTGAGTTTACCCGGTACCTCCACAAATTTCCGCTTTCGTGCAGTAACGAAAAATCTAATCAATTCTTATTTTCGTAAATTTACTTTCATATATTTTGTGGTTTCTTTTAGATGTATTTCGCGGAAATAAAATTGGTTATTGATTTAAGGTATTGGATACTGTATATTTGTAATAAAATGTAATATTGTTTAAAAGATTCATAAAATTCGTTGGAACCCCTATATTCAACTACCAGATTGAAATTTATTACTTTTTAAATTCTTTTCTTTAATAAATTAATGTAACGAAACAATACAAAAATATTCCAGAACCTTCGAAACTAAAATTTATTATTGTTTAAATTTTATACTTCTTCTTTGTATTCTATTCTTTTCTAGCTTTTGTTTTCTATTTCTAAAACACTCTCATATATACGTGAAAATATACATATACGTCCATTACTGTGGATCGTAATATCCTCAGTTCGAATCCCACAGCTGACAGTTGCCATTTTAAATTTACCCCTGTGGTTCCCGCTCCACTAACATCTTTGGGGGCTATGATTTGACGGCTGGTAACCGCACTTCATACGCGAAAATATATCACTTACCGAGATCTGCGTAAGCAGAGTGCCACACCCATAATGGGTAAAAGGCGTGATGATATATTTATATATACAGAGTGTCCCATTGCAGATACAAATGCATTGGAATCCCGAGGACCGTAAGAGGTACGAGTTTAGTTAAATTAGACACAAGTTGTGCCATTAGTAGAGTAGTTTGACCATAAATTTATTTCTCCAATTGAATGCATAGGTCACTAGATACGGGTCAAAATATAAATTTAGCAATTTAATTTTTTTGCTCATAACTTTGTTATATCAAGTAAATCGAGATTTTGGTTTGTACTTTTCTATGGCATATTTTAATGGTGAAGTACTCAATTTTTTTTTATATCTAACCATTTACGTGTTACTGATATCAACTATTATTTTTCATATGGGGATTATAGTAAGTCATGACATTTTTAAATAATTTTTTTTTTGTTTTACAACGATAAAGAGGAGTAATAATACATTTTTATAATTAATACAAAATTTAAAAATTTTATTATTTATAATAAAATAGAAAATTCAAATCACTCTAATGAACCATTTATAGTATAAATGCGCGATCTGAAGCTCTGCCTTCGCTCTTCTACACCGCGCTCGCCACAACCTCTCTTCAGGTCATACCAATCATCTAACATTTTAAATATTGAAGTGTCACAAAACCTCGATTTTGACTATCATGGCGGCGTTCAAATGGGAACGTACCGTAGCGGCTTAAGCCCAATCTAGTGTTATATAGAAGTCACTGAAATCAGTGATGGAACTCGATTAATTGACTCAATGTATAAATTTGTTACAAAATGATTTTTTAGATACATTGCCACTTCGTCAAATGCAAAATATGTGGTTTCAGCAGGACGGCTCTTCTGCTCACAATTCACGAGTTAAAGTGCAATATTTAAATGTTTGATTTGGAGGACAATGGATAGGAATCAACAGCGAAACACCGGGGCCTACTAGATCTCCCAATTTAAAACAATTGGATTTTTTTATGGGGTTACTGCTGAAATCACATATTTTACATATATTTTTTGCAAAATTATAAAAAGCTTTAAAACAGTTCTTATACATTATAGTCCTAAATGATCAGTACAGAAACTATTCATATGTTTATTTAAAAAATCACACACAGAAAGTATGTTTTTGCTGTGCACAAATTCTGTCCTAAATTATCTCTTTCCTCATTTAATGTGTGGGGCAAGTAATGTTGCGAAATTTTCTATTCGTAATCAGTATATCATGTAGTATCTGCCATTTATTATTTCTCGCGAAGTATTATGCCCTGTATATGATCTAATTTGACGTAAAAGTAAATAAGGGGAATATGGTATCTATGAAATTTTATTGTGCTATACGCACTTTCTACCCTTGTTATCACTATAAAAACGGCGTTTAAAAGGCCCACGTAACTTTTATCCCCGAAATTCATTGTGGGCCCACTTCAGGTTAAGTGGCAATCAAATATTTACTACTCTTTACTTCGTATAAAAAATCTCTAAACCTTAAAAACCAATAATTTTAAAATCTCTGTTTAATTTTCCTTTATCGTAATCGCGATAAATATCTTCATAAAGTGCATACATTAAAAAGTCATTTAGCAAGAGCCCAACACCATCAGTATCTTTATTGGAAATATAAATATTTCATATATCTTCAGCATATGAAATTCTTTTCCAATTATAAATGTTCCACTATAAAATATTTTGTGAATGTTGAAAATTTTTAATATAATTTACATAATAAAAAAAAACTATTGAAGTATAAGTTAAAATTAAATATAAAAGTTAAAAATCAACTTACCGTCGTCGATATTCGAATCTGGAGTCTCTCGGTTTTGAAATTGATGATTCAATTATTTTAAGGACTCTGAAACAATAAGAAAAACAATATTATAAACATTAGTTACCAAAATAAATTTTAAAATCTACGGATACGAATTAATTCAATGAAATGAAATCAAATCCTTAGTGTTTCATCAAAACAAGTAACCATGTCTTGATGATCACTTGATTTTCAAGGCAAGAAATTAACATTTCTTGACAATGTTTTTCTTGTCTTGATTCAAGAATTCTTGATATTTCTTGATTCTTGATATTTTAGGGGAATCTCCTTTCTCTATCGTTTTATCCAATCCGAACGCTCAAGAGTGAAACATTAGCCCTTGCCCCTCCCTTTTAGTTTTAGTTAAAAGTTTCTTACGAAAATGTTTCGGCATAAATTAAGTTTTGAAATATATATATATATATATATATATATATATATATATATATATATATATACATTTCGACCATATATTTAGAGAAAAAGAAAAATTATATATAAATAGTTTCAATTTATACATAAGAAATTATACATTTTATAAAGTATCAACTTAATATATTTGCCACACAAAATTTATATATAAATCTTAACTTGACATATTTATAAAATTTTGAGGTTTACATTAAGGCCGCCAGATGGTGTTAAAACCTGTATACAAATGTGGATTGAACCTCAAAGTCACTTTATTGACAAATGAATATCAAATTTTTATATTTTAATCATAAATGCGGAACTGAAAAATTTATTGTCAAGATATCAAGATTTCTTGACAATAAATCTTGATTCTTGATGATACTTTCTTGTCTTGTCTTGAGAAATATAAAATACTTCTTGTCTTGGTCTTGTCTTGATCTTGTCTTGATTTCAAGACAAGATCAAGAGTCTTGTGAAACACTACAAATCCTTAAGCATAAACCTTTTCGTAGCCAAAAGGAGTATCTTACATACCCCAAAAATGTATTTTTAAAACGGGTTAACAATGATATATTATGTATTTGGTCTGTATTGGTCTTAAGTTAAATTAACATTTTTGTTAGAAATTTATGTCATGAGATATATGAAAATAACAATTAAATATCTTAGTGGGGTATAGAATATAATACATAATAAAATTGCATTTTTCAGAATTATGGATTGAAAACGAAATTTTTCGTTTACCATTTTTCACAGTAGCCATGTCTCGAACAGACACAATGAATATTCACAACGTTGACAATAAATATATTAATGTTCGTAATAATTTAACTCCGATATAAAGTAAGCCATAAAGAAAAAACAATTTTATCGTTTTGACAGCGGATAAAAAGGAAGGTAACTTTTTGAAAGTGATAAAACGTTATTTACCTTTCTCCTAGCTACCAAATCAAAATACTAACCACATTAATGTCACTTGCATTATATGTCAAAAATATGATATATAATAATTGTATTTTCACCAATTGCACTTTTAAATAAACCTTTTCAAAAACTATGTCGTTAAATTATCTCGCAGAATTATACTCAAGCATTTTATTTTTTCAGATAAATTTTAGAATGACAACTCAGCCTTGTCACCTGACAGCAATTGGACTTGAAAACTGCTTAAAACATAAAATCACTCCACCTACGGTGTCGTGATTTTATTAAAACAGTTTTCTTGTCAAATTGCTAGGTAACAAGGTTTCGTTACAAATAGAAATTTATAAGGCAAAATAAAAAGCTCTTGTGTAATTACAGTTGATAAAAGCATATGCACACATTTTATTTTTCTTATTAATTTTATTTGTCAACTATACAATTTACAATTTATGTATTAAAAAACAGAAGCGCATTGTTAAAAAAAAAACGAGAAATATTATTTTAAAAATCCCGGGATGTTAAAAATACCCCATCTACGCACAAACGATGTAAATTATTTTGGTTTACCTACGGAAGGGTTAATATATATTTCGAAAACTAAAATGGATCAATAAAAAATTCAAGATAACAACTTGTTAACCGAGCCAGAAGTCAAGATTGAAACCTTTTACTTACTATTCTTTAATTTTTAATAAATATGTACTATTTTCATTAGTAACACACTTGATAGACGATGACGATGTTGTGGACAATTGTCAGAAATTTCTAAAAATTTTCTTTTTACATATTTTATATATTTTGCTTTATAGGATTTTTTGTCTGAAATTCACAACCGCTGTCAAGTCTTATTTTATTCTTCTTGTCCTTTCGGAATAAGGGTTCGAATGTTTGTTATTCTGTGACAGATTATAAAATCGATTGAAAATCAGTTTCAATACAAACAATTTACGAATGCGAACACACTTACAGTACAATGTTCCTTCTGAATAAAACTTTCTGTGTGTGATATCATTATTCATAAGTAGTACTGCTCTCATGTGAATTTCAAATATTACATTTAGAATGTAGCAACTGATTTTTTTTATTTGACTTTATTCAACTAATGGATTTGGGATTAGGTTTATGGATGAAAATGTTTACTATTGATGCATGGAATTAAATATTTTAAAATATTTTTAATCCACATGTTAAATTTTTGTTGGCTTTATCTATTGTTACTATGAAATACACGAATTGTATACAAAAGAGTTGTCTGAAATATTTATTGTTATTTTAATTTTACAATTTATTGATTTGAATTAAAATCACGTATTAAAATCGCATTTTAATATTCAGTTCGCGTGTGTATTATCATACAACCATACAATGCATTTTTGACATATTTTAATAAACGTTATTATATATTACTTTTTAAGTGTAATTAATAATTGAAATAATAAGAATCTGGCACATACTATAGCAATAAATCATTTCTTTATATCTTATATACAAGGGCGACGAAATATTATAAAAATAATGCGAATTATTGAAGGAAATGCTTGAAAGCGTACACGAAAAATAAAGTTTCTTAAAATTTACCGAACTATTTGGTAAACTAAGTAAATAAGATGCATTTTCTGAAAATATACCAAACTTTTTTATAAATGCTTAGTAAATAATAGTGTTTAGTTTCTTAATTGTTATGACATTCAGCAAATGCATCTTTTAACTTATATCCTAGGTTTAGAAAATAGTTCGGTACATTCTAGGGTATTTTTTTTTTCGAGTATCGTGTGCTTACAAGGATATGGATTTAATATCTATAAACTTTTATTTAGAAAAGTCCGATAGAATAGTGTCAATACGAATATATAAATAATTGACGTATTAAATAAAGGACTAAAATAAAAGATATATTACTTTATTAGATATGTAGATAACAAACGAATCGAATATATCAGAGAAGAGATAGGTATCCAATTACTTTGGTACGGACATATGATGAAAGAATATTCAATAAGGTTTTCGAAAAGAAACCTACTAGAATCAAACAAAGAGAAGAGGCTATAGAAAAAAATAGTACGAAGACATCAAGAGAACTAAGGAAAAAATAAGCATAGAAGATGATTGCGTCAATATCTAATAAGGACATGGCCATAAAGACTAAACGCATAGGACAGTGGATCATGAAAGCCTCAGTTCGAATCCCATAGTCGACAATTTTTCCTCTGTTTCACTTTATTTTTTGATCTCTCGCTACTAATATTTTTATAGGGCGTAATTGGACGGTTGGTAAATGTACTTAACCTGAAGAATATATCACTTTTTGCGATCTGATATATTTATGGGATAAATAGCTCCGTGATAACTAACTATGGATTACAAGATCTTCAGTTCGATTCCCACAGATGACAATGTCGCCACTTTTATCTTTGTGGTTCCTCTTTATTGACTTATTCGAATGTCGTGATTTGAATATATAATAATAAAAGTAGTAAATGTTTATTTGTTTCACGCATAAAAGCTTATACACAGTGAACAGTACCATGTTATTAACTATTTGTATAAGTGCATATAATTTATTTTACAGTTTGCGTATTTACGAGGCATATTTATTGGAAATTTCAAAGACCTCTAAAGATATTAATTTTCACATTTCTAAGGCAAAGGATTTTAGTTTTATTGTATTTACCGTATAGTAATAGATTTTTGAAATTATATTTTTGTCTTTTCCTGAAAAGATAGCTTTAAAGAAACGCTCTTTGTCAATGTTACTGTTTGTTCAAATAGTGTTGTCGGATGGGCAAGCGTATTGAACAGGAAGTATAGAGTGGTAGAGGTTGTCTTTTTCTGATTTGTTTGCATATCGTGCAGGTTGTTGATGTACTAAATTTGATTTCACTTTCTTTTGCATTTAGTGCAGTGTCACTTGTAATACTACGCGCATTTGTGAGTAAAGTTTAGTAATTTGATAGTTATTTTTACGAAGATAGTAAGTGGACAGGGACGTCGGAAGTAATTTTTGTCAGGGGGGCGAACTTGGTAAAAATTTCTTGGATAAAATAATGTAAAAATTTAAACTTTACTAATTTTTTGGGTACTGTATTTGTACACAAAAATAAAGCATTTTGTTAGTGTGACTTTTTTTTCATTCTAAATTAAATATTGTGGACAATGGCACGGAGATACTCTAAGTAATTTGGCCCTCCTCTTTTCTAAACACTTTTCATTAAAAATGAGTAAGTAGTATGTGCGGACTGTATACTGTATTGTATATTAGGTATCTATTTTAAGAGTTTACATGGATATTTTTATATGCGTTAGAGCAACATTTTGAGTCTGTATTGTACGGTGGTACTTGCTTCTGGGCCAATTCGTTATGGAGCAGTCAAGAGTCTCAATCTATGCGACGGCCTTTAGTTACAGGTGTAACCAAAGCGGTATCAGAGAGATTCTTATGCGGCCAGAAATACATTTCAAGTGAACAAGTGGTCAGCACCCATATTGTATTGGGCTTCCAAATTATCAAGAGATGGCGTTGATCACAATTCCCAAAAGGTACATGTCAAATTCATTTTGTATATCTTATGATGGCGAATGCTTGCATTAATATTGGTAGTTTGCTTTTAATGGCAGCAGAACTGTTGCCATACACATTACAAATTTTCCTGTTTTTATAGGATTTTTTGGAGAAAATTCAATCTTAACCTATATTCTACAAATACTATGAACCTTTCATTTTTACTTCTTATTTAAATAATACGGCATAAACAAATGTTATATTTACATTGGAATATTCTTAAAATAACTATTATTGTTATTAATTAAAAAAAATAAACAATTTATTTCAAAATACAATGAAATTTATGTACCTTATGGTTACTTTAGCTTTCTACCACTAGTTAGCGTATTTTAATTTTGGATGTCTAATAGGTAACACTTGTAAATCATGACCTAGATCTGCGGAAGCAGAATTCCACACATAAAATGGGTAACTAGTATGATGCTTATTTCCTTTCTAAATTAAAAATTAACAATGGCCGAAATACACATAAAAACAAATTCATGTGTAGCCTGGAGCAAAGTCTGTGAATTTGACAACTTTCAAATAATAAGGTTTATGGGAGCTACTTGAAAACTTTTACTCTTTTGTATCGTATAATTTAAAAAGCACGCAATTTTTTCTTCAGTATCATAATAGCTAACTAGAGCAATGATAAAATCCTTCTGGAGCAGTAATCTCACTCGCAGCTTTCGCGTGCAGCAGCGCAGCGGCAACCCTTGATCTCGCAACAGATAAAATTCAATTTCCAGTAAGAAAATACACCCAACAAGTCTTCAGCATTCGATTATCCCATCCTACGTTTCCCCGGCTGTGACACGTGTTAATAAATAAAAAAAGTAAATTCGTAATACGTCGCTACAGAAGTAGACTTTGAGAAAGAAACGTAGGTGTACCGCAGGGCGCAAAAGTGGGTCCTGAGAAATCTCTTCACTTTAAATTTAGGTGGGTAGGCAAAGGACCGGGACTGGAGAGGACTGAGACTGAGAACTGAGACTCTATACTGTATCACGGTGGGAAGCAGACAAGTTCAGCGCAACTTTGATCATGTTTTTCTTATACAACGTTGTTTGCGTGTCGCCAAGAACGACGGAGTTGAAAGAAGGCGAGACAGAGAGTGATACACATACACACAGTGAGGGACACTCGACACATCGCCACCTCACGCAGTCAGTGGCGTCGCGACGCATTGACAACGGGGACGCATACTCCCAATGCCGGAAAAGTCATTTTGCAACCGGCAGCAATTGCAAAACACAAAATTATTTTTTAAAATAAATAATAGGTACATTATATATTAATACAAGGAGGAAAATTAATTTATAGCTTAGTAAACAGGAAAACTTACTTTTCTGGGTATCAATCTTTATTTTAAAAAATTTATTCAAACTTCTATTTTTCAACTAACTATACTTTGGCCTTCTTCAGGTGCTTCAAGGAAAGTTACAAAACAATCAGAACATTTCTTGTAAATATAAATATTTATATTTTCCTCGACGATAATTGTAAATTTTATATTAATGTAGAAACGTTCATGTTCTTATTGTTTTGTAAACTTTTCTTGTAGCTCCTAAAGAAGGACAATACATGGACGTAGATTTGAATAAATTATTGAAAATAATGATTGTTATCCAGAAATACTATTTCCTTATTGTTAGTATCCTCCGCTACTAACATTTTTGGAGCCTGTGACTCGACTTTAGGCAACTGTTCTTCACGCATACAAATTGCAATTTGATATATTTGTGAGGTAAATAGCTCCAATACAATTCTTATTTCGAGTCCCGCAGCCGAAAATTGCAATTTTAATCTTAAAAAGCATAGATGGCGGTATATATTTAAAAAAAAAACAGCAACAGTGAGTTAGATAAAAAGCGTACATGATTATTTGGATGTTTTATCTAGCTGGTATACAGATGAACCCGCCGAATAATGTATCAATATGTATATGGTCCATGGTATTACTTTGGAAATACTTGCTTCGCTTGCTTTAGTACAGTAAAAGGACGTACACGATAACTTAAATATTTTATCTACCTGGCTTTAATGCAGTGAAACAATACAATAGATAAAAGACGTGCACGATTACTGGCATATTTTATCTACCTGTTTATAGATTAACCAGCTGGTTATTGTATCAAAATGAACACCTTCTTTGGAATCACTTTAATAAGACTCGCTTCACTTGTTTTGATACAGTAAAATAGATAGACGCGTGCACGATTACTGAAATATTTTATTTACCTGGATTATAGATTAACTAGCTAGTAATTGTATGAAAATGAACATGTTCTATGGAATTATTTTAGTATGACATGCTTCACTTGCTTTAATACGGTAAAAGAATAAAATAGATAAGAGCCGTACACGATTACTTAAATATTTTATTTAGCCAAAGTACAAATTAACCAGCTGGTGCCTTTATTAAAATTAACTGAACTTGTTCTATTTTATAGAATTACTTTTGTAAGACTCGCTTCACTTGCAATTATAAACTCCAACGCCAAACACATTCAACAAACTCGCGACGTTATACTCTAATTTAAGTCAAAAAATAGATAGATGTGCTCAACAGTTTATAAAATACAAATAATACTTTTAAATTTGAACTGTAATATATTCGTAGGTCGACAAACCGATATGCGTCTCCGGCTGGAATGCGCATTACCCTCTTTTACCCAAGTACACAACGAATGGCCTTAACGTCTTCTTGTACAGGTTTATATTACACATTTCGAGTCAAAAGTTTATTAATATAAAATAAAAAATAATATTATTCAAGCATATTTTATATTGGAGTACAATACAAACAACACTAGCGGCCTTTAAAGCTACGCCTATTAGTTTGTTAATCTATAATAATTCGAATACAGCTTGTTAATGGTGACATAGTTTCCCACATAATCTTTAATTTATAAACATGTAGTTTGTCCATATTGGCTGATACCACGAGCTCAGATTTTGGGTGTTTTAACCCTCGGAAAACACATTGGGTCAATCTGGCTCACAAATTTTTTTTTTTATACTTAAAATGTTAAATATTAAATTATTAAAAAATAAAAAACTACAATATGTTTGTAAAATTTAATTTTTATGAAACAAATTTTTTTCGCGATTTCTTTTAATCTTGTCAAAGACATCAAAAATTATAAAATTTTGCATAAATCATTTCTATCGGATCTTAAGTATACCTCAGAATTTTTTTAGATCAATCTATCCAATCATTGCAGAATGGTAGACGATCAAAAAAGTATTGAGTCAGATTGGTCCAAAGGGTTCTTCGTGATCGAAAAAATAGGTGTGTTCTTAGAGGGTTAAGAGAAGAATTATTATATAAAAAATACTCCAAATGAAAGTGGTAGATAATATATTTTATTTGAAATCGGCACTAAAGTGCTCAAAAATCGTCATTAAAAGCTCAGAAATCGTTACTAAAGTAACCCATTATACGACGATTTTGAGCAACCCAGTGTTGGCAACCGTTAAATAATTATTATACAATTAGGATAATTTTGGCAGATATATTGACGTACTATAGTAAATTTTGACGTAACATGAAACAAAATTTGCAAGAAGAATTAACTAATAAATTCCGATGACGAAATTGAGGACGAAACACATAATTTTGAGTGTTATTTACGACAACTTCACTTCTCGAGGTTGGCAACATTGACTGTCAGTTTCATTTGACGACTGACAGATGTATAAACTTAACCTATATTGAATTTTTTTTACAGTTTTTTTCGAATTTTAGATTTCAAATAAAACTTAATATGTACCTCGGCACTGAAGTTCCTTTTTATCACGCACATGGCATATTTTCCTCGGCTCTATGGACCTCGGCAACTAAATTCCATATTCGTGATAAAAAATTGAACTTCAGTGCCTTAATACATAAATAACTATATCTGTAACTTCTATTCGAAACTTTTTTTTGTAAAATAATTTTAGAATATTCACATCGGACTGTGGATCGTGAGATCCTCAGTTCGAATCCCACAATCGACAGTTGCCAGTTTAAATTTACCCCTGTGATTCCTCCTCTACTAACATATTTGGGGGCTTTGATTTGACGACTGGTAACCGCACTTCATATGCAAATATATCAATTACCGAGATCTTTGTATGAAGAGTGCCACACCCTATCGGGTAAAATGCATGATCATATACTTATTTTATTTTATTTTTGTATAGCGCTAAAACACTTTTCTTAAAACACCCAAAAAAAAAAGCTCGTAGTACCATCAATAATATGTTATTAAAACTGATAAAACCTCTTCAAATAAGAGAATGAACCTTTGGGTTAAAATACTTTGTGAAGCAGTGGATGAAAACAACAAATTTCTATTGCAAAAAGGCGGTAAGGGAAAAATCCGCAAAGGGCGTTAGAAGTGTTGCTACGCCTCTGCACGCATGTGGTGTGTGTTGTGTGTCGTGTGGTTCGCCGCAAGCCCGTGCCGACACAACCGACACTGCCGACAGCCGACATCATTTTTCTACGTCCGTATATCTGCTATTCACTCGCATACGTTATTAATGATGTTTTACGCGCGAATGCAGATTAAAAATACTAAACACGGTGCTAGTACGTTCTCTGGGAGCGTAAAGTATCATTCCCAAGGTACAGGTTAACTGCGGCCAACACCGCCAGAAAATGTTTGTGTTTGTGATCAAAATTTATGAGTTTCATTCACCGTTTGTGTGCTAATGTTTTTATAGTTGTTTCAAGAATTAAATGATGTATTTGGACCTATAGAAATGAAAGTGAATTATTGATACGTGGTTGCTCTGCCATTAGTTACATATTTAACATTGGCGGTCAGGGGCGACGGAAATCGGGCTCAGGGCTTGCTGGCCGCCCTCTTTTTTTAAAATGGGGGGGGGGGGGGGACATCCTATCCCTAGATCTTGGACAAATATTGTAGTTTTGTATTATTTGAATTCAGTGAAATTGAAAGAAAACAGAAAAGTTTAATTATAATCAACAATAATTTATTTACACTAAAATAGTATATTGTGCAACAAGTACAGAAAGTTATCTATTTCGCGCGAGTTGTGAGAGTTTTATCACGAGACGAAGTCGAGTGCTGAAATCACACTATACTTTTTCTACGATCACACTTTTGTCAAGATATTATAATAACGACAAGTTGTAAATTGTCGGCTTACGCCGTCGTTTGAATAGACGCAGCGATGACTTGTTTGAACCAGTCCGCTCGCGACACAATATAGAATATTCCCGAAGCTTCTCGAACCAAGGAAAGTGAAATATAAAAGAGCAAATCGCCTGGAGCCGACAGTCAGTCAGTTGACTCAATTGAGACAGTTGATTCCGAAGCTATTATGAAGAACTTGTGAACATAAATATATTGCTCGGTCTGAACATAAATATATCGTCTTAAATAAATATCGCTCGGCTAGTTTATATAAATAATAGTGTTTATTTATTAGTTAGTTAGTTAAAACCATACGTTCCAAACCGTTCAAAAAGAACGAAGTGTGTGAGGTTCTTTATACACTTCTATGTAGCGGGTTCTCGAACGTTCCACGCTTCTCTCGAAACTAAGAGAAGCATTACCGCATACTGATCGGGCGTGACGACACTCCGACAGGCTTCAACAGGTCTGCGTTCGTTAAAGTATGTTAATTTAATAGATTATCAGGTTAAGATTAGTAAAAGTAACAGTCTAGTTAAAGATTTTACATTATTTTATCCAAAACAATTTCTTCAAAGTTAGAACCCAATATATTCCGTTTATTAGTTGTAGAAAATATTAACATATTTAACTATCGCGCACATTTTCTTTATTTCTAGATAGGAGGATCCACTGAGCCGCCATTAAGAACATCAAACTAAAATATTCACAAATTAGTGGCAAATTTGACTAGCTCTCTGCACTGTGCTATTGCAGAATAAAAGGAATTAAAGCAAATCCACTTTATTGCTTAAGAAATAATGAAAATTAGAATTAAAAGGACTGACTATCTAGATCTCCGATTATTTAACATTGTAAATGCGGGGACACGGAAAATGACTCCTGGGATAACGAGCACTTTCAATATTTATTTCTACATTTAAAGTTGTAAAGTTCTTTGCAAGTTGAAATTGATGAAAAGTTGTACTAAGTGTATTATATTAAAAAAATGGGATCCATTTACCGGAACGAGTGTTAAATAATCCTTTTAAGGAGGCTATATATTTTCTGGTGTAGTTACAAAATGCGACACATTCCAAATAGTTTGGAACGTGATTGCAGCTAGCTGTAGCTGCGACTGGAGGTGGGAGTCGGCGACTGGCAACGTTCACCAAGAACACTTAACGTTTCCATTCTCCTCAGTCCTCAGTCCACAGTCCACAGTCCTGTGACGGTGCAGGGTACTGGGTACAACGTACAGCTAACGTTGAACGTATACCGTTGTGTGCTGTATGGGTATGTGTGTGTGCCGCTTCAGGCTCCAGTCGCCAGCTTGTAAAAGGAAATATTTCTAATTTCCAGCCAGTGTCTCTTTAGCTTCGAATACCACAACGACGCTACGACGCTACGACGCTACGGCACTACGGCGTCGACGACGTCAACGTGGAGTACGGGAACGGGGATAACGTTAGCGGTGGCGGCAGAGAGGAGCGCTTAGAGAAATTGGGGGACGAACTGTGTCGACTAGAGTATCCTGTTTCTTCGCGAGCGATCCTAGGCGGACGGAGTACGAGAGTTCCCTGAACATTAGCAAAAACATAAATCTGGCAACTCTGAGAAAAGTCCGGACGGTTACTGTCGAGGTCGAGAGATATATTGTAGGACATACTTGTGCTCCTTAACAACTTGCCTAATGTTCAAATGCTTGCCGTAACGTGCTGTCACAGCACGGGTCTCAGTCACCGGGATTAATCGATACCCTTCACCTTCCGTCTCGACACTGTCGCCTGTCCCCCTTCCCCCTTCCCCCTTCTACCCTCCGTGGCCCAGCCAGGTGACGCTGTGACGCTCTGACGCTAGCATGCGTACGAGTGCGTGCTGCGTGCACAACCCAAAACACCAATAAACTCTACTTTATAACCGAAACGCATGATAAAGACGTGCCACCTACGTCGCCACTGTGTTGGTGTGTGGATGTGGAGCCACTAAACGACACATACCTTTCAGCTAACCTTCACGGCCTACGGTTCTACTTCATCCCCTCGCGTAACCCGGCGCGCCCTTCGCACCCGTCGCTCACCTACTCCACTAACCTACACTCATGATTTACCTCTTAAACACTTACTGTCAACATCAACCAGCCTTACAACTTCGCACCATACACAAAAAAAAAACAAACTCAATGTCAAACTAAACTAACCTAATTTAATCACTGCAAATTCAATCAACCCGAAAAAACTAAACTCATTTGCGAAGAAGAGCCCTAATGATGTAGATATTTGATTTGTTTCATTCACGCTTTGTTCAACATTATCACGTCATTTTGCCCATTCCTTACGTAACAAGATGATAAGTCAAAATACGATTTATTGGTTTACTGTCAAGACAATTTCAAATGTATATACTTAAAGTATTGTTCTGGGTGTCCAATTTATTATCACACATGTTCAGGTTATATTTAATTCTGAAATAGCGACTTGAGACATCATCCGTACTGACAATTATTGCTTATCAAGTATAATCTTTCAGTTGGCCCTTGAAGTGTTTCCCCAACCCCGGACCTATCTACGTTTGGGGTAGTTGGGTGCATTTGGCCAATTCAAATTGATTCAATTGATTCAAAAATTGATCGTCTATAACATACTAAATTCAAATTGAAAATAAACTTAGTAGGTTATAGATGACCATATTTATAAATATACGAATTATTTTCATTACTGTAGTCGTTCATGGAAATGAGAAATACAGTATCAAAGTTATGACTTGTTGCCCAACTAGACTTCAACTAATATTTTTTTATAGTTTAATGTTGTCCTTTTCATCCACATATAAATACTAGAATGTTCAAAGACTTCACAGTAATAATTGATTTGTTTTTCGATAAGAATAATTGTAAGAAATAATTTATACAAATTTGAATTTGAAAAATAAAATTCATGGGAATAAATCAACCCAGCCAGTGAAATGTACTTCATCTGACATTGCAATGTATGTACAAGTCACTATAAAAAAATCCATGAAATTTTGACGGATGGAAGTTGTTGGACCATAAAGAATATGAAAATTAATGAAGAATACATAATTTGCTGTTTTTTTTTTTTAAATAAAGGATTCGTTCTTTGACGCGTATGTTTGACCTTAATAATATTATATTAAAATAAAATAATGAAGTATTGAATTTTTGGTAGACAATAATCTCTTTTCTATGTTGACAGCTGAAAAACGGTTGAACACTGAATTAAGTCGATAACATTACTCTTGAATATTACCAACATAGTCCATAATACCTATGGTTACCGTGAGAAATGAAAAATGTGTTTATATTGTACTATGTACCCGTAGCAATAGCAAAGATTTAACAACCGAATATCTTAATAGTCGTAGAAAAAAGGTCTCGTCCCGTAAATGGTGGAAATTATGTTTTTCGCCTATATTACGAAAAAACAGTCATTGAATTTGAGGACAATTTTAAGGTATTTTTAATAAGGTATACAATAAAAGGATGAAAAATATAAATTAAATATCAACGTGGGTAGATTACACATTCTTTTAACTACTACTGAAAAGAATTTATTAAATTTTTTCATTATATTTCTTAGAATACGAATAGCGAACTGCGAAGTGGCCGTGAATTCCTTTTAAGATTTAAAAGGTTAGCAATAATCCCGTGGTACACTGACGTCGCCTGAAAGCTTAAATGTGGTTTATTTATTTGACATTTTCCTTTAGCTTAATAATTTTTTAATAGCGCATTTAAAAGTATTTCTAGAATGCAGTTAGAATTGCATTGTGTCGTCTGCACTCTAAAGATTACCATGAATTGTGACAGTAGCTATTAATTTTCCTTGGAAGTGTATCTGCATGATTCTGTTGGAAAATTTTCTTATTTCAGGGAGATCCTGTTGTAAAGACGGGCCTTAAACCTGCAAAGTTATAATGTTCTACGTAAGACCCGATTACATGCTACAAACTTTTCGTCACATATTCTCTTCACACATACACATATACATGGAAACGAGAAAATTATTCACAAAACGATTGTTCGAAGTACAATTTTGTGAGCAATAATTTATCTCTAAATTGACTCTTTAACTTGTAACTTTAATTTACTTTAATCGCCATCTTTCATCTCTAAATTGGTTCGTACAGCGAAGGAGAGAAAATTGGTAGTTTTTAGACGTTGATGTAACCTAAATTTGAACTTGCTGTCAATATTTCTAACCACTCAATCATTTTCTTTCTTAATAATATCAAAAATAATTCGAGTGAAAAAAGCATCATTTTTAATTTTTATATCGGAAATAAGTAGCAGGAATATTTAAGATGGCGATGAAACATAAAGAAAGGTGCAGACTGGCGGTGGGCAATCGGGCAGACGGGCAGACGGTTGCCCGCAGTTGATACTTTCACTTTGGAAGAAACCGATATTGATGAAATATCGGACCATTTACATCACTAGAGCTGGCATCTGAGCTACGTTTAATGTCAAATGCTGCATCATTACTCACGCATTTTTTCGCTATGTTATTTATAATTTAGAAACCTTCTTCTTGCCTGTCCAGGCCGCAAAAAGTCTAAAACGAAATCACTTGAAAAATTTCCACATTAGAAACTGTCTGACATGTTGTTAAAAAATTACAACGTGTACTTTTTATTTCTGCAGAGTACTCTGCATGCGTAACAAGTCTAACCGTTTAATTTAATTTTTTAATTAGCTTGCCACTTTTAATTTCTTATATTTACTCACCCAGCTTTACTTTTCATATTTTTCTCTTCATTTACTGCTATTCTTGAAAGAAAAGCATATATTTAAATTCTATATAAATAATAAACCAAATGTGTCATCAAGCTTTTCTGCTGTCGTGGATCATTGAAATATATTATTAAAGTTTCATCTGACACTTTTTTTCTAACTGAATCTATATTTTAAGGAATCAGATTTATTGTTTTGTGTGTAAACTTTCATTTCCTGTTTTGCAATGGGGTCTGTGATAAAATTTAGATTTTTTTGTACAAAAATAAAAAACGTTTATTTGAAATCGGCACTAAAGTGCTCAAAAAAGTCATTAAAATCTCAGAAATCGTCACTAAAGTAATCCATTATACGACGATTTTGAGCAACCCAGTGTTGGCAATCGTTAAATAATTTTTGTACAATTAGGATAATTTTGGCAGATATATTGACGTACTGCAGTAAATTTGGACGTAACATGAGACAAAATTTGCGGGAAGATTTAACTAATTAATTCCGATAACGAAATTGAGGACAAAACATATAATTTTTGAGTGTTATTGACGATAACTTCACTTCTCGAGGTTGGCAACACTGACTGTCAGTTTCAATTGACAACTGACAGGTGTATATTTTTTACAGTTTTTAGAATTTTAGATTTCAAATAAAACTTAATATGTACCTCTGCATTGAAGTTCCTTTTTATCACTCACATGGTTTATTTTCAGTGCCTTGATACATAAATAACTATTATATAAAAAAATCGATTTATTGTTTATATTTAATGAGAAAAATATATTAAAAGTTAGTGAAGGAATACGTGACATCAGACAAGCTTTCAAAGAGCTAAGAGAAATATGGACATGTTGAGAGAAAGAGATAGATACAAATGTCATCTGTCACTTTTGCGATGTGTAATCTAGTGTTACATTCTTACCTCTAAGATCATTTTTATTTTAAATTTTATTATAGGCAAGCAATCAGATACAAAAACACACTCGTCGTTGACACGTTTAATCAGACCAGCAAAATAAAATTATTGTAGGTTATATTCATTCTCTAACTGTGATCTATCGGTTTCAAACCGTGACCTACATCAAATTATGTATGTTCATGACCTACCTCAACTAAGCTTGTCTGACGTCACGTCAATGGCGGTTCTTGTATTAAATCTAATTTTAAATTGAATATACAATATACGTAGTTTTCATTATTATGAGATAACATAATGGTTAATTTACTTATTTTATAATTTGTATATAGTGATGTAACAGAAAACAATATTTTTTATATAGATAAAGATAACTACTCTCATATTAATCTAGATAAGATAATAGATATTTATTGGACAAATTATCTAGATAATAGATAAAAGATAAATAATAATTATCTTAGATATTTATTAGACAATAAATATATTTGTCTATATTCTTTATAGGTTATAGCTGGTGGTATGATAAGTTGTGAAAACAACTAAACTAACAGTTTTTAAATACAATTTTTTACGCTATAACCCCCTTTAATTTATACATATAATTGAACTAATAAATATAAATTAGTATTTTCAGTGAGTAAACCGAAATAAATTGCTTTTTAAACGAATTTTGTAGGTGAAATATCCGGGGCTACAGAATTTGACTTGGCTTGAATTTTATTATACTAATTCTCTTATTTATTATTAATGGATCTCATCATGTATTATATATTGTTTTCTAGCCGAATTTACAAATTTGAATACTGTACAAAAATATCAAATATTTAGGATATTAACAAAATAATTTATTTTTGAAAATTTATTCCAATTTACGCTGTTTACCAGCTTAGCTGTCACAAGCTGTCAATACTCGATATAGAAACATTTATCTTAAATTCCCTCAGTGTTGCAAATAGAAGAAAATTTATATTGGTTATTATTATAGAAAAAATATCATCTAGATCAGGGGTGGGCAACCTCCGGCCCGCGTAAAGTTCCAATCCGGCCCGCAAGATCTTTAGAAGAAATAATAAATAAATATTTTCAAAAACAAAAATTTTAAATTAGATTAGTACCCAATATAAAGAAAAAGGGGAGATTTACAGTTTAATTTTCGATATAATTCGTCTAGTTTAAATTAAGAAATAAATGTAGTACTTAGTTAATTTTGATTTATTATTGAAAAAAAATTATAAGTAACAAACATGTGTCAATTAACAACTACGGCCCGCGTACGAAACGTAAATCTTATTTTGGCCCCTGTTATACAAAAGGTTGCCCACCCCTGATCTAGATACTACTCCCAAAATAGATAAAGCTAATAAAAAAAATTCATCTAGATAAGATAATAGATGAATAAGAAAAAATTATCTAAATAAGATAATAGATAAAATTATTTAATCTAGATAATTTATCTACATAAGTTTTGTTATATTATTTTCTCATGTTCTTGAGCGAAATTAATTGCATATATGTGTAAAAACGTAATAAATAATTATTTTGTCATATTAGAGGGGAAAGCGCTTCTTTTTCCCATTCGAACTCGATGTTTGCCTCATTCGCTGCGCTCGCAATTCGAGCGAGAGTGGAAGAAAGGCTTTCCTCTCGTGTTAGACACAACATTTTTTTCACCACATGTATCTAGAAACGATTTGCTCGAACCAAAAACACACTTTGAAAACACAACTGACACTTTAAAGTTAGGTTTTCAGACGCAAGGCAGTGTAGCAATGTTGCCAATGAACTAATCTTAAATACAAATTACAGTTGTCAAATTGTGATTTAAATTAGAAAAATAAAAATATAAGACATAATTGTAAGACAATTTAAAGTATGTATATCACTAAAATAAAGATTTTCAATAAAATTAGGCATTTATTTATAATTTTTGCAATATATTTTTTGCAAATAACATTCATATTGGTAACACTTCTATATTTTTCTCTCTAGAGAGGAATAACACATTGTCCTCACTATTTCAGGAGAAGAACGATGGGGTTTCCTGGCATGTCGTGAAAAAAAAAATAATTTTCTTCAAATGGTACTCCGATTTCAGTAAAGATTCATTTTTACACGAGAAGTGCTGTAATCAACTATCATGAAAAGTTCCTAAAAATGTTATTCGAGGGGTTAATCGACCTAAAGATGTCCTTTTTCTATTTGGTAAACCGGTCTCAACTGCTGAGGTTATATGCCACCTCGGTCCCTCGTTTTCGGTGGTGTGACAACGACACGCAGTGTTTGCTGGTATGGGTTTTCGCAAAGCGATCACCCATCCAACTACTGACCACGGGCAATGTGCGCTTAACTTGCTACCTGCCATGGCCGTTGCCATGTCCCATATTTATAAAATTTATTATTATTTATTTAGTTTTAACAAAATTAGATTACAGTTTCAACAAAGCTCGCTTCTTTTGTGTCATGAACGGAATGTGCGCAATAAAACTTCAAGCCGATGGACTCGTTTGTATCTTTTACAAAAATATATTTTGAAGCATTGGGCAAATAATTGTATCCCATTTATTAAGACAAAATTATTATTTATGACAAAAGAGGTATTAATTTCCAAAATAAATAAGAATTACCGAATAGTAAGGCAATAAATTAGGAAAAATAATGGCTTTATGATAATTTTATGTAGTACCACATTAATTTGACGTCTAATTTTTAAGTATTATTAACGGGAAAGGTATATTGGATAATTAATTCTAAGAAAATCAATTAGTATGTTGGCATTGGTTAATAAATTAGATGAATATAATAAAATGATGAATCGATTTCACGTTTCGGAACTTTCGCCATTAAAGTAAATACGATATTCAATATATAGGTTCGTGAATTTATTTATATAAGAGATGGGCGCTGGGCGTGAAATCTAATGCGTGAAAAAATTTTGAATTTGGGACGTGAGTGGACGTGAACGTGAAAGTTATTTTTTATATTGGGCTTATAGCTTATAAAACCGCCTTAAAGTAATTTATAGATAACGTTTCTTCTATGACAAACCTAACCGGCACAGAAAAAAAAAAACAACGAAAAATATTTAGGTACTATTTGCATTATAAAAATAACTTGGATAAATAACCGTGATACAGCGTGACCCAACGTGCGTGAACGTGAAAATTTTTCGTTCGTGAATGTGCGTGAACAATATTTTTGATTCCGGGAGTGGGAGTTACCGTGATCCAAAAATCACTCCCGCGCCCATCTCTACTTTATATTTTAGTTGACATGCCCGTATACGAAGTACTCGAAAATGAAAAGAAAAATATTTGTATTATTTATTCAATATTTTGACATGTACAAAATACAAAATATCTGACCTTTTCATAAATACATATCCGTGTCAATGCGATACTGATATAGATATCTACGCTCGTATTGCCAATATAAGAATATAACTTCAGTTTCAATTTGTGTTATTTCAAGATGATGTGCACTACCTCTTCAGACTGAGCTGGAAGAATTTTTTATTCTCGTCGTGTTTTTATTTTATATTTAAATAAGGTGGAACTCATATAGCTATTCTTCTCTCGGCGCCATACACAGAAAAAGTAATTACGAAATTCTCAATTTTGAAATGGAAAATACAAAAATACTTATGTAATATACACGGAATGTTGCTAAAATTTTATTAAATTCAAGTGTGCAGATGAAAGTAGTAATTTATTTTCTGGCGTATTTAAATGTTTTACTGAAAATTAAATTACTTTACTTTGATTATTCTCCTCCAAAAATTCCTGGAAATCACGGGTTGAACAAAAATTTATTTCTTATTGTCACTTTTAATTAATTCCATAGTTAACAATACTTTGGACATCTCAACCACATTGAAAAATCGCTGTCTTTTACTTTATCTACATTTTATTTCCTCTTTAAGTTAATATTTGGAACATTTTATTGCACCCTCTTAAAGTAGCAGTGTTACCAATGAACAAATCTTAAATACAAATTAAAGTTGTCAAATTGTGATTTAATTTAGAAAAATAAAAATATGACATAATTGTAGGACAATTTAAAGTATGTATATCACTAAAATAAAGATTTTCAATAAAATTAGGCATGTATTTATAATTTTTGAAATATATTTAAAAAAAAATATCATTCATATACTTTGATTGTTCTCCTGTCAAAATTCCTGGAAATCACGGGTTGAACAAAAATTAATTTCTTATTACAGCACGATGAACACTTTTAATTAATTCCATAGTTAACAATACTTTGGACATCTCAACCACATTGAAAAATCGCTGTCTTTTACTTTATCTACGTTTTATTTCCTCTTTAATTTAATATTTGGAACATTTTATTACACCCTGTTAGTTTTCTTTATTTTCTTCTACATTTCTTCATAACAGTATAAAAGCATATCTAAGTTATCCTCAGTACCACTATTAAATTTTGCTACTTTTCAACATTAAAATTTTTACTACTTTTACGGTTTGATAACCAAGCACTTTAGGTGTAGAAATATGATGCGAAATATCCTAGAGACCTATTCTAATACGTAGCGACGTATTAATAATTGATGACGTCAAACAAAGTTGATGCATAGATATTTTTGCAAGTTAATATAAGAACTAAACTTTGGTATTAAGGTTATTCCTACGCTTTGAAGAGTAATAATTTCTTTGAAACAAAATATCGTTACTATAATGGAAGAAACTTATTGTATGGTACATATATTTTTATACCAAAGATGATCAAGTTTTATAATTATAAAATATAATTTTCAAAACATTCATTTTTCAGTGCTAGAAATGTACGGAGTGTTCAAAACAACATTTCAGTATTTAACGGGCGTATAATATGAACAAAAATAAGTAAAAAAATCTGATGTGACCAGCACATAACCTCCAGCCCAATACTACTCATAAACGGTACAAAATAGTATTTTATGATACAGAAACATACCTTTTATTTGTTTATTTTTTATTTATATTTGAGAAATTTAATTTTATTTCGTATATTTATTTAATTTTTTGACATATATTTCACTAATAAAACAGCTTCACAATCAAAATGACATGTGTCACATTCCGTAAAAAATTGAATATTTTTAAGTGTTTCCATGGTGTACATGGAATGCAAGATTTTTTAAATCTAATTTCTTTATATTTTATTATCTATAAATCTAATGAAAATTAATAAAATTGTGTAATCAAAACACATGTAAAATTAAATATTGTACAACTTTCAAAATAACATAAATTGATGAAAAAGGAAATTTAACCGTGTTTTTCACGAAAAACTGTTAAGGGCTTCAAGTAAACTGCTACTTCCGGTTGACCAATTTTATCCAAAATCTATACAGAGCTCTTCATTTAAATATAAAAAGCAAAAATTCACAAAATTGTATTTTTTGGTATTATAGTATTTGAGTTAGGCGAGACGAAAAAATTGCCACAGACTAAACACACACACACACACACACACACAAACACAAACACACACATACATATATACATACAGACATTATGGCGAAAATAGTAAAATCGTATTGTAGGGACCCTAAAACGTGCTTATTCATTGAAAACGCACTACCCAATTTTTTGACCAAAAACAATAACTCCCTTACCTAGAGGTAGGCGGGAGGTAAAAACTCCTATAATACTTAGAAGACGCGACAATGAATACTTTTCGAGATATGAGCGATATTATATTAGTAAATTAAACATAATGTTATCTAATAATAATAATAATAACAATTTCCTATAATCTCATGATTTTATGATATTATCAAATTGGAATTTAATTTATTACAAGTCCCATTGCCGTCAATTGAGAATAAATTGAGGTAGGTCAATGCTTTTTTAAAAACGTTTGTCATACGATGGGTGACATAACCTATAGGTTGTTAATATTTTACGAGAAATTAAATATGAAAAATTAAGAGAAGAGATAAGTGACGTAGTTCTGGTAAAAGAAAGATAGACATATTTGGGTAGAAAGAGATAGATACAAATGTTATCTGTTGTAATTATATATTTTACATTGAATACCTAACTGTTCCATAGGTTACTATTTAATTTAATTTTATCTTTCCCCTGCCAAAAATAATTGAATTATACGAGTTATTTGAAAAATAATGTATTTAGTTACAAGAAAATAAAGATTCAGCCCGTTTAATAAGATTAATTACATATTTTTATGTTGTACAATATTTTTCAAACAACTCGTACTTCAATTATTTTTGGCAGAGAAAGGAAAAACAGAAATAAATAATAATCTATGGAACAATTACGTATGGAATACAAAATAAATGTTGCTATAAATGTATATTTACGTAAATGTATCTATAAAATATATTTTAAAAGTATAGGTACATTTGTAATTATACAAAAGTTGTGTTAGTATAGAAAAGTATATGACCTTCCCTCCAAATATACAATACATAAAATTACAACCAATAGCATTTGTATCTATCTCTTTCAATTCAAATATGTCTATATTTTTTTTTACCAAAACTACGTCACGTATCGCTTACTGTAACGTTTAATATTTAATTTCTCGTAAACTACACATAATTAATCGATTAAGAAAAGTAAGAATATTTTATTTTCTTATTTAGAATTACACATAAAAAAAAAACAAAGTTGATCACAGACCCCGTTATAGCTAGAATAATAAATAGGAAATTGTGCATCTGTTGTGACTTCTAGCAAAATCAGTGAATAAAGAACACCTGCAAGCCGTGAAAAAAGGAGTAATGAAATTAAAAGGTTATGAAATATGCAAAATGCAGATTACTATGAATGCGTGTACTGAAAAATCAGATCACTTGAGTTCCATAAAAAACCAAAAAGTGGTCCGAGTGGAAAACGAATTTTCATAACAGACAAGTAGACGATCGCAGCAATTAAAATTTAATTTTCGCTTGTGCACTTCGTCAAAGAAAAGAGCTGTCAGTTTTTACAAATTGTTTTGAAAACAGTTACAGATTAAAAACTTGTTTACGTTGTTTCATGTCTTTAAACAAAAAATAGAGCAACACAAGAAACAAACCAAACTACATGATACAAATATCTATGATAAATGCGGCAAACAAACTGCTTTGAAAAATAGTTCATGTATAGAACATAATTTCATATTTGAATTATAACTGAAATTGCACAGCACACATTAACATTTGTAAATTGTTTGTATTGACACAGATTTCGATCGATTTTATAATTTATAACACACATATCAAGCAAGCGTATTCATATATTATAATTTAATACAATAAAGCCCATTACGGTTTCTTTATAATGTAAATTACTTTATTATTTCTGATATTCAATCACGGAAGTAGGTATTCATTTTAAAAATTATTGAATGTTAGTAATATGAACCAAGAATGTATCGGTATTTAATATCGTTAAATTGAAAATTGCACGAAAATGTAAATTTTATGTTTAAATGTAGAAACAGCCATAATTGCTCACGATTTGCAATAGTACATATTTCGATTTATTATATTTTACATTTATATCTCCAATTTAAAATTTTGCATATTTACATTTTCTATAACATTTAATTTTACTTTACTAATTTTGAATTCGTACACAGTTTTTCAAATTAATTATTAGTGCAAGAATATTTAGAGCATTTTGATACATGACCAAATCTTTTTTTAAATAAATTAAATATTACAAAACAAACCTAAATTTATTTTTCATACATAATTCAAACTTGTAAATGGACCGTTCACCATTTTTTTTTATGAAACTTTAACTAAATTGAAGATTATCTACACTTTTATAAAGTCTTAATTGTCATTCATTAATCCACAATGATTTTTTAAAATGTTGTGACGTCATTGTAGAGGTGTTGGTGGATCTCAAACAGTAGAGATTTAAATAATTTTAGTAACATAAATGTTCTATTTTATTGTAATAGTAATAATAAAATAAGTAAAAAAAATGTATGACTACAATTATTTAAAATCTGCACTGTTTGAGATCCACCAACAACTCTACAATGACGTCACAACATTTAAAAAAAATCATTGTGGCTTAATGAATAACAACTAAGACTTTTTAAAAATGTAGATAGTCTTCAATTTAGTTAAAGTTTCATAAAAAAATGGTGAAAGGCCCCATTGTTGCAAAATTATATAATATGTAAAATCATTGCGCCGATCTCGCTGGTGAAGTGGATATGTCACTTACCTAGCACGCCAGAGGTCGTGGGTTCGAATCTCACTGTAGAGCATCGCCGTTTGTGGTATTTACATAAACTCCATAAATCCATTTATGAGGCGCCATATTACCACAATAGTTAATCCACTTTCCATTTGCGTAAAAAAAATCATTGTACATTTTTATTTCTTAACTATGTAATATTTTGATACAATATTTATTATTTTAATGTAGCAATCATAGATATTACTTTATACTTTTTATATTTCCAATATAATATTTGCTTATTAAAATTTATATTATTGCATTTGTAATTCAATTCACAACATGCCTAAATTTTAATTTATATGTATAATAAATTATAATTACTCCTGTGTTTTCTCCTTCATTGTTCTTTGGAGGTTGGCATTTGACAACTGGTAACCCTCAGTGCTGGTTACAACCTCACACAAGAAATGCATAAATGGTTTGATGACATTTATTATTTCATTTTTTTTAAACTACTGAGGTTATACGCTTCGTCGGTACCTCGTTTTCGGTGGTGCGACAACGGCACACAGTGTTCGTTGGTAACTGCGAGCAGTTTTGCTTAAGATGCGTTATCGGATGAACCGGCTTCAACGCTACCTGCCATGACGGTCGCCTTATGTATAATTACGTAGTATTTTTTATATTTATACAGTAATAATTATTACATTATACATTTATATTTTATTGTTTATATAATAAAATATTTAGAGTGGTTCTGTAACATTTCTAAGTATTTGATTGAATGTTCTTCATTTTGAATTTGTACATAGTTTTCAAATATTTATAAGAATTTAAGCATTTTATAATAATGAGTTTTGTTTTTAAACAGAGAAGAGGAATCTTTAGAACATTTAAGACTTTATTGCAGAGAGACGGAAAGAGAAAGAAGAGATGAATTTTACTTGACCAAGGAACAGGAAAAGACTGGATGGAAAAAATTTTAGAAAGAAGAAAACGTATAATATAGTTTGTTTTTTTTTTAGTTAACTTATATAATGTAATCACTATAGAAATAAGATTTGTATAGATTCTAGGCCGAAAGGCATGAATAAATAAACTAACTGACTAACAAATCATAATAATAATATATTGTTCATAAAATCGTACATTCTTCAAAGGATAGCACAAATAACCTTATGCTACAAAAATTAATTTCAAAGTTCAAATATATAGAGTTACAAAATAATAATAATAATTATTATTATTTTAAGGATACAAAGCCGATGCAACAATGGTTTCTGAGAATTTAATATCAATGCAACTAATTTCGAAGTAATGAAAAGATAATTGAACGAATACATGTTCCTACCGTTTTGATATATAAAATATTTCTAAAGAAATTTAATATTATCTTACATTTTTTTTTACATTCCTAATGTTTTTTTAATAATTTAATATAGCACTCATTATTATTTATATACTTTATTTTTAATATAATATTTGGATATTTATATTTTAATATAGCACTAAAAGCATTTCTATTACCTATATTAATATTTCTAATCTAAATATAAAGATTTGAAGAAATGATATGTCAAGATAAATTGTAACACGAATGACAACATTTTGACTACATTAATTTCCTTATTGGTTTAGTGAGTCAATAATTTCATTTAGCAGAGTGTTTTTCGTCGATAACTATATATAATTAAGTTATTCGTTATTAATCCTGGCTCAAATAGACGAAGTATGCATAGTATTCAACCACTAATCCTTAGATACGATCTTTGAAACCCATTTCTAATTAAGCAAAAACAAAAAATGAGAATTGATGTGAATAGCCAAGCTCTACGGCACTACCGTATTACGCTATCAACGGTTTATTCATAGCGTTACCTCGTAAACTGCATGAATAAGGCCTGCTTCGATTTTTGGTGGAGCGAGACTTTTCACTAAATTCTTTATCCATTCACACGTTTTAATCATCATATAAAATAAAAAAAATCAAAATGCCCATTGCCCATTTTTGCAGATCTCGGTATGTGATATATTTTTTGCCTGAAGTGTGCTTACCAGTCTTCAAAAAACGACTCCCAAAGATGTGGTGGATGAAGGGTAAAATGTTAACTGTCGGCTGCGGGATTCGAACTGAGGATCTCGTGATCCATGTTACCACGGAGCTATTTACGCAGTATATATTTTTATTTGCTGAAGCATTATTAACAAAATATCTATAAAAATATTACGTGACGTAAAGAAAATAACTGTGTTTACGACAATGTCTAGTGAATTGAATTCTCGCTTTTCTTACTCTTTAAAACATTTTACGCTCTAGAAACATTATATTATTGTTATAGAACATTCTGGATTAGATGATATAAATACAAATTTACTAAACTATTGGGCTTCCAAATTATCAAGAGATGGCGTTGATCACAATTCCCAAAAGGTACATGTCAAATTCATCTTGTATGAAATCTTATGATGGCGAATGCTTGCATTGGTATTGGTAGTTTGCTTTTATTGGCAGCAGAACTGCTGCCATGCACACTGCAAATTTACCTGTTTTTGTAGGTTTTTTAGGAGAAAATTAAATCTTAACCTATTATCTACAAATACAATGAACCTTTAATTTTTACATCCTATTTAAATAATTCGGCTTAAACAAATGTTATACTTACATAGGCAAACTCTTTAAATAACTACTATTGTAATTGATTTTTAAAAAATAACAATTTATTCCAAAATACAATGAAATTTATGTACCTTATGGTTAGTTTAGCTTTCTACCACTAGTTAGCGTATTTTAATTTTGAAAGCCCAATGGTAAAGAAATGAATAGTTTTTATATTCTAAATATAAATCAATTTATTTTTCATTCAAAATGTACCGTACTCTAATGCAAATAAATTTTGTTTTAATCACCTTTGTATCAATATTTATATTATTGAATGGTATCGAATGATACACTGAGAAATAGTTTGTAAAACTAGACAGGAAAGCGCTTATTTTTCCTACTTACACAACATTTTTTTCACGTTTTCTAAAAACGATTTGTTCGGACCTTAAATACTCTTTGACACGTCAAAAGTTAGGTTATTAAATGCTAGGCGGTGTAATAGTGTTGCCAATGAACTAATCTTAAATCTAAATAAAAATTGTGATTTAATCTAGAAAAAGAAAAATATAAGACATAATTGTAAGATAATTTAAAGTATGTATATCACTAAAATAAGGATTTTCAATTAAATTCGAAATTTATTTATAATTTTTACGATATATGGTTTATTTTCCCTACGGGCCTCGGCAACTAAATTCCATATTCGTGATAAAAAATTGAACCAGAATTGCTTATTTTATTTTTTTAGTATTTTTTGTATTTTTAATAATATATTAATAATGTCAGTATGCAGTTTCGTTGTTGTATATGTACGTCATCACGCCATGCACCAATTATTTACAAAACGTCTTAATTCTAATACAGTTTGCAAATGCCGTATATTATTAAACTGATTTTCCTTGGCATTATACATTTTTAACGTTGTGCAAGGGTACAATTTAGCCCTTATAGTAGTTCATTATTATTAATTCTTTGTTTGGCAACATACTTTTCTGTAGTTTTACCTCCATATTTTATAAGGCAGTATGGTTCAGGAAACTGGAGTGCCAGAGGGAGGCAATTTAGACCCTAACCTACTTTGAGTAGCAATAATAAACCTTAATAACCTAGTGTGGGAAGCACATAACCTCCCGCACAAACAACTTCAATTAAAGATTGCAGCTAATATTATTTTACATCGTTTATTTAACATTAATCAATTATAAACTGATAGGCCTTCAAGTAAACTACCTCTTCGGGGTGATGGATCGCTACCAAAATCTAATCAGCACGTAACATGAACATCCAAATTATAAATGTGAAATTTAAAAATGGTGTCTGCGTTAGATTTTGAATTATCGTGGACGAAAAGAACCACACACACACACGTTATACTGGGTGTAGAATTAAAATTTGGTGTTTAGGGTAGAGATGGGCGAATATCAGTTATTTCAAATTCGAATATTAACTGCATATCTCGAATAATCGAATACCTCGAATATTTATTTAAATAAATTATAATGAATTAACTATAATGCTTACTTCATACCAATACGTTTCTACCGTACCAGGTTTAAATTAAATAAAAACTTAATAAAAAAATACAAACAAATAAGAACAATACAATATTGTTTTGATGTTAATATTCGAAATCTCAAATATCGAGTACTTTCATTATTCGGGGTATTCGAGAATTCGCGGATAGTATTCGCCCATCTCTAGTACATGGGTTTCAATGTTTTTTTTTTATATTACTATATCTTTTTATCTTTCAATTTACAACAAAGTAAGTAAAAATGCTTGTAGTAAGGCCCATTCTACAAAACATAATACAACACTCGTAATAAATAATTCTAAAACTGTTTTTTGGAATGTCAAATATCTTACATTTTTTAATTATATCGTGAAATATTAGTATTTTGGTAACCAAATGGTCTTTATTAGAGATGGGCGAATACCATCCGCGAAAACTCGAATACCCCGAATAATGAATGTATTCGGGATTTCGAATATTAACATCAAAAGAATAAATTCGAATATCTCGAATATTGCGCCATACGAGCCCAGAATCATATTATTTGGCCCAGTTAAAGTCATAAAAAGGAAATTTGTTAATTCGCCTTATTTATATCTTAAATTCTATAATTTTTATATTCCGCACATACATATGTGTAACAGAGGTATTGTTTATGCTACGAATTAATAAGATTTTTTTAACAATTCATCAACAGTAACTTGTTGATTATTTCAAGGCCTATCAGGGTTTTTGGGCTTATCTTAATAAATAAATGAGATAGAGAAAATTTCATTGGAATCAAAAAGATGTAGAATAATATTACTTACAATTTTGTTGTCATCAGATTTAAAAACAGTGTTTGTGATACCAGCCAATACCTTTGGGACAAATTGTAAATTTGATATTATTTCAGTTGTTATTATTGCTTAAAATATTCTTTAAAATAACAGAATTTATGTTATAAATAAATTTAGTACAATAAATTTTCCCTCTGTTCGATCAGAACTATTTTTTTAAAACTATTCTAAAAGTCTTAACTAGGCCAACTAATATGATTTTGGGCTCGTATATAGTTAGCGTTCTGTTCAGCTGACAGGTATAGTTCTTATTTGTACGTATTTTTTATTTAGTTTTTTAAATGGGGTAAATAGCTCCGTGGTAACGTGTCGGACTGTGGATCGTGAGATCCTCAGTTCGAATCCCACTGCCGACAGTTACCAATTTAGATTTACCCCTGTGGTTCCTCCTCCACTAACATCCTTGGGGGCTATGATTTGACGGCTGGTAACCGCACTTCATACGAAAAAAAATATCACTTACCGAGATCTGCGTAAGCAGAGTGCCACACCCATAATGGGTAAAAGGCGTGATGATATATTTATTTATTTATTTATATTTTATAACTGGTGGGATAGAAAGGCTTGGTATGAAGTAAGCATTATGGTTTATTAATTATAATTTATGTAATAAAAATATTCGAGGTATTCGAGTATTTAAAATTTTGAATATTCGAGATCTAGTTAATATTCGAATTTGAAAAAAAAAGCTGATATTCGCCGATCTCTTTATTTCATGCATCTGAACAAGTTATGTATAGGTACACTTTTGTTGTAAAGTGAATAGAACAAAAAACATACAGTAATATAAAAAAAAATGCATTGAAATCTCTATACACTACATTTCAATTCTATACTGTGTATATGTATATGGGGTGTATATAGGGTGGATCGAAAAAAGGGTATTTTTCAAAACCATCGATGACCCCTCGCCCCCAAGAAATAAAATAAGATTTCCGCACCTGTCAGATCATTTTGATACCTACATTACGATCAAGCGTCGAAGCCTCAAAAATGACAATTTTTGCACTTTTTTTACATTTTCATTTGTAAAAAGTGTAGTTATGCTTAAATCAAGTTCTTAATACCATATGTAGACGCGTTTTGAGTTACTCTGAGCAAATATCAAGTTTATTTGCATATATACCGTTGCGATTGTTCAACGTCTAGAGCTTCGTAAACGGCTAAAATTCGTTTTTTTAATTAAATAAAACACATTCCATGTCTGTTTTGGTTATGGGATGCGAATGTCGATTTCTTGTTCCTGTTCCTCGACTTAATAATTATAAGTTACTTGAGAATATGATATACTTATGCAAAATTTCCAAATACTACAAAAGGTATTAAAATACAACGTCATACTCAAACAGGGAAAGACAACTAGAATACTAAGAACATTTTAAATCGCAAAAACGTGAATTTAGCTGTTTTTTGAGCTTTATACGTTGAACATTGAACAATCGTAATGGTATATGCAAATAAGCTTGATAGTTGATGAGAGTAAATCAAAATGCGTCTATACATGTCATTACATGTCATTAAGAACTTGATTTAAGTATAATTACACTTTTTACAAATGACCATTATGCATCTGAAAATGGTACGAAAATCTTATTTGATGAAAAACTAAGTTCTATGAAGGGGGGATCCAGCCTAATGTACATACAGACGGATTCGTGAAAATAGAAAAACCGTCACAATACCTCTCTTATACACGTGAAAGAGAGAAATAAAAGCACCGTAAATACGTACGTACTACTTAAATCCTAATGCTAATTATAATGTTTTAGTTGTGTTTGAGCGAAGTACGTTTTTATTTTTCATAAAATATGTTTCTTCGCACTTAAAATAATTAAAACTCTAAACCCCTACAACGCAGCTAGACAAACTCGAATTATTTCTACAAATAAAATAGGTATGTTTCTGTAAAATATATAAGAATTTGATTGTCTGCTAAAATATAAGCTACAAAATACGTATGTCTGATATCTGATTCCATTATAATCATTGATACATACTATTTAAAGATGAAAACTGACATTTTATAATTAGTCTCGAAATATAATAATTTGTAGGAAAAACAAAATAAACACAAAAAACGTACCTACATATTCATCATACATTTCTCAACTATTCAACTTTTTATGTTTATTATTATTATTTCTTATCCTCTAATGACTCTTAAGTTCTTCTTAACTAATGCAGTGTTTTTCAACCTTATTCATTGAGTGGTACCCCTGATTGAAAAATAAAAAATCATGACACGCTTGACCTGCGGCGGATCTAGAATTGAATAAGGGGGAGGGGGGAGCTTCAATGGGCTAGATGAATTTTAAAACTTGGCAATTTGAGGTAGCATTTTAATGCAAAAAAAATCGTTTCTAGGTATTTAAAACAAAAATTTAAGTCGAAATACCTACAAATAAAATGTTAGTCTCGCTATTGTTTTTTTTTTATCTTTGCGACACCCGAATTGAGACTCCATGGCATCCCGCGAAAATGGGAAACACTTTGTACTTATTTCATTTACTTATTCTTTAATATATTTCATATTATATTGTTCACATATTTCGTAGATCTTCAGGTGTTTCAAATATTGTCCTTTTATTCATAGGCATTTTAAAAATAGGTTAAATAGCTTCGTGGTAACGCATCGAACCTCACAGCATACAATTGTTGAAAATTTTCAACACTACCATCCTTGGAGGTCGTGATTTTACGGCTGATAACCGCATTTCACGTGCAAAAATATATTACAATACCGAGATTCAGAAATATGTAAATGGCGTGATGATATATTTATAAATTTTCTATTAGGTACTTGTTTATTTGTAATTTTTTTACAGGAATTGTACTACACTCACTATGATTGGCGGTTAAAACTGGTTGAATACATTCTTTATAAATTAGTAATTTTTTCGTTAAACATTTTCGTTACATCCCGTTATAGGAAAGTAGTTTTTCTTTTCTTGGTGTTTCCCAGACCCTAGTATGACATTTGTGTAACTGTGAAAGTAGTGTGACTATCAAGGGTTAAGTTACATTTATTATTAAACACAGGAAACAGTTTCTAGAATATTTTATTTGGTTTGTCTATACTTTTATTTATGAGTTTCGTTTCTGTTAGCCCTTTGCCCATGTACAGTCTCAGGTATTTTACCGATTTTCCACTCAGTCGATTCTCCTTCGGTTGATACATTCTGCTTGATGATGGGTCTTCCTTTGATGAATAGAATTACTTCTGTTTTAGTACTGTTTATTTAAATTTTCCATTTATTAAAATACTGTTTAGCTTGGTCGATACATGTAGTTAGTCTATTAGCTATTGCGTTGATGCGATAGGATTGGATGAAGTATGCCATGTTGTCAGCGTATAATGTATTAACATCTGTTCTTTTCGGGTGGTCGTTTATATAAATGTTGAATAGAATTGGCCCTAAAATTGATCCCTGTGGTATACCAGCTTCAATGGCTCTCTTAGTTGAATAATCTTTATTGATTTTGACAAAGAATTTTCGTTCTTGTATGTAAGAACTTACAATGTCAATTCTTTGTGTATGTAATACTAACTGGTGACAGTAATAGCTTTAATTATGACGATTGATTGATAAGTCTGTTTAGTTTTTAAGACATCATGTTATTTTGACAGAGTAATAATGATTGAAGTCAATGCCTATAACAACAATTGTTAGCATGTTAGCTTCATGCTATGTTTAGAAGCAAACATTTCCTTTACATAGCAATACACAACATGTAGACTGTAGACACATAACTATACTATACTGATACTATGACAGGCATTCAATAGGTACATGGTCTGATTTATCTCTAACCTCAGGACATTGTCTTCAATGTTTGTAAGCAAACAACCACGGGCGCGTATAGAGAAATGGGGAATGGCCATATCGCAACGGTATGAGTTCATGATAAATTTTTATTAAAATGCATAATGTGGTGTTATGTACCTTGTGTGTTTTGCCAATTTAGTTTACAAATTTGGTTGCGGAAATGTTAGGGAGAAACACAATGAACAGCTAGTGTAATTCATTCATTTAGTAACGCTATACAACAGTTACATTGCGCTGAAAGATACCCACCGGCATTTTGTCATCGCCATGAGAGAGAAATTTAAGTATTTAATCAAACAAAATCAAACCCCTTCAAATATAAACAAAATACAGGAATAAATAATTGTTGGGCTTCAATCCTTTGTTATGCGGGAGACTTGGTACGGTTGAAACAGTTTTACTTTTATCGATCATAGCGTCTTTACTATATGACGGATTTTTGAAAGAAACACTTCGAATCAAAGGGTATTTATCGATCTTTAATTAGATACAATAATTGTTCTTACAGGTACAATAGTTACCCTGATAAAGCAATTCAAACAAAAGTCTGTTCTTGTTTCAACTGACCCCAGGACAGGGGTCGATTGAAACAGATGTTGGGGTTGATTAAAACATACAAAGAATGAAAAAAAAAATAAGTTTTAACACAGTTTTATTACGTAAAAATCACAGTGATCAGTTGTAAGTAAAATACAAAAGTTCGGTTAAAATAAAAAAAAATCAGATATTTCGAGCGCTTACGTTCTTGGATTTCACTAAAATCTTTATTGTGAGCTACGTATCCGATTCGGATATTTTCACCCTGCTCATTTCCACTTGCAAATGTGTTGCCGAGGACCGATTTTAATAAATATTGATTGAGTGCAATTCAGGACTTTGATTATTTTCCGAAACATTTATCCTGTCAAGAAGCTCTTTAGATTAAAAAAGATGACTTATGTAGTCGAAACGTTGAGTAATAAATTTATTACAAACCCAACAATTATATATTGCTTTATAACTTCTCCAATCCAGCAAAAAATCATATTTCAAATAAACAGAATATCTAAATATGCATTTCGAGAAATAAAGTCTCAATCAACTTGTTAACGAAACCAGTGTTCAAAATTGAATCTGGACTCAATTATTAAATTTGCTATTAGCCTTAAGTCGGTTGCATGAAGCGCTGTCAGATAATCACGTTGTTAAATACAGAAAAAAAAACCGAATTGCAATTGGAATAAAAAACAACGACGTCCTCTGATATAGGCGACTATTGACGAGCGATCATCAAAAAGGCACATGATAAAAATAGTGCATGCTCTGTGCTCTAAAAGGCGAGAACCGAAAGGGCGTACAGTAAAAAACGCGCTATATAGTGTGTTTTAATTTATAGACTCGTCATTGGGAATTCGAGAATTATCAGACCTATGAGCTTACATAAACTATCACATGGGCAACGACATGGCTGCGATTGTTTATTCCGGTTCACTCGATAACGCAAGTTAAGCAAGGCTACCCGCGCTTAGTAGTTGGATGGGTGACCGCTTTGCGAAAACCCATACCAGTGAACATTGCGTGTCGTTGTCACACCACCGAAAACGAGGAACCGAGGCGGCATATAACCTCAGTAGTTGAGTCCGCTTTACAAAAAAAAACTATCGCATATAGAAAAGCGTTTCATATAAAAAGGTACATATTTTTACTATCTAACCAGTCTGGTAGAAAAACATTTTTGTTTTATTTCATATTTTAGATATGGGAAGTATTTAAGTAGGGTTATAATCAGATATATAATCAGATTGAATGTAAAATAAACCAATTTACTTTGGCGACATTTTATATGTATAATACAACAATTTCTATCGTACGCCTTTTTGATAGTTGTCATTAGAGCGTGCGTTATTTTTATCATGGGCCATTTTGATGGTTGCTCTTTAGAAATCGCCTTAAAAAGAAAAAAATAGAGTACAGTAGAATTTACCGAACTATTCCGTAAACTGATGGTATAAGATACGCTTTCAAAAAAATTCACAAAAATTAAGATTATAAATTTCCGTGGTACTTTTTTTTGTATTAAACATTATGTCATAATTATAACTTCCTTCAAACCTGCGTAAATTCAATAATATTATTTAAACTAATAATTAATTGGTAAATACATTTTCATGTTATTATTATTTGCCTAAAAATATACAATTTTAAACTGCACAGAATTAAAATAACAAAATGTGTTAAATGTGGTGCCAGTCATTTTAACACGTTGTAAACTAGCAATGTACTTAATAGCTCTTTTTTTAAAATGTATCTATTAGGCTTCCAAATTATCAAGAGATGGCGTTGATCGCAATTCACGAAAGGTACATGTCAAATTCATTTTGTATGATATCTTAATGATGGCGAATGCGTATTTTATTATTTGTAGTTTGCTTGTATTTGTAGCAGAACTGTTGCCATACATACTGCAAATTTTCCTGTTTTTATAGGTTTTTTTTTTTTGAGAAAATTCAATTTTAACCTATCTACAAACACAATGTACCTTTCATTTGTATATCTTATTTAATACGGCTTAAACAAATGTAATACTAAAAAACTAACAATTAATTTCAAAATACAATGAAATTTATGTACCTTGTGATTAGTTTCTGCCACTAGTTAGCGTATTTTAATTTTGGATACCTTATAGATAAGAAAATAAATAATCGTGTTCCTTTAATATTTTTTTTTCACGACATTGTAGGAAACTCCATCGTTCTTATCCCGAAATAGTGAGGAAAATGTGTTGTTCCAATCTAGAGAGGAAAATATAGAAATATAAATGTTATTTACAAAAAATACATTATAAAAATTATAAATAAATTCCTAATCTTATTGAATATCCTTATTTTAGTGATATACATACTTTAAATTATCTTACAATTATGTCTTATAGTTTTCTTTTTCTTATTAAATCACAATTTGACAACTTATTAAAGATATTTAATATTAGTTCATTGGCTACACCGCCTTGTGTGTGATAACCTAACTTTTAACGTGTCAGGCTGTCAGTTGAGTTCACAAAGTGTATTTTAGGTTGAAGCAAATCGTTTTTAGAAACGTCGTGAAAAAAATGTTGTATCTAACACGAGAGGAAAGCTCTTCTTCCACTCTCGTTCGAAATGCCTCATTCGCTGCGCTCATAAGGCAAACTTCGAACTCGAGGGGGAAAAAGAAGCGCTTTCATCTCTAGTTTGACAAATAACTATTATTTGATGTCCTGTTTAAAATTGTATTTACCTTTTCGCTGTACAAAAGATGAAAGTATAATTATTATACACTTTTAATGTGAGTAAGTTTTTTGTAAAACTGGTTTGAAGTTACTCCTTTCTGTACAGTTATTTTTACTTTAGAATTCTTGTGGTGTCTATTGTTGGGAGCAGGTATTTGTGCTATTCTGTAAAGATTCTTGTGTCGATCGATTGGAATGAATTTTGCTATTCAATGCTGCGTACAGTCCTTTCAGTTGGTATCGTCGTTAAATTCTTGAAATTCTGATAAATGTTTCTCAAAACCGCTAGAAATATAAAAATAGTGTGAATTGAAAACTGTGAACTCTGTTTGAGGTTGGTTTATGTGAAGAAACCACTACACTTTCCGTTGAGCATTCTCATCTCGAAGTAGCGAGACGACAACGTTAATATTTCCGTCGAAAATTCTTTCAAACTAGAGGAGATATACACGCGAGAAAAGGGTAATTATCCTACCTTATTATTGCTTGAATATTTGCCGAAGAATATAAATAGTGTCGGACTGTGGATCATGAGATCTTCAGTTCGAAACTCACAGCCCACAGTTACTACTTTAATTTTATACTTTACCGTTGCAGTTCACCCACCACTAAACATTTGGGAGGCCTGATTTCAAGTGCAAAAATTTATTACTTATCGAGATCTGTGAAAACAGAGTGTCACACCAAAGATGGGAAAAAGGCGTGAAGATATATTCATTTATTTAATGAAACAAATTGTATGATACTATTATGTTGTCTTGTAATAATAAAAATAAAACTATATGAAGGTAATCGTATTTTGAAACTCAAAATAAATTTAATGTAATTCGCGCTTTGACGTGACGTCAGGATGGCTCAGAACAAAATGAAGATCTCGATAATGGATGACAGATATTGGGAGATATAATCTATACATTTATTTGTCGCTTTGATTTATGAAGTGTGTTGGTATTATTGCTTGAATACTACTTCTAAATAATAATAATTCTATAAGCACTTTATTATAATTGATTAAATTATTAATTATAAAAACATTTTAACAAAAAAAAAATAAAAAAAAATTTCGGGGAAGCAGCGAAAAATTTGCGTTTTATTTAAAATCCAGTCTTCTAAAAAATTAAACTGTCGATAAAAGAAACTGAAAAGCGAAAAATAAAATAAACCTTTTTAGTCTTATTAACTAATGTAAGTAACTAATTTTGCGTCCGCGGCAAACAAACGATCAACGAACGCCGACTATATTTACAGTTAGTTACATTAGTTTAGGAGTTTAGTTATAAAGACTAAAAAGTTTATTTTATTTTTCGCTTTTCAGTCTCTTTTTTTTGCTGGATAAATTTGTATGTTAAAAAGATTAAATTTTTAAATTTTTTGTACTACCTATTTTTCTACCCTAGAGGTGGGAAAAAGAATAATCGAAATCGAATAACCCAGTACAAAGTTATGCGTGAATCGGTTAAGAGATAAAAATTCAGTGAATGAACAATCAATCATCCCCTTTTCGTACCCTGGGGGTGAAATTTAAATGGGGCCAACTTCGAGGTATACCCTATCCAATAAAAAAAAAAAAAGAATAATCAAAATTGGACTACTCTATAAAAAGTTATGCATTGTCAAGCATAAAAAAAATACGCGTATACTTCAAAACCTCCTCCTTTTTTCATTTTCATCGGTTAAAAATCTAAAATAATTTGGTAAAAATGACAGACAACTCATTTATTTTTTTGAATATATTGGCAGTTTATTTTGTTGTATAGGTTCATATATAAAATAATCAAAATGTGATCAGGTTAAGTCAAGTTTTTTTTATTGATTTAAGATATTGCCAAGCGTAAAATCGTACTGCCCAGGTGCTAGTGTATCACACTTTTAATATAAATTTCGTTTTGGAATCCACGTTCTTATTTCTCAAGTTCTCTATATCGTGGAGGTAGTTACGAATGGTAAATTACCATTGAATGTTTTTAATAATCAAAATCAACAATGTTGAAATATTAAGCTGATCATTAACGAAAATGTTTGTTTAACGGAATCGTATCGACTGAACGGTAATGAGTAAAAAGAGAGATTTAGATTCTGATTGACAAGCACATTAAGAATGTAACAAACAGAAATATCGAGGTTTACTGTAATTTTGTTTATTCCGTACAAAAGAATGCATAGGTTCAATCTAAACCTTGTTAGCGCTAACGATAAAAAAACCGTTTTACCCTGCTTCATGTATAAACTATGCCAATTCCGGAGCGTTCTCCCTTAATAAAAGGGGCAAATCGAGTCGGAATTTATTTAGTTATTACGTCGTGCTTTCCTCATCCTATAAGCTCCAATCCCAAGATTAATTATTATATCAGTCAGTATTGAAAAATTTCAATATTTCAGCAACATTTTCAAAATTAAAATATCGAACAAAACTGAGAATTTACATCATAACCAAAAGCGAAACACATTTTTTTCGTTGTGAGCGGTAAATGTTCGTCTTTTGTTGTGCCGATGTCCCATCGGACTTTTAGATTTAGCGGTAAGCCGCAGTGGAGCTGGCCTGGTGGGCTACAGGGCTCCGCGCAGATATCCAAGATTCATCTCATTCACGTAAATCATAAATCCGAGCCCGCGGTCTTGGTCTTGCGTCTTGCCTTCGCCTTCGCCTTGCGCAACTCTCGCCAGTTGCCCGTCGCCAAGTGCCACTGACATCGCAGGGGACACGAGACATCACTATTCGCTTCACCGAGATTCTGCCCCTTATAATTATTTTTTACGATCGATAGTACAAAATAAAGAACAGAATAAATTCCATACGGCCTAGCACGCCAGGTTTCGTGGGTTCGAATCTCATTGAAGAGCATGGTCGTTTGTGTTCACATACAGTTCAGCTTTCTTCTGGTGCGGTTCACGTCACTATCTTCTTTCTCACTTTCTCCCACTATTGCTGATTTGATTCATACGAATGTGAATGATGACGTGAACCGCACCACAAAAAAGCTGTACTAGTACTAGTAATTTCATAATCACCCAGTCATGAGGCGGCATATGACCATAGTAGTTAGTTTGCCTCTCATCTTCATAAAAAAAATTCCATATGGAACATTGATATGATACAAATAATATCACATAGTAATAGATCTTCAGTTATCCTTTGGTTCCCCCTTCACTTCTCGCTTAAAAATATATCACTTACAGAGACCTGCGAAGCAGAGTGCCACTTCCAAAAATGGGTAACTAGCGCGGTGATATATTTATTTTAATAGGACCAATAAGTATATCAGAATACAAAACAAAAAATCTGGTGTGGTCACTACACTACTTTCTTATATATATAAAACCAACTGAACACGTATGACTTGTACTTTGCGTATGGCTTTATTTTGGCAATTATTTGACATGCATATGTTAAACCTGTTTAATTTTTTCTTCTAATTGTAACTATGATTTTATATTAAAATAAATATTTAATATGTAGTCTTTAAAACTTTCTAACCACAATGCAAATATTGCTTTTATAATATTTCAAACGACACATATTATTGACACATCACAATTATTTGACAAGTTTTGACACATAGATGTTAAAAATGTTTTACATACATTATTAAATATATAATTTAGTTTTTCTCAAAATAAGAAGCATGTACAAGAAAAGTGCAAATAACATTTTATATTCTAAATATTTTTGCTAACATCTTTCATTTGAAACATTTTTGAAAAAAAGGGAATTTATTGTTTTGTGTGTCCAGTAAACTTCTTCTTCCGGTTTTCAATTTCATTCAAAATCAACTCAGCTCTTTATATTTTCATGAAACTTATAAATTCCAAGTTTCGTTTACATATCTTGTCGCGTTCATAAGATATTGCGCACACGAACATCCATCCATCCATCCATTCCCTCTCAAAATTTATTTAATTTTTTTTTTTTGACTATAAATATGAAATATCATGCATAAAATAAACATAATATAATACTGTAATAAAGAAATATTTATAAATAATTTATCAATGATAAAATTGTACTAAAATTCGAGATATGTGGTATCAATTTTGTATGCTTAAATTGTGGACAAGGATTTATAAAGCGTATAAGTAAGCTTTTACAGCACGTACGATGAATTTAAGAGCACGACGCGAAGCGGAGTCCTTTTAACGTTGCTAATATACGTGTGTCATACGCTATTTATTATTATTCCTACATCATATTCTGGAAAAAAAATTATTTTGATTCATTTCATAAATTTGCGAGTGTGACGTTGGACGTATATCGTTTACATTGAGATTGGTTTGCATTTATTGTTTACGTTACTATGTAGATTAGTTTTTTTACAATTTGTCATGACAGTTTTGACATATATTACTCGTAATAGTAATTATTTTTTATGTTGCTTAGCAACCATTAAAGCACGGCGTGTTTTAATCTTGCGTTTGCGCACGCTGTAGCGTGTTTTAAACTCTGATTATGATGCAGATATAATAAAAAATACTTTTTATTATACCTGCATCATAATCCGTGTTTAAAACACGCTACAGCGTTCATAAACGCAAGATTAAAACACGCCGTGCTTTAAAGGTTACTAAGCAGCAACAAAAATATTTACTATTATTATCTGCCAAAACTGTAAACGTAAACAACAAATGCTAACCAGTCTCCATGTAAACGTTATACGTCAAACGTCACACGCGCAAAATTATGAATGAATCAAAATCAAAATGATGCGTTCCAGTTTTTTCCAGAGTATGATGCAGGTATAATAAAAAATAGCGTATGACACACGTGTATAAGTGCTTTTAAAGCACTAGCGACGTTAAAAGCACTCCGCTTTGCGTCGTGCTCTTAAACTCGTCGTACGTGCTTTAAAAGCTTACTTATACACTTGTATCATAATATACTATTAAATGCTATTGAGTTTTACCAAAAGAAATTCCACTATTAGTCTGAATGAAATTCTACCCCTCAAAACATTTCTATTTCCGTTAGACAATATAATATGAACTACAATAGATTGCCATACACAAGATAGATATTATGATACAAATAATATTGACAATATCTACAACCAGAATATGAAAACAATTACAGATAATATATTTCATTCATGACTTCTTGCGCATACTGTATAGAAATATAACTTGGGGACATGAATTACATATTTTGTACTGTGGAATTGTTTGTTCAAGGATATCAATATAATAAATTCAAGAGAAGCAAGCTTTGCCAAAAGTGCTTTCAGAAGACATAACTGCAGGCCGGAATGAAATTCTGGCATTATAATTATTTGTTTCGATCGATAATGTGAATTAATAATCAATATAGAAATGCTATAATTAATAACACAATATTCACAGTGAAAATATACAGATAATCCTACAAATATAAGGAAAATTTTATGAGATCCTCAGTTCGAATCCCACACTGTGGAAATATTTCTACTATTATCTTTGATGGCCATGATTTGACGGCTGGTAACCGCAATTCACGCTTAAAAATGTATCACCAAGATCTGCGAATTCAGAGTACAACATGCAAAATAGATAAGGAGTGTAATGATAGAGGGAAGTAACCAAATATGGAATAGGATCTTAATATGGAATAGAGCCATTTAATATTGCACAAATTAGGGTTGTAGAAATTCCGATTTTTTCGGAATCAATTGTTTTATTTAATTAAAAAAAAAAACGATTTGTTATTTTATCTGCTCCTTTTTTTATTTTATTGTGCCTAATTTTTTTTTGGTTCACTGGTTTACAATATAAATCAATCCATTTTTTTTGTAAGTGAAATAACGGTGTATATTTTCATCAGTGTTGCCAATCTGGGTTTTAAGAACACAGTTTTAAAACCCATTACTGAAAGATAGATTAGTATACTAATAATAATGTCGAAAAATCAAAGAAAATTGATTGTTTTTTCAGAGCGACAGTTAAAAAGAAGGAAAATGTTGACGGAGTTGGTTTTATCATTAATGAATTATTTCATAAAATTTTACACATTTTTTTTGTCATTTTTTTGTGTTAAATTTGTTTTGAGTAAATTTCATTTGTAATATGTCGATTGTGTCAAAATTGTTTAAATATCTTAAATGTTTTTATTTATTTATTCTATAGAACTCTAACTGAATCTGTAAAAGAAGATGGACAATAACCATATTTAATATGTTTGCATTGATTTGAGATTTTCATATTAACATAAAGAAAAAAAAATTATTATACCAATATTAAAAAATCTGATGTGGCCAGCACATAACCTCCCGCCCAATACTACTCTTAAACAGTACAAAATAGTATTTGATACAAAAACATACCTTCTTATTTGTTTATTTTCTATTTATATTTGAGAATTTAAATTTTCTTTCGTATATTTATTGCATTTTTTGACATATATTTCACTAAAAAAACAGCTTCACAATCACAATGACATGTGTCACATTTCGAAGAAAAAATTGAAAATTTTTAAATGTTTCCATGGTGTACTAGGAATGCAAGATTTGTGAAATCTAATTTCTTTATATTTTATTATCTCTAAATCTAATGAAAATTAATAAAATTAGTGTAATCAAAACACATGTAAAATTAAATATTCTTCAACTTTGAAAATAACATAAATTGTTGAATAAGGAAATTTAACCGTGTTTTTCACAAAAAAACTGTTAAGGGCTTCAAGTAAACTTCTACTTCCGGTTGCCCAATTTTATCCAAAATCTAATCAGCTCTTTATTTAAATATAAGAAGCAATAATTCACAAAATTGTATTTTTTGGTGTTATAGTATTTGAGTTATGCGAGACGAAAAAATTGCCACAGACTACACACACACACACACATACATACATACATACATAAATACATACATACATACATACATACATACATACAGACATCATCGCGAAAATAGTAAAATCGTATTGTAGGGACCTTAAAACGTGCTTATTCATTGAAAACTCACTACCCAATTTTTTGACCAAAAACAATACCTCCCTTACCTAGAGGTAGGCGGGAGGTAAAAAGAAAATTATGATTGGGAGGCGGCAAATTTTGGTTTGCGGCATTGTCGTTAATCCGCCCCTGAGTAGATATGTAGTTTTTCTGATTTTGAGAAAGCTCCTGTAGTCTAGCGAGCGTGAGGAAAAATTTATGTTGTCAAAATAAAAGTAATATAAAAGCCATCGAAATTTAAAAAGCAATTTTGATGAGTTGATTTTGATGAAATTTGCTGTTCTTAAAATATTGAACAATTCGCGAGGGCGAACTGGGTCGACGTCAGAATCTCTTTGGTGTCCCAATCGGGATTCAAGGATTTCGTACAAAATTCAGTGACCTACGACAGCGCTAGTTGATTACTGCCTGGTTCTGGTAATGATAGTTATTTTTAAGAGACTGATATATGATGTACTGTGAGTACTTAGTAAATAATATTGCTTTTAACTTCGTGTCAATATAGAATCAATGTGTATTGTGTTGTAGAACGATGGGCATTTCGACTAAAAGTACTGTCGTAATTGCTTGGATATTTATCATACTCAATAATTATTTTTGTAATTGTATGTTACTACCGCAACTGACACTGAATTAGGAACGCTTTGATAACAGAAAATAACATGGAGGTTCTTTTATTTATGTTGTATATTTGTTTTCAATTACTCGCTTGTGTTATTATTTGTCTCGAAAAAAGAAATACTGGTGAGATATTTCAGAATAATTGAATATAAAAGTAAAATGGCACAAAAAATTAATGGAATTTTGAATAAGATATCAGATTTTAAATGAAATTATCATTATTTGATAAATGTTTCAATTTACCCGGCAAGACGGTTTTGGCATTATCTAAATTCACAACAAAAGTAATTATATGTAAATACAGTAGAGCGGCGAATTCCCAAACTAAATTGATGGTTTGGATATTTATACTTCAACAGAATGAAGTCCTACAAATACGATTTGATGAACATAAACAAGAAGTTTGCAATATAATTATTTATGATAAAATATTGACAATATTATACGTTTTATTGTACTACGTGGGCTTTGGGAACTGGAGATACATAGCTAAATTGTTACATGTATTTTACATTATATCTGTATACACATTCCCGAATTCAGATAATTGACAGTTCGAGTAATTGACGATAGGCTAATCGACACTCCACTGTATTTGAACTTAAAAGATAACAGATACATTATTCAACAATATAAAGTTAATTGCAAAAATAATTATTTGATAAATTTCAGTTCCTTCTTCGAGGATCGAAGTAGATTGCTTTGGTGGTGTATATAGTTTTAGGTGCCGTTTTACAACCAAAAATTATTTTTTTAATTCGCAAAACTAATGGCATAGATCTTGAATTGTATATTTTTAGTGCCACTGGCCGAAATAAAATTATGAATTATTTAATCACGTAACTGATATTGCATAACAAATAATATGTATAAATAAAATAGACTCATAAAAATAACTTCTTGTTTCAAGAAAATTTTCAGTTTTCCTTTTGTATGCATTTGTTGCAGAAAATTTTATTTCTTACAAAATGATTTGGTTCAATTCAAAGAATTTTTAATTTTGAATATGAATGTTATTTATCTTCTTATTTCTACATTGAATATAATTTAAATTTTGTTTTTAAAAATAATGAGAAAGAAGTCTTTTTAATTTTAAACAAAACGTTTTTATTTAAAACGGTATAATTTTTAATTAAAACTACTCCTATTCAAACTACTTCGCCCCCATAAAAAGTCTCAGTTGAATACTTTGTTATGTTCCTTCAAAACTAAATTAATTTTCATACAAGAATATTTATTAAACCTACAAAAGTTTTCAATGAAAACGAAGTCGGATTGGCACTATTCAAATCAATTTTTCACTTCATTTAAGATGAAGCTGTTTGTTTCAAGAAAACATTTTTATCAGTGTAAATAAATAGGTATATCAAAATGTTCTGTACAGGTTTTAAGGTGTGATATGCGCTTACCAGCCGAAAAATCACGCCCCCAAAGATGTTAGTAGAGAATAAACTTCAAGGGAAAAATTAAAAGAGAAATAAGTAATCTTGAAACTATTTACCCTTAAATTTAAATATTTTTATTAAAAAAATTATGACTCTTTTTAAACATCTAGTATATATATGTGGCGATTTTTGGGTTCACAATTCAAAATCTAATGAAAATAAATGGCAAATTACGAGATAAACTTGTATGGAGACCAGATGACCAAAACCCAATTAAGACAATTCTATAATGGAGACTTAGGAACAGATATTAAAAGAGTTAGAAGTGACAAACATGGTTAAAAGAAGAAGGGGACTTAAGATCAGTAGGAATTAGAAATAAGAAAACTAAAATAGGAGATATATTAACGTACTATAGTAAATTTGGACGTAACATGAAACAAAATTTGCAAGAAGAATTAACTAATTAATACCGATGACGAAATTGAGGAAAAAACACATAATTTTGAATGTTATTTACGATAACTTCACTTCTCGAGGTTGGCAACATTGACTGTCAGTTTCAATTGACAACTGACAGATGTATAAATTTAACCTATATTGTATTTTTTTTACAGTCTTTTCGAATTTTAGATTTCAAATAAAACTTAATATGTACCTCAGCATTGAAGTTCCTTTTTATCACTCACATGTTATATTTTCCTCGGGGTTCGGCAACTAAATTCTTAAGTCCCTTGATACATAAATAACTATTTTTAAATCAAATTTCTTGAATGACATTTGTTGAAATAATTAAATCATTTGAAATAAGAAATCTATGATGCGGGCTTAAGTATTTGTATAAATTAGATTATGTGCTATTTGTGCGATGAAAATGAAAGTGGCGATATAATTACGACCGCAGAATAAAGTAAGGGAAATTTTGAATGATAAATATTTATGTTTCCAGAAACAATGTGTTTGTAATGTTAACTTTCAATTTTCCGGCAAAAGTAATCTCTATTTGAAGTTTTTAAAGATTGAAATTGAAAGTACCCCAGATAAGAGCGACCACAAAATAAAATAATGGAAATTTAAAATAAGATAGCAAAGAGAAATGTAAATTTTAGTGTGAAATGAAAGCGTATTCCGCCACAATGAAATACTGCTTAACAATTGTTTTACAAACGTTTTTCACAAAACGGTACTCGGCATACCACACGCGTAATAATATATAAATATCCCAAACACAAAGTTTCCACTAAGCATTGTTTAATTTTAATTTGTCGGAAACTGCTGCAAGCAAGAATAAGTCTCAAATAAGTGCTTGAATGAGGGTAAAATTTCCGTCTAGATTTCGGGAAAATATGCATTTCGGCACACCTCAAGTTATATTCTATGAAAGCGGTTGAATTTCTGGTTTGAGTAATTTAATATTTAAATGAACAGTACAAATCCTTGCTTTGAAATCAAATTCAAATGTTCAGAGCATTACAGAGGAATAGCGCATAGTAACTTAGAACATGGAACTCTAGTTTCGAATCAGGATAGGGATCGAATCCTATACGTATTGTGATTTAGAATTTCGCTTCATCTCGACATAATTAACACAGAACATTCAAGCGAGCTTTAAAACGAAAACTTATTGATTTCCGTTTTGTTTTTCCTGTGCCAGTATGCATTTTATTATGCCTTTGTTCTAATTCTGCGCTCGCGATAACGATTCGAAAATCTCAAATTTGTGACTTCATCTCTTTGCATAAAGAGTGTACTTTACGCTTTACATTATTTATCTACAAATATTTTTCTGTAATACCACTGCTTGGCAACATTGTTTCGTAGAGCAAGCACAGTAAAAGAAAGAAATAAAAAGTTATTTATTATTTCAAATATTACTTATGTTAACTTAAACCAGCAGTATTCAAAATGTGTTCCACGGAACCTTCTTAACGGTTTGTTGTTTACAATACTTTGTAAGGGGTAAATAGCTCCGTGGTAACGTGTCGGACTGTGGATCGTGAGATCCTCAGTTCAAATCCCACAACTAACAGTTGCCAATTTACATTTACCTCTGTTGTTCCCCCTCCACTAACATATTTGGGGGCTATGATTTGACGGCTGGTAACCGCACTTCATATGCAAAAATATATCACTTACCGAGATCTGTGTAAGCAGAGTGCCACACCCATAATGGGTTAAAGGCGTGATGATATATTTATTTTATTTATTTATTTATTACTTTGTATTAATATTCTTTGTCGTGTTTGACAAATTTCATTTCAGAAACCTAATCAAATATAAATAAATCTAGAACTGATTAATCTTGCTGAGTACATTTCTAATAAAATGTTAAAAAAAAATATTCCCGTAATTATTGTCAATTGAAACAGAGTATCGTTGTTACATGAAATATTTTAATTACGGCCATGGAAAACGAAACAAAAACAAAAAATATTTGACATTTTAGAAAATAAATTTAGATTATCCGATCTCGATGGTGTAGTGGCTATGTCGCTAGCCTAGCACGCCAGAGGTCGTGGGTTCGAATTCCACTGAAGAGCACGGTCGTTTGTGTTGTTCATATAAATTCATAACTATCTACTCATGAGGCGGCATATGACCATAGTAGTAAGTCCGCCTCTCATCTTCACAATTTAAAAAAAAATTAAATTTAGATTTATTTATTACAGTGTTTTATTATTACCTGCATAAATTTCCTAAAAGATTGTAACGATATAATGGCGAACACTTCTTTCCATTTCATTCTATTAAATAAATAAATCAATCAATCAATACTGTTTTATGAAACATCAAATATTTTTCATTTTTGGTTTAATTTTCTTTGGTCGTTTTACATTTTTCATAATAAATATTAATTTTAATTTGATTGATATATCGTAAAATACTACCATTTAGGTAATCAAATGCACAGTGAAAAATTTGATTTGCGATTGGTTAATTTTGTGGTTGTTAAGTACTTTTAGTTAATATTGACATATATATTGTGTTAAATTAACAATTTGAACAAATATGACAATTAGTTAAATTAAAATTTTGTCAATTCAATTGTCAATTTTTAACAAGAAAAATTGTTGTTTTTATTTATTAGCTATATTTTTTAAAATTTAACAAATAGACTCGTCAATAATAACATGTAATTTTAGCTAACTTATCAATTTGAAATTGTTCAAGAAAGTTTGTAACCTTTGTAACATCTTAATTTGTTATAATAACTATGATTTATTTAATGGGGTAAATAGCTGCGTGGTAACGTGTCGGACTGTGGATCGTGAGATCCTCAGTTCGAATCCCACAGCTGACAGTTGCCAATTTAAATTTACCCCTGTGGTTCCTCCTCCACTAACATCTTTGGGGGCTATGACTTGACGGCTGGTAACCGCACATCATACGAAAAAATATATCATTTACCGAGATGTGTGTAAGCAGAGTGCCATACCCATAATGGGTAAAAGGCGTGATGATATATTTATTTATATTTATTGTTCTACTTCAATATAATTACTAAAATATTTAGTTAAGAGCACATAAAAATAAATGTTAATAATTACTATTTAGTTACGAAATACAGAAAAATAATTTGTTACTTGCTAACAAATTTGAAACTTGTTAAATTAATAAAAATTAACGGTGGATCGTCTGGGACTAAAATTTTTGTTAATATTTTGTCAATTTCGACTATAAATTTATTACTGTGCGGGTCTTGTTGCATGCATTTTTGAATTCTAAACAACATTTATATTTACACTTTTGATGCAAAGTGAATAGGTAGAAACAGAAAGATATAAGAATATAAAAGAAAGAGCATTGAAATCCCTGTGCGCCACATTTCAATTCTACACCAAGTATAAATATACCTTGCATTATTTTCTGTTATTGGGATGTATGTTTATACCGTTGTATTCAGAGAAAAATGATAAATCAAATAAGGGAATACAAGAATATATTACCTTTCAAAATAAGATAGTTCATCCTGTATTTTGAGAACCACATATTGAAAATTATATTTTTTCTTATTTTAATAGTCATGTAAAATTAATATTGTATTTTACTTTAACCAATCTTGTAGCTCTTATAGTTTCCGAAATGGTGATACAAATACATTGGACATTCTGTATTGTATAAGGTAAAGGTAAAAGCTGTATAGGGAGTATGCTACATCATATATCAGCTATCCTGTTATAGCAATTGACTGTACATACAGCTTACTTTATTTAGTATGTACTTAAAGCGCTAAATAATCAAGCACACTTACATTTTGATGATCTGCTATAGAAATACTGCATTCTCCATTGAAATACACAGCACACGGCACAATTCACTGTAGAGGTTCCCGCACTACTGAATGCAAACCAAATTTTTCATGTATTTTGCAGAGGCAATGCTAAATATTTGGTTGAAACAAGCTCGTAGACTGCAAGAATACATGACTATTTATAAAATAAAACATTCCTTAAAGGAATTATTCCAGGGGTTCTCAAAATTTTATCTGTTATAATATTTTTCTACGGCCACTATTATTATTACTGATTATTTCTCACAGTACTTTACTTAAACATATTTTTGATCGATTTTGTTTGTGAAGTACTATAAATATATGATGACATATTTATAGTATTTCACAAAAAAATGCGATAATGAATTTTAAAATCTTACTGCTAAATGAAATTGAAATTGAGTTGATAATATAGGTTCCTGGGTCTTGGTAAATAAAACCAATAATTGTAAATCTTTTTGTTTAACTATATTGGTTGATATCACGAGCTCCGTTTTTGGGTATACTAAAGTGTTTTAGTACTGTACAATATTCTAAAATTATTTTATGCAAAATACTTGAAATAAAAGTGGTAGATAATATTCTCTGTAACGTTTACTCGAAGTATTTTTTGTAAAATACATTAAACATCGCAAACATACTTCTCTTAGTATACCCAAAAAAGAACTGGTGTCAGCCAATAAAAATGATTGTCAAATAGTTAAATATAACCGAATTCATAACTCTCATAGATATAGAATTTTGGATTAAGTGCAGTGAAATTTGAACCTACTAAACAAAATTATATTAAGATATTCTAAGTAGGGGAAATTTCTTGTGCAGTTTTGATTTAAGGAGCGTAATGAAATTGTTTATTGCATTACTAAATTTTATAGTTCCAAAAAATTTATATGAATAAAATATGTAGGATTTAAACTGAGGATATCATAAACCACAGACCGCATATTTCTACGGAGCTACTAGTCCTAGAAATAAGGTTAATAAATTGTTAGATGTTTTATAATTCAATGCAAAAAAAAAACGCAATTTCATTAACAGCATTTCAATAATTTATTTACTATTTTTTTAATCAAACTATCTATTATTAATTGTACAAGAGTACAATGATTAAAGAAACGACCGTTTCATGTTTTCTGTCGTAGCAGAACATGCGAAATAGAGACCTAATGTTTCCCGGACATAACTCTGTCAGTTTGTTTTCGTGTTACTTATCTCTACAACTAGGCAACAACTGATATAATTTCTTACTTAATCTGCGAATGTTTTTTATGAGATTAGGGTGGTACAAGGTACAAAATAGGGCGCTAGTTCTTTGGGAGAACCGTTTTGCGATTGGGTAGCGTCGAGGGTAGCGTAGGACATGGGTAATCTCGTCAGTGGTTCACTATCGGTTCTAGCTCGAGCCCATTACGGAATTCTGTGCTGCTTTTGCTGGTGGAGTGGTGGAGTGGTGGCATGGTACACTGCACACAATGCCACAAGGGCTGTGGCGAGGGTAAGTTACTCCCCATTTCGGACAGCGCCAACAGGCACCTCCAACAAACATCATTCATGTATACACATGACTTTTGATTTAATTAGATTTGCAAACCTAAATTATTAGGTTACCTTTGGGCTGCTTTATGTTAGGCATCCTATAGATTGCTGGGGGCTTATTAGACGATATATGAAGCAAGGTTTTATTTCCTACTTTACCAAGGAAATTGTATAAAGTACCTACGCAAAAATTTACCGAACTTCTGATATAAGATGCATTTTCTGAAAATTTACTAAGCTTTTTTTAAATACATCTTGCTGCTTGATAAATAATCCTGTTTAGTTTCTTAAATGTAACAACACAATTAAATTTTTAGAAATTACTTACTATCTGAGGAAACTGTCGAGTTCCATGTGTATTATTTACAGGTATATATCTTTTATTTACATAGGTTAATAAACCGAAATTATAAATTTTAATTTGAACTTATTAATGAAAATTTATAGAATGCTTGGATTTTTTAAAGGCTATATGAAACAAGATTTTTGTTTCACATTTTGTTTAGGAATTGAATGGAATACCTGGACATTTTAAACATTAATTAATACTACTTCAGCAAACTGTAGGATCAGTATCCCAAAATATTTTTTTTATTCATTCTTTGCTTAAGTATTCTGCAGAGGCAAGACTTTTATTTAATTAGGTTCATAAACCAAAACTATTTTTTTGCCTATATATTGGGCAATCTATAAAATGCTTGAATCTTATAAACGACATATCAAGCAGTGTTTTTATTTCATACCTTACTCAGGAATTGTGTGGAGTATACTGGGATTTCATACATTGTTCTACTATCTAAACAAAATTTGGGTTCAGATTCATACACTATGTGTTTTCAGTCTATACCTAGGTATTTTAGAGTTCCAAATCTAAGATTATATTCAAGAGTTATTACTTTACCTAGAACCTATCAAGAAGACCTAGGAATTGCATATAGAATATTTCAATAATAATATAAAAATAATAAATAAATATATCATTATGGATGGGACATTCTGCTTACGCTGATCTTGGTAAGTGATATTTTTTTGCACATGACGTGCGTTTATCAGCTGTCATGTCACGGTCCCCAAAGGTGTTAGTGAAGGGGAAACCACAGGAGCATTTTTTTGAATGGCATCTGTCAGCTGTGGGATTTGAACTAAGGATCTTACGACCCACAGTCGCAAGCTTAACTAAGGTTTTCATTCTACTAATATCTTTGGGGGGAGTGACAACGGCTGGTAACCGCATTTCACACGCAAAAATGTATCACATACCAAGATCTACGAAAGTAGAATGCCATATCCAAAATGGGAAAATAAAACTACTTAGCTAACAGATAGCGGTCACGAAAACGGCGTTCATTGTTAGAAATACCCAAGTGGCAGAGCTGGGAGCGGACGAAGTGGAATGTCAAGTCACCCTGTGTTATGGTATGAGCGAAGAGCACAGCGCCGTAACGTTTTTATTCACCCTGATCGAAGCGCAACCGAGATTAACCCACTTCACAACCACGGCTTGTAATTGGCCGACCATGAAAATCTCTATCACTTACAGACGAACATGTCAGATTTGTTTCAAAGTGTTATAAAGTTATACGCGTTCGCGACATCGCGAATAACTTGGCTGCGGTGCGGTTGTGCTGCCTGTGCGTTCAAAAGTTGAAAGATAAGTGTACGAGCCCGGAAAATCTTATAATTTAAGCCTGGGCTAACAGATTACACAAAATAATGAGAAAAAAAACGAGCCGATTTTTTAAAGTTTTAGTCGAGTCTGTCGTTGTGTGGTTGTCTTGTCCCGGTTGGCTTTCTCGTTTTGTCTGCTTCCTCCTGTCTTTCTTTCCTTCGTCTGCGCTGAAATATTAACATGCATAATGGCATGATCTGTTAATCCTTTTTGATAAATTTGCTAAATCGCCGTGTTTCGCGTCACGGAAGAAACTTTCAAATTGCGGTGTAATTTTCAATTTCTGCTTTGTAAATATTTGAATTCTAGTGTCTTTTATCAGCGGGATGTTTATTCGAGCTCCTTTATTAATTTAAGTTAATAGAAGATAAACATAAATTTATACACTTTGCAAATGGAAATAAAAATATCTCTAGTACTACTACGTTGCTTTTTCCTTTTACTGCTTATTAAGTGTAATTTTCTTCTACAAATTATGCGTTATTTACGTTTATTACACAAATTTACATTCCCAAGATTTAATGGTAATACTAATTTTATGCATCAAGGAAGTAGCAAAGTTAGATCAAATGGAATGTTTTAAATATAATTAAACTAAAACATGATAATTTATTACTCTCTAGACGTGTAGGTGCATTAAAGTTAAAATATAAATCCGCCTTGGCTTCATTTTTCCAACATTTTTCATTCATTTTAAACCAGGCATAAGTAAAAGCAATTATTTGTATAAGCAGAGAGTCAACGTTCTATAATTATACATTCATTATCATCAAAATTTAAAGGATGCGAAGAAATTGATTTGTCTTTAAAAAATATCAATGCAAAGTGTGCTTATAGTTAGAAGGCAAAACGGGATCTAAACTACAACTGGTCTATTCTATATCATACAGAATTTAGCTAGTCTCGTCTATATCAACATGAGAACAAGACTGATGTACATACGCTTCAAGAGTGTGAAATACACGAAGCTAGACTCTTATATTACTTGTATATTTAAAATTAATATGCTCTACTTGCGATGAAATTTTCAGAAATAGTTATGTATAGAACACTCGAACTTTAATCAAGCGTATATTTTATAATATACAATATACACAAACAAATGATCCAATTTAAGAAAATCATCCCTAAAATTTTTCATCTTTAAAAATTATTTACTTAAACTAGTTATAGTTTTACGCACCTAGATATATTATTACAAAACCTTGATGCTATGGCTACAAAAATATTTATCTATAATATATTATTTGTTAATAACATGTTAAAACTTAAAAATGGTCCAGATTGCTGACACAACATTTCACACATTTTGTTGTATTAATTCTATATTCTATAATTTATAGTTTCAAATTACCTCACAAAAAGAAAAAACTTTTGGTTCTCAGCCACTGTTTTATTTAAAAAAAAAAAAACCACCTCTACCAGTTTCGAGGTCTCTTACGTCTTCTTCAGGAGGTGAATTATTCTCAATAACAAATACAGAACATTTTAAAAACAATAAATAATTATGAAAAATAAACACAGATGAATCTCCTCGTCAAAAATTTAAATAATAAATAAGTAAAACATAGTGAAATGTAATAAAAATCGTTATTTGCATTATCTAACAAGACCTTATTATTAAAATTACCAATTTAACTTAAATAATAATAGCGCGATAATGTTCACAACAATTTTTTTTTGTTAAATTTGTAAAGTTAAAAAATTATTTATTTATAGATTTGAATTAATTAATACACTTATAAAAACGTACCTACTTAGCATTATACCAAATTGAACAAACTAACAAAAAATATTACATAATAATGTTAATGTATTATACATATATAAAAAATTACAAAATTAAAAATAAAATAAATATCCAAACAATATTAAAATTAAATTAAATTTGAGGGATGCGCTATCTATCGACTAAATAAATAAATATATCATTACGCCTTTTACTCATTATTAGTGTGGCACTCTGCATAGGTAGATCTCGGTAAGTGTTTTAGTTTTGCGTATAAAGTGCGGTTACCAGCCGTTAATTCGTACCCCCCAAAGATGTTATTGGAGAGGGAACCAGAACTAAAATAAAATGATAAATTGTATTCAATTTTCGAATTCTAGAATTCGTATTTATATCTCCGATATTTTTTTACGAATTTCGTAATATTCAAAATTGAAAATTCCAATTTTGTTAACAGCAATAGTTTGAATATATAAATATAATTTTTTTTACATATACAGGGCGATATGTAACGTATGTAGGAGATTTAATTTGAAGTTATAAGGGCCCGAAATAATTTCTTTCCTCAAAAATTTTTGACAAAAACGTCCACGTATTGAGTGGTACTCAAATTAAAAGGGAAGAATTAGGTATAACATAAGTTTTTTTATTTGGTTTCAACTTTTTATCGTGATTAGTTGACAACGATTTATTCAAGCTTATATCATGTTCAATTTAAGTTTTAATAAACTTATTGTCTGAGCGGAACATGGCTTAAAACTGAACTTCGTTGATAAGCTTAAAATGAAATTTCATTTCGACACGGTGATTTGGGTTCAGAAGGGTCTAAAACGTGACGATTCATCAAAACATCAAAATGTCAGAAAATCATTATTACAATACTTCTTCTGTAACTAAAGAGGAAGTAAAAATTTTATTTGCCGGGGTTATGTGCAACTTTAAAGTAAACTCAGAACTAAGTGCACATTTGAAAGTTGCACAGTGGAAAATATAAACCAGGAATAGACATAAAAAATAATAACGGTTAACGCATGTCAGTACAGAGTCACCCGGGCAATTTTTAATTTTGTGTACTTTTTACCGGTGCACAAAAAGTAAAAAAGTCACTTAAATACCGCCATGGGTCTGTTTTTCATTACAGGTTTAAACTGGCTTATATCCTAAGCTTGAGATTAAACTGTAATAACCATTAGTAACTTAATAAGGCTGCCCTGATTATATTTCGGTCTGCACTTTAGATCGAAGCGCTTCAGCAATTTTAGCTAGAAATTAAATCATGGAAAAACATTTTCGCGAATTTCCATTTTTTCTACGGTTGCTCGATGCTCGCATGCGATGAGAGGCTTCTCGATTTCCCAACCCCAAGGTCGGGGGTCAATGCAGGTTGGTTAACCCTGCTCTTTGACAAGGTCGCGAAGAGAATGTATCAAGTGTTTTTGCTTATTTCTGCTTTCATATAGCATATATCATTTTCATGTCGTTTGTGAATTCGCCTACCACAAAGGAAATATGTAGCTACTTTGCTTGATTCTTTTTCTGGAGAAAAATGATTGTTTTTCAAACCGGAGACCTGTGATTTCGAATTTTGTAGTTGATGTAAACATTGCGAAATTGTCGGTGATTCAACATGAAACAAAACTTCATTGCCAAATAAAAATTTTATTGCTCTGGACCCACAATTTTCAATCATGTCTTTGCTTTTCGCACCCTCACTAAAATACAGGCTGATTCAGTACTTCAGTTACTAACTTTAACGGCATGTAGTAGGTAATATTTTTTTCAAAATTCGAAAATTTAATATCACGGTTTATTAAATGAACAGTTTTGGGGCATTGTTTATGTCTATATTTGTATCCCCCTAAAAGTATATAACTTGTATTGAGATGTCCTAAAAAAAAAAACCGATGTACGATCATATGACCTCCTGCTTAATCAACTAAACAGTACGAAATAAAGAAAAAAAATTTAAACAAATATTGTAGTCAATACTGTTGTCTTGTCAAGTAGAACAAAATTTCTTATTAAGTAGGACAAAATTTGCAGTAATTGAATTATTTATTGAGATTATCAAAAACACTGGATAGGTCTTCAAGTATACTACCACTTCTTGTTGATAGATTGCTATCAAAATCTAATTAGCTAGTAATTTAAATATGCTAATTCTAAATATAAAATTGCAAAATAATATCTTCATTATATTTTGAGTTATCTGTTGAGAAATCACTACGGCAAATTTTGACCCGTTACAATACCTTCATTACATACATGTGCAGGAGGTAAAAGCATCACCTAATAAATTTAATTAATTTGATTGACGAATATTTCGTTATACAAGATTTTTTCTGTACGAAACTTTAATGACATATAATTTGATATACTGATTATAGAACAAAAATAATTTTTTTGAAATTTGCAAAAATTAGGGTATTACTGGTTTAATAGTACATTTAATTATTTATAATTATGTTACTATGAAATTAAAGTATAAACACTGCCTACAAATAATCATTTATTAATTAGTTGTTATGTAGGTAGCTGATGTAATGCCTTATTTTATATTAAACCAGTGGCACTAAAAATGTTTGCTAAGAATCAAATACCCTAATTTTTGCGACTTCAAAAAATTATTTTTGTTCTATAATCAGTATATCAAGTTATATATGTTATTAAAGTTTCATGCAGAGGTATAATTTCATAACTATTTAAAAGCGCGAATTCAGTTGTAACCAAAATGTACTCTTTGTGAAACCTGAAAACTACTCCCAATTTTGTGATTAAAAAAATATTGTTTCGTAATCAGTACATTTCTGTATCACCCTGCATAGATTGCTTATTATTATTATTTAGAGGGAACAATTTTAGAAAATTGCTCTTTATTCTAGTTAGTTAGTTAATTTATTTATTCATGCCTTTCGGCCTAGAATCTATACAAATTTTTACATCTTATTTCTATGGTGATTACATTATATAAGTTAACTAAAAAAAAACAAACTATATTAAACGTTTTCTTCTTTCTAAAATTTTTTCCATCCAGTCTTTTCCTGTTCCTAGGTCATTTAGTAAGTAAATTTCATCTCTTCTTTCTCTTTCCGTCTCTCTACAATAAAGTCTTAAATGTTCCAAAGATTCCTCTTCTCTGCCGCATAATCTACATATCTTTTCTTCTGCTGACAACCAGTACATGTTACTTCTTTCCTCATTGCCGCATCTAAATCGAGCTATTGTAGTGACATTTATGACTTTTAATAAATATCTTGGAATCTGTAAAGTCTGTAAATTCTTGTATCGTGGGTTATATTTGGTTACTTGAATTTTGTTGAACTGTTCTTGTTTTTGTATGTCTCTGTCTCTGTTTGTCAATGTTTCTATTACAGTTTCTTCATTTTGTCTCTTTCTCTCTATTTCTAAGACTGACGATCCATTTCTTTCATAATATGCTTTTCTAGTTATTCCCCATTTCGTGAGTTTGGATTTTTCTTCATTTGAACGTTTTATTGACTTCCAGCATTCCTGTAGTAAAGTGTTTTCCGAAACTCTCACTCTTTCCTCGTACTTAACGGCTCTCTTTCCTGTTTCTATTCTTAATTTATCTATTTTCATTTCTTCCAGTGCTATGTAGCTAGGAGTACATTTATCTAACCCCAATATCCATTTTATGTATCTGATTTGAATGTCTTCGATCTTGCTCTTTATTCTAAGTAAACATTAACCGATCTGCTGCAATCAAATCCCGACCCTAACAAATTTATGACTGCTGACATCAAAATTACTAGTAGAGGTATATATTTGATTTTTTCAGTAAATGGAAGATAGTTTTCATCCTCACGCGATTGAAATATTTATAAAAACGTCATAGTTTATTCACATTACAATACAGTCCCTTAAATATTGCTCCACCATCAATTCAAACCAAAAATTCAGAATTTGCAACAGTATAATTGGTAATTAATTCCATTCAGTTGGTATGAAATCGCCTGCATAACAGTCTCGGCTGAAATGGGGAGCCAGTCTTCGAACTGAAATATTTTATCAATTGGAATGTTAATTATTAATACAGGAAATGCCCCCATATGCATATTTGGTTTAGTCTTTGGGTTACATCGATTTTGCAATTTTTTTTTTAAGTTAACTTTCAGAGCTGTTAATCATTAGCTATACGAAAGAACGAAATTTAATGTTTTTGGAGCTTCCTGTGTTTAAAAGGAAATATTATGTGGATATCTCGAAAAAGAAGACTTAGAACGCGTGACAATTCTGGAAGATTTTGAAACTTGATTTTTTTCATCCACGATATCTTAATTTCCAATGACGATAAAGAATTTAAACTTTATATTTTGAAATAATATTTTCAAGTTACATGCTGATTAGATTTTAATAGTAATCCTTTAAACCAGAAATGGTAGGTCTCCAAACGCTATCAAACATATCTCAGGTAGTAATATTGATTTATGATTAATTCCGTTTTATTAAAAACTATGTAATATGATATTAGCTACAATTTTTATTTGAAACTATTATCTCTATTTAGTGTCGTTTAAATATTATTATTATTTAATAATAGATTTTTGTTAAATTCTGTTATATTAAAAACGATGTAAAATGATATTCGCTACAATTTTCATTTGAAACTATTATTTCTAATTTGTAGCGTTTAAAAATGATTATTATTTAAATTTTTCATTTTTGGTAGAAGGTTGATGAATGATACCACATATTTAGAATGTGGATACTCATATTAAAGCTGGCTAGTAATATATACACCATAGGGGGTAGTTTTCTTGAAGGCTTTTAGGGTTTTTAACATATCTCAGATAATAATTGATTTATATTAAATTTTGTTATATTAAAAGACTGTAGAATAACATTAGCTAGAATTTGTTTTCTGAAACTATTTATATTTTGTATCGTTTAAAAATTATTACTATTTAATTTTTGTTAGTTTAGGCGCTTTTATTTGAAATTTGTAAATGTTAAAAATACCTGTAATCATTTTCTTTACTTTGTCTTTATAATGCCATATTCTGGCATGTTTATTGATTATAGAAGGAGCATCATTTTTTGTGTCATTTGGTTATCGGGAATTGGTAAGACTGCATTCAACATCTAAGCAACGGACAAAATTGTTTTCTCAGTAATGAAAATTATTATTATAATTTCATAGAGAAATGATGTAAAGAAAAGCCGAAGCAAAGAAAATGGTATCAAAAATATAGTTATTTTTGTAACAAGTGCGGAAAACTAATGATTCTGAAACGAGTGAAAATTCTCCGGAACGAGCGCAGTGAGTTTCGGTAATTGTATAGAATTTCAGATTCACGTTTCCCGCATGTGTTGAAAACAAGATTTTTTGGCAACCATTAATATATAAAAATTACAAAATGTTTTCTAATTTTTTGACACGTTATATTAGTTTATGTCAAAATTTAAATCGTGCTTTTAATAACAAAGAACAGAGCAGAGTGCGTAGATTCTGTTCTGGTTCACTCGATAACACAAGTTAAGCAATACTGTCCGCGGTTAGTAGTTGGATGGGTGACCGCTTTGCGAAAACCTATACCAACGAACACTTCGCGCCGTTGTCACACCATCGAAAACGAGGAACCGAGGCAGGTTATTACCGTAGCAGTTGAGACCGTTTTAATAATAATAATAAGAAATACAGAAACCTTTTTTGCAACAAATTTTTTGTGGAGAATTAACTGCAAAATCTTCATCCTTCATTGCAAAGAATTTATTTACTATTTCTTCCTTTTTCATCTTTACAACTGAAGCTTTATAGTCCAATCATTTAAATAATTGTACTTTTAATATTTATATTATGTCTTAAAGCAATATATTTTACGTTTTTATTTATTTATTACTAGTGAGAATTGACTATTTCTCGCACTCATTTATTGCCAGATCGCGTATTTCCCACATGGTTGCCTAAAAAACACGTACGAGCACTCGTTCGTTCGTCTACGTGTGAGAATTTCAACCTCGTGCTAGAATAGTTTCCCTTTCTATAACTTGTATTTTAAAATACCATTCTAAAATTATTTTATTTCTATGTTTAATGAAAAAGTCCCATTGCGAGCGAAAATGACTCCAAAATGGCAGGTCTTGAAGCATAATACCGAAAAATATCCGATTCCGAGAAGCTTGTAAACGCAGTGTTGATATAATTTCCACAAAATTACAATCCTAAATTTCTGCTGTTTAAATCTAATTTAAATCGTGGATTCAAAACAAAACGTGAAGTCTTTTGAAGGAAGATGTGAAAAACTGACATCATAAATATTTAAAAATGTTGTCTTTCAAGTCCACGGGGTAAAAGCATACATAATTTGTCATTTAATTCACTAAAATTGTTTGGTATTATTTTAGCAGTTCATTTAAGGTTGGAACACTGCAGGTAAAATATTCAGTTTGCTTTGACTGCCATCTAACACGCGAGCGTCAAAGTAATGAACGCAAAAACTGCATGGGTGTATTTCCACGGAATTCATGAAAACTATGGAAAATTAAATGATATTTGATCTTTACGAACTGTCGGTGTTTCTTAAAACTTTATAAATTATTACACTCTTAAGGAACTTAAACCACTATTTAGATCATTGATTAGATAATTCTAGTCTTATCTATTCAGCGTAAAAATTATCATATATAATACCATTAGTGTTGCAAGTTATGTCGACAATTTTTGTTGCTCTATCAAGAATGGGTATTACGCTTGATATTTTCAACCCTAATAACCATGAGTGATTCAGCCCCAAAAATTGTCTACATAATTTCTAACAGGAATGGTATTCAGAGGACAATTCAACGAGTAAAAATGTATTCTTTCTTTAAACTGACTTGCAAATAGATTCACTTCCACAGCAACAGTGTAACAATTCAATTGTTTAAAATTGTCTACAGAATCACTAGTGAAAATTGTCGAAGAGATCACTATTGAAAAATGTCAGTATAATTCTTTTTAATTGGTGGAAAATTTTAAATCCTCAAAATCTATTGGAACATTTTTAACAGATGATCTATGAGTTGAATTGTCTACATTATTTCTGAGAAACATATTGTTTTTTCGAGTATTTAACCGAACTTTAATACTGCAACATGGCTCGCCATCAAAAACTTCGAGTACCCAATCAAATCATACAAAACTATAGCAGCAAATAATCTCCTGTCCAATAACAATGCAAACTAGACAAAAAAGTTTCAGATAAAATTTGTAGCTAATATTATTCTACATCTTTTCTAACATAACATAATTTAACGCAAATCAATTATTTACTAAGATATGTTTGGAAAACTTTATTATTTCCGACTGGTGGATTACAACCAAAATCTCGCAAGCATGTAAAATTGTTCGATAGCTCAAGTATTGGAGAGCATTGTATATTTCAAGAATTAGTATTGCAAATGTACACGTTTAGTTACAAGTTATATTTACAACACTAACAGTCGAACAACCTCGTATTTGTAGCATAACATCCCTTAAATACTATTGATGTGGGTGCTAATAATGGTTAGAAGTAAAGGTTCTATCAGCGGTTCTCAACCTTGGACGTAACAAAAATCAACATTGAAATTAGAAATATGAAATTTTAAAATGATACCATTATTAAATTTTGAGTAACCATGTACGAAAATTCGTCGCACAATGACATTATTGTGAAAATAGTGAATTCTAGGGGCCCCAAACATGCTTATCTGTTGAATATTCGATATCGAAATTTTGTATCCGTCACCCATAGATATTTATGTGTTAAAAACAAAAAATCCTTCGAATTAAAGATATAAACAACATTATTATAAATATTCATTTATATAATTTGTATTTTATTTTGGCGTAAAATATTCTGCCATTTGTAACTGATGTACAATTTATTGCTATTATCTCCCGAACATATATTTAAGGGAGATATTGTACTCAATTAACTGTGAAAGTTCATTTGAAGGCCTATAGAGTTTTTCAAATATATCCCAATAAATAATTGAAGTATGTATAATTTTGTTATATTAAAAAAGATGCAGAATAATATTAGCTAGTGGTTCTCAAACTATGGGACCCAACTTTTTTATTTTAAATTAGAATCTACCATTTTTAGTAGCTTATTCGATTCAGTATTTTTTTTTTCTTAATACAACAATATTAACACACTTATAAGTCCTACATAATAAAAATGCTGAGATGTCTATATATTCTCCATTATTTATTTGAATTATTCACTTTAGGCACTTAGTAACATATTGCACATTTGTTTTTTCGCAATGTTCGGAAAGTTCAAGTAATCAGAAATTTATGTCGTCGAAAATCGACTATATTTAATTATATTCAAAACAAAAATCAACAACAGATAAGCTATATTAATTATTAATTACACGAAATTAGTAGTTATCGTTTATTAATTATGGTACGTTAACGTTACGCTAATTTTATTTAACGTAAGAATTTCCGTTAATACGTAGCAGCTACGACCAATTAAATGGAAGTATTAGTATGACATTTCATTTGATAAAATGTAAAATCACACGAAGTTTTTGCTAGCAAAATTAGTATGTATTGTATAAATGGTGTAGAATTGAAATGTAGTGTATGGGAATTTTATTGCTATTATTTTTTTATTGCTGTAAATATTTACTAATTCACTTTGTAACATACGTTTGAATACAAAATTTATTCAGAATTTAAAAATGCATGCATTAAGGCTCATTTGGTTAGATAAATATTAGTATTTCACGATATATCAATTTTTAATTAATATTTATTAGAAAACCGCAGCTATGGAAAATGAAACAAAAATGAAAAATATTTGACATTTCATAAAACAAATTTAGATTTGTTTATTACAGTGTTGTATTATTTTCCTTAAAAATTTCATAGAAGATTGTAATTAAATGACTAATTTATTTGAGATTTATTTTTTTACATTTGTTTCTGTTAAATAAATAAATAAAACTAAAACTGTTTTATGAAAAGTCACATATTTTTCGTTTCTATTTAATTTTCATGGCTGTATTAAAACTTTTCTAATAAATACCTATTAACTTTAATTTGATTAATTATCGTGAAATACTAACTTTTATGTAACCGAATGGAACTAATTGTATGCATTTTTAAATTCTGAACAATTTTTTTGCTGTAGAGATAATAGGAAAAATTTACAACAATTTAAAAATAATCGCATTGAAATCTCTATGTGCCACATTTCAGTTCTATGCTCTGTAAATATGAGGGAGGTAAAAATACAAATTTATTTTCAAAATAATAAGGTAAAACTAGATTATATGTAAATAAAAAAGGAACGGAAATTTGTGCTTAATTTTTTAATTTTAAATAATACACACTGTCTTTCCAAAAGAAATAACAATCGACAGTGTTAATTTGATGCATTGTAAAGCATAATATGAGTAATTCTAAGGTTTGACTTCACTACTAACCATAAACACTGAAATAACTACTAATTTCGTGTTGTGAATACAGCAGTAAATTCGTTATTAGGTATTACAGAGTCTACAGTGTTTTCGAATGCCAGATTCTGCAATTTTTTTTTTAAACTTTATAAATTTTTTCGCCGTTATGAAAGCACTCGTGCTCGTGCCTTCAGCAGTCATAACACAAGGATTCTATTTCAGGAAATGTTTGTAAACAAACAATGCAGATAATGAAACAAACAAGAACAATTACTGATAATTTGAAAGACTTCTGTCAAGTTTGGATAACTTTTTTAGGTAATTCGAAGATTGAGATAGGTATCACGAGAAGTTATTTCTAATTATTATATAAATTTATTAATTTGTTTTATCCTTGTTTACATTTGTATTTGTATAAAACATTAAGTGTTTGATGTCAAGAAAATATACGAAAATTGTTATAATTTTAAGACGGAATAAATTTTCTACAGCCTGTATAATTCTGTTGAATACAGTCATATAAATAGTTATTTCAATAAACATTTTCATTAATGAGTTTAATTAAATAACATACATTAATTATTTAGATATTTGTCATTTTAATTAATGTACCAAAAATAATGCTTCAAATTTTGTGATTTATTTTATCAGGTTGAATCTTTGGTAAAAATTAATTACACTGCAAAAATATGATGACACAGTTAAATTACAAAAAAGATACAAAAACAAATGACATGATACGTTTCTGTCAAAAACGACTCAAATCAATAAAGTTATAAATTTGTTATTCAATCAATCTATATGTCATCCCGAACTTTGAAAGCAAATTTTGACAGTCAAACGTGGAAGAAATAAAAAAATCATGGAAAAAAATTAAAAGTTCGAACCTTATTCAGGCTGTCCAGCTCACAAAAACCGCCTGAACACTTCACACTGTTGCCATATTGCCTCACATATATCATAATTTTTTTTCTTCAGCATTTTTTTTGTTTTCATGGGGTCAGATAGTTTAGTGCGACAATAATTCTGAACCAGCTGTTTTTTTAGGGATCCTCGAATTTTATCTCGTCTAAAGTTTTAGACAGCAACTGTTTCATTTTCTAGATTTGTTCAATTTTAACTTATTTATTTATAATTATAATTTTATATTTGAATAATTTAATAAAACGTTTTTAAATAGTTTCCATATAACTATTAATTTTTAATATCGACTAATATGAAATTAATTTCCATTGTGTGGCTTTACATTATTTGGTTTATTTTATAGTAAACCGCTTAATGCCGCAAATTAACCTCTGAATCCTCGTTGAAAACCATAATTATTTGCTAAATAACTTTTATTTATATATATATTGGATTTTATTTGGTAAATAAACAACAAATTGTGGTAAAATGCATGCACATTAATTAGTTGGTAATTAATAATATTCAGAATAGATTGTTTTGTCAGATATTAATAAACACTTGTATATATTTTATATCTTTCTGCAACGAATTAAGTCAGGAATAATATATATTATACATTAGATTTTTTATGGCATTTAATAATTTAAAGAAACTTCCTCTAAAAGAACTTTCAAACTGTACAAAATACAAAAAAAGTTTTAAATAAAGTTTGTGGCTAAAATGTTTTTACTTCATATTTATTATAACAAAATTTAACATAAGTCAATTATTTGCTAAGATATATTTAAAAAAACCTTAAAAGCAAATCAGCTTGTAAATTAAACATCCTAAATCATAAATATGAAACCTGAAAGTGATTTTGACACGTGCGATACGTGCATACCACTGATTTCTATATAACACTAGATTGGTCTTAAGCCGCTACGGTGCGTTCCCAATAGAACGCCGCCATAAAGGTCAATATTGAGGTTTTGTGATACTTCCATATTTAAAAATGTTAGATATGTTTGACCTGAAGAGAGGTGGTGGCGAGCGCGGTGTAGAGAGAGCGAAGGCAGAGCTTCAGATCGTGCACTTATACACAAATTGTTACATTAGAGTGATTTGAATTTTCTGCTCAAAAGTGTCATAAAACCTCAATTTCACCCGTTCAATTGAGAACCTTCTCAAATGGCAGAATATGGCCTATGCCCATTCTAGTGTTATGTAGAAATAAGTGGTGCATACATATAGATGTCGTTGTGAGATTAGTGAAATAGTATTCTAAGGACCCTAAAATATATGTGTTGAAAACTCATTATTGAAATTTTGAACCCGTCACAAAATCCCTTTTACGTATATGTACGTGAGATATAAAAAAAAAACTATTAAACTAGGCTTTAAAAATAACTTTAAACTGTACATATCAAATTAATGCTGATATTTGAAGGTGTATGAGATTTCACAGCGAGTCCAGTGTTGTCAACTATCTATTCTACATCAGCAATTAACACAAAATAATCTATTGTTTGTTATCGATTTACTCTATTTTATATTTTAAATATGTCTGTTAAAACACTTATTTCTGAAGGTTTGAAACTATACTCAAAATGATCTTGGAGAAGACGCACGTCATCAACCTGAAAAAAAACTTTATAAAATGAAAAATAACTTGTAAAATTTATTGAGGTCTGCTAATATTTAAAATAAAACGACGTAAATAATACTATTATTAAAGAAAGTATATATTAATGCAATTTACAGTGATTTTATAGTTAATTTTATTCCTTTAATGGCATTTTAAATTATTAAAAATAATTGTAGTTCATTTTTTGTTCGCTATGTTGTTGCTATTGGTAAATGATCACGTTTACATACAAAATTCATGTCGAACTGTCACTTAACTGTCAGATTTTACTGTGTTGTTAAAATTTGTGCTCCTCGTGATCCAGAGTTTTATAATATGTATGTACAAATATATTGCGTTTATTGCAACAATTCACGTCTAAAAATGGCGGCACGTGTGATGCAACACGCATTGAATTTTCATTTCAATAAAAATTAGTATCCCATATAAACGTTGTTGCATAGTGACGCCATTATCTAGTAATATTTTTGATGACGTGCGTCTTCTCCAAAATCATTTTGAGTATATCAGATTTAGTAGCATGTAATATACCATGTTGGCAACACTGGTTATTCGACTGCAAATGTTTAATGAAGACATGTATCGTAATGAGTGCCACTACAGTACTTAAAGCATATACTCAATACTAAACACGGGCGAATACCATCCACGAATACTCGAATACCTCGAATAACAAATAATGAAAGTATTGGAGAACAGATTTCGAAAATTAGCATCAAAAAAATAAATTCGAATACCTGGAATATTGCACAATGTGTGTAATCAGTTCTGTGTTCAACACTATAAAACTTTACTTTTAATTATTATGTATTTTTTCTTTATTTTTTTTTTATAGTATACACCTGTAAGATACAAAAGCTCGATATGAAGTACATATAATAGTTTATTAATTATATTTTATTTAATAAAAATATTCGAGGTATTCGAATATTCGAAATATTCGAGTATTCGAGATCCACTTGGTATTCGAATTAGATATTCGAATTTGAAAAAAACAGATATTCGCACATCTCTACTCAATACCTAAGTATATTAAAGAAAGTGAAGAGAAAAATGTAGTTATGAAATGAGAAAATTTTCTTTTCCGGGTACGTAGAAATATTGTTGGAAATTTTTAAATTTCGGAGGAATTTCAGTGTTAATTATGTGATAAATTTGTTTGAAAGTCTAGTTAAACTCAGCAGATTAATGGTTAAAAGCCCGATTCACAACCACGTAATTTTAATTTCCAATCTTAATTTACACTTGATGATAACTTGAACGTTCACAGCTGCCATTTTCATTTTTCAGGATGTAATTATAAAATTTATCACGCTTTTCATATTTGCAAAGTAGTAAAATTTTCCAGAATAAATGATTTGAAGTATTTAATAACAGTTCTCAGTCTTAGTCAAGTCTACCCTGACAAACAGACTTCAAAATGAGTATGTAAAAAATTTGAGGATTTGCAGAAATAAATTGTGGGATTTAAATTCACTGGCTGTTATATGAAGTTGTCAAGAAAGAATGAAATAGCAACTGCCTTTGAAAATCTGTTGTGTTTTGCGTAATAAATTTGAAATATTTTTACACTTTTCAAGGACTGTTACACTATTTGTTCATCTTGACATATGCCTTGTTATTCGGCCAACTCGCTCTTTTTAGACAAAATTATATAAAAGAGCATTCGGGATGTAATAAAAAACGCGACATTTTTTGTTCGGCACAAAAAAACTCCACCAGAATTTTAAATGTAAAAATAATATGATTTTAACGTCGCTTTTCACTCATATAAAACAGGTTTTATTTAATATACTCTGATATTCATGGAATTAAATTTAAAAAAACAACAAAAGGCAGATAATAACTGTATTCAACAGTTTATTATGGCCGCTTAATTTTCTAAAAGGCGTTCCTCATTCTAGACCGCGACCCACCCCCATTGCGTAACCCGAATTTTGAGGGGTAGCGAATTTGGCTCATCCTCATCGAAATGAAATAGATGCTTGGGGAATTGAATTTCATCTGATGCAACCCTTATGAATAAAAGTGAGGGCACGATATGATGAAAATTTCTCCACCTGTTCTTTAAACGTATTCTGAATATTTATTTCGTAAGTTTCGTCCTTCCCATCTTTAAACGTTCTTTTATGAGTCGCTGGAAAATTCGGAGCAATCAGGAATACAACGCAATTCTCACCAGTGCTTCTCAAATTTTCAATCGATACGTCTCTGTTGTCAGAGCAGTACCTCTCTATATTTTCTACTTTTGTACATACCAAAATAAAAAGTAAATACTAAATAGCTCTGTGGTTCGAATCCCATAGCCGACAGTTGCCATTTTAAATTTAACCTTGTGGTTTCCCGTCTACTAACACCTTTGGGGGCCATTACTTGACGGCACTTCATGTCTAAAAATATATCACTTCCGAGACCTGAGTAAGCAGAGTGTCACATCCATAATGGATAAAAGGAGTAATAATACAACGGGTGTTTTTCGAATTGGCAATACTTTTTCCAGCGACAGCCAATTTGACAGCTGACAGCTGTTTTTTGCTCACTTTAATTTGCTATTTTACAATAAATAGACTTTCACCAGAACCAAAGGGCACATTGGCCAGAACTACGCTTGCAAATTGTGCAAATTTATTTTTAAAATTTTATTCAGCGATGATGCTAATTTTTTGTTAAATGGCAACGTCAACAAGCAAAATTGCCGCCTTTAGGGTGAAGAAAATCCATTACCTATTATTAAGACGGCGTTACATAAACAAGAAGTTACTGTTTGCTGTGCTTTATAGGCAATTGGAATAATTGTATCATATTTCTTATAAATGATACCGGCCAGAACCGCTATTCAGCAATAATTACTGACTTTTTCGTTCCCCAATTGAATGGCATTAATGTGGAAGAGCGGTGGTTTCAACAAGACGGCGCAACATGTCACACAGTGCGCACCTCAATCGATTTATTGAGGGACACATTCGATGAGTGCATAATATCGCACAGTGAACCTGTGGATTGACATACAAGATCTTGTGATTTAACACCTTTGGTTAATTTTTTGCGGGGATATTTGAAGTCGCTAATCTATGCCGATAAACCCTAGACGATGAATAACATGGAATCCAATATTAGCCACGTTATTGTCGATATACGGCCCCAGCTGCTTCGAAAAGTGATCAAAAATTAGATTTCAAAATTGCGCTTAATTCGAGCCAGCCACGGTGTCCATTTTTCCGAAATCATATTCAAACACAAATGATTTTAATGTGTTTTATTTCATTTTAAAATTCTGTACCTCTAAAAAAATACCCTTTATTTATTTATTATTTTATTTGTACGTACCAATTGTTATATCTATTAAATAAACAATGATAACATATAGATCTGAAAGAGAAAGAGCGAAATTTTTTAGTAAGTGCGCTTTGTAACCGACGATGTATAAATTTAATATTAATAACTTGGAAATTAGAATTCTGTTTAATTATTCAAATGGGAAAAAGCAAATTTAATATATTTAATCACGTATTGTATTAAAATGAAACAATAATATTTATAAACAAGAAATTAATTAACGAAATATTATTATTATAGTCAACTGGTTTATGGAGAAAATAGCTGCATTGTATTATGAGATATCAAGTTCGATTCCCTTAGGTATAGAATAACGGTAACGTAACTTAGACATAATAATCTATATTGAAGTGTTAAATAATTGCACTTGACACATGTGTAAGTAACCTGGACACTTAAATTAAATCAAACTACTCTTTATTATTTCATCTATACGAATTGTTTTGTCGTTGTTAAACAATTTTCATGTATGTTTTTCTGAAAATATATCAATAAATAAAATTACAGGCTCTATTGTTATTATTAGAAGAAAGTAACCAAATATGGAATAGGATCCTAATGTGGAATACCGCCCTTTCTCTTATTGTTATTTATATTTTTATATAATTATTATAATGTTAATTAATTTATAAAACACAAATCTGTTACTAAGTTAAGCAAAAATGTATGACTTATTATTACTAATACACGTCTTTAATTTGTGCAATGTTAAATGACAGTATTCCATATCTCATTATATATTTGGTTACTTTCTTTTATTTATTTTTTGAGGTTGCATACAAGTTTACAAATTAAACTACACTTTATTTTATTAAATTGATTCCTTTCAATTAATTAAACATATTTGAAATGTAGAACAAATGTTTAAACCTGTAATTTATTTGTTTGTTCTCATAGCAACTATAATTATTGAAATATTTTGACAACCATACATAATTTAGTTTATTTCAAAATTGGAAGCAAATACAAGAAAATTGCAAATCATATTTTTTATTCCAAATATGATCGCTAATATCTTTTATTTGAAACTTTTTTGCAGCTAATTCCACGTTCGAAATAAATTGAGTTTATTATTTTGTGTCAATTAAACTTCCAATTTCGTTTTGCAATTATGACTAAAATCAATTCAGTTCTATGCATTTAATTGTACTAGTACTTATAATAATTAATAAGTATAAAAATTATAGATCTATTCAAAGACATTTTTGAAAGTGCAATTTCAATTTAATGTTATGCTGGTTAGTGAAGGTTACTGTAAGTTACTGCAGTGTACACTAGTTCCACCTTTGCAAAGAACACGAAAGTGAAAGAGCGAACATTTAATTCATTTGTAAAAATAATATTTCGGTTTTGATTAAGGTTTCGGTTTTTTTACAATAATCGGTTTCGATGAAACGATTTTATTGAAAGGGTTTCGGTTTTGTAAATAAAATCAATGATATAAGAAGCATGAACTAAATCTTTTTTATCTATGAAATAACGTAAAATTGAAACACTAAAATAACAAACTGAACTAATTGTATAAATTTAAAACGACTTTATTATATAATTAATGTTAGATATAACTAATAAAACATCTTCTAATGTCGTTTCATCCATATTTGTAAATACAAATGTCTTACATTGTCTGATCCAAATAAAAACATACTTGATGAATTATGATAATTGAATCAATACTTAAAAATTATTTTAAAAATACTAATTTTTACTTTACATTTACCTACGAAGAAACCTTTGCGGTTAACGGTTAACCAAAAATAAAAACCTGTTATGCTTTCGGTTGCAGTTGTGTACATGTGTGAAATTTCGGTTCAGTTTTTGGTTTCGGTCATGAACTTTTTTCGGTTAATGGTTTTGGTTCCGGTTTCAGTTACCATTCCTGATTCAAACCACCTCTACAGTCAATTTAGAAAAGTGTGCACTAGTTCTGCTATTTTCTCATCGAACAAGCTGCACTAATTGCACTTTTGTCATCGAATGCTTCAGTGTTAAAAAGCTTCCACTGGAACTACCTAGTGCAAGTCATCGAACAAACCTTGTTTTCTTGAGGTTATTTATTACGTTTCGATAACAATGTTATTTTGTTATTGTTAGGTTTTTCAATATAATTAATGATGTAAATATTTCCGTGGTAACGTATTCTAGAACACAAAATCCTCAGTTCGATTCCCATAGTCGAAAATGACACCACTTTTATTTTTACCTCTGTGGTTCCTCCTCCCCTAACAGTCTTAGGGCCGCGCCTAAAATGGGTGAATGACGTAATGATCTAATTATTGTTTATATTTACTTATTCACTCCAAAAACTTGCGTCTTGTCTAATATGAATTTTTGGTACGTATTTATTATGAATAAATAAATAGCTCCGTGGTAACGTATCGGACTGTGGATCGTGAGATCCTCAGTTCGAATCCCACTGCCGACAGTTGCCAATTTAAATTTACCCCTGTGGTTCCCCCTCCACTAACAACTTTGAGGGCTATGACTTGACGGCTGGTAACCGCATTTCATACGCAAAAATATATCACTTACCGAGATCTGCGTACGCAGAGTGCCACACCCATAATGGGTAAAAGGTGATATATTTTTTTTATTTTATAAACAGCACTACAAAAAAGGCTTTATTAATAACTCTTTCTCTCTATCTCTATCTCTCTAGCCTTCTTTTCACAGTCCTTTACATTTAAAGCTTCTGTAAGTCTTTCGTTTTTGTATTATTTATTATATGTTCTATAAATAATTTGGCGACAGAAATGTTTGTACATTTCTTATTCTCAGATTGGTTAAATAATTAATGGCGCATTTGACGAACGAATGAACAAGGTGAATATAATAATATGTTTGCTGAACAAATTATAAAAATTAAAGGCTAAATTTTGAAAATGAAAACTAAGAGCGATTAAACATCGATTAAAAATTGGCGGCCATAATTTTGGAATGATGCCACATTAATAAATTAATAAGCACAACGGTAGATGACAAAGACAGAAAGATGAAGTACAGCCCAAGACGAATTTGCAGATTATTCACGCATTTGTTTCTCTGACAGTTATGGCCTAACATAGCATGTTTCATGATGAGTAGATGCCGCCCATCTTTCCATGATGAATAATTAATAAATATATCATCACGCCTTCCCATAATTATGAAGTAGTGCTAAAAGCATTTTTCGTAATTGATACGTGTTTAATTTTAAAAATTGACCTAAGTGCTGGTTATTAATTCTTCAGGAAACTCATGCATTTTAGTCGAAAATTATGAGAATTCAAAAGGTAATCCTGTAAAAACATTAACTAATATTTGAAAACTTTGCGGTAACATAAAATTTAATAACCCCATTCTGCTTTGGGAATAACAAGCCAAAGAGCCTGGAATATTATTTTCTTTGCAACGTACTGAATTGTGGAACATCAGATTCTCATTTAAAATCCTACAAAAAATTTACACCTAGTTCTTCCTTCACAAATATTTTTGGAAATCGTTGCTTGACGGCTGGCACCTCATCCGCAGAAATATATAACTAACCGAGATTTGTGTAAGCAGATTGCCACACCCAAAATAGGTAATTGGTGTAGTGATATATTTATTTCATTGTTTAAATGTTTCATTGTAATGCTTCAAGGTGCCAATGAAATATAGTAATACAGGAACGTACACTTGTTTATGAAAGCGAGAAACGAGCCTGAGACAGATAGATATCATGGGCTACCCCACTTTGTCTAGCACTTGTATTTAGAGCGGTTGTTATGCGTTTGTTGAGCGGTTGCTATGTAATAACATTGCATAGTCTTGTCGAAAAGTCATAAATAATATTTAACAGTTTATTGTTCAATTATATGAAAATTCTTTTCAACTCACAAACATAATAAGTATTTTATTTATGAAGATATGAAGCGGATTATTTACTTGTCATATGCCGCCTCAGGAGTGGGAGTGGGATTCGAACCCACGACTTCTGGCTTGCTAGACTAGTGACATAGCAACTATGCCACCGAGATCGGCAATAATTAATTTTATTAATTTATTTATCTTACAATTAAAATAAATAAAAATTAATGGTAGCCTAGCACGCCAGAGGTCGTGGGTTCAAATCCCACTGAAGAGCACGTTCGTTTGTGTTCACATATATTCATTATCATCCATCCAAGAGGCGGCACATGACCATAGTAGTTAGTCCGCTTTCTATCTTCGTAAAAAAAAAATAGTTAATTGAATTAATTTCTATTGAAGAATTTTATTTCAAAATCATTGACTGATAATTTCTTTATAGTTTCTTTTTAGTAGCAGGAAAGACTTAGAGACCCATATTTCATTTTATTTATAAATTTATAAATTTATTGACAATTTTGGGACAACGTTTCGGGTGCTAAATGCATCCATTATCAGCTGTGTTTTTTCATATTATTAACAACTAAACACAGATGATGATGGATGCATTTAGCACCCGAAACGTTCTGTCCCAAAATTTTTAATAAATTTATAAATAAAATGAAATATGGGTTTCTAAGTCCTTCCTGCTACTAATTTTAAATGTACTTTTGGACCCTTCAAGAACTCCGCATCTATATAGTTTCTTGTCAACTTGCTAAGCGGACTGTACAGCAAAAGATAGGTTGCCCACATATTGCCTGTCTTTCTCGGCTCGCATTTTCAACGTCAGTGAGCGTTCCAGTCCAGTATTACTATGTCAGTGCGAGGAACACTGACATATTGAAAAAATATTTAAATTTTCATTTATCTTGACATTTATTTTAATAGATAACTGGTAACGCATCGGTCTGCAGATAATGAGGTGTTCGGTTCGATTCCCTAAAAACTTCACTTTACTTTAAGAGCCGTGACTTAAGGCCTGGTAACCGTACATGCACAAAAATGTATCACTTGTCGAGATCTGTGCAAGTAGAGTGCCACACCGAAAATGGGTAAATGGCACGATGAAATATTTATTTAATTATATAAATGTTTCAAATCTCGAGGTTCTCAGTTTGATTCCCCAGCCGACATTGTCCTCCACCAACATCCTTTGGGTTTTCGACTTGACAGCTTTTGCATTTCACAGAAATTTATCAAGTTTTGTACGGCTTCTTTTCTTAATTGTAAAGTAGTATTTCGTAATAACTTAAAGCGGACGAAATGCAATATTTCACAACATAACTCGGTATCAAGGGATGGAAATGAAGGGTGAGCCACAGGTGAAAATAAACGCGCAAATATTTTGGGAAATTTATTAGCTTCGCGCGGAATTTCAAGCAATGACCTCATTGCCACTGCACAACGTTGTTACACATTTCGAGTAGGTACTATGAAAATGATAAAATATTATATCACTTACCGAAGCTGAAGTTGGCTGCGAAACATTGCCCTTCTGCCTGAAACAGAAAACATGCCATGATTTATTTGTTTACTATTAAATAACTAAAATTTAACTGCAATATACACATTTATTTACTGTAAATATCATTTAGTAGCGTAATATATGGAAAATAAAGCATTATTTTAAGCGTTTAAACAGATTAACAACAGTTTTGTTATTATTTTTGTATTTTATACGTAAAATATTGCGGAATTTATAGACACTAGATGACAAATTAATGCACTGAAATATTCCCTACATGACAAATAAAATGGTTACGCACGATATATCTTAAATTATAAAAATAATTATAATTTGCAGCTCTGGCCACAGATGTGTCTGATTTATTCGGAGGTTACTAGAAGCCTGAGGTCCCTTGCAGTTTTCTATTGACTGATCATCGGCAACATCGCTAATGCAAGTAAAACATTCGGTCAATAAAAAGTTCTGACCCTATTCTCTATGATAGAAGTAACAGAAATAAAATTTCCTACTAAAAGCAGACATTGAACGATAAAGTTTTAAGTGAATTAAATATCCAAGTGTCAAAAGTTCAGTTATACCAAAATACATTGTACCACTTTTCAGTACAGTGTGAATCAAATACTTGTACACACACACACAAAATATAAACACAAATGACATTTGATAGCTAATTCGCATACTGTAAAACACGCTTCAAGTTGGTAAAGTGGTAAAGGCAGTAATGCTGAAGTACACGGCCAACTTTTAAGAAAAAGTATCGAATATTGCAGTTTTTCGTAATAAGCTAATTCATCTCTCTTACACTTACGTCATTGTGCAAGAGAGAAAACTTTTAAGGTCACTTGAAAAGAAAAAAAAATCATCGTATAATGCACGCCTAAGAAGGAAAGCAAAAGATACCAGGAAACAATTATAATTACTATAGATTAAAACTTGGGACCACCAAATCTACACCCAACCATATATTCAAAAGGACCAGCCCTAAAAATGTGGTACTTGTAACACCACCTTGATATTAGAACATGGAATAGAAACGGTCCGAAATTCAACACTGCTTGACGACAACGTGGAATATCAAAGGCCAGTGAAGTAGTCCTTCTCCAATGATGACCACAAGGATGCCAAGTTCTCTAACACTAAATATTAACATTTATCACACGAGGGTATGTTCATATAATTTAACAACCTTACGTAATAGCATCTTATGTCAATAGTTACATGTTGCATTATATGAGAACAGGTGTGCAAAACAGTTGAAAATCGACGAAGAGCGACACTTCGGCTATTTGAATTTTAAATAATGAATATGCTTTGTGCACGCTAAAGCAGAGTATAAAAGTTGACGTTTAAGTAACTTTATGGTCGTGATTTTTTTTCATCGGTACTATGGGTCTGTTTTCAGATACCCAGTGAAGTGTTGGATTTGATGATTCCAGAAAAAAAAATAGCATGCCTGGCTTAAAATAGATAGATCACTGCAGTAAAATTATAAACTCCGAATAACAGGGCCATTTATTTTATAAAACTTATATTATTTTCAATGAGGTAAATAGCTCCGTGGTAACGTGTCGGACTGTGGATCGTGAGATCCTCAGTTCGAATCCCACAGCTGACAGTTGCCAATTTACATTTACTCCTGTGGTTCCTCCTCCACTAACATCTTTGGGGGCTATGATTTGACGGCTGGTAACCGCACTTCATACGCAAAAATATATCACTTACCGAGATCTGCGTAAGCAGAGTGCCACACCCATAATGGGTAAAAGGCGTGATGATATATTTATTTTATTTATAGCACAAACCTAATAAATCACAGAGTATAAAATATTTTTTCTACGCCTACTACTGAAAATTGCACTTTTTCCACATTAAATTAAGCTTGAAAATTGTATATGTATTTCGCACAGTCGTGTGAAATAACGTGGGGAATTATTCCACACTTAAGTGTGACCAATATTCTAATAATATAATACTGTATAATATTAATATGTCAAGTATAATTACATTTATATATTATAAAATAATTAATCATTACTTCCGAGTTTATATAAATCTTTGTTCTTAATATTGAGAGTACAAAGAAACTAAAATTTCTATTTTTCAATAAAATATGTCTTTGTAGTATTTTCAGTTTTTATATTTCAATCACTGATTTATATATAACACTAGATTGGGCATAGGGCATATTTTGTATCTGAGAGCGTTCCCAATTGAACGAGTATTGAGGTTTAGTGATACTTTGAGCAGAAAATTCAAATCATTCTAATGAAAGATTTATGTATGTGCCCGATCTGAAACCCTGCATTAGCTCTCTCTATACCGCGCTCGCCACCACCTCTCTTCAGGTCATACCTATCATTTAACATTTTTTAATTTTGAAGCGTCACAAAATTTCAATTTTGACCATCATGACGGTTTTCAATTGGGAACTTACCGTAGCGACTTAAGCCCAATCTAGTGTTACATAAAAATCAGTGATTTCAATTTATAGTTGGTAACATTGCGCACATCTGCGCTTGCGCCATGCTTCATGCATGTAACCATAAACGTCGAATAGTTTTAGAGGCCATTTCTTGTTTCTGAAGAGCAAGAATTATTATTAATTAAATCTTGACAAAAGTATGATCGTAGAAAAAGTATAGTGTGCAACTCGTGGATAATTACCTATTTCACGCGAATTGTGAGAGTTTTAGCACGAGACGAAGTCGATATACTATAAAACGTCTACAGTGATTCTCTAGTTAAAGTATATATTTTTAGTAGAATGTCTATTATTGAGTGTCAATTTAATTATTGAGTTTGAGTTTGCCAGTTGTATCAGTAGATAAATATTTATCAAAATGAATTGTTAAATATGGTACAATGGTACAATGGGGTTTTCACAATTTTTTTTATGAAACATTATCTAAATTGAAGACTATCTACACTTTTAAAAAGTCTTATTTGTTATTCATTAAGCCACAATGATTTTTTAAAAATGTTGTGAGGTCATTGTAGAGGTGTTGTTGGATCTAAAACAGTACAGATTGTAAATAATTGTAGTCATATATTTTTTTACTTATTTTATCATTATTATTACAATAAAATAGAACATTTATGTGACAAAAATTATTTAAATCTCTACTGTTTGAGATCCACCAACACCTCTATAATGACGTCACAACATTAAAAAAAAATCATTGTGGCTTAATGAATAACAATTAAGACTTTTTAATAGTATAGATAGTCTTGAATTTAGATAAAGTTTCATAAAATTTTTTTTTTAAATGGTGAAAGACCCCATTTGCTGAAAACTGATGTGTGAAAATTATGAATAATGTTTAACAATAAAAACTATATGTATTTAAAGTTACAAAGCTATGAACAGAACAAATATGTATAATAATGTACAATAAGCACATGATATTTTGCAGGGAATAAACACCTTCGTAATCAAATTCATTAATCAATTTCGAATTTCGAAGGAATGTCGATGAACTGATGCACATCAACAGCTTTGTGCTTAGCAATGCAGTATTTGCAATTTCCGTTCATGTTTGTAACCCCACTGGCTGTATAACTAATTAATTAATAATGCATTTCAATTATGCTGTTGTATTTGTGTTTCCTTAAATTAACTGATAATTAAGAGGTTAATTGAATTATTTACATAGGTTGATTATGCTTACTATGAATATTTTTACCAGTATTTCCAGAAACACATGGTTCAGTACTTGTTGAATTTGTTTTTCAGACCTATCTTTATAATACTGCACGCTTATAATAAATCGTCGGCTTAACATGCAAATGTCATAAGTCACAAAACAAAATTTACAGAAGACAAGCAACATATGAGTTTTATTTTCAACTCACATAGACTTACACTGATTATTTAGGGTTTCTCAGGTTTTAGGATTATTTTGAAGTTATTACAGATTTCCCAATTCATGGGTTTCCTTATTTGTACACAACATTACATAGAACCTTATTTTAACAAAAAGTAGACTTAAGTCGACTATTACAACTGTTTACCGTTCTAGATATGTTTCAGGTTGGAATGGAAAAACTTTCAGAATTCATATAATATAGAAAAAATAATACTTTTGGATATAGTGCTGTAGTATAAGTTTAATAATTGATTTTTAATAAACTAATACCTACAGAATTATATCCAAAAGTCTTATTATTTCTATTACAATGGTATGCTATTTTATGAGGGATTATGATAGTCATTATTCACGAATTCAGTGAATAATGACCATAATCCCGAATATAATACTATACTTTTCCTACTCCTATAAATTCGGAAATCACTTTTGTAAGTGATTGAAATTCGTTATTAACACACTTTGAAAAACGTCAATACAAAAATACACAATGACCACTAACTACATGTCAACAGTCAGACGGCCGTTGCTTGGTAATCCACATCACGTCTTTAAAATAACTGTGAATGGATTTATGGCTCTGTGATTGGTCGAGAAGAGTGAATTATGAATCATAATTCACTGTCGTAGGTAAATTATAGGTACTATAATTCATCGAAAAAATTGAAATAATGGGGATATATTTAAACAGCAGTAGAAAAAATAAGTTCAACTGAATAATATACAAATATATTATAACTACATTTATACATGGGGAGACACACTGTTTATGGCAGTCTTCGTGAGCTGTCAAATTACGACCCCCAATCATGTGAGTACAGGGCGAACCACATTATAATGTATCTTTTTTAATTTAATTATGCGTAACATATGATGTTAAAACCCTCGTCTGCATTTTTATTTAGTTTCCCTTTTTCAAGGATAAAAACCCGAAATTTTTCATAAATCAGGACTTTTTTCTTCATAAAGGATTAACAGGCTTCATTTGATAGAATTATTTTAATTTTACAACGGGATTTTACATTTTTGCGATTTTACAAAAGGAAATCTTGTAGGTCTTCAAAAACTAAAATGATATTTCAAATAATCTTGTGGCATAAATCATAACTTTCTTTGGATAATAAATAATATAATAATAAATAATAAGTCTAACCATCTAACTGTGCACACTACTTGTACTTTTGTTCGTGTAAATTCTCAATTTTTATGTGATTTAAGTGAATTAAAATATATTCATTGGTATCTTCATGATCGCCTTTGTGAGTGGTGCATTGTGACCTTAACAGTTTGATCACTAGATAAACCATTTGTGAGTAATCTGTGATTTACTTATCTTTGTACTGTTTTAATACATATACATTAAATCAATATTTTGCCAACTTGACTTAACTGTGCGCGCGTACTTTAACATGCTTAATTAACATCTGTGCGTTCAATGACAAAATAAAAACGATTTTTAATTAAAACATCTGACTGGATACAGTGAATCTAAACATTTTGTTTAATTTTTATATGTTTTATTTAATGTATAACTATTTAGTAAATCACAATGGCTAGTTGCGCTAAATGCAAAATCAAGAAGAGTGATGATTTAGTTGGATGTGAGGGATCATGTGGAAGTTGGTTTCATACGTCATGCTTGAGAATCAACGATCAGGAATTTAAATTGCTTGAGAGATCACCGAACATATTCTATTTGTGTAATATTTGCAAATCAACGTGCGAAATCATTGATAAAGCCAAAAATTTGAGCATTAAATCTACTCTGGATGAAATAAATAAAAATATTGGTACAATTTCAACTAGTTATACTTCTGATTCTCCGAATAGTCTCTTTGCTAAACTAAAGTCGGAATTAAGCTCTATAATAAACAAAACTTTGATTGATATTAAGACCGAAATTAATAACATTCTGGAGTCTAAAATCAATGAGATTCTTAAAACTGTTCCTGTACGTCAACAATCCGAAACAGCACCATCATACTCTATGGTAGCTCAGAGATCTGAACCGCCCATCATCTTGAAGCCTAAAAACTCATCTCAGTCTTCATCTGCCACAAAATCGGAGGTTTTGAAATCCATCAATCCAATATCGTCAAATATCGCTATCTCTGCTGTTAAAAATAGTAGTAATGGAGCTCTATTAATTAGTTGCAAGAATTCAGATGAAACAAAAAGGTTTAAGGAATTAGCTACGAACAACTTAAGTGACAAATATGAAGTTAAACAACTCAAAGCATTAAATCCACGAATTAGAGTAGTGGGTATGTCAGAAAACCTGCAAAATGATGTATTTCTGGAATATTTAACAACTCAAAATGAATCATGCTTTGAAGCAAATAATTATAAATGCGAAATACTTGATTATTCGTCTACTAAGAAAAATAAATCTGTCTATCAAGCACTTATTCAAACTGATATCAGTACCTACAATAAAATCATGAAATCTGGAAATCTGTGCATAGGATATGACTTCTGCGCTGTGTATGACGCAATTGAGTTAAGGCGTTGTTATAACTGCTGCGGCTACAATCACTTCGCTAATCGTTGCACAAAAAAATCTCCTAGCTGTCCCAAATGTGCTGGAAATCATCAAGGAAAGGAATGTACATCAAATGAACTGAAGTGTATAAATTGTATTCGACTTAAAGAATCGCACAAAGTTAATATTGACACTAACCATAATATATGGGATTCTGATTGTCATGTATTTAAAGACTCCTTAAAAAAATTTAAAAATAATATTCTAGGCATTCAATAGCAATTACCGTCCGGTAATCGCGTAACTCTGGAAACTAGCCTAACCTGCTATTATCAAAATGTTCAGGGCCTTAATATGAAACTCAACCAGCTATATTCAAGTGCATCATCTTTGGATTATGATATAATAGCATTCTCAGAAACATGGCTCAATAATAGTGTTCATAACTCTGAAATATGTGATGATTCTTATTTAATCTATCGTTCTGATCGTGACTTTGATTCCTGCAACGTATCTCGTGGTGGTGGTGTTCTGTTACTGGTCAACAAGAACATCTCATCTTTTAGTGTCGATATTAGTGATTACTGTGGCTTACTTCCGAACAATATCGACGTAATTTGTTCTAAAATACTATTTAAAAATAAATGTTTGTATGTCTTCGTCATCTATGTTCCACCTGCAACTAATGCTACAAATTATAATGCTCTTTTTGACTTTTTTGATAGTCTACCATTTTTGTATGAACATAATTTTGTTATCATTGGTGATTTTAATATTCCAAATCTAACAAATAATCTCAACTGTCCTAAAGTTAATATGTTATCAAACTTTCTTGAATTTTTCGATGCTAAACAACTAAATACAGTACTAAACAGTAATAATAAACTTTTGGATTTACTATTATCTAATATCCACTGTAGAGTAAGCCAGTCTGCTAATTTAATATTTGATGTTGAGTATCAGCATCATCCTGCTCTTAAATTCATAATTAAAACCTCTGAAAAGATAATTCGGAAAAATGTAAACAATATTAATTCACATTGTTATGATTTTAAAAAAGCAAATTTTATTAAATTATATGAGCTGATTGATCAATTTAATCTTTTACAGATGTCAATTTAGCATGTGACTTTTTTTATCAAACTATTTATTCTTTCTTTGATCAGTGTGTTCCTCTTAAACGGGCCAATAGAATGCATTATCCGCCTTGGTATAATCATAGCATAAGATCTGATATTAAGAAAAAAGAACACTATAGAAAGCTTAGCAACAAGTTTAAACATAATGTACATTATTTGAGTCACTATAAGAGGTTGAGAGCTAAAATTAAATACGATATTAAACAATCCTATGCACAATATGTTTCATCTTGTGAAGCTTCCATAAAAAATGATCCCAATAAATTTTGGCAGTTTGTAAACAACAAAAGAAAAACATCAACATATCCTAACGTTATGACACTAGCGAGCACTGAATTAACTAACCCGTCTGATATAGCTGACTCCTTTGCTTCATTCTTCCAGTCAGTCTACTGCCCACCTTCCAACAATCATTTTCCTAATGTGAAAGCTACTTCAGAAAACTTGGTATCCATTAAGCAAATAACAATAAACGATATTGAGCTCTCTATCCGCAAACTTAAGCCAAATCTCTCCTGTGGACCAGATCAAGTTCCCAGCTTGTTAATCAAAGATTGCGCTTTTCCTCTTTCAAAAGCTTTATTCTTCATCTTTAACCTTGCTATTGGAACAAATACTTTCCCAACTATCTGGAAACTGACAAGAATAACTCCAATTCATAAGTCTAGTGATATTGCTAAAATTGAAAACTATCGTCCGATAGCTATGTTATCAAATTTCAGCAAGGTATTTGAAAAGGTTATTTACTCTTCTATTTATTGCAACATAAAAAATCAAATTTCATTCTGCCAGCATGGCTTCGTGGAAAAACGCTCAACTGTCAGTAATTTAATGTACTTTACTCATACAATATCGTCAGTTCTTGACAGAAAGGGTCAAGTCGACTGTATCTACACCGATTTTGCGAAAGCATTTGATCGAATTGATCACCATACCTTGCTTCACAAGCTTTCATCTTTTTCTCTTTCTAGTTCTCTTATTTCTCTTTTATCATCCTATCTTAATGATAGGAAGCTCTATGTTCAATTGTTGGGTCACCAATCACCTACTTTCAATGCAACTTCCGGTGTACCGCAAGGTTCAAACCTCGGTCCCCTTTTATTTCTTATGTTTATAAATGATATAACTGAAGTAATTAATTGCGACAAATTACTGTTTGCCGATGATCTTAAAATCTTCTATCCAATCAATTGTGTAACTGATTGTCAAATGCTCCAAACTGATCTCAATAATATCTCTCAGTGGTGCACGACTAATAATTTATTTTTGAATATTGAGAAATGTAAGGCAATGACTTATACTAGAAAAATCTTACCAGTTAGTTTCAACTATTGTCTTGATAATAAAATCTTATCTCGTTGTCAAACTACCATTGATCTTGGAGTAATTTTTGATCAAAAGCTCACATTTGTAGATCACATAAATAGTATTTATAAAAACTCTAGTAGCATGCTTGGTTTTATTATACGCAATACACGTCAGTTCACCAACATTTCTGCAATACTGACATTATACTATTCGTTTGTTCGTTCCAAATTAGAGTATTGTGCTTCAATTTGGAACCCTTTTTATGAGATTCATCAGAATCGCTTGGAAAGCATTCAAAAAAAGTTTCTCAAATACATTTATTGGAAGATAAATAATTATTATCCATGTAGAACTGTATCCTATGAATCGTTGTTACACTCCTTTAATTTAGTTAGCTTGTTTGAACGTAGAGAAGTCAATACTGTACACTATCTTTCCAAATTAATTCATGGATCGGTTGATGATCCTAGATGCCTTAGTTTACTGAACTTTCATTCACCATTAATTTCAACCCGACATCCTTCCACATTCTATCTACCTACAGCAAATACATCCTTATTTTACTTATCTCCCATTAATCGGATGTGCCTAACTTACCAGTTGAAATTTAGTCATGTTGATGTTTTTCAATATAATTCTAGTCAATTTTTTGCTCGTATCTCTTAATGTTATTTGTTAATATTTATTATTTTTAAAGTGTTTATCTTTTGTAATTATGTTTTGTAATTGTTCCTGTCCTGTTATTAGGCTACGGTCTGTTGGACAGTGTAATCTGAATAAATAAATATATTAATGGAGTAAATAGCTCCGTGGTAAAGCATCGAACTGTGGATCATGGAATTCTGAGTTCAAACTCATTGTAACTGTACCCTCGTTCTTACCCCTGCAACAACATCTTTTGGAGCTGTTACTTGACGGTTGGTAATCAGTCTTCATGTACAAAAATATATCACTTACTGACTTACCGATATCTGCGTGATGATTTACTTATTTAAAATATTATAAATTTCTTCAAATTATTTCGGAAAAGAGAAAAGCTGTCCTTTCAAATATATAGTACCATATAGAATTCAGCCTTTCAAAATATGCAAGTAAGATAAATTTTAGAAGGGTCTGTTGAAAAAATATTATTTCTATTTTGCCGCATACTTGCAACAGTGTATTTGGTCTTTTGGTTTTGCGTTAAATATAGAAATGGCTTTTTAGAGTTATTAATAAGCAAGTAATATGAACAAAAAAGTAACAATTTTGTTTTTTCATTTTTTGAATAACAAAGCTATTCGTTGTATTTGTGTCCAGAAATATGCTAGTTAATAAACATCAGTATTATTTGTAGCAAAAACAATTTGAATTATTCTCAGAATGAATGAAAATTGAAACTTGATATCATCTATTCCGTAAATTTACTATGAAATACAAACACAAATGATACGAACTTTAAAATAAGCGTGCAGTAAGAGTAATTTGATGAAATTCGTATATTTAATCCATTTTAGTTGAATGATGACGAAAAACTTTGTTATGAATACCGTAAATCTAAATGAAAAATATATATGCACTTGAAATGGACGTGAAAATATATGGCTGCTCAATGCCATTCAAATTAATGTATAATATCACAAAAAATAAAATAATTTTTATTTATATATCAAGGCATTGAAGATTTACTTTGTATCACGATTATGGAATTTAATATACAATATTTTTTTAACTTTTTTTTGAAATACAAAATTAGAAACAAATTTTAAAAAATAATATTTTATAGGTTAAGTTTACACATCTGTCAGTTCTCAGTTAAGTCTAACATTGGAACTTGCACTCAGTTTTCCCAACTTCAGAAATTGAAGTTATCGTAAAAAATACTCAAAATTAATTAGTTCGATCTTCTTGGACACATTGTTTCATTTTATGTTTAATTTTATTATCATACGTCGTATATCTGCCGAAATTATCCTACTTTATAATTATTATACTGTTGTCAACACTGCGCTGCTCAAAATCGTGCTATAATGGATTACTTTAATGCGGATTTCAGAGTTATTAATGACGATTTTGGCGTTCTTTAATGCCGATTTCAAATAAAGTGATGTATTTAGTGCGGTTACCAGTCGTCAAATTATGCCTCCAAAGCTGTTAGAGAAGGAGGAACCATAGGGGTAAAGTTAAAAATGGATAAATATTAGATTCACCAAAGAAAGTTAATTACAACAAGGAGATATCGAAAACTTTATTCAAACTTTAAAATAAGAAATAAAATTTCTAAAAGTGGACATGAAATAACCTTAAATTTGGATCATAGACGCAAATATATAGGTTAGTGAATGACTCAGCCGATCATAGGCGTTTTACAATACTTATGTAATTTGCTGCTTACCTAATCAGTTTTAAGAAAAATGTTTCAAAAATTTTTTTTTTCATAATGATTAACCATGGAAATGGAATTGTATTCAAGCAAATATTTAACAATATTCATAATCAAGTAAGTACAACTTATTAATTATTTGTTAATTTTAAATTATAATGTGGTAAATAGCTCCGTGGTAACGTATCGGACTGTGGATTGTGAGTTCCTCAGTTCGAATCCCACTGCCGACAGTTACAAATTTAGATTTACCTCTGTGGTTCCCCATCCAATAACATCCTAGGGGCCATGATTTGACGGCTGGTAACCGCACTTCATACAAAAAAAATATATCACTTACCTAGATCTGCGTAAGCAGAGTGCCAATTATTTATTTTAAATTTACATATAAGGAACACAAAACATTAATCTTGTCAGTTATGTCAAACACATCTCTATTGTTCGCCAATCAAAACCTAAGTCTTTCGTAAACATTTATCCGCATATTTGATAGATGCTGAGCTGTAATATTTCAATGGTTACTCATTATAAAAACTGAATTTTTTATATTATTGAACGTCTGTTTAGCCTTTATTAAATAAATAAAATGAAATTTGTTCATTGATTCAGATGCAGATGTAAAATCTCTTCAACTTTTGTTTGAAACATTTTTCTATAAATTGATTTGACAAGCAGGAAATTGCATATGTATTATTTAACATCTAAAACGCATATGATCGGCTGGGAACCACCCTGTATAAGAATAGGGTCACATTATAACTGTAATCAACATTACTAAAACTTGTAGGGTTCTAGTTCTTAAGTTAACTTAAATTGATATTTGTGTAGTTTTTTTCCCTTACATTAATAACAAATAATTTAAAATACACTTTTATTTTAATAAATAAATATATTATATTTTTAATCCTTAATTAATAATTAATATTTTATACTCCACATTCATGTTAATAAATAAAAATTGTATTATACATATACCTCTGTATTAATAAATAATTTACAGCATACTTTTATATGAATAATGAAATATTTATAATTTTTATAATACATTTATTCAAATGCGAACGCCGTTCCCATTGTTTAAAATTAGCGGGGTTTCCAATTTATATAAAAGAAATTTACTTTAAATAAACATTGTTTTTATTACAAACAAATAATAAAGTTTTGATTTGATTACAATAGATGTAGAATCATGAAACATTAATTTTTTGTTATTGAAATATGCATTTTATCTTCTATATATTTTTTGTTATGAAAATTATTGTTTCCTTCTCATTATTGGTATTAATGGTTATTTTTTCCATTTTGCCTTCGAACTTTATGGCGTATATGGGACCTTAGTACAGATCAGAAATGGGCAACTACGGAAATATCGCGGGCCGCAGATTAAATATATATATATATATATATATATATATATATATATATATATATATATATATATATATATATATATATATATATATAGAAGATAGTGACGTGAACCGCACCACAAGAAAGCTGTACTGTAGTACCTGGCTTCACAAATAAATTTTGATAGTTAAACATATTTTTAATTTTCTTTCACTTTATTTGCTCTTATTTTTTCTGTATATTCATCAAATTTCTTATGCGTCGTTTTCATAGGGGAGTGTATTTGTATGGTAAAACTTAATGTGTAGTGCAAGAGTTCGTTTCTATGTATTTAGCGATAGCGTTCTAATAGTGCTCGCCAAAATAAATGGTTACTTACCTGGTAGACCCTCACAGTAAGTACCTAATAAGAGGATTATGGGGTTGACAGTATAGACACGTATTTGAAAGTAATAAAAATTCGTTGTCGTTAAAAATTGTACCTAATATTAAATTCTTTACATTCTTTATATAGCACTAGCAAACTAGTATTTACAGTTAATTCTTTTAGATTATAAATTTTGTTTCTCCCATAGCTAAAATTATATAAATTGCATTCTCAGAAATTTCAACGTAATATGTTTAGAAATACAAGATTTTAAATAATCTCACCCTGGTGTAAACAGGTAACTAGACTCCATACTGATTGTGGTAAGCCTGTCGATTATCGGCTACCGCCCATAACCATTTATTTTGGCGAGCACTATATACGTCATTCGTATATTGTAAGACAGTATGGTAAAAGCTAGTAAGGTTTTAACTTTCACCATATACAGCAATGCAACAGCCAACATGTTTGAATAAAATGAATGACTATTAATGACATGTTATTTGACATTTGACGTGTTGTTTATATTCGAAGAAGTTGTGATTATTTTCTAATTATTGATTTGGTAGAAATTACAAACGAAGGAAGAAAATTGTACATGGTTTTATTATTAACTCTGCTGATGTATGTATTATGAAAAAAATTCAATTACATAGAAATAAGCACATGACGGTGATAGTGGATACCCACATAATGATTATTATAACTTGTACAAGGAAAAGCGACAAGGATATCACGAATTATTTTTTAATTATACGAGAATGATGAAAGAAATATACGACAATTTGCTAGTTTTGATAGGCTTCATTTTAAGAAAAATTCAAATCGTCCTACAATACTGCCCGGTTGTAGATTTTTCCTTTCATTGAACCTATTTTAGAATTCTGCAGGTTTTCGGCCCCATATTATCGCATACGTTTGTAAGAGCGCAACCCAGCCAACACAGTTATGTCGCAAGTACGTTATACAGGCTGTCCCAGATTTAAACGGCCTAACTTAATCCATAGATTAAACACCTAAAAAAAAGGTGACAAGTTCATTTGAGCAAATATCCGTAAATGCTTTATTCCAGAGATATTCATGTTTTTCTTATAGAGTAGCGCTACTTTAAAAAATCAACTTCCTCACGAAATATCCAATACTATCTTATTGAGGTGAGACATAATAATTAAATTAAATTAATAATAAATTGTTTATTACCTAATTTAAATGCAAAATTTAGTTTGCTTGCACTGATGTCTGGGAAAAAATGAGAATCTATCAATGAATTTAAAGAAATTTATTGTTTAAAATAATAAAGTAATAACATAACTTCATAAACTATTTTAATAATATTTGTTCAAAATGTTCGCCTGCAGCACGTAAACAGGCACGACAATGATCTGCAACTCATGGTTGCTGTGTGGCATTGCTCTTGATCTAGATCATTTTTAAAATGTTCTGTCACAAAACTGCCGGGGTGACATAAAAGCTGGAGCAGGCGCTGGGTATAGGGTTATAGGTAGCAATTACCAAGACTTGGTATAATTTAGGTATATTGGGCATCCAAAATTAAAATACGCTAACTAGTGGTAGAAAGCTGAACTAATCATAAGGTACATAAATTTCAATATATTTTCATATCAATTGTTATTTTTTAAAACTTATTAAACATGATAGTTATTTTAAGAGTATTCCAATGTAAGTATTACATTTGTTTAAGTCGTATTATTTAAATGTAAAAATGAAAGGTACATTGTATTTGTAGATTATAGGTTAAGATTGAATTTTCTCCAAAAAAACCTATAGAAACAGGAAAATTTGCAGTTTGTATGGCAACAGTTTTGCTGCCAATAAAAGCAAACTACCAATACTAAAGCACGCATTCCCCATCAAAAGACATCATACAAAATGAATTTGACATTTACCTTTCGTGAATTGTGATCAACGCCATCTCTTGATAATTTGGAAGCCCAATAGTTAGTTGGTCAATAACGCAGAGATATTCATATAGTTATTCTAGTTAAACATGTGGATAATGTGGTTACTAGAGTTAGTAATAGCTATGTGTCAATAACAAATTCAGTTTCCGTAAACTAACTAGTTAAAGCGTTGAATAGTCCTTAATTATAAACTCCAGGGGTTAGTCATCGTCAATTTATAATTGCAGTAACTAGACGTTTCATAAAATAAATGCTTCATCGGCCAAGAAACAAGAAACTCTTTCTTAGAAGATAACATAGCCTAAATGAAGATAATTAAGGTTAGTTAAATTACGTAACAAAGCATAGAAAATGAGATAGGATATCCCAATCTCACTCCTGCTAACGTGCAACGTTGCCACGTAACTTGGCCGACTGGGTAAATGTATTGCCATTACATTATTAATACATCAATATCCTTAGCTCCCGCTTACGTCGGACATGTCGCCAATATTCTCTGCATTAATTACCAACAAACACAACATTTAAAAACGTTTTGCTGCGTAAATGTCACGTTTGTTCTAGACAAATTGTTCTTTTTATTCCTTGTAATTAAATAATGAAACGTAATTACAGGAAAAAGAAGAGACTGGCAGATTATAGGGGAAGTAAAAGAAAAAAGTAGTTTATTGATATTGCATATTACTGTAATGTCAGCGTATGTATTTGCTTTATACAAGCATACGGCTCTCTTAATTACAGGAAAATCGTCATCAACTTATAAGCAATTAACATAAGCGCAGCAAATTTCTTTGACATGGAATTAGTTACATAATCAATACTGCTAGCTAGATATACCAATGTTAGTACTGAAATAACCGTGCTATAATAAAAAAAATTGAATATTAATTGCATCTAAGATTTAAATAATTTTTTTGTAAATAGGTAGGGTAAGTAGGTGATGTGAATCATAAGACCCACAGTTCGAATCTCAAAGCCGATTGCTGCCATTTTAACTTTATCCTTATGGTTCTCCCTCGACTAATAACTGCGGGAGGGGGACTTGACGGGGGGTAACTGCACTACACGCCTAAATAAATGTAACTTGCGGAGATCTGCGAAAGCAGAGTGCCATATCCAAAATTGATGCAATTTTTTTCTTGATATCGATTTTACAAAGTTAATTTTGTGCAAAATGGGGGTAAATAGCTCCGTGGTAATGTATGAGACTGTGGATTATAAGATCTTCGGTTTCACTACATAAAATTACCCCTGTGTCTCTTCCACCACTACCATCTTTGGAGGCCGTGATTTGACGGCTGGTAACTGCACCTCACGAACAAAAATATATCATAACACCAAGATCTGCTTTGAGCAGATTGCCACACCAAGAAATGGGTAAATGGCGTGATAATATATTTATTTTGTGCAATTGTTTCATCAAATAACCTGATTTTAGGGATTTTTCTTCGTTTAGCTGTCACGTTTTCCAGTTGTAAGTAAAAGTGATAAACTTATTATAAAAGTGAAATTAAATTAAATTAATTTTTTCTTGTATTAAAAATTTAACAATATACGTATCACATTGACCAATTGTAACCCTAAGGGTTACAATTTGTTCTACGAAATTAAATTAATTAAATATAGTACAACAACATGGTGCGTTATTGTGACGAGCTTTTGTTTTCTTAAAAATACTGAACGCTAAATTAAAAATTCTGTTTTTTTTTTTTGCTGTATTAATAGTTTTTTAGGTAATGGTCTTGTTTTTCTAAAATAATGTGTCAGACAATGTAGGTATATAGACAAAATGTGTTATTATTAGTGGTTTTTCTCAAATAATTTTATTTTAAAATGGTTGTAGGTGAAGAAACGAAACGAAAAAAGTTCCTTAGAATTAACCGAATTGTTCGCTACTGTGTGTATTGTTTAGTAAAAAAATTGTGTTTAGTTTAATTTTTATGACATTTACAGAAAATGCATCTTATATACTCAGCGTACCGAATAATTCGGTAAATTCAACGCTACTTTTTTTTTTTCGTGTACTAGATAACAAGCCTGTCTTTACACTGGAGAAGAGAAATATACAGAATGTTACGGAATGCTTTGGCCAAACTTTAAGGATAGCTTTATTATAAAAAATGCAACAAAAAAGTTCCTGTCATTTTTCGATTTTCTCAATTTTTTTACGTAACATTTACTACAAATTTTGAGAACTGCTAAAATAATTTTTTATTGTATAAACTGTACTTATTATTAGTTATTCTGACAACTTAATGATTGTATAAAGTTGAAGGTTGCTTTAATTTTTAATTTGAAAAATGCCCCAATTTTCAATGGAGAGAAGCAAATTTTCTTGCTACCATCTATTGATGTTTTCATTGAACTATGAGGAAATTCACGTAAGCGAAATACAAACAAAGCACTGTCAAAATTACAGTTCTTATAATGATGTAAATATCAAAAATAAAGTGTGTATGTATGGTGTGCAATAGTGACTCCCGTTATTACTATAAAGAATATATGGCCAGTGTTAAATTTATTAAGTTTCTTAAATAATAAACTTCAAAAATAAAAACATAACCTTGTTAAAACACCATCTCAAACGTCAAAACATGGATGTTTGTATTATGAACTTCCATCTCAAATTTTACCTCATCTTTCTCTTTCTTACCTGTGATGTCAAAATCATAACCCTCCATTGAAGAATTCGTAGACATGTACTTTGTTTACGGTGAGAGCAATTGCAATGCTCGAAATGCAGTCTGAAGACATATCGAAGGTTATTCACACCGTAGGATCATATGTCATTTCGAATTTATTCTAACAATTTATTGGTGCTAAGTAACGTAGCTTAAAATTTTTAGTGGTCATCCATTATTTCAGTAGTTCTCAAAATCTGGTGTAAGTTTAATACATTTATTTTTTAGGAAACTGTTAACCGAAGAGAAAAACGAATCAGAAATTTTTAACTCATTTTTCATTAAGAAGCTAACCGTAAAGTTTGGCCACAGCGTTTACTAACATCCTGTATATTTGTGTAATTAATAGTTTCATATTTGACACAAGTTTGAATGGAGCCGATAATTCAAAATATCTTTATTAAATACAGCACTTTTTTGTGCATTTCCGGTAAAAAATAGGGCACATTACTAGGTTTTGCTAACGTGTAATTTGTTTCTGGTTAAGTATTTGCTAATAAAATAAAAGTTCAGTACCGACTATGGATAAAATGTGTCGGGTAGTGGAATAAAGCAAACATTAGTTATAACTACCAATTACGGCTGAACGTTTTTTACACGTTAAATGTTGCGCGCAAAGAAACGTATGTTGAAATAAACGGTTTTATATTCCTTGTTTGCATTTTGTTATGGAGTACAAATATTTATTAAATTTGTGGTATGATAAAAAGAAAATAAGGAAATTCTAATGGATTTTTCTTCGATAAGGAATTTTAATATAATTTCCGTTGTTGGAGGAAATAGTGTTAAATTTTATTTTTCAAACAAAATGTTATCAGAATTTTTCATGAAAAATTAAAGGACTCAATTTTATCTTGTCGCCGGCGTTATAAACTTTATTTATGTTGTAGTCAATTTTATCTATGTTCATTTTCATTTTACGTTGATGTAAAACATCCTACTTTATTTTTAAAATATGTTCGTGCGTCATTTAATATAAAGTATTACTGTACTTTATGTTTATTATTTTTACAGTCACTTTAGCGAATATATTAACTTAGTTGCCTCTGTTTTTATAGCTTTTTAATACTCTGTGCAGTAATTAAAATAAAATTACATTTTCTGCTAAACGACAATTGGTGGGAAAATAAATTTATAGGTAGATTATGTTCTTTTTAAATGCTTTCCAAGTTTTGAGAGTGGCAGCTTTGCTAATTCAACAGGAGGATCGCGAAAAATTATAAAAATATGGTTTTTCATACAGGGTATTTATTTACATCAATCTTCTTGCACACTGCATAAAATTTGAATTTGAGTGTTTAATAATAATTACACTTGACATATATATTTGACATATACCATAGATGTTTGTTATTTGTTTGTTCTCACAATAACTATAATTATTAAACACATTAGTATGTAAAATCGAGAGGAGTATAAGAAAATAACATTATTAAATGTAACTTTTTTCCTAACTAATTCCTCATTTGAAACATAAACTAAATATATTGTTTTGTGTCCAGTAATTTTTCTTTATTCGGTTTTTAAATTACAGTAGAGCGCCAATAATCCGGACGATCGGTAATCCGGATTCGGTTTTTATATTTAGCTTAGCCTTATTGTACAAAGCAGTATTTTTTCTTTAAATAAAACATGTAAAATTTTATTAATAATGAATAGTTTCATTTATCCGCTCCTCTTCTCTAAACATAGCAGTGATTTATGACCGATTGCAGCTAATATTTTCCGTTGAAGACACCCAAAAAGTATTTTATTGGTTCATTTCGAAAATCCGGACACGTCAAAAATCCGGATGGATCCGGTCCAAATTAATCCGGATTAATGACGCTCTACTGTATACCCAAAATCAACTAAGTTGTACGTATTATCATGAAACTTATAATTTTGAAGTTTCTTTTTTTCGTTCATGAGTTATTGACCATACGACACACATCCATCTATCCACGCACACTGAAGCTATTGGATTGGGAAATAGTCCAAACGGATTCAAGACTCCTGACAATGTGAATTCATGATTATTATAATTTATTATACTTTGTACCATTGCCCTTTTCTTATTAAAGTTTTCATTAGTTTTTTATTATTTTAAAATTAATAAAATACTTTTGAATATATGAGCCCAGAATCATATCATTTGGCTAAACTAAAACTTTCAGAATAACTCAAAAAATTGTTCTGATTCAAAAAGGGAAAATTGTTGCATTCAATTTATTTGTATCATTCTGTTATTTTAAAGCAGAATTCCACACCCATAATGGGTAAAAGGCGTGATGATATATTTATATAATTTTATTTAATTTATTTGTATCTTAGATTTTGTTATTTTTAAGAATATTTTATGGAAAAACAACAACTGAAATAATAACAAATTAGCCTAGCACGCCAGGGGTCGTGGGTTCGAATCCCACTGAAGAGCATGGTCGTTTGTCTTGTTCACATACTTTCATAATCATCCAGTCATGAGGCGGCATATGACCATAGTAGTTAGTCCGCCTCTCATCTTCATAAATAAAAAAAAAAATAACAAATTAGCATGTAAGGTTAAAGCCGGATCACTCGATATTATTAGAGCTCATCAGTGTAGTGTAACCCGGCATCTGCTGTGAGGCAGTGACACCGATTGACTGGCTCAGCGAGATCTGAGATCTCAACAGATTGTATAGAATAGAAAAAAAAATGTTACAAGAAGACAAAATTCTGATACTAAATTTGATTATTTTTCTTTTTTAATTTTAACTTTTATTTAATTATAACAATAAAAGGCCGAATCAAAATATCGACCAATTTTCATATATTCGCGATACTTTTAGTCTTAATTCGATAAAAAATCAGAAGAACAAGTGTAATTGAAATGATCCAATTACATTTGGAAAAATTCATTCCGAAGAGCCACGAATTCCAAAAAGCTATTACTTTTCTTAAAAACAAGAGTCCCCACGTGTTTCGCGAATGTTTTGCACAGGGTTTTAATTGCTCTTTGCAGACGTTGACACACAGAGTGTGTTTGTGCGGTAGGGACGTTGAAATGAAATTCAGAGACAACGACCATCGAAGTTCGTGCGTGGTCGTGCTGTCGCGAATAGTCACAGTACGGACTACAGAGTACTGGTACTGACTCCTGTTGGAGTAAATTGAACTCGTGTAGCATGTAGTGTAGTGAAATTGCTTTTGGCTATTTTACATCAATTAAATTATAACGAGTAAATTGAGCGTATCATGCTCTCACGCCTCGGATTTTCAATTTTGAATATTTGCACATGAGACGTGAAGTGACATTAAATACTAAATAAAATTTTGTAATTCCATTTTATATAATTTTAATTATTGCATCAGTGACTTGCATTAAATACCGAAATTAAGGCCATGCTCTGCAGATAATATGAATTATATATTTATTTGACCAGTAATCTATTTGACCAATAATAAGTAAATATATCATCACGTCATTTACTCGTTTTGAGTGTGGCACTATGATTTCGCAGATCTTTCTGATATATTTTTAAGTGTTAAGTTTGGTTACCAGCCGTCAAGTCACAGCCTCCAAACACAGAGACAAATTTTAAATGGCAACTGTCTACTCTGGGATTCGAATTGAGTATCTCTTAATCCATAGTCAGATGCGTTACCACGGAGCTATTAACTCCATTTAAAATAATCAATATTAAAATTCAAGAATGGTCAGCATAATGAAAGGAATCCATATTAAAACCACGAATGGATATCGTTAATGTTCTTAGACATATGAATTTTTATTGGGATTTTTAACAATTACATTTATACATATTTGACATGTAGAATAGATGTTTCAATTATTTGTTTGTTAGTTGTTAGCAGTAGTAGCTACAACAACATTTCAAATAATATTTTCTATTATTTATATTGTTGGTAACATCTTTTTTTTAAACTATATTTGTAGCTGATTCCATCTTCGAAATAAATTAAATTTATTGTTTTGTGTCAAGTAAATTTCTATTTCCGGATTTAGAATTATAATTAAAATTTCTTTGCATTATCATAAAACTTATAATTATGAAACTTCGGTACTCTTCCTAGAGATGGGCGCGTGAGTGATTTTTGGATCACGGTAACTCTTAACTCCAGGAATCAAAAATATTGTTCACGCACATTCACGATCGAGATGTATAAAAATTTTCACGTTCACGCACGTTGGGTCACGGCGGGTCACGGTTATTTTTCCAAGTCGGTTTAATAAAGCGAATAGTACCTTAATTATTTTTCGTTGGTTTTTTTCTGTGTCGGTTAGGTTTGTCATAGAAGAAGTGTTATCTATAAATTATTTTAGGGCGCTATATATATATTTCTATGTATTATATTCCGTAAGAAAGTAAAATTGATACAAATAATAACTTTAAGGAATAACAACAATATCAGAGGTCGTGGGTTCGAATCCCACTGAAGAGCATGGTCGTTTGTGATGTTCACATAGTGCACAATTCATCCATTCGTGAAACTGCGGCATATAACCAAAGCAGTTAGTCCGCTTTCCATCTTCGCAAAAAAAACCACAATGTTCTTGTAATAATAATTCCTTTTGGCAACGACATGACTGCAAGTGTTTATTCCGGTTCACTCGATAACGCAAGTTAAGCAAGGCTGCTTGCCGTTAGCAGTTGGATGGGTGACCGCTTTGCGAAAACCCATACCAACGAACACTGCATATTACTTTAGTAGTTGAGTCCGCTTTACCAAAAAATAAATAAATAATAATTCCTCTTATTTTTAACTGTATTTTAATCATTTGTTTATGATATTGTTTAACGTCTATTAAGTGACTCTTTATTGACATAAAAATATATTTAATAAATAATAATTAAAAAAATAATAAAAATCATGCGTTACCATGGAAGCTATTTACCCCGACAGTTACCATTTTAACTTTGTGATTCTTCTAACACTAACATATTTGGGAGCATGATTTGACAACTGATAACCCCATTTCACGAGTTAATTATATGTTATTTATAGAGATCTGCGAAAGCAGAGTTCCACACTCAATAATGATGGAGAGGTAAAGAGTAAAATGAAACGTTATTTGATACGTTACGGTTGCATAACGTTGTTAAAAGAAGTGGAATAATTAGCTCCGCGGTAACTCATCGTCCTGTGGAACTCGAGATCCTCAGTTCGATTCGCACAGTCGACAAAGTCACTACTTTTAACTTTTCTCCTGTGGTTCCTGCTCCACTAACATCTTTAGGGATGTGGTTTCACTGCATTGCATGGAGAAAAATAAATCAATAACTGAGATCTGCGAAAGATGAGGATCACACTAAAATGGGTGAATGGTGTAATAATATATATAATGCATATCATATTTGTAGTTCGAAACCTGCTGTTTTGCAATCTGGTGTTTACCAAATTCGTTAAATGTACTACTAGTGTTATTTATAATGACGTATTATAAAAGTCATTAATTATGTACTAATTACGAAGGCCTAGTGTCACTCTAGTTTATAAAATTACCATAAATAGATTATCTTAAACGTGAAAGCATAAAGCTTAAGAATTAGTGATCACAATCATAATTTTGTCGACACCTTGTAATTTACTTGCATTATAAATAAGATTTTGGGAGAACGATTGGATAGATGAACAAGTAAATGGATGGATAACTGATTAATACTAGCAATAGTTATTTGTGTAACTAGAGAAGAAAGCGCTTCTTTTTTCCACTCGAGCTCGCAGTTTGCCTCATGAGCGGAGCGAATGAGACAATACGAGCGAGAGTGGAAGAAGGGCTTTCCTTTCGTGTTAGATACAGCATTGTCTTAACGATATGTTTCTAAAAACGATTAGCTCGGACCTAAAATACACTTTGACAATACGACTGACATTAAAAGTTAGGTTATCAGACGTAGGTGGTGTAGCAATGTTGCAATGAACCAATCTTAAATATTATTTAAAGTTGTCAAATTGTGATTTAATATAGAAAAAGAAATATATAAGACATACTTGTGACAATTTAAAGTATGTACATCACTAAAATAAGGATTTTCAATAAAATTAGGTATTTATTTATAATACAATATATTTTTGTAACTAACAATTATATTGCTACCATTTATACATTTTCCTCTCTAGAGAAGAAAATACTTTTTCCTCACTAGTTCGGGAGAAGAACGGTAGAGTTTCCTGCCATGTCATGAAAAAAAGTATTTATACTATGTGTTATACTAGCAGTGGTTCTTAACCTTTTTGAAGTCAGGGAACACGTTTTATTTTGGGAAAATTTTGCGGAAGCCTAAATTCGTTAGCCATGAAAACAATATCTGTGTCAAAATACCATTTATTAAAATTTAAAACTGCCGATCTCGTGGTATACTGGTTATGTCACCAGTCTAGTACACCAGAGGTCGTGGGTTCGAATCCCACTGAAGAATTTGGTCGTTTGTGTTGTTCACATAAATTCACCATAATTCTCTCATTAAACTGCATAGTACCAAACGTAGATAATCCGCTTACTATCTTCATAAAAAAATTATATACAGGTTGTTGAATCAAACAAGAAAGGACACACCATAGCGTTTTTGACATGTTCAATTATTGGCTTCCCTAATTATTTTACACCTAAAAGTTAAATAGTTTGTTGTAGAAGAATAATTTCTGCATTTATTGACACTAATATTTACAATTTTTCTGTACCTAAAACCAAAAAATTTCTATTGCTTGAATTATTTTTTTTTAATAAGGGCTCAAAAAAATTATTTTTTACAAAAGAAATATTCATATATTTAAAATACTGATTTTTTAGCACACTTGTGCTATATAAATTTTTTTCTTAAAATAAAAAAAAATATTTTTTAAAGTTTTGTTCACTATTGGGAACATTATGAACAAATTAAACTTACAATAGAACTTTGGTCTATTGGGTCGTCTTTGCGTACTATACAAAATTGTTTCATAAACAACCTCTTCTAGAAAAACATCAGAAATTTTGTAAAAGTGTATTTTGCTATAATATATCAGCAGGTAATAAGCTGCTTCCTTCAAATTTTACATTTTCTATCTCAGTTTCTGTAATTATCCTTTTTCCACTTCAACTTTTTTTTTATGTTGGTCACATTGGGAGGAATGACCTAATTGGCAATTGACAAAGTGTATATAATGTTCCCAAATGGTTACAACATGATTGCCATGAATGTAAACTGCATAAGAAAAGAAAAGAAGAATTTTAAATTTTATGTTCCCGTTCGGGAACAGTATGCAATAGAGGGTTAATTGGCAATTTTCTTAAATTCATCAATCTAGGTGCTACTACTTTGCTTCGCGGAACACTAACAAGTCCGAGGAACACCGGTTAAGAACCACTGTACTAGAGCTTTAGGCGAGTGACATACTACAGCTAAATATATCTACCACCTGTCAAATCATGACACCCACAGATATTTGCGGATGATAGTTCACAACTAGAAGGATGAATTTCATGCAGAATTTCAAGCTACTGGATTATATCACGGTATTCGGCAGCTCAACAGCCAATGCCGCAAATATTAAATTATTCACTATGTAGAATTGTTTTAAGCACCAGTGTACAGTTGACAGCTTGGTGCGTTACTTGATGGGTTGTGGCCTGGAAAACCCAGGATCTATCCCAAGCAAGTCAAAAATACTCCGATGGCGTATTAAGTTATTAGACATCGTATCATCACCTATTTTTTTCCAATTTGTGTGTGGCACCCTACTTAAATAAATATATCATTACGCCTTTTACCCATTGTGGGTGTGACACTCTGTTTATGCAGATCTTGGTTGCTGATATATTTTTGCGTATGAAATGCGGTTACCAGCCGTCAAGCTATAGCCCCCAAAGTTGTTAGTGGAGCAGGAACCATAGGAGTAAATTTATATTCAATTGTCGGCTGTGGGATCTGAACTGAGGATCTCACGATCCACAGTCCGATGTGTTACCATAAAGCTATGAAAGGTGTAAAGTAAAGTAATAATTTAAAGCTCTATGATCTCTGTTATTTCTTCTTCATTCACATGTATTGCCTCATTTTACGTAGTATTATACGACATTGTTTATAATATGTAAGTTTCCTCTCTGAGTCTTGTATTAACATAAAAACAATTTCTGGATTGCAGTAACCAATAATTATTTCAAGTAAATTCTTCATTTTGTTTATTTTAAGTCGAATGTTCGTTTTTAATAATTTATTATGTTAATGATTGTGAGCATAAATGAAGTATGGAAAGGTTTAAATCTGTTTTTGAATGTCGATAAATGATTTGGTGACTGATTGCAATGTTTCAGTGTATGGTGTGAGACTGGAACAAGTGAATGAATTTGTATATTTGGGTAGTATGTTCTCGAGCGATGAACATATTGACCGGGAGATTGAAAGGCGAGTGTCTGCAGGGTGCAAGGTATTGGGTGCTTTGTGTACATTTGCTCAAAAACGTGAATGTATCTATAGATGCTCGCTGGAGTGTTTATAATGGTGTGTTAGTGTCTACATTGATGTATGGTTCTAAATGTTGGGTGTGGATGAAGAAGAATGAACGACGTGTAACTGCTGTAGAATTGAGATATTTGAGAGGAGTCTGTGGGTATACGAGACGTGATTGTATACGGAATATATTGCTGTATGATGAGTGTGAGATTGAGAAGAATGTTGTTAAGAAAGTGGGAGTGAGTCAGTTGAGGTGGTTTGGACATGTTGAGCGAATGTTGAATCAAAGGTTGGTGAAACTAATATATGTTGGTGATATTGAAGGTGAACTTGTTGCATGAACGAATGATACCGAGTGTGAGGAATAAACGAGCATGTATGAATAGCATTATGAATGTGGACGAGGTGAAAGTGGTGTGTCAGGATAGCAATATTCGGAGGAGATTGGTTGATTGTGTTTCTGGGTTCGTGCTACCCCACTAAGTGGGATATAGTGTATGTATGTATGTATTATTTTAAAATGTTAAGAAATATAACAAATTTTAATTTTTGATATTTAAATCCTGATGAAATCAATGTGGGGTAGAAACCAGTTAATGATGAATTTTTTTTTATAACACTGATTGCAATCCAGAAATTGCTTTCATTTTGATATTGTTCATGTACAATATGATTGATATTGATATGCAGCAAATAATTAAAACTCGAGAACGCGAACGTTGAAGCGGCTTAAATTTCTTTTAAATTTACGCTCACTTATTAAGTACCGCTGAAATTAACAGGAAACAATTAGGAAAATAGCTCCGTGGTAACGCATGGGACAGTAGATCATGAGATCCTCAGTTCAAATCTCACAGCCGTCAGTTGCCATTTTAACTTTACCCCTGTTGTTTCCCTAAATTGCAAGGGGCATGATTTGACAGTTGGTAACCGTACTTCATGCATAAAATATAACATTTACCAAGATCTGTGTAAATAGAGTGTCACACTCTTTCTTCTATTTCTTAATTTATGAAACCTAAACTACTTTACTATTGACTTTGCCATTTAATTTAACACAACCCTTACAAATATGCGCAGGAGGTAAAAATTCCTATAAAATTAATAATGTAATTTGTATTAATTTATATATTGTATCAGCTTTTCAGCCCAATAAAACAGCTTTATTATTATTATTACTGGCATTATTGCGGTCATGATTTAATGGCTGGCAACCGCACTTAAAACTTGAAATTATTTGAATATTGTTTACGCAGGATTGTATCAGTTGTTAAATAGTAAATTATGAATTTGACAATTCGTCCCCGGGCTCCGTGGGCTATTGCGTCTACTCGTAAGCATTTTATATGTACGTGCATACTTCTACTTGTTAGAAAGGTAGCAAGGTACGTTTATATAAAATAAAATACGTCTAGGGTACAATATTTTTCCCTTAAAGGAACATCTTTTCTCCTTTTTTAGGTAAAAAATTCCCTTTCTCCCCTGAATTATGAATCACAATACGCTGCAGTGGCAGTGTACACTTATCCAAATAAAGAAGCAGAGTAGCAGAGGTAAAGGTTCTTGGTCCTTCTTGGTGCTTGGCAGCTTGGCAGCTTGGCGAAGCCTTTGCAGCCAGTAACATAAAGTGGAAATTTGCGTGAATAGTTCAGTTCAGGTTCCATTTGGGTGAAGTGTACATTCACTGGCAGTGACTCGTGAGATAATATCATTTCAGTGATCTACGGATTTTCCGGGAAATTCCTCTAGGAAACGTAGCCAACAACAGTTTGAAAGTTTGTACTGCCTGTCTTGAGGCTGGCAAGCTAATTAACAATTTACAACGAAACTAAACAACAAGGATACGGTAAAATATTTAACTTGCATTATACAGTAACAGCGGCGTGGCAGTCAAGCCGTTTCAATAATGATAAGCTGTAGACACCTTGCCGTTTTCACTTTAATTATGCCGAACTTAACTATTTCCTTCTTGATGATACCGTGAATGTGTATCGTGCAAATTTCATACTCCACCACCTAACAGCTCACAGCTACGCCTAACCGTAACATGCTTTATTACAATATAAGATGAATAACGTACGGTACAAAACATAATTTATCGCACATTCTACCGTCAACTCACGAAAAAATGCTAATTAAATACATTATTACACGTCAGATTTATAAAAAGCTGCTCTTGTCTTCCTCTGACCTGATGATTTTCAAATTCAAATAAAAACAGAATACTAACAATTAAATATCAATTTATAAACTCTTATCTGTCAATCTTAAGCAATACTGTTTGTCTTTTTTGTTTTTATATTTTCTACAGCCCTCTATAAACAGTTTTAAGACAAAAATGTATTATATAATGACAATCTTAGGCTCATCAAAACAGTTTTTCATTTTAAACATTTTTTATACTTACACATCTGTTCTAATTTTAATAAGACAAATTATCGTCATATGTAAATTTTACCATCGTGTTCATAAAAATATTTAAATAATATTACGTTTGACAGGTAGCGCTAAAGTCGGATTACTCAATAACGCAAGTTAAGCAATGCTGCCCGCGGTTATTAGTTGGATGGGTGACCGCTTTGCGAAAACCTATACCAGCGGATACTGCGTGCCGCTGTTACACAACGAGCAGTTGAGACCGCTTAAAAAAATATTACGCTTTTTACCCGTTTTGGGAGTGGCACGCAGATCTCGATAAGTAATATATATCTTTTTGTACGTGAAGTGTGAATACCAGCTTTCAAGTCACGCTCCCCATACATATTAGTGGAAGGAAAACCATAGGGATACAAATAAAAGTGGCACTTGTCGGCTTTGGGATTCGAACTAAGGATCTGACGATTCACAATTTGATGCGTTACCAAAGAGCTATTTACTCCAATATAAATATACCATCATGGCATTTACCAATTTTTGGTGTGGCCATTCTGCCGTCACAGATATCGTAAGTGATATATTTTTACGCCTGAAATTCGTTTACTAGCTGGAAAGTCAATGCCCCCAAAGATGTTAGTGAAAAGGGAAATTAAAATGACAACAGTCGGCTTTGGGATTCATAACTGAATATATAAATATAAATTAACATTTGTAATAAAAATTTAGGAAATCTATTGTAGATAAATTAATGCAGGAACAGAAATTCGAACGTACGCACAATACACGGCGCGAGTAACGAAAGATTGCCTATTGAGAATTATAAAAGATTAGCAGTATGATCCAATATATACCTCAGCCTATTTCTGAGTATCTTAATCGCCCAAGAACTAACAGATATGACAAGAGGCCAATTAAAGGCAGCTCAACAGAATCTTTATACGAAAGAACGATGCTAATAGCACCACCAGAAGAGAATGATCCAAAATAAACGCATTGAATAATATAAATCGGACTAAAATAGGATTTTAGAACATTTCAGGATTACAAATATAGCAGAGCCGATGCTAATAAACAGTCTATTGTAATACAAGTGAAGATAGGGTTTCATTTTAAAACGCGTATGTTATATACTACATTTTTAGCATTCAATGTGAGGATTAAATTTTTTCAACGTTCTTGCTATACTGTACAAATAAATTAATTAATAACAGATTAATTAATGTATATGTTACTGCAAAAGTCCGAATTACGGTAAATCCTAGGATTTTCCAGTAAAACCTAAGATTTAACAACTCTTAAGGGTAACAGTCCAACAGTTCTGTGATCATCGTTCATTTCATATTTTTCCTACTCTTCCCATGTTAAAGTTTAGGATTTACCTTAAAAACACGGTAAATAACCAAACCTGTCAAACCCCATAAATTGGTTAATCTGAAGTTTTTATCAGTAAATCATTACATTTACCAACTCATGTTTGTTAATCCTAAGAATTACTGGTAAAACATTAGATTAACCAATATACGAGCTTTTACAGTAACATATATACATCAGAGGAGAATTTGTAAATGTACCGCATAGACAACATTATTCGTCCATCTCTAGTGATGGAATTAATTCGCTTGCATTACTTATGAGAAAAACACAAATTGAATGCGGGAAATATCATTTTCGCAAGTGATGTTAAAAAATCTGTATATGGTTATGAACTGGGAAGAAATTATTTGTTAATGTATCTTCTTGTGGGTGCACCCCGATGCATTAGTAAAAAGATATACTTATACTATATAGTTTGCTCTTTAATTTCTTGACTTTTTAACACTATAGTGATTGTTATGTTAGATGTGTTATGTTCTAACAATACCAATACACAATGCAGGAAAGATTTCAGTAAATATTTAATACCTAAGGTGCATTGTAATTCTGGTAAGTACTCGACACAAGAATGAAGCTTAGCAATCTTATTGAGCGTCCTGAATTCTACGGTTTAACTGGAACTTTATTGCTCACTGGCCAGTTAAACAGTGGAATAATGCAGGTTCGGCAAAATTATTAAGTTTAATTGGGGTAGCGAATATTGAGCAGGATTACCATATACCACGGGTATTAATATCTGGTGTGATGAAACATTTAAGATAATATATTTTTCTGAATTAAGGTGATTCAGAACTAGTGTAACAAACTTTAGCAGCTTATTCCTGAAGTAGAGCCAAAAATGTCATATGAAAACACGTCCTATTCCTTTTATAGTTATCAAAATACAAGAGGTTGAAATTTTACAAATAACACGGAATTTTCTAATTATTTAATCTAGAAACTTTTATAGAAAAGTGAAACCGTTATTGTCTTAATTAATTAATTAATTAATTTTATTTATTAATATTAACGAATACGCACAAAAAAACGTAAGATGATACAATTAAATTGACAAATAAATAAATTCGAAACCCAGAACAACATAACAAAGCAATAGTTTAATACAATCTGGCCTATTCTCCAACGAAGTTGCTACCGTAACAACTTGCTAATTATGACAAAAATGATAAATGACTATTCTATGAAACTCTTGTTTCCCGAAAGTATCTTGTTTTCCGAAAGTATCTTGACAAAAAAATTAGAAAATTACGAGTTATTAATAAAACTTCAACCTCTTGTATTTTGGTAACTAGAAGAAATAGGACATGAGTTCATATGACATTTTTGGCGTAAAATAACCTCAGGAATAAACTGTTCAAGTTTGTTACACTAGTCCTGAATCACCTTGTATTCGGTAATATTGAAAAAATATGTTACAAAATATATTACATTATATTCTGTGTGGTTCTTTATAATGATATAAATCTATTTATTTTTTATTGTGTGTTTCACAAATTGAAGAAGAACGCCTAGTCTAGGTTATTTTCTTATTAGTTTGTTAGAGTTGCCATGGGAATCTTATTTTCATAGATTTCCATTAATTCCTTGAATATAGAGTTAGTAGAACTATCAGCATCATCCACTTTTTAAAACTACATCACAATTTGGTGTAATCACGGTTGATCTGTTTACTTATGATTTTTTGGCTACCATTTCTTTGTTGTGAGCTGTGTAAACTAGTTCTATTCGTAAACGGTTTCTTTTATAATTCTGAATATTACTGACAAAATAACAACAAAACAATCTCAAGCAATTAATATTTCTATTTCTACATATCCCAACATACCCAATATAGTTATCATCACAGAGTTCAAAATTAAATTATAGTTGATAAATAAATAAATGATCCATTTTGGATGTGGCACTCTGCTTTCGTAGATCTCGATAAGTAATTTTTTTTACGCTTGAAATGCAGTTACTTGCCGACAAGTCAAGACTGGAGTGGAGTAGAGTAATAATGGTACCTTTCGGCAGTGGGATTCGAACTGAGGATCTCATGATCCACAGTCCAATGCGTTTACTGAGACATATTTAAAAAACCTTAACGCCACGTACACACAAAGAAATCACCGCGAAAATAGTGAAATAGTATTGTAGGGACCCTAAACCGTATTCATTTTAATCGAACTTTTTGACTCGATACAATACCTTCCTTAGAAATACGAGAAATTTCTGATAATCATGTATTGATAATTGGACGTCAATATATTGCCTTCGGCTAAGAAATTTTTCAAAACCAATACAGAACTTTTATCAATCTGCTGGTTCCGAATCCGATATATCTTAGATATTACGAATCACCCGAGTGTGAAGAATAGAAGTGCTTAAATCGAACTATGGATGTGGAAGTAGTATGTCGGGATAATAATGTTTGTTAGGAAATTGATTGTTGTTTGAATTTGTGCTACCCCACTTTGTAGGATATAGCGTGATATATACAAATTTGCATTTGAAATATTAGACACTCTTACAATGAGTGGGGATTTGTGAAATCAAAATTCTGTACCACATATTTCATCAGTTGCGGCAATAACTCAAGTACCCGAAAATAAACATCGTAATTTCGGTACAAGAAACGCGAATTGCTTATTTCGCGAGAACAAATCAAGGATCAAGCAGTATTTCAAAAATTAATTTACTCGAAACCAGAAACGATAATTAAACTCGTAAAATGCAAGAAAGCTTAAATGAAAACAAAGTTTCGGGGGTAAAAAACGGTGCATTTGCAAATACAGAAATCGATTGTATCGGTTCGAGGAGCATAATAAATTATTAACATTATAATGTGTTTATAGTTATTGAAGTTCCGAGCCGGAGCAGCAAGTTTTTTCAACCTCGACATGAATTATACAAACTTTTCATTCATAACAATAAACTTACTGCAAACTTTGCTTCTCTGACTCACCTTTTTCTTTTCTTTTCTTCGAAATTTTTTACGTATATTATTTCTAAATTTTTAAAGAGGAAAAATTTATTTCATATAAAAAAGGGGTTGACCTATCAAAACTTTCACGCCGTAAATTTAACGAGTGTAATAATATAGTGCTGTATAAATTAAAAATGAATTAAAATAAACCGGAAAATTGTGAATGCATTTTTAATACAAATAAGTCAATATTTAATAAAACAAATTATGATATGATTGATATTAATTAAAATGTGTTTAACATTGTTGCTATATACAAAATTTAATTCTATTTCCAATAAATAAATGTAGCGTTATCGGTTGATAATTAACAATATTTCAGGCCAGTATTCGCAAAAATTCCAATAGAGGACTTATATTTAGTTTTGGCCGCTGTGCATACCCATTCTTGGGTTTGTGCATGGTTAAATTTTCTGTTTTTATTGCGGCTACCAGATTTATCTTAACACTATTATTTGGTACAAAAATTTGAAAAGAAGGCATACATTTATTTGTGGGTCGTTATTTAACACATTTTTGGGTGTTTATGTTTAATGTGGTTTCCAGTCGTCAAGTCCTGATTCCCAAATATGTTAGTAGTGGTGGGATATAATATACTTTGAACGCTAGGTTTCCAAATTATCAAGAGATGGCGCTGATCACAATTCACGAAAGGTACATGTCAAAATAATTTTGTATGATATCTTATGATGGCGAATGAGTACTTAAGTTGGTAGTTTGCTTTTATTGGCAGCAGAGCTGTTGCCATTGCCATATACAAAATTTTCCTGTTTTTCTGGTTATTTTTTTTTTTTTTTTTTTTGAGAAAATTCAATCTTAACCTATAATCTACAAATACAATGTACCTTTCATTTTTACATCTTAATTAAATAATACGGCTTACAAATGTAATACTTACTTTGGAATACTCTTAAAATAAGTACTAATGTTATTAATTTTAAATAAATAACAATTAATTTCAAAATACTGTAACGTTCGTGGGTTTTAAAAGTATTTCAGTTCACTAACTGACTGACTGACTGCTCCCGGTGATTCGCTCTTTTATATTGCTTTTCTTGTTTCGAGAAGCTTCGGGAATATTCTCTATTGTGACGCTAGCGGTCTAGTTCAAACAAGTCACCGCTGCGTCTATTTTTAAACGGCGGCGTAAGCCGACAAGATTCAACTTGAATGTATGTACCTTATGGTTAGTTCAGCTTTCTACCACTAGTTAGCGTATTTTAATTTTGGATGCCTAATACCTATTTGTCACAAGAATTTTAAGAGAAGGCATACAATTATTTTTGGCTAAGCATTTATGTCAATTTCTGGGTTTCTGTGTTTAGTGCGGCTACCAGTCGTCAAGTCCCGATCCCAGAAGATGTTAGTGTTAGAATATATTTCGAATACAATATCTGTTTATTGGTTATATTACCTTTATATTATTAATTTGTCATACAAAATTCAACATTTATTTTTGGGTCACTATTTACACCAATTATTGGGTGTCTGTGTTTAGTGAGGCTACCAGACGTTAAGTCGAAATCCCCGATTATGTTAGTGGTGGAATATATTTCGAATGCAATATCGAATTATTTGTTATTACCTTTTTTATATATAATTTGTTATAAAAATTTCAACAAGAAGCATACATTTATTTTTGGGTGAGGATTTATACCAATTATTGGGTATCTGCGTTCAGTGTAGCAACCAGTCGTCAAGTTCCGAGCCCCAAAGATGTTACTAATGTGCTACACTTATACCCAATATACAGGATGTTTCCTGAATTCTTCTCACTCCATTAATTTTCAAAAAAAAAAAATAATAACTCCGTTATTTTAAATAATATCGCTGAACATTATTTGAAATTAATTGATTATAATAATGTATAATTAATTCAAGAAACACCCTGTATAAATAAATTATTATATCATCACGACATTTACATATTTTTGGATGTGACACATTGCTCAAAGCAGATCTCAGTATTACGATATATTTTTGAGCGTGAAGTGCGGTTACCAGCCGTCAAATCATGGCCTCTAAGGTAGTGGGGGAGGAGCCACAGGGGTAATTTTATGTGGTGAAGTTTTTCGAAAATTTGTCGGCTGTGAGGCTCGAACCGAGAATCTTATGATCCAAAGTCCGATGCATTACCACGTAGCAATATGTTACCTTAATATTATTATTATTTATTTCTAGATCGCTATTTGTACCCAGTATTGGGTGTTTGTGTTTAGTGCGGCTACCAGTCGTAAATATGTGAGTAGAGAAATATAATCCGATCCCAACATGTATTTATTAGTCACCTAAATACGATTATTTATCCTATCAACGAAGAATTTTTATGGATATATGTGTTATATGGTATTCGTTCGAAGCGCGAACATAAATACAAAAATGTAATAAATGAGGAAATATTATTTATCTTTGTCTAAGTCATTAGGTATAATGCGAAACATATTACAATTCCGAGCCCTATAAAAGTCAACACGAAAAGAAACAACACGGAACGATGTATAGATATGTCGCGAATTCTTTTCATTTAAGTGTTCAAGATATATTGCTATTATCTTGCTTTTATTGTTTTTTGTCTTTGGATATATCCCAAAATAGAAATGATTATTTTATGCCATAGTTTTACACGACGAAATATGGTAGGTACGATAAATCAGGGCGTCCAAAACATAGGGTCAATCACGACTAAACGATCAATCTTGATTTTTATTTTTTAAGGATACGTTTTCTTCTATCCAATCAATCTAAATTATCTATAGGATTTAAAGTTAGAAGATGGCAGGATTTAGGACTAAACGAATTTTCTACGGCGGTGGAAGTTTTATTCCGCAAACACGGTACTTACTAGCAGAGAATTTTAGAAACTGTTTAAAATGGAGGGCGACACAAATAAATTTTACATCTTTTCTTTTTCATTGGCTCACCACTACGACCTCGAGAAACGTGACAGATATAAACTCAACTTAATTAACAAATTAAGACAACGAAGTTTGTAACGAAATTTTGACATTTAAAATATTTATAAACATGTTTATAAAAAAAATAGACCTTAATTTAATTCAAATCGATGAAATATTTATAGTTTACGAGAAATTAACTATTAAAAATGGAAGGGAGGATACATGACGCTATTTTGGTAATAGAAAGATGCCTCACTGGCGATCTCCATTATCCTTTATTGTAAAATTTGTGCGATCTGTCACTCTCATTTAGCTTTATATTAGTTCCATTTTATGTATATATAATCTATCACATTTGAGGCCGATAACCTGACAAACTTTGGGTACCCAAACTCATAATACTTTAATCAGTGTTGCCAAATATAGGCGGCAAAAGACAACTAAAGTCAGTCAATCGGGTCAGTCTTGAAACTTAAATAATTAAAAATATGGTAAGATAGAGATATTTGAAGAAAAAGAGATACAAATATCACCTGTGGTAGGTATGTTTCTTTGCTTTATATTACGATATAAATAATTTTAATTGTACTTTATATGCCGGAAGTTTTTTTGTTTTTCAGTGTACATAGGGATGAGTCATTAGCATAGTTACAGTCAAAATAATTGACAGCAATGTATTAAAGCGTTGTTTTTATGAGTAGCGATAACTTACAGTAATTAAAAATAATAATTCCTATCAATTTAATGTAATTTTTTAAATTACTATTAAGCAGTCTCAACTACTGAGGTTATATGCCGCCTTGGAACCTCGTTTTCGGTAGTGTCCATCCAACTACTAACCGTGGGCAGCATTGCTTAACTTGCGTTATCGCGTGATCCGGCTTTTACGCTACCTGCCAAGCCGTTGCCTTTACTGTAATTAAAACAAATTTCTTATTTGTCTAAACTTGCATTGTTTGTTTCATTATTATTAACTATTATTAATAATTAATTTAAATTATCCTTATGTTTATTCATAAAAACAACGCGTTAATATATTGCTGTCAATCACATTAACTGTAATTAACAAGATGATTTTCATCTGCTACGATGTAAACTTTTGTTATCTTGAGCTATTTTTAGAAACGATAGTTCAGGTGCGATGACACCCCTCTGCATCCCCTAAGACAGACGACCCCTGAAATTCTATTAGGTGTCTGAAAAGGCAGTTCTTCGTTGACCGTGGTTAGATATAGTATAAAATGTACCCGTGCTACGTAAAAATGTATTTTTACGTAGTTTTAAATTAATTAAATAGTTTAATATATTATATAAGTTAGTACAACGATAAATTAGTTTTAATAAGTGTTTAAATTTTAATAAAGCAATTTTTACATGTTTTTAGAGTGTTTGAGTGTCAGATTGAACAGCTCTCATTTTATCCGCTCCCAATTTAACCATGAGTGGTTTTTCCCATTTCCTTTAATAAAGTTTCCTCTTTTTTGCCATCCCTTACCATTCATTCGCCTCTCATTTTGCTACAGTAAACTCATAAAAAAAAACTCTCGGTATTTCTAAACTATAGGTGTCGACATCTGCCAAACGTCAGCTTCAAATAAAATAAATAAATAAATAATAAATATATCATCACGCCTTTTACCCATTCTGGGTGTGGCACTCTGCTTACGCAGATCTCGGTAAGTGATATATTATTTTCGTATGAAGTGCGGTTACCAGCCGTCAAATCATAGCCCCCAAAGATGTTAGTGGAGGGGGAACCACAGGGGTAAATCTAAATTGGTAACTTTCGGCAGTGGGATTCGAACTGAGGATCTCACGATCCACAGTCCGACACGTTACCACGGAGCTATTTACCCCACGTCAGCTTCAAAGAGCTAAGAATTTCCTCAAATTATACTCTACCAATTTGACATAAAGAAAATTGCGTGACTTGCTATAAATTTGACTTTAAATTGAAAATACTATAAAATTATAAGATAATATGCAATTTTTATTATAATTATGAGATAACATGAGTATATGACTACATATTTTGTGTGATACAATCAGTGTTGTGACAGGTTATTTTAAAAAAAATGATCTAGATAAAGAACAAGATCTTTACATTTAAAATGATTTAGATCAGATAATAGATCAATTTTTACTATCGGATCTATTTTTTTAGATCAGATCAGGAATAAAAGATCAGTAATATTTTTACAAATTTTTTTATTCTTAGTAAGAAAATAGAACAAAAAATTTGAAGTTTAAGTTACGTATATAAAAGAAGGTAAGTAAGGAAAAAGTGATAACCAGTGTTGCCAGAGATAGCAGAACTTCGCTAAAATCTTATAATTTAGCAATAAAAAGATTGGTAGCGGCAAGTAGCGGAATTTTTAGTAGAATTTGACAAGTCTACGCTGGCAACACTGGCTGATAACTTGCAGTATGCAGAAAAATATATTTTTTAAGATCATAGATGTTATTCTTTTTTATCTAGATCAAGATCAAGATCAGAAAACATAAAACGATCTCGATCAGATTAAAGATCTTATGAGCACTGATCTAGATCATTTGATCTAGATCAGCCACAACACTGGATACAATAATAAGTATATATATATATATATATATATATATATATATATATATATATATAAAGATAAGTAATTGTTGTTTTTTATTACACATTGTTTTCTTAGATTGTGTTCGTGAAATGCAGTTACCAGTTGTCAAATTATATTGCAAATATATTAGTGAAGAGAAATAAGTTTTATATGTTGCTGGTTTTGACTACCCTGGGTAAAAAAATGAACACAAAGAACTCATTAAATATTTAAACAAAAAAAAAGGAAAAGAAATTTAATAAATATATTATGCTCGGAGATCGAGAGAAATGTGGGTGTATTCTAATTTATGAACGAAATTACGTTATGTTTGGAAAAATTTAAATTACAGTCGATTAAGTCGAGGTTTCCTATAAAAAGAACTGTTTAATATTTTCTCATTTCCAATAAATCATTCTTAAAAGTATCTTGTATAATGAGGAACTAATTTTATGGATTAATTGTATAGCAGCATCAATTAAACAAGATTTACAGTGTTATTACAATTACCCGTAAGCGGAAAAGTTCATTGCAGAAATTAATTTAGTCTTACATTTTCTTCTCGTACCACTAAACACATTAATGGCCATTATAAGTAAATTGATTTTTAACTTTAATAAATTGCGAAAAACCGCAACTATTTTGTGGCACTCCGCGGAAGAAGAGCTAAAAAGCAAAAAAGGGCCACTGTAGACATTTTAATCCCGATATTTCAAGGTCAATGAACGGATTAAAAGCAGTTTAAGTTTAAAGTAACGCCATTGCATTGACTGTTTTACTGCTTCTTTTGTGAAGCATTACATGCTATCTTCGCTGTTGATCTTTACGGTAAATTTGTTCAGCTATTTTAGACACAAATAACTTGAACATTACATCCAGATAAAGCAGTATTTTTAGCGCAATTACTAGATGAAATTAGTTCAAATTCGTTTGTATAAAAACATTTTTTATTGATTGCACTCTATAGCTATACACTGAATTAATATTATTAAATAAACAAAATTGTGTATTTTATATCAAAAGGTAAATATTTTTGTTCAAAAACTGATAAAACAAATTTATATGTTCATTTCCAATTTGTGAAATGGAATTATTTTAAAATTAAATTTGCATTTTATTACAGTTGTAAATTTATACATTGTAGATAAAAATATTTCAGTAAATATTTAAACTTCTCCAACCATAAAACCATCGTTCGGTGTCACGATTTAACAGCCGGTAAACACATTTTATAATTTATACATATTTCAAATTAAATCTTATTGATTAGGGCTGCCAATTGGATCCAGATTTTATATGTATTCGGATATCCGGATTACTCATATCCGAATCTACGGATATCAAAACCGGATTTTACTAACATTATGTACCAAAATGTCAATTAATTGACTAATTAGAATTTGGTTTTACGAAGATGGGAAGCGTCATATGCCGGCTCATGAGTAGATGATTATGAATTTTATGAACACAAACGACCATGCTCTTCAGATGGATTCGAACCCACGACCTCGGATGTGGTAGGCTAGTGACATAGTCACTACACCACACGGATCTTATAATTATCCGGATACACAAATGTACGGATCTGACATCGTAACGTTAATGGTACATAAGAAAACTATTGGTATAAACAACTATGAATATACGAATGGAATAGTTGTTTTTGTACATTCTTGAGTAAGATCTATTTGAAAATGTTTATTTATTTATAAATTAACAATTTCCTTCATATAAATTACGATACGGATATAAATAACTACTAATAAGCAAAATTAAATTAAATATATTTCAAAGTTGTTCATTGTACACTATAAAATATTTAAAATTTCTTTGCTACATTTTTATATAAAATATATAAAATTTTCTACTTAACTGTTAATATGTTATAAGTACGGTAACATAACATATACTTGTTATAGGTATATACCAGGTCCAAGACCAATGTGACATACCAACAATATAATTTTAAGCTCTTTCAAGAGATGTCCGACATGGTATATTTATATTACGTTATTAGTATGTATACAAATGATATACTACTTAGGTTTCAGAAATTACATACCAGATACATCAATATTAGAAGTGTGTTTACTGGGATACTTATAGTAGAAATGCAGTACCAGCTGTCAAATAATGACCACACGCGTTGAAGGGGAGCAGGAATCATATTATCTGAAAAGTTATTTTTATGTGTCAGCTGTAAATAACTGAGGGTTCTACAATACGATGTTGTACATCTTAGAAATATCTTCTATTGTTTCATTGAAAATTAATAACAAAAAATTACTTTTCTGGCTGTTACAGTATCAAAAAGAGGGTATAAGTATATTAAAACATTAGATATAATTACACAACATAAACTGAAAAGCTTTGGTGGAAATGTAGATGTGATATTAAACTAATATCAGTAGTTTGAAATAGTTAAATCCATAATAATTTAGAGGCAAATAACAAAGAACAAAGTGACGGTGTCCGTGATTTTCAACTGGGATATTTCGAAATCATGTAGTGGAACCAATATTGCTATATGCAGGTCTATTTATTGGTATAAATTTATCTATGCATTGGCCTGATAACCTAATGTTTACACTAATTGAACTAAATATTTGATCGCTATTTAGTGCCTGGTTCATGAGTTCAGCTGTCAGCAAATCAAATGATTTTGGCTTTAATGTTTCAGCTACGGTTCAGCGGCAAAACGAAGATTAATTGCGACATTTTATTTGAAGATAATTTAACTAAGTTTGCATAAAAATTCGCTAGAAATATCTTTATCTCTAAGAGAAATATTTATATTTACTCTTTGTAAATACGCTCAACAATTTCATAATTACAAAGTAATGGAATGATACGAGCAAGGATACTGTTAATATATTTTTTGCAGAATTTTAAATTCTAATAATAACTTGTACATGAAGAGTCTGGTTGTAATAATATTGTTGGAAAATAAATAAAATAAAAATAAACAGAGAAAATAAAGTACGTATGTTAATTTTTGAAAGGAGTAATTTTACTAGCACTATATCAATTACAGAGGTCATTTTTATGTAGAGAAGCTACTTACCTTTTGTTTAGAAACATTTGACAGAGAAAAATTGTTATTACCACCCACAAATACTACATGGCGTATAAAATAAATTAAAAACCTTTATTAAGGCAATAATAAAATGTACTTCAGAAATCAATTTAGTCGGTGTCAGACATTTTTAATTCACTTTTGGCATCACTCTGTCCATGAAGAATAAATAAATATATCATCACGCCATTTACTTATTTATTGAGTGTGGTACTCGGCTTATGCGTGAAATGCGGTTACCAGCCGTTAGGTCACGGCTTCCATAGATAGAACATATGGCTAGAAAATTTGAAATATTGAAAAATTTGAAATTACAACTTTTGAAATATTTCAGTTTTGTACTGAAACTGTATTTTATTTTAATCGAATATTAGTATTAGTAAAAGTACATGATTTTACGACACTTTTTGCATTCCATTTTTTCACTGAATTTTTTTCTGCAGTGTTTTTTCAACTGACAACTTTTTCCTATAGTTCTTTTTCCACTAATTTCTTTTTCCATTTCAAAAATTTTGAAGTTGGACATTTGTTCGAGCAAATTTGAAAACATGAATATTCAACTGACAAAAGCATATTACCTATGGGTAAGATTATTTCGCTCGCTCTTTTAATAAACAAACCCTAAGCCTACACAACTCACGCTCGACAAACTCGAACCACAGTACTCATTTTTAATGGAAATTATCTGTAGATAAACTCGCTTCGCTCGCACTTTTAACACACAAACCCTAAGCCTATGCAACTCACTCTCGGCAAACTCGAATTACAGTACTTACTCATTTTTAATGAAAAATGTTTAAAAGAGGAGAACCAAATTACTGAGAGTATCTCCGTGTCATTGTCCAGAAATAGGAAAAATTTAGGGAAAAAATGGTCGGTGGAAAACATGGTTAGTGGAAATAATGAAGTGGAAATTGAAAAATGTAAAAAATAGAATGAAAAAATTGTCTCACTACCAAATAACATTATTTTTGTGTAAAAAAATTAGTACAGTTAAAATAGAAAAAGTAGTATGAGAAACACGTGTTACAATGCCTAATTGTAACACTAGTTGTACAACATACTATTATCGTCGTAGGTATTCTAGATATACTGTGCATATATCAATCTCTGGAAATGGGATGTGGATCATAAGATTATCAGTTCGAATCCCACATATGAAAATTGCTATTTAACTTTACCCCTTTGGTTCTCTTCTACTTAAATCAACGGGGAGATGATTTGACTCCTGGTAACTGTATAAAGATGATAAAGTTAAAGAATGTTTTAAATTTAATGTAAAGCTGGGCTTCAGTTTGTTTTCAGATTGGGAGCTAATAATTGAAATACCTAGCTAGAAGTTATTTAATGTTTTATAGAAGATTCCCGTTCAATCGATGCAGGAGCTCCGGAGATAATTGAGGACAAGCAAGCAAATAAACAAACTTACAGGTGAAACTTAGAACCTGCCTCATTATTTAAAGTCGGTAAAGATGTGAAATGCTGCACAGAAAAGCTTTCAGAAAAAATTGCCGGTGATGTTGCTGTTGTTTGTGATTATTTGTCAAGTAAAATTTTCCGTGTTTAATAAATTTCATAGTATACGTGGTAGCAATTTAAATATGAATAGTGCAATATGTTCTTTATACAATAGTTGGCTCTGCATAGAGAAACATGGAAATTTGTGTGTTTGCCCGCAACCCAAGATGAGAAAAGAAGTCGTGTGTAAAAAACCAGGGATTCTGGTTGAGAAATAGTTGGGTATGTAGAACGAATGCTGATTGAGACTTGCAAAAAAGGTATATTTGGGAGAGATTAAGGGTGCTGGGTGTGAGCTCCGCAGCTCTGCTCTCCGAGGTTCAGAGCTCCGAGCCGTTCCAATGGTAAATGTATTGGAATGATTGAAAATTTGTTGAGGATTCGGTCTGGGAATTAAAAGAATGTTTACAAATTTGAATAAAGTCAATGAAGCGCACGGCCGGACCGGGAAACCCTGAAACGTTGCTTATAAATGAGATCAAATTATTTGATCAGTATTTTTCATTAATGCTCGGTATTTACTTTACTAATATAAATAGCATCGTGATAATGCATTGCACTCCACAACAACAGGAGACCTTTTCTATGCAATCTCACTATCACGATCTTGCTGGTAATAGTGTTATAATAGCGTGGTATTTTTTAACTGTTAAAAGCCTCATTCACATCTCGAAATTAGTGTGGCAAGTGGCATTCACAAATGACGTTTTAGTTGTTGGTTTTAGTTAGTAGCGACATATAGTGACAAATATAATAAATAAATTTAACTAGGTCGGTAACTCAGTTATCTGCAATAGACCTTATTAAACTGTCGGAAAATTACATTGTATTTTGTTGAACCACAGTACTTTAATGGTAAACATATTATAAAATTATGCAAAAACGATACGTTTTAATATTCAAATTATCCTAGATGAATGCCAAAGAAGCGTTTATTTCATTGCAGTGTTGTGACATCTGGATCATTTGATCTAGATCAACTCGTAAGATCTTTGATCTGATCTAGATCGTCATATATTTTCTGATCTTGATCTTAATCTAGTTCAAAAAGAATAAGATCTATGAGTTAATATAATTTAATTTAATTAATTATAAAGGATAAAACTTTTTTGATTTTATTTTGTAAAAAGTAATTTGTGTTTTCTTTGTTGTTATTAAAATTATATATTTCTATATCGTTTTAGGAACGACCTTATTGGTCAAGTTTGTGACGTCACATTAAACCATAAAGCTAAAAATTGGACATTGCATTGTTTATCATAATGTTTTGGATTTAGCAAAACTAAATTCTGAAATGTGAATGGTGTCAAAAGATAACATGTGGTCAAGATACTCAAAACTAAAATCTAAACCATATTTGTGAATGCACATTTATTTCAGTGTGTTTAGGTTCGTTATGTTTTAGTTTCTTGGAAGTTAGGATTTTTAATTTTATTACTTATTGTTAATGTCGGAAGTAGATATTCATTTAAAACTAAAGTTTTGTAAAGTAAACTATTTATTTATATATTCTTTCCTCGTTTATAAATAAGTTATAAATTTTAAACACAGCCATTTATAATTATATGCAATTGTTTCCAGATTACATCAAATTTTCATTTATTTATCTTGTATATCTCCCATAGTTCGATATCTCACACTAACACAGCGTTCTCAGCCTTTTAATATTTGCGACTAAACTATCCAATTAATTTTAATCGCGCCCCCCTCCCAATCCCTTAGTAATTTGCTGCACTGGGAGGAAGAGCTATTCGTATACTTTTACAATCATCTTATCTACGCGTTTTCTGGAATAGCTCCTTTGAATGTAAAATATAGGTCTCAGCTAAACATAGGAAGAAAACTCTCAGTGTCAATTTACAATTTAGTACCTTCTTGTGAATACCTTTGCTCTGCCAGATAGACTCAAGGCAGGCTCCAATTTGTTGTTGTTACTCTACGTTGTGTAAGTATAGGAATTATGTAAAAATCAATGATAGAATTTTGAATTCCCATGAACCCGTTTTCATTATTATCTTAATTACGTTTGTGCGGATTGGTGTACACCTACCTACAAACGAGAGAGGTTATTTTTTATATAAAGTTTGGAAAAAAAATTATAGCTAATATTATTTTACATGTTTTCTAATACAACAAAATTTCAATTATTCAATTATTTAACTGAAAATATGAATGTGTGAAATACCTGATAGGCCCACAAGTTTGCTACCAATACTAATAGTGTTTTATTTTTCCTTCTGTAGTATGAGGACATTTTGAAATAATAATAAAAAAATAATCATTTTCTGAATTCCGCTTTTGTGGCTGTATGTATAGATGGATGAATGTGTATATTCAATAACTCACGAAAGAAAAAAGATAATTGAATAGAGTAACTAAACTTCATTATTATAACTTTCATGACAATGCTTATAGCTGAGTTGATTTGTAGCATAAAATAAAAGAAAGATGCTAGCAATATTATATAGAATGAAAATTATTATTTGTAATTTTCTTGCATTTGTTTCTATTATTAAGAGAAACTAATATATATGTTTAATAAACTATTTCAAAATCTTACTTAATAGTCGCATGAAGAACAGTTATCAGCCGTCAAATTAGGTCCCCAATAGATGTTAGTGGATGCGTACCACAGAGGTAGAAGTAATATTGGTGATATTGTCGACTGGAATCGAATCGAGGATCTTATGATCTATAGTCGATGCGTTACCACGGAGCTATTTGTTCCATAATAAATAAATCTGATGTGGCAATAACAAAGTAGAGAAATGTAAATAAAAAATATAGCTAATATGATTGTTATTTACACAATTTACTGAGATATACTTATAAAACCTTGTATATGAACTTAACAATAGTTTGTTTTGTTTCAAGGTACATATCCTTATACAAAATTGGCAAAGAGAAAGTTTACATAGTATTTAAATTGCTGCAAAATCTAAATATCTATATATCAAATTTTATATCACAGTCTCATTATACTATTTTATTAAATATCTGTTTCCTAGGCCATAACGTTATAAAATTTATAAACATTGCATGTGATCAATTTAACTCTACTTATATTAAGTAATAAAAATAAAATAATAATATAATCAAAATAGACAAGAAAAATAGCTCCGTGGTAACGTGTCGGACTGTGGATCGTGAGATCCTCAGTTCGAATCCCTGACAGATGCCAATTTAAATTTACCCCTGTGGTTCCCCCTCCACTAACATCTTTGGAGGCTATGACTTGACGGCTGGTAACCGCATTTCATACGAAAAAATATATCACTTACCGAGATCTGCGTAAGCAGAGTGCCACACCCATAATGGGTAAAAGGCGTGATGATATATATTTTTTTTATTTATATATAAAATAGACAAGAATTGTTCATTTCAAAATTATTTGAACATCACTCGTTGCTACAAAAAATTCTTAAAGTCAAACATTTGTGTGTAAAAAATATATCATTTATTTATTAGTACCTAAATCTAATCAGCTCGTAACTCTAACATCCAAATTCTAAATGTAAAATAAATAAATAAAATAAATATATTATCACACCTTTTACGCATTAAGGGTGTGGCACTCTGCTAACGCAGATCTCGGTAGGTGATATATTTGTGCGTATGAAATGCGATTACCAGCCGTCAAGTCATAGCCCCTAAGATGAAGGGGAACCACAGGGGTAAATTTAAATTGGCAACTGTTGGTAGTGGGATTTGAACTGAGGATCTGACGATCCACAGTGCGATGCGTTAACACGGAGCTATTTACCCCATAAATTCTAAATGTGATATTTGAAATTGATGTAGCCATTATACATTGAGTTATCGTGGACGATAACATGCATACACACACACAGAAGTCAGCGTGAAAATGAAATGAAATCGTATCTTTCGGATCCTGAAACTTACTATTGAAAATTTTTCTCGTCGCATGTATATGCGAGAGGTAAAAAGTTATATTGTTATAAAAATAACAATTCTTGATTCTCTGTTAAGCTAATTATATATAGTATTCTATCGAAAAATATTGAATAATAATAACAATTATTAAAGCTAAAATAGCATCAATCAAGTGTCTTGAAAGTTTTTGTTTCTAATGAAGCCATTTCGACAACCATGCGCTGTCTTCATCAATTCATCATGTTATTAGCAATGATAAATAGGTATTATATCCACCCCTGGTTGGCAGGTATTTATAGAACAAAAAGTTTTAGATTTACTGATACCCCGGAAAAGTGAAAATCGCGTAGGTATTTTCATGGATATTGACATATTGATGTAACAATTAGATAAACATTAAAATAGGTACATGTGGGTTCATTGTATGAAGTTTATCATTCGATTCGATGTTCACGAGAATAATGGTATCACCATGGTTGTATGGTATACAGTATGTTTAAGTGGTAACCTCATATCGTATGTACACACAAATCAATTGCTGATTACTGCGCCGCGATGAATAATCCCGTAATTAGGGAAAAGCCATGATAATGTAATATTTGTTTTCATTTGCACGCCATTTATAAGGGCACGTAATTAACTGTTCGGGATAAATACGGTATGTTCAATAATTTTTGTCACACAAACATTCCTATGCGGCATGTACACAATTTAATTTTCAAGACGTCCAATATATGTTTTAAGTACACAGAATACACAAGGCACATTATTTAATGATTAACATCGGGCCTTGGAGTTTTTGGTAATAAAATTCGATACAAAAATAAATATAAATAATTTACAATGCATCATACGTTACATCATCTGTTCGAATTCCACAGCCAATTATCATTTTACATCTTTGGATCCCCCTCCGTTAACATTTTAGGAACTGAGAGTGACATTTTTTTTTAGTTTGTGGCTGTAAAGGCCTTGTTCTTAATTTTAATGTTCGTAAAATACTCAAACAACAATTTCCAATTAGTATCACATACAAACATAATACATACATAACATCACGCTATGTCCCACTGAGTGGGGTAGCACGAACCCAGAAACACAGTCAACCAACAATCAATCTTCTCCAAACATTCCTATCCTGACACACCAATTTCGCCTCGTCCATATTCATAGTGCAATTAATACGTGCTCGTTTATTCTTCTCACTGGGAATCATTCGTTCACGCAACAAATCATCAATCATACCCAACCAGTTATTCCTCGGACGCCCAAGCAATCGTTTACCTTCAATCTCATCCACATATATTAGTTTCACCAACCTTTCATTCGACATTCGCTCAACATGTCCAAACCACCTCAATTGACTCACTCCCGCTTTTTTAACAACATTCTTCTCAATCTCACACTCATCATACACCAATGTATTACGTTGAATTTTATTGTGCTATCCACAAAAATATTTGAAGGAGCTGACTTGACGGCTGGTAACCGTACTTCATACGCAAAAGTACGGAATCTGCATAAGCAGAGTGCCGACCCAAAATTTAAATAAAAACATTTACGTGTTACTGATATTAATTTTTATTTTTCATATGGAGGTCATAGTAAGCCATTGCATTTTTGAATGGAGTTTTTTTTTTTGCTATACAACGATATAAAACAGTAACAAATATATTTTTAAAATGGACCCATAAACAATTCTTTTTATGAAACTTTATTAGAATGTATGACGATCAGTGAAAACCCGATGTGAGAATTCCATATATTACTCAAGATATGATTTTTAAAGTTTGTGTGATGTCACGGGTACTCCTCCAGCGGCACTAAAACAACGATTTTTCATGATAGTAGATATTAAATATTTTTTAATGTAAAAATAATATTTACAAATTGTAAGTTTCTATTTACAACAATTAAACTTAATATAAATAAAGATATAATTTCTTTGGCAACTTTAGAGTATTTTACTTGATATTCGAGTAAGTAACATACGAAAGTTTGAAAACAGTGGCGCTGGTACTAATGAAACCTAACCTCAGCACACAATTTTAATCAATAATTATTTAACACAGCACAATTAAACAGTGAAATTATAAAACAAGTAATAGAAGACCAACAAATATAATCTTAAATACCTACAAATAAAACAAATAAAATGACATTTCGTAGTTCTATTTTAGCCAACAATAGGCGGTAGGCGTAACGGAAGACGCGCGATTTGCACTTTTCATATTTCTGGCCAATAGCATCAATGCGAGTACCCGTGACCTCAAAATATGTTCAATTCGTTATATCGCTTTACTGCAGAATATTTTTAAAAAATACTTTACTACTAATTATTCCGTAAAATTTGTCATATTTTGTTTATAGTTTATGCGCCCATTAAAACAAAAAATAATAAAAAAAATTTATTTGAAGTAAAATTGAATTGAAAAAATTGAATCGTAGGCTGCTATAATTTTAGATTTGTCTTTTTTTATAGTACACCCCCTATCCAAATTCCTGGGTGTACCACTGATACAGTTTATTTTTTGCATGTTTTAATTATGAACTTTTGAATCGGAATGTACAATTAGACAAACTAAGCCATTCGCCGACCTATATTTTGTTGCTCTAATATTAATTTTTGCTCATTATTTAATTTAAATATGAAGTCATTTTCCATTTCCAGATAGACAGATGAATAAATACTTCATCAGTAACAATGAATATAATTTTTGCCATTTTTCAAGTATCTGTCGCTTTATCAGAAGTGGGCAGACTGGTTTTAAAAGTAGAGATGTATGTGGTGGTCCAGTATAAAATAAATTCCGAAAGTAATTAACGAAATAGTAAAAGCGAAATTAGAATGTAAATGTGAAAGGTAGAATTTGCACATAGTATTCGGCGAAACAACACGTCGGCAGAGTTTTAAATATTCGAGATTTTTTCTGCTCACATTTCTAATTACAACGGCTATAAAACGGCCCGAGAGCAGGAGTAGAAGCAGAAGCAGAAGCAGAGCACAACAAAACGCGTCCAGAATTCGAACAAAAAAAGTAGCGTTTCGTTTATCGACCCTTTCCTGCTACAAGGTTGTTTAACACTCGGCTCACACAGGAACCGATTTTTTTCGCCTCTAAACTCAGACGTGCCAGATAAGTATTCGGAAAAACAAAGACAGTTGACGAAAGGTTCACTTTTCACCTTTTGTCAGTTGTCCTTGTCTCGCCGAACACTTATCTGACACGTTTGAGTTTGGGTAAGAAATTCGTTTCGTTCCAAACGACTGAGAAAATAAAAATCTTCTTATTCTACTGTAGCTAGTTGCCGTTCTACGCTCTACGCAGCCTTTCTATTCATGATTTCAGCTAAAAGCTGCTCTATCTCGCCTAAACGATAAATTATTGTTGTGACGCAGCTACATTCGAAATTCTCTTCTTTCGCGCTCAAATTATGTCGTTACATTTGCATTTAGCGCGTCATGCTAAATATCAACGACTACTGGAAACTAGTTTTGATATTTCAAAAGTGTCCAACCATCTTTCAGTATCCGCCATACCGCGACGAAAAAATATGAGTTCGCAGCATGAATGCACATTAACTGCCGTAAAATTTTTGTGCTCCCTGAAAGTTCAGTTCAGAAAAGAAGTAGTAATTTTAGTTTGGCAGTATTATTATTATTATTAAAATACATGCAAAATATGCTGTAAGTCCTATAACAGGACAAGATGAAAAACCAATGAATAAATACAACACAAATAATGTAAAATAGTACAGATTGTAAATAATTGTAGTCATATATTTTTTTTTAATATTTTATTATTATTATTACAATAAAATACAACATTTATGTAACAAAAATGATTTAAATCTCTACTGTTTTAGATCCAGCAAATTCTCTACAATGACGTCACAACATTTAAAAAAAAATCATTGTGGCTTAATGAATAACAATTAAGACTTTTTAAAAATGTAGATAGTCTTCAATTTAGATAAAATTTCATAAAAAAAATTTTAAAAAAATGGTGAAAGATCCCATTGCTTACTTTTGTAATCACATTATTGAATTTCTGTAATTGTATGTATGTACATATATCTACTCAAATCCAGTTAATTTGGTTTGCGTTTGTGGACCGTGTGTATCAATAAATATATAAATAACCGAAACAAATATAGTATAAATTACCCCTATCTCTGTTGAAGTTTGTTGAATACTATCATAGTACAGTTTGGTAAGCACTGTTCTAAACGAAAAATAAAATTCTGCGCTCTAAAGCTGAAAGATTTTGTTCATCATTATCATAAATTGACCTGACCGAGTTATTATGAAAATGTAGGCATTAAGAACAAATTATCAAAAATAAAATAACAAAAAGATAGCAGAGACAATTCAATATTTCAAGGAAGAGCTAATGAAAAAATATAGGCGACATTAAGGGTCCAAATGCGACGACCGAGGGGTAAATGGATGGATGTGATTGTCGTTTTACGTGATCGAATGATTCCCAATCGGAAGATGGTCCATTAGCCTGCCCCTTTCCCCTTATTTAAAAATATGGAAACAAATCGATCAAATAAAATAAATAAATGTGTCAGCACGCACATTATACCTCAATTTTTATTGGTTGAATTTATCAAAATATTATAAATAATTTACCGCCACATTCATTTTAGATGGCGGCCTAAGATGTTAAATATTGTAACGTTCGTGGGTTTAAAACGTTTTTATTTAAATAATAAAAACTATTATTAATAACAAATAATTATAATAAAGAGTAAATAGTTAATTAACACTAGGTATATAACACTAAAATAACGAATACAAAAACTAATAAACTAACACTTATCACTACTGTAAATTATTTATATTAACTAGCCGAGCGATATTTATTTAAGACGATATATTTATATTCAGACCGCGCGATATATTTATGTTCACAAGCTCTTCATAGTAGCTTCGGAGTCGACTAAGTCATCTGACTTACTGTGTCTGCGTCAAATAACTGACTGGCCGACTCAACTCGACTAACTGAGACCGAGTCATTTAAACGACTCACTGACTCAACTCGACTAACTGAGTCCGAGTCATCTAAAAGACTGACTGACGGCTGCCGGCGATTCCTTTTATATACCACGTTCCTTGTTTCTGGAAGCTTCGAGAATATTCCCTATTGTGGAGCAAACGACTTGTTCTAACCCGCAAGCGTTGCGTCATTCACTCGGCGGCGCGGCGTGGCGGCGTAGGCCGGCAAGCTTCAACTTGTCGCTGCCGCGTTCGTTACAATATATTATTTTAAAAGTTTATATTAAAAGCCATTATACTCCAGTTGCGTACACTTTTTCTACGACGCCTACTTTCACAGCTTAATGCTTGAATTACATTATATTATTTCGTCTAGATTCTTACCAGATGTTTGATTCTATTTTCATTCGAGTTTCCTTCGATTTACAAACTTTATTTTAAAACCATTCGTTCGAAATCGAGTAATTTCGACCTCTTCCGAAGAAGACCAAGTTAACAAACTTTACAACTGAAACTGAATTACTGCATTTTGACACATCGTTGTTAAAATTATTTAAACAATGAATAACATAGAATAACATTCTTAAAAAAGGACAACAACCAAACACCAAACAAACTAACGACTTTATGGCAAAATGTCAACAGTTTATGCGCCTCAAAATAAACAGGTTGGTGTACCTGATTTCATACAGTAGTGCGCAAGCGTAGGCGAATCCAGTATGAAACTCGAAAAATTACGGCAGATCATATCTAGTATGAAAATCGAACAGAAATTTCTGATTTACATTATACTAGAAATGACTAGGAATTTCTCGAATGAAACTCGAATGGAAATTTAGACGAAAAAAGTATAATGTAATTCAAGTTTTACAGACTAACTAAAGATAGAAACCTTTAGGATTAAGTAAGTACACGGAAAAAGGACATACATACATAACAACACGCTATATCCCACTTAGTGGGGTAGCACGAACCCAGAAACACAGTCAACCAACAATCAATCTCCTCCAAACATTCCTATCCTGACACACCACTTTTGCCTCGTCCACATTCATAGTGCGATTCATACATGCTCGTCTATTCTTAACAGTCGGAATCATTCATTCACGCTAAAAAACCATCAATCATACCCAACCAGTTATTCCGCGGACGCCCACGCAATCGTTCGCCTTCAATCTCACCCACATATATTGGTTTCACCAACCTTTCATTCCACATTCGCTCAACTTGTCCAAACCACCTCAACTGACTCACTCCCACTTTCTTAACAACATTCTTCTCAATTTCACACTCACCATACACCAATGTATTCCGTTTACGATCACGTCTCGATACTCACACACTCCTCTCAAATATCTCATTTCTACAGCAGTTATACGTCGTTCATGCTTCTTCATCCACATCCAACAATTAGAACCATACATCAATGTAGGTACTAACACACCACTATAAACACTCAATCGAACATCTCTAGATACATTTACGTTTCGAGCAAATGTACCCAGAGCACCCAATACTTTGCAGGACTACGGTAGAATTTACCGAACTGTGCGGTAAACTGAGGTTATATAAAAGATACATTTTCTGTAAATATACCAATTTTTTTTATAATCAATTCTAATTGCTTAGTAAATAATCGTGCTTAGTTTCTTAATTGTTATGAAATTTTCAAAAATGAATCTTATATCCTTAGCTTTTCAAATAGTTTGGTAATTTTTTTTTTTCATGCAAGATTAAGTTTAATTATTCTACTATTTGTGAATAAACATCTGTATCTTAGTGTTATTAAAGTTCTGGAAGCACTTCTTTAATAAGTAAAGGATGGGAGTATAAAAGGGTGTTCTGGTGTCATGATAAACGCACAAATAAATTAGAAGTAAAATTTAGAGCCTTGTGCTGTTTTGTAGTCGGTTAAAAAGGAATAATGAACAATAAAATTTGATATAAAATGTGTTGAAAAGTGATTTTTTACAGTGTAGTTCGCACGGCAAGCAATTCCTGACAGTGATAAGTTAATTTAAAACTTTTCATTCAAGAGCATGCCTTATGCCTTCACGTGATAAATAAAACTTGTCATAAACGACGGTTTTACAGATTGATTTCATACAGAATGAAGTTGTTTTCCTTAGAAAACGTACAGTTGGTAATCAGTTTTGAGTAAGCAAGAATAATGTATGTTATGTTTACGCTTCTTCTTTAGCGCAAGGCGCAAGAGCCAGAAGCATTTCACAGGTTTGTATACACTGAATAATTAAAGCGAACTAACATACACCGTGCCAGAAATTCCATATAGGTTATGCATGTTAATAATAGAACAAGCTCTGCAATAAAATGTTTCCAGTGCTCTTCTCTTGAAAGGGAAGAGAAAGAAAGGAGATTGAATATCTCTTTGAATATAAATCGTATCTTTTCGATTTAAGATATATGGTATCAAAATGTTATTGCATTGTACCCTTCATATGGTTTTATAAATCTACTTGGAAATGGGAGTATCTGCACAAAAGTGAACATGTTGTTCATATATAGTGAAAAATGTGTTACGTGTTTTCTCGTCCGTAAATTCGAAATAATTTTCGGGTAAACGTGGAAAACCCTGACATATTGACGTTTTAAATTGTACACGGTTTTCCAACCGGCTGCACAGTTCACACGTAGACGGGCGTATATTCTTTTCTTCGTTGAAGCACGGTTTTTAGTAATAAAGAAATAAAGAATATTATTCTAAACAGTGCGTGGGTACAATCTGGGGCTTATTAACAACTTGCAAAGTATCCATTACTACACATTTTGTTTCTAACTGTACAATGACATGCGATTTTTTTCTTGTTTCTGGTTTGACATTCGCCAGGAACACCTACACGGGTTTAGCTGGTAAATTATTACTTCAGTTCATTTACATTTTAAATATTGGCTTAATATTACAGCAATGAATTGTTTATTTATTTACTTTTACTTTGCATTGTTCGGTTGGAATTTATCGACAAAATTATTATAAAAGCTCACCGTATATTTACAAATGGCCTGCATTATTATTTGTGTTCAATACATGCAATATGTATTTTGGCCATTCAAATCCAGTTTAAAAATTTACAATTTTATTGAACATCTACCTGAATCAATTTTCAAGTGGATATTTTTACCACATCGTATGAAAACACCGCTACTCTGCTTGAATCAGAATTATCAATGCGAATTTTATTATATTTTATCGTATTATTGGGTCAAGCGAATACAATTAGAAATATACTAGTTATAGGATAATAATTATGTCCTGTTCACCTATCATAGGGTTGGAATACCATTAGTTTGATTTGACCAAATGTTTTACTTACACTAGCGATGTTGCTGATGGTCAGTCAACTGACATCTACAAGGGGCGTCAGCTTATAGTAACCTCCAAATCACTCAGTCCCATCTGTGGTCATTTATCAGTGCTACGAATTATATAGTTTAATGCACATCATATGACGTCGTGTAAAATATCAGGCAACAGTTAGTCTATTTTTTTTCAGGAAGTGTGAAAATACTTCTTGGCAATACTTATTGAGATACATTGTAAAATTCTAAAGCGCAGAACAATCTAAAAATTACATCTTATCCCTAAGCCTTAAACCCAGCCAACACAGTTGTAACATTGATGTATCTGGTATGTAATTTCTGAAATCTAAGTAGTATATCATTTATATACGTACTAATAACGTAATATACATATACCATCTCGGACATCTCTTGAGAGAGCGTAAAATTATATTGTTGGTGTGTCACTTTGGTCTTGGACATGGTACATACCTACAACATGTATATGTTATGTTACCGTACTTATAACATATTCACAATTAATTAGAAAGTTTTTTATATTTTCTATAAAAATATAGCAAAGAAATTTTAAATATTTTATAGTGTACATACTGTACAACTTTGAAATATATTAAATTTAATTTTGCTAAGTGGTTATATATTTACGTATCGTAATTTATGAAAAGGAAATTGTTAATTTATAAATAACTAAACATTTTCAAAGAGATCTTACTCAAAAATGTATAAAAACAACTATTCCATTCGTATATTCAAAGTTGTTTATACCAATAGTTTTGTTATGTACCATTAACGTTACGCGATGTCCACATACATGGGATGTCATGTCTCATAGACCATGTTGCGGACATAGGGCTATCCATGTTATATATATAACGTACTCGCGACATAACTGTGTTTGCTAGGAAGTAATTAGAAAATATCTAAATAGGTACGTTATTTCTATAACAAAGTAATCATCAATTGCTTCGTTTTAGTATAGATAAGGTTTTTTTTTTAGTTGGTTTCAATCATGACCATTAACTTGGTTTAGAAGTTATGTATCTTAATTTTATCCTTCTTGCATCTACTGAAGATGATAACTTAGTTTTCGAAATACATATTTAGATATTTTCTTATTATTTTAAGGCTTTAGGGGTTAGATCTTTAGATTACCTATTAAGAAAAAACAATTTAGCAAAGAACCTTATTCGCTATACCTCCGAAAGAATTGAATTTTACTTGGAGAAGTGTTAGAATTGCTACTTCGGTAGTGCAATAATAGTAATTGGTCAATGCTCGAATGATAAATTTGACAATAAATTGAAAGATTAGTGTTCTGTCTTTATTGTCGTCAAATGTTCTTCTCGATATCGAGGTCTCAAGGATGCTTTAAGTTTAATTCTTAACCAGAAACCTGTCACTTACTTTATCTAAAAAGTGTGCCAAATAATTTACAACAAATAAGTTATTTTCAAATTGCCATGATTAATTTTAATGAGGTAAACGCCATATTATTTTATAATAGAAGCCTTCAATTATTAAATTTCGAAAAAGAGTGGGGATAACAGCTGTATGTCAAGATCCTAATAGCCCTAATATTTTCGGACAAATTTTCATTACATAAAAATTACTCCTGTATTTCCTCCTTCATTGATCTTTGGGCGTTGTCATTTGACAACTGGTAACCGCACTTCAGTGCTGGTCACAACCTCATACAAGAAATGGTTACTCATGCAACTACTGACCGCAGACAGTGGTGCTTAACTTGCGTTATGGGATGAACCGACTTCAACGCTACCTGTCATGGTCGTTGCCCAATTCATTTCATTTATTTTCAAGATAGGAAAGTGTGGATGAGATTGATTGTTGTTTCAGTGTGCTTATAGATTCGTAATTGCCCACTTAGTAGGATATAACATGATACAATGTTGATTTGCTCAGGAGTATGGTTTTCTATTCACTTTTTATTTATCTTGAACCGATCCCAAGCAGTTTCCGTGCAAAAGTGTTTTTTGAAATGTTATAACTCCCGAGCTAATTGGCGTAGGCACAATCGGACTCTTTCGTTGTAAGCAATGAAATTAAGATTTAGCAATTAAAATATTACTTTTTCATATAAATTATATGAATAGCTGTTCGAATGTCTATAATAACATAGCAAATTAAACAGAAATAGCAGTGACGTTTGATTAAAAATACATGCAAATATATTTCTGAGTAATGTTAGGTTTCTCCTTATTGAATTGCAGTCATGCTGCGGTAAGGATAAATATTAAAAGATTTATTTAGCATATTGGCATTATAAACTCATACTGAATAGAACTATAAGCTTTATTAAAATTTTCGAAATCATTAAATTAAATATTCATACCGAAAGCATAAATATTTTATGTTCACTTAGTTTAATCATAAAACTTTCTGAAACTGATTGAAAAATTAATTAAATCACACTTTAAAAGTAATTTGCGTGGCATCATTATTCCACGATTCCATTTTTAAGAGTTATATTACATTACCTGTACTATAAAATATGTATTCTGTTTATGCGAGACATTTTAATTAAAATAAGTTTTGAATTACATCATGAATATATATGAATAAAAATTGCAAATAACAGGAGAACTATGACCATCGTTCTAAGCATCTGAAGTGAGCTCTTTAGACCATTTTAATAGAGATGTTAGAATTTTCTTATTAATTTTCTTGTTATCAATTCCCCGGCGAATAGTTCCTTGCTACGGAAAATATGCCAAGATTTACATTTTACTCATGCTTTCCACTGTAAGGAAAAATGTAAATTATCGTGATACATGATCTCGGTGTAACTCGGCAAGGAGATACCAACAGTAACTAGATATATTACAGCACGGGACCGTATTCTCCTCTTTTTGTCCCCATACATCTTTACTACAACACCACAATTTTACCGCAACTTCTTTAAATACAAATCAAGTTTGTTTCAAATGGAAATTTTCCCAAAACAAGAACTGCATTGTTATGAAATTTAACTCTCTTGTGTAAAGAATAATAGCTGAGGAGCTGAATACTTTGTGTGCTGGTTTCTGGCCTTTCTTTCGATTACAACATATATAAACCATTTTACATGTATTACATGTTATCCATTTTGGAGGTGTACAATATTGTAATCTAAATAAGATAATTAAAAACTGCTAAAAACAGTACTGATTCCACGTTTTATTTTCACTATAACTAAACGAATAATGACTGGTGCAAAAAATTTTGATTTTGCAAAAATGTATATTTGTTGTTAATTTAAATATGTTTGAATATTTGAATACATAAATAAACGCATATTTTATGCTGTATTGATAAATAATACTAACATAATGGAGGGTTATGATTTTGACGTCATAGGCAAGAAAGAGCAAGATGAAGTAAAATTTGAGATGGAAGATCATAATACAAACATCCATGTTTTGACGTATGATATGGTGTTTTAACAAGGTTATGTTTTTATTTTTTAAGATTGTGATTTATGAAACTTAATAAATTTAACACTGGTCATATAGTCCTTATTGTAATAACGGGAGTCACTATTGCATAAACCATACACACACTTATTTTTCATATTTGGCATCATTTTAAGAACTGTCATTTTGACAGCGTTTTGTTTGTATTTCGCCAATTCACACCCACGTGGATTTCTTCGTAGTTCAATGAAAACATCAATAGATGGCAGCACGAAAATATGCTTCTGTATAACCCTCCATTAAAAATTCAAAAATGAAAACACTTTCGGTTTACTGAAGATAAATTATATATTTTTAAAATAATGAATTTTTCATATAATATCACTATTTATGTTCTTAAAAAAATTGAACCCCACAGATTTACCATCAACACGGGTTCTTCCTAGTTAGTAACTTTATATTTTTTTTGTTTGTTTTGATGTTGTAACTTACACATGTATAATACAAGTTCAGAGTGTTATTTTATGTTTAGACTAAAAATTATTTAAATAAGTTTATCTTGTGCTTATTTTCAAGAAAGCCCTGTATTTACAATAGTTTTATAGTAAAATAACAATTTTTAAGATATCTATATGTAAAAAATATGAATTCATTATTCATTGTTACCTAAAATATACAAAATAAGTTCGCAACACAAATAATTTAATTAAAATAACAATTCTAGCTACTATTATTTTATATACAGGCTGTAATATGAAATGCGAGGTATAAACGTTTAACAGTCTGTTAAAAATACATTTTCGAAAATTTTTAATAGGACATAGGAAATACAATGTTAAAATTTTCATTAGACGATAGTTCGTTCCCTATGAATTTCAGAACATAAATGTAAATATAAAATATGTTCAGAATCAAAAACTGCACCCAAATGAGCCTAAATTTAAAGATGTTATACATTTCTGTCACGAGATAAATGTAAAACAAAATGTATAATTTTTAGCTGTCTCCAGGGTGCCATGGTAAACAACACGTACAAACATTCGTATTGTTTGAGTTTGACATATAACATTTGCTATACTTATAATGTTTATTAACTTGTTTCAATTATTTCTAAATGATAAATGTGTCCATGATTACTGAGAAATAATTTCAATAAGTCAATAATCATAAAAACTATGGCAAATGTTATCTGTCAAATCCAAACAATACTTAGCTTGAGTTTGACAGATAACATTTGCCATAGTTATAATGATTATTGACTTGTTTAAATTATTTCTAAATGATAAATGTGTCCATTATTACTGAGAAATAATTTCAACAAGTCAATAACCATAAAAACTATTATCTGCCAAACTCAAACAATACTTACATCTGTTAGTCTGTTTTGTTTACAATGGCACTCTGAAAATACCTAAAAATTATAAATTTTATTTTACATCTATCTCATGACTGAAATATATCACATCAATAAATTTAGGCTCATTTGATGCTTTTTTTATTGTTCTAAATTTTTTTATATTTACACTTTTGTTCTACCATTTACAGGGAACAAATTATCACCTGAAATGAAAGTTTTAACATTGTATTTTCTATGTCCTATACAAAAGTAGACACCCGGTATATGCACGAGAGGTAAAAATGTGTGTTTTAATTCATTTCGATAAAGATAAAACTGCAGCAAAGTGGCACACCCACATCGAGGCAAATAGCGTAATAATATAATTGTTTATATGTATTTGAATGAGCCGTGAGGCAGATAGGAACCAATGCCCCATTTTCCCCGTGTTCAAATTGTTTGAAAAGTGGTCTATCCTATTGGAGCGATTCGCGCGCCGCCACAATGGGTGTGGGTACTAAACCACCAAACAGGATTGGGTGGTTCCCGCAGCTGATTTTAGTAACGAACGGGCGATGTTAATGGTTAACGAGAAATACTTATACACACTTGAATAATTTATCAAATAAATACTAATTTAGCCTCTTTGTTTATGAGATATTTAGAGCTGGCGATATACTTAAATAATAATGGTCTGGGACTGTATTGGTTACCATGTGAATTAAATTAAGTTAAATTTGTATACCTTTAACCGACACATGTTGTGGAGTTGGGTTCGAATCATTTATAATTAATTAGAATTACCTCTGTTTCGTATGTTTCGCAAAATGTACTTCATAAAGTATTTCTTTGGATATGTACTACATAAAACATTAATGAAATAATTATATCATCACCTTTCATCCTCCTCTTGATGCGAAAATCGGGATATGGGGCGTGAAGTGTTCATCAAATCACGGCCTTCTAGATGGCAGTGGAAGCTACTGGGTACGAAATTTTGTTCTTGTTTCAGTTAAAATAAATTTGAAACCTAAGACTAAAAATGTATTTAATAATATAAAATAATACCCTTAAAATTAAGCCTAAGATATTTTGTTTTTATTTGTTTTTCTCGTTTACACATTTTTAGGGAGACACTCTTCAAGAACACAGACATTTTCGTGCGTGAAGTGCGGTTACCTGTAGTCAAACCACGATCCCTAAAGATGGGAGTGGTGGAGCGTTATTTTATGTAGTGAAAATTGTAGAAATTTTTCAATTATAATCATTCTTAGTAGTTCTACTACTGAGATATATTCAATTTGTTATTAGTTTCATATTTTTAAAATGTATTTATATACAGGGTTATAATAATAATAATGAACCTTATTGATTTCAAAATCAAAGGCGAGCCTAACTATACAAATGAAAATAGCAAATAGACAACTAGTAGACATATTATTACACAAATAGAAACAACAGTACTAACATAAAAACATGATCACTTATTGTTGGAATACATTTATACAAAACTTATTTAATACTCTATGAATATTTTAATCTGCTTTTTGAAGCAATTTAAAGTGAGCATTTTAAGATGATCGGGTAATGTATTCATCGATCTGTTCTTTTTACCTTTTTACCTCCCGCCTACCTCTAGTAAGTGAGGTATTGTTTTGGTCAAAAATTGGGTAGTGAGTTTTCAATGAATAAGGACGTTTTAGGGTCCCTACAATACGATTTTACTATTTTCGCCATGATGTCTGTATGTATGTATATGTATGCGTGTGTGTATGGACTGTGACAATTTTTTCGTCTCGCATAACTTAAATACTATAATATCAAGAAATACAATTTTGTGAATGTTTGCTTCTTATATTTATATGAAGAGCTGAGTAGATTTTGTATAAAATTTGCTCAATCGGAAGTAGCAGTTCACTAGAAGCCCTTAACAGTTTTCCGTGAAAAAACAAAGTTAAATTTAATTTTTTAATCATTTAAGTTGTTTTGAAAATTGTAGAATATTTAATTTTACTGTTTGATTACACTAATTTTATTAATTTTCATTAGATTTAGAAATTTCCAATTTTTTATGAAATGTGACATATTGAGAAGCTATTTTCTTAGTGAAATATACGTCAAAAAATTAAATAAATATAAGAAAGAAATTTTATATATATAATACTGATAGTAAAAAGTACGCTTTATTATTTTTCTTGCATATTTAAAAAAACCGTTCTGCACTGTGTACAGAGTATAAAAAGTACTCAATATTCATGGAGTATTAAGTACTAATGACGTCATTATAGTAAATGTGAGTAATTTCGTTCAAATTATGTTTATTAGCGCAATAGAAAATACTTAACTGTTGTTTGACATATAGCCAGAATTGTTACTAATTTTAGTAAATAAAACTTTTTAAATAAGAATGTTTTATTTAAAGGGTCTTAGGTCACGGTCGCATATAACTCGTCTTCATCTCGTGTACAAATATCCTCTTAAATAAAATAAATCAAAATTATACATTTCATTTTACTGCAAGTTCTAATATGATCGTCGTATTCGTACTTTGAAATAAACATAAAGCATAGGTATCTGAAGTATTCATAATTCTAAAAATACTCTAAGTATTTAAAAATACTCCGAGTACTTTTAATGTACTTAGAGTACCATTCAGAGTATTGAGTATCTTTAGAATATGAGTATAACTATTGATATTTCAAATGTATTCAATTATGAGCACTGAGTACAAAATGTATACTTTGAGTAATGCACTCAAATCTGACCCACAAAACTTTTTTTATACTTTGAGAAATTCCATATAAAATTTAGCTTACAATATTTCAAAATAAAAAAGTTACAATATTTTTTGTAAAATTTAATTTTTTTTTCGCAATTACTTTAACTTTATCGAAGACATCAACAATTATAAAATTTTAAATAAATCATTTCTATCGGATCTTAAGTATACCTCAGGATTGCAGAATGGTTGAATGGTAGACGATCAAAAATAGGTGTGTTCTAGGAGGGTTAACTTCGAGGTTAAACTATAGAATAAAACTCTTCAAATAAAATCTACTTACTACACAGGGTGTTCAATTTATCTGAAGACACTCAAATATCTCGAAAACTACAGATTGAATCAAAAAATTAAAACTTTTAAATTGTTCGTCTCGGTGATGGACATCCAATGGGGTTTACTCCGAAATCCCGAATCCTAAAATCCCGAATCTTAAAATCCCGAATATAAAAATCACGAATGTCTGAAATCCCGAATACTAAAATATTGAAATCCCGCATACTAAAATATTGAATTCCCAAAATCCCGAATTAGTTAGATATTAAAAAATAATTTACTGAATCTTGTGTTTTTCTCATTTTTCGTACGATATCATATTTCTGCTTAAATTTTTCATGTTAAAGTGAAAAAATAATAATTTTTATATATTTACTTGACTTCATTTCTGAAGCTTGTTTATTTTAATTTTTTGTATTATTTAGACTATTTAAAGCATAAAAGTGGGCAAGGAATACTTGCTTAATTAAGTGCAGTTTGTAATAGCAGACAATCTTCCTAATTTTTAATTTGGTATTCTACGCGTACATTCAGGTTGAAAATAAGAATTAGACAATAGGCACGAAACCCATTGGATTTTAATAGTCAAATAATTTTATTATACTTCCGCATTATTTTTCCGAATTTAAAAGGCGTAAATATTATTTTCTAGATAAAATTAAAAAATTAATGCACATAGGGACCTAGTGTAATTTGAACGTACGCTAACTTTTGTGATGAGGATACAAATAATTGTATTACAAAATTAAGAACAGTTTAAACTATTTTTTAATTAAATCTCATTGGCTGGTAGTATGGTCACGGTTTTACGCCCGGTGGTAACTCTGTTGTAACTAAAACCATGGCAATGTCTTAAAACTTACTTACAACCAAGTGTAGTATCGTCGCGGTTTTAGACCGGTTGTAGGCTACAACGGAGAAACAATAAATTTGACTTGGCAACAGTGTAACGATTGACATCAACTGTCAACTGATGCTCAAATTGTGAGGTTAGCGAGGTTGATTTAAGAATAAATTGATTTGATTTGTTATATTTCTTTTCAGTTTACAGTATTTTATTAAAATATCACCGTTAAAACATAATAACAACCTGATATATATTTTTTAGAAAATAAATAAAAATAAAAAAGAAATGTGTGAAAAAATTAGTGAAAATTTAACGAAGGATGAAGAGGAGCTTTTGGCTGGAATGTTTAAAGATGTATAAAAGCATAATAGAAAGTAAAAAGATTGACATAAGTATTAGAAATAAGAAAAAGAATGCATGGAAGATTATTGAGGAAAGGTTTAGAGGGAGTGGCTACATAAGAGATGCTAATAAATTGAAGCAGCTGTGGAAAGAGATTAAATGTGTTGCCGAGAAAACAGTGGCAAAATATAAGAAAGAAAACTGGTGCTGGATCTCCACCAACACCAGCAGATAAATTTGTGGAGAAAGTATCTGGAATATGTGCCGATGATTTCATCATCGAATTTCGAAAATATGTTCAAATATTGTATTAATACGTTAATTTTAAGAAAATGGAATATTGGAACCAGTAACTGGGAAGATTCAAATAAGATGCATCTTCATTTACGATTTTTCTTAGGGACATATAACATATTGAAAAATAGCTCTGGATGTGTAGAATAAATAAATTATAATTATTCCACTATCAAATGATTTTTATTTTGTCAGGACAAGATGCTTTATTAAACTACTTTTAGCTTTACTATAAAGTATTTAATTAATAAATTTTCTCAAATTATTTTAATACATAGGTATATTTAGGTATACATTTTTCTCATTCTTATTTACATGCATCTTATTGCAGTGATATCAATTATCAAATTGAAAATAAATTTAGTACGTATAGTAGAAGATTTCGTGACAGAAAAATACTATTCAAGGTTTAACAGAAAATTAATTCAAACTCAGATATCGAATAAATAACTCTTCTTCTCATTCGGTGTTTGCTACGTCTTGTACTTCATTTCCCTCTTCAATAACATCAACAATTTCCCCAATACTTGTCATTATGTCATTATTATTTATAGCACAATGACATAAACTCACCCTGCACCAGTTGTAAGTTTGGTTGTAAGTTTGACAGTGTTACTATGGTAAATACAACCAAACATACTTAAAACCGTGTTAAAATTGCACTATACTACGATTTTTATCCTCAAGCTTACCCCCGGGGGTAAAACCGTGACCATACTACCAGCCTTTATGTTTTATCTGAAACATTTTTCTCTAAAATGATTAGGGAAGCAGGAAATTGCATAAGTATTATTTAACATATGAAATACCTATGATCGGTTTAAATCATTCAACCCCCTGTATAAATATTTCGAGAAAAAGTAATAATTCAAATAAAAAATTCCAGTAATATAAAGACAGCAGTAACATACTATTGTATGTACATTTGACGAATTATTTTGGAAATTACACAAGTCTGTCACATGCAAACGTTTACATTATTTTATATACAAAACTCTAATCTCATGCCAAATTTCAGCTTGGTTAGATTTGTCCTAAACTTTTATACTTTTTTTGTCTCGGAGTAGTAGTGTAATACCCTTATAAGCAGAAATATGATACCGTAAAAAAAGGCACAAGAATTAATAATTTATTTCAGTATGAAGGTAATTCGGGATTTTTGGCGTTCGGTATTTTGGGCGTTCGGTGTTTTGGGATTCGGGATTTTGGGATTCAGGATTTAGGTTCTCCTAGGGGGTGATGAGTAGTAGATAAAAAACTTAAATAGGAATCCCCCATTTTCTTGTGCAGATTTGAATTCTACGGGAAAAGCTCGCAAATTAAATGTATTAAAATAATTTCTGTTTAGATATCCTGAATAACTGCCGAATAAATTGCATTAATCCTGCTACCATAACCCATAAAAATGTATTTGATAGCCAAAATCTTCTTTAGTTTAAATGAAAATTAATTAAATAATGAATGAAACAAAATTGTTTAATATTGAAATTTTTTGTAACTTTGACTGGTACCACGAGCTCTGTTTTTGGGTGTTTTAAGAGCAATGTTTTAAGCGCTTTTTTAGCGCGGTACAACGTTTTAAAATTATTTTTAAAAAAAATACTCCAAATAAAAGTGGTAGATAATACATTTCTCTGCAAATTTTATTTGAAGCATTTTTTTTATAAAATTATTTTATAACATTGTACAGCTCTAAAACGAAACATAGAACACTGCTCTTAAAACACCCAAAAACAGAGCTCGTGGTACCAGCCCTTGTCTCCAAAAAAATGACAAAATAAAAAAATAAATACTCCCCAAATATGTAAATGGATTTATTTAACTAATTTAAAAATCTAATAATGCAAACGGATATTGTCCAATAAATTATATTTTTCGCGACATTAACTTTCCATTAAAACTCAAATCTTATTAACACTAAAACCAAATAATGTTTTAAAACAGTAGGTAATTGAATTCCATGATGAAATTTCCCAGGGCTCGATTGTGTATGGATGAGCAATGAACATTTTTCTAGTACAATCGTATTGTAAATGAAGTGTGGTATAATCGAGCAGTAATTGACCGTGAAGTAAACCCTCTACAAAATCATTTAAACAGTCAGTTGATTTCGGTAACCGACAAACAGGACAAATAACCTCACCAAGCATCAGCGCACTGCCAGTAGCGTTTTGGGAAGTTTTCATTTGGGGCACAACGAGATATTAAGAGATTTCTGAACGTTAGCTGTGTCCTTGTAAGTATTACATTATTAAATAATTGCTAATAAATAATAAAAACTTTTTAGCAAAACATTAAACCGACGAAAAAGAAACTGAAAAGCGAAAAATAAAATAAACCTTTTTAGACTTAATAACCAAGGTAACTAATGAAAGTAACTAATTTTATGTAGGCGCCAGACAAACAATCAACAATTGCAGACTCAAAATTAGTTACTTACATTAGTTTAGAAGCTTAGTTATTAAGAGTAAAAACTTTCTTTTTTCGATGGTTGAATTTTTTGTTAAATAATTTTTATTATTTAACTTTTTGTGGCTATCTATTTTGCTACCATTGGAGGTAGAAAAAAAGCCTCATCGAAATCAGATAACCTAGTACAAAGTTATGCGTGGTAGAATCGGTTAAAAGATACACTGATAAAAATGTTTTCTTGGAACAAACAGATTCCGCTTAAATGAAGAGAAGCATTGATTTGAATAGTGCCAATCCGATTACGTTTTCAATGAAAACTTTTGTAGGTTTATTAAATATTCTTGTATGAAAATTAATTGAGTTTAGAAGGAAAATTTCAAAGTATTCAACTGAGACTCATTATGGGGATGAAGTAGTTTTAAAATGAGTAGTTTTAATTCAAAATAATGTCGTTTTAAATAAAAACGTTTTGTTTAAAATTAAAACGACTTCTTTTTCACTGTTTTTAAAACAATTTAAAATATATTCATTTTCTTTTTTCATTCAGAAAATAGAAGATAAATAAAATGTATATTTAAAAGTAATATTTTTTTGAATTGAATCTAATCATTTTGTAAGAAATAAAATTTTCTTCAACGAACGCATACATAAAGAAAATTGAAAATTTTCTTATAAAATAAATAAATATATCATCACGCCTTTTGCCCATCATGGGTGTGGCACTCTGCTTACCCAGATCTCGGTAGGTGATATATTTTGAGTATTAAATTTGGTTACCAGCCGTCAAGTCATAGCCCACAAAGTTGTTAGTGGAGGGGGACCACTGGGGTAAATTTAAATTAGCAAATGTCACTAGTCACTAGGGATTTGAACTGAGGATCTCATGATCAACAGACTGATGCGTTACCACGGAGCTACTTACAAGAAATTATTTTTATGAGTGTAAGAATTCAGTGGGTGAACAATCAATAATCCCCTATTTTCCTACACTTAGGGGTGGATTTTTTAAAAATTTAAATGGAACAAACCATATCCAATGAAAATCCAATCCAATGAAAATAGAATCATCACAATCAGACAGCTGTGTAAAAAGTTGTGCATGTCATAAGAAAAAATATATGCGTCGACTTGAAAACCTCCTACTTTTTTCGTCGGTTAAAAATTGCATTATTTGAGTTTAGGGTTAAAGCCAGGATTAACCACCAGTTAAAATTGCAAATGCATTGCAACTTCTGCAAACCAAAGTTTGAAATTATAACGCTTTGTTAAGTTTAACCAAAACCGCAGATTCTCTGAGGTATAAGCAGTTAACCTGACAGTAGTATATTACATTTCATTTTTCCATATTGTGGGACGTAATATTTACTAAAATTTTTCTATACATTTACATAATTTCAGTATAAGCTCTTATACAATGTAATTATTTTATATCCTTGTTTAAAAAATTAACTGAACCTGAAAAATTAATACATACATACATAACATCACGCTATGTCCCACTTAGTGGGGTAGCACGAACCCAGAAACACAGTCAACCAACAAATAATCTCCTCCAAACATTCCTATCCTGACACACCACTTTCGTCTCGTCTGCTGGTTTATTCTTCACACTCGGAATCATTCGTTCACGCAACAAATCATCAATCATTCCCAACCAGTTATTCCTCGGACGCCCACGCAACCGTTCACCTTCAATATCACCCTCATATATTAGTTTCACCAACCTTCCATTCGACATTCGCTCAAAATGTCCAAACCACCTCAATTGACTCACTCCCACTTTCTTAACAACATTCTTCTCAATCTCACACTCATCATACAGCAATGTATTCCGTATACGATCACGTCTCGTATACCCACATACTTCTCTCAAATACCTCATTTCTACAATAGTTATATGTCGTTCATGCTTCTTCATCCACACCCAACATTCAGAACCATACATCAATGTAGGCACTAACATACCATTATAAACACTCCAGCGAGCATCTATAGATACATTCACGTTTTTGAGCAAATGTACCCAGAGCACCCAATACCTTGGACCCTGCAGACACTCGCCTTAATAATAAAATAATTAATAACTAAATAAAAGAATAAATATCACCCATGAGACTGCAAAACCTGAAATCCTCAGTAGATAGTATCGCGACTTTGAACTTTACCCTGGTGGTTCCTGCTCCACTAAGACGATGGGGGACGTGACTTGACGGCTGGTAACCGCACTTTCCGTGTAAAAATAATCAGTGAGGTCTGCGAAAGCAGAGTATAACACCAAAATTGGTTAAATGATGTGATGATATTGATTAATTTGGTTTTGGTTTTAAAAAATTTCTTAAGTATACTTGACGGCTGGTAACCGCACTTTCCATGTAAAAATAATGAGTGAGGTCTGCGAAAGCAGAGTATAACACCAAAATTGGTTAAATGATGTGATGATATTGATTAATTTGGTTTTGGTTTTAAAAAATTTCTTAAGTATACTTGTGTCGTATTCTAAATCGGATGAGCATAAATTTATCTATTTTTTACTTTATAAAAAATTAAACTTGAACTGACATTAATGCCCGGTTGAACTAACGTTAGTTAAATTTTAAGCTTGGTTTAAATAAATAAAAGCAAATCGAAGTTATATGTCACATGGAGTAATTGATATTGATGTCAAAAATTAGATACGCTTTTATTTATTTAAACCAAGTTTAAAGTTTAAATAACGTTGGTGCAACCGGGCATAAGTTATGTATGTGTATTGAAATTTAACTCTAGTTAAGTTAAATTGGAGTTTAACTAAACACTATATTTGGCTATCGGAGATATTAATATAGAAATAAATTGTAAAATCTACCGTTAAGACCAATTTTACTGAAATAAAATTAACCTATTAATCCTTAATATCTAAACAATACATCTACATACGTGTTTCGAGAACTAAGTTCTCATCATCAGTAGAACTGAGAGGGATTTAATTTTAACCACTGGCTTGGTTAACAAGTTGTGTAATCTTGATTGATCCCTCTTAGGTCTAATGAGGATGAGAACGTAGTTCTCGGAATGCGTATGTAGATATTTTGTTTGTATTTGAAAGCTTAGGGGATTGATTTTATTTTATAATATTAATTACCATTGCAGGTTCACAATTAATCAGAATCTTGATATTTTGGTAAGGTGTGTAAAAGTTCGTACGTTTTTGGGGACCGACGCACGAAATTACAAATACAAAAGTAGAGTGCCGCACTCAAAATGGGTAAATGGCTAGATGAGTTATTTATTTATTCCAGACATAGAATGAGTTCGAAAGGTGATTGATCGATCTTTATAAAACATTATTCGTTAAGTTTAAGTAGGATTCATCACAAACAAAATGTGGCGATACACAAACACTGGACGGCAGGTAAACACACTTGCCTTGAAATATATATTAATGTCAATTGGAATATTACACTCAAAATGGGTAATTGACGTGATGATATATTTATTTATTTTAGACAGCGAATCAATTAGAAAAATGATTACATCGGCAAACTTTTCTAAAAATTTATTGGTTAAGATTCAGTAGGATACTCAAACAAAATGTCGCGAAGCCCTTGACGGCTGGTAACAGCATTTTACGCGAAATATATATCACTAGGAAAACAGAGGGCTGTACTCTAAATGAATAAATGGCACGATACATATTAATTTCTGTTAAGAAATGTATTGTACTGTATTTTTAATTGGCATACTTTCTTCAAAATCCAAGACGAACGTTTGACTTGTATTCTTTTACTTTCTTATACGTAACATAAGGAAGAACAGGAGGAATTAATCGATGCCGAGATTTCTGTATTGTGGTTCTTAATGTTTCTTCGGGACAAGGTTTCTTGTATTGGTGATCATTTCTTGTGTTGGGCTTGATTTTCAAGACAAGAAATTAAAAATTTCGTGTCTTGCTCATTTTTTGGTAACGTATTTCTTGTCTTGTTTCAAGAATTCTTAATATTTCTTCATTCTTGACGTTTTAACGGTTTATCCAATCCGAATGCTCAAGTGTGTAGCGTTTTCGCCTGCCCTGTTTCTTGCTTAGAAGTTGGTCGCGGCGTATAGCTACGCTGTTTCGCGTTCGAAATATAGGTATATATGCGTTTCGACCATATATTTATAGAAACAGAAAATATATAAGTAGTTTCAATTTATACATAAGAAATTATACATTTTATAAAATATCAACTTCATATACAAAATCTTGACTTCACATATTTATAAAATTTGCAGCTTCACATTAAGGCGGCCAGATGGTGTTAGGACCTGTACAAATGTGGATCGAACTTCAAAATCACTTTACTGACAAATGTATATTAAATTTTATATTTAATCATAAATGCGGAATTGAAGACGAGATGGCTGCGAGCATTTATTCCGGTTCACTCGATAACGCAAGTTAAGCTAGACTGCCCGCGGTTAGTAGTTGAATGGGTAACCGCTTTGCGAAAACCCATACCAACGAACAGTGCGTGTCGTTGTCACACCACTGAAAACGAGGAACCGAGGCGGCATATAACCTCAGTAGTTCAGTCCGCTTTACCAAAAAAAAAAAGAATAATATATTATCAAGATATCAAGATTTCTTGATAAGAAATCTTAATTCTTGATGATACTTTCTTGTCTGATATTGGGAAATAAAAATACTTGAAATCAAGACAAGATCAAGACATGATCAAGAGTATATCTTGATTCTTGTGAAACCCTACTCTGAAACCGTTTTGACCAATAACCTAATGACATCCGTTTGCAAGAATGAACGGATAACTGGATGGATGTATGAATGCATTGATGGTAGAGGCCGCACTCAAAATGGATAAATGGTATGATGCCATATTTTTATGTTTTAGACAGCTTTTCTTTAAGAGTTGTTGATTACAATCCGGAAGGGATCATCGAAAACAAATTGTGGTCGTTCTAAGAGTTTTGGGGAAGTAAATAGGCCCCTTTAAATCCGCCACTGGCGAACACCGGGAGCCGTCGATGTAAATGGTTAACTCCACGGGAAATACTTATACACAGTCGTGTGTTTTGCCGACTATAAACAAGCGTAATTTAGTGTCGTTGTTTATTGCTTCCTTCCGTATCGCTCCACACTTTCCTGTCATATATTTTCTTCTGGTCCCTTTGTTCGGGGCCCCCACTGTGCGAATTTTGTTAAAAAATAACTCATTTAAATCCGGACACTTGCGATTATGGAAACGGTCACCCAGACCGACACACGACCGCGGACTTCTATAAATGGACAGGCAAACTTATGGACGTGTCTTGAAAAGGGTTAACCAGCGTTTGTTTCGCCCACAGAAAGTGCTACAGAAATATTACTCTATATTTAAATACTACTCCCCGCATAGTCATTGGGAACTGCTCAGCCTAGTAAATTAGTGAACGTCATGCAGCTATATTTATATTATATGTGCAGGTATCTATTGGGATAAAACCTTAATGTAGGTGGCATGTAGGACAGTGGTAAAATGCCTTAGCTGCATGTACATGTAATTCGTTATTACTTTTGTTGTTCTTGAGTCTGAGCATTAATAGTTCGAATTGTAAACAAATAGTTACATTTTTTGTGAAATTATAGTGAAACTTAAGTTTTCTATTGGGGACTATTTGTGATGGTACAACCCCAAATAGCGCGTCCTTTAATATTGATGAACTGAAATCAATGTTATTTTTAAATTTATGGAAAAATAATGCCATACCAAATAAAAATCAGTAGACAGAAAGAGATCGTAACAAACCTATATGTATGCTCTTTGAGGTAGGTTCCCAAAATCAAAGAACAATTGTTTTTATTTTTTTATCTATCTATTCAATATAATATAAAGATACAACCTAAATACTATAAAATATACTTGTAAATTTGAAAACAAATCTCCTGAATTACCATTTATTTAAATGGAAGCAATGAGTGTTTTACCCGTTTATTTACTCTATATTTTTGCCGTAAGGTGTCAGCTACTTTTATATTCCCCCAATACACTATATTTACTAACCTTCACACTTTACAATCTGTCAAAGACTTCAAAATAATAATAATTATTATTATTTTTTACATGTATTGGGTAAAATAAAGGCACCAACCACCATAAAATAGCACCCACAGATGATTTTGTATGAAACAATATATTTATATTTATAGGTGGGCATCTAAACCAATATTACCAATATATTGCAATATAAATATATTCAAATCGCAAATAAAATTAATTTGCAGTATATTCGTATTTGAGTACTTACATTATATTATTCCCTATTTCTTCGGTTATAAGTAAGAAGTATAGAACAAAACACTGTTGTCACTAATTAAAAGTGCACCTTATTTACATTTTAGGTTACCATTTCTGATGTTTCTGACAGAAGCTACTAATCAAGTTTTAATTATCTTTGCGCAGGCGTGTTAATTTGTGTTGTTTAAACTAATAGATGACAGAAGATAATTTCAGACTGGTCTTTAATTTATTACTTTTGATTTTAAAAAATATACTCATAGATACTATGAACAATCCATTATGGATGTCTCTAATAATAATAATTATAGTAGTTGAATTTCTATTTCTTTTCGCTGATAAATATGTTTTGATAGAAATTTTAGAGAAAAATCATTGAACACACTTTATAATAAAATATATTTAAATTCTTTAACAAGAATTAGTACAAGTAATATACGATGGAAGATTAATAAAAAAATATTTAAATAATTTGTAAATTTTCAATGCCCAACATTCCCTAAAACGTGTAATTTTTTTTTTAATTACTCGCCAATAGTATATAATGTCATCAAGTACATTTTTTCCTACATGTTTTAGTTTTGAACGTACTAGCTAGCTATTTAGTTGACGAGTATAATTAAATAAATTACATAAATTTATATCACCACGACTGTTACCCATTTTAGAAGTGATATGTGACGCTCTACAGAACTCAGTAAATGATATATTTTTGCGCGTAAAGTGTGATTACTCCCAAAAATGGAAATGAGGATCTCGCGATCCACGGAGCTATTTAACCCCAAAATTTAATTTGATTTGTTTTCCTTAGTTGTTGAAATTCTAAAATCTGATGACAATGAATTATAAATTTTAAGCAGTTGACAAAAGGTCCATCTAAATATATATTTCCGTTAATAAATCTATTTTCCTGACCTAAATATGATAATATATATGTCCTATTATAAACTTTTAATTTCCGTGCTTTTCTTGAATAATCATAAAGAACGTTTGAGTTGTTCTTTTACTTTCTTATACACAACATAACATAAATAAATACATGTTTTACTGCCTCTGAATTATTTTTGCTCATATCTCAATAACGCCTGTGTGGATGATGGATGGATGTACACTTACTCACTGATGAGATAATATAGATTAAGGAAACGTCATAATTATTAGTTTCATAACAATGCGCAGAACTGAGTTGGTTTTGGCCATAATTGTATAACCGGAAGTGGACGTTACTTGGAAGCGTAAACAATAACGCCAATTTATTTCAAATATAAGATATGCTACAAAGACGATTCCAATTAAAGCAGTAATATTTGGAGTAGAAAATTTTACATTACTGAATTCTTGTATCTGCTTCAAATTTTGAGAAAATCTGAATTAAATTTCCAATATTCCAATAATCATAGTTGATATGAAAACAAACAAATAACTAAAACATAAATTATATATTCAGAACTCGGAATATTGTTTTTAAAAAGTTTATTTTATTAAAAACAACAGTAATATTCCTTACTAGAACAGTGGTTACAAAAATGAGCTACATAGTTCTACGTGATAACGTAGTTATACAAAAATTTTCTTTACGACTTTCATTTTCACTATAAACATTAAATTGCTGATTTAATAATTATAACATAACTTAATTTCTTATGTCATCAAATATGTCTAATTCATTTCGATTTATATGTATAAGAAAGTCGTGTGGTGACCAAAATACACGAAAAAAAAAAAAAAAAGAGTACAGTAGAATTTACCTTACTATTCGGAAAAATGAGGATACAAGACGCATTTTCTGAAAATTTTCCAAACTTTTTGGTAAATACTTCTAACTGATTACCAAATAAATGTGTGTGTTTTTTTATGAAGATGGTAGGCGGAGTAACTACTTTTGATCATATGTCATTTAGGGCCGTTTTCACCAACCACGGTTAAGTATTTTATTCTGTAGATTTAATTTAACCGAAGAATATATTCGACATTTCCATTTCTCCAACCTTGTTTAGCACTTACCGACACTTAAATCGACAATTAAAATAACCTAGCTTATTTTGATGGGACAAATATTTATTCTACTGTTATGTTGTATTTATTACATTATTTTGTAAAACTACTTTATTTGGTAAGTACTTCTTAAATTTTGATAGAATATTGAATTTATACTAATTTAAATAGTATTATCATATTTCAAATTTTTCGTTTGTGACGTCAGCACCAACGTCATCTTGTAATTCTACAAACCACGCTCTTGTGGAGTGCGAGGAACTACCCCTACTGTCAGATTGACTGTTATCTGTCATTGTTATTTGCTGAGAGGTTTTAACAAATATAGTTTATTTACATTACCTGTGCAAAATAAAATAACAAATATAATAAACATACGTTCAACTTGAAAATCGTTGTTAGCTGTAACATATGACTTGACATGACAGGTGTGAGAGTGAGACTGCCGACATTACCGACAAGCGACAAGGTATAGTACATCAAAGCATTTTTATTTTAAAATGATCTAAACTCTTTGTCTAAAAACTTTATAATTAACGAATACCTAATTTAATTTATCGGAGTGTTAATTTTAATAATGCTAAGTAGTTATTACAACCCTGAAAAGCAAATTATTATTTGTTATCAACACCTCTTTTGCCTTGCCATAATGTACATTCTATTACAAGATGACGTCACGATTTTGCAACCGCGAAACTTTATAAAGGAAATTATGAATGAAAAGTAACGCAGCGAACTGTGGATCGTGAGATCCTCAGTTCGAATCCCACTGCCGATAGTTACAAATATAAATTTACCCCTGTGATTCCCCCTCCACTAACATCTTTGAGGGCTATGATTTGACGGCTGGTAACCGCGCTTCATACGAAAAAATATATCACTTACCGAGATCTGCGTAAGCAGAGTGCCACACCCATAATGGGTAAAAGGCGTGATGTTATATTTATATTTATTTTTATTTATGAATGAAAAGTTAAAAAAATATAACAAATATTGAATAATATGTGACTGAAATTATCTTAATTTTTATAATTTGTAAAAAAGCAGAACCTTTTTTTAAGTGTATGACCCCATTCGTAGGTACTTGTATTGTAAATTTTGTTTTTATTAATTTTCGACAGATTTGCAATTTATATCCAATTCATGTTTCATATTTTAAAAATATATCAAATACGTGAGGTGTAAATTGTTATATTGTTTTAAATTTATTGGCTAGGACAGATCGGGTTGCTGTTAAAATTAATTCCTATTATTGTTACATATAGGTGTTTGAAACAAAACAAAAATATGGCAGGTGGTGATATTGTATGTTCTTCGATTTGATAATCCAGCAAATCGTGTATAATGCGAATTGAGCATAATCCAGGCATGAGCATTAGAGCCCCAGCTGTCCATTTATCCAGAAGTCCGTGGACACCACCGACACCAGGCACCAGCAGACAAGAGACAAGACCGACAGCGAAACGAATCTGACGGGCGTTCCTGACAAACGGGGTGCCGGGAATGCCGGGACGCGTATTGTGATAACAGTGCGGCGTGGTGTGTTCTGTGTTGTGTTCATGGTTGGATCAGGGCCGTACTCGGGGGATTTCACTCGTGTTTTGGTTTCGGCAGCGTAACCGGCAAATTTACTTTGTAATGAAGGACATTTGTTAATATGTGAAAGGGATTGAGTGTGTTCACAGTTCTCAGTTCGCCGATCTCCGAGGGTTATGATGAAGAAGAATTAAATATGACTGTGGGCCTTTTCCTTAATTACCTCGGCTAGATTATGGAGAGTTTTGGGTTCAGTTCATTTTTTATGACACGTGGTAATAAACTTAGCTGATTATTTCTCATTATTTTAAAAATAAGGAAGTGTATCAGCACGCTTTAGAACATTTCGGAACGTGATTTATTTTTGTATGATTGCCAGCCGTCAGTGTAACGCCCCGGAAGGTAATAGCAATACTCGACTGTGTGATTCTAGTGCAGTATAATAATAATAATAATATATCATCACGCCTTTTACCCGCTATGGCTGTGGCACTCTGCTTATTCAGATCTCGGTAAGTGATATATTTTTGCGTATGAAATGCAGTTACCAGCCTTCAAGTCACCACGGAGCTATTTTAATTCAATTGTTTTTTAAATTCAATTTTACAAATGCAAATTGAATATACTTAAAAATTGGTGTGCCGGGTACCTACACTCACAAAAATATCTTCTTGTTTCAAGAAACTTTTCAGTTTTCCTTTTGTATGCATTCATTGAAGAAAATTATATTTCTTACAAAATGATTAGGTTCAATTCAAAAAAATTTTAATTTTGAATATAAATTTTATTTATCTTCTTTTTTCTGCGTTGAAAGAAAATGAATTTATTTTAAATTTAGTTTTTAATAAAAATGAAAAAGAAGTCGTTTTAATTTTAAACAAAACGTCCCCATAATGAGTCTGAACAGTCACACTTCTTTCACAATTACACAAACATCACACTGGGGTCTGGGAAACACCGAGACAAAATAAAACTACTTCACCATAATTGAATGTAATGTTTCTAGGGATTTAAGCTATGGAATATTTGTTTATGTTTATAGAAAGACATTAAACAGTTAATAATCTTTCTGAACCATATATTTTATTCAAAACGTTGCGTTTTCCCAAAACTTAACTTTTTTTATTGTGCACCTTAAGAACAAAGACATAGGGATTTAACATATTGAATATTTGTTTAGAATTATTGAAACTGGATTTTTATAAAGAGATAGCATAGAAGTTGTGCGATTGCTGCGCTGGAAAATTAGAAAATCGTGGGGTTTCTTATACCCCAGTATGACGTTCCAAGGTTAAAAATGACGACATTGAGGATTTGATGATCCATTGTCGGATGCGTTACTACGGAGCTGTTTTTCCCATTTATTTATGTAGGTATGTAATATACAGTAAAATAGATCCTACGAGGAATGTAACAAAAGCATTTATAATTAAAATTTTATTTTTAATATACGTGTTTCTAATTTGTAATTTGTTTTGTAATTAAATAAGATTTCTCGTACTGTCTATTATTTAAATGGAAATAAACGTAATAATCATTCATAATCATACAGAATGATTAAAAAAAGTCTGAACATATGGGAAAAAATCTGACAAAAAATTTATACAACAAAAAAGTTTTGCTTCTCTTAAATCATGAAATCATGAAATCATATTTATCACATACGGCATGTTCAATAATTATATTTTTTGAAATTGCTAACAAGAGTAAAATATCCAAATTGTTAAAGATATACAAAAAATTTATTTGAATGAAATGTTTATTATTATCCCGTAAACAAATTTTTGAAATATGAAATATTTCAAAAGTTTTTGTTATATTATAAATTTCAATAATTGCAACAGAAATTAAGAATTCTTAAGGGATGGAAAAAAGACTTACAGAAAAACTAACAATATTTTATAACTCTTCAACATGCCCGAAAATATAAACCAAGAAAATATATTTCTCGATTATAAAAATGTTGAAAATTAAGATTAGAGAGACCTACATTTAACGAAAATACAAATGTCGAATGTTGGAAAAGTTACAAATGTAAAACGTTACAAATCTCGAAAATACATTTGTCGAATAGCCTGTATGTTACAAATCTCGAAAATACATATACAAATGTCGAAAATTAAATTCAGAGTTTATAAATTTATCGAAAATACAAATGTCGAATATTTAAGATGTTTCAAATGTCGAATGTTATGTTAATGGAAATTATTTGTAGGTATTCTCGCTTCGCACGCACTTTTAATAAACAAACCCTAATCCTACACAACTCACGTTCGACAAACTCGAATCACAGCACTCATTTTTAATGAAAAATTTCTGTAGGTATTATTCGACATTTGTATATTTTAGATATCTACTTTCAAAATTTGTCTTAACCCTCCTAAGAGGGTAGAAAAAAAGGGGTTCTGTCGAGACTGGGAGTCTGCAGAAATAAAATTTCGATCCGTGGACTAACTTACATGATTTTTATTAACTCTCGCAATAATCAACGTACTCTATAACTTACTGTACTCTAATGTACTTCCTTACTTACTTATATACATAGTAACACATATATATTTGTACAAGTTCTAAGTCAGCAAAATAAGTGTCACAAGTAAACAATATTATTGAAACTATCTGACCTACTTACTTAATCATTGCGTAAACTATAATGTGCTGATTTAAGACTTGTTACATTTGTAAAAGTCCAGCGTTTCGACTAATTTAATTTAGAGATTTTTAAAATTCGACATTTGTAATATATTATAACATACCTATAAAAGAGTATATTATAAGTTTTTTTACAAAAAGTAAGTGTAAAGAAGATTTTATTTAGAAAAGAATATAATACTCTAAGAAAGAGTACGTCTGTTCAGCCTATATCTAGCGATATAGTATATCTAAATTATATTGGCGTGGAATGGAAAATTCACCGTGAACCATGAGCAGCTGCGAAATCATTGCATCCAAAGATGTTCGCGTTTCAATAAACTATCTTTTTCGTATTGGAACATGTATATTTATTTGTCAATGTGAAATTGAATGCAGTCTTAGGTCACATAGTAATATAAATATATCATATGTCGAGAGCTGCATAAAATAGTCATGATATATTTTTATTGATAGTGGAAATCTATTTATAGTAATAAGAATGAATCATATAATTTTGATGGAACATTTTGCAAATTGCTTGACAGCAATAAAGATAGCGATGCTTTGTAACCATACGTTGCTAGGGGGATAGAAAGCAAGATATATATTTTAAGAAACTCCTATTTTGTATCGATTTTCCCTTTGCAGGTACTTTGCGTCTACGATTGACACAAATAGCTGAATACTTGTATTTTATTTTTTACTTAGAGAAATGGAATACATCTACTGAAAGCACAATCTTCACATTATCTAAATACCGAAGCCTTTGAGAATGTACAAACATACTTCCGTAAATAATTATGTATTACGAGTACATAAATAATGATACATGTACGTACTTTGAACTTTGCAACTGCATATTTACATAAAAATATGCAATTTATACAGTTACTTGTTTGTTTTCGGAATAAATAAACCGTAAATAGTTTGCCAGTCATAAGTGACACATGAACTCAACTTTGCTTCCAATTACATTAAATATAAAGTAAATAAAAATGAATATAATATTTCTCACAATTCAGACTGTGAAAGTTTTGCATTTTACAGACAATGACAATGGGATTTAATTTACCGTGACGCGTGAAATCAACTGTCAAATCACGACGCCCCAAATTTGGCTTTTTAATAGCTCCGGCAGTACAAATGCGGTAGGTACCTTTGAAAATATTTTTCAAATGAATACCTCACTGTGTAAAAAAAAATAATTGGATTATATGCCACGAGAACCAAGATATTTGCTACAGCAGAAAGCCACACCCAAAAAAGGTAACTGGTCTGATGATTCATTTATTTGTCACTTCGTTCTAATTCTTGAAGTGTAATTAAAAATATTAAGTAATAAAATACTTCGGCTGGTTTTGATCAACAGTGCCGTTAGTACCTACAAAATTAGTTTTCGATATTCTTTTTTCCGTTGTCAAGTGTTTCTAATAGGCTATTCCACGATATATTTTTTCTTTTTTTATCTTGAAGTACATACAAATTTAATATTGTATACCGGGTGTAGAATTAAAATGTGGAATACAGTGATTTTAATGTTTATTTATATTGCTGTAAATTTTTACTTATTCACTTCAGAGCAAAAGTTTAAATACAAAAGTTGCTCAGAATTTAAAAATGCTTGCAATAAGGCCTATTTGTTTACCTAAGTGTTAGTATTTAACGATATATCAATCAAATTAACATTAATATTTATTAGAAAAATTGTAATACGGCCATGGAAAATATACGAAAACGACGAAATATATTTGAAATTTCAGAAAACAGATTTAGATTTATTTATTACAGTGTTGTATTATTTTCTATGGAAATTTCATAGAAGATTTTAATTAATTTATTTATTTTACAAAAAAAAATTCGACATTCTCGAAGATAGGTAGTTGGTGGCGCTAGTGTCGTACAGTTTTGCAGTGAGTGCTGCATATCAAACAGCAAACACGCAAAGACAAGAAAATCACCCGAGTAGAATCCGAACAAATCCGACACGCCCGAATAATACTAGAATCCCATTTGCTCAAACAGACGCGCACATGTCCTACGTCATCAAAAACGAAACATCCCATATTTATTAAAAGGAGTAATTTATAATTAAAAATATGAAATTTTACGCATCCTTTAAATTTTATCTTTTATATTTTCAATAAACTTTTACAACTATTTTTGATTATGGTCGAGGAATAGCCTATTAACTTTCAGCATAAAATTAATCCGGAATATAGTATCCCGTTAGCATTTAATATATTCTCCTTATATAAAAGTGGTGTATTATTAGAATCTTTCATTTGCGATTCCACTTTTGTATTAGCAAGATTCAAATATGCAGCTGCATTGTCATATTGGTCCAAATTATAAGTATAAATTCAATTTAATATTGTTACATGTTTGTTTCCAAATATTTTTGTTTGGAGAGTTTGTGCTAAGCTTGAGAAACCAGTATTTTCATTCTTATTTATGACATATACATTGTAAATTGTAAACGTAATTTTGGAGTGTTTAATAATATTATTACTAGAGAGCGAATTATATGCAAAGTGCACATATTTTAATTTTTGCTTATCTTTAAATAAAATCAATTTTCTGGACGAATTACATTGATTAGAGTTAAATAATGCTAATTACTAATTGCATATACTGCATATTTGGGCATTCTTATGCATATTTTTACAAAAGTTGCATATAACTCCATATTTCAATATTTTTGAGACCTTGTCTAGTGATAAAAATTCTGAAATTTCTGGTACTGCAAATTGATAATTCCCAAATATTGGAGGAGGCCGCAATAAATAGAAGAATGCAACGGAAAAAGCAATAAACAATACAATAAGCAAATACACCAACCAATAAACTCTAATATTTCTAGGGCAAACCCTGTAACGGTAACGGTAGGTATTCAATATAAGATCGAGAATTCTCAGCTGGCTATATCTTTTACTTATGTTTCACTTTTTTTTTTTTTTTAGTAAATTTTGAATAATTTGTTATTGTAATTATGTAAATATGTCATAATATTATAATATCAAGTATCTAGACTGTTTATATGTATATTAGTAGTTTATTTGTTAATTGTGAATCAGGATTAAGACTGTATTGTGCAATCAAATTCACAAAGCATTCATTTATACTTTTTATCTAGTAATTTAAGATTTTTGCATATTTTGCTACATATATTGTCATATTTGTACATATATAGTGCAAATTTCCCAAAAAAATCAGTGCATATATGCGCATATAATTCAGTTTTTTCGTGCATATAATCCGCTCTCTAATTATTACAATACTTCGAGTTTTGGTGTGCCGAAGTATACAAGTAGACGATATCAAAATGGCGACCTATAACAATATTCTAGATTTCAAGATACTATTTTCAAAAAATTGTTATCATTTCTGCATTGGTAGTCTGAAATATGAGAAATATTGATTTATAGGTTCAATTTTGAAAACAGTGAACTTCATTCGGTAAAAAATTGTGTTTCCTAAATTAGATTATTTTATATTGAAACGTGCATGTTGTTTCAAACGTTAGTTTAGTTGATTCTCCAGTAATGGATTCGTCGATAATTGTGATTATTGTCACGCATTGGATTCCAGCGATCTAATCTACAATAAAAATAGCTTTAGGACAATTATTTTTTATTTTTAAACATTGTCTAATATTATTAACGAGTAGATCTAATGCCCAAGCTCATTATCCGGATGAATAAATAATACTCATTTTGATTTTATGTGGAAATTTAATCGGGATAACATTATGTTGATATGATTTATCAAGCAGCGTTAGAATTAGTGCTCTCTTCTGTTCCTAGTAATAATTAATAGATAATTATAGCTACAGATTATATAGAGGCGCTTGATAAACCATTTGTGATTAAATTAACATCATGTCAGTTAATGGCAATTACGAGCAACGCAATTAGTTTCTGTTTCATTATTATTTATTCATCAATCTTCATGCAATAAATTCTCAATAATATTAAACTTTATTGCACCATATTTCTTCATGGCTGTAAAAAATTATCTTTCACCACCACGTTTTTATTGCTTTTCATTCGAAACACCATTGGACGAATGAAGTTGATAACACAATTCGAAATGGATACCACGTTTTCATTTGATTGTCAATGCAAAACAACAACGATATAAAATATACTTTTGTTTTGTAACTTTAACGCCGAGTTCCACGAACAAAAATTCGAATTTTAAGTTTATATGAATGACAGTGGATCGATTATTCGACAGCTCTGTCAAGGATAAAGCAATGCATGATTCAGTGTGCGATTTGATGTCACGGATCAAAATTGAAATCATGAAGGAAAATTAAAAATGTTTAATGGTAGAGATTTTCACCTTCGGAGTGGGGTTTATATTTATTTTGTGGGTAGTTTTTTACCTTATTATCCCTCGAAGAATGCTGAGACATATTGTGGACGTCTTGGGCTGCAATCCTGTAAAAAAATGTTTTGTCAACAAAGTATTATACGAAAATGTTTTAAACAAATTTTTGTTATTATTTGGCTAGCTACGATGAATACCAATAAAATTACTTGTTGTTTGATGTCAATATTAAAATGTACTCGAAGCCACCTGACGGTGTATTTTCAAGCTTATTTGGTAATATTTGTAAATTAATAAATGTTGATATTAATTTTGCACTACTTAATTCTCATGCACATATTCCTTCTTTTTAATTAACCATAATTTCCATATTTATATATAAATAAATATATTACCATATCATTGCAGATATCGGTAAGGCTGTTTTAAAATTATTGAAACAAAAATTAAGGATTAAAGATTTTTTCCGAAATTGACAAAAATAAATATTTAAAGCAAATATTTTGTGCCACTGGTCTGTAAGGTTACAGTAATGAATAAAAATTATATACTCGAAACACACTACTGTTCTAGTGTTCTAAAATAGCTGATCACTAGATTGGCTTGTACACTTCGCGCACCCTTATTCAATCACTAAACACGGATGTTCTACTACACTCAACTATGTATGACAATAATACACTTTTGACTCGCAATGTACAATTTAGATTATTATACACCAGTCCACCAAAACACGAAGGATCGTAATAAAACGAGTATCCTTCATAGCTCATATATTAGTAGAACAGAACCTTTCAATACTCATACCGCTAATTACTATATATTTGTCAAAGTAGTTCCAATGTCTATTTATGGATTAAAGGAAAAGTTAGTCTTGTTTTTACATTAAATTTTGAACAATTTTGTATAATTCGTAGAGGTGGCAAATTTCCGGGAATTTATTTTTTGGAAAATATTCCCAAGAAAAATATGGAAATTTTTAATAATCATAATACACATACCACGCTATTAGTAGAAATGTCTTTGATTTCTTTTTTAAGTTTTTATTTTTCTGCTGATGAACAAGAATTACATTTTAAAATATACTAAACAAGAAGTAACATGTTAAAAAAAAAAATCCCGATTGACCAACATTAATAATTCGTATTAAGTCCATATTAAGCTAATGTTATACTATACTTATTATCCTTGTATTATCAAATTATCATTGTTCGAATGTAAAATCTTTAACATGAATTAAATTTCCAATTTAATTGTCATTTTCAAAAAATATTATCTACCTGTATTAATTAATTAACAAATTAGAAACTAACTTTCAGCATAAAATTATTGTCAAAGTTAATCCGGATTAATTTAGCTCGTTAGCATTTTATATGTTCTACATATATAAAAATTATGTATTATTAGAATCTTTTATTTATGATTCTACTTTCGTATTAGCAAATTTTACCTGAAAATTTTTTTAAGCCACTGGTCTGGTAGGTTACAGTAATGTAATAGTAAATATTAATATTTATTTATTTTGTTAAATAATATTGGTGTAAATATCTTCTATTCGAATCCCACTATCGACAGTTGCCAAATTAAATTTCCCCCTCTACTAACAACTTTGGGGGCCATGACTTGACGGCTGGTAACCGCATTTCATACGCAAAAATATATCAGTAATCGATATCTGCGTAAGCAGAGTGCTACACCCATAATGGGTAAAATGCGTTATGATATTTTTAATTTTACTTGAAGTAACTATTACCCAACGGCACAATACGATGCGTTACTACAATTAACCAAACATTTGATGTAATAATTATATAATTTACATACATTAAAATTAAATGTATAAAACATTCTTATGCAATTATAGAAACAAAAGGAGGGTGTAAATTTTGCAATGCTAATTGCTGCGTTTGTTGTCATATTTAAGTAGAATGTAGGATGATGATGTTGGAATTGTGTTCTTTCCGAGAAAAGAGAAACAAGTTTTTGTAGAATGCTCTCATAACATCAATAGCAAAAGCATGAATTCTTGGAAAAGTATTTCGCTTGTAAATAATCAAATAACTTGAAGACATGACGCTGATTATGTCCGCGAAAGTAATCCATAGTGTACTGTTAGTATTTAATTTTATTTGAATTATGAATAATTTAATAGTATATTATCAATAAGCGTATAATAGTTTTTTTTTTATTTTTTTATTTTATTTTGAGGGAACACTACAGTCACAGACCAAGACGGTTCCACGTATACATACATAAATTAATTAATATAAATGTAAACAAAATTATAAAGACATGTAATCTGAAACATTATTAGAAATTTAAATAAAAAATAAGAGAAGATTAAAATATAATAAATATTGAAATTCGCCAATCAGTAGGTTTCTCAATTGATTTAATGATAAATGAAAAATATCAATTTGCAACGTGAGCCGTGAGTAAAAGCCATTATACGCAGGAAGAATACTATACTTTTTCCACGACTATGATATTCATTTTAAGTAGTACACTATTGTTTTTCGAGAACTATAAGAGCTACGAGGTCGGTTAAATTAGTAAACAATTTCTATATTATATGACAATGAAAATGAGCGAAACAAAAATTGTGGTTCTCAAAATGCGGGGTGCAACTTTCTTATTTTAAATGGCAACCTATTTTTTTTATTTGCTTATTCGATTCAGTATTTTTTCTGAATTCACCAATATTCACATATAATGACCAAATAATACAAAATATTTGAGAAAAATCCAAATTAAAAATGTACCATTTTTATTTAAATATGCATATACAAAGGTTGCCATGAAAAAAAAAAACAAATACATCAAACAATTGTTAATATTAGTTTTTTGAAGTGTACTTCTGTATTTCTGTACTGTCAAAATGAATAATTATTCTCATAATTACAGTTTTTGCAATTATTTCTGCATTTGATTTATTTGTTTCCTTCCATGGAATACTTTGTGTAGGCATATTTAAATAAAAATGATACATTTCTAATTTGGATTTTTCTCAAATATTTTGTATTATTTGGTTATTACATGTGAATAATATTGAATTCAGAAAAAAATACTGAATCAAATAAGCAAATAAAAAAAATTGATTGCCATTTAAAATAAGAAAGTTGCACCCCGCATTTTGAGAACCATTGGTCTTAAAAAATATTTATTTCGCTCATTTTCATTGTCATATAATATAGAAATTGTTTACTAATTAACCAAACCTCGTAGCTCTTGTAGTTCTCGAAATAGCAATAGTGTACCACTTAAAATGAACACCCCTGTATTTACCTATAAGTTACACATATTAATTAATTTTATTATTATTAACAATAAATGCTTTTAAGTGGTAAATATTCAGCTTGCAGCATTTTTCCAATTAATCTTTTCAGTACAAAAATTTAGTTTACAAATATAATGTATGGCATAAATGAAAAACAAACAATGAATGAAATATTTCATATGTAAGAAAATACAAAATAAAAATATAGTACTATAATATAAACAAACAATGATAAAGTCCTGCAAAATAATTTTCATGCTTCAACATAGCACAATTTTACAGATAAACATATATAATTAATTACATTTAAAACAACAATTTAAAAAAGATTGCTGTATAATTATGTTTACATTTTATTTTCATTTATTTTAGTTATTTATTTATAATAATATTTTTGGAATATTACAATTATTAAAATTTATTTCTTCTTGCCGCCTCAAATATTTTAGTAGGTATTTATTTTTATATGAAAATTAAATGTTCTTGAATGAATCAGTCTGTTTATTAAAAATTACATCAACGTTTCTTCAAGCAAAGTTTTCATTAGGGTGATAATTGTAGTGCTATAATAACAATTTCATTAAATAAAATAAACTCAACGTTATTGTGAACTGTTTATGTGTGTTATATTAATGAATATTTCCGTCGAAAAATTTCAACCAATCACGTTACAGTATTTGCTGAATTTGGACCAATGACAATCGAATATCATTGTATATTTTGCATATCGAGTATTTGCACAAGTGCGATATTTATATTAATTGTAAACACAATAAGGAATAGTTTAATTTTTTCGTTTTAAAAGGACAGAAGGGATATCTTCAATTTTTCAATAAATTTCTTCAAAAGAATTACTTTCAAAACGTTGATGACTTATTTTTAATGTAATTTGACAAATGACGTTTATCAAAGTCTGACGTTTATGTGACTGATTAAAACAAATATATGTTCAATAATTTTTTTTTTATTCTGATATTTCAAAATATCAATAACTGTACACCTAGTTATGATATATTATCCATATTTTTCTTGGACCTAATTGCGCTACTGAGCAATTTTATAAACAGCAATATTATTTTAGAGCATATGTTACGACATTACGAGTTAAAAGTTATAATTACACATCATAAAATTGTATTTATTTCTTATTAATAATAGATATAGCGCTACTTTATTTTAGAATTTCAGGCTTCTTCATATTTTCCATTTTAAGCCACGCCAGCAACGGTTAAAATTGACAGTTAATTGATTAAATGGGATCGTTTACTAGAGTCACAAAATGGAAAATAAGTCATTTATAATTTGACTAGACCCAAAAACATCGTACTAGATATAACAGAAGTTTAAATAATATTATTAATTATTAAGATATTTTAGTTTTAAAGACCTTAATAATGACGCTAAGTATTATGTCGCATATCTATTCTATTCTAAAATCTTTGTAATTCTTTCATTACTGAGCTGTCACTGTCAGAATGTCGAAGTGTCAAAATAGTTGGCAACTAATTTGAAGGTTGTTTGTATCACTTTGAATTCGTAAGTTTATTTTAAATACATACATAACATATTATTTATTTCTAACTAATAAATATTAATTTAGGTCGACTCAACGAAATTATATAGGCTGGGCCATTTTAAGTTGCGTTCAGGAATATCTCGGAAACGAAGCATCGGATGAAAAATCCAAAAAACACGACTAAAATATTTTCGAGGGGGACATCCCATGACACCAAATTCAACCCCCCCCCGCCCCAACCCTGGTGGGGTGGGGCAGGGGTAAGTTTGAAATCTTAAATGGGAACCCCAAATTTTTTTTGCAGATTCGCATTCTACGTGAAAAACGGAATTCAGTGACATCAAAATTTTTGCCCCCGCCCACCCCCCCGGGCCAGTTGGGTGGTGGGAAACTTTCAAATTGGTTACGGGAACACCCACTTTTTCTCAAAGATTCGCATTCTACGTTAACAACTACATGCAGTACCATCAAAATTTTCACCTCTGCCTCCACCCCGACCCTGGAAGGTGGGGTGCGGGTGAGTATGAAAACTTAAATCGGAACCCCAAATTTTTTTACAGATTCGCATTCGGCGTGAAAAACTAAATTCAGTAACATCAAAATTTGCGCCCCTGCCACCCTCCCCCGTGCACCACCAGGGTTGGGGCGGGGGGGTTGAATTTGGTGTCATGAGATGTCCCCCTCGAAAATATTTTAGTCGTATTTTTTGGATTTTTCATCCGATGCTTCGTTTCCGAGATATTCCTGAACGCAACTTAAAATGGCCCAGCCTGTAGGTTTGTTGAATGACAGGTTAGCAAAATTTGTCAGCGGTAATGAAACATTTGACTAAAATAATCTTGTAGTTTATTCATGTTTCTTCCTAAAATATATGGAATTAATGTATATTTTAATTATTTGCCACGAAAAGTTATTTTAATTCCATTTATAGTATACTGTGCAACAAGTGTAGAAAGTTACCTATTTCACACGACTTGTGAAAGTTTTAGCACGAGACGAAGTCGAGTGCTGAAATCTGCACGAATTGCACACTATACTTTTTCTACGATCACACTTTTGTCTTGTCAAGATTTAATAATACTAATTCTTACTCTTCAGATACAAGAAATCAGAAACTCAAACTATTTGACGTTTAAGATTACAGCATAAAGGCGGCGCAAGCGCACATATGTGCAGTGTTACCAACTATAAATCTGTAGATTGTAATATAAATACCAAAAACTAATAACATATTTTATTAAAAAATTGATATTATATTTTCTTTGTAATCTCAATATTGAAAACGAAGATTTATACCTATATACTCTGAAATAATTATGAATTATTTTATGATATATAAATGTAATTGTACTTGACATTAATATCATACAGTATTATATTATTACTAAGTTGATCACACTTACGTGTGGAATAATTGCCCACGGTATTCCACACGACTGTGTGAAATATACAATTTTCAAGCTTTGTTTAGTGTGAAGAAAGTGTAATTTTCAGTAGTGATAGTAGAAAATAATTTTCTGAATAAATTAGTACATTCATGTGACCATAATTATTTACTATTCCCACTGTTTGAGATCCACAATATCTATACTATTACGTCACAACATTTAAAAAAATCATTGTAGCTTAATGATTAATAATTAAGACTTTTTAAAAGGACGGATAGTCTCAAATTTAGATATTGTTTCATAAAACAAAATGGTAAAAGACCCCCATTCTGTAGTGGATAAAGCATATCATTAGTCATAAAAAAACACACAAGTAATGAAAGTATTATTCAATAGTCGTAGTAAATAATTATTACAATACTACATGCAGAAATTTGACAATTACTACACACGTCGCTTACTTAACCCATTAATGCCCAGAACTATTTTTCTTTAAACATGGATTTCATATTTCTTTATGTTGGTAACTTGTAAGGAAGATTATATATAAAATATTTGACATTTAAATATACAGAATAATATCAAATGAATAACCTGGCATAGTTTATTCAGTTTGAAATGCCATAGATTGGCAGAAACATAATGTTAAAATGAGACATCTTTACGTATGATCTATCATACGCTGAACATTAATGAGTTAATAAATTGGCCTTCTTAAATGAACCGGCAAGCCTCTGTAAGAATATTCATCGCGAATATATTCCAAACATAGTTGCTTTATTTATAAAATAAAAGTTTTCTTCAGGTTTCCAGTAAAATCAATTTAATTCTGAAATTGCGATTCGCGAGATGTATAAGGAAAAATTGGAAGCGGATGTAGATAGTGCGAAAGGATAGATGTACACTTTTTATTAATATCGGATAATGGTATTTTCGAGTTCTTTGTCTTGGAAGCGCCGGCGAGCGCTGGCGGAGTGGCGGACTAGTGGGCTAGTTCCGGGTTCGAGTTCCGGCATCCGTACCCTTTCGCTTGTCGAATATTGTTTCCGAGGGGCAATATCCGGGGGGATATTCCCCTGCTTTCTTTGGGGGCGTTTTAAGAACTTTTTTCAGAAACTTTTTTATAAGCTTTTTCTGTTTTTCTCCTCCGGGGCTTTCTTTCTTAGATTTGTCTACACATTGGTGTCTTTACTCTTTGCTCGTTGATTTCAAAAGAGACAGGAATAAATTTACGATTGTATGTGGGATACGAGATCGCATGTTACGTTTTTGGAATTAGAAAATGGCATATAAATTTCATTTGAGTGCGGTGAATGCTGTATTATGTTTCGCTCTTGTCGTTGTCGTGCTCGTATTTGGAACAAGAACAAGAAGATAGTGGAGTGGAATACATTCTTCATGTCGGGCGGTAGTCGAGTCGTTATATCGCATAATCTTATTTACTTTATCTAACGTACCTGTGCGAAATATGCTTATGATTTTCACGTATCGATATGCATACCACTCTCGAACAATGCACACTGAACGTTTTCAATTCTAATAAATTTAATGTAATACCGCATTTCCCAGATGCAACCACCGTTTTGTTTTTTTAATTATTCACAAGGAAATACATTCAGTTTAATTGTTTTTCGATGAGAATTTACGATGGAAATCTAGGTGCACATAACAAAGATATGACAGGCTGACATTTCATTTAACTCATAAATTTTAAGTTCTTAAGATATTTAACATCACAGTAATAATATTGGAATTTTGGAGAACTTAAAGCTTTTTACCCAATTTTGAGGGTGGTACTATACTTAAAGCAGATCTCTGTGTAACATAAGATATAAAATAAATCGCAATTAAATAATTTTTATGTGGTGACAATTTAAAAAATCTAATTATTTGTCGGTATCAAGACCTCTTTTATTACATATACAGGATGTAACATAAATAGGTACATTAAATGTAACCAATTATAAAACTCGTCGAGAACAACAATATCTCTTAATAACGTTTTTTTCTAAAACATCTGGTTTTCGAGTTAAAATTTTTTTAAAATTGATTAGAATTTAGATGTCCCGCCAATGGAGAACATATGACTGCATAGATGGCTACTGCGCATTACAACTGTTTTTGCGTAGTGAAAGCTAACCTAAATTTTGTATTTTTGCAATAATAATGTATTTAAACGATATTGAAGGTGAAGAATAAATTTCAATGAGAATACCACTATAAATTACGCAAGTAGCAATATTAATTACTGTTAATTTATCACTAAATCAAGACGTCAGTATCCATTCGCAAAAATTGACGTTTGTGCAAGGTAAATCTTCTGGTATCAAACACTGTATGTATTGTATGAAGTAACAACGTGATTTTAGAGAGTAGAGTTATTTTTCAAGTATTTACTAGACTCTGGCTAACCCTCGACAGTCCAAATCATTCTTTTCAATATTTGCTGTGATCAGATCGCATTTTACCCCGATCTTGAACTGACTTAAAAGATTCATGATCTCGAATAAGCTAAACAACATGTGTAACAGTGCGAACATTTGCATCATGATGATTTGGAAAACGCCCCAAATAAATTTGACAGGATGGAGCAGCGTTACCTTGAACTTCAACAGAAAGTAAACACAGTACGAGATAACTAGTAGTCGGCGTCCTAGTAAAGAACGCAATCTACGAGTTATCTCGTAGTGGGCAGTCAACGTGTTAAGGTTCCTTTTTATGAATTTAAATCCCCAAAAAATGTTAGTGGATAGTAAACCACAGTTAAAAGTTAATATGAGAGTCGAACTGGGGATGTCATGATTCACAGTTCGATGTGTTACCACGGTGCTATTTATGCTTATCAGCTCATTATTTAAATGAGGTTTTTATGTAGGGACATTCAATTAAAATTAAGATTAGAAAAAGTAGGTTAAAAGAAAAGTAAAATTTTTATGTTTGTACTTAACTTAAAATTTATTTATAGACCACGTAATTTTATTTGAGTTTGTTAATTTAAGGTTTAAAGTACTAAAGCCAAAAGGATTTGTAGATTTAAAATAAGACAAAGATGTATATAGTAAATTACATTTACCGCAGCATACAGGATGGTTTACAGTAAAATTAATTGTTCTGACGAACATATATATTATATTACATATTAAAATTGTATAAAACCCGATTGATCTCAAATTTACTTCATCCGCCCTACATATTACGGTATAAATTACAGGTATATGTTATATACGAGATATAGCTAAATCAATAAATATGCAAATTACTCCCTGCTTCATCGAGATCACAGACGTATATAAACCAGATATACAGGTCATACGGAACCTTGCGCTTTTGATTGGGTTAAGACCATTGAACTATATTAAAGGCATAGAGGATTATCTGCATTATTAATTATAACCATAAAAATGTTCTAATATCCGAAATCTAAAATATTTCATGAAATATATACGTTATATATATATATATATATATTTTACATTAGCAGAATAAGAATTTATGCGTTCTTACTGGCCAATATGTGAACTATTTTGTCATTTTATAATACGATACGATGGTAACGGCAAGTTAAATATGTTAATAATGGTCAAGATAGACCAGAGTTTTATTTTATGTTTTATACGACTTATATGTTATAAATTATTATTTGAAACATATAGTTATGGTGTATATAACAGAATATTTCATTGCTTTAAGGAAATGTGAATATATTCATATTTTAAATATGAAATTTCAAAATGTTATCTTTATAAAATTTTAAGTTACCGTAGAAAAAAAATCGTCACACCCACACATACAGGCAGACGTCATTCTGAAAATAGTAAAACCCCAAAACGTGCTTACCCGTTGAAAACTCAATACCGAAAATTTTTGTCCGTTACAATACCTCCCTTATGTGTTTTAAATTTTTGATAGTTTCCGAATTACAAAAACGTGAGTTATGACTCTTTTGTAAACAACTGAATATATAATTTACCATTAGTCATTCTTATTTACCTTAAATATAGAAAAAAAAAAAATAAATATTACATATCAATATGAAACATAATTATGAATTAATTATTTTTTACTTATTTTATATACGATTTTGAATTACTAAAATGCAAAACAATATATCTAAAGACATTATAAATTTAATCTTTTAATAAATTTTGCTGTCAAAAAAGTAAAAAAATATAATAATTATTTTGTAACATAAATCAGGTTAACATAAATCATATTAACATAAATCACATCAATTAACAAATACATGTTATTTGTACTTATTAATTTTCTGATATATCTTTCTTATTTGTATTTTGTGTACAGGAGCATGTTTGGCATCTTTAAATAAAATAAATGCAAATAGAACAAAAATATTCTTATGTATTCTAGAGAATTATATGTTGTATCTAACAAAATACTCCCATGTCATTGGATGCAGTAGATAGAATATTATTGTTCCAAAATATTTGACAATAAGCAAAAATTATTTGCTTCTAAATAGAAATATAATGAAACATTGAATGTATAATGCCTACATACAGGCATAATAATATGGCATTTTTACATCCAGTTGAACAAAATCTCATTTTTCCTAAAAAGTGCAGATAGAACATTATAGTTTTTGAGATGACAATATGTCGAAGTCGTGTGGAAACTACAAGAGATATTTTTGCATTTTGTTTGTTTTATTATTTACTGTAGTTATAACGTAACAATATTTGTACTGCAGTATAAAGTGCAAATAGGAAACTGGAAGTGGCATTATGAATTTACATTTGCTAATATTTGCACTATATATTGTAGTGGAAATCATGCGGATAAAATGGGTAAATTAATAAGTGGTACAATAACTTTGGTGTAGGCCGATCTAGGTGGCGCAGTGGCTATGTCACTAGCCCAGAACGCCAGAGGTCGTGGGTTCGTATCCTACTGAAGAGCATAGTCATTTCAAAATCATCCACTCATGAGGCGGCATAGGACCAAAGTAGTTAGTTCGCTTAGCTTCTTCATAAAAATCAATCAATAAATAATTGATATATAAGGTGTGTCCATATTTTCAGACACTCTGCATAGTTCAAGTAAAGTGGGACAGTTGACGTTTAAATCACTGTATGATCGTGGTTTATTTCCATAGGAATTAAGAATCTATTTCTAGATACTCAAATAACTGTTAGATTTGATAATTCCAGAGAAACAAGTATATATGCCTCAATATAGATTAATCATTACAGTTATAATTTCCGAATAACAAGACAGGAATGTATACAGGTACTACAATAACCCATCTATTATGAGCCAAACATGCTAATGTGTTTTTGGAATTTTCAAGTCCAGTGTTTGGATGAGTATGTATATTATACCTACATAAGAACAGACATTGTTTAGGGTTTCTTACTATTGTGTAAACCCACTGGTGGGCAAGAGGCTAAGATCGTTCAGCTTTATAATCTGTATTTTCAATTAAAAATTATTAAAAAATCATTACAATTCGTAGCTCTGACAAATGGCTATAGACTGGCTCAGTAATTCAGAGGACTGACTGACCATCAGCAACTTTGCTAATGCAAGTAAAACATTCGGTCAATGAAACCCGTGGAATTCCAGTCCTATGTTTCTCGATTGGCCTTTCAAAATTAAAATACGCTAACTAGTAGTAAAAAGATGAACTAAACGAAGGTACATAAATTTCATTGTATTTTGAAAGTAATTGTATTTTTTTTTTAAATTAATAACAACAGTATTACATTTATCTAAAACGTTTTACTTAAATAAGATATAAAAATTAAAAATACATTGAATTTGTAGAATATACATATCGGCACCTAAGAATTATAATGTTCCATCTGCAATTTTAGGGATGTAAAAATGCCATATCTATTTGGAAGCGAATTATTTTTGTTCTACTTGCTTATTTTCAAATATTTTGGAACTATAATGTTCTATCTACCTACTGTATCCATGGAATGGGAGTATTTTATTGTAAGAATATGTTTGTTCTACTTGCTTTCATTTTATTTAATAATACTAAAACAACTACTACGAGCCCAGAATCATATAATTTGGCCCAATTAAGACTTTTAGATTTAGGAAAGATGTACTCAGTTTTTTGTATCTCACATTCTGTTATTTTTTAAAATATTTAAGGGAAAAATAACAACTGAAATAATAGCAAATTAACAAAAATCACAAATATAAAGATTTCATTTGGCCCAAGGGTATTGGCTGATACCACGAACAATGTTTTTGAAGCTGATGACAACAAAATATAGAAAAACCCTCCAAATAAAAATTGTATGTAATGTTATGTTAAATCTGTTTGATTCCGATGAAATTTACTTTATCTCATTTATTTACAAATATATTTCCAAAAACCATGAAAGGCCTTCAAATAATCTACCCTTTACTGTTGATGAATTGTTCCCAAAATATAATCAATCAATACCCATATACATACCTATATGTATGTGTTGCAGGTAAAAATGAAAGAATTTAACATAAAATATGACAAATTAAACATTTACCTTCGTATGATTTTAACTGGGCCAAATGATATATGAATCTGGGCTCGTATACAAAAATACGAATAAAAATAAATCAAGTAATTTACAAATACGTTACAAGGGTAAAATTGTGCTATGTATCTAATATTTATTATTTATTTATTTTAGGTAAATAATAATGACTAAGAGTAAAATTTATATTCAGTTATACCTAACAAATACATAAACATGTATAAAAGAGTCATAATTCCAGTTTTTGTAATTCCGAAAAGAACAAAAATTTAAAACACCTAGAACTAGTAAAAGTGCACATAGAATACTATAATTCTCAGATGACGATATGTCAAGACGGAATTTTCTGAAACAAACCTGTAAATAACAGGAAAATTTACTGGGCGTATTGCTTCATTTCTGCTGCCAACAAAAACACAAACTACCAATACTAAAGCACGCATTTGAAATTATACAATAGTTATTTGTCAAACTAGAGAGGAAAGCGCTTCTTTTTCGCGCTCGAGTTCGAAGTTTGCCTCATGAGCGCAGCGAGTGAGGCATTTCGAACGAGAGTGGAAGAAGAGCTTTCCTCTCGTGTTAGACACAACATTTTTTACACGACATGTTTCTAAAAACGATTTGATCGGACCTAAAATACACTTTGAGAACACAAATCACAAACTGACACGTTAAAAGTTAGGTTATCAGACACAAGGCGGTGTAGCAGTGTTGCCAATGGACCAATCTTAAATATCTTTAATAAGTTGTCAAATTGTGATTTAATAAGAAAAAGACAAATTTAAGACATAATTGTAAGATAATTTAAATTATGTATATAACTAAAATAAGGATTTTCAATAAAATTAGGAATTTATTTATAATTTTTGTAATATATTTTTTGTGAATAACATTCATATTGGTAACACTTTTTTACTTTCCTCTCTAGAGAGGAACAACACATTTTCCTCACTATTTCGGGAGAAGAACGGTGGGGTTTCCTAGCATGTCGTGAAAAAAATTAATTTGACATGTGATCAGTATCAGCTCATTGATAATTTGGAAGCCCAATAAGAATTACCTAATTACTTACTACTTACGATTGTAGTTCTTCATAGGAAAATACATAGAGGCTATATTTATTTCAAACTAAAATTTAGTTTTATTTTATACAGTAAATAATTAGATTTGGGATTTGTTAATTTTGCGTTTGTTAAGTATTTTTAGTTAAAATTGACAAATATATTGCGTTAAATTAACAATTTGAACAAATATAACAATTTGTTAAATTAAAATTTTGTCAATTCTGAATTTTGAACAAGAAAATTGTTGTTTTTATTTATTTGCTACATTATTAAATTTAATAAATAGACTCGTCTATAATAACAAGTAAATTTTGCTATCAATTTGAAATTGTTAAAGAAAGTTTGTATCCTTTGTAACAACTTTATTTGTTATAATAACTATGATTTAGTTATGCTTCAATATGCTTACTAAAATATTTAGTCAAAAGCACATAAAAATAAATGTTAATAATTACTACATTCACAAATATATTTAGATACGAAATACCTAAAAATAATTTGTTACTTGCTAACAAATTTGAAACTTATTAAAATAAAAAAAATTCGCGGTAGATCTTCTGGGACTAAAAATTTAGTCAATTTTGTCTATAAATTTTTTTCTGTGTGATCTTATCTCCAATTAGTATTGATAAATCAAACTCTCATTTTACTGAAACGAATGCTGAATGCGTTCTTTGAATAATCATTTGTAGACGTCACCAAATATTATTTATGTTATTTAATGAATTATATCAAATTCTTTCTCAAATAAAATTGTTTGGAAATTTATTTTAGGTAACTATTTCGTGTATAATTTATACATTATTTATTTAATTTACAAGGTGATCTCCATCAAATTAATAAGGAAAATTGCAGGAGATGAACAAGTGATGAGTGTTGTTTGTTCCTGCATGGCTGGTTTTTAGTGAAAACTGCATTGCTACGTAGTTGTACTGTTATAGGTTAGTTGTACGTGTAAGTGAAAAGATTTCGGAGCAAATTCGTATTATAACCTAAAATTTTACTTACTTAGATGTACATAACCGTCTGGCACCAAATATTCAGAGCATATTATTTATTGTAAACGCATTCATGTTGTTTACTTTTGTTAGTTTTTCCAAGGTTTCTTTGCAGTTCAAATTGGTTTACTTAATAAATAAAACGTTTGTCCAGTTTCGGAAAATAATGGAATGTAACGTCCAGATTTTTACGGGACTTACTATTACACCCTTTTGCTGCACAATACACTTTATTTTTCGATTTTTCGCAGTGTTTAACTACAATTTCGGTTATTTTTAAGCTATTGCATAGCTTTTATCGCGGGCTTTGAGCGCGGCGACCGAATCAAGAAATTCCGAAAAAACCTGACACCCCCCACTCCGACCGGCACAGCGGTGCGGCGTTAAAAGCCGTGCATCGTCTAACGTCGTTTCAGTTCGGTAGACTTCGGCACGGTGTTTATGTGCGTGCAACTAGACGTATGCCATTGACGCGGTATTTTCCAGATATTTAGAGGATATCAAGTCGCAAACTTATGTTTCTTATTTCAGTTACCATAAACCTATAGTTTCAAGGATAAAAATTCCTGAATAACCTACATATATTGTAAGATAATACAAATATTTTAAACAATATTAACTTCTCATTTATTCAATAAAAGAAAAAAAATTGTTTTCTTATCGGTCACCACGCTCAAAAAGTGTAACTTGAATTAATATCAAAAAAAAAAAAAATACTGCATAAATAATTTTAATTGCATAAGTTGCAGTCCCCGAGTGCCACACGTATTTTTTATTTATCTCAAAAATCGTTATTGCCATTTGACGTAATGTATTTCTAACGGAATCTTCACCCTACTTTGTGTTCGAAAATAATCCGCTAGATGGCATATCGCTACATGTCAGATCCCAATAACTATGTATGGGTTTGTGAGTGGAATCCGCTGTAGAGTGAGAATCAAGCACAAGTAGAGGCGCCGGCATCAGCTCATCGGTACATAGGTGTGCATTTGCACTACTTAAATATTTCAACGTAAACTGCAGTTTGGTTGTAAGTTGTTAATTAGTTCGCAAGCCTCAAGGGGTGCGCTGGTTTACGTTTTCGATAGCGAAGCCTCGGCCCCGCTGTCGACGTCGCAACACTTCCTACAGTAACGGGACAAACGCTACAGTCTTATTTTTCAAAGAGAAACTTACCCAACTTGAACAAATAAATTCTACCCTAAGTTCCTTGCAACGATCCCGAACGTTAAAATTATGTGAAAATATTTTATCAAGTGCAACAACAGAAAATCGAAGCCGTAAAGACTGTCTGTTTACAGCGGAAATGCTTCTACGAACTTGCAAAATGGCGGCGGGTCGCCACCGACGCCGGAACGAAATAATTAACCTTGAATTTGTTTCGTTGGGACACTTACAATAACAGTATTTTCCCAAGTTCTGTTGCTTGTTGCTTTATAACTTGTAAACTTGTTTGTGTAACGCGGAAAATTAATATAACTCACAAGCTAATGCTATTTTTTGGGACAAATTGTCTACTCTGGTGGCACTTTTTAACGCATTAATGCTCTTTTTAAGGTCAGACCGGACTTATTTGCCATACAATTTTATTTGAGCATAAGAATGCGACATTTCATGCCAGCTATTTAAATAAATTATAGAACTTGAAACTAATTATTGTTCTGAGCGCTGAAGCTTTGTTACAAATGTTTTACACTTTTAATAAGAGAGAGAAATAAAAAGAATGCTTATTTATTCTACGAACAATAGGAACTTGATGAGTGCACAAACCTCAACATTAAGAAAGCTACAAACTCTCTCAAACTGTACAAGAAATTCTGCTTACTATGTTTACTATATTTACTTTATATCTCTTTTAGTTTTTGATTTGAAAAAGTTAACTTTTAAACTCTATATCTAGATATTGGAATTGGCTATACTTTGGCTATGTATTACCCAACTTTCTATAACTAAGAAAGGGGTAAATAACTCTAGAAAAATCTGTAGTGTATATCTGTTTTAATTTTGGATTTAACTCTAATTTTATAGGCCATAGAAAAACAATGTTAAAATTTTCATTATGCGACAGTTCGTTCTCTATGAATTTTAGAACAAAAGTGTAAATTAAAAAAATGTTCAGCAACAAAAACTGCACCAAGTAAACCTAAATTTATTGATGTGATATATTTCTGTCATGAGATTGACGTAAAATAAAATGTATAATTTTTAGCTGTTTCCAGAGTGCCATGGTAAACAAAACATACAAAGTGTCGTATTGTTTGAATTTGAGAGATGACATTTGACATAGTTCTAATGATTATTGGCTTGTTTAAATTACTTCTCAGTAATTATGGACACATTTACCATTTAGAAATAATTTAAATTAGTCAATAATCATTAAAACTATGCCAAATGCCATCTGTCAAACTCAAACAATACGACTGTCTGTAAGTTTTGTTTACCATGGCACTTTGACAATAGCTAAAAATTATACATTTTATTTTGCGTGTATGTTGACAGAAATATATCACTCATTTGTTCAGTTTTTATTCCTGAACATTCTTTGAATTTATACCTTTGTTCTAAAATTCATAGGGAACGACCTATCACCTAATACAAATTTTAACACCCGGTATATCTTAAGAACTAAGCTATATAATTGAATTCAGACTGTGACAATATATTATGGTTCTTTTTGTATCTAAGAATGTAGTAGGTTGCAAAGTATCGAACTGTGGATTATGAGAAACTTCAGAGCTGACCAATTTTCGATTAAAAATTAAAAAAAAAAAATAACGCCACACAAAAATTTACCATGTGGCTTAACCTTCACCATAATCTTTGGTTAGTGTATTTTGACGACTGGTAACCGTACTTCATGTGCAAAAATACATCGTATATCGAGACTTGCTTTAGAGTACCACACCTAAAAATAGGTAAATTGCGTGATAATATATTTATAAATTATCTATCACTGATATTTCTAAAAATAAAAAGGTACCACTTCGCAAATATCACCATTCAATTCAAAGAGATACGATATAAATTTTATAATTTTTGCTATAAAATTTGTGTTGCTTGATTTTGTTAACATGTAAAAAATGTATTCGTAGGTAATTTTTATAAATTTAATTTGTTTTTACAGGCAAAGTTCTAAAGATACCGATACCATAGACTGTTTTATACATCACACTAAATTTTAGAGTTAAAACTAGGGCTCCCAAAGAATTTTTGTAAAATCGCTCTAACTTTAAAGTTAATTTTACAGTAAAAAGTGTAAAATTTACAGTAATTTACAGCAATATAAATTGCATCATTAAAATTAATTAAATTTTTGAAATACTTATCATTTTTCATGATTTCAGTAATATGGAATTACTTAATTATTTAAAAAGTTCTTTAATATTTTTTTACGATTATCACCCGATAGATAAGTCTTAACTACAAATTATGATTTGCATACTTAAAATTTTCAGTATTAACAGTACAAGTATTAAGTACTGCAGGATACCAAAAATTGATACTTAAGTATATAGATACTTACGTATTGCCCAGCTTTGGGTACCTCACTGAATGAGAAGTACAGATACACAAATATAAGAGTTTCTGTATTCCTTTTATTAGTAAAGCAACAGTAAACAGAATTTGAATTTTGAGTAGAAACCATCAATTTAAGCGGAAGCGAATGCAATTCCAAAATGGCGGAATTATTAATATAATCAAGTATTTGCTTCTGAAATTCGAGACAAACAGATTTAATCAGTAGAATTTCAATTTTGTATTTAATTTCTTTGTCGAATATTATCAAATTAATTTTGAAATATATTTTTTCTAATATCTCGTTGAAAACACAAATATACATGTAATGATTTTCTTAATAATTAATGTTAAAATTCAGTCGCAAGTTATAATAACGCTAATATATTTTTAACAACCATAGAAAGAATAGGTTGGTCCCGATAATAATGATAAAAAAAATTGGCCGGCAATTGAAATATATTCGATATTTTTCCAAGTGGTATACAGACATTGATAAATGTAATACCTTTGACGCTTGCATGACAAATGACATAGCGTTATTATTTTTATTTATTGTGAAAACAAAGAAATTTAAATTTATCAGTGACGGGTAATATGCAGACATTGCAGAAGCGTCATTTGAAAATTTATCCGATTAACCTATATTTTAGTATTCGAACAGGTTTGATTTCATTTTAATCGCAGATTCCGTAGACTTAAGGTTTTTAATATTCAAAAATTTAATTTATGTATTTAAACCCAAGATCCCTTCATAAGCAATTTATAATTTTCTGTAAATAAATATATCACCACGATTCTCCCAATGTACAAATTATTGTACACCGTAAAACTGATAATTATATAATTTTTAATTGTTCTTCTCAAACCGAAAAATGTTAAAATAAATATGTCAATGTTTGCACAAACATATATACTTTTTAATTTAAAGTAAATATTTTCAACCCCAAATGATTTGTTTCCTGTACAGAGATAATTAAGTGAACTAAATTTCAAAATTTATCTCTGATATTTTAATTGTACATGTCAGTTAAATTATTTCTCTGTTTACAAAATTAATTTTAGACTTCCAAAAAGCATGTCTAAATTGTGGTTGAAATATATTTTAATATTATTCTCATTATGAGAATTTTGTGTTTATTTTAACCTATAATTACAGCAAAGTTCATTCGGAAAATGAAATATCCACTTCTCAGATGTAATTATAACTTCCATGTACGTTTATTATTATTATCACTACATTTAAAATAGTTTCTATCAATTGAAAATTGATCTTCAAATAAAATATTTGCGTTGTTAGTGGTTGCGTTTAAATCAGAATTGGATTTCACGGAAATATTAAAGTTTACACTGTAATAATGTTGAAATGGGGATGAGATTGATAGCGTACTAGAACCTTAGCTATTATTACGCCAATTTGCAGCTCTATAGCTCGTTAGGATTGACCTTAGAATATCTGGACGTAAATAAATTCTATTTTTGCACCCCATAATTCAACACTTACATTAAAACTGCATGCTTTTATACAATTTTGTAAAATTTAAATTTTCTATACATTTTTGTCGCAATCTACTCAAGGATAAAAATTGTTTTCGATATATTTAATTCACATTCCATATGCTATTTTTATGTCAATACAGAAATTAAAATTTCCATCTCAAAAATTAAATCTAACCCCTAAACCTAGAAGTAATAATAAAATATCTAAATAAGTATATCGATTAATAGGGGAGACTGCATACGGTAGAAAACTAGAAACAGGGTACGGGTAGAAACACCGTTAATAACTCGCTATGTTTTAATGGTATGAATGGGATACAAAGGAAAAATTTGAAGTGGTCAGCACATAACCTCCCGACCAATACTACTCTGAAACCTTAAACGATACAAAGTTGTATTTGATGATACAGAAACATACCTTCTTACTTGATTATTTTCTATTTATATTTGAGAAATTTAATTTTATTTCGTATATTTATTTAATTTTTTTGACTTATATTTCACTAAGAAAACAGCTTCACAATCACAATGACACATGTCACATTTCGTAAAAAATTTAAAATTTTTAAGTGTTTTCTGGTGTACAAGGAATGCAAGATTTATGAAATTTCTTTATATTTTATTATCTCTAAATCTAATGAAAATTAATAAAATTAGTGTAAACGAAACACATGTAAAATTATATATTCTACAACTTTCCAAATAACATAAATTGTTGAAAAAGGAAATTTAACCGTGTTTTTCACGATATTGTTAAGAGCTTCAAGTAAATTGCTACTTCCGGTTAACCAATTTTATCCATAATATAATCAGCTCTTCATTTAAATATAAGAAGCCAAAATTCTTAAAATTGTATTTTTTGGTATTATAGTATTTGAGTTATGCGAGACGAAAAATTGCCATAGACTACACACACATACACACATATATACATACATACATACAAACATCATGGCGAAAATAGTAAAATCGTATTGTAGAGACCCTAAAACTTGCTTATTCATTGAAAACTCACTACCCAATTTTCGGACCAAAAACAATACCTCTCTTACCTAGAGGTAGGCGGGAGGTAAAAATTAAGCTACGTGCAAGTTTGAACTTGCTTACCAATGTCAAAAGGCAACAACGAGTTTATGTTGTTCAAACATTTTTCAATGAAATAGTTTATATAATTTGTGACTGATCTTTTAAGACTATTGTACTGTGATTTTTACGTATTCAAACTGTTAAAACTTAATATTTTTTTTCATTTTTCAATGTTTCAATCAACACCAATATCTGTTTCAACCGACCCCTGTACTGGGAACAGTTTAAACCAGAACAGACTTTTGTTTGGATAGGTTTAGCAGGGTAACTATTGTCCCTGGAAGAATAATTATTACATCTAATTAAAGATCGATAAACACCCTTTGATTCGACGTGTTTTTTTTCAAAAATCCATCATATAGTAAAGATGCTATGGTTGATAGAAGCAAAACTGCCTCAACCGTACCCAGTCTCCCCTAAGTTATCATCATCAGTAGTTGCAAGAGGGACTGAACCCGGATTCAATCTTGACCACTAACTTGTTTTACAAGTTGTGTAATCTTGATTTGATCCCTCTTGTATTTACTGACGATGATAACTCAGTTATATAAATACGTATTTAGATATTTGCTCATTACTTTAAGGCTTAGCGGTTAAATTCTAATTTTTAGATTGTTCTTAGTTGTTACATTTTAGTTTAAAGTTTTGACTTTTAATGACGCAGAAGTTCTAGTGATTTCTGGAGACCACACAATATATAAATGCTATTTTATACCTGCAGAATTCTACTCGTAGATCAAAATTGAATATGTTATGATTTATCAAATAATAGTTATTTATGTATCAAGGCACTGAAGTGATAAAATGGAACTTCAGTGTCGCGGTACATATTAAATTTTAATTGTAATCGTAAATTGAAAAAAAAAACAGTAAAAAAATATTATATAGGTTAAGTTTATACATCTGACAGTTGTCAATTGAAACTGACACTCAGTGTTGCTAACCTCAAACAGTGAAGTTATCATAAATAACACTCAAAATTATGTGTTTTGTCGTCAATTTCGTCATCGGAATTAATTAGTTAATTCTTCTTGCACATTTTGTTTCATGTTACGTGTTCATTTACTATAGTACGTCAATATATCTGTCAAAATTATCCTACTTGTGCAATAATTATTTAACGGTTGCCAACAATAGGTTGCTCAAAATCGTCGTATAAGGAGTTACTTTAGTGACGATTTCTGAGTTTTTATTGACGATTTCTAAATACTTTAGTGCCGATTTCAAATAAAAATATATAAGTTATTGTTGTTATATAAAAATGAAAGTTTAACTTTAGGGGTACATAATTCTTTGAAGAAACCTGGTTTGTAAATTTATAATTTAAGCGTTTTAATTCAACTTGGAAATAAAAATTTAATGTTTTAGATTTATCTATTTAAACTATACCCCCTAAGATATTACTAATAAATTTTCAGATACAACTATTATAATTGTACTGCTTTAAATACAACTAAAAATAATTAAATTTATCACCACGCCCTTTACTTATTTTATGTGTTTTTGCAGATCGATAATAAAGTATTTTTTCATGTGCAATACGGATACCAACTGTCAAATCACAATCCGCAAAAATGTTGATGGGGGAAAAACTATAAATGTGAAATTGTACATAATGTAATGTGGTAAAATAATGTTCATTTAGAACAGTATAAATTATAACAGCCCTATAATTTAATTCCAATATAAAATAACTATAATTACAGAATTTTTCAACAAATATTGTCTTAACTACCCTTAGGACTATTATTAGGTTATTTTTCGAAATAATAAAAATGAATATAATCACTACCATTTACCCATTTGAGTATGACACTTTGCTTTTACAGATCTAAAAATAAAATAAATATATCATCACGCCTTTTACCCATAATGGGTAATCTCGGTAAATGATATATTTTTGCGTATGAAATGCGGTTACCAGTCGTCAAATCATAGCCCCCAAGGATGTTAGTGGAGGGGAAACCACAGGGGTAAATTTATATTGGTAACTGTCGGCATTGGGATTCGAACTAAGGATCTCGCGATCCACAGTCCGATACGTTATCACGGAGATATTTACCACATATAAATAATTGAGAATTTATTTATTAAAACAAATTTTTATAAAAAAAAAAAAATATCAATTATTTATGTGGTAAATATATTTTTTTTTTATATGGGGTAAATAGCTCCGTGGTAATGTGTCAGACTGTGGATCGCGAGATCCTTAGTTCGAATCCCACTGCCGACAGTTACAAATTTAAATTTACCCCTGTGGTTCCCCCTCCACTAACATCTTTGGGGGCTATGATTTAACGGCTGGTAACCGCACTTCATACGTAAAAATATATCACCTACCGAGATCTGCGTAAGCAGAGTGCCACACCCATAATGGGTAAAAGGCGTGATGATATATTTATTTATAATTTTTTTCTGAAATTGATTACCAGTTAAAACTGGCGACGTTGCCGATTGTGCGATTCGAACTGAGGACCTCATGATCCACAATCCAATGTGTTACCATAAAGCTAACTAGGAGAAGTGTGATAATATAATAAAATAAATTATTTATATTTTGTGGCATTGTACTTTTCAAAAAATATGCTGTTTGATGTACCAGCTGTTAAGTCTTGGCCCCCAAAAATGTTAATAGAGTTGAATAAAATAGCAGTAAAATTTAAAACTTTGCTTTTAATTTTAATAGTTCAATTAGTCATTTTTGACTTTATCAATTATAATGTAAAAGCTCAAAAATGTTTAAATATTAAAATATAAGTTCCTAAACTTTCCTAAATATTTAATATTTCATATAGGTTATTTAGGGATAAATTAGTGGTCGAGTATTTAGCAAATATCTATTGATTTATTTATTTATTAAATACTATTATAAATTTGTAAATTTGTTATTGTTTCTCAAAATAAATGGTCAATTAATGGCTATTATTCCATTATTTCGACAAATTTTAGGTTCAATAGGTATTCACGACTAAATTGCTTGACACGTTTAAATGGAATAATTGAAAATATAACCAGGAAATGTCCATTAGCGAATCAGTCTAAATATGTTACGCTGTTTTATAACTGACTTGAAAAATTCCATGTATTAAATGCATATTTCAGCAATGACAGTTGGCAGTACTAGACTAAGTGAGAACGTTGTCAACCTAAATATAAATCTGATAATGAATTAATTGAAATGCGATACAACAAAATAATAATTATATGACTATTAATTAATTCATATTACAACTATATATGTGATTTATAATTAAATTGATTGGAAATCTAATATTTCCAGCACAAATTTTGTAATTAAATTTACCCAATTTTTTTTATGATCCATTTATATTACATTTTGTTTAAAAGAGTTTAGTGTCGGTACCACAAACATTTCTTTTACATAAATATTAATTTGAATGTTTAATAATTACGCTTGATATACAGGGTGGGGCGTTTTAAGTTGCGTTCAGGAATATCTCGGAAACGAAGCATCGGATGAAAAATCCAAAAAACACGACTAAAAAATTTTCGAGGGGGACATCCCATGACACCAAATTCAACCCCCCCGCCCCAACCCTGGTGGGGTGGGGCGGGGGTAAGTTTAAAATCTTAAATGGGAACCCCAAATTTTTTTGCAGATTCGCATTCTACGTGAAAAACGGAATTCAGTGACATCAAAATTTTCGCCCCCACCCACCCCCCCGGGCCAGTTGGGCGGTGGGAAACTTTCAAATTGGTTACGGGAACACCCACTTTTTTCTCAAAGATTCGCATTCTACGTTAACAACTACATGCAGTACCATCAAAATTATTGTTCACAATGTTCACCTGCAGCACGTAAACAGGCACTACAATGATCTGCCACTGCATTGGTTGCTGCGTGACATTGCTCGGGAGATATGGTTTCGCAAATTAGAATAATTTTTCTACTTAGTGAGTCTAAATTATTTATCGGTTCTTCATAGACTTCTTTTATGGCACCTTTAAAGAGTTTCTTTAAATTCATTGATAGTTTCTCATTTTTTTCTTGACATTAGTGCAAGCAAACTAAATTTTGTATTAAAATTAGGTAATAACCAATTTATTATTAATTTAATTATTATGTCTCACCTCAATAAGATAATACTGGATATTTTATTACGAAGTTAATTTTTTAAAGTAGCGCTACTCAATAAGAAAAACATGAATATCTCTGGAATAAAGCATTTACGGACATTTGCTCAAATGAACTTGTCACGCTATTTTTAGGTGTTTAATCTTAATTTTAAGTTAGGCCGTTTAAATCTGGGACACCCTGTATAGAAAAGTTTGTACATAATGAAATGTCTCTATTATAAAATTTTCAGAGATTTAATACTTGGCAATATAGAACCAAATTAGTAATTAATTAACTAACAATAATTAATTAATCAGCTAATTAACCTAATTTTGTAGATTTACAAGATTTTTATTAGGTGTATCGCATATCAAAAGAAAATTATTCGGATTAAAAATAAAAACATATGGTTCAAAATGGCCATCATGGGGGGATCATGTACAAAATTATAATTTTAACATTTTAAGTATTATGTTACATGAAGTGTAGTATATTTATTGTAAGAAAAATGGGAACATATTGAAAAAATGTCTAAGGAAAGATTAAGGGAAAAGATTTACTAAGATGTCGCTTCACGTGTCAGAATGACAGTATGGCCACGAATAAATGGATTGATATGACAGGGTATTTTGAAGAAATACGAGATTTTAAGAGTGAGAAATAGATGGCTGCGCATGAAAACATGCATGAATATAAATGAAGCAAAAGAGCTTTGTCAAAATCCGAATGGAGTCCGCGGGAGAATTTTATTCCAATTCGAACGATTGTATAAATCCGCTGAAATTTTCTCGGAAATAAATGGTAATTTCCAAAGCCGGGATTAGGCTTTGATAATCAGCTAATTGATATATCTTTGCATGTCTTCAATTTGCGGTGAAGTTATTAAATCTTCACACTAGATTTACAAAAGTACCGAATTATTTTTCTTATTGTTTCCCACAGTCGACAGTTGCCATTACTTTACTCCTGTAGTTCTCCCACCACTAACATCTTAGAGGGGACATGACTTGACAGCTGGAAACCGCACTTTACCCATAAAATATATCACTTAACTAGATCTGCAAAAGCAGAGTGCCATACTATAAATTAGTAAACAGAGTGATGATTCATTAATTTATTTAGTATAAAAAAGTAAATCTATGAGATTTTCGCGGAAATCAATGCGCACTGAGATCTTGTGAATCAATTTTAATAATTTTTAAGGACGCCTGTGTGGATGAATGGGTGGATATATGCCCAATTGTTCAGAATTTACTAGAAGATTATATATATATATATATATATATATATATATATATATATATATATATATATATATATATATATATATATATATATATATCTTTATTTAGGATTAATAACTTCATGGATCATAAGATCCTCAGTTCGAGTTCAACAGTCGATTTTTTCATTTTTTTCTTATCCCTGTGGTTCTCTCTCATTTTTCTGGGTGAACACAAAATACCACTTACCGAGATTTACGAAAACAAGAGTGCAAAATAATTTTTTTATCAAATAACATATTTTATAAACAATAAATGGGGTAAATAGCTCCATGGAAACGCATCGGACTGTAGATCGTGAGATCCTCAGTTCGAATCCCACAGCTGACAGTTGCCAATTTAAATTTACCTCTGTGGTTTCTCCTCCACTAACATTTTTGGGGGCTATGATTTGACGGCTGGTAACCGCACTTCATACGCAAAAATATATCACTTACCGAAATCTGCGTAAGCAGAGTGCCACACCCATAATAGGTGAAAGGCGTGATGATATAAATATTTATTTATTTATAAACATTAGTATTTCAAGTTGTTTGAGATTACACAGCAGTGTTGCCAACTATATAAAAAACAATTTAATATATAAAAAATTGACACTAATGATCACAAAATAATCCCTCCTTCTGATATTTATTTACTCGATTAAATATACATTTTTTTAAATCTGATAACAAACTTATATCACTGCTACAAATGGTTTTGAAAAGTATCGGATCTAGCAGTGAATGTACTAGGTTGGCAACACTGGTTACTCTACTGCTATTGTCAATGAAAACCTGTAGCCTAATGAGTGTCATTAAAATACCATAAAGTATCCATATTTAATAAGTATGTTAAAGCATAGGAGCAGAAAAAATATTTTTTTGTACTCATACATTGAAATTTGTTGTTTAGCGTTGCCTAAGCAACGTCTGAAATGTGCATTTCCCAGGTCTCCACCAGATAGACAACCGGGAAATTTCGACGAAAAATTCCTATTTCTAAAGCGTTTATTAAAAAATTATATTTATAATAAAAAAATATAGTATTTCAAACATCGCTTTACATAATATTAATATAAACAATGATGGAATAAGAATGAAATTGAATTTTAAAATAACAAATTTAGTGCATTAGGTTACCAAGGTTGGCAATAAATCTATCCGATATGACAGCTGCAAAATACATAACCTACAAATGTAATGTTAGTTATCTCAATATAAATAAGAAATATAATAATTTTACATGTGAAGACGGTAAATATTATAAATATTTTAATTGTTTTCTAATATATTAGATAAATTAATTTGTGTGTTTATATTTATAGTGAAACTTTGACAATTATCAAAATATTTCCTTGAAGAACTTCATTTCTTTGTATGGACTGTTATTAGTTTTATACTTTTCGTACAAAAAATATTGTACAAACCTCTTGCGTGAACTCGATTCCCGGATTCGTTCTATATACATACTCATCCGGGAACCAAGCGTTCCAGCAATTGGTATGTAAATCAATATTGTGGGAATAAAAATGCTCGTACATGTATCTAATACATTGAAGTAGAAGAATTATTCATATTTGCTACAATAAAATTAAATCGTAATAAAAATAAGAAATGGTACTATTACTTGTATCAATAATTTTACTTGAGTTCTATCTGAGTATATTAACCTGAATATGTAAGTGACATAATAATAAACTATGCATTACTATATAAACACATTTTATACACGGATAACGACATTAATATGTAGTTTTATTAATATTTTAATACTCTAATACATTTAGTGAAACAACGTTTGTAATTTGTGTTATGACATTATAATAGTTCAGTAAAGAAAAATATTGAAAACAAGAATAAAATTCAGCTGTTTAAATTAATATATGAATACACATACACAGTAAAAAAATTTATATGCGATTTATTAATTTTGCGGTTGTTAAGTATTTTTGGTTCATATTGACAAATATATTGTGTTAAATTAACAATTATAACAAGTTAATTTAGCTAATTTATCAATTTGAAATTATTAACGAAAGTTTGTATCCTTTGTCACAACTTAATTTGTTATAACTATAAATTATTGTTCAATTACTAAAATATGTAGTCAAAAGTACATAAAAATAAATGTTAATAATTACTATATTCACAAATATATTTAGTTAAGAAATACACAAAAATATATAGTTACTTGCTAACAAATTTGACATTTGTTAAATTAACAAAAATTAACAGTGAATCGTCTGGGACTAAAAATTTTGTTGAAATTTGGTCAATTTTGACTAAATTTTTTACTGTATAGGTATTGTTTAAAATAATATGTATATATTTATCAATATAAAACATTTTATTCAAAAATCTGCATTATGCCAGTACTTATTTATAAGGTAATTTAATATTTGTCGACAGTTAAGATTTTAAATTTACCGATGTGGTTCCCTCTTTTAGTAATATTTTAATATATTTTCAAAGTAATGTATGTAAATAACTATTTAAAGTGTCCATTGAATTTTGAAAGCTAGATATTCGGAACAAACCAAAATTCAGAAACTAAATCACTTTGATTTTGCGAATCAAAAAACCGAAACATGTAATCGTAAACCGCTACCTAATTGTTGTGCGATTATGATTTTAAACTGGTAGTGTTTCAGTGATTTCAGATTGATAAAATGATGGTTGTCGTACGGGGACATTTTAAAAATGAAAAAATGTTGAATTGAAATTATGAAATACTGTCAATACCAATGGGATTTGCGCCAAGAATCATCAATCGAAAGATCCATTTAGCTAATCGCTATGGATATTGTGGCACATTAGGGACACGAATTTAATGTCACATGAGAAAAGAAAAAGATCACAAAGGAGACACGGATAAAGGCCGATGCCGATACACACATATCGTATATAACCTTGAAAACCGCACTATTCATCAAATTCTGACAAAGGGGCTTTCAAAACAATTAACTTTCACAAAATAAAAAAAATCACTTCTGTTACATTAATTTTTTTAACGTAACCTAATTTTAAAATATTATCTGACATACTTCGTTCATCATTCTTCCTTATCTTCCATAATCTGAATATAAGTATCTCAATATTTTCGCATTCTTCCGCTATGCCATATAAAAATGATAAATATTCTTTTATCCCTGAACAATACAATTTTAATTATTTCACTTAATAAAACTCAACCTACCTATCATATTGCGAAACATTAGTACTAAATGAATTTTATGTTTGTTAATTATTAAATTATGGTACATTTTACTAATATAGTAAATATGTAACCCAAGGTCTCATATTTTAAAAATAAACAAATTGTTATTATCATTACATATTTTGGATCATCGAATCCCCAGTTCGATTCCCCCAGACAGTCGCCACTTTTAAAATTCTATTTAACAACACATTTTTCCCAAATTCGGGTTATAAATTACTCAAATTCTTATTTAAATCAGGGCAAGAAAACGAAAAAAAATTAGTTTAAACTTAAAACGAAATTTTCTGATCGATTTTAGATCAAAAACCGGTTAATTAAACCGTTTCAAGAAATCCGGATTATTAAAAAGGTTTGAAAAAACATACAGGAATACCGGTTTCTTAATTTTTCGGTTTCGGTTAATAAACATACTTTTGAGCCAAAATAACTGTTAACCGGTTTTTTAAACCGGTTAAATAAACAACCGTCTGTATCTAAATGGGTTATAATCAATAACCCAATTTTTTATGTAACAGTATTTCTCGATTTTAATATTTTTGCCAATTCACATTTTTTTTAGGTAATTCTTCTGTTAATTTCTTATATAAACATTGTAAATTGTAAAGTTGACAAATAAAATCAATAAGAAAAATGAACTGTGTTATCAAGAACAAAAATACATTTTTTTTTTTTTTATTACGAAGATGGGAGGCGGACTAACTACTATGGTCATATGCCGCCTCATGAGTCGATGATAATGAATTTCTTATATGAACACAAACAACCATGCTCTTCAGTGGGATTCGAACCCACGACCTCTGGCGTGCTAGGCTAGTGATATAGCCACTACGCCACCGAGATCGGCAAAAATACATTTATTGTTAATGTTGTGAACATTCATTGTTAAAGGAACATCATACCAGTAATGGACAAATACATGAAACGACAAATGTTAAAAGTAAACCGTTGTCAATCCATTTTAAAAATAAACCTGTGGGGTATATAAGATACCTCCTTTGGCCACGAAAGGGTTAATGTGTCCTCTTGTATATTCTTCAAAAAATTATTTTTATTGGTTGTGGGATAAATAGCATCAGACAGTGGATCATGAAATCTTCAGTTCGATTCCTACACAGTACTTTTAAATTTCTCCCTATGGTTCCCCTCGGTCGCAACTAACATCTTTAGGGTGTAAGAGGACGACTGGTAACGTATTACCTACCGAGATTTGCGAAAGAATATTGTTACACTCAAGATTTATAAATGGCATGATGATATATTAATTTATTTTTATTTCAAAATTCGTTGGCTATACAACTAATAATATCTAAATATATAATTGAGGCAAATAGATTACAAGATCCTCAGTTCTATTCTCGTTACAGTTAAAATTCTCATATACCGTAAAAAAATTATACCCGTGGTATCTATTACGGTTTGGAGGTCGTGATTTGACAGTCGGTAGCTGCAACAATTATTATATACACAGATTTTAGCAAAACCCACAAAAACCGATTGGCACATAAAATGGATAAATGGTGTGATAATAAATTTATTTATTTATTTCACATTTGTTTTTAATGTTATGTAACAGTTCGAATCCCACCGCTGAACACCAAATTGTAACAGTTCGAATCCCACTGTTGACATCAATTATGTCAGTAAAATAATTAAATATGCTAAATGTTTTATAACACCAATGCGACTTAAAAATGGTCGCTAGTTTTCATTTTCTTTTGCCCAAACGCTTCTCAATTATTAATATTAACATTGTTTATCCATTTTAAGTTATTTATGTTAGCGTTATTTAATGTAAAATTCTGTTACCGACTGCCAAATAGTGACCCCTATAAATTCAAATTAATGTCGGGCTATGGGAATTGAATTTAGGATTTTTGGATCGAATTCAGTCAGAATGTACAAAATTGTACGTTTATTTTTTTGCTTTAAGGAGATGAGGTGAGGACAAATTTGGTACATTGTCAGTGTAATATGTAGATGTCGTTACAAAACATAAAACTTGCAGGAGAGAAATAAACCATGTGAATTTTGTTTTGAACTAACATGGAATTACGACATCTTTTAAGGGTTTCCGAGTTTGAAGGATTTTTTTGTAGTTACTACTATTATTTATTATTACTACATCTCCAAACGATGAGTCACCTACTTGTACATAACATGGCATAACCTATTTTAGGTATAATGTGGATTTACAATATTTGAATTTTAATCCGATTAAATATAAATGAAATAGGAAAGACCATTTTTTTAACCAATCTCCTACGTATCTATTTAAAAACCTGTCAATACGAAATCAACATCATCAAGGTAGTAATAAACATCAATGTCATATACACGCACATAAAACGTAATTTCAGTCATTTTGCTTCGACTATTCTAAATGAAATTCCATCACCTCTACTACTACTGAAATCAGCTACAATTCGTTGTCCGATTTAAACAATAATTACATGCTTCGAACGGTTCATTCGTATACAATCTTTTGTTTCATTTATGTAATTTCATAGATATGTAATTTTGCATTACTATTTAGGAGTTTAATTACTAAATAAAATTTATTAGTAATTTATAATTTAAGTCTATACAGTTATTATACATTATTCTTTTTACCTCCCGCAAATACACATTTTTTATAGGACATAGGAGATGCAATGTTAAAATTTTCATTAGTCGAAAGTTTGTTCCCTATAATTTTGGAACAAAAGGGTAAATACAAAATAAATTCAGAACAAAAAAAAATGCTAAATTTATTGATGCGGTACATTTCTGTCATGACATAGACGAAAAAAAAATTTATAATTTTTAGCTGTTTCCACAGTGCCATGGTAAACAAAATATACAATCAGTCCTATTGTTTGAGTTTGACAGATGACATTTGTCATAGTTTTAATAATTATTGACTTGTTTAAATTATGTGTCCACGATTACGAAGAAATAATTTAAAAGTCAATAATCATTAAAACTATGCCAAATGTCATCTATAAAACTCAAACAATACGACTTATTGTATGTTTTGTTTACCATTGCACTCTGGAAATAGCTAAAAATTATACATTTTATTTTATTTCTATTTCATGACAGAAATGTATCACACCAATAAATTTAGGCTAATTTGGTGCAGTTTTTGACTTTGAACATATTTTGTATTGACAAATTTGGTCTAAAATTTATGGGGGACGATCTACCGCCTAATGAAGTTTTAACATTGTATTTCCTATGTTCTATAAAAAAGTAGACACCCGGTATATGTAATGGAGTTATTGTGATGGGTTCAAATTTAATCAATCAGTTTTATTAGAAATAAACTTGTGTATTGCGATTACGCAATCTGATTCACTTGCAAATACTACGTATAATAATTTTATCGATCAAAACAGAACTTCATTATTAAAAAAGCCTGATTTTTAGAGAAAAAAAAAAACGGAAAAAATGGCATATCTTCTATACGGTGAGGGGTACAGATCTGGTTCTTTAAACAAAAAGAGGGTTTTTGAATTGTCTATCATTTTTTTTTTCAGATTTTTTGCAATGCTGCGCCACTTTTAAAACATAAAAAAAAAACACATTTTTCTCTACAATTTAAATACTTACTGCGGGAAAAAATATTCTGGGATAAAACGAAATACCTTGTGCTGTGTAGTTTGGACGCGTACGACAAATGGATCTTCTGCCCTCCAGTAGTTACTACGTATGAAGAACACTAAGCAAACATCTGTCCATACTTGTTTATACCGGTTTCCCTGTTTCTTTTTTAAACCATTTTAATAAACCAGTTAACCGTTTTTATACCTGTTTTTGTAGTCAGTTAACCGGTTTTTGATCGAAAACTGATAAGAAAATTTCGTTCTCTTGTTGTGCTACCTTAATTTTATCCCTTTTGCATTGAAGTAATTTAAAACAATAAGTTCTCAAAATATAACAAGATTTAGTTTATATGTGAAATGACTTAAGTTTAAATTAAAAAAAAAAAAACAATAAAAGAGCTACTATTTCCAATGTTAGGAAAACTCGTTGCACAACTAAGCGATGTGGTAGGTAAAGTATATACGAATAAGGTCGTAGTTTTAACCCAAGCGTACGGCATTTAAATTTTTACTTCGTATTCCTTTCCACGTAAAACGTTTTTTCTCTAGCAATGTTCTGTACATCAAAGATATGTAAAGTTAGCATTTGTGCTATCAGTACACATGTAGTGTTATGATACGGAACAGCAATCGTCAGGAACTGAACCGTAAGACTCGCTTACTGCTTGAATATCAGCCTCTCTGCTTCTCAACCTACATTAAGATATGCTAGAGGTTTGTATACACAGCTTTGCCTGTACTCGCGTCGATGTACTTCGTTCGCTGGAAACCTGCTGCCCTATAGGCATTTGCTCAAAGATTTTAGAAATGTGATGTGTTGTTTTTGTGCTGAAAATTTTAAATGGTTCTCATTCTTTTATGAGCGCTTGATACTGTGCTTGTAATGGAATATTTAAATGAACATGTAATCAAACAATTCAATAAATACTGCTTTTGTAGTCTTCTTTATTCTGAGGATATTTATCAATGACTCTCATACATTTATAAACATATGATCTTGTTACCATTATTATTAATTTTTAGTTATTTATAGCTCCGTTACAACGCACCGGATTATAAGATCCTTAGTTCAAATCCCATAGCAAACGGTTATTATTTTAACTTTACCTCTTTCGTTGCTCTTTCACACTTTATGTACCAAATTTATCAGAAATCGATATCTACGAAAACAGAGTGCTACACCCAAATTGAGTAAATGGCATAATGATATTTTTTTTATTGTTTTTTACAAAGATGGGAGGCGGACTAACTACTATGGTCATATGCCGCCTCATGAGTGGATGATAATGAATTTGTGTGAACACAAACGACCATGCTCTTCAGTGGGATTCGAACCCACGACCTCTAGCGTGCTAGGCTACCATTAATTTTTATTTATTTATTTATTTTAATTGTAAGATAAATAGATTAATAAAATTAATTATTGCCGATCTCGGTGGCATAGTTGCTATGACACTAGGCATAATGATATATTTATTTATTTATTTATATAAGAATGTACAAGAAAACATATATAAGTTTCATGACACCGGAAGTCAATGTTTACTAAACACATGAAACGAAAACGTTAATTAATTTTGAGTACGGAATCAGTTACGAAAACAATTTTCAAATGAATGGTATTGAAAATAATATTTTCTTGTATCTGCTTCTAGTTTTGAGATAAATTAAATTCTAAAATTATTAATTCACATAGTTACTATGAGAGCAGACATCAATTTTGTAATCTAAAAAAAAAATTAACCTAACCCCTACACCGTAAAGTAATAAGAAAATATCTTAATCTAAGTTATGAACATCAGTAGTTACAAGATTGAATCCAGGGCAAGAAACCGGTTTATTTAACCGGTTTAAAACGCGGTAACCAAAAACAAAAAAATTTAAACAACTGTTTTTCAAACTGGTTAATTTAGTTCATTATTTGGCCATAATACCCTGTTAATTTAGTTCAATATTTGACCATAACACCCTGTGCTGTGTAGTTTGAACGCATACGGCAGATATATCTTCTGCCCTCCAGTAGTTACTACGTACGACTACGACTATGAAGAACACTAAGCAAACATCTGTCCATACTTGTTTATACCGGTTTCCCTGTTTCTTTTTTAAACCATTTTAATAAACCGGTTAACTTAACCGTTTTATACCTGGTTTTGTAGTCAGTTAACCAGTTTTTGATCGAAAACTGATAAGAAAAGTTCATTCTCTTGTTGTGCTACCTTAAACTGATGATGATAACTTAGTTATCGGACGTATTTAGATAATTTCTTATTACTTTAAAACTTTAAGGGTTAAATTTAATACTTTCAGATTCTTCTTAGCCTTATAGAATGTTATAATTTATTTTATCTATTCTATAAATATCATTGGGATAAATAGCTCCGTGGTAACGTATCGGACTGTGGATCGTGAGATCCTCAGTTCGAATCCCACTGCCGACAGTTGCTAATTTAAATATACCCTTGTGGTTCCCCCTACTCTAACAACTTTGGGGGCTATGACTTGATGGCTGGTAACCGCATTTCATACGCAAAAATATATCACCTACCGAGATCTGCGTAAGCAGAGTTCCATACCCATAATGGGTAAAAGGCGTGATGATATATTTATTTATTAAATATCATTAGATCCTCAGCTCGAATCCAATATCGGCTATTTCTCCGCTTAACTTTACCTCTGTGATTCCCCTTCACTTGGAGGTCGTGATTAACAGTTGGTACACCGAAAAAATATTTCACTTATCGAAATCTACGAAAGCAGAGTGCCACATTCAAAATGAGTAAGCGACTTGATGTATTGATTGTATATTTAATTTATCAATTAATTAAAATTAACAAGAGTTGCACAACCCCAAATTAAAGTATTTCAGTTTAGGTTAAAATTAATTTAAAATATAAAAACTTTGCCCAGTAATCATTTTTCCTTATATAAGTAGGAGAAGTTATGCAAATTATGCAATGAATTTGAGGTAATAAGTAAATTAAGTCTTAAGTCTTAAGTAAAAGAATATTAGCGTAATATTATTAAACTTTTTTTAATTTCAACTTTGTTTTCGGATTTGTTAGCATATTGTGATACCGTGTGCTGTAGAACGCGTTGATTAAAAATTGAAAAGTAATTTTTAATTTGTACCAGGCTTCATTCAAATTAAAAATTTATTAAGTGGAAAGCGGTATTAATCAAATTGCAACTCTTACTGCAATAATTCAGGTAAAACGCTTAGATTTTTATATTTAATTTAATCCTTTAACAAGGGAGTTATAAATTTCTTCAACATCAATTTACCGTATTTATAAAAATTGTTGTACTAGACTGCGTAGTTAGTGTTTGCAACTATTTAACAAAATATTAATGACTATGCCAAAACGAAAGAGTTTTTTAATTTCTAATTAAGTTGTTGTCTTAGGAATGCGTTAATGAAACGAAAATAATAAGAGAAACACTAAATATAAACTTGCTAATAAACACTTTCAATACAAAAGTTAATTAAATGTGATATTAAAGTTCATTGTAAAGTCAAATTTTATCTACCCTTGATCTTAGAAATGTCAAAGTTATTATCAAGCAAAAAATTTATTTTATGTTCAGTTTAGCAAAGTTACTGTTTGTAGAATGAAAATTGTATATTTACTTAATTAATTTCAAGCCTGAAATATAAACTAAGTGCTATTGTTTGGTAAATTTGTGTGCATATAATTTGATATGAGAAAATTTTAAAATTCCCTCAGATTCGATTGATTTACCAACACCACTTTTGAGGAGCTGTTATAAAAATAATATTATAATTTAATTTGGGCAAGAGAATGAATTTTTATATTTTGGGTAGTACTGAAATAAAAACAATTTCTGAATTGTAGTCGGTATGAAAAAAAAATTAAACCTTGACCGGTTTCTACCCCACGTGTATCTTCATCAGGAGATGAAAGTTCTTCTCTTGATGAAGATCCATGTGGGTAGAACCACTCGAGGTTGAAATAATTTTTTACCATACTGATTGTAATCCAGAAATTGTTTTTATTTTAATATCAGACACAGTCAAGAAGCTTACATATCATTTGGGTAGTAGGTTTTCGAGGGCTGGACGTATTGAGCGGATGATTGAAAGGAGGTTATCTACAAGAAGCAAGGTATTGGGTGTTCTGGATACAGTAGCTCGAATTTTAATGTATCTAGAAATGCTCGATTGAGTGTTCTTAATAGAGAGTTAGTAGCTACATTGATGTACGGTTCTAAATGTTAGATGTGGATGAAGAAGCATGATCGACGTACAATAAGTTTTAGAGGAGTGTTTGGGTATACGAGGTGTAATGGTGCCCGGAATACATTGGTACATACATTTTGAGCGAATGACGAATGAAAAGTTGTTGAAACTAATACATGCGGTTGAGATTGAGTGTGAACGATAGTGTGAGCATTCGAAAAAAAAGTGGTTAGGTATGACTGATAGTTTGTTGCGTGAACGCATGATTGCGAGTATGAAGAATAGACGATTTGCACAGGAATTTGGGCGAATCGAAAATGGTACGCCAGGATATGAATGTTTGGAGGAGATTATTTATTGATTGATTCTGGGGTTGTTCAGGACAGAAATATATTTTGCACGTCAGGAAAATAGATTTCATACTTGGTGGTATAGGTAGTACAACGAATTGTGGTTCATAAGATCCTCTGTTCGATTCCCTCAGCTTGTGACTCCTCCACCACTAACATGGTATGGGGACGTAATTTGGTAACTAGTATATCATTTATTTTTATTTTATAAAAAAGTTACAGACCGGATAAAGATGGTGACTTAAGAGAACGAATGAGCTAAGAGTTGTACTATCAAGAAACATCAAACTCTTGAAACTTCTTTGGACCGAAGTTGTCCAAAAAATGTTCGTGCCCTAAAAAAGTCTTTCAGGAATAGTGTACGGGAGAAGACCTAATCCTGAAACCTAACTACGAAGGGAGGATGGTCTAGAGAAGGGTGCCGAGGAATTACTAAAAGTAGAAGAGAAAAAATCTATTGTAAAGGTGTAATTGATGATGTATATAATGATCTTAAAGTAAATTCAGGAAAATTAATTTTAAAAAGTCCCTCTCTGTAATTAGTTCGAAGCAATGCGTGTGTGTAATTCTATAATTCGTGGGTGGCTCGATTAAATTTGTTGGCGAGAAGGTGAAGAAAAAAGCGCGAGATGTCGTGTTAAGTGACTCCATTTTGAAGCTTTAAGCGTTTGAACGGTGAACATACGAGTGTAGCAAACACCAAGCATAGCAGCAAGGGCGTTTCGTTGGGCACTCGCGTGTGTATGCCCGACTTAATTGCGAGATTGATCGTCAAGTATTTGCTTGTTGTAGAAAAGTAGAAACTTTCACAACATTTGCACGTAACATATACCTTTTAAGAAGTTAAATTTAGCGTGTATAATGGAGTATTTGTGCCTGTTAAAGTGTGACGAAGTACAAGATTATTGACGTGATATAAAATTATAGAAATATGTCGAAATGACCATGATTTCACTTAAAGATAAAATGTGAATTGTACTCACAACAATATAAATAGAGGGCAATAATATAATACATTGCAACTTATACAAATACGTATGAATATCAAACATACCATGTCATCAGTTGAAATGATTACATATACATTTATTTTTCTACATAAATCCTTAGTTTGAAGTCAACTAATTTGCCTTGCTTTTACTTTACACAAACAAAACATCAAGTTCAAAGAAAATATTCACGTCCGACAAACTCAAAGGTTACGTTTCAGCAAAATATACTGGTAGAACAATTTAGATTATGTACATTAAAAATTATATTTCATAAAGCTGCTCAAAAATAACTAGCGTTTTCATTTTATTATATCTCGTATTAAGAAGTATAAACATCATGAAGATAATCGGTGACGATACTTTTGCGTGATAGAAGATTTCTTAATCATATCCTCAGTGATGTCTGTGTGAATGGATGGATATGTGCCATGTTCAATAATTCATGATCAAAAGGAGATAAGGTTATGAAATTTTATAAATAAGTTTCACTACCATGTGAAAACCTGATTGATTGTAGAACTAGAAGATGTTTGGCAATAATATTTGAAACAAAAAATTTTACTCGCAATTTTCTCGAATCCCCTTCCAATTTTGAGAATAAATTTCAGTAATCATGCATAGTTGCTATGAGAACAAATAAATAACATATAATATCTGCATGTTTATTTAACTGTGGTTTATTGTAAAGTGTAAAAAATATTCGAATTCTCAGTCATACAGCATTAATTCTTCTTACATAACCTACGTTTCGGTTTACGCTTAAACCTTCTTCAGGGTATACAAATATAGAATAATCATTACAACAAAAAATTAATATACACAAACCAACACACTTACTAGTAAGATCTTACAGCAAACTATAATGTGACAAATACATTTGTAAAAAATCATTCAGTTTGTTAAAAAGGAGGTAATCTAATTATTTTTAAATTCTTCATGGAAATAATTTGTCACCTAATGACTTCTTTCTATAGAACATTAATAGAACGAAATTTACAAACTTAGGCACCCAAGTGTGGATTCTCTAAAACAAAGATTGCAGAAGAAACCCGGAATATTACAGCGCGATATTAATCAAATATGCGGAGAAATTTTTGCGAGAGACTTGGGTTTTGCTCGGCGAACAATGGAGATATGTTTAAGCATGTAATCTACAATAGATTTATTTATTTCGTTTCGTATAATTGAATTTAGATTTTTAATAAAATTATTCTGATACTAAAATTAAATAAATAATTTACTTTCTTACTTGATTATTTAAAACGTTAAATAATTACTACAATTAAATTTCATTTTCATGGTTACCTAATTATAAAAACTGAATTAGTGATATTTTTAAATATTTTTTAAATAAGTAAATTGAAATTTGTTCACTGATTCATAGGCATATATTAAATCTCTTAAATTTTTATTTGAAATATTTATCAGACAATGATTAGGGAAGTAGGACATTTCATACGTATTTTTTTAACATGTAATACACCTATGACCGGCTGTCAGTCACCAACCTGTATATGAAGGCCACCAGATTTTAATAAATCATCAAAAAACGTTAAAGACTGGCTGGCACAATACCAGTGGTAACCGTTTAAAAAGGGTAAGAAAAAAAAACTATTAAAAGTTAACCAAATTTCGAACCAAATTTTCTTATTGGTTTTCGATCAAAAACAGGTTAACAGACTAATAAACCGGTTTTTAAAAAAGGTTGAGTAAGCCAGTTTAAGAAACTTGTTAATTATACCGGTTTAAAAACAAGCAGGGAAATAGGCATAAACAAATTTGAACTGGTGTTTCCTTAGTATTCTACATAGCACGTAGTAACTGTAACTACTAGAATTACTAGATGGCAGAAAGCTCGTCTGCGTTATGCGTTCAAATAACACAACACAGGGTGCTATGGCCAAATAATGTACTAAATTAACCGGGTTAAGAAACCGGTTTTTAAATTTTTTTGATTGGTTAAAAATATTACTTTTGGCCCAAAAATAACGGTTAACCGGCTAAATAAACCAGTTTCTTGTCCTGGTTTAAAATAATGATTATAATATAATATATTTAATATTTGAAAAAAATCCTTAATGGATCATAAGATCCTTGATTCGAGCCTCACAGTGGACAAATTTTCGGAATGAAATTTCGAATATTTTCACCATACAAAATTACTCCTGTGGCTCCGTAATTTGGCTGTACTTCACGGTTTACGTGCAAAATTATATCATAATATCGAGATCTGCTTTGAGCAGAGTACCACACCCAGAAATGGGTAAATAGCGTTATGATATATTTATTTTATTTATAGAAAATATATAGCTCTGTGGTTCCCCTTCTGCTAACATCTTTGGTAACTGTGACTTGATAGCAGGTAACCGCACTTCACGTACAAAAATGTATCACCTATCGGCATCTGTGATATATTTATTAATTTTTATTTAAAAGTCAAAAACTGGAAATTTTACTTTAGTAGTACACTCACATAGTAGGCGATAATTTAACGGCTGGTAGCACTGAAATATAGTAATACTGGAACGCGCATTAGTGGTGTGAATGCGAGCCGAGAGAGAAAGCTATCCACAGGTATCTCTATCCTTGTCGTATAGTACGTTCAAAAATTTTGTGTCGTAGAATTCACTATTTATAGGACAACTGAAATTCAAATGAGATAAAGTAATAATGGCATTGTTTCTCATTGCCAAACTGATGTATTCATATACACTTTAATGATTATAATGTGAAATACACTATAATTTTACATTAAATGGAATGGTTAAACAAATGTCAAAAATTTTAGGTTAAAGTATTTATTACGTACCTAAAAAAGGATAATTTTGTATTTGGCTGCCACACAGCTTTGCAAAGCTTTGCGCTAAAATGTCGCACCATTTTTTTTATTTTTATTAAAAAAACACATTTCTATTAAACCATTTATGAGAAATGTCAAAAATACAGTTTCTTAAAAAACAGGGACTAACTTTTGTATCAGTGTGTACGTGATGTAACTATAGTTACGCAAGCGCATATGTGTTAGATAATGATAAAGATACCTGACGCAAACTATCTCTCTCGGCTCGCTTTTCCATACAGGGAGAGCATGACAGTGCGCGTTCCAGTATTAGTATATTTCAGTGGCTGGTAGTGATATCGTATACACGGAGATTTGCAGTAAGCAGAGTGCCACGCCCAGATACGATTAAATAACGGGGCGATATATGTTTTAAAATTTTTAGAAGTGTTGGAACAGAATGGGGTTATTTTGGCGAAATTAAGTCGAACCCAAAGTCTTTATGGCGACAGAAAATATCGTCTATAATACATAATAGGTATAAAAATACCAATTTAAAACAAAAATTATGTAGAAAAACATAAAAGTCAACGTTTCAAACCTGCATTAAAAGTATTGAACCCTAGCAATATAATTTTTAGTATTTGTTTAATGCTGCACTTTAAGTGAAATGCAATACTGTCTGTAAATTATGACGCACCTACGTTTTTTTATGGAACGTAATTTTTTTGTAGCGTTCGTAATTTTTATTACATTTCCATTGTTCTTATTTTCAAGACAGCAAATTGCTTGAGAAAATATGTTACAAGTCTACCATTCTCTTTATTGCATAAAACTAAAAAAGAATAAGTATAGAATATGCAATTTTATGTATTTTGAAGTAGGTATAAAACACTGATTAGATTTTCAACAAAATCGTTCAACCGAATTGGAAGCTTGCTAGAAACAATTTGGGTTTCTATAAGTTAATTTGGGAGCAAAAGCTTTTTACCCAAAACAATAATTCGTATATTTCATTTAATTTTCAATTATAAATTGATAGAGAGACATAAAAAATTAATTAAAAAGAATTCAATAAACCATTAAAAATTCATAATTTTTTAGATGTAGATTATGTGGAAATGACAATTTTGTGATGGAACTGATAGTCATGGATATTTAATATAATTATGTCCTTATTTTTAAGTCAGCAAAATAACAAATTATAGTCTCACATTACATGTAGATATACCGGGTGTTTATTTTATTTATAGGACATGGGAAATACAATGTCAAAATTTTCATTAGGCGATAGATTGTTCCCTATGAATTTTAGAACAAAAGTGTCAATACAAAATATGCTCAGAATTAAAAATTGCACTAAATGAGCCTAAATTTATTGATATGATACATTTCTATCATGAGATAGACGTAAAATAAAATTTATAATTTTAGTGCTATGATAAATAAAACATTCCAACAGTTGTATTGTTTGAGTTTGACAAAATATCTTTTTGATATTACAAACAATATTTAAAAAATAGTTAATACGTGTTAGTTATTACTTTAAATACAGTAAATCGGTTGAACTATGTATTTGGAGATCCCAGTTCGAATCCCAAAGCCAACATTTGACATTTTTACCCCTATGTAGTTTCTTCTCCATTAACATGTTTGGGGTACGTAACTTGATGGCTGGTATCTTTCTTGAAACCATATTTCATGGTTGATCTAATATTAGAAATTTTAACTACACTACACAGCATTTACTACACTCACAGAAAAAATATTATAGTAAATTAAAATAAATCCATTTATTAGAAAAAAAATAATTTGAATGAAATATAAATTTATTTGTAGCAACAAAATATTTATTTAAAATAAATGAAAACAATTTGTTTAAAACAAACAATATTAGATATTTAATTCACTATTTATTTGAATTAAATATAAAATTACTTAATTTTAATTAAGATTATATTTTATTTGAAATCGGCACTACAGAGCTCAAAAATCGTCATTAAAAGCTCAGAAATCGTCACTAAAGTAACCCATTATACGACGATTTTTAGCAACCCAGTGTTGGCAACCGTTAAATAATTATTGTACAATTAGGATAATTTTGGCAAATATATTCACGTACTATAGTAAATTTGGACGTAACATGAAACAAAATTTGAAAAAAGAATTAACTAATTAATTCCGATGACGAAATTGAGGACAAAACACATAATTTTGAGTCTTATTTACGATAACTTCACTTCTCGAGGTTGGCAACACTTACTGTCAGTTTCAATTCACAACTAACAGATGTATACACTACAGTTTTTTTTAGATTTCAAATAAAACTTAATATGTACCTCGGCACTGAAGTTCCTTATTATCACTCACATGATTTATTTTCCTCGGCCCCACGGGCCTATTATTTGAATATGATAATAGTCGATTTTCGATATTTCTTACACTTATTTATTAGAAACTATTATTATTATTATTATTATTATTATTATTTAAAATTATTTAAAATTAATATTTTTATAAGGTTCGTATTTAAATGATAAAGTTTATCTGTTTGTTGAAAGTACTAATTTTTTTTTCTCTGAGTGTGTATCCTAGTTTTGAAGATGACTTTAATTATAACTAATGAGGTTGGTTGCTAAACCCTCTATCTACTTATAATTATTGTGTGGCACTATTTCAGAAATTATACTATTTTATTTTCAGGCGTGCTATTCTGTATTGTTTCTATATGTTCTGAAGCATTACGGTCCTACATATAAAAGTTATTTGAATATATTTAAATAGAGTTTAAAAAGTGTTGCCCTTATGTATGATAAGAGAAGACAGTGATGATATATTTTTTGTTTAAAAACGTCTGACGCGAAGTTTATTTGAAGGAAAAAATAATAAATTCTGATTTCTTCTCCCCCTTTATAAATAAAATTTCGCACACGTCTCGGACGTAAAATATCTTCATATTTTCTCTTCTTTTTATTATCTAATATATATTATACGGTCAGAACCATTAAGAGGTTAAGTATCCGCGTCAACTGTGATTCAATTTTCTTTCTCCAGAATAAAAACTAGAATATGGCCTTGTTAAAAGTTACCCGCCCGGTTCAGAAATGTTTTTATACATGTTTCATTTTTATATTTCCACCATTCCACGTGCATTATGCTAGGGGATATTTTTAAGTATGTCAACAAAAACTGTTTCAATAAATTCTGCTCAAAATTAAATCTTAACTACGGTCTGTCATAAACCCAAATTTAGGGGGAATATCTTAATGCATTTACATAAAATTAAATCAAATTTAGAACCGTTAAAACTAGCATCACAAATTAACTAACTCCATTTTTATTTCATATTGATATTATATAGTTTTATTGTCTGTATTTTAAATGCAAAATTATTTCATTTTATTGATCTGAGCCCAGTCTAAATTATGCGCAGGTAAAGAACGAATAATGCTTTATTCAAATTTTCATAAAACGCGAATTTAATTCTAATTTTAGATATAAATTAATATAATAATAAATGAAGTCTTGTTTATTTCGAAATACCGATTTAAAATCCTGTTTTTAAAAATATCTTTACTATTTTTACAATGATAATAAAAAAAAATATCATCACGCCATTTAGCGAATGAGTTTTCATTTTAACAATTTGATCGGACATAGCCGCTACTACTAACTAAAAGCTTGGACCTTGCAATTCTTGCGCTAACTAAAATTAGCACTATTTTAACGTTATATAAGAATTCTACTAACGATGAGAAATACAAATTTACATTATTTGTTCACATTTTGAGGCTATGGGCTTTGATTTGATTTGATTTAATTAGGTTTTATGCTTAAATCTATTATTAGGTATCAAATTATTATAATAATGAGGAATTGTACTCGTAGAAGTAGTAGTTATCTTTAGTGGTTTTAGTTAGTGCTAGGAGTTTTAATACGCGTTTCTGTCATAGTGTTTTTAACAACGAAATTAGCTCGACGTTAACGTTGCGCTAATTTTGGTTAGTGTAAAAAGTTTGCACTGTTAAAATTTTGGTAACTGATTAGCCGCAACGACCAGTCAAATAGAAGAAGAAAAGCGATAGATATATTTTCATTCTTTATTAGAATCACATGTTGTTCTGTAATTCATACGTAAAAAAAAGTTATTTCATGCAACATTAATATTTTATACCGAATATGTACTCTTTTTATAGAACAGAAAATATAATGTTAAAATTTTCATTTGGTAATAGTTCGTTCCCTATGAATTTTAGAAGAAACGAGTAAATACAAAAAATGTTTAAAAATAAAAACTAAAATAAATGAGAAATTTATTGATATAGTACCTTTCTGTAATGAGGCTTAAAATAAAATTTTCGAAAGAACAGAAAACAAGACATTCAATTCAAAACGTTGTATTGTTTGAGGTTTTGATTAATATTGACTTATTTTATATATTTATCAGTAATTATGGATACATTTACCATTTAATTCACTTCTTGCCATTTCATTAGTTTAAAATATCTCCTGATGTTTGGAATATGTGTACGAATAATATATATATATATTTAATAATTTTCAGTTACGTATAGATTAGTTTATTATTGTTCATTCTATGTTTTTCATTTAATTCATCATTTCCGATTATTGTTCTGCACTTCTTACAAAAAAGAATAATATTTCCTGTTTCATTTAACAACTTTATAATTCTGATAGGTATAATAAGCTAAATAAATCTTTCACACGAATTAGCGATTTTCCTGCAAAATACCATTTTATGCATTTTTTTCTGAGATGCTATAAGTATCCTTGAATACTTATTATTATTCATTATTTAAAACTTTATGACAAAGACATATTTTCTGGTAACATAGCTAAACAAAATTAAATTTAATTTTACATCTGACTCATTCCCGAAAAGACAGACTAATTTAATGCAGCTTTTGTTTCTGAATATTGTATTTACATTTTATTTTACGTCTATCTCATGATATAAATCTATCATATCAATAAATTTAGGCCCATTTGGTATAGTTTTTAATTCTGAGCATATTTTGTATTGACACTTTTGTTCTAAAATGCATAGGGAACGAACTACCACCTAATACAAATTTCAACATTGTATTTCCTATGTCCTATAAAAAGTAGATATCCGGTAAAAGAAGAATACATAAAAAGTACGTAAACAATGCACACAGCTTTACCGACAGACATAACAATTGAACAGCGTTAATGTGTTGCACTGTAAACGATAATTTCAAGGCTTTACTTAACCTGTAATTACTAACCATAACTACTAATTTAGTGTTGTGAATACAGCTTACTTTTTGAAAATTGTCTTTTTGTGCGCAGGACTGGGTAGAAGAGTGTCCTGAAATTTAAATCTATGTGTAGGTGTGCAATAAACTCAAATTGAGAGGGGTCTTCGCACATTTACATAAAATGTTTACATAAACGCAATTTTAAATAATTATTCTTGAAATTTGCATATTAAAAAATTATATGCCTACTTGACAGCTTTAGACGCGAGAATAAATTTCGGGGACCGAGTGTGTTTTGTGTATAAACATTCAACCTTTTATACATTTTAACGCAACCGCATCTGATACCAAGTTACAGGGACAGTTACCGCGTTACACAAAGTCATGTTTTGAAGCACGATGAAGATCAGGTGTTATATTATTTATGCTCACTTTTATTCTAGTTTAGATAACGATATTTTTTGTTATATCGTCAGCATAAATAACTCGCTAAATAATGAATCCAAAGATAACCAACAAAAACCTTCCGTACATGTACGCAATAATGATTATAAATATGTACACAGTGTGAGTAAATTAATCTACCTTACATATTTTTTAATTTCAACATTAATATGTTTTTTTACTGATTTTCGTTTACACATGCTGTGTTGTTAATAGAAATTTTTAATTTAAAGTCCGTTACCAAAAATAAATACGCCTGTGTATTCAAAAGAAATAATTATTTGAAGAAAATTATTTTTTTGCGCATTAATCACCTTATGTCATATTTTATACATGATTTGTATGAGTTGAGATCACATCACAAATGTGAAAAATTGTACTTAACATGAAAATATCATATTGCAATCTTGGTAATTAAGACTAATTACTCTTATAAATTAATTGTTAAAACAGCGTTGGTGTTTGCTGTTTGCGATAAGGCAGTTTATGCAAGTAAGATATATTAATTTGTTAATTAAATATTTAACAAGTAACTCACAGTTTCTAGGTTATGGAACAATGGATGCAGCTCCTTTGATTCTTGACGTGCACTCTGTGGAAATAAAGTGAAATAATTATTAGTTTCTTGGTGAAACTATGTATTAACTTAGAAAGTCAATTACGGGGCGATATTCCAGAAATTAATTTTAAGGGTAGTTAATTTACAATATTTTAATTAACTCAGAAAAAGTGCGCAGTTAAAGGAAAAATTCTTGGTTTAGATTTATTTTACAAATATCCAATATCAATTAATTTTTTAATACTGCTTCATTAATATTACTTTCAAAATACTAGCATCATCATCACAGTCCCAGCAGGACCTCAAGTACTGTATATTCGCGACCAATTCCTGGAGCAGGCAGAATTTCAATCTGTACGACGAGCTTGGGTTTCTATAGTCCATTCAAAAATGAGCTGAAGTATTAAATCAATCCATCAAAGAGATTCAAGTGCTATGTTAGTAATTGTTTGATGAGGGGTACTCAACAAGACTGAATTCAATAGAAATTTTTCAGTTCTCTCTGTAAATTCATATCTGCTTATAAATTATCCTTTATAATGCAATTATCATATGTAAATACATGAAGTTTTGTAATACAAGTTTCAAAGTCGTGTTTTTTGTTTTAACATAGTAACTTTAGTTTAAGAAACAACCCTTAATATAACAAAAAATATTGAAGTTAATAATTATAAAATATTAATTTGCGTGTGTTTGATTGTATGGAATTATCATATGTAAATACATGAAGTATTGTAACACAAGTTTAAAAGTCGCGTATTATGTTTTAACATAGTAAGAAAACCGTTAATATAAAAAATTCATTACAGTTAATAATTAAAAAAATTGTAATTTGCGTGTGTTTGAGTGTGTGGAATTATCATATATTTGAACACATGAAGTTTTGTAATACAAATTTAAAAGTCGCGTTTTTTGTTTTAACATAGTTTAGCATAAGCAACATCTTTTAATATAAAAAAATTCATTAAAGTCAATAATAAAAAAATATTAATTTGCGAACCAAGTTTTGGTTATAATTGCATAACTAGAACTGGAAGTTTACATAATATACAATAAAATATAGTATATTTTTCTTGTGGTGCGGTTTATGTCACTATCTTTTTTCTCACTTTCTCCCACTATTGATATAGAAGATATAGAGAAAGAAGATAGTGACGTGAACCGCACCACAAGAAAAGTAAACTGTAACTTCAATTTATTTTCAATGTAGAATCAACAATTATTTGTATCTGCTTCTTATTTTGAGAAAAACTAAATTATTTGTTTGAAAGTATATTTCAAAATTATGAACATTATAGTTGCTATGAAAACAAACAAATAACTACAACATTAAAGATTTGTCAAGTGTAATTATTAAACATTATAACGCAGGTTCATATGTATAATAAAGTAATTTTTGTAATTAATATAATTTTGCTATTAAGAAAGTTGTTATTTTTTTTTATTTGGTAAAGCGGTCTCAACTGCTGAGGTTATATGCCGCCTCCTTCGTTTTCGGTGGTGTGACAACGGCACGCAGTTTTCGCTGATATGGGTTTTCGCCTGTGATTTTCATCCAAAATGGAGGTCACTGGTTTTCGCAAAGCGGTCACCCATTCAACTACTGATCGCGGGCAGTGTGCTTGACTTGCGTTTTCGAGTAATCCGGCATCAACGCTCCTTGCCATGGCCGTTGCCGAGAAAGAAAGAAAGTTATATTACTGATATAATATATTTGGCTAACGTTGAATATTTTTGGAACTTTGTTAAAAGTGTTTTTCAAACTAATAAATACTGATTATTATTTAAAAGTTGTTTTGTTTCAAGTAGTATCTACACATAAAAATATTATTAAAACTATATGCAACATTGTAGCAATTATACATATCAAATATGATTCAGCTTTTTTGTTTACGTTTAATAAACTTTCTTTATAATGGCAGTAAAATTTAAATAGCATCATTGTAAATTTATTTATTTTTTATTCTTCATTTCACCGTTTACAATATAATGAAAACATGATATTAAATATAATCATAAACATGGTTTTAAATAATAAAATGCACGACATGGCTTGTGGCATATTCATTATAACAATACCTCTATTTTTGAAAACAAACAACTTTTACAAACTTTATAAAAATGCATGTGTTACAAAGCATAATAAAATTAATGTGTCCGTAGGTTAATTACTTACCACACACACATATGTATAACACATTTTTTGTTAATATAATCGGATACGAAATTAATTTAAAAATCAATTTACGTTGATTAATAGGTTTTATCAGTCTTTGATGTTTTACCGCTATGGTTCCACATATTACATCGTTATTCTAAATCTGTATGTTGGGGTTTAAATCCCATAGCGAAACAGCGTAGACAAATACTTTTGCAGACGACTTTAATTTCAGAGCTCTTTCAACCCCTCGCGAAAAGGGTTGTTTAGAATATCTGAAAACAAATTTTCATGCAGATGATTACTGCCATTAAAATTTAATCTTCATCGAAGAAAATAGCTGTCAGCTTTTACAAATTGTTGAGAAAACAATAACAGGTTAAAAAGTTGTTTCCTTTATTTTAGAAGCATGAAGAATCGTTTATTTTACTGAGGAATAATCGATAAAACGTGAAATTGTGAAGTCTAGTGTTACAGCATATACAAATTTGAATTTGAATGTTAAATGACACATACAGCGTTGTTTAAAAAAATGTTACAACTTATATGGCCCTACATAATTTTTTCTTTTTTTTTTGTTATAGACTAGTTATACCCATCCAACTTACTTTGTAAGAGAGAAGGAAGGTAACAGCTTGGATGGAAGTGTTTTGGATACCCTCAATAAATAGTAAGAAGCTTGCGAAACTATTGTTGAACTTTTTTTCTTACTATTGAGGGTGACCCAAACACTTTCATCCAAATGTTACCTTTGTTCTCGATTCCAAAGTAAGTCGGGTAACCCATCCGACTGTGCTGTGGATCTGAAATCCTCAGTTCGAATCCCACAGCCAAAAATTGCTATTTTAACTTTACTCTTATGGTAAACTAACATCTTTGAGAGCTGGGACTTTACGACTGGTAACCGCATTTTATGCGTAAAAATATGATATATTTATTTATTTTATATTACTATTGAAAACTGAGGTCTTTGTTTCGAATCCGGATCAGGTCAGAAAAATTTTCATGATATGATTTCGATCGATACTTATTCACGTTACCAGTCCAACTTGAGATAAAATTAACTTGGCAACTACAAAGAGATCGGGCACCGGCTAGAAGTTGCAACAAGGGTTTGCACCGGGTGGGCAACACATACATGTTTAAAGTGAGTGGCAATTTAAATGTAAGGTTTTACAATCCCGAAAGGTCATACATACATTTTTATTGAACATAATGTTTAATTTGTGCAAAGTTGGAAATAAATGCAAATAAAATTTTATTTAACATATTATGGGGTAAATATCTCCGTGGTAACGAATCCCACTACCGGCAGTTGCCAATTAAAATTTACCCCTGTGGTTCCCCTTCCACTAACAACAAAAATATATCATTTACCGAGATCTGCGTAAGTAGAGTGCCACACCCATAATTGGTAAAAGGCGTAGTGATATATTTATTTTATTTATGGCTAATACCTTTCATTTAGAACAATTTTAGCACTATATTTAAAATATATTGATACAATTGTTTGTGTTTAATAAATTCCCACTTTTGGTTTTGTAATTATGAACAAAATCAACTCAGTTCTTCTCAATCTTACGAAACACACAGATCTTATTGAGGAAATGGTCAAAACATCCTTATACCAGTTATAGTAAAGTAAAAATTCTATATTTTTTAACATGTGCATTGAAATAAATTATTTTTTCATTATAAAGTTTCTTTTTTTATAAAATTACAATTAACAAATATTCACATGAAATAATTATAATAATAATAATGCTTAATGGCTGCATTACAAATAAACTAAATTCTAAATTTGATGTCAAATTCATTTCCAATCCGCTAAAGCCGTCAAACTCAGTTTAAAGTCGTAGCACAAATTATGAAACGGATTTTTAGTGTGCGTGTAGCACATAAATTATAATTTTCTGAGATAGTCTTTTATTACGTGTCATGAAATTTTACTGAAGTACTTTCTTTAAATGTTTTATTTGCCTATTTTGCTAAAAAAAATCTCAACATATATTTTACCCCTGACACAGAAGTCCCAAGTGTTTTGACCAGCGGGAATACAGGTATACATTATAAATAACATCGCAATTCTTTACAAAACTGAAATAAAATAAATAAATAAATTTTCTCTTTTCCCGGACTGGGACTTGTATCGCACATCTCTGGTGTTATCGATTTTCTTAAATGGTTCCTCACCAAATTTAGACGGAAATACGTGGTGTCTGTTTAACTCAGCCAAGAAGTATTTTAAAAAATCTAAATTTGTATTGTATTTGAATGTTTATTAAATACATTTGATACATGTTTGACAATAGATGTTCCGATTACTTTCATAAGAACTCTGATATTGAAATATTTTACAAAACATAATTTAGTTTTTCTCATCATTCAAATAATATTTATTATTTCAAATATTATTGTCAAAATTTTATATTTTATATTTTTTGTAAATAGCTACGTGGTAACGCGTCGGACTGTGGATCGTGAGATCCTCAGTTCATATTCCACAACTGATAGTTGCCAATTTAAATTTACCCCTGTGGTTCCCCAGTAACATCTTTGGGGGCTATGATTTGACGACTGGTAACCGCACTTCATACGCGAAAATATATCACTTACCGAAATCTGCGTAAGCAGAGTGCCACACCCATAATAGGTAAAAGGCTTGATGATGATATTTATATTTTTTGTGGCAGTATTATAAAACTATAAATATAAAATTTCGTCACTCAATCATTTCTCGTTTGTGAGTAATTGAACATAGGGATACACATTCATCCATCCACACAGATGTTGAGATAAAGGTCAAAACGTAACCAGGGGACCCCAAAACATTTACGTCAAAGAATTTTTTGAATCCTACACTTCCTTCCTCCGTTTACGAAAGTGGAAATAATCTTATTTGTTGGATTTAACTCCGGCCTTAACAACTTTTTAACCTTACAAAACAGAGAAAAAACTTTCGAATAAAAATTGTATCCAATGTTATTCTACATTTTTTTGAATGTAACAAATTTTATTTAAGTCAATTATTTATTGAGATAGGCCCTCAAGTAAATTATCAAGTTGTGTTGATTGATTGTAACGAAAATCTATAATTAGTTCGTAACAGAAACATTCAATTTCTAAATATATAATTTCAAAATTATATCGCTGTTTGATTTGGAGTTATTGTGGACGAAAAATCGTCATACTCTCGTCATCGTGCATAACACGTGCTTATCTTTTGATAACACATTGAAAATTTCTAATGTTCATAATATCTTCCTTGCATATATGTGCGGGAGATAAAAATAATTAATTTTAATGGCGATTTTAACGCGTGACCATGTCTCAAATAAAGTGGTACTATTATTATTAAATTGTAAAGGAAAATCCGGGAAAATTATATCAACGTCATTTCTATTTTAATATGAGCTCAAATTGGATTAAAATCTGCAGCACTTAAGCTTGATTATAAATATTCGCATTGCCCAAACTTTATTCAGTGACACCCCCACAAGGGAGAGTGAAAACTACCCTCGTGCATGCTGTACCTTGGATAAACTGCAGTGATCGTAATAAATGCTTACAAAGTCTCAGTTTCTTGTGAAACAGTGTGTAACTGCATTAATCTTGATGTGGTCAAAAACTACTCCCATAGAGTGGCGGAAACCACCCCTAAATTTAAATTTGATAAAATACCGGTGAAAAAATTTTGTCATCGTGATTTCTATTTTAATCGATTCTAAAATTGGCTAAAGGTATGTAGCACTGCAGTTTGGAGGTGAATATTTGCATTGCACCAAAGTCATTCATTGACATCCCCATGAGAGGGTGAAAATTACTCCTCACATAACACGAGATTAAAAAAATAGTTGCAGTGCATGTTAAACTATCCATGGAACGTTGTCATTTTTACCCTGTTGAAGGGGTGTTTTTTAGTGCTAGGGGTTGATTTTGGAGGTGTACAATATTTTTTGACCTCGGATTCGCATTCAGCGTCGAAAATTACACAGAAATATAGCGGTTACAAAAAAAATTTTTTTTCGAAATCGATACTTAAGTACATTTTACTTCACACACTCTTATGTCAAAATTGAATTATAAACCTAAAAGACAAATAAATTATTCTATAATATTAATGGTGAATTTATTTATTATGTATCTTTGATAATAATTTATCGAATTTAATGCAGATCACATACAAATTATGAAAATTATAACAAAATTTTACACTTTGACAATACTTTTGGTATCACAGCCATCCCTGTCGCAATAGCTAGCTGACGTTTTACAAATACATAATGCTATTTATTTATGTTTTTAATTAATAAGTAAACGATTTCGGAAATAATATAATGTATACCTCGGCACTAAAGTATTTTTTATTACTCATATGGTTTATTTTCCTCGGCTATCGCCTCGGAGAGTAAATTCCTTATACTTAATAAAATATTATACTTTAGTGCCTTGATATACAAATAACTATTTTTTTGGGGCTGCATAATAATGGAACATACCAAAAAATATCAAACATTACAGTCGGATTTGAACCCAACACACTAATATTACTGTAAAACAATTTAACACACTCGGATATTTTTGCCCTACTATATCTTTCGGTTAGGTTAGAGAAGAATGAAAGATGGAAATGCAATTGCAGATCCCGAAGCAAGATAGATATGCATAACGAAAGGAAGAAAGATAGACAGACAAATAAGGTAATCAGTTTAATTCATAATGATGTACCTATATTTAATCCAAAACGCAATATATAAATCTGCAATTGCAGATCATAATCTAATTTATTTACATAGATTGATAAATATCTATCTGCATAGAAACCAATAAAGAAAGAGTGAATGAATGATGAACAAATGGCTTGGCTTTTAAATTATACCGCAAAATATTTCATTCAGAAATATTTGTCGATATCCAGAAACTATGAAATACTCATATAAATATGCATTCGCAAAATTTTTTAATTTTAACTTTAACTACACAATTTTGTAAAATTACTCTGATAAGGTACAACTTATAAACTGTTTCAAGTTTAATTTACAAAAATGGTATGATAATTTGTATTAATGAAACTATGATCTCGCTTTGAAAACCTAAATTATCTATTATTTTCTAATTTACTGTTTTAATTGTATACTTGTGTTTAGTTTGTAATTTACTTGTTATAATGTTATGTAAAATATTGCGTTTGCAGAAATTGTAAAATTGTAAAATACCTATAAATACACCTTTGTAAATCTGTATTTGTTTTATAGGACTATGTAAAATTACAAAGATGATATTTAAATGTCATACCAACTACTATTGTACAAAATTATTATTATTATAAAGAAAGAATGAATGAAAGTATGAAAGAAAGAGAAATAGATATTCATTGTTTTCCTACAAATTAATCTAATTAAGTTCATCATCATCTCAAATATAGTATTCAATATTTATATTTGTCGCTAACGAAATATATCTATAGCTTCCACTTATACCAAAAAATTTCAAAACATTACAGTCGGATTTGAACCCAACACACTAATATTATTGTAAAATAATTTAACACACTCGGATATTTGTACCTTGATTTTCCTCCAAAAAAATGAATTGTAGATCTTCGGTCTCGCAATACATTGCTAACCAAGGTCTGGTGCACTCAAGAATGGAAAAAATAAAGTGGTGAAATATTTATGTTCTTATTTAATCAACTAGAAACATTATCCAGCCACTGTCATCTGTGAGAATGGAAAGATAATTTTTGCTATAAGGTTTTCTACGTTCCACATTTGAATTTCGAACTAGATCTTGTGGGAATCAGATTAGGAAAGGTTCATTAGGAAGGTGAATTAAATGAGTTAGTAAAATTCTTAAATGATATCGGAAATTCGAAATAGAATTTTCTTAGTCGTTTTGCAGTCTTAATAGCATGCTGCTGTGCGATATAGAACATCCGATTATGCTGTGAGAAGCTAGCGCGATTATAATGTGATTATACTAAAAACTTGACAAGATACCGTGAAATAGATTGTAAAAGATAAATGGGGAACATAGATACAGGAGATAGCAATAAGGCAACGTCGGTTTTTGCTGAATGAATTTTTTAAAGCACGGAAGTACATTTGCCGTGGCGACGTTGCCAAACTTCTTGAAATAAATGCGCTCTACCTTTATTTTCTTGTTTTCAGGAAACGAACAAATTAGATAAATGCATTTTAAAATAATTGTTTTACTTCTTCATTCAAAAAATCTTACGATTCATTACCCACTACATTTAAGGTATTTTAATTACATTTAAGAAATCGTTATTTATCACGCCCGTGTCACGCACAGTTGCTCTGTCAAATTTTAAATAGTTTTACTGATTTTTTCCACTTTTCATTAACAGTAATTGCTTTCGGCAAATCATACCTTTTCAATTTTGATTTGAAATTCAGGTTATTCAAAATATTGCATAAAATTATGAAGTCAAATTAGAGACATGGTTCATTTAAAGATCTGAAGCCAGTACAGACAGTAAATTATGAAAGCACTTAAAATCTAGGTTCATGTCACAAGAGTGATGCAATAAAAATAGCAGAAAGTATAAAACCACCAAATCTTCATTTATAATTTACAAGTACAGGCTCAGCGACAGCAGAAAAGACATATTCACATGGAGAAATGTACGAATATATTACACTATTTAAATCCGCGTAAATATTTTACTCTCTTCTAGAATTTTGCAGATAATGCTCGCTGTAAAGTGAATAAATAAGCCTGATAGAAATCGGGACAGTGTTTTGTGCCAGAGTAATTCAGTCTAGTGTTTCTCAAAGTTGCTTTCAAAATGGATTGGTAATTTTACAGTATGATACATATATTTAAAAACACTCAATGAAATATGGAACAACATTTTTCAGAACCGAAAAAGTTAAACAGTAAACCAATATAAAATAATTTTATGTGGACAACACATAACCTCCAATTTAAACAACTTCAAACGGTACAAATAGAGATAACAATAGAAACAAAATTGTAGCTAATTTTATTTGACATTTCTTTTTATTATATTCAATTATTTACCGACATATGCTCAAGAATTCTTATTTATGAACTTGGTTTCTTCCATTATGGTTTTAACCACTGATTTAAACCGGTTTAAACGGTCCTGTTTTTTTTTTTTTAACATTGCAACACCCGAAAATTCTAACGTTGCCTTATTCATGCACTGCTTCATGCATACATTGTTTCCTTCAATCACTGCTTTGTTCAAACACAGCCTCATTCATACACCGATTTCTTCTAACACCGCTTTATTACCGTACGAAAGTCCGTCGTCCTAAATCTGTAATGCCGACAATATTGTGCTTAGGCTTCGTATCCATAGGTGTCACATTAATTTACTTGAAATTACTTTTATACACAATCAATGCTAAAAACATTAAATACAGCAAAATGGCATGAGTTTTAAATTACAAACTTGTTTATATTATTTATTATTCAATATCATCTAAATATGTAATAGTAATAAAATATTAAAATAACAGTTTTCATTGAATACAGAGGTTTTGGTTTGTTTCCGTGCTGCATTATTACGACGAACTTTCATACGGTGAATAAAGCGGTGTTAGAAGAAATCGGTGTATGAATGAGGTTGTGTTTGAACAAAGCTGTGATTGAAGAAAGCAACGTACGCACGAAGCAGTGCATGAAAAAGGCAGCGTTAGAATTTTCGAGTGTTGCATGCGCTCCCCGACGCAACGACACACACTTCGCTTATATACTGTAAATCTAATAAAAAGTTCTTGCTGATTTTATAATTTCTACTTCGTTTCGTACATACGAGCCCAGAATATCTTTTGGCACAGTTAAAATCATACAAAAGAAAATTGTGTAATTCACCATATTTATATCTTAAATTTTATCATTTTTACCTCTTGCACATACATATATATGAGGTAGGTATTATGTTTATGTTATGAATTGATTAGATTTTGGGAACAATTTATCAACAGTAAGTGGTAGATTATTCGAAGGCCTATCAGGGTTAATGAAAATATGTCAGTAAATCAGAAAGATGTAGAATAATATTACATACAATTTTTATTTGAAACCTTTCTCTATATTTTGTTATCATCAGATACAAAAACAGTATTCGTGGTACCAACCAATACCTTTAGGCCAAATGAAATTTTCATGTTTTTGACTTTGGTTAATTTGTAATTTTTTCAGTTATTTTTTTTTTTTAATATTCTTTAAAATAACACAATGTATGAAAAATAAATTGAGTATAATTTTCCTTCTGTAAGATCAGAAAAATTTTTTTTAAGTTATTCTAAAAGTTTTAATTGGGCCAAATGATATGATTCTAGGCTCGAATATCTATAGAAACTAAGTTTCACATTGAAACATGAAGCGCGAGTACCTTTTGTCAATTTATTCACAATAATATATTTCATAATATAAATGATAAAACAATACCAAGACGATTTTTGGTGGTTTAAATCAGTTAAAACCACAGGTCTGGTTAAAATAAAAAAGTTGTTTTTACAGAACCCCGAAACAGCTACGCTATATTATTTGATTTGTTTTGTGGAAAAGAAAAGACACCACGACATAATGTCTGAACGACGTAACTTGGCGAGCAAAAAAAATACAGTTTGGTCCACTATTCCTATGATGCGTTTTGACAAAAGTATGCTTTTTGCCGAATGACATTAAAGGTAACAGTCTGTAAAGTATCACTTTTGATGCTTAGGCTGTAAAAATATTTTAAATAGCAACCGCTCAACAAACACATAGTAACCATCAACAAATGTATAGCAACCGTTCAACAAACACATGGCAACGTAATTTGACGGCGATAACCTTCAAAATATGTAATAAAATAGTTACTGAATTAATGTTAATTCCAAATCGGCAAAAAAAAATGTGTTCAACTTGGTACCAAATACAGATATACAACTTTGGCAGCATGCATTACCTCCGCTATGCCTCGCCAATGAAATGGCAGCATCTGCTGTAAATCTAGTATTTTGGTGCCTATTAATTGCATGCCGCACAGCTTGAAAAGTGAAATAGCGATTTTACTACCTTTTTTTGCTCAACACAAAGCATAATCCTACTGTACCGACTTTATTGAACAATCTAAATAGCTTCAAGTTTGTTAATTCCAACTATAATACTAGGCAAAATAATAAACTATTGGCTATACCTGCTAACAAAACAACTACATTTGAAAAACCAGCAATTATTTTGGTATTAAAACGTATAATGCACTTCCTTCCTCATTAAAATGCGGAACTAAGGCTTCAATACTCAATAGAATGAAGCATATCTTGTTGTCTAAAGAATACTACACTATAAATGAATTTATTGTTGACTGTGAGCATGGCCATTTTGCTTAATCGCTAATTATAAACAAATGTGAAGCTACCTCCTTACATGTCTCGAGCAGTTCAACCAACTGCTTGATGTAAAGAATAGATGTTAACTGTTAGTATTATTTTAATATTTAAACTGTGGCTACAAAAAAGGTACAAAATTATCTATTATTTTATTCTCTGTATCACGATCACTGTCTGTAATTTTTAATTTAAATTTCAATTTTTAATATTTATTATTTTAAATCCTTCATCGTTGTGAAGATTTCTGTCTTTAATTGTGTGCAATTTCGTATTTTAATATTGTAACTTAGTAGATATGTCGTTGAATTATATTTTATAATAGTTATATTCTGTTTTATATTCGTGTATTATCATATGTATTTTTAAATTTAAGTAGTCAGATAGTTTGAAAATCAGCTCTGGCTGAAACTATCCTATTGTACCTGTATTCTACTAGTACAACAAATATACTATTATTATTATTACTTATACTCTAGCCCTTCTGGCATACAAAATTTTCTTTTTGGGTAATTCTGGATACATTACAATTTTCATTTCTTTGTAAAACGTGCGGAAAAGTGAAAATTTTGGGTGACACTGGAGCAGTATACGCGCACGAAGAGTAAAGTGCATATTACAATTTTAATTTTATGTCGCAAATCCTGGAGTTCTTACAAAGCTTTAGTTCTGCTTTAGAATGCACAGTAAGATTAGGTGTGATCACACAGAAATAATAATTATGTGTGCAATGTGAGCACTTATAGTTTCTTCGAGAAGTGTATTAAGATTATAATTTTACAGCTCGTTTCACCATTAACTTAAAGTGACTTTAAGTGGAAAACTTAACCTAAAACTATGGCATGGCTACAATAACCCTACTTTATAGCAAAGTGGAACACATAAAAATGCATTAAAGCCGTTTTATTATAAAGTTAAATTTAATTAAAGTATATATTAACTAAGAATGCTCATGCAGAGAATTCTCTACAGAAATTAGAATTCCTCAATGAGTAAAATTTATAATTTTCGAGTGAGATGTTCGCAATACTAGTTAAAATTGTAATTGTGAATTCAAGAAAGACTCTCTAATAAGTACAAGAGCTCATTTCTCCAACTTGGCAAAAGAAAATTAATGAACAGGCGGTTACCAAATTTATTCGAATATATAGGATATATTTCTATAATTATTTATTTATATTCTGCATCTTGTGGTGAAATTGAAACAGTTCAAGTAGAAATTTATTACTAAATTAGCGAGTAATAGAATCTGTGATCAATTTGAAATTAATTAAAATAAAATACGCGTATTTTTTAAACTGATAAATTATTTATAGTTTAAGTGAAATTAAATATTGAAAATTAGGAGAAAAAATGCGGGACATAATTGTGGCACGAGAAAGGTAGACACATTTAGAGAGAAAGAGATAGATACAAATGTCATCGGTTCCAATTTTATGTTTCATGCATTTAAAGTTTCCATGCTTTTCTATTATTTTATAACTAAATAATTTTTAGAACTAGAAACTATAATTTTATTTGTAATTTTTGCATGATACTCGTATCAGTTGCATAAATATGTACTTTAAAAATATATCTTATATCAACCATATATATCACATTAGGTCAGTTTCAAAGCGCTACGATCTACGTCAATATACAAGGTGCTTCATAACGAGTACATACGTTAATGGTATATGTTGTTTGATATGCCGATTACGAATCTAAAAGTTTTTTTTTTAATTAAAAAAATTAAGGGTTGTTTACCGTAAATTTTTTGTAGAACTGCACTGGATTCGCTTTCCTATTAAACACAAACAATGAAGTAGGTAATCAACAATTTAAATTACATAATACTAGTAAAATATACAAACAAAATGTAATTAATTTTAATGAAACGATAATTATTAACATAATCATCCACCCAGTGGCAGTGGCAACTAAAAATTTTGGACTGGGAAACATGGAAAATAATTTTGCAATTTAAAAAACAATTCTTTTTGATTCGTAATCAGCATATCAAATAACATATACCATTAACGTATGTACCTGAAGTTATGAAACACCCTGTATGCTTCGTCAATATGGCACGTCAGTGATCCAAACTTGCATTAAATTTATTTTCAATACAAAAGTACAATTTTTCTTGCGCAAGTTGTATTACTTATATAGCAGTGGCGGCTCGTCAGGTGAAGTTAAAGAGGTACTGCACCTACTTTTTGAGGATACAGAGGATAAATATTCTTTCATAATTAGAATTTTTGAATCTACAAATTTTCATGTTTAAAAACATATAAAGAAGTTTTCAAAATAATAATTAAATTAACACTGATCTACGGCGACCCGCATCGCGAGTTGTTCACATTGAGCAACCTTAAACCGCATCAAGTGAAGAGTTAGGATTATCACTGCACCATTGCGCGCGCAACCTATAGCTTGTCATGACAACCCATGTTCTTCCGACACTCTTACAAGCGGTAGATAAAGAAATAGCAGTGAGCACTCTACCTTGTATTATTTTGTGTTATAGGCGGTTCATTATATAATTCTTAATATAGATGTATGTATTTCTAATAAATTTAATTCAATACGAACAATAATAATTAATATTATTTCATCTATTCTAGTTATAATATTTCTTATAGCACTTCACCTACTTTCCTTCGTACGAGCCGCCACTGTATACCGGGTGTCTATATTTTTTATAGGACATAAAGACAATGTTAACATTTTCATTATGCGATAGTTCGTTCCCTATGAATTTTAGAATAAAACTGTAAATATCAAAAATGTTCAGCAAAAAAATCTGCACGAAATGAGCCTAAATTTATTGATTGGATACATTTCTGTTATGAGATAGACCTAAAATTTATAATATATAGCTATTTACAGAGTGCCATGATAAACAAAACATACAAACAGTCGTATTGCTGGAGTTTGACAGATGACATTTGGAACAGTTGTAATAAGTATTGGCTTGTGTAAAATATTTCTAAGTAAAAATGGACACATTTACAATTTAGAAATATTTTAAACAAGACAATAATCATTAAAACTCTGCCAAATGGCATCTGTCAAACTCAAACATTACAAATGTTTGTATATTTTGTTTACCATGGCACTCTGGAAATAGCTAAAAATTATACATTTTATTTTAGGTTTATCTCATGGCAAAAATTTATCACATAAAATAAATTTAGATTTATTTGGTGCAGTTTTGGTTGCTGAACATTTTTTATATTTACACTTTTGTTCTAAAATTCATAGGAAACGAACTATCGCCTAATGAAAAATTTAACATTGTATTTCCTATGTCCTATAAAAAAGTAAACAGTAGTATATTGTATAAGAAAATAATTTCTGTCGGCTCGGTTCTAAAACGAAAGTTGTGGATCAAATTAATGGGGAACATCAATAAAACTTCTTTTTTTTTAATAAAATATTGCTGTAAATTTTTACCTATTTATTTTACAGCAAAAGTTTAAATACAAGAGTTATTCGGAACTTAAATGTGCATGTATTAAGCTCCATTGGTTACCAAAATGCTAGTATTTCACAATATATCAAGAAAAAAATTAATTGACATTTCAGAAAACAGATTTAGATTTATTTATTTACTGTGTTGTATTATTTTCTATAGAAATTTCGATGTAATGATATAATGGCATATTTGAGAGTTTACTTCTTTCAATTTTTTTCTTTAAATAAATAAATCTAAAAATTTTTATGAAATGTCAAGTATTTTTCATATTTGTTTGATTTTCTATGGACGTGTTACAATTTTTCTAATAAGTATTAATTTTAATTTGATTGATACATCGTAAAATACTAATACATATGTAAATAAATGAGCCTTATTACATACATTTTTATGTTCTTAACAAAATTGCGATTATCAGCCGTTAAATCATGGCCTCCGAAGGTGTTACTGGAGAGGGAATCACAGGAGTAAAATTAAAATAGCAATTATTGTCGGTTGCGGGATTCGAACTGAGAATCTCACAGTCCAATGCGTTACCAATGAGCTATTTACCCCACAAATTATAAATTGTTTGATGATATATTTATTTATATGATTTATTATCTATTTTGAATTTCGAACCATGATTTTATTTCTGTAGTTGAACGAGTTAAATTTGATACACAGTATAATTAAGAAATAATTCTGAGTCAATTTAATATGAAAAATTAGCAACATCGTCGCATAAACCTCGTACAAATAATTGCAGAAATGTTAGCTAGTGTTTAATGTGGTGTAATTTAAAGTTATTAAAATGTTTCTCGCAATATAACCCACACCAACCAATAAAATAAACCCGTCGTCGTCACGAATATCTTGTACTGTGGCAGAGTGCGGTGGGCGGCGACGCCAGCGACGCCAGCGGTGCGGCGGTTTCCTGGGGCACTACTTCCTGAACTACGCGCGCGTGTTTATGCTTCCGGTATTAAATCTCGGCATCTCGCCGCTCGCCGGGTACTACGTACACTTGGTATACTCGGCATACTCGGTTCATGGTACCCGGGTTGTGTATGTTCGTTTGTATGCTTAATATATCGAATGAATGTCGCGTAAGTTTACTTGCTTGAAAGCGAAAGTAAATTGTGACTAGGGTTACAATTACAGAATATTATTGCATGACATAAAAATACAAACTGTGTTTGCTAAACATTTTATCGTAAAATTTCACGAATTCAAATATTTTTATAGGTAACAACAGATTTTGCTTGATGATTTAAAGTTTCAATTGGAAATAAAAATGCGGACAAGTTTACTATAATAAATAAACTTATTCCCGGTAACTACTTTTTTATACAATACAATGTTAAAATTTTCATTATGCGATAGTTCGTTCCCTAAGAATTTTAGAACAAAAGTGTAAATACAAGAAATGTTCAGCAACAAAAACTGCACCAAATGAGCCTAAATTTATTGATGTAATACATTACACAGACGTAAAATAAAATGTATAATTTTGAGCTATTTCCAGAGTGCCATGGTAAACAAAACATACAAATTATCGTATTGTTTGAAATTGACAGATGACATTTGGCATAGTTTGAATAATTATTGACTTGTTAAATTCATTCTCAGTAATCATGGACACATTTACCATTTAGAAATTATCATTAAAACTTTGCCAAATGCAATGTGTCAAACTCAAACAATACGAATGTTTATATATTTTGTTTCCCATGGTACTCTGGAAACAGCTAAAAATTAAACATTTTATTTTACGTCTACCTAATTACAGAAATGTACCTCATCAATAAATTTAGGCTCATTTGTTGCAGTTTTTGTTGCTGAACATTTTTTGTATTTACACTTTTGTTCTAAAATTTATAGGGTACGAACTATCGCCTAATGAAAATTTTAACATCGTATTTCCGATGTCCTATAAAAAAAGTAGTCACCCGGTATATCATTACGCCATCACAGAGGTAATGTTAAAAGTGGCTACATTGTCGACTGTGGAAATCAAACTGAGGATCTTATGGTCCTCTCCAGTTTTATAAAACCCTTTGTTAATAATTAACAAATACTTTTTAAATAAATAGGAGCCCAGTTATTAGTTTAAACATAATTCTTTTTAAAATTTTATTATAATCTTACAAAGGAAAATGGTTTTACTCACTATACTTTTAGATCCTTAATACTGTTACTTTTAACAATATTCTATGGGACACTTTACTTTTTGACGTAAATATGATATGAATGTTAATTAAATCTTTAAATTAGTGATTCTTTATTATCAGTTTGTGATTATAAGAGTAGTTTTTCCTTCAAATATTGTTATAGATGATAGAACTGAAAATTTTTAACGGCATGAACTATTTTAACTAATACTTGTAATAATAAAAAAATACTTTTCCAATAACCTTACTACTCAGTACGTGAATTATTAAATAATAATGAATCTCATATGTTTTAACTGTTACTACTTCTTATTGTTACTCATTGTTCTTGTTCATTCTATTTGTTACTTGATATTGTATTTATAATACTCTTAAATCGCACTAGAAAAATAAGAATAAATAAATAAATAAATATTATAACATTTTAAAAAATCTTAACTGGTCCAATGACATGATTCTCGGCTCTCATATCATCACGCCATTTATGCATTTTGAGTGTGGCACTCTGCTTTTGCGGTACTCAGTCAGTGATATGATATTAGGCTTTTACTTCAGTTCCTAGCCGTTAATTCACGACCACCGAAAATGTTAGTGGAGGGGGAACCACAAGGTTAAAATATGTTCTACTGTGGGAATTAAACTAAGAATCTTCCAATACAGGATGTTCAATTTATCTGAAGACACTTATATGTGATATATTTCTAAAAGTACACAACGTATCAAAAAAAAATTTGAATTAAAATATGCTCTGTGGGGGACATCCAATGATACTAAACTTGATCCCCCACCCCTTATATAGATAAAAAACTTAAAGGAGAAACCCCATTTTTAGTGCAGATTAGGATTATACAGAAAAAAAATACGTATATTTTAGATAGTAAATCATCGATTAATTCTTTAAATAACGTGATAAACTCTCCTTCTATTTCTCTTTTTTCCAAGCCTCAAGAACCCATTTAATTGTTATCTTCTGCTGTTGTTCCTCTCTTCATCCAAAGCCAATTCCTTTACCGAAAACTCCATCACAAAAATAGGTGATACTTAACAGAAAAAAAATACTGAATGAAGTCAAAAAAACCTGATAATTGTATAATTTTTGTTTTGAACATCCTGTATATGAATTAGTTCAATAATTACAAAAATAGGGTAATAATAGATAATAATAATAATTTTGTAAATCCGAAAATTTTATTTTTCCTGTGGTTTATTCTTTAGTAACATCTTCATAATAAAAAAAATAATAGTAATAATGCCGATGTATGCAGAAAGCAGAGTGCTATAGCTAGAAACGGGTAAATGATGATAGATTTTTTAACATAAGAAATTACGTACCTTAGCAAACTTTAAAATATAAATATTTCCAGTTAAAACCAGAATAACTACTTTACTCTTTTTTTGCTGTTATTGTGACAGGGAGCAACGAAAGCAATTGTGCCCGCGTACAAAGTCATTTGTAAATACTTTCAGTTAAAATGAAAGTCGACAGGCTTTTTCAGTTGAAGTTTCAGTTCAACTTTTAGTTGGTTAGTTGAGGTTTGAGTTTTCGTTTTAATTTGCTATATTTGTTGATTTATTTGTTTTTTAAACTTTTTTTCGTATGATTATTGTTTGTAGAGGAAACCTATATTTTGTTATTTATTTACTTTTGATAATTTTTTTCGTATTGTTTTTCCTGATAGAAAAAATATTTAATTATTTTGTTTATACGTTGTTCCGTCCAATATTTTGATTTGTGACGTCACTTACAATAGCTTACGATTTCCAGTGCCAGCATTGTTTAATATTCTGATGTACAATACACCTAAAAGCATAAATTACTAATTGAAAAATGTACGTGGGTAAATATTATTGTTATTAAATTATAAAACTGTTATTGCTACCCGTACCATTTTAATAACTTTATTTTATTTTACTACCACTACATCTTTATTTATTGTATGTTAAGTATGTTAATATTTAATGATTATTATTTTATATAGCTCCATGGTAACACATCGGAATGCGAATCGTGAGCAGAGACCTGAACCGAAAAATTTTCAGGTTCGGTTACGGTTAACGGTTTTTACAGATTAGGTTTCGGTTATCTGTAACGGATTTTTAAAATATTATATTGGTTTTCGTTTCTGTTTTATCCGTATTGGTTAAAATGTTGTTTTAACCCTCTATTGCATGAATTATTATTTTTTTAAAATAAGGGCTCAAAAACATTATTTCTTACAAAAGAAATATTCATATATTTGAAATAAGTGTGTTACATAAATTTTTTTCCAAAAATAAAAAAAATTTTTTTTTTAATTTTGATCACTATTGGGAACATTATGAACAAATTCAACTTACAATAGAACTTTGGTCTATTGGGTCGTCTTCGCGTACTATACAAAATTGTTTGATGAACAACCTCTTCAGATAAAAATTTTTATTGGAAATTTTGTAAAGGTGTATTTAGCTGTAATATATCAGCAGGTAATAAGCTGCTTCCTTCAAATTTTACATTTTATATCTCAGTTTCTGTAATTATCCTTTATCCCGTTAAAAATTTTTTTTATGTTGGTCAAATTGGGAGGAATGACCTAATTGGCAATTGACAAAGTGTATATAATGTTCCCAAATGTTACAACATGATTGCCATGAATGTAAACTGCATAAGAAACGAAAAAAAAATTTTAAATTTTACGTTCCCGTTCGGGAACAGTATGCAATAGGGGGTTAAGTAAAGTTGTGATCTACAATTATTACACATTATTATTACAAATCTATATTCACGATATACATATATCCCTGTGGTTCTTCTTCTACTAACTAGAGAAATACCGAGATCTACGAAAGTAGTGTGTCCCACCTAGAAATGGGTAAATGCCGTGATGATATAATATTTATTTATTTAATTTGCTATACCTTATTGCCTGTTACATATTTTTTTTCTTAATTTCAGTACGTATTTTGCTTAAAAAAATTACAAATTTAGTGTGCTATAAACTATATTGTTACTATATTATTTAAATAGCTCCGTGGTAACGCGTCGGACTGTGAATAGTGAGATCCTTAGTTCGAATCCCAAAGCTGACAGTTGCCAATTTAAATTTACCCCTGTGGTTCCCCCTCCAATAACATCTTTGGGGCTATGAGTTGCGTGAACAAATGATTCCGAGTGTGAAGAATAGATGAGCACGTATAAATCGAACCTTAAATGTGGACAAAGCGAAAGTGGTGTGCCAGAATAAGAATGTTTAGAGAATATTTAAAATTGAGTGTTGGTTAATTGTGTTTGTTAGGTTCGTGTTACCCCATTGAGTGGGATATAGCGTGATGTTATGTATGTATGTAACGCTATACAATATTTGAACCTAGACTGTAAAACACAAGATTCCTAGTTCGATTCCCTCATCACTTCTCACGTAAATATGTATAACATGCCGAGACTGAGTGTTACACCCAATAATGGGTAAATGGCGTGATAATATGTGGCAATTCATTATTATATAGATAAACTTTCCAGTGCTGCAGAATCAAGGGAGGCATGTTGCCTCCGAGAATGTGAAATATTCGAGTTTAAATTTAAAAATCGTGTGCCAAACAATCGGGAAAATAACACAACACAACACAACACAGAAAGAAATGAAGATAACAATACTCACGTAAAAATAGCCACAGAACGCCGAAAGCCCAAAGTTCAAAGCATGAAACGCACAAAACAGAGACACGAAATCACTCAAACACCAACGCAAAGCGAATGGTCATTATACTGACAGAAACACACCACATGAATCAACCTTGATAGTGGAAGCCGATGCCTGTTTAAACTTATTTAGAGGTAAAGATCAAGTGCACTAAATGACAACAAACTGTTTGTATTGGATAGGCCAATATACGACAAAGCTATCCGGCAGGCTTTAATGCAGATCTATCGATTTAGTTAACGGGTGATGTGATGGTTGTACTAAAATAATTGTACAGTGAATTGTTTTACTCGGATTTTATGTTAAACATATTTAAAATTGGTTATTTTTCTCTCTGGTTATATTTATCTTTGTTTAACCAAATTATTGTAATTGTTTTGTATTTATAGATTAATTATATCATTATTTGATATCATATATTTGTTTTTAATAAAATATACTTTATTATGTATTTTTACTATACAAACATCATATTATAATTGTGAAATTATTGATAATTTATAAATATTGTAATGATAATATTTAATTTATAATACTACTTTATTTCATAAATAGCATAAATAATGTGCCTCATATAAACAAGGACACGCTTTTATTGCCAAGCCAGTATTTTTTTTTTTAGAACATTGGTAAATAATTATTATGGGATGCCGACTTCTTGTTGTTGTTTCTTGACTTAATAGTTATAAGCCATTTTCAGAAATCGGTATCCCATAACCAAAAAAGATATGGAATGTGTTTTATTTGATTGAAAACTGCTAAAAGTTAGTGTAAAAGTAATACAAAATCGCAAAAAACGTGAATTTTGGCCGTTTTCAGAGATACGTTGAACAATCGCAATAAATAAATATATCACCACGCCTTTTACCCATTATGGGTGTGGCACTCTGCTTGCGCAGATCTCGGTAAGTGATATATATTTTCGTATGAAGTGCGGTTGCCAGCCGTCAAATCATAGCCCCCAAAGATGTTAGTGGAGGGGGAATCTCAGGGGTAAATTTAAATTGGTAACTGTCGGCAGTGAGATTCGAAGTGAGGATCTCAAGATCCAAAGTCCGATACGTTACCAGGGAGCTATTTATCCCGTATACAAATAATTTTAATAGTCGGTAAGAATAACTCAAAACATGTTTGAACATGATTTAAGCAAAACTACACTTTTTACAAATGAAAATATAAAAAATGTGCCAAAATGGTCATTTTTGAGGCCGCGGCGTTTGGCCACAACGCATCAGGAGACAGGTACCGAAATCATCTTATTTTATGAATATCTAATGGTATAGGAGGGGGCCATCGACGATTTGGAAAAATAACCATTTTCGATCCACCCTAGTGTCCATATAAAGTAGTTTTTTTTTTCAACCCTAACTTCCCAGCAAACACAGTTGTAACATTGATGTACCTGGTATGTAATATATGAAACCTAAGTAGCATATCATTTATATACGTACTAATAACATAATATACACATACCATGTCGGACATCTCTTGAGAGAGCGTAAAATTATATTGTTGGTATGTCACATTGGTCTTGTACATGGTACATACCTGCAACATGTATATGTTATGTTACCGTACTTATAACATATTCACAGTTAATTAGAAAGTTTTATATATTTTATATAAAAATATAGCAAAGAAATATTAAATATTTTATAGTGTACACTGAACAACTTTGAAATATATTTAATTTAATTTTGCTAAGAGGTTATATGTTTCCGTATCGTAATTTATGTGAAGGAAATTTATATATTACTTACTCAAAAATGTACAAAAACAACTATTTCATTCGTATATTCAAAGTTGTTTATACTAATAGTTTTGCTATGCACCATTAACGCTACGATGTCTACATACATGGAATGTCATGTCTCATAGACCGTGTTGTGGACATAGGTCTATCCATGTTATGTATATATAACATACTCGCGACATAACTGTGTTTGCTGGGATAGCTGTAGCTATTGAATTGTTGGTTTTTAATAAATAATTAACTGCAGTCCGTTTTTTTTTATTCTCCCCATTTATTTATAATAACCTACGATAATATTAGGAAAAGCAAAATGGAAGTGCAATGGACTCTCACCTCATATATCATTTATTATAAATTTAGATTATAGGATTTGAAGCAGAGTTCTTCTTGTTACATATAATAGGTCGTGTGTAACTACTCGTATATGTTTATTCACATATGAAAAAGAAAGCAGCTTAAAAATGAGTAAAAATAGCAGGAGTATTTGTTTTGTAGAGTGTTCATATTTCTAAAAATGAATTGTAGGTGCTTGGAAAAAGTACAAGTATTTGAACCCTATTCGAGCAAACGTGCCCGTTAGGATGAGAAATAACGATGACTAGAACGTGTATGTGTGTAATATGAAACTAAAAATAAATGTTGTGTAAGTTGAAATAAAAAATTGGTTCCAGTTGAAAATAAAAAACATGCGAAAAAGTTTTTGCAATAACTCAAACGGCGAAGTTCAGTATATTTTATATTCCGCAGAAGTTTCCATAGAAAAAATTGAAATTTTGACTTATCTTTTCGTTCGACGGAAAATTAAATGCAATTGTTTAAGAATTTCAAAAGCGCAGCACATTTATATTTTTAGTCACTTGAATGTGAAATTATCTGATTAAAAGGCGATCCTTTCCGTTGGAATCAATCAATACGCGAGCAGCGTACTACATTACTGATTTGTAGGATTTCAAAATTAATTATTCTAATACTGTATTTAGTAGTCTGTCTGTCAGAGTTGCTTTGTAACATTCAATTTTGACAGACCTTTGAAATTGTAATTAATTAACAAAATCGTATCAAAATATCTAGTCACAGATTACTATGTGACTCTCTTACTGAGATTTGTTCGTGAATTACAACTAACTTGACATTATTATGACCGCTTCTATGCACAACCAATTATTACTAACACGCTAATAGTTAACTATTAGCAATAAACCCCTTGATACGATTGCATGAAATTATTTAAATGAACTGCCATCAGATACGAAGCAGTGTTTGGAAATGTATTAAACAAATAAGTACAATAAATTGCAACATAAAATGAATATATAGACTTAAGGGATGAGATCGTCAGTTCGATTCCCATAGTCGACAAATTTTCGGAAAGAAATTCCCTTGTGATTCCCCTTCACTAAAATCTTCAGGGACCATTATTTGACGTGTGGTAACCGCACTTTACGCACAGAAATATATCTTATACTCGAAGCACTTTACGCCAGAAATTTATATTATAAATAACAAGATAACATTTTATATTTACTATAATATATTTTATATTTTCATTGTTATTGTACAAAATCTAACGCATTTACCACATGGCTTTCTTATACATAAATCTGAATTTAAGAGTAATAATTATATTGATACATTTGACATATGACTTATTTATTTGTTTTTAAATATATAATTTAATTTATCTCAAAATTAAAAACCGACAGATATTTTTTTATATTCCACACATTAGGGTTAAAATCTTGTTACAATGGAGGGTTATGATTTTGACGTCACAGACAAGAAAGAAAAAGATGAGGTAAAAGTTGAGTTGGAAGTTCACAATACAAACATCTATGTTTTGACGTTTGAGATATAATATATATATATATATATATATATATATATATATATATATATATATATATATATATATATATATATATAGTTTTTAAAATGATGCTAATTATGAAAAATAAAGTGTGTGTATGGTTTGTGCAATAAGGACTATATATATATATATATATATATATATATATATATATATATATATATATATATATATATATATATAGTCCTTATTGCACAAACCATACACACACTTTATTTTTCATAATTAGCATCATTTTAAAAACTGTCATCTTGACAGCGTTTTGTTTGTATTTCGTCCACGTGAATTTCATCGTAATTCAATGAAAACATCAATAAATGGCAGCACGAAAATTTGCTTCTGTGATTCACTGATTCTATATTTAAAATAAATTAAATACGCTGATTCATCAAATATGATCAAAACCAGTTCAGTTCTGCGGATTATCATGAAATCTATAATTTGGAGTTTCTCTACTCTTCTTAATTTTCATGAGTAATTAGCACATACCGACGCATATCGCATATACAGAGGTCATAAAGAAATTATGCAGATGAAACAGGTTCAAGGGATCTTGAAACAGTATTTTCGAGAAAATCTCATTGATTTTTTTTTATGATTCCTATAGATCCTTATATTATGTAAAGGCTGTATTAGATTTAAGGATAACTCTACCGCTTTATTGATTAATTTATGATAGAAAATAGAAAAGTCGGTCGGTTTATTCACAATATTAAATTGATAGAAAAATTTATAAAATGGAACATGTTCTATATTTTGTTTCCAGCTAAATCTTTTTGTACATTTATCTGTGTGTTGTAGGGCTGTCAATATCTCAAAATTTTCCAATCTGGATATCCGGAATTAAACTTTCCAGAATTCGAAAACTCCGGTATCCGGGTATTAAACCGGTAACTGATGAATCCGTTATCTGAAGAATCCGGTATCCGGTGAATCCAATAATCGGGGTATTCGGTATCCCCGGAATCCGATATTCGGAATCCGATATCCGGAATCCGATATCCTGTCAAAACTCGTTTGAAAGGAATCGGATTCCGGATACGCCGATATTTAGTTGGTATTTAGATTAGCACAGAACTACTGCGAATGCAATTAATATTAACAACACAGCACAAAAATACATTTCATGTTTTAAATGTGCAGCGCACGAGTTGAAATTTTACTACGTTAATACTTACTACTAAATATTTATTATTTACTTTTATTTACTGTCAGTTTTAGCTAAACTTACCGGATTCCGGTGCCATCCTAATACCGGTTTTATCCGGATTTCGGTTTTACCCAGATTTTGGAGTCAACCGGATTCAGCTTTCATCCAAATTCCGGTTTTTTTTTGCGGTGCCATCCGGATACTCACTTCATTCGGATACCGGTATAAACGGTATCGGAAATTCTACGACAGAAATAAATTCGGATTTCAGATATTTTAAAATCCTGACATCCGTTGACAGTATTGTGTATATTTTTAAGGATTAAGTTTTCAAGGTTTTTCTTTTATATTCTAAAAGAAAAATTAAAAATCTAAAAGGTAGAATATTTACGTTGATTAAAGGCAATTTATTTTTGGTCAATAATTATTTTATCGATAGAATCCTGAGCAGTTTAAAGTATTTTTTAATTTAGTAACACCAATATTTCAAAGAAAGATTTTTTATGAGAAATTCAAATTCAGTTTAAATACGTTAATCATTATAACCTTAAGATTTTTCAGAACAGGGCAACGTACATGAGTTCAATATTTGTTCATATAAGATTATAAGGTAAATAATTGTAAAATGAGGATAAGAACAATCTAGTTTTTTTTAAATCTAACCCTTAAGCCTTAAAGTAAAAGAAAATATCTTAAAAGTATAATTATATTTAAAAATATATCTACATCGGTTGATTAACTCTAACCTGGGTCCTACATCTAATAGTAAATAGTTTGATTGATTAGGAAATCAGTTGTTAGGATGACTTAAGTGTTAAGCTTTTAGTTATTTTTATTATTATTTTTGGTTAGTTGACATGTACAACTGTATAGGGCTGCAAGTGATATTCGTTGCTAGACCACATAAAATAAAGATTTAGACAATTGCTTCAGCGAACTGTGACAATTAATATTGTATATTTAATATTTTTATGACCCTTTCTGTAAAATGTAAAGCGGTTTATAAAGGAATATATTTATTATGTATCTTTGTTATTATTTAAAATAAAAGCTATGGCTGTTATGTTCGAATAATATTATTATTTATTTATTGTCTGTCGAATATTTCAAAAATATTTCAGCGACAATGGTTATTTATTTTACTTATTAATTATCAAGTGCAACAATGAATAAATTAAATAGTTTTATATTATATGCGCTAAAAATACATTTAATTGAAATAAATATGTTGTTAATATTTACAGTTGAATTAATTATTTAAATACGTATAATGATAATGGAGCAGCATATTTTACAACCTGAATAAATTATTAATAATGCAGAAATATTTTTAAATGTGTTAAAAATATCTCATTAGTCTGTCTATTTGCTTTCATTGTATTGTATACAAACCTCCACAGCAGCGTATTTGGTTTGCGAAATCACGAAATCACGTCAGGTTATCATTTTTACAAGCAATTTGCATAAATTTGGGTTTGAACGTAAATTTGAAATAGCACCACACCCATAATACGTAGCATGAGGAACTAGTATCAAATTAAAATGTATACTGTGCATAAAAGAGAAATACTGTGATAAGTAAACTCAATAGTTAAGCTGTTATTTAACCATTCCACTAAAATAGTCTTAGTAACTCAATTTCAGCAAATTATGTTATCGTTCGCTCACCAGCGGAATAAAATGAACCTCATAAATTTTAATACGGGAATACGATGTATGATTCCAGAAAATAAACAATTATTCCAGAAGATTAACAGCCTCTGATTGTGTGCGTTTCTGACGGAAAATGAATTTGTATGAAAAGAATTTTCGCGAAAAAGTTTACCACAATTTCTAAGTCTGAATTTGTGCTCCTTTCAATACAAAATTTGTAACGATTAAATTAAATTACTTCTTTATGTGACATTTTAACTTTAATAAACTAAACAAATAATTATATTTTTGAATGTTAATCTGTGTTTTTGCAGATCTCAGTAAGTGTTTTATTTTTACACGGGCAGCTATAGTAGTCATATCACGGGAACGGTATTAGTAAAGAAAGAATACCGAGGTAAGTTTTGTGTGGGGACAGACTTTATCGAGCGTAGGAATCGAACTAAGGATTCCTCAGTCCAATGTGTTACCATGGACTATTTTTGATAATAATAATAATAAACCATCGAAAGAAATACGTCACTACAGTGACTTTAGGACGTTTTACTCGTTACTGGGCTTCGTTGAAGTTGAAAGAATACACATGTGTTTAATTATAACAAACAAAAAATTATTTATTTATTTCCACTTAGTTATTTAACAATAAAACACTAATAACTACATTTAATTTCGCCCGCATTATTTATTTTTACTGAGTCCTCACATATCCAATCTTTATTTGCACACACACACACGGTTTATCACAGATTCACTGTTTACGACATACTTACGGTTTATAGAAGATTCACGGTTTAACACACTCACAGTTTATCACAGTCTGACGGTTTATAGAAGACTCACGGTTTATCACAGACTCACTGTTGTTTATCACACACTCACCGACCATGGAAGACTGTCCGCCGTTATCCCGGCAGCCCCTTATATAATCCTGAGTAGCGGGTTCTGGAACGTTCTACGCTTCGCTACGTTACGAGAAACGCTACCGCGTACTGATCGAACGTGACGTCACTTTGATAGGCTTCAATAGGTCTGTATTCGTGACCAAAATTTTTTTGAAATAAAATATCGCTATTTTACAAATTTTGAGTGTGGCACTCTTCCTTCGTAGATTTCGGTAAACTAGCCGCCATATTATTGCTATTAAAACCAGCTATATTTAAAAAAACGTGCGTTCTTTATGAACATATTTTATTTTAAACAAAATAAAGACATCACACGCTACAAACCCATTTTGGGTGTTGCACCCCAAAAGGTGTTCCAAAACTTTATTAAAAAGTACGACCGGTTTCGACCACTTAACCGCCATTTTCAAGCATAACCGTCGAACATTAAAAAACTACTGGAGATAACAACAGAAAGGTTGCTAAATTAAAAATACACCACAGGAGTAAAAATAGAAGTGACAGGTGTGATCATAAAACTTTTACTCCTTGCTTATAAAAGTTTGAATAGTAAATAATAAATGAATTTAAATTCACACCTTTGGGGACAGTGATTTGACAAATCCTCCCACAAAAATATATCACTTACCGAGATCTGTAAAGCAGAGTGCTTTACTTAAATGGGTAAAAGGCTTGGTGGTATATTTTCGTTTCTTTTTAAAAAATCACATTTGGTTTTATTTATATTGTTTTGAAAATTCCCTTCCTGGTATTTGATGGGTTTAGTTTAAATTTTGCCTGCGAATTTTATTCGCCTTAATGGGAAAAATCGTACATCTACAAAATCTTAATTAAACTAAAGCCTATGAGCAAATATCAACTATTTTGACTTACTAAGTAACGATTGGTTGAGCAGTGATTACAGAACTGCTGCGTCGTAAATGGTGTGGTTTTAAAAGTAGTTATATTAGCTAGGTAATCTAAACTAAAATTAAAAGTGTGCAAATAAAAGATTCAGTTCATAGTTTTAGATGGCGCGCAAAGTAGTAATTAATGTAATTTATTATTAGCGTCTTTTTGAGAATTATCGCGCAATTTTAGTGGTCTTAATATATAAAACATGACTTAGAATTAAGTTTGAATTATGCTGCTTTACATACGAATATAAATTTGAACAGAACTTTAAATTTTAATCTAGTTAAGTAGTGGTCTTTTTAGGTTAAATGCAAAATTATCCAGACGCTCTACTGCAGTGTTTATCTATTGTAACACAGAATATCTTGGTATTCAGAATGACGTTAAATTCACAACTAAGTTGTGAAACTCTGCTCTTACATGCTCATAGAACAACAACACCAGCGCCACGGTGTAAATGAGTGGCAGGTACTGCAAACTTTTTGATTGATCGAAACTTTTTCCGCGGAGCAATTCGCAGTTTCAAGTGCTGATGCACACATTTGCTTTGTTTGATATTTCTGCACTTTCTCAACTTTTAATGTCCGACATTTATTTACCACTATCCGAAATGAACGTTCTTTGTGACGTGCCCTTCATTTATCGAACGATACAAAACAATATTGTGGGAATTTAAAATCATATTCTTATCTCACATAACGGGTAAGCGCAGCAGAAAACTACGAAAATATTTAATATAGAGTTTGTCTCAAGTAATATGAAATATAAAGTTTTTCAATAACTCTGCACTTTTTCCTTGTCTGATATAATATATGGACCGTATTATTATTTTATTATAAATTATTTCGGCTTAACATTATATAGAGAGGTTTTGAAATGATTGTTTGATGGTCAATGCCTTTCTAAATTTTAATCAAAAAAATAATAAAAACTACATATAATTTTATACTTACATAGAATTTTAAATTGAAAATTACATTTAATCCTAGACAAGGCCGTACTAATAAATGACAAACGGTTATATAATCTATACATTTATTTTGCCGTATTAACTACACGAGCGTCCTAGTATTTATTGCTAACCTATCATAACTGTGAATTAATAAATAAATAAATAAATATATCATCACGCCTTTTACCCATTACGGGTGTGGCACTCTGCTTACGCAGATCTCGGTAAGTGATATATTTTTTTGTACGAAGTGCGGTTACCAGCCGTCAAATCATAGCCCCCAAGGATGTTAGTGGAGGAGGAACCACAGGGGTAAACTTAAATTTGTAACTGTCGGCAGTGGGATTCGAACTGAGGATCTAACGATCCACAGTCCGACACGTTACCTCGGAGCTATTTACCCCATTGAATTAATAAAATAAAATCGTTTTGCTTACATTGTTAATTAAAGCATATTTGTAACTTCATAAAAGTAACAGATTACATATGTATCTATTTCCTACTCTCCCAAACTCTATATCTATCTCTTGCTCTTGCTAAGTCACCTATTCTTCTAATTCTCAATAATATGTTTCTTAAATAATAGTTATTTATGTATCAAGGCACTGAAGTTCAATTTTTTATCACGAATATGGAATTTAGTTGCCGAGGCCCGTAGGGCCGAGGAAAATAAACCATGTGAGTGATAAAAAGGAACTTGAGTGCCGAGGTACATACTAAGTCTTATTTGAAATCTAAAATTCGAAAAAAACTGTAAATAAATTACAATAAAGGTAAAGTTTATACATCTGTCAGTTGCCAATTGAAACTGACAGTCAGTGTTGCCTACCTTGAACACTGAAGTTATCGTAAATAACACTCAAAATTATGTGTTTTGTCCTCAATTTCGTCATCGGAATTAATTAGTTAATTCTTCTTGCAAAGTTTGTTTCATGTTACGTCCAAATTTACTAGTACGTGAATATATTTGCCAAAATTATCCTACTTTTACAATAATTATTTAACGGTTGCCGACACTGGGTTGCTTAAAATCGTCGTATAATGGGTTACTTTAGTGACGATTTCTGAGCTTTTAATGACGATTTTTGAGCACTTTAGTGCCGATTTCAAATAAAAGTAATTTTGTTTATCCATGTCAATCGGATAACTGGTTATTGTAATTAGTAAAATAATATAAAAGCCCGTTTCCGTTTGCAATGTCGTTGTTTTTCTGGAATAATAGCGTCGGAATAAAATTCGCGTCGACTATTCAGTGTTGTTCCTGAGTGCTTTCACTGCTTCTGAAAACTTTTGGATGTATTGTAAAATTTTAATTATAGTTAATAGTGCAATTTGAATAGAACAATTAATAGAAATTTTAATACTCGGAGCGAGGCACAAGAAATTATAATTTAATTCACCAGTTAAATATTACGGCATAGATAAGTACCGCAATAAAAGACTCCACAATGGAATGCTTAAGTGCAATCATTTAAATAATCACAGAATTTTAGCTGTTCCTTTCGTATGAATATTTAACTTTGGTAATACGAAACATAACAGACAACAGTTGGTTTTAATCGATATAATTACTTTTTCTTCTGTTAATTCTAATGTTTCAAAATAATGGAAGTCCCAGCGATTCGTTTTCGTATCGCAGATTAAGATTAAATCTGATTTCACTCGAACAAAACGTCAAATTTATACGCATAACATAATATCAAAACAAACGAAAACAGAAAATAAATATAAAATGATTCAAGTTGAAATACGCTAGGTTTTTTGTCGGTATCAAGATATTCACGAAGATACCTTTCTTTTTACAGTAAAATGTAAAGTATTTGAAAAATGCGGAGACACTTCTAGACATTTATCGCAGTTTTTTCTTCTCTTGTGGTCAAAAATGTGTGAAAAATTTACCTATTCTTCCTTAATGTCAATATCGCGTCATCTACACAGAAAAAATGACTTTTACAGTAGCAAAAATTTATCTTACCTATAGTGACAGGAATTTTGAAATTTACAATAACAATATTTAAATTTATATTAGTATTATGATAAATAAATAAAATAAATAAATATATCATCACGCCTTTTACCCATTGTGGGTGTGGCACTCTGCTTACGCAGATCTCGGTAAGTGATATATTTTTTCGTATGAAGTGCGGTTACCAGCCGTCAAATCATAGCCCCCAAGGATGTTAGTGGAGGGGGAACCACAGGGGTAAATTTAAATTTGTAACTGTCGGCAGTGGGATTCGAACTGAGGATCTCACGATCCACAGTCCGACACGTTACCACGGAGCTATTTACCCCACATTATTATTATGATGTTATTTAAATTTTTGTAGCAGCAATCGAAAACATCACTAATATAAATATTGTTATTTTAAATATATAAATTGCTGTCATGTTATTATACGTAAAATAAATTTTTGGTATTGTAACAATCCATTTTTTTTTTTTTTTCGTATAAAGACGAAGTAGCTAAGTGAAAAATGATTCACATTATTTATAAAACCTTAAAACTGTTCAAATTTTGTGTTGCTTTTGTATCAATTAAACATACCTCATTCTAAAATTCTTCTTTGTATATTTGTCACCAAAGAATAAACATTTCAAAATATTGAAATTGTAAGAAAATGAAAAGAGAGTTTCTGAAACTAAATACAGTAAAGTGAGTCTTGTGCTTTCTTTAACTAATAATTTGGATTTTTTTTAATAGTTCTTAAACGTACTTGATTTTTTCCCTTTAAATAACATGGGCCTGTGACACATTTTGGAACTAAGTTCCGAGGTAATGGTAGAGCATAATGATCCGAAAATACTTTCTAAAAATAAGAAGTCCCATTCATTATTCTTACGACATTTGAAGATAGACAAACTATCGCTCGAAAGACCGAAAATCTATATCTCTAAATGTCTTAAGAATAACAATTGGGACTTCTAATTTTCCCTAAATATTCTCGAATTTTTATATTATATATTTCACCACTGAATGGATTTTTCGAACCTTCTTGAAAAAAAAATGAGTTCCAAAATGCGTCAGAGTTCTATGTAATTTAAATGGAAAAAATGAAATACATTTAGGCAAAGTCAAATATTAGCATTAAGCAGAATAAAGATCAGAACAAATTTTTTTATTTATTTGGAACTATTTCAGGGGGCGTTCCAATTAAAATTCGATTTAACCCATTTTAAGGTCCATCCTACTGTACTCGTATATTATAAATCAAAATGGCATATGTAGTCGAATGCCCTTTTAATCTTCAAAATAAAAATTAAAAGAAGATGTTTTGAGGAAGCACGGTTTGCACACTACTATTTTAATTTCAACTGAAACACTCTTGGAGGAAGGTGTGAGAGTATTGTATTCTACGTATACTCCAAGTGGTAAGAAAACAAATTGAAAGGTTTTGAGTGCTAATATCAAACTTTTAACTGGTTAGGTGTGAAGTATTTTTCTCTAAAAACATAGGGAATCTTATAAAAGTGAAAGTCAACAAACAGTTAGTTTTAATTGGCGTTAATGGAAGCTGTCATGGTCGCTAATGAAGCTTTAAGTGTATGCAAGTTTTTTCCAGTCCAGTAACTCGTAAATATGCCGGAAGTACTGTACCCTATGTGCAGCTGGAAAAAATAATGTTAATAACCTCTAAAAACGGCGTTACAGTAAAAAATGAAATTGCTAATCCAATTCAGTGCGAATTTATGTAACGCACATCACTCATTCTGTTTAAATAACCCTATTTATTACACAAATTTACCAGGTGACAATTTGTTAACTTTTTACATTTTTTCAAATTGCGGGAGCTCATTTTAATACATAATTACGTTTATCCTTTCACTCTTTCGGTATAATTATTCAAAATACAGACATTTTGATAATTAATTGATGTACAATGCGAAAAAACGGGCGAACATGTTGTTTTGTTTGGTAAAGTTCGCACTTCGCACTTCCACCCCTGACCAGCGTCGGGTGTCGGGTGCCGGGTGCCACTGCTGTGTTATTTATTTACGTAAATTAGATAGATTTACGTAGTGAAACGAGCGACAGTTAGTGCGCGGAAAAGGCACAACGGTCAGGAAGGGGCAAATAGGGGAAAGTGACGTAAAGGGTAACATGTAGCCAGCGCCCTGCGCCCTGAGCCCTGTTTGAATAAAGCTCGTTTTACACCAACTCATTTTGAATGAATTTTAGATTTAGTACTCCGTCCAAACCGATAACACAAGTAATTACTATTGCCTGGGGAGCTTGCTTTTAAATTCGACAGGGCTTGGATTCCTACGTTACAATCTAATGTATCCAGCATGCAATATCCCACTAATAGTATATTTCGTAACTTTACCACGATCGTGGTTGTGGTACGTGTGGTCAAGATGTGGTTACTAAAATAGTGGTTGGGATTCCGAACTCTCTGGTTAATTTCTGTCGGTAAAGCAGGAATTTCGAAATTTTTAACATCTTTTGTTTATTAGTGAACAAAAAGAACATTTCGTTGTTAAGCACATAGAGAGTGTATCAGAAATAAGTACAACAATATTTATTAATAACTTTTTCTTTTAAAACTAATTTTTTTTTGTATTTTTACCACCCCATAAACTCATATTGTATCTTGTTACATTTTTTGCAATTATTTCTGTATTTGTTTTATTTGTTTTCTTCCATGGCAATCTTTGTATAGGCATATTTAAATAGAAATGATACATTTTTAATGTATTTTTCTCAAATATTTTTTATTATTTTATCATTACATGTGGATATCATTGAATTCAGAAAACAATACTGAATCGAATAAACAAATAAAAAAAAATAGGTTGCCATTCAAAATAATAAAGTTGCACCCCGCATTTTGAGAACCACTGGTCTAAAAAAATCTTGTTTCGCTCATTTTAATTGTCTTATAATATAGAAATTGTTTACTAATTTAACCGACCTCGTAGCTCTTATAGTTCTTGAAATAGCATTAGTGTACCACTTAAAATGAACACCCTGTAAATAAAGAAGAAAGAATTTTAAGTTTGGAATTTAGAAAAGACATTTTTTTATTTTGAATTGTTATAGACGAAAAAAATTGTGACACTTAACCCTGCACTAATAAAATAAAATTATACGGAACTTAAAACGTGCACACCTGTTGAAAACTCTCGATCAAATTTCTTTACTAGTGAATTAAGTATCTTTAAAATGTATTGGTTTGCATTGCCTACAATTAATAATTATTGTTATACAAATATTAATTTTCGGTGCATATACCTGTGATAAGAACAAACAATAACAATTTTACCATCCATGACAAATTACATTTAGGAAATTGGGTGGTTGTATGAACATATCATGATTTTTTTTTTTGACAAATGTTTAATTTTGCCTGAGGTGCATCAAAATTAACAACAGAAACGTAATTATTTATAACCTGATGAAAAGGGACACATTTAATTTTGTAAAATGCATTATAATGTATAAGGTGATAAATCAATAAAATTGTTTCGATAAAAATAAAATTTTGCTTTATTATATTAAATTAGAACTCAAATCATGCAAATTTCGATAATCCAAACTACAGGTTAATCGACACACCTATATAAAAAATTTTGTCTTTTAAATAAAAACAATTAACTGTGTAATTAATTTTTATTTCAAAAGTTATACTAGCAAAAACAATTTTATAAGAACCAATACAAATAAAATTGTAAAGCCAGGAATATTTTTAATATTAATATTTACAGATTGTAATTCTTCATATTATTTTAGGTTAGATTCAATAACTCAGTAGCACTACAAATTAATTAATATAAATAATTAGCAAAGCTTTATTCCGTCTAAATCAAAATTTAATTTTAAAAATTCAGAATATCTGTTTTATATTCAAAATAATAGGTTTATTAAAAATAATTCACCGGAAAGCTTATGGGAGCTTCCCAAATTTAACATAATAATAGGATAAATAAGTTCAGACTTTGGATCATGAAATCCTCAGTTCTGTCCTCTTTCATTTCATCACATATATACCACGTGTCTGCTTTTTTATAGGACAAAGGAAAAACAATGTTATTATTTTTTTATTAGGCGGTAGTTGGTTGGTTTTAGAATAAAAGTGTAAATATAAAAATGTTCAGCAATCAAAACTACTCCAAATGAGCCTAAATTTATTGATGTGATAAATTTCTGTCATGCGATAGACGTAGAATAAAATGAATTATTTTTATTTGTTTCCAAAGTGCCACAAAATATACAAACAGTCGTATTGTTTGAGTTTGATAGATGGCATTTGGCACAGTTATAAGGATTATTTACTAGTTAAAATATATTTTAAATGTGTCTATGAATATTGAGAAATATTTTAAGCAAGTCAATAATTATTAAAACTAAGCCAAATGTCAAACTCGAACTATACGACTGTTTGTATGTTTTGTTGACCATGACACTTGTAAAATAGCACAAAATTATGCAATGTTAAAATTTTCATTATGCGATAGTTCGTTCTCTATGAATTTTAGAACAAAAGTGTAGATAAAAAAATGTTCAGCAACAGAAATTGTACTAAATGAGCCTAAATTTATTGATGTAATACATTTCTGTCATGCCACAGACGTAAAATAAAATGTATAATTTTTAGTTATTTCCAAAGTGCCATGGTAAACAAAACATACAAACAATCGTATTGTTCGAGATTGACATATGACATTTGGCATAGTTTGAATAATTATTGACTTGTTTAAATTCTTTCTCAGTATCCATGGACACATTTACCATTTAGAAATAATCCTTAAAACTATGCCAAATGCCATGTGTCAAACTCAAACAATACGACTGTTTCTACATTTTGTTTACCATGGCACTCTGGAAACAGCTAAAAATTATACATTTGATTTTAGGTCTATCTCATGACACAAATAAAATAAATAAAATAAAATAAATATATCATCACGCCTATTACCCATTATTGGTGTGGCACTCTACTTACGCAGATCTCGATAAGTGATATATTTTTTCGTATGAAATGCGGTTACCAACTGTGAGCTGTCGGATTCGAACTGAGGATCTCACGATCCACAGTCCGACACGTTATCACGGAGCTATTTACTCCCCATTACATTAATAAATTTAGTCTCTTTTGGTGCAGTTTTTGTTGCTGAACATTTTTATATTTCCACTTTTATTCTAAAATTCATAGGGAACGAACTATGGCATGATGAAAATTTTTACATTGTATTTCATATGTCCTATAAAAGAGTAGACACCTGGTATATAAGTCTGTTGCATCCTTTTCATTCCATCTTAGGTAGGCGTGATTTCATCATGGCTGGTAACTGAATTTCATACGAAAAAATATTTCGTGTACAATAAAGCTTCATAATTATCAATTACGATTAGCAATTAGAATTAACAGTTGTTCTTTGACATACTAAGACATTCATTTTCAAGTACTGATTGAGAAGCTTGAAAACTCCCAACTTTTCAGTTTGTGGGATAGAAATCTCATGCCCTCTCTTATTTTCTGTCAGAATTCCAAATAGTCTAGCATCTATCGTACTTTTACCAAAATAAAATATAGCCTGATTTTATTATTTTTTTTAAATAATAAATAAATTTACATATTAATCATATAATGTTTACAAAAAATAGGTACTACATTATTTATCATTGTATAATTATTAAATTATTGAAAAAAATTGTAATTACTTCAACAATATTTCAATAGATGTCACTTCCATTAAGTGGTAATTCTAAGTATAATTTATATTTTGAATCGATAGTTTTAAGATGCTTCAACTGATTTCTAATTCTAAGTGGCATACAGAACGCAGTGCACTCAAAAATGAATAAATAAGTGATATAATTATATTAATTCGAATATTTCATTTTGAATTATACCATGATTTTAAGCTGATGCAACATTTACTTTTGTTGAGAGTTGTAAGCTTAAAGCCAACGTTTCCCAATTTGTGGCTTTTTAAGGTCTGAGAGAAGCTTAAAGCCAACGTTTCCCAATTTGTGGCTTTTTAAGGTCTGAGAGAATAACGTTCAACAATATTCAAAGTATGTTTGCGTCATAACTAATAAAATATTCTCTAAATTTTACGCGCAGGTCTATGAAAAATTTAAATTGATCATGCAAAATAAACGAAATAAAATTAATTAATATAAAAAATAAAATGGCGTTAAAATTATACCACGATTCAATTGAAAAGACAGTAAAGTATTTGATCTATTATTAGATACATTACTGAACCAAGAAATCAATTAATTTAATTATTGGTGAGCAAAACACATTTATGTGTGTTGTATGTTCAATATTGAAGTCATTCTTCATTTCTGTATCAAATGCTAATTGTACAAACATCTTAATATTGCATGCAATATATTGCAGCCATAAAATATGTGTAAAACAACCTTTAGCGTCGTAGCCCATTGAAAACTTCATCCAACAGCGCGGTCCGTTGTAAAGCGTTACTTTGTGCGACCCTACACCCACCGCCCAACCCCCCGATGCCCTGAATGCCCGACGCCCAACCCTACTCCCGACGTCGTACCGCACGTTCTCAGCCCCACGTTGCGTCGAACGCCGACGCGTGAGTCTAGGACCTACAGATTTATTTTCACGATTGACGGACGGCGGGACCTTACAAAATTCAGTGGCGGCTGCTGCCCATTTATATTGGAAGTCTTCAAAACATACATGGAGGTTGACATCATTATTTTTTCAGACCATCGTAGCTAGTTTATCTAAATAGCTACTGGAATCGTGAGATCTACAGTTCGAATCTCCTCAACCGACACTTGCCAGTTGTTGCTATCGATCAAACTATTTATATACTTTTTATTAAGATGGTAAGCGGACTAACTAATTTTGGTCATATACCGCTTAATGAGTGGATGATTGTGAATTTATGTGAACAAAACAACTATGATCTTTAGTGGGATTCGAACCTACGACCTCTTATATTCCTCTCTAATAACATCTTTGGGAGTCGTAATTTGATAGCTGGTAACCGCGGTTCAAATAGAAAATCTAGAAGACGACGAACAACTTAGTGGACGACGGTTAATTAGGCGCCGGGTATCTGGGCGACAAAATAATACAGCAATTTTTTTGTCGTTTTCTGTATTGGAATCGACATTCTATTCTATTTGTGTGAATAACCCAAGGTACCTAATATATAGGACTGTGGATAATGAAACCCTTAGTTCGAATCCCACAAAAACTGTTGCCGTTTCTAACTTTAACTCCAGTGGTTTCCCCTCTGATAACTTATTTGGGGGCTGCAACATGATGACTGATAACCAGTAAAAATATATCACCCAAAACTGAATAGCAAAGATATGTTTATTTATTATATTTCATATATTTTATAATACCTCAAACGGTATGAAATTGTAAATGTTGGGAGATTGCAAAATTCAAAATTGCGAATCTAATGCCAACCTAACATAACTGTAAGACATTGAATAATATCAAAGTATAAAAGATATATGAGATTAATCCAAAATCTCCATTTGTTTTATTGGTTAAATGAACTCGGTAACAGTTTTTTTCTTTTTCAATTATCGTGATATAAGGTAATATGTTTGAAAAATTTCGAAAACATTAAGAAAAAACTAAGAACTTGTCGCCCATGGAGGCAAAATTTTCCAAAACAATTTTATTTTTAAATCTTAACGCATCTGACTGTCGTTTTGACAACAATCTGTCATCATAAAATTTATCCCTCCACTAAAATGTTTGGGGCCGAAACCAGTACTGCGATAGTAGAGTGCGACACCCGAATTCGGGTAAATGATTTGATGATATATACATTTATTAATTTCGTAACCGAATTAAATTGGCAAGCTCCTATATCTACGTTCGCGCCACAGAGTGTCAAAATTGGAAAAGCCATTTCAGGTTAAATATCACCCATGTGTAATATTTATTATATTTTCATTTTTCACGAACCGCCACTGCCGAAATTCTGAAATTCTAACGGCAGCCGGGAATCGGCTCACGCAGAATTGCGGCTTACACAGCATTTCTCAATCGCAAGTCCGTTGGCCGTCTGGTCCTTCGTGTCACGAAAAATATATAATCAAATCATCTGCGTAGAACAAGTGAATAAGTTATTGTGTTGTTTTTTGGCGTTGTGTTGCGAGGATTGATTGGGAGATTGAAAGACGAGTGGAGAAGGTTGGGAGTTATTGGTGCCCAGGGTGCAATTTGACGAAATGTGAATGTATCCGGAGAGGTTAGGTTGAGATATAATGGTGTGTTTGTGGCTTCACTTACTCGCTGACGCCAAACATAAATATTGCTCAAATCAAGATCATCAAAAACGGTGAATTGTGTATCAAATGAATATCGTCAGTTACTAAAAATGATTTGTCGAAACGACATAGAATAACCTTTTGAAAGAACTTTCTTTCCAAAACTTACTCACAATTTCAACAATCAAATATCACAGTTTTGTATCTCTTGGCTTTTTCTCTAAATATATCTTTTTTACCTATTAGAGGTGATGTAAAGGCTGACGACCGGTGACCGGAAAAATGTCAATTGGACATTTTTGAAACAACTCTTGCTCGAAATAGGAATCTTATAACATATAAAGTCTGGTATATATTTTATCTGAGCTTACGATAAACTGTTTGCGTGTTCTACTTATTCTATGAACTGAGGTCATTGCACAAACAATTCCTTAATACTAAAACTCTTAAAACCGGATCCAAAATGACCCATATTTAAGTTAATATGTTGCAAAAATTAATTCATTTCCTTGCTATCATAAAACTATATATCTGCAACATAACAAGAATAATAAGTAAATATCATATACGCTATTATTTCATGAGTCTTTACGTTTACGTAGTAGTAGGCTTTAATATTGAGTAGCAAAATTGGTAATATTATTACATAAAGAGAAAAATATTATGAAATCTCAGATCTCCCTAATCCAGGTCATGAAAGACCCGTATTTAACTTACATCTTATAATTTATCGTTTTATATATGTGGTTTTGAGGAAAAACCAGTTGTCACTTTTTTGGGAAAATTGAGTTAAATAAATAAATAAATATATCATCACGCCTATTACCCATTATGGGCGTCGCACTCTGCCTGTGCAGATCTCGGTAAGTGATATATTTTTGCGTATGAAGTGCGGTTACCAGCTGTCAAACCATAACCCCCAAAGATGTTAATGGAGGGGGAACCACAGGGGTAAATTTAAATTGGCAACTGTCAACAGTGGGATTCGAACTGAGGATCTCACGATCCACAGTGCAACGCGCTACCACGGATCTATTTACTCCATTGAAAAAATTGAGTTAGTCATTTTTGAGGTAAAACCAGTTATCTGACATTTTTTGAGGAAAAAACCAGTTACGTTCCTTTTAGATACATGTTAAAAAGTATACATTAATTTGTAGAGTTTGGCATGTTTTTATAATAATAATATCAGAACCATTTAAAGCTATTTAAGATGGTGTCTTATGAAACTTTAAACTCAAATAACTTAAAATCATGAAATAATGACTTAACTGGTTTTTCCTCCAATCCACAGACATATTCCTCAAAAACATTATTTTTGTTAGTTAATGCATCGGACTGGAGATTATGAGAACCTCAGTTCAATTCCCGCTTTCGCCAAAGTCGCTACTTTTAATTTTACCCCTATGGACTCTTCTTCACTAACATATTTGGGGCCGTAACTTGACGTCTGGTAACCGCAAAAATATATCATTCACTGAGATCTTCGAGCGCAGGATATCACACCCAAAATTTATAAATGGCGCGGTGATGTATTATTGATATATATGTAGTAGTAGGTATAACTATTGTACAAATTACTATAGCTTTAGGAATTCTGTAATTATACATATATTAAATACATCAAATTTCAGTTCGAAATAAATATTATGTAACCTTAGCCCCATGTCGGTATAAACAAATGTACTTTAGTTTATTGGTTTTAGGAAATGCATATCTATGGTTTGCACTTGTATTCAATTTTTTTTCAATATTAATTGCATTGTTTATAACAAGAAATAATGCAGAAATACAAAAAAAAAATTGATTCAAAGTATGTGCAAACTGGGAAGAAAAATATTTTATAATGATTAATGAAAAGAAAAATTGAATACAATAAGTAATTGTTGTAAACGAACGGAATTAGAATATTGCCGGAGCGCGATCTGAAGCTCTGTCTTCGCTCTCTCTGCACCGCGCTCGCCACCACCTCTCTTCAGGTCATACCTATACTAGTCGCAACCTTTGTCTAACATTTTTAAATATTGCTCTCTGAAGAGAGTTTGGCGCCTCTCTTGACGATTGTAGCGACGCATAGCGGATTAGTTTGTGAAGCCTAATTTTTGTCAAATTTAACTTCTTTATTAGGAGAAAAAATTAAACACTTGCTAAGTGTTATTCCTCGTTGAGGGCATCCCGCGAAGCTTAAAAACTGATTCGAGTAGCATGGTCCCGATTTTTATCAAAGTTTTAATCATTTTAAAAGTGATTAAAACAGGCTTTTTATGACGAATATTTCAGAAGTTATGACAAATTCACTGCAGTTTAATTTAATGATATAGGAGAGATAACGAGATCGGAAGGAGAACATTCAAAGTTAATTGTTATGTTTGCGGTTCAGGTTATTAAAAGTTGAGAACCACTGAACTCGTTCTGCAATTCAAAAGTGATGTTCTAGTTATTTTAATATTGCGTCCGTGGCCGCAGAATTTAAAAGTTGATTTCACATCGTTTGTCAAAATTTTAACTACAATTAATCAAGAATGTAATAACCGCACGCAGAGTCCGTATAGCTTTGTATTCAGTGCTTTATCTCTTCTTTCTCTACATGTGTTCTGCTGTTTTAATTCATGTAGATTCCGAAACTTTTGATATAATACTGACATGTAGATATACTAATTAATTATGAATAAATTAAAACAAAGTTTACGTGCAAATATTTTATAAAACATGACAGCGAAGAGATAGAAGATCTAAAATGTTATTAAAACAATAGTATAGAGACTCTAAACAAGCAAAATGTTTTACTCAATTAATTTCTATATTGAAAGCTGTACAATTGACTTGGTAATATAAGTGCTTAGTTAGTCAATTAAATATTCATTACACGTATGGAATATCTATTTTCATATACGTACGTTGCTTTTATAACAACATACGTTATTTGTGAGTTTGCTAACTTCCACATAAAATATTCATGTAGATACTTTAATGAAATTCAAAATGGTATGTCAACAAATTTACTCAGATAGTAAAGAGAAAGAGAGAGGATATGTATAAACGCCATTAATACCTTATAAATAATGTTATTGGAATTTAAATATTAATAGCCAAATGCTATATGTTTTAGGTTATAGGGTAGTCCCAGGAAATTGGGTTCAATTCCAAGAAAATACTAAATAATATATGTGTAGTTTCACTATATTTACCAATTCAATATCAATTTAAATTCGTAAAAACTGATGTTAAAACCGTCATCTGCATATCTGTTTCAGTTTCTTGATGATTTTGTGGTATTAAAAACCAAATTTGGAAGGCTCAAACTCAAAATGTAAGATATACAGTTTATTTTTCTTGTGGTGCGGTTCACGTCACTATCTTCTTTCTCACTTTTTCCCATCAGCAATAGTGGGAGAAAGTGAGAAAGAAGATAGTGACGTGAACCGCACCACAAGAAAAATAAACTGTATATTTCGTCTGTGGTAGTGCAAGTATTACTGGATTATTCTGTTAACAAAATAAATTGTCTAAATTATTAATTAATTATAATATTTTCTGACGACGATGTTTTAAAAAATATACCATTCAACAAAGTTTTTACTCAGTGGGAATATATTTTGGGACAAAAAGACTGAAAACTATACTATAGCCAGATTTTTTGTCCTAATTGGGTGGTTAAAAATTTAACAGCAATTTTGTATTCCAGAATCTCCTATGATTTTGACAATTTTTGTTCGTGGATAAAAATAATAAATTAACAATTTTTTAGCCAAGTCCTAACGATTAAAATAATTAAAATAAACAATTGTCAAATTCATTTTGCTGTAAAATTTTTATCAGTAGTTAAATGATTTAAATTATGTTTTGGCATTTTTTTATTACTGTCGCACATTGTTGTAAATTGATCAAAAATTAAAAATACATATTTTTGTCGAAACCCCATAAGATTCTTTGATAATTTTCCGACTATTTGTTCAATATAATTTGGTGCTTCCTCTTCTGTTTGTTTTGTACACACCTTATTCTCAGTAATTTGCTTTTTTAATCTTTTTATAATTTCATTCTGTGACGTGATGTATTGTTTAAATCCTTAAAGAGAGTAATGATTTTCTGCCAAAATTTATTTTTTCACGTAAGGTTACTGCGTCGGTTTATTTATTTTCAATTACATTTATTTCTTGAAATATTGATTTCCTAAAAATATCCACTTCATAGGAACTAAAAATTAGTACACCTTTTTTTTATTATATCACTTATGTTTGACAGATGCGTTTGATTGTGTAGATAAACTAATAGAAAATTCAAAGGATTTTTTCTTAATGTATTTATAATTTTTTATATGACATGAACGAACCATAATGTTGTACCATAATGTTGTTTGAATAACGCAGTGTTGGCAACCGTAAAATAATTATTCTACAAGTAGGATAATTCTGACAGATTTATGACGTATTGTATTACATTTATATGTAAAATGAAACAATATGTGCAAGAAGAATTATCTAATTAATTCCGATGAAGAATTGAGGACAAAATACATAATTTTGAGTGTTATTCTTCAATGTTCGATGTTGGCAACACTGAATGTCAGTTCTAATTGACAACTGACAAATGTATAAACTCAACCTGTATAATAATTATTTTACATTTTTTTTTTCTAATATTCGATTTCAAATAAAACTTAATAAATACGTACCGAGGCACTGAAGTTCCTTTTTATCATTCACATGGTTTATTTGCCGAGGCCCTCATATTCGTAATATAAAGTTAAACTTCAGTGCCTTGATATGTAAATTATTATTACTTAACCGATGTATTTAAAGTAGGTAAAATACCCAAATTTTAAATATATGTGATTAATTCGTTTGGTTATTTTAATCCGTGGTTAGTTACCGGCATGTTTAACCGAAGTCAGAAAAAACCGGCCCTTAGAGCCTTCCATATATGACAACAAACTAAAATACTAAAATGTATGTATGTAGGTTTATTATATTCCGCAATTTTACAAAGTTAACAAATTTTCTAAAAACAATGTTTTACAATATTTTTGTAGTTATTGCACTTTTAGAAAATATTTAGCTACAAATTAATATATATTTCGATTTGTTATTTTAGCATAGTAATATAGTTTATCATCTACTAGTAATTCATCGTTACTAGTAAACTCTCTTTCTAATTTATTGTCAGAGTGGGGAAAACCGATCTTGTGAGTTTTTAAAACATAAATTAAGTACAGATTTGCAACAGGATAATGCAGCGTCGGTTTTGGGAACTTATCAAATGGTTTGGGATGATTTTTTTATATTTTAGATATACTTAATAATATTTTAAATTAAATAAATTATATTTTTAATCAAAAAAAAAAATTTTTATGTGGTTATACTACTTTATTGTTACCCCTAAAATGTTTCATGAGTATATTAAAAAATCTAATTTCGTTAATATATACAATAGAGGTTGAAAAAAGATATAATTGAAAACGTGATAAATTGAAAAATGCTGTAATAGTTTTAAAAATAAAGTAATGAGAACAGCAAATTAGGATAATTAATTATAATCTGTAGTTTTTTATTTCAAATACAAACCGTTAATCAATATTTTTAATCAATTAATTTAACATCATGTTCCAGTTCTTTTGTGCACGTTTCAATAGACGATAGACAAAAGAAACTTCTATATTTATTAAAATTCTATTGTTTGTGTTCACCCTTACTGGGGTAGCAAAAACTGGTTTTAATCCGTAACCAACAGTATCCAGTGATGTATACGGTTATTTTGATCGCTTGTGATAATTTATTCTGATTAACTAAACAAAGTTTTCAAGCAAGCGTAGAAGAGAAAAGCGTTTTAAATTATATTTCTCCGTCAATGCGTCAATATAAAAAAAACATCAATATCAGCAACAAACATTCATTATTATTTCTCATTAAATATCTTTTTATAATAATTACTTTTTTCTTTAAAGTAATTTAACAATCATTCGCACATGTAGCAGTGAAAGAAAAACATTCGAGCGAATATCGCAATATTAATAAATTGTAAACAGAAAATAAAAATAGTTGCTGTCTAAAGTAAGATCCTTTACGGCGTCCTGATTTCAATTATCTCTGACAGGTTCTGAAAAGAAAACAAGTAATTTGAGATTGCTTTTATTAGCACGAAAGTATGTGAACTTATTCTTTTAAGACAAAATATTTAAACATGATTTTGTAGGGAGAAAATATGTAAAAGGAAGAAAAACGTCTGTGTAAAGGAGAAATATCCAAACACGGTTCTGCAAAGAGGAAAATCAAGCGTTGAGGCTGTTGGGTGTAGCAGAATCGTATTTAGGGAAATTTTACGCCTTCTTGAACTATCCCTATTTATTGGGTGTGCCTGTAATAAATTTTAAAATATCTTAAAATAAAATAAAAAAAATATACCATTACGCCTTTTACCCATTATGGGTGTGGCACTCTGCTTACGCAGATCTCGGTAAGTGATATATTTTTACGTATGAAGTGCGGTTACCAGCCGCCAAATCATAGTCCCCAAAGATGTTAGTGGAGGGGGAACCACTGGGGTAAATTTAAATTTGTAACTATCGGCAGTGGGATTCCAACTGAGGATCTCACGATCCACAGTCCGACACGTTACCACGGAGCTATTTATTTAAAATATCCTTAATTCAAAATTTGTAACAGTTTTGTAATGAATGATTTTTTTTACAGGTAAGGCAACATCGAATTTCCATCAGGCTGCAGGGTGAGGAAATATGGGGTAAAAAATATTTACAACATATTAATGGGTAACTCTACGGAAATATCTTTTCATATAGATTATTATAGGTATGTACAATTTTAAAGCTTTCATTTACTTTAATAAGATTCCTATAGTCGAAAAGTGTCCTCGTTAACCAATAATAATAACATGGAAATCAACTACATATTTCTTTAATTCAAGTACAGTCAAATACAGAATGTTTGTGTGGACATAAGAAAATGGACGATTAAACTAATAAACTTCATTTTTCCGCATATAATTACTTTCAAATGGGTATTGGTACGATATGTGTACATCTGTACAGTACAGTAAATGTGCTCAAATAGGCGTGGTTCGGTAAGACATGATTGAACAAAGTATACCTTATGGTATGTTAAATTTTCAAATATTTTTAAATTTCGGATATCTACTTCCAATTAAACAAAATGTTGGTTTATGTGGAAATTATTTGTAGGTAAGCTCGCTTCGCTCGCACTTTTAATAAACAAACCCTAAGCCTACACAACTTATGATCAGCAAACTGGAATCACAGCACTCATTTTTAATGGAAAATGTTTAGCAAAAGTTGCACTGCATCACTAACTACAACGTCTAAATTAACCTAATTAACTGAAAACGTCAAAAAAACATTTCTTATAATGAAATATTTTTTTAGTTAAAAGCACGCTTAATGAGTATTTTTCCCGTCCACACAACTGCAAACACAGGTGTACACATACCTTACCAATACTTGGCTCTACTTCTTGTATTTTTTTTATCGTGTTAATAGCTTTGGAACGATTAATAGAGAAAAATTTAAGCGAGAGTTGTATGTCAAATGGCCTGTCGAAAATAAAGAATTTTTTTTTCGTTCATGCTAGTCGGCATTCGATGATTCTGTATCCTAAATACGGCCCTAGGCAGCAGATGAAGGGCGCGGAGTGCAATGGTGGAAATATCTAAACACGGCTCTGTAAAGAGGAAAATCGAGCGTGGAACGCATAGGCGATGTAGGCGATGTAGGCGATGGAGGCGATGGAGGCGACGGAGGCGGCGCGTAGCGTGACGGCTGACGGCACCGGCGGCTACACAGACAGAGACTGAAAACTGGGACCGAACACCGAAGCAGTGAGAGCAGCGAGAACTGGGAATGAAGCGTTTCCATTCAATTTTGAAAAACACATTCGAAGCGCGAGACTTGTCGGTCTGGATGTGCGGCACTTACGGTAACGCGCCCGCGGTCAAATACATTATCCCTTCCCGGACCTCATAAATATCAGCCCCGTAATAACAACATTCCGGATGAAATGAGTTCCTACATAAACTCTTCCTCAATGGAGGCGGCGAAGACGGCAGAACGGCAGAACGGCAGAACAGCAGACGACGTTGGCGACATAGACTTGAATCTCTCCCTTTCTGTCGTTGCCGTTGCCGTTGCCGTTGCCGCCCTTACTGCTCGCCACTTCGCCACCATGCACCATTACGGACTCAAGACAAAGGTGCCCCGTACATCATGACAGACATTTCATTAAGTATTTGTAACTCACATATCGATTCTATGGAACAGTAAGCTTATAGTAACCGGTGAACGCTGAGATATTGAGACCATGAATCAAGTTTAACAATGTTTTTGTGCACGTAGTTACCGACAGGAACACTGCCAATAACATTGCGTACAGTTTCCGGGACTGCGGCGGGTCTGCGACGCTGGGCCGCGATTGGTGCGGATTGGCGGGATGCTTTTTGTTTTGCGACCGCGTTCGTGTTGTCGTGACGTCGTGACGTCGTGACGTTGTGGCGTCCTGTCCGTGTCGTGTCTCACCATCACGACTCACCGAATTGAAAGCTGACTGCTGACTTCCATTCTGCCGATCAACTAAAGACCCATCTGTACCATACCCTCACAGATTCGTTACAATACAACATAGCAATACTATTTTATTTCCTTTTTTCAAATAAATCTTTGAAATCCACTTCACTTTATAGGTTGGACAGCCAAACGCTAAAGACAATCCATTTCCTGGGACAACTTTTAAAATGATTCTGATAAAATAACCCCTACTTCTCTATTTATGTTTCTAAAATCAAAATGGAGCTAATTGCGAGCATTGCTATTTTAAAAATAAATATTACTCGTTTGTTTGATTTATTTGACCCACAATGAAGTTTAGAAACACGTATGATCATTTAATTCACCAAATTTGCAAATTCCTGATAGTTTTAGTGAATTTTAGTTCGAGGTTGGCATACCCCAAAACACTAACAACGTGACTTTTTCCACCGCATTTTAAACGATACAAAATTTCTATTCTAGATAATGGTCAAACCGGATATTCCCGACATCGGTATATTTATAATTTGTCTACTTCCACATACTACGTTTAGAAGAGTAATAGTAATCTTATTTGTTGGCTTTAAATCACGCGTTAACAAATTGTAAACTGTACAAAATATAGAAAAAAGTTTTAAAATGATAAAAAGGATGCAATGCTCGACTGATTAGAATATTGCAGAATAATAAACGGACTTGTAGTCAAAACATTTAATAAAAAACTACTCCGACGTTTCGGCAGTTACAACTGTCGTATTCAGGGCTAATCTACAGGTCGAAAAAACTAATATACATGGATACATACAACAATTTAAAATACGTAGAAAAAAATTAACATCTGACTTTGGAAATTTTTCTAACCCTGATGATGGCAGTAGCAACTGCCGAAACGTTTACGTAGTTTTTTATTAAATATTTTGACCACAAGCCCGTTTATTTTTCTTCTCAATTAAATAAAAAATGTATCTAATATCATTCTACATCTTTATGAATAAATAAAATTACTCGGTCTATTATTTATAGAGATATGCGCAAAATACCTGATAAGCCCTGAAGTAAGATGAATTGCTACCAAAATCTGTTAATCTCATAATTTCAACTTCCAAATCTAAATATATAATTTCAAAAAATATCGTCGTTTTTTAGTTATCATGGATGAAAAAAATCGTCACATACGGGTATACGAACAATAATGTACTACTGTATGTACCTATATATGTATATACTTTCGAAATATCAACCACATGGGTTATATTCCTACGATGTTCAGACACATTGACATCTATTAAATTTCCTTGCATTTCCACTATTTTTGTTACGTAAATACCATGCGTGTTGTCCAAATAATTCAAGCCCTTGTTACAACCATTAGCCGGTGCTCGATAGCTTTATGGTTGCCAAGTAAATTGTATCCCAACTGAGAATGGTGAGGGAAGTGAATACCAATCCAAATCAGACTGGGAATCGAACCCACGACCTCAGTGAGCAGAGGCAAGCACTCTAACCCCTGTGCTACCCCGTCGTCATAATTAACTACTGAGATATGCCCAAAATATTTGGTAGGCTTTCAAGGAACCTACCCTTTTGGTTTATTGATTGCTATCAAAATCTAATCAACTCGTAAATGAAATATTTAAATTCTAAATGTAATTTCAAAATGAAATCGTCATTAGATTTAGAATTACCGTGGACGAAAAAATCGTTACACACAAACGTCATACATAAATAGCGAAATCGTATTTTAAGAATCCTGAAACGTGTTATGTATTGAAAACTGACTATCAAATATTTTGACCCACCATAATACCTTACTCGTATGTACGGGAGATAAAAAATGTAGGTAGTAAATAACTAATGATAATAATAAAAATTCGTACGCGAAAGGTGGACGGAAAAATTTGTGGCGACTACTTTCTGATTTCATCAAAATCGATCTTAAGAATGACGTTTCAAGGGGAAGAATTGATGAGGGTCCTTATTAATATTATACGATATTTTGAAAATGCGGTTTTATAGAATTACGTGACAGTTTTTGACACGACTTATCAAGATATCATAGTCCCAACTTTACGTCGTTATTAAATTTTGACATGAATAAATAGAATGCAGAAACTCTCAAATATTTATTGCTTGTCTAGATGTGAACAGTGATCCTGGCTCTAAAGTGAACAGAATAAATGAAATGAACGAGAAACGAATATTCTAGGAACTTACTGAATAAAGTAATGTCGCAAATATTAACTGTCATTTTCAATTTGTGCATGTGCCATATGCGTCAGTATTATATCGCTGTTTGTTGAATTGTCACGTTTATGATTGAAAGCATGGGTGTCGCCGTATATTTCCATTAAAGGGCACTGAAAACGAATGGAAAACTTGATATTTTTCTTCTCATTCGTACCCATGGTAGCGTTTAATAAATAACGTCGACTATAGCGATACAAATTGTAGGTTCCATGCATACAAAAAATGTCTGCTTGCTTGATATTAAAATAAAAAATATGTCAAGTTAGTAACGCAAGGAACAGCGGATCATGTGATCCTCAGTTCGATTCCTACAACCCACAACTGCTGCCACTTTTAACATAATTTCTAACATCTTTGGAGGCGTGACTTGACGGCTGGCCATTTATAATACATGGATTTCATTGGTTCCATTTTAAATTTCAAAGTTGACTCTCCTTGTGGGGGGAGGGGGTGGTTTGCAGGTGGGCAAATTTTTTCAAATCTAGATTCCTCCCAAAACTAGTTTACTAACTATTATTGTAAACAATTTATTTGTGCGGTGCATATATGCCGACTTATTCTAGCTGGTAAATTAAAATGGGACACCCAGTAAATAAACAAATGTACACCTAAAATAAATAAAATTTTACCTTAAATATAAATTTAAAGTCGGTGAAAAACTGGATTGGACATCGAGAATGCGAGAAGGGTACCTGAAAGAATAAACAGTAATTGTTTTAGGAATGGGGTCGTTTACTAGAGTCACAAAATTGTAAATAAGTCATTTGTATTATGACTAGACCCAAGAACATCGTACCAGATATAACAGAAGTTTAAAAAATATTATTGATTATTAAGATATTTGAGTATTAAAGACCTCAATGACGTCAAAGTATTATACAGCATACCTATCCTATTCTGAATTCTTTGTACTTCTCTTATTATTATTTAACTGTCAAGATTTTCGAAGTGTCTAAATAGTTGGCAACTAATTTGAAGGTTTTTTTGTTTTACTTTCAATTCGTAATAAATATTACTTTAGGTCGTCTCAACGAAATTAAAGACTTGTTGAATGACATAGGCTAGCAAAATTTATCAGTAGTAATCAAACATTTGACTAAAATAATTTTACAGTTTATTCAAGTTTTTTTCTGAAATAAATGGAAATCATGTATATTTTAATTATATATCCAGTTACCAATTTAAATTTACCCCTGTGATTCCCCCTCCACTAACATCTTTAGGGGCTATGATTTGACGGCTGGTAACCGCACTTCATACGAAAAAATATATCCCTTACCGAGATCTGCGTAAGCAGGGTGCCACACCCAAAATGGGTAAAAGGCGTGATGATATATTTTTTTTATTTAATTTTTACCACGAAAAGTTATTTTAATTCCATTCAAATAATTTTCCGAACAATAAATTAGAACATTCATGTAACTACAATTATTTACAATTCCTACTGTTGAGATCCACAATAGCTTTACAATTACGTCACAACATTTAAAAAAAACTCATTGTGGCTGAATGAATAACAATTATGACTTTTTAAAAGTGCAAATAGTCTTCAATTTAGATATGGTTTCATAAAAAATTTCAAAAAAAATGGTGAAAGACCCCCATTGACCATTTCATTATACTGGGTGATCTATCGGTCTATATTATATGTTTTATGTGATCATTTTAAACTGAAGGACTATTTTTTAGCTGGATGATAGATATAAAAATAATTACTGGAAATCAGCCAATTTTTTATTCAATACTACCTCGACCGGTTTCGGCGCCACATACGTCTTCTTCAGGAGGTGATATTAATAGAGTAATAGAGACTAAAACAAAACATGTTAAAATGTGAATAATTAAATAAATATGAACAACACAACATAAATAAATATCTTCGTCAGAATTTAAAACAATAAATACATAATAATAAATAAAATATAGTCAGACAAAAATAAAAACTCAAATCAACGTTTTTATTTTTATCTTACTATATTTTATTTATTATTATGTATTTATTGTTTTAAATTATGACGAAGAGATTTATTTATGTTGTGTTCATATTTATTTATGTATTCACATTTTAACATGTATTATGTCTCTATGAATATCACCTCTCGAAGAAGACGTATGTGGCGTGGAAACCGGTCGAGGTAGCATTGAATAAAAAAATTGGCTGAATTCCAGTAGTTTCATTTATATTAAATTAAAATATTCACAAAACACTCTTAAGTTAATATTGGTGATTTTCGCTTAATAATAGGCAACTTTATATTTTTAAATGTATATTTTTAAAAATGATAATCATCTATTGTTTCTCTTATTCAGTTCTTATTCACTATACTCCTAAAATAATCGGTACATGTTTTTATTAAAAAAGAATGTATGGCATACAGACCGATGAAATACCCGGTATTCCAAAAATTCGTGCAAACAAATTGTTCTCTTCCATTGCATGCGACTTGTCAACAATATGTAATGGTTAATATAAAATTTAAATTTCCTAATAATAAGAAATCAATATACGAAAATGACCCCATTCATAGAATTCCACGAAAAGTACAATAATTTTAAGAAATATTCCAGAGGCAGTAATAATACAGTGGCGATGACAATGGGAGGACGTGGTGGTATAAGTAATGATAGTATATAATTCAGAAGGGTTGAAGTCACCTGAAATTTACACGTAACCTTTTTTGCCAGAATGCGGTGGCTGTAAGAAGCGACGTCAATATTACAGCAGAATTTGCTGTTAGCAGCGCTCGCTCGAGAATCGGCAAATACGTGTTTCAGACGCGGAACATTGTGATCAACGGGAAACTCAAATTCTATTATTTTGGCTTCATTCTTTTGCTACAATCTAGAACGAATATACGGGAAAATATCTACGTGGACAGTTGCCATATTAACTTTGTCCCTGTTATTCTACCTCCACTAACATCTTTGGAGGTCGTGAATCGGCGGCTGGTAATTTCACTTCATGCGTTACAAATACATATATCGTTTACCTGGATCTGCGAAAGCAGAGTGCCATATCCAAAATGGGTAAAAGATGTGATGATATATTTATTTATAAGAATGAATATTTGACAAAATTTTATTTATTTATAAATATAAATAAACTTAAAAGTTTGTGATGAAACTGAACATATTAAATAAAAATTGAATCAAGTATGAAAACTTTTTAACAAAAAATTATAACGACGAGAAATAAAACTGAAAAGTGAAAAATAAAATATACCTCTTTAGACTTAATAACTAAGCTCCTAAATTAATGTAAATAACTAATTTTGAGTCGGCGTTCGTTGATAAAAAACTGCATTGTTAAAGAGTTTTAATTTTTAATTTTTTGTGGCTGCCTATTTGTTTTTTTTTTTATTATTATTCAAATGGAACCAACTTCGAGGTATACCCTAATCAATAAAAGAAGAATCATCGAAATCGAGTACATTGTACAAAGTTATGCGTGGTAGAATCAGTTTACAGGTAAAACTTCAGTGGATGAACAATCAATCAACCCCTATTTTCCTACCCTTAGGATTGGAATTTTTTTTCAAATTTAAATAGGACCAACTTCGAGGTATACCTTATCTAATAACAATAGAATAATTAAAATCGATCTACATAGTTATGCGTGGTCATATATAAAAATATATATATACGTCGACTTGAGAACCTCCCCTTTATTTCACCGGTTAGAAACTAAAATTAATAAAATTGATATTTCGGTGAATGTTTAATTAGTTTTTGAGTTGGTAAATTCAGAGAAAAGAGAAACTAAAGAAATATTTACTAAGGCGATATCGGTCTTGCATTATTTTCTTTTACGTTTAGTAGAAAATAAATTTTAATTGGTTCACCTTAACTGGCCAGAACTATAAGTTTTCATTAGTACGATTTTCGGTCCAATTCTCTATCTCAGTTGTTAACTTTTAACCACTTGCTAATATTTTTGACAAATAGAAACAAATGTTAGAAGTGACAGTTAGATGTTTTCTTATGTATTAAGAATTTTCATTGGATTAAAATCTAAGCAAGTAGTTAAAAATTAACAACTGAGTTACAGAATTGGGTCGAATGTATTTAAGTTTTAAATTTTCACCGGTTAGTAGATCTATACAAATTCCACCGGCCTTTTAGTAGTTGCACTGATGGAAAACTCACTATTAGAAATTTCTCTACTAAAATCGAGTACAAAGACTTAATTTCATATGGATTCCAGTATAAAAATCCTAACTGTGCCAGTTAAAATAAAAATAAATTCAATATTCGAGTATAATGGCTTGTATATGCTTTTAACATTATAGGTAAAGCAAACCTATGTACAAAAATAAATTCTACTAAATTTCACATGTGTTTACAAATCTGACTACAGACCAGAAACCGAAAAAAATCGGTTAAAGGTTAACCGAAATTGGGAACCAAATTTTCTTATCAGTTTTCGATCATAACCGGTTACCTGACCAAGGTTTTTAAATTCGGTTGAATTAACCGGTTTATTAACAGTTTAAAAAACAAGCAGGGAAACCGCCATAAACATACATACAAGTATGGACTGGTGTTTGCTTAGTATTCTACATAGTTGCACGTAGTAACAGTAACTACTAGAATTACTAGTTGGCAGAAAGTTCGTCTGCAGTACGCGTCAAACTACACAATACAGGGTGTTTTGGACATATAATGTACTAAATTAACCCGGTTTAAAAAACCGGTTTGAACAACTTGTATAAGCAACCGGTTTGAAGAACCGGTTTTTCTTTTAATTTTTTAGTTAATGGTTACCGGTTTCGTAGGAAATATAAAGATCGTTTTCGGTTTCGGTTAAAATCCCTCTTTTTGTCCGAAAATAACGGTTAACCGGTTTTTAAACCGTTTAAATAAGCCGGTTTTTTGCCCTGCTATAGACCGGTGGAATTTACAATAATCGTTTATTAATATTTGCAACCAGCGGTGGAAAATGATCTCTGATTGTGCCTGTCTCAATACTTCAGTACCATTTTAAGCCTACTGAGAAATAAGCATCAAGTATTTCAAAAAAATGTTTCTCACATTCTTAATATTAATAGTTTAATTTAAAGTATATTTGCGCAGAATGAAATAATTCAAATTCAGATTTGTATTTTATGACACAAGGAATGAAATAATTATTTATTAACGCTGCTTTCAAAGTAATGAGAAAAGAAAACATTGTAATAAAAAGTTTTACGTATTTTTTTGGGTGTAATCAAGATTTTGTGTCTTTACGCAAAAATTCCTGTGAAAGAATAGCCCGCATACGTAGTTAAAAATTGATACTGATACGGCACGAAACCAGCTCAATTGTGAACATTTCCATTCAGAACTCACTAGATATTTCCATTAAAATATCGAAAATTATTTTTGTCACGACTTCAATATACATTTTCAACTACCGTTCTCATTTTATTAGTTTGCACTTTAAATAATTGAGTGTACAGAAACATTTGGAAGGTAGATTGAATTTAATCAATTGTTTATTGATTCAGCTCAACAAACTTCTGTTGATTTGTGCTTGATATATCTAAATAGATAATAGTTGAATTCAAATTGCAAACACACTCAGTAAATACCTATAATACTCTACATATTCTCTGCGCTTCAGTGGTCGTGTAATAACGTAAGACTTTACTTATGTAAACAAGGTACAAAAAAGAAAATGTTACACTTCAGATATTATTTGATGAGGATGATTGAAATACCCAAGAATAACTAGAATAAAAGATATGAGAAATGTACTAGGCTGGCTTTATATTCAACAAATGTGTGAATATTATAGCATGGTATTTATTTTTAAAATTATTAATGGTTTATTACCTGAGTATTTGAAATTAAACATAAAGTATCAAAAAGATATGCATACGTATAATACAAGGAACGGGGAATGTTTCTATATAGAATCAAAAAATAAAAAGAAAACTTTTAATACTATTTTTCATAAAGGCTTAGATCACTTTAACAAGTTACCTGCAAATATTAAAGAAATAGGTTCACTTAAATTATTTAAAGTTACATTAAAAAACTATTATCTGCAATGTAGTACCTGACTGTTATTGTTATTATAAATATTATTTATGTTATTATCTAATATCTTATTTGTTTGTTTATTTATTTAAAATTGTAATTATCATAAAATAATTTGTATTATATTAAATGTGCAATGTATTAGCAAAGTTGCTATTTAAATAAATATTATTATTATTATTATTATTATAAAGTACTTCTATTGTAACATAATTTGTAGTAAACAACATATGGCAGCCAAAAATATAAAAAGAAAATTCATATAAAGCAGTTTTTTAGTATTTTTTCTCCAGAAACAATTTTTCAATTTTAAGTTTATTAATAAAGGTACGCTGCAGTAAATTTTCGATAAACTTTCATAAGCGGTAGTTTTTTAATTTTAGTTTCTAAAACGTATATAAATAGTTATATCATCGCGCCTTTTCATCAGTTGCGGATAGTTTTCTGCAATTGATTTTTATTGTAAAATGCAAACTCGCGCAGCGAATGAGGCAATTCGAGCGAGAATGGAAGAAGAGATTTCTTCTCGTGTTAGTCACATTTTTTCACATGTTTCTAAAAACGATTTTCTCGGACCTTATATACATATTGACAACACAACTGGCACGTCAAAATTTAGGTTATCAGACGCAATGCTGTGTAACAGTGTTACCAATTAAGCAATCTTAAATCTAAATTAAAGTTGTTAAATTGTGATTTAATCTAGAAAAAGAAAAATATAAGACATAATTGTAAGATAATTTAAAGTATGTTTATTACTGAAAAAAGGATTTTCAATAAAATCAGAAATTTATTAATAATTTTTACAATATATTTTTTGTACATACATAACATTCATATTAGTAATACTTCTATATTATCCTCTTTAGAGAGGAAAAACCTAAGAAATGTGGGGTTTCCTGGCATGTGAAAAATAAAAATGAACTATATGGGTAATGGGGGTCTTTCACCATTTTTTTTTTTTTTTAATTTTTTTATGAAACTATATCTAAATGGAAGACTATCTGCACTTTAAAAAAATCTTAATTGTAATTCATTAAGCCAAAAACAATTTTTTTTAAATTTTGGGACGTCATTGTAGAGGTGTTGGTAGATCTCAAACAGTAGAGATTTTAAATAATTGTAGTCACATGAATGTTCTAATTTATTGTTCTAAAAATTATTTAAAATATAATTAACATAACTTTTCATGGTAAATAATTAAAATATAGATGAATTCCATTTATTTCTGGAAGAAACATGAATAAACTGTAAGATTATTTTAGTCAAATGTTTGATTACCACTAATAAATTTTGCTAATCTATGTCATTCAAGAAGCCTTTAATTTCGTTGAGTCGACCTAAAGTAATATTTTTTAGTTAGAAATAAATAATATATTTTGTATGTATTTAAAATATACTTACGAATTCAAAGTGAAACAAAACACTTTCAAATTAGTTGCCAACTATTTTGTCACTTCGACAATCTGACAGCTCAATAAGAAGAAAACTCAAATATCTTAATAATTAATAATATTTTTTTTAACTTCTGTTATATCTAGTACGTTGTGTTTGGGTCTAGTCATAATATAAATGACTTATTTTCTATTTTATGACTCTAGTGAACGAACCCAATGGTTTGCACTTTATAAACTCTGAGATAAATTTCAGAGTAATAGCAGTTTTATTCAACTGTCGGTAATGAACTTTACTTGTTACTCACTTGTAAACACCACTTACCCAAGCTCTCTATTGCTTTTGAAAATGAATCTTTACAAGGTACTAATTGACAGCTACATTGTAAAATTTTTACAAGTTAATAAATAAGGTAAACAATGCACGTTGCCCCAGTAATACTTACAAGGCTTATGCGAAATCATTTAAAATAATTTTTGACAGAACAGTTGTGTGTAACTGACAGGACTTGGTTATAATTTTAATTTGATTTACAAATGAGTAACAAGTAAAATGTTGTACAATACACGCAAGGTACCTGTTTTTACTGCTTTAAGGAGGTGGCAGGCTCGCCGGTCATTTCCTCCATTCAGCAGTCAAAACTGTTTTACCTTGCTTGTAATGTAAATAAGTATTACACCTCTGGTTCCCGCTCCACTAGCATATTTCGAGGTCGTGCCTTGACGGCTGCTAACCACAAGAGATCTGCGAAAGCAAAGTGCCATACCAAAAGTCAGTAAATGGTATTATTTGTTTATCTAATAATTATTTGCGCTAAAGATTTAAATCTGTTTTGAATTACTTTCGAAAATGCTGAAGAATTACCGATCGAGCTTTGGTCTGAGGTAATAAAAAGAAAGTAAAGTCTCAGGACCTATCCTTCCATCTCCAGATAAAGTATCCGATAACTATCAGCCAGGTTTACAACCTGTGCTACAATTTCGATGTGAGATTTTTTATGGGGTAAATAGCTCCATGGTAACGCATCGGACTGTGGTTTATGAGATCCTCAGTTCGATTCCCAGAATCGACTTTTAATTTTACGCTTGTGGTTCCTCCTCCACTGGTATCCTTCGAGGGCGTGCCTTGACGACTGGTAACCGTATTTCACGAGAAATAATAAATCACTAATATAAATATTATAAATTTCTATATTTTATCCACTGTGGTTCTTACTCCATTGATATCCTTGGAAGGCGTGCATTGACTACTGGAAACTGCACTTCAGGTGAAATGATATATTTATTAAACAGAATCTATGAAATCAGAGCTCTACGTCTGAAATCAGGAACTGGCGTGATGATATATTTATTTATTTATCATGAAGTTTGTCTGAAATGGTCTGTTTGATAGTCTTTTTTTTGTAAAGCGGACTTAACTACTGAGGTTATATAACGTCTCGGTTCCTCGTTTTCGGTGGTGTGACAACGACATGCAGTGTTCGTTGGTACGGGGTTTTCGCAAAGCAATCACCCATCCAACTTCTAACCGCTGGCAGCCTTGCTTAACTTGCGTTATCGAGTGAACCAGAATAAACGCTCGCAGCCATGTCGTTGCCTTTGATAGTCTTTATTTCTTTTTTGTCAGTACTGGACTATTGAAAATTATGGGATTCCTTAAACAATTTTTACTAACATAATTATAAAAAAATGAAATACAGCAGTTTTGCATCCTTCCTTGCGAAGGGGGGCAAATAAAATATCCCTTTACCTATAGGCGTAAAGCTGCATTCAGAGATCCGCTATTATCCAATATAATTAGCAATTAGAATTAACCATTGCGCTATGGTTTACGAGAATCAACGCTAGCGTTCACACCAGCAAAATTAAGGCATTAATTTGTAAGTACTTGCTGAGAATATTTCACACTCCAAACTTTCGGTTTACAATTAGTGGGATGAGATAACTTGCTCTCTTTTTTTCTGCCAGAAATATCAAACTGCATAGCATCTAACCATACTTTCATCAAAATAGAAAATTCCATGTTTTTATGGAATCATATTTTATATGCGGTATACCGCTAAATGGTTTAACTTTGTTGGGCTAATATTTTAAACATTATATTCCCCACCAGCGTATGGGACCCTGGGCTGCGCCGAATGTCTTCGAAAACAATTTCACTAAAATTCTCGCAATATCGTACTACCCAAAGAAAAAGTGTAATAACATGCATCATCATCACCGCAAGACGAAGAACAGTAGAGCAGAGCTAGATGTCAATTTGTTATGATATATGTCAAGCGTTTTCACTCTGCAGTGGTTTTACAGAATTGTACAGTGAACATTCAGTCCCGCGGGAGAACGTTCCCGCCAATGGTCCACCGGGAATCAGTTGCATGGGATTCGCTTATACTCACTGCTACGAGGCTACGAGCTACGCAGCAGCAGTTTAGAGCAGTTGGGCTTGACACGATTTCGCGATTCTCCTTAGCAGGGTTTCTCAACATTTTGTCACTCACGGACCACTTAGGTGACATCTGTATGATGTTCGATGGAAGTTTCTCGCGATTCAAATGCATTTTACTGAAACTAGTAGCGAATATTATTGTTGGGGTAGAAACAGCGACGCGTTTCGTAGAACAGAGAAGGCACAACAAATTTAAAAAGTACTATTTTTATCTAAAATGTGTAGCTAGTTCTAGCAGACTCTTCTTCTACTATGGAATGGTTTGAACTAATCTTATTTTTTTTCCATAAAATAAAACTAAAATTTCCACTGTTATCCTCTTCATGATCTTTCTGTTCGTGTAACTTCCACCGAAATATATTTCTTGGAATCCTTCTATTCTCGTATTATATCCCTGTATTTTATTTCATAACCACCATTATAAGTACTACTAATTGAAGATTTAGATGACTTCTACGATAAATATTTTGTCGAGACGAGACAAGACGAGACAAAACCCGAGTTTAAATAAAATATATATCATCACGCCTTTTACCCATTAAGGGTGTGGCACTCTGCTTACGCAGATCTCGGTAGGTGATATATTTTTGCGTATGAACTGTGGTTACCAGCCGTCAAGTCATAGCTCCCAAAGTTGTTAGTGCACGGGGAACCACAGGGGTAAATTTAAATTTGTAACTGTCGGCAGTGGGATTCGAACTGATGTTCCATATGTTTAATTTGCCTTCTTTTTTTCTAATACAAAATTAAATTTTTAAACTAAATTCTTATTTTAATATTATATTATTCTTTATAACTTTATAAATTGAAGTATTTAATATTAATTAGAAATTCAAAAACGTTATAGTTCATCTTTTGGCGTTGGCAATATTGGACACTGGATGTTTGTGCTTTCCCGACATGTAAATTTGACTGAGATACGCATACATTTTACTTTCTTCGAACTGCTCGGTGCTCGTGTATCAATCGTTACATAAAAATGTAATAACTACTAATAACACTTAAAAACGTTACATTCAAATAACAATATCACGAAAACTAAACAAGATATCAACAATCCAAGAACATGTGGTTATGCGCAACGCAATTCTGCCAACCGCATATAATTAAATATCTCCGTTGGCGAGTAATTCAAAATAACTGATTATTTTCTAAACAGTCCTCGTATATTCACAATGAAGGTACCCTATTTTTGTACAAATTTAGCTTAAATATTAATTGAATTTTACACCTTTAATATGTAAATGGTTATATGTATTTGGCTACTGAAAAATAGATCTATGCAGAGAAAAAGTTCAATTTTTTATTACTTAATCCATATCAATTACATTTTTATGATAATGGATATATGATTATAAAACTTTGTCTCTCTGGTTATAAAAGTACACATAACACCTAACAACACATTTTATTTTCTATTTATTTTGTTTTTAAAATTCTCTTTGTGTTGGTTGTCTTGATGCGTTTATTTTTACTTAAAACTTTCTAGCGTCTGTTGCACCTTAACTTCATCACAGCTAATAAAAAAAGTACCGCGAACCAATACCATTAAATATTATATATCTTTAGATTTTGCAGTAAGTGTATTACAGCTTTATCAACAGATGAGTCAATTTGAAAGTAGATCCAGAAATTCTACGGAGATTGTTCATTCTGCAAACTACTTTCAACCATCCAGCAGACGTTAATTCGATGAGCATATCACAGTTACAAATGGGATATTGAAAGTTCAACTTGAAAGACTGGGATTACTAATAGACTTCTGATCCAGTCTACGATTTCAATCAGTTTTGCTACGAATTCCTTTGTACATATTTTGTTGCGATATTTGTATCAGTATATTTATTTAAAGCGAGTGGTTAATTTTTTTTTCACTACATGGTAGGAAACCCCACCGTTTTCTTCTCCCGAAATAGTGAGGAAAATATAGAAGTGTTACCAATATGAATGTTATTTACAAAAATTTATTATAAAAATTATAAATAAATTCTTAATTTGATTGAACATCCTTATTTTAGTGACACATACTTTAAATTATCTTACAATTATGTCTTATATTTTTCTTTTTCTTATTAAATCACAATTTGACAACTTATTAAAGATATTTAAGATTGGTTCATTGGCAACACTGCTACACCGCCTTGTGTCTGATAACCTAACTTTTAACGTGTCATTCTGTCAGTAGTGTTCTCAAAGGGTATTTTAGGTCCGAGCAAATCGTTTTTAGAAACATGTCGTGAAAAAATGTTGTGTCAAACACGAGAGGAAAGCTCTTCTTCCACTCTCGTTCGAAATTCCTTCGAACTCGAGGGGAAAAAAGAAGCGCTTTTCTCTCTAGTTTGACAAATAATTATTGCATTCGGTATAAACAAAACTTTCACTCAGCTGTGTAGTACATCGGATTACGGATATATTTGCATGATGATATATTTGGTTCATTTACTAAAATTGTAAAAACTAGAAAAAACAATTAAAAAATATACTACATGCATTCAGAGCGATTTAATTAATACTTGCAATTACCACTTACAGTTAGTAATCGATTGGAGCGTTTTAAAACTACTGACTTAAAATGATGAATTTGTTGCAAAACATAAAAAAAAATATGCCACCGAAAAAAATTGATAAAAAAAGGTTACGTGATATGCGGTTATTCTTTATATTATTATTTTGACAAAAGTATGGTTAGGGTGCTATGCTGTTTGACATTTCTGGTAGAAAAAATAGAATACATGATATCTCTATCCCACTAAGTGTAAATGGAGAGTTTAGAGTTTGCAAGCTTCACAGTCAGTACTTACAAATGAACAGTTTAATTTTATTGGTTTCCATTTGTCAAAGTACAACTGTAAATTATTTTCACTGCTTATTGCAACTAATAATGGCTTCATTGAAAAAATAGTTATTTATGTATCAAGGCACTAAAGTTCAATTTTTTATCACGAATATGGAATTTAGTTCCCGAGGCCCGTAGGGCCGAAGAAAATAAACCATGTGAGTGATAAAAAGGAACTTCAGTTCCGGGGTACATATTAAGTTTTATTTGAAATCTAAAATTCGAAAGAACTGTAAAAAAATTACAATATAGGTAAGTTTATACATTTGTCAGTTGTCAATTGAACCTGACAGTCAGTGTTATTGAAGTGAAGTTATCCTAAATAACACTGAAAATTATGTGTTTTGTCCTCAATTTCGTCATCGGAAATAATTAGTTAATTCTTCTGGCAAATTTTGTTTCATGTTACGTTCAAATTTACTATAGTACGTCAATATATCTACCAAAATGATCCTAATTGTACAATAATTATTTAACGGTTGCCAATACTGGGTTGCTCAAAATCGTCGTACAATGGGTTACTTTAGCTTTTAATGACGATTTTTGAGCATTTAAGTGCCGATTTCAAATAAAGTTATATATTTTTTGGATAAATTCAAAGTTTTGCTCAATTTATGAATATTGCAATAAAGAAAATTTTAAAATTAAATAAATTTCATTTATTATTTTGGTAATAAACTTTCGCGGGTGCGAATTCAGCACATTATTTATAACTACATATTTGGTGTTCATTATTTTGGCAAAATCGGAAATTTGATGCTGTCTCCCTCGAAAACTATTCATATTGAATAAAAAATCATTTGAGCCGACATCCCAAGTCGGTCAAATGACGGCAATGCCACAAGGGGGCTCAATATTTGCATGTAGTTTAAATTGGGAAATTGCCTTTTTCGATACTTTTATATATATATATATATATATATATATATATATATATAACTTTTTATATCTTCGAACTAAAAATATTTCAAGGTAACTACCTAAAAGCTTATGAATTATGCTTTCAGATGAACTAAAATTCAAGGCATTTGGATAAAAATCAACAGCGTAGAGTCAATTTGAGTAATATTATTAAAATCAAACATGACAAAAACAGCAGATTTTTTTAGTTATCAGTGAGAACCTATAACATAAAATACAACGATACTAGAAACAGCACATTGGTTGAACCCATGTCTATGGTTTAAAATAAAATATTAAAAGTAATTTTAAAAGCTTTTTAACAGTGAAAACTAAACATTTCTGAGGTGTAAAATAAAATCTAACATATTCAGTTTAATGCATTATTTCATTTAAAAAATGGGGTAAATAGCTCCGTCATAACGCATCGGACTGTGGATCATAAGATCCTTGGTTTAGGCCTCATAGCTGACAAATTTTTGAAATTAAATATCGAAAATTTTCACCACAAAACATTACCCCTGTGGCTCCTCCACGATTATCATCCGTGGAGGTGTATTAATATATTTATTTATTTAAATAAACATAGTGCCACACCCAGAAATGGGGAAACGGCGTGATATTCATTTAAAAAATGAAACCAAAAATGTGAAATAACCCCATTGAATAGCTCTGAACGCAGCTTTAGACCAACAAAATCGCTCTTTTTACTTTCGCTATTTGAAAAATCGTTTGGAAAAATTGTCGCCAAAGGACTCTTTGACAAACACTGTCCTTTGGCGGCTGTAGTGGGTTGCGGATCTCTGTAGTGCCTACAGCGAAGTACCCGCTACCCGGGTCCCTATCCCATGCTCGTCCCGCCCTCGAAACAACGCAAATAAAACAACACAACGAGAGTTATTTTTGAGAAAATTACATGAAAACATTAACAAAAACAACCGGAGGCGTATTTCGGAAACATCATCAATTAACAATTTCTGGTCCGGTGCGTGGAAACGAATTGCATTGGTGTAGTTAGCGCATAAAAAGATGTCTGCGTTTTTTAATTTCTGTCATTCATTTAGACGTTCATTAGTGCAGCATATAACGTGCAATAATAATTGCCTGGCAAGTGAATCACAAACCTAATTTTTTCTAAAAAAAATGTAATTTCATAATTACAACGTTGATTACAATTTTTACATAACAGCGAATAAGTATAAAATTGATTATTTTTTGACGTTTTTTAAAACCAATGAAATGCTTCATTGTATGTCACGTGTCTGTGTTTTAACCAATCCTGTCATTATTATACTGAGAATAAAGTTCTAGTGATTATTCCCGGGAATAATCTCTGTAGCTTTTTTGTTTTTGTTGGCATATGTCAGATGTCTGATAGTTGTCATCAGCACAAATAAAAAATGAGCAAAAAAGATAGATTTAGTAGCGTGCCGCACGATGAAACAAAATATAATAATCGAATATAACTCGAAAGTTCGATAAATTAGATAATAATTCTCCAGTATATTTCTCAAACTTGTTGCCATTTGGCTATAGCCACTCAAACCCTACGGGATTTCGTGGCTATTGCCTGTCAACAAGTTTTCGAAAGATCTGTCAAATTATTTTCAATTTATTCTCACTCTCTTGATATATATTATTAGTGAGAAATTTTGATACATACATCAGGGAGAGGCAAATGAGTAATAAATATAGTAACAAGATTCTGATGTATAAATGAGGAAGAACGAACAAAAGATGGCTGAATGAAGATGAGCAAAGAACAAAAAGAAACGTTGTGAAATATGATGTGACTGCGGAAAAGACAGAGAATTACAAGCGATAATTAAGATAAAAATAAATAAATATATCATCACGCCATTTACCCATTTCTGGGTGTGGTACTCTGCTCAAAGCAAATCTCAGTATTATAATATATTTAACGCGTGAAATATGGTTACCAGCCGTCAAATCATGACCTCTAAGGATGGTAGTGGTGGAGGAGCCACAGGGGTAATTTTATGTGGTGACATTCTTTGAAATTTAATTACGAAAATTTGTCGGCCGTGAGGCTCGAACCGAGGATCTTATAAACCACAATACGATGCGTTACTACGAAGCAATTTACACCATGGAGAAGAACAAGAATTAAGAAATTTAATAAAAAAATAAATATATTAAGCGGTCTCAACTGCTGAAGTTATATGTCCCTCGTTTTCGGTGGTGTGACAACGTCATGCAGTGTTCGCAGGTTTTTGCAATGCGGTCACCCATCCAACTACTAACCGAGGGCAGTATTACTTAACTTGCGCTATCGAGTAACCGGCTTCAACGCTACTTGCCAAGTCGTTGCCTAATTCAACAAAAATAATGTATTATATAAAAAAATTATGTAATACTGATATAATATAATATGTAGATGCCAATACCAATCACATGAATACCACCTATACATAATAATAATAATAATATATCATCACGCCATTGATTAATTTTAGTTATGGCACATTACTTTCACAGATCTTAGAAATATATCTTTACTCGTAAATGCGGTTAGCAGCCGTCAAGTTATGCCCCTATAGATGTTAGTCGAACTGAGGAACATATGATTCATAATTTATCCCATTTTAGTAAGACCTCAATTTTTTATTTTTGTATATAGTTAAAAGATATTCAGGAATTAAATGAGACTGAAAATAGTGGCCCAGAATATACCAGTTTTAGTTCGCTATCACTTAGTCTATAATAATTATAAATGAGCATTGCCCCTTGGTACGAATTTGTGTGCACGCCAATGATAAATTGCATGCATTTTCTATCTACTGACCAGTAAACAGTCCCCAACAACTGGTTATGAAATCGTTATTTTTCTTGCAAAGATTTAAAAGTTGTAGCTTGTGTTACAATGTTTTTATATCAGCATTTAGTGCCACCACATGAAAAATGGTTTATTCTTTTTACTCAAGTTTTAGTCCTATACTCCTGTAGACCAGCTAATGCTGCTGCAAAAAACTAAATCTGTTTTTTTGGAAAGAAAAGTCTGTATTGCAGTAAAATTGCGCGCAACTGACAGTCTAATATATTAGCAAATAAACAAATTTTGATCGGACTGGAATGTCATTAAAAACTACTTGACTGACTAAATCAGTTGAATACGTATTTCAAACAAAGGCAGACAAATAAACAAATTATGACTGAAATAAATTGTCTTTAAAAACTGCTTGATGCGTCTACTAAACTCTATATTTGATAGGATTAAATCCTGCGTGATTTCTTTTATATTTATTAATTTGAACTGGAATATTTTTGCTTGAATTGCGACGGGAAGATTGGATGGAATGACCCCGTTAAAAAATTCACTGGAGTTAACAAAAGAATGATCATAAAATTGTATAAATTTTATACTGAAATAAGAAAAATATTCGCCTGTGTTCGTATAATTTTCCCCACTACCCAGACCCAGAATTTTTCAGCTCATTTTAAGCATTTTACGTGAGTTGTGCTACATCAGCACGAGGGGAAGTACGAATGCCTACATTTTCTCAGTTCTGGAGCTGTAAAAAGAACAAATATTCCGAGTTTATTTAGAGAGAAGTAAGATTTTGAGTGAAAGAAATATAGATAAGAATTTTACACGGTGTTATTTTGTTACTTTTCGGCAGTAAATTAGATACGATAGTTAATGTACCCGAAGTTACTAGATATAAAACACCAATTTTACTTTACTGCGGACTCGACCTCAATTCTCAAGATGCTTTTACATGCACAAATTTTCTTATTACATCTCACTATAAGGTTTAAAATGTCAACATATCATATTGAAGTTAGTTTAAAATAAGCAAGTCTAGCGTAGACACACTTTACGGCGTAACCTTAATGTGACACTATTTTACGACGTGCAATTATAATTTATTTACATAGATTGTCAGAAATATTTCATCTAAAATTTATTTGCTATTATTAATATTCCTGAAATATTAATATATCATTACTCCTTTTACCCATTATAGATGCGGCACCCTTTTTACCCAGATATGTGATATATTTTCCATATGAAGTGTTGCTACCAGCAGTCAAGTCATGCTAACCAAAGATGTTAGTAGAAGGCTACTACAGGGGTGAAATTGAAATGGCAACTATCGGCAGTGGGATTCGAACTGAGAATCTCTCACAGTCCGTTTATTTCTAAATAAATTGATATTATATTTAAACGATCTCAACTGCTGAGGTTATATGCCGCCTCGGTACCTCGTTTTCGGTGGTGTAACAACAGCCCGAAGTGTTCGCTGGTATGGGTTTTCGCAAAGCGGTCACCATTCAACTACTGACCGCGGGCAGTACTGCTTAACTTACGTTATCGAGTGATAACTACAGTACATAGTAATTTTCTACACCCCAATAGCCTTATTCTTCGTAAAACACACAAAGTTGTATTGATTGAAAATACTCGAAAATGATGACATAAAAATTTCAAATTAAGTGATCCGCTTTTTTGCATCCGAGTGGATTATATATGTTACTGTGAAAGAAACATTTTTTTATGAAATGAAAACGAGAATAAAACTTTATAGGTTATATTTATTTCTTGAAATAATATGGGAAGAGTTTTCCAATAAAAATAAAGACATTATTGAACTTATAACAAACAGTAGAACATTGCAAATCACGAAACAACTAAAATAATATCAATATATTAAACGTACACATACATTTTAATTTTTAAATAAAAAGAAATAAATATATCATCACGCCTTTTACCCAGTGTGGGTGTGGCACTCTGCTTACGCATATCTCGATAAGTGATATATTTTTGCGTATGAAGTACGGGTACCAGCCGTCAAATCATAGCCCCCAAAGATGTTAGTGGAGGGAGAACCACAGGGGTAAATTTAAATTGACAACTGTCACCTGTGGGATTCGAACTGAGGATCTCACGATCCTCAGTCGGACACGTTACCACGGAGCTATTTACCCCATTAACTTTTAAGCTGAACAATAAAAAATAATAATGAGAATATCTTATTTATTGCAACAACTGGAACCGTCGAAAAACTTGTTGCGACCTGTCGTTTCCGACATTCACCAGAGCTCATTCATGTTTGTCGACATATACCGGTGAAAATTCGAATGTATAATAAAATTTAAAAAAGTTCGGTCTTTCACCAAGGCATTTGGTATTTATCGACATCCACCGGCGAATGTTGACATTCACTACTTTCGAACTCTCACAATAACATATACTATACATTTGCTCTAAGCAGAGTGTCACACGAAACAAAAAATAATTTACCGAACTATTCGGTTAGCTGCGATTATAAGATACAATTTATAAAAATTTCATAACAATTAAGAAACTAAACACTATTATTTACTAACCAACTAGAAGTATTCACTAAAAAATTTAGTCAATTTTTAGAAACATCTTACATCCGAATAGTTCCGTAAATTCTACAGTATTTTTCTTTTCGTGGATAACTGGCATGATAATATATTTATTTATTTTATTCATTACTTTATTCAATAAATATTGTCTTTGCAATGAACAAAAAGTCGTTCAAAATAAACCTTGCATCTAAGAACATAAAGGTTCCCTTTTTTCATGTCTGTCTTATTTATTATAGGTAATAATAAAAACTAATTGAGTAATAGCTTACACATTGTTCAAAACTAATACCAACGAATGATATTGAACAGTTCAACACAATAGTAACATAACTACAATGAAATTCTCCAGGGTCTAGGCCAAATTCTATTGGAGAAAATATTACAGTATAAAATATATTTTGGGTCGATCTGACCCAATACTTTTATTGATCGTCTTCCTTCCTACAATGACGGGATGGGTCCTACAAAATTTTGAGATATACTTAAGATTCGACAGAAATGATGTATTCAAAATTTTATAATTGTTGATATCTTTTGCAAGGTAAAAAAAATAGTTTTCTTTTTTTAAATTAAAGGTTAGTATAGATTTTTTTTAGGTCAGATTAACCCAGTGTGTTATCCGAAGGTTAATGATATTGTTAATGGATGTAATGGAAATTCGTATAAAAATAAAATAAATATATTTGTGATAAGGACTATTTTTTGGCTGGATGATAGATATTAATAAAACTCTTGGATTTCAGTCAATATACTATTAATGGGGTCGTTCACCATTTAAAAAAAAAATTTTTATGAAACTTTATCTAAATTGAAGACTATCTACACTTTTAAAAAGTCCTAATTGTTATTCAATAAGCCACAATGATTTTTTAAAAATGCTGTGACGTCATTACAGAGGTGTTGGTGGATCTCAAATAGTAGAGATTTAAATAATTTTAGTCACATAAATGTTCTATGAATGTGAATAAATAAATAAATATAAACAAGACAACATAGATGAATCTCTTCGTCAGAATTTAAAACAATAAATAAATAAAAAATAAAATAAATATATCATCACGCCTTTTACCCATTATGGGTGTGGCACTCTGCTTACGCAGATCTCGGTAAGTGATATATTTTTGCGTATGAAGTGCGGTTACCAGCCGTCAAATCATAGCCCCCAAGGATGTTAGTGGAGGGGGAACCACAGGGGTAAATTTAAATTTGTAACTGTCGGTAGTGGGATTCGAACTGAGGATCTCACGATCCACAGTCCGACACGTTACCACGGAGCTATTTACCCCAAACAATAAATACATTATAATAAATAAAATATAGTCAAATAAAAATAAAAACGTTATTTTTTCCGGTGGGTGGAAAAGTACCGTTTTTATTTTTATCTGCCTATATTTTATTTGTGTGAATTTATAATTAAAATCATGTTTAGTGCGAAGTAGAAAAAAAAACGAAAAGTTGCTGTAAATATAAAACTCATTTTTCCGGATCTACAAGCTTGCTAACAGAATGTAAATGCTACTTCTTCTTTATCGCCGGAGGAAGTGAAAAATACACAAACTATGAATAGTAGTTGAATAATAAATAAGAGTTGAGAAAGTGTCATTAATTTTTAAAGTTAATTGCCTTCGTGAATTAAATTCCAAGTCAATTAGAACCATTCTTGGTCGACCGCAATTTAAGGTTAGTTTGAATTAAAGACAAGAATTAGCTGTTAATATCAACGTCAATGTGAAGCTTTGTTACCGCAAACTAATTTAATGTAGTGACATTTGTTTATAAACTACGCAGTAACAGTAAGAGAACAGTACCAACATTCAGGTTGTAATTTGAAAACTATGTGTTTGTATATGCTAACGTAGGAATGCTTTATTCGTGATGTATTATAGTCAATGTGTAGTTCAGCTCACAATTACAGTTGTAGGTAGTAAGAGATTGCGGTTTGTTCAATTATTTCAAATAAAATGGAAGGCTGGTCATTTGCCTAACATGTATTGGCGATTACTGATTAATTACTTATCGCTTCTCACAATCAACGGGATCAAAGGAAACCGGAAACCGCATTGAGAGCGATTAAACTATTTAAAATATTTGCGCTTTATTACAGCAAGCTATCCGTTGACCACCTGACCGCTGAAATACATGATACTTGCTTTTAACATAATTGCTACAACCAATTAGTATTACAACTAAATTAGATTAAGCATAATTGATGTATTTCTGGTTGTTTTGTTTTACGGATTTGCTGCAATAATTTGTTGCGCTGAATGTCTTACGGGTGATATTTACATCCTTTCAGACCCCATTAACCCCTATTTACATAATTTCTCAAGGGAAAAATTGCTCTGTTCAGCGTTGTTTCGGACCATGTTACGCTTCATACGAGCATTAGGCGCGCTCACTGAAACTTACATACAAGCATATCCTTATAATCTTCTATTTATTTTACATACCTGCACTTCAAATTAACTCGCGTTACGATTTTTAAATTCCCGACAAATAAATTAGGATGACTACATACACAGTAACAAAGTTGATTTGCGATTTGTTACTTTTGCGGTTAAGTATTTTTAGTTAATATTGACAAATATATTGTGCTAAATTAACAATTTGAACAAATATGATATTTTTATAATAAATTTTTGTCAATTCTGAATTCTTATCATGAAAAATTGTTTGTATTTATTTGCTGGATTTATAAAATTTAACAAATAGACTCGCCAATAATAACAAGTAAATTTAGCTAACTAACTTATCAATTTGAAATTGTTAAAGAAAGTTTGTATCCTTTGTAACAACTTAATTTGTTATTATAACTATAATTTATTGTTCTGCTTCAATATAATTACTAAAATGTTCAGTCAAAATCACATAAAAATTAATGTTAATAATTACTATATTCACAAATATATTTAGTAACAAAATACACAAAAATAATTTGTTACTTGCTAATAAATTTGAAACTTGTTAAACTAACAAAAAGTACCGGTAGATCGTCTAGGACTAAAAATTTTGTTTAAATTTTGTCAATCTTGACTATAAATTTTTTACTTTGTAGGTACTATTACTTTTTATAAATAATATAAGGAAATATAAAAATCATTTGGCAACAGCCACTGCAGGATATGTAGATGCCGGTTCATTCGATAACGCAAGTTAAGCAACTCTGCCCGCGGTCAGTATTATAGTTATATTTTGCTAATTTTATATATACGTGGAAACCTATTATTGGTTGGACTGTTGGTTTCCCGCATGATGAAATAAATAAATAAATAATTCGGTAAAATCCAAGGTGCCGATCTCGGTGGCGTAGTGGCTATGTCACTAGCCTAGCCAGGGGTCGTGGGTTCGAATCCCACTGAAGAGCATGGTCGTTTGTTTGTTCACATACATTCATAAAAAAAATCATCTAGTCATGAGGCGGCATATGACCATTGTAGTTAGTCCGCCTCTTATCTTCATAAAAAAAAAATCCAAGGTACGTTTTTGTGTAGATGTAGTGGGAGAGTTTATTGAAAGCGAAAAAAGTTAAATTGCATATATTACGAAGTAAAATTTATTGTCACACCTCGTCGGATTGTTATAAAAAGAAAGCACATGTCAAATGTTATTACTATTTACTAACAGGGTCGGATATACGTACAAGCGGAACAAGCACGTGCTTGTGGCCCCCAACCCAATAGGGCCCCCGGTCAACCTTTTTTTTTATTGAAAAAAAATTTTTATATGAAGTTTTCTAACGTTTTTAACGGTTATAAACGTTTTTTAAAGTAGAGAGTAGAGATAGAGGCCCCATCCCTTCCTCGTGCTTGGGGGCCCCGCAAGTTGTAAATCCAGCCCTGTTTACTAAACTAAACATTCATTCAAATTCAGATATTAATATATATGCTGTGTGTAAGAGAGTTTTTTGTTGTCCATAACAAATTTCGTTAGTAGTAAAATAATCCTTATTAATTAAATAACTAATAAAAGCAGATATCAAATTAGTAAAGTTTAACTGCCGCCATTTTGTCTTTGTTAAAGTAATGCGTGTTCTGCTTTCTGATTGGTAAATCGATGCCAAATAATCGTACATTTCTAATACCTGTAATTTGTAATTATATGAATAATTAAGTTTGTTAGTAAATGTGTAAGGGTCCGTGCCTACTTCCCCATTCAGTGGGATAGAGCTTGGTGTACTCTGTACGCGTATGTATCTTAGAAAGGAGTTTATTAAAAATTCAAAATGAGCAAGGGCATGTTGTGAAGTAATTTGGAAGTCCTCCTGAATCCTGTACCGAGGAGTGGAAGTGAAGGTCCGGGACAATAAATTAAATAATGCTAATTCGAAACATATTTTACGATCATCTGTTTTTATCTGTTGCAAAGTACCTGGTCCCTACTCAAAATTCGTGGGCGCGAAATGACGGTGGTGGCTCGATATGCTACGATCTTCACACTTAACGAAGAAAGACCTCAGCCAATTGAAATTCATAACGCGTCGTTATGCAGCAGGCAGCAAGGAAACTGAAACATACCTGGCATGGCCTGCTTGCCGGCCTGGGCTAATAATAAAATTCTGCCGGACTTGAAATACCATCAAAATATATTACAATGTCCGCATAAAAATACATATCGGACTATTCCGTTTAGCGGGGATGTAAGCGGGCTGCGATCGTAACGCCGGCAATAAAAAAGCGCTATCGGTGCCTGCCGCCGGCGCGGTGGTTCACGTCACAGACAGATCCGGATCGCAGAGAAATGGCGCCAGCAGCAAGCACTAGCCACCACTAGCCACCGCTGCAACTTCCCAGTTGAGAAAGTGGATCTCTACATCCACATCCACACTCCAGATCGTGTCAATGCCCCTACTCCCTACTACTTTGTTCCAGTAAGTTACTGGTTTCGCCCCGGCTGAATATTAAAGATTCTACCAAAAAAACGCTTTGTTTATAGACTGTTTTTGTGTGCTCTTGCTTTGAGAAATGCACTTTGTATTTCAGTTTCTGGGTTACTGTGTTTCTGTTTGTTTATGTGCTAAAAGGGGAACTAGAATTAATTTGGCTGGTATTAAAACGCGATATATTACACTACGAATACAAATACCATAAAAAGTATCATATTTTACACCAAACATTATTTCCTTTATTAAAGCTAAATAAATTATCTAAATACATGGTTTAACATACACAGATGCTACGTGCCGGCTTTATTTTTTGTGGAAGTATCTTCTGCAAAGATTATTAATCTGAAATTGATAGTTTAATAATTTCAGTTGAAACATTTCCAACATACAGAATAGATGTTTCAATTATTAGATGTTCTCATAGCAAATTAATTATTAAACATACAAGATCTGTTCAGAAAATTACCGAACATTATTTTTTAAACTTTATTATTAATTTTACAGATTATTTGTTCGTATCTCCTTCAATGTAGTCCCCTCCCCTACACAGTAAAAAAATTTATTTGCGATTTGTTAATTTTGCGGTTGCTAAGTATTTTTAGTTAATATTGACAAATATATTACGTTAAATTAACAATTTGAACAAATATGACAATTTGTTCAATAAATAATTTGTCAATTCTGAATTTTTAATAAGAAAAACTGTTGTTTTTATTTATTTGCTACATATTTAAAATTTAACAAATAAACTCGTCAATAATAATAAGTAAATTTAGCTAACTTATCAATTTGAAATTGTTAAAGAAAATTTGTAAAAACTAAAGTTACAATAACTATGATTTATTGTTCTGCTTCAATATAGTTACTAAAATATTTAGTCAAAGCGCATAAAAATAAATGTTAATAACTACTATATTCACAAATATATTTATAGTTACGAAATACACAAAAATAATTTGTTACTTGCTAACGAATTTGAAACTTGTTAAATTAACAAAAATTAACGGTGGATCGTCTGGGACTAAAAATTTTGTTAAAATTTTGTTAATTTTGACTATAAATTTTTTACTGCGCAGCACTCTGCTTTCGTATATATCAGTAAAGGATATATTTAGCGCGTGAAATGTGACTACCAGCTGTCAAGTTACGCGTCCAAAGATGTATGAGGATGGGGAACTCCAGGGGTAAAGATAATACTGGTGATTGTTGATGTTCTTTTATTATTTTTGTGTATTTCGTAACTAAATATATTTGTGAATATAATAATTATTAACATTTATTTATATGTGCTTTAGACTAAATATTTTAGTAATTATATTGAAGTAGAACAATAAATCATAGTTATTACAACAAATTAAGTTGTTACAAAGGATACAAACTTTCTTTAACAATTTCAAATTGATAAGTTAGCTAAATTTACTTATTATTATTGACGAATGAATTGGTTAAATTTTATAAATCAAGCAAATAAATAATTCTTGTTAAAAATTTAGAATTGATGAAATTTTAATTTAACAAATTGTCATATTTAATCAAATTGTTAATTTAACATATTATATTTGTCAATATTAACTAAAAATATTTAACAAACCGCAATATTAACAAATCGCAATTTTTTTTACTGTGTAGTCAAAATGGGTAAATAGCTTGTGTGTATTTATTTACTTTATACAGGGTGCTAGAAAATTATTGCAAAGCAAATTAAATATACTGATTACAACGCAAAAATAATTTTCAGAAATTCACAAATATAATTGTACATTTTTCGTGCCACTGGTCTGATAGCTTATAATCATGATAAAAAAATAGTAAACATAAAATTTATTAAATATAACAAATTTGGTATAACAGCAACAATTAAATAAAATAAGTTTTATTAGTTACTAATTTTTCTACATTTCTGTAATCTATCAAGTCAGCGGCACGAAAAATGTTTGCTCCAAGTAATGTTTGATTATTTTTGTGAATTTCGAAAATAAAATTTTTGTGTTGTAATCAGTTTATCAAATAATATATACTCTTATTTTTTTTTGCAATAATTTTGGAGCATTACTTTAGTTTTTCTCAACACTACACAATTGAAACTTACATTTTTTATTCCAAATATAATATTTCTCATTTCGTAGCTTATTCCATATTTAAAATAAATGAAATACATTGTTTTGTCCAGCAAACGTGGGCAATTATAGTCAAAATCAACTCAACTCTGCGTATTGCCATGAAACTTATAATTATGAAGTTTCGTTACTCTAGCTTTTCTTGTTCATGGACACACATCCATCTATTCATACATACATCGATCCATACATAAACGCTATTGAGGAAATGGACAAAATAAATTCAGGGAACCTTGTACCTTGTATAAAAAATTTAAATACTTTAAAGTGAGTTAACAATATATCAATTCCAAAGTTAACGAACTGTTGAAAAAACTTTTTTTTTCTTGAAATTCATCATGAATTTTGCTCTAAAATAATAAAATAGCTCTACTGTAAAACTACGGACTGTGAATCAGTAGATCTTTAGTTTGACTCCTCATCTACTACCATTTTTGGGGGTAACTTGACGGGTGGTACCCGCACTTCACGCGCAAAAATATATTACCATACCCAAAGTGGGTAGATTGTACTACGATACGTTTATTTTATTTTATTTAAGTTTATTCACATGTTCAGAGCGAAAAAATTTCAAATACAATGATATTTTTCTTTAAATACAAAAGAATTTCTTTTATTTAACATAAATATATTGTGTATTTGTATCGCATACCCCAGCATACAAATATAAAACAGTTTAAAATGTAAAACAATTAAACAGCATTTTACAAGGGAAAGGAAAAGAAATATTTGTACAATAATTCTTTTGTTTGTAGAATAATATATGGTGTTGTGAAAGGGCGACCATGTTCTTCAGCAAAATGGAATAAAGAAATGCAGATTCAAATTCGAAACCTGATGAAATTCATTCGCGGCAGAATATATCTCTCCCAGTTCACCTTTTATAAATCTTTTTTCCCTACGTAATCGTATATCATGTGTAAAAAATGTCCCTTATCGAAGTCTGGGTAATGGAAAATGCTACCTCTGAATTTTGGAAGTGAAATATTTATACCAAATCCGAAGATGTGAAGAGTTGAATATTTTTAAAATAGAATCTTTGTTGGAACTTGTTAAGTCATTCGTGACATCCTCAAATTAAAAATTTGCGAAAAATGACGTTACCGAAACATATCAAAATTTCTTGACGTTTTGACAGGTGTATCTTACAAAGTTTATTTCAAACAAAATTAATTATTAATTAAATTTAAAAGAGTATCTTGTACGTTTTAATTATATTACATTTATAATAACATTAGAATTTACATTTTTCTGCATAAATTTTTCTTCCTGCCAGCCTGCCGTCTCAAATAAAATACATTTCACTTAATTTTGATTTTATTACTTTAATAGATAGAATTTAAATTGAATTTCTCACAAAGAAAATTTTATTTTTTTCATTATATTTTACTTATGCCACTGTATTTATAAATAAAGAGATAAAATTATTTTCGCAGTATTTTCAGAGATATTTTCATAAATGCTTAGTACAATTTAAATTTAGTATTGCTTATAATAAAACATACTCTTGTTACTTATCTCGGTATTACAGCTTGAGTTTTGTGGAACATATATGCTATACCATATATAACACGAAGCTATTTACCCCTCATATTATTAAATATTCATTTGTTTTGAGTGTGGCACTCTGCTTTCGCAGATCTCATACCCTCTCCTCCCTCCACTGGAGTAAAGTAAAAAGTTGCGATATTGTCGACTCATTCCGATGCGAAACTAGTATTATTTTTATTTTACAAAATTAATTTAATTTTAAATTAAAATAGGAATCGAATCAGTAAGATATAACTATCTATTCGTTTTCATTTTGCTCAAAATGATGTAACAGATTTTGAAATAGTTGGCAGCCATGTTGTTTGAAGATGGAGAATCAGAGTTTTGCTCACGTTTCAAACTAGTCTAATATGTAACTTGTTTCTAATTTTCATAATAATTCGTAGAGCAGTTCATATTTAATTAATTATACAAACTCTATTCCTAAATCAGACATTCAAATCTATTATTGGTACAGCTATTCTAATACATACCGAATGTATAATTTAAATGTGGAATATAGGGCTTTTAATGTAAATATTTGACATTTTAGAAAACATTTGGATTTACTTATTACAGTGTTGTATTATTTTCTATGGAAATTTCATAGACGATTGTAATGATATAATCACGAATTTTAGAGTTCATATCTTTTCATTTCTTTCTGTTAAATAAATAAATTTGAACCTACCTTTGAGATGTTAAATAATTTACGTTTTGTCTAATTTTACAGGCCGTATTACAATTTTTCTAATAAATATCATTTTTAATTCGATTGACCAAATTTTTAAATTCTGAACAATTTTTGTATTTACACTTTTGTTGTAAATTGAATAGGTAAAAGTTTATAGCAATATCAACAAAATAGCATTGAAATCCCTATATTCCACATTTAATTTCCACACCCGGTGGAACTTGATTTTAATTTATTATTATTAACTATAACAACGCTGTAGATTGCTCGTCTCTATCTCATATGGTTCTTAGTTAATTTATATTAACGTCTATAAATGACTAACGCTAACTTACCAACACGTTATTACTCTCTACCATACATAGATGACATTACGTCAAAATTAAGAAAACTTTTTAAACAACATTTAAACCCTGAAATTGCATGTAAACAAATAAAAACTGTTGGGAGATCTGTTTACATCTTTAAAAAGTAAAATACCAAAAAATATTAAGACGAATGTTAATTATAAAATACCATGTAAGGACTACAAAGCACAATATACAGGACAAACTAAACAACATCTGAAAACTAGAATGGATGAACATAAAAGGAATCCAATAATAAAAAACCTGTAGGAAATTGCGCATTGGTTGGGCACAGTAGAACAATGAAGCACAATTTTGACTTTGAAAATACAAAAATTTTAGATTCGGAAAAAAATTTAAATAAAAGATTAACTTTAGAAATGTTATATATAAAGTCTGAAAAAAATAATATAAATTTAAAAACAGATACTTGAAATCTAAGCACCATTTACAATAATATTTTAAAGTCAAATCTAAAAGTCAAATAAATGAAACTAATGTAATTCTAGACAAATTTGTGTAATATATAAATGTAAATTAAGTGTAACCTTGTAGCTAATTAGTTCTAAGTAAGATTTCTCCATTTTTGTTAAGTACGATGTCCGATTTTAATTATTTCTTGTTTTAAAATGTTTTTATCTTTGACAAATTTTATTTTTAATGTTTTGACTTTCACGTAAGTAATTGTTATATGTTGAATACGCATTTTTTATCTGTTGTTCTGTAATTAATTTGAAAAAAACTATTTGTAACTCCTGAAGAAGACCCAAGTGGGGTAGAAACCGGTAGAGGTTGAAATAAAATTTTTAATTTGTGACTTAAATCCAGAAATTGTTATGTTTTTTCAATAAATGACTATAACTACGTATTAACAGAGATTCAAGTGCCAATTGATATATTTTTATATTTCATATGGAATGAAAACCAAGGAGTAAGTTTTCGTTAAATTGTTGTATTTATGTCATGTAAAATAATAAAACTTAATTCATCCGCCCAAAATTATTTGTTGTTTCACGCATCTTAAAATTATAAAACAATGTTAAGCTTCCAGAATTTCGGTTAGGGGAGCACTAGGGTTCCAGGGTTCGCCCTGCAGGACGCACGCTTGCAAGGGCGCTACTGTTACTGTTTTATTACTGGCAGTGCGGCAGTATTACGTAATTTCCTTCGTGTTTATTTTAGTGAAGATGATAAACGTTGCTGGAGCGTCTGTGAGCGTTTAAGCGAGTTTAAACGCCCTGCCTGGAGGTTCCGGGTTCAAATCTCGGTCAGGATGTAGATGTAGCGGCGTCAATTTATACCACGGATATAAATGGGGGCGGCAAATACTACTATCTAACCTCTAACGTCACATTATTAAGCATTATAATGCTTGAATCCTCACCGAAAATAAGTTTGGAATTATGGTCATAAAATCGGATTATTTGATTTAGCATTTGGGTAGCAATAAAATTCTCTGCAAAAAATAAAAAAATATGCATGAAAACTACGATCAATACTAATACTCGTCTAATAATATCTCTTCGTTCAATTTGTCACAGTGAAATCCTAGAGCATTTGAATTTTTTTTTGTTTGTGAACATAGAATTACTATTCTTATAATTATCGGACTTTCGGCCAAATACCTTCAAGTGATGTGAGGTAGAGAAATTTGGAAAGTAACATGGAAATTTTCCGTTGCATGACGTCAATTGAAAGGTTGTTTCGATGACAACAGAAGAGACCGTTAGAAATGTCAGTCAGTAATGAAGTGGCAGTGATAGTTAGTAAGATAGTCAGTTTGGGTTAGTAAACTAATTGTTTTCAGTTGTAAGACAGTTTGCTGAACGTCATTTGTTGTAAGTCTACACTCTCAAGAGAGAAGAGCGAAAATTTTTAGTCAAGTTTGAGTATATTTTAGTCAAATTGTTTAAATTTTAGTCTAATTGAGTACTCAAAGGGAGACTAAAATAATTTCATCTTTTGTGGCAACGGCTTGGCTGGTAGCGTTAAAGCCGGATCACTCGATAACGCAAGTTAAGCAAGGCTGCTCGCGGTTAGTAGTTGGATGGGTGACCGCTTTGCGAAAACCCATACCAACGAACACTGCGTGTCGTTGTCACACCACTGAAAACGAGGAACCGAGGTGGCATATAACCTCAGTAGTTGAGTCCGCTTTACCAAAAAAAATAATTCATATTGAAGTTTAAGTTAAGATTTTAATCAAATGTCGATTATATTGTACTCTTTTGATTAACATTATTAACTCTTTATTAAAGTAAATTTTACAATTAATTAGCAAATTTTACATTTTTAAGATAAATTTTAATAATTCACTTTTATAATAGTTAAATTCACTGAAAATGGCAAAATTAACTCAAAGAAAATTACAATATTGTATTTTCAGAGTAATTGGTTTTTTGCGCATGCGCTGTATATTCACCTTGCATCCCGTACCTACATGTAACTGTAATGCTACATGTAGTTGATAACTTCTGAAATAGTAAAAATGAATTATCGAGAAATGAAAAGTTTTATGGTGGAAAATGGAGTGGACGGAGAAACCGTTAACAAAAGATAAGGTAATATACAGCCTGTGTTAACTTAAACATTGAAGCATTTATATTACATGATTAATTATAAAAATGCACTTTTAAGTTTAAATTTAAAGTAATCTTAAATGATTAAAAAAGTACTCAATTAGAGTGATGCACTTTCAACTCGATACTTGAGTGTAAATACTCTCTATTTGGGCAATATTTAAAACTTTTGTTCTGAGATTGTAGTCATCGTCAACCCTAAGTTCGTGTTTGTAAGGAATTTATGTATTTCACCATTGTTGCTCTTTCAATAATTTTAATTGTTAGCTTGTTCAAGTTTTTATACCTCTCAATTTGTTATTTAATTAACCATTTACCTCCGTTTAATAAATGTTATTGTTAAACAATTAAACCTTTCCTATTTTGTTGTTTGTAATCCTGGCTGTGACATAATTGGTGTCAACAGTGTGATTCTAGAGCTGTTACAATTTGGTGGCAGCGGTGTAATTCCAGCTGTTACAAATTCTGTGCTTTTCTAGATTTGATTCTTATACGTTTAATATTAAAAAGCAATGTGTCACTTATCAGAATATCATTTTAAGTGTTAGTAGTAAACTCTTTCCATAAAAATAAATAAAAAATAAGTTGTAACCTTTGTAAAACACTGCATAAATTTACATCTATGATTTTTATTACTTAAGTTCAAAAACATTTGTAGATAATTTATTTAAATTTTAAATATGAATATTTAAATAAGAGAAACATTCTCTTCTTTCTACTTTCTTCTTTAGAAAAACAAAATTAAATATGTACATACATACACGTCATAGAGGGGAAATATTTTCTATTGCTTGCTTAATCTGCATTTTATGCTCCTGCTTTCCTTGATGAGAAATCAGGATTTTTCATATTGAATTTAATTTTAACTGCACATATGCGAAATATTGCACTGAAATATTATAATACTGGAACGTCTACTGATGTTTAAAATGCGAACCGAGAGAAACAGTCAGTCGTTGGGCCACCTGTCTTTATTGTACAATTCGCTTCGAAAGTCGATAAAAAAATATAAATAAAATGCTTAATATTAAAATTAAATAATAAATGAATTCAATTAACTATTATGAATATGAATTTAAAGAAATTTTCAAATAATTTAACAATAATTGTAAAATAATATTTATAACGATTTGATAAGATAAGATGTTTTTATATAGCAACTACCAACAAACGCGTAGCAACCGTTCTACAAACAAATGTTAGACAAAGAAGAGTGGAATTACGACGTCTATGTCTCAGGCTCGTTATTCGCTTTCTTAAATGCTTACAAGTTAGCTTTACAATTATTACTATATTTAATATACCCTTAAACAGGAAAAAACATTAAAAAATAATTAATCTTAAAAGGGTTGTTTTTAAAGACAGATATATATTTATAACTAAGCTAGCAGCCATCTTGTTTCAAGATGCTGGATCAAAATTTAGCTCAAGTGTCATCAGTTAAAGGTGTAACTACCTTTTAAATATTATGAACATTCGTAAGCAATTTCTGATGTAGCTGGCCTCCATTTTGTCTTAAATATAGCGGACGAAGATGTAAATAACCTTTTTATATTTTGTTTCTATAACAAAAATATTACGACACCAAAAGTAGTTTCGTAGCTGCTCAATCGAATGTTATAATAAAGCAGTACAATTTATATTTCCAAGGTTGGTAACTGAAATGTCATATGACAAAAAATATCAAATGTCACACTTCGATATATAAAATTTTAAGAATGATATTTTTATATAATTTTGAATTTAAAAGAAGAAGTTAAGAATAGTAATAAGAAGAAGAAAAAATAGAAAAGGTAAAGTTAGGTGTGGAATTTTCAAACGACACAACAGTGCCACCAACTAACACAAAATTGCCTGAATTTTGAAAAAGAGCATAAAAGGTGCAAAACATAAAAAATGATGCAAAAAATCTCGTTACATAATTGTCGTTTTTTTGTTCGAAGTGCTGGGTCACCTAATAATTTACAACAGGTTTGGTTTCAATCGGTTTATCCGATTTTCAGATCAGTCTTTTACCCATTTTTAAGCGTGAAGTTCGGTTTTCAGCTGTCAAGTCACAAACAGCGTGTAGCAGCTGCCCCCAATTATGGGTAAAGATGTACTGCATGTAATGGGTATTCCATTTTCATTAATGACTCATTTGCACTTTTTTGTATAAAACGATAATTATCCGAGTGCTAATTTATGCAGGAAAATATAATGTTAATACGTTTTTCAGCAAGAGCTTACAGCCTTTTTGTGAAACATAACCAAAACTGCGCAACGCCATTAACTTGTATGTGGGTACCAGGGTAACGAAGCCGTGCTAATTTTAAGTTTGTTTAGAGCAAACGATACAGTCGAAAATTTCGAACAAGCTGATAAGCAGCTTCGGGATATTTTTAAAAGATATCTGCATGCGTTTAGATGTTGCGGAAAATGAAATGTCTGTTTTAGAACTTGCTTTGCATGCTAAGTAGCTGAATTTGTGTATTCAGACAGAAATTAAATGTGAAAATTTGTTGCGAATAAAGTATTACTTTTACTTATTTTCATTCGGTCATGTGTCAAAATTTAGGTCAGTGAATTTTATAGAATTCTAAAATGTAGTATTCAATTTCATGCAGCATACATTTTTTATTGAAAATGTCGTTAAAACGTAACTTTAAACATCTATTTTGGGATGCAAAATACGACTTTTATTGTAAAAATGTCGTAAAACTGATAGTTTTGATGTATACGTCGGAATGAATATTTCAGAATTTACGTCGAGTAGATGAATGTACATATGTATAGAAAAATCTTGAATTTTCTCCAGAAATATGTACAAAGTTGGTGTCTAGAAAGTTTAACAATAATTTTTGGTATTTGCATGCCTTTTTTAATACATAAAAGTTTTAGAAAAATCAATTTAACTTTTAAAATATTCCTGGCAACAAAAATTCAGCGACACTTCGACATTGCTTGTCACCGCACTTGTTACTTTGACATAAGTTAAATGTCACTCACTATCAATTACAAAAATTAAGTTTTTGACAGATGCCAAAGGAATACAGAAATAACGCATTTATAATGTTTTTCTCTTCCTACCTCCCGCAAATATATGTAAGGGAGGTATTGTAATTTTCGATAGTGAGTTGTCAATAGATAGCACGTTTTGGGGTCGGTGTAATACGATTTCACAGTTTTCACGATTTAATATTTTAAATTCGGTTGTTCAAATTACTAGATGATTAGATTTTGGTAGTATCCATCAACTGGAAATAGTAGTTTATCTCAGTAAATAATTGAATGAACTTTATCTAAATTGAAGACCATCTACAGTTTTAAAAAATCTTAATTGTTACCCAGCAAACACTGCTGTAACATTGATGTACCTGGTAATATCTGAAACCTATGTAGTATATCATTTATATACGTACTAATAACGTAATAAACATATACCATGTCGGACATCTCTTAAGAGAGCGTAAAATTATATTGCTGGTATGTCACATTGGTCTTGGACATGTTACATACCTACAACATGTATATGTCATGTTACCGTACTTATAATATATTCACAGTTAATTAGAAAGTTTTATATATATATATATATATATATATATATATATATATATATATATTATATAATAATATAGCAAAGAAATTTTAAATATTTTATAGTGTACACTGAACATCTTTGAAATATATTTAATTTAATTTTGCTAAGTGGTTTTATATTTCCGTAACGTAATTTATGTAAAGGAAATGGTTAATTAATGATTAAATAAATATTTTCAAAGAGATCTTACTCAAAAATGTACAAAAACAACTATTCCATTCGTATAGTCAAAGTTGTTTATACTAATAGTTTTGTTATGTAACATTAACGTTACGATGTCTACATACATGGAATGTCATGTCTCATAGACCGTCCTGCGGACATAGGTCTATCCATGTTATGTATATATAACGTACTCGCGCCATAACTGTGTTGGTTGGGTATTTCCTAAGCCGCGATGAATTTTTTTAAATGTTATGACGTCAGTGTTGTTGTGTGTTGTGGATTTGTGTTATTTGGTTACGAATTTAAAACAAAACAAAAATATTCAGGTGTCAACCATTTAACACTTCGACAATCTAACAGGTCCATAATAAGAGAAGTACATAGAATTTGGAAAGAATAAATTTGTGAGAGAGAAGCTTAAGCAGAGAAACATAATATTTTGACATCAAAATTGCTATTTTTAAAACTCAAATATCTTCATAATTATTTTTTTTAAAACTTCATTATATTTAGTACAATTTTTTTTGGGTCTAGTTATAACATATCAGACTTATTTGTCAATTTGTGAATCTAGTGAAGGACCCCAATTAGAGTTTATTTTATTATATTCTAAATGATGTAATATAATGTTAGCTATAAAATTTATTTGGAACTTTTCTCTATGTATACCATTCAAGTTATGTGATGGTAGATCGAAACATGTATTAACGGATTGGAACGCAAAAGGCAATCTTTTGCGTAATATTTATTAATCCTTTTAGTATTAAAATGTGATCAAAATGATAGAGCAGTAGGCATTTAATTCTTCCTTCCTCATGGGCAGAATACTCGTACAAGTATTTAGTTTAGATTCTAAACGCATCTTGTAAAGTTTAGGAGACGCGCAAAATGTAACGTTCGCTGTTTTGCATATTAAGTGGCCCAATTTAGTGAATTCGTTAAAAAACAAATTTGTGAAAAATATTCCGTATAGTTATTACGTTATATTGACGTCGCGTCGGTAATTTGGACGGTAGCGCCGGGGCTACGCGAGCCCCGTCGGTCCTTATCCAGAGCACATTCCTATGTTAAACGTGGTTCGGGTTCGCGCCATCGCGCCATAAGTTGCCCACGGTTTCACGACTTCCGCTCTACACTGCCTCTCGCGTCTTTTGGCAGAATTCGACTCTAATTCATTGCATTATTGTATTCCAAATGCTTTCTTCCTGTATTTATTTACATTATCACCAGCGCAACTCACACGTTCAAGACTAACTTCAATATTTTTTTTAGCGAATGAGCATTTAAGATCACAGATCAGAGATCACAATAGTGAAATGGTCTATTGGGATCTGACATGTAGCGATATACCATCTAGCGGATTATTTTCGGATTATTCCGTTAGAAATACATTACGTCAAATGGGAATAACGATTTTTGAGGTAAAAAATACCGAAATTGTAGTTAAACACCGCGAAAAATCGAAAAATGAAGTGTAGTGTGCAGTAAAAGGGTGTAAAAATAAGTCCCGTAGAAATCTGGACGTTACATTCCATTATTTTCCGAAGCTTGCCAAACGTTTTATTTATAAAGTAAACCAATTTGGAGTGCGAAAAAATCTTGGAAAAAACTAACAAAAGTAAACAACATGAATGCGTTTACAATAAATAATAAGCTATGGATATTTTGTACCAGACGGTTATGTACATCTAAGTAAGTAAAATTTTAGGTTATAATACGAATTTGCTCCGAAATCATTTCACTTTGTATTTAACTAAGTTCATAAATTAAATTAAATCTGTATTCAAAGTTAATGTTCCTTATATTTGTCATTTTTAGTTATTTGTTTATTTAGTTGATTTAGATCAAGAAACGTACAACTAACCTATAACAGTAGCAATGCAGTTTTTGCATTTTTTACCCTAAACCAGCCTTGCAGGAACAAACAACACTCATCACATGTTCATCTCCTGCAATTTTCTTATTAATTGGATGGGGATCACCTCGTAAATTCGACGTTGACATACAGAAAGCCTCTACACCCACAGCCACTGTCACTTTCATTTAATTTTTTCCCGCATTTAATCAATTGTCAAGTATGTAAAATGCGTTCAGCTTCTTTAAAATTTAGTTTGCAGGATCTGTTGTAGCGCATTCGCAAATATTATTAATCGTGAGACTCATTTTTTATATTTTATACGCGAACAATACTAATGTCACATTCGAATCTTCACCCTAATTGACACCATCTTGGATAGGCCAAGCCCCCATGTCCGATCCCAATACCTTCCAACTACTCGTATATCAAATGATTAAAACAATGCAGTCACAACAGTATTTTGCTTCTCACATGGTCAAGACCAACTTCTACAATATCTTTAGCAAATGGCCATTTAACATTACAGATCACAATAGTTCTTTCTACTCAATGGTTTAGTAGCATGTATGTCCTTTCGAAATTGTGAAACCTTACGGTTTATTTAGAGATGGGCGAATATCAGTTTTTTTCAAATTCGAATATTAACTGAATCTCGAAAACTCGAATGTCACGAATATTTTTATTAAATAAATTATAATTAATAAATTATAATACTTACTTCATATCAAACTTTTCTATCTTACAAGGTGTAAATTATAAAAAATCGGGCTCGCGGTTAGTAGTTGGATGGGTGACCGCTTTGCGAAAATCCATACCAACGAATACTGTATGCCGTTGTCACACCATCGAAAACGAGGTTCCAAGACGGCATATAACCTCAACAGTTGAGACCCCTTAATAATTATAAAAATAAAAAATATAAAGAAAAATGTACATAAAAAAGGAAAGTTTTATACCTGTCTACTGGCTACACCTGTTATGTTATTATATATTATTTTGTAAAATGGTTAAGTGTAAGACCAGCTTTTAGCTGAACTTCGCCATTTGGTAATAAAAAGAAATTTATTATTATTATTATATTGTGCAATATTCGAATTTTGTGTTTTCATGTTAATATTCAAAAACTCGAATACTTTCATTATTCCAGGTATTCGAGTATTCGCGGATGGTATTCGCCCATATCTAATTTATATCCCTAGGATAACCCACACACATAACATCTTAATTTTTAAAGTTTTATAGACTGATGCCTTGTGCCATGAGTGTTTCCAACCAGGTGCAAGCCCTTGTTACAACTACTAGCCGGAGCCCGATAGCTTTGTAGTTATAAAGTTAATTTTATCCCATTTTGGAGTAATAGCAGGAGTGAGTACCGATCCATATCAAATCATGAATATTTTTCTGACCTGACTCGGATTGGAACCCACGACGTCACTTTCTAGAGGCTATTTTTGTTTTACCCTATAGTCAATACAATATTTGGATCTTGCACGTTCAAGATGAACTTCTACAATTTCTTTAACGAATTACAATTTAACATAACAAATCACAATAGTTCTTTTTATTAAATAGCCTAGTTCTTTAAACTATTCATAGATCGAATGATTAAAACAATGCAGTCACTACAATATTTTATCTTCGAGAGAAACGAAAAGGTAATAGAAATTAAAAATGTATGTTAATTTATGTAAATAGAAACGATAACGAAGCAAATTAATGTGCCGGTCTGGCCCTGGAGAACCCGAATTTGATCCTGGCCCACCCATATCTCAGAAATTATTTCAATGCTGTGTTATCACTGCTGTAGATCATCCTTCAATAATATTTGTGGATTCCGTGACTAGGTTCTTATTACCCCAATTCATTATACATTACATTTATCATTTTGTCTTTATCCCTATGGTTTTCCTCCATAAACATCTTCGGGGAACGTGACACAATAGCTGGAAACTGCACTGTTGACGCCAAAATATTTTATTTAACAAAAATCTGCGAAAGCATAGTGCCACACCAAAAATTGGTATGTAGCGTTATGATATTTTTATTCTATTTACTTATTATATATTCAGTTTTATTTTTATTTTGAGATCTCTTCAATAGCTAGGTTATTAGACCTTAACAAATGTATTAACTATATGTGCTAAAACTAACACACACTAAATTATTTAGACACATATAGCTGTACTTTAGAATATAATAGATTAATGCCCGGTTGCACCAACGTTAGTTAAATTTTAAACATGGTTTAAATAAATAAAAGCGTATCTAATTTTAAACATCAATGTCAATTACTCCATATGGCATATAACTTCGATTTGCTTTTATTTATTTAAACCAAGTTTAAAATTTAACTAACGTTGGTGCAACCGGGCATAAAAGATTTATTAAAGACTCTAATTACTGTAAAACGCATAAAAGATATGAAACAATCTAGGTACTATAACACTATAAAAAGTATATTGATATTTGTAATATAATGCACTACTAATTAATAACTGTTATAAACTTTCTGAATTTTGTTGTGATAATTTGATATTTTCTTGTGATATATTAAATGAGCAATATTATTACTCTGCAGTAGGTAATTCATTATAAAATATTCGTATTAAACTACGGAATTATTAAGGACCTGGGTACCAGTACTTGCAATGGTTACGGGGTCCGAAAATGAATGAATAAATAAATGAATGAATAAATAAATGAATAACCTACAGGAAATAAGGAAAATTATATCTACAATCCGAGAGTTTTAAATGTACTGGTACAATTGTACAGCTTTTAGAAAGAGTATCGTGTTTCTAGTTTGTTGTTAGCTAATGCTATTTGAATGTCGGTAGGGGTGTTGTGTGCGTTTCTATTTGCGTTGTATTTTAAGCAAATTTCAAAAATGTATTTTGCAGGTTTCGAAATTCTCTGGATCTATTCTTAGCATTTAGTTGCAGTAGTTAAGTAGCTTGCTATGGTCTAATTATTACTTGTTCTGCTTTTGTCCCTTGCGTCTTCCATATTTTTTGTCTGATTTAATTATCCTTAATTTGTTGTTTGTGCTTGTATTCAGTTATTTTCAAGTACAATACAATAGGGAATATAGGCTTGTGCTGGAATCTGAGCGGGGTTTAACGTTGGAGCCTTTTGTGTGTCAAGCTAGAGGTAACTAAACAGAAGTTAATACGCAAAAATGTCGAGTGTTTTTACAATATTGTTCTCGGAAAGTTGTTCCAATTACGCGTTGCAACCTAATCCTGCATAGAATCTAATGATGACGAGCGCAGAGCGGCCGGTGCCAAACGACTCGTCGTGGAGTATATCCGGTGGCAGTAGGATACGGTGGTGGAGCCAGGAGACAGGGTGGGAGGTAAAGCAGGGTCCGGGTCTCGCAGGGTCTCGCTCTCACTGCTGGTCAATCCTCTTGCGATTCCTGGGGGACACGTAAGTAATCAGATATCGCTCCGGCTCCGGCTCCGGCACTGGTGAGCTCTGAGCTCGCCATCATCTTATCTTCTGGGAGTGGGATCCGGTAGCCAGTAGCCACGGGGCCTGGCGACGCGATACTACCACCAGGCCGGATATCGGCCGCCAAACATCGAACACCGGACAGACATAGTTGCCAGTTGCCAGCGACTCGGAACCCAGATCGCCAGATCCGAGAACCGACATCAACACCGGCTGGAGTTAGAGGTAACGGTAATCGCACCCGGTGCCCGACATTCCGACCGCAATATCGACTTTCAAATTTATAATTGTGTTAAGTTATTGCCCAGTGACATACCATTACTTTTCTCCCTAGACTAGCATTCAAATAAATTCAATAAAAATATCATAAAATTCCTTGACTAGGCAATTTTTTGAAAAAGATATTCTTAACTGGGATTTAGTCAATAAACTGGTTTAACTTTACTCTCGACCGGTTCGGCAGGTAGTATCGAAACCGGTCGAGAGAAAATATACCAGTTTATTTACTAAATCACAGTTAAGAATTTCTTTTGCAGTAAATAAGATAAGTAAATATATCAACACGCCTTTTACCCGTTTCTGGTTGTGGCACTCTGCTCATACAGTTCTCGATAGTATGACCTACAAGGATGGTAGTATTGGTGGGACCACAGGGGTAATTTAACGTGGTGAAATTTTTTTTAATCGAGGATCTTATAGTCTACAGTTCGATGCGTTACCACATAGCTTTTCACACTAAAACGCAAGCACATCCAAAGTTACATAGCGTACTGAAAATTTAATTACAGTAACCCTTACTGTACCTAATCTGAGTAAAATTTGTCCAAAGATATAGGGAATGGGGTTGACTTCTTAATATGATTTTATATCTTAAATATTAATAACACATAATATTATTTTATGGGAAATTGAGTTCATACAGATAATTTTATTTATGAAATGTGTAATTGCAAAGTATTGTAAATGTAACTATCTGAATACATCCCTGTTATTGTAACACGATTCTACCTATGAGACAATAAGCAATAATCCTTTATGTAATATTCTGCTACGTTCTACCTTCCTTCGTTCTTCCTGGTATCTTTGGACATACTATTCAGTACGATTAATACAATTAATTATTGTAATACGTATGCTTCCTTTATTCCATTAATTCGGTTTTGTTTCAAAATTAATTTTAGAAAAAACTAATAATTCAAGTTGGCAATACTGATAATAACAAAAAGAATGATCTAAAATTTAAGTTATTTTCACAGTTATTAGCACTGATAGATTAGTTTTAAACAATTGCTAAAACAGTTAAAACAAAATCACTATAAAAGCGATATAGGACAAATATCTTGTAAAACATGATCAGAAAGAGTCGCTTTGCAACACGAGCAGTGCCGGAACTATTTACATATGAATTTTATATTTTAATTAACTAGATGGAATTCGATTTATTATGAACATTCAATTTTGTCAATCATTTAAAATAAATAAATACAATTATTCATGCAATTTGTCTCTGGCACTCTATTTTGGCAGATCTCAGTAAAAAAAAAAATATTTTCCGCTTGCGGTTACCGGTTGTCAAATCGCGGACCCTAGTGGTGTTAGTGGAAAGGGAACTACAAAAGACTGTAGAAAAACAACTGACCTAACTCAATTTATCCATAAAAATTGTTTTGGTTAATGTATTTTTCAAAATTAATTTCGTATATGATATCAATAACAGTATTAAAATATGTATAAGTACAATCATTTACAGATAATAGGAGTTTTTTAAGTGGAACTTGTTATAATATAACTTTTTTTTATACTTAATTTTGGTCATTCCATTAAACCTATTTATATATTAATATAAAAATAATAAATGGTAAAAACATTTTATTATCACCACGAATACGTGATGCAAATCAATATTTCGTAATAAGCACAATTAATTTAGAAATATTATATACATTGAAACAATAATTGCTCTTGAATAAGTGATATTTGTACCTATATACAGAATTATTACATATTTTTTAAATTAAAAACGTATAAAATAATTGTTTTGTTCAATGAGTTATCAATTAAAATTTTATTCAAAATATCAAGTTTTAATGTATTTTACCCAATAATTGAATAACCAAATAAAGTATTTAAAGCTGATAGTATTTCAATATTTACCTATGTAGTTAGTACAGTGAATTTAAATTATAAAATGAAAGTTACCCCAGATCAAACTGAATGAATTATTAACCCGACAGAATAATCCCATAGTTAATTTATTTCAAATAGATTTGCGTTAATATTCACACATTTAAGTTCATTTACCAATTTCATTATAAATTTATTAGCCAAACATATTTTAATTACAAGGGCGAATGCTTCAAACATCTATTTACAATACAGCAAAGTTGAAACTAGGACATAGAATTATTTAGCGAGTTAGAAATTCCGTTTCGAACATATAAATAGTTAAAAATCTAGTTAGGTAAAGTGTATAGACTCGCTTCCAAGTAACAATTCTTAATTCTACGTCAAACTGTCTTATCTTAACTAAAATCTTTTACTTCATTCACTCTAGAGACCTTTTTATTCGCTCAATATTCTATAGACATACAGTCTATTATATGGAATAAAGAACTAGCAAAAGAAGTGATACGGTACATCAATCAAATATTAATGGGATGAATTTCTATTCAAATAAGTATAAACATTATACAATATTAGTTTGCATATAAATCTACGTAAAAGATACTCGGTTTAAAAGTTTCTAATGACAGTAGAAACAATTCCCATATGTTTACATTTATACTTTCGTAACTTACTACTTAAAAATATAAATTTTTGATTACTTTTAACCCTGAATCTATCAGTAGTACTTGAATAAATTATAGTGCGTCGACAGAAACTACGTTCAGAATTTCTTTAAAAATTATTTTCCTCTAAAATAAAACAATGTAAAAACATAAACCTTATATTTCTTTTATAAAATTTATGTACCTATCATCATACTTTTCATACTATTCTTCACAAAAAACCAAATACATACTATTGTAACATGAATTTGCAAATTTAAAAATATGTTTGAGAGTTTTTTATTCGTCTTTTTCTCTCAAATCTAGTCGTAAAATACAGTAATAATAAAAATTAGAAAGTACATAAAAATTTGTATCTTCTATAGGAAATTATAACCATAACATTTATGAACAAAATTATTGAGAATTACTGTATTACATTTCTTTTTAGAATGTGACAATAAACAAACATTAACATTATTCTTGAAGCTCAATCTACAATTGCAGAACTCGGAAGTTGCTGTTTTTGATAGCAATCAAACAATAATAGCTTTGAAAACAAACTGTTGTTTGTGCACTTTTAAATTTATATACATATTGGAAAAATAGCTCCGTGGTAGTGAATCGGACTCATGAGATACTTGGTTCGATTCCCACAGTCGCTATTTTCACCCATTTTTAGGGCCGTGACGTGATGGTTAGTAACTGTTGTTCAAGTGGAAAGTATATTAACTACTTAGACATACTCAAAATGGGTATGTAACTTGAAGGTATATTTATGTTTTTTATTTTATTTGTGATCATATTCAAAAATAGAAGAAATAAAAATTGTATGTAAGATTTTATTTAGTTTTTGAGCAGTAGCAAAAAATGTTAATCTCTGAAATTTTCGGAAAAAACTATAGTATAATTTACCGTACTATTTAGTAAACTGAGGAAATAAAATGCATTTTCTTAAAAACTCACAACAATTAAAAAACTACATATATACATAACATCTCGCTATATCCCACACAGTGGGGTAGCACGAACCCAGAAACACAGTCAACCAACAATCAATCTTCTCTAAATATTCCTATCCTGACACACCACTTTCTCCTCGTCCATATTCATAGTGCGATTCATACATGCATGCTCGTTTATTCTTCACACTCGGAATCATTCGTTTACGCAACAAGAAACTAAACACGATTAATTTACAAATCTATTAGAAGAAATTACAAAAAAATTGATACATTTTCAAAAAACGCATCTTATATCCTCAGTTGACCGAATAGTTCGATAAATTTACCCGTACTCTTTTTTTGTGTATCTGACTTAAGAAATTGCAAATTTATTAAAACCACAATTTAAATTTAAATAAAATCACACGATGTACAACAGCTAAAATTTGAATATATTGTAGTTTTCGATGTTTTTCAGACTGTTTACATTGCTTAAACTTATTTTCAATTATATATCTAATGGGAATGGATGTATAATTATATAACTTAGATTCCTTGGTTATCAAGGTTCACGCCAACCGACGATGTAAGGTACTTCAGGTTAGGTTACAACGTAACGTAACGTAATAACTTCATCACAAAATTTCTGCAGATAAAATTCTGAGCCATTGAATGAGATTCCATGTACTTGTTTCACATCTTTCGTATGTGTACCTACTTATGTGAGAAGCAAAATTATAAAAATTTAGTTGGGTGTATAAATTGTATTACATATTTTGTTTAGAGGCGTAATAGTTTGTGTTGAGAGAAGGGTCCTCGTTCATTTTCACCTTTGGAAGGCAATTTCTAAGTAACATTGTTGCTCTAATTGTTAAAAATGTACATAATAAATTACGTTCGACTTTCTGTATATTTTTTATTTTAAAAATTCACTGTGCTTTCTGGTGTTTCTTTTACTGTTTGCCTTCGAACTTTATAGCATATTGGGCCTTAAATTCAGCCTATAGCGCTACAGAATGGTGTTATAAAACGCATCGTAAAGTATGAAATAGTTGCCTACCAATGCCTAATAACTTTTCAATTAAAGTTGTTAATATCCTGAAGCCTCAGTGCAAATATTTGACGTACGCCCATCTCTAATATGACCTTTGGCAGCTACCTTGGCTTTTAGCGTCGGACGTTATGATGTTAGTTACCCTATTACCATTACGGAATCATATCGTTGGGCTGCTCAAAATTTCGCTAATGAATGCGGTGATTCGCTGGTTGTTGACTTTATAATCAATAAATATGTGTTATATTGATTCGAATATCTACACGTACAATGACACCTCATGGTGGAAGAGGGACGACGCTCGATGTAAGCTGCGTCCACAACCGCGCCGCGGTATTCGCAGTATTTTTCCAACGTATTAGCATTTTTCTCATAAGTCCATTCAGCAAGAATTGAACCGTGATTGTGAAAAAATTATTATTTTAAGCTGTAAGCTCTACTCATTCCTTTCATATATACAAATACGAAGTCATTGGATTCTATGAACTATTTTGATCAGTGAAATTTCTCATTTTGATACCAACATTAAAAGTTAGTTCAACTATTTAAAAATTCGTAACTTAAGCTAAAACAATCACATACCCAAACAAAAACAGACAATGATTTAATATTGAGTAAAACATAAATGTGAAAATCAAATTGTCAAATTAAAATAATTTATAATGATTGCAGTTTTATTTCAAAACTATAACTCTAATATCAGTTTAAATTTATAACTAAAGCATTTATACTTTTACTGAGATAACATCTAACTAACATCTTTGGAGGCTATGACTTGACGGCTGGTAACCGCACTTCGTACGAAAAATATATCACTTACCGAGATCTGCGTAAGCAGAGTGCCACACCCATAATGGGTAAAAGGCGCGATGATATATATTATTTTATTTAAATTTTGGCTTCAAATAAAGATCAAATTTGTGGCGTGATGATGATGATGATGATGATGATGATGATGATGATGATGATGATGATGATGATGATGATGATGATGATATATATATATATATATATATATATATATATATATATATATATATATATATATATATATATAATTAAGAATTTATAAAAGTGTCTATGACCTAATATTAATTATTTATGTAATTCTAGACACAAAACTCAAAAAAATGATGGATAAATTGGGAGAGAAAAAAATAAATGTCATCTGTAAATTTTATGAAGTTACAAATATATTTTCGTTAACAATGAAACAAAAATAATACATACATAACGTCACGCTATATCCCACTCAGTGGGGTATCACCACTGATTGGGTTTAATTGAGTGTTTGGGACATATTTAAAATATTAGATGATAGGTATGATATGAAGAGAGGTGGTGGTGAGCGCGGTGTAGAGAGAGCGGAGAATGTTAGATGATAGGTACGACCTGAAGAGAGGTGGTGGTGAGCGCGGTGTAGAGAAAGCGAAGAATATTAGATGATAGGTATGACCTGAAGAGAGGTGGTGGCAAGCGCAGTGTAGATATAGCGAAGAATATTAGATGATAGGTATGACCTGAAGAGAGGTGGTGGCGAGCGCGGTGTAGAGATAGCAAAGAATATTAGATGATAGATATGACCTGAAGAGAGGTGGTAGCAAGCGCGGTGTATTACAAAACCTTAATTTCATCCGTTCAATTGGGAACGTTCTCAGATGACAGAATATGGCCTATGCCCAATCTAGAGTTACATGGAAATGAGTGGGTAGCACGAACCCAGAAACACAATTAATCTCCTCCAAAAATTCCTATTCTAACACACCATTTTCGCCTCGTCCACATTCATAGTGCGATTCATACATGCTCGTCTATTCTTCACACTCGGAATCATTCGTTAACCCAACAAACCATCAATCATACCCAACCACTTATTTTATTATTATAAGAATAATTATAATATGTAAGCTTCTTGACTGGAATTTGTATTAAAATAAACACAATTTCTGGATTGCATCAAAATTTAAAAATTTATTCCAACCTTAACCGATTTTTATCCTACATGGGTTTTCACCAAGAGGTGAAAGTCAAAAATTAAAAATTGACTTTCACCTCCTGATGAAAACCCGGTTAAGGTTAGAATAAATTTTTAAATTATGACTGAAATCATGAAATTATTTTAATTTTAATAAAAATAATTGTTCTATCAAAATGATAGCATGCAAGCAATAAATGACCACAAACTCCTTCAATCAAAGCGGTAATATATATTAGAGGTAATATTGTTAGAGTAATCTTAAATCTATGTCGGGCAACTCCAATTACAAAGATTATATGTATGTTATATTGTTAAGCTGTTTTCAGAACTAGCCAATTATCAAATATGATTAGCAATTAGAATTAGCAGTTGTGCTTTGACTCAACGGGACTCAAAGCTATATAGCGTTCACATCAACAGTATTACGACGTTATTATAAATTTCCGAATGAGACACTTGCAAACTCCAAGCTTTCCACTTACAATTAATGGGATAGAAATGTCATGTACTCTCTTTTTTTGTAATTTATGTCAAACAGTACAACATTTAACCGTACTTTTATCAAAATAGAAAGCAGTGTATAACACGAATTATAAATTATAAAACAACGATTACATTATTTATCAGTCTATACTTATTGAAATGGTTTCTGATTACTTCAAAAATATTTCAATGCATATCGCTTCCACTAAGTGGAAATTCATATTTTAAATCGGTAATTTTAAGACTGTAAATTGATTCAATTATAGAATCGTTCTGAACGCTGCTTTAGTATAAGATAGCATAAGGATTAAATTACTTATTTAAATACGAGGTCCATTCAGAAAAAAACCAACGGAGATACTCAATGATATGCAATTGGCAGCACTGCGTTGCGCATAATCTCCTCTGTAACCATATGTTCTTGGATTGTTGATATGTCGTTTAGTTTCCGTGATACTGTTACTTGATTGCAACGTGTTTGAAAGTGTTAATAGCGATTTTTTCGAGCAACGATGCAACATAAAATTTTACCTGAAACAGGGAAACATTTTCACAGAAACTAAAACAGAAACCAGAATTGTGGCGAGACTCATGGTTCTTCACCCCGACAATGCGCCCCCACCATCCGCTTTGTCAATTCGTCAGTTTCTTGTCAATAATTAGATGACTTAGCCTGTTTCTGACTATTAATGAAAAGTCATTTCAAATGAAGCTATCCAGGATACCTATTCTAAATCTTTGCGACCGCAGGGCGACTGGTCGCCATTTGCATTAGTCGCTAAGTCAGACTAATAGTGAATTTCATGCGTCATGTTGGTATTGTTTGGATGACAGCACAAAATTTGTTGGTATCATTTCTGGCAGCAACTTTTTGAGTTTATTTTCATATTATTCTTAAAAAAAAAGATAATTCAAATTTAATTTTATAGTAATTTTAAAATGTGTCAATTTACAGTCATGCATATTTTATTGACACAATAAAATAAATATTATAATATAAATTCTATTCCCTCGAAGAATTTCCAACCAAAGATTCTATTTAATACTTTATACTTACTGTATATACTGGGTGTCCCATTTTACATTATATCCTTGAATATCTCGAAATGAAAGCATTTTACCGAAAAGTATGTCGAATCATAATCGTCATGGTTTTGAGGGGGACATCGGATTTTGACAAAATGGCCCCCCTAGCTCCCCAAGGGGGGCCGAGAGGGGGGTCAACTTAAAAATTTTAAATGGGATCAACTATTTTTTATTGCAGATTCTGAAAGAGGGTTAAAAAATATGTAGGGTTTATTTGGATACTTTTTTCAATTTCCAACAGGTCAAAGTTATCCATTTGACCCCAAATGTCAAAAAATCATTTTTTTCGTTAAAGATTACAGCGCCACCTGTTGGAAATTGAAAAAAAAATGGAACTTTGAAAGGACAAAGAGCAATAATTTGTAAAATTAATAATAAACTTTATTTTCTGAACAGTTCTCGTATATTCCATTGATATTTAGCTGCATAAATCGATGCAGAAATATAAGATGGTCGACGATCCGACATAGCACAACACCTTCACAATAAAATAATAAATATTTGAAGATACATAGGTGTATTTTTAGGGATCGGTGCAGTGGACACTACTACAATGCGCCGTTGTGAACGCGGCCTTAAGCTTATAGCTTAGGTCACACGGCGCGTTGAGTCCGTAATGCCCCCGTTTACACTAGGGAAATATTTCTTCGACCGGTTCATTGTCAGGGTGACAAAAAAATAATGAGAACAGAAAGAAATGAAAAGGAGTAGATTCGCTCAATTCACTCGGAATTTTGAATTGCTGAAATGAAATATGAACCGGGGCGGTCAAAAGCGTTTTTAATTAATTTAATCTAAACAATCTTAATTTAAATATTTTTAATATCTACATTATGATGAGATTTCCTACCACAGCGTGATGCAAGGCGGCAGAACAGCCCGGAACGGAAACTGGGCTAGAATATTCAAATATATCAACAAGACATTTGACACGGATAATTTAATTGCAGTATAAAGTAAGCCTTAAAGAGAAAACAATTTTATCGGTTTGTCAGCGGATAAATAGCAAGGTAACTTTTTGAAAGTGATAAAACGTTATTCACCTTTCTTCTAGCAACCAAATCAAAGTACTAACTACATTAATGTCATTTTCATTATATGTAAAAAATATGATATATAATAATTGTATTTTCAACAGATGAGGGTAGCATAAGCGGACTGAATTTTAATAATATTCATTTATTAAATACTTTACACGATCGATTTCGAACTAATGTTCATCATCAGGTGTAGCAGAAAAAATTACAATGATTTCATTTTACAATATTTCCAATAGTTTGCTAAATATTGTATATAATAATTTGTATAAATGTATAGTCATGATATAAAATAAAAAGATAGGTTTAATTATGATTAATGAAAATAGTTTTATTTATCTTAAATTTTTTGAGAATATGTGGTTGGGTAATGATTAGAAGGTTTGATAAATTTTATTTTCACCAAATGCACTTTTAAATAAACCTTTTCATAAATGTTAAATTATCTCGCCGAATTACATTCGAGCATTTTATTTTCTTCGGATAAATTTCAGTTTGACAACTCATCCTTGTCGAACTCGAAAACTGTTTAAAAAATAAAATCACTCCACCCACGGTATCGGGATTTTATTAAAACAGTTTTCTTGTCAAATTGATAGGTAACAAGGTTTCGTTATAAACAGAAATTTATCCGTCAAAATAAAAAGATCTTGTGTAATTACAGTTGAAAAAAGTACCTTAGAATTTACCGAAATATTCAGTAAACTAGGGATATAACATACAATTTCTAAAAATTTATTTCTTTTGATAAAACAATTAAGAGACTAAACATGATTATTTACTAAACAATTATAGAAGTATTCAGTGCCTTAGCCAGGAATTTTATTTTGAGGGGCGCCCATATTTCTTTTATAGTTGAGAAAAAAAAAAATCTGTTGTGGGCACCATAATACCTCCCACCATAGATTTCTTATCAAACAATGCAGAAAATCGGACCGCCACTATCAAGAAACGCTCATCCCTAAAAAAAATTAGATTTAAACAAAAATATCAAAATATAATTTTTCTTTAACTTATTTGTAATTCGTAAATGGTGACAGTAAGAGGAAAATGTATCAAACAATAATTGTAGATAATAATGTTTGAAACATTCTATTAACAAAATTTTCATTAAACCATAATTTACTGAGATATTTCAAAATAACTTGATAGGGCTTCAAATAAACTACCACTTCTGGTTATTGGATTATCACCAAAAACTAATTAGCTCTTCCAAAGGGGATACAATTAATATAAACAAAATATCAAAATTTTCAATTTAGTAGTTTTTGAAGAACTGCAGAGATCCACACAGCTGAATGACAGACAGTCAGACACACACACAGACATCATCACGATACAATTAAAATCGTATACTAGGGACCCTAAAACGTGCTGAGAACTCACTACCAAATTTTTAGCATGATTCCTATACGTCCCTTACAAGAGGTGGCGGGAGGTAAAAAAACTATTAACTATTTTCTATCAACTCTTGGCAATTATATTACATGTAATCACAATTATTAATAAAATTATTTAACTGAACAATACAATATATAAAATATTTCAGATGAACATGAAATAATGAAATAATAAACAGTCTATGTTTACGTAAGTCTTCACAATTTGAAATCCAATCGCCTTTCTTATTTGGATACGTTTTTATAATATAATAAAAAGCAATTTCGAGGGGGGGGGGGGGGGTGCTTCAAGTGCCCCCCCCCCCCTGGCTACGGCACTATTTCCAAGAAAGTTAAGTAAATTTTCATAAAATGCATCTTATATGCTCAGCAGTTCGGCTTGCCGAATAGTTCGATAAATTTTAAAGTACTCACTTCCGTGAATACATTTTCATTTTGTTCCGCTTCAATAATTTCCGGAGTATAGTTTTTCGTATCACCTTTTTTCACACGGTTACCAGATACCAAAATGAAATATCAGATGATAGTTTTTGAGCAATATAAAATTCGTTAAATAGGATTTAAGAGCTGGTCGTAACAAAATTAGTATGGTCTCGCGATACAATTTTGGCGCTAGGTCAATAATGATTATCGTCTCAATCTGTGTATAAATAATGTACAATTAAATCATTGTAATTGTAACATATTTCTTATAAATTTTATTAAGAAACTCAAAATTTACAATCTGATTTATAACCACTACCACGAAATTGTTTATCTCATTCTATTACTTTTTTCGTTTTTAGTATTATTGAGTAAGTTAAAAAGCAAGTGCTTTTTGTAAAAACAAATAAATGAACAAAGAGTATAAAATGTCCTCATATTTAATTTTGTTATATGCTTAGCTTACCGAATGGATCGGTAAATTCTAAGGTACTTTCTTTCGGTGTACCCATTCATTTCTAGATGTTGGTATTAACCTAAAAAACTAAATATTTTCAGTAATGGTTCTAAAGCTCTTTTCCAGGCAATACCTTTAACAAATTGCAAAATATACTTTACTTTATATAATGCCCATGGGAGACCGCTCTTTATTAAAATAATTTTATTCTAAATAAATCTTGAGAATAACGGTGCTCAACCTACTTTACATAAGTACTCAACTCCCTGCTGCTTCCAGTTAAAAAGTAAAATTGTTTTCCACGTATTTCCTTCATTTCCAAGTGTAGCACTGTTCAATAAAATGACATATTTTGACACATGATATTATGGAGTTATCAGTCATACGCACGACAGCAACAGAAATTGAAATGGAGTCATAGATGATATTTTCCGCAAATTTTCAGACTCAAATAGAATACGATTTCTGGGAGAATTTCATAATACTGCATCAAATATTCGCATTAATTTAAAAGATTCAACCCATATATCAGTAAATAAGTATGGTTTATTTATAAGAATTGCTGCACAAGAATATATTTTGTGGCAAAAAGTCAGAGATGGACCACAGTCGAAAAGACGCACTCCTATAATCTTGATCTATAAATTATCCCCATGTTTTCAATCCGATGATTATTAAGAATTTATGTGTAACCAACTTCGAGCCTTTGTTTTATAAATATTGCTATTCCAAAATAAAGAATAATATATAGTGTTTCACAAGAATCAAGATATACTCTTGATCAATACAAGACCAAGACAAGAAGTATTTTCCATTTCCAAAGACAAGACAAGAAAGTATCATCAAGAATCAAGATTTCTTGACAAGAAAATTTATTATCAAGATTTCTTGTCCAGAAATCTTGATAATAAATTTTTGCATTCCGCATTTGTAATTAAAATATATAAATTTGAATCTATGACTATGATTTTCAAAACAAATATTTTACGGAGCTATTTATCCCAATAACTAGTACATATTTTATTTAATTAAATTTTATTATATGTTATTTTGTATTCTTGCATTTGGGTACATCGTTTTGTATTATTTTTTAAGCTAATTTTGAAAACATCTGGTACTTTTTATTAGATTGAGAAGGAGAAATATTATTATTTTATTCGCCAACAGTACTAATGTCACATTCGATCTTCACCCTAATTGACGCCATCTTGGATAGGCCACGCCCCCATGTCAGATCCCAATAGGTACATATTTTATACATAAGCGATACTTAGAGGTTATGTTTTACATTCCGATCACTTATATCAACCAAATGCGCATGAACCGAAACTGAAATCATTTTCAAAACTGCATGTAAACTTAGTAAGTGTTGCGTATATAACAGGGAAGAATGAAAGTTAGTCAATTACTTGTTAATCAGTTTTTAAACTAGCGGTCAGCATAATTTATTGGCAACGATTTTAGGGAGCAAGTCATTCGTTTTTGCAAAATTCGCGAACAATAATGCGATAGGATAATTAATTTGATTTTAATGATGGAAATTAAAACGAAATGGTGGCAAATGACAAAAATTACGGTTTTTGGTGTAGCTAATAAACAACAGCGTAAAATGTTTAAGCGAGATTTAAAATAAATTAACACGATTTATCCCTTAATTGAGGTCTGGCAGTCAATATGACCGCGAGCAATTTCGATTCCCAATTTTACAACGCTAAATATTACATAGTGAATATCATTAACAATTTATCGAAATATTGTATTTAACAGTTTCCATTGTGACAGCCGCAGTATAATTGTTGAAATTATTTCCACGCCCAATTTAAATTTTCGTACTAATGTGTAAACAACGAAAACATATTTCATGCTTGAAGCTCCAATTCACAGTACATGATTTTAGGTTAGGCACGATTCGTTATTCATACAGTCTAGTTTACGGAGGAAACATTACACAAATTTTCATAAAGCAAAAACAAACGTGTATATGTATAAATAATATTTAGATTTTCCATGTATGTTCAGCCGCAAATCTGTTTTGAAAGTAAAACATATTTCCGAATCCAGTTAATGGACGAATTCAATATGTTTGTACTTCCCAAAATAAAAAATATGTTTTAACGCAACATATGACGCCATTTTATTATGATATTCGTCTTCCGTATTTATCTTACAATCAGGTTGAATTAACTAAATTAATCATCACAGTTTTTATCCATTTTGGGTGTGATACTCTACTTTCACAGACCTCGGTCACTGATTTTTTTTTGTTCAATTGTCAACCGTCAAGTCTCAGCCCCCAATATAGATAAAATGAAAAAGATTGAATAGATGAAAAAAAATGTCGGCTGCAGGTTTCGAACTGAGGATCTCATGATACACAGTCAGATGCGTTAATGTTATGTTGAAAATTATAATGATAACGAAAATCAAATACGGAAATTTAATGCAAATAAAAATTTACTTTTATTGGGCGTGATTAATGCAATATCAAAAAAGATCACTTTGGTTAAAGTACGAACTACTACCCTACCAATATGCCATTACTAATTTCGTTTTAAGTCGTGAAATTCCGTTTTATTAGTAACGGTCAGTAATGGATTATTATTGCTCTAGATTCATAATCAGAACGATCATTTTAAAACAAATAATAGATAAATTATTAATTATGAATTTAATATTGCAAGGAAAGTATTACTTAATAATTCAAAATTACTTCCTAATTTTAAGTTGGCAATTCAGAATGACAAATTTTTAACCATTTTCCTGTGAAATTTTACATGCTTTTACTTTGTAAAATATTTATTTGTGCATTTATATGTATTTATTTTAATACTTATAGTTAAACTCTCTAAAAGGTAAATGTTTATTATAATATTATTTAATAATCTTACGTTGTACAGTTTTATAGGGTTAAAATTGTATTTATATATGTAAATAGCTCCGTGGTAACGTGTCGGACTGTGGATCGTGAGATCCTCAGTTCGAATCCCACTGCCGACAGTTACAAATTTAAATTTACCCCTGTGGTTCCCCCTCCACTAACATCCTTGGGGGCTATGATTTGACGGCTGGTAACCGCACTTCATTCGAAAAAATATATTACCTACCGAGATCTGCGTAAGCAGAGTGCCACACCCGTAATGGGTAAAAGGCGTGATGATATATTTATTTTATTTATTTATATAATATTTATTATCCACATTGTGAATGAATGAATGTCAAATAAAAATAATATCGAAACAAAAGAATTTTGATGTGATTATTAACATAAAATTCGTTTATAGACGATTTAGGAGCTAGCAGTAAATAATCAATATATATAAACCATGGTTGAGAATATTACTAATAACCAAGCACCTAGTATTGGGGCTTCAAAATTATCAAGAAGTCACGAAAGATATATTTCAAATTAATTTTTATTTTCACGACTTGCCGAGAAACTCCACGTTTCTTTTCCTGAAATAGTGAGGAAAGTATAAAAATGTTACCGAAATATAAATGTTATTTACAAAAGGTTTTTGTTTAGCTTTAGAATCTGTAATATCGAATTAAACAGATAATTAGATATAATTCGTAGTTCCAATAAACAACCATAGTTAGGTTTGAGTAGTTCGGTAGTCATTATAAGCCGACGGTCCCTTGCAGTTGTCTGTTGACTGACAATCAGCAACATCACTAATGCATGTACAACATTCGGTCGATGAAACCGGCTCTACGATACAAGGGCATAATTAGTGTATTTTTGTCTAGACATATGTATGTGTATATCGGCGTTAAGGAACAATAATTGGATCGCCTACGCTTGTAACGTATTGAATAGTGAGTGATGTTTGATTAGTTAGTCAGCCAACGCGAGGTGGCCTAAACCAGTGGTTCCTAACCTTTTCGAAATCAGATTACACTTTTAATTTCAAGAAAATTTTAGGAAACCCTAAAATCGCTAGTTATTAAAACAAAATTTGTATCAAAATAACATTTATTAAAAATTATATCTGCCGATCTCGGTAGCGTAGTGGCTATGTCACCAGCCTAGCACACCGGAGGTCGTGGGTTCGAATCCCGCTGAAGAACATGGTCATGACCAAAATTCCGTTTACAATCGTCATAAATAAATTCACACAGGCTGTTGAATCAAAGATCGCGCCATAGCGTTTTCAATACTATTTTCGAAATGTTCAATTATTGACTTCCCTGACTATTTTACATCAAAAAAGTTAAATAGTTTGTTGCAGAATAAAATTTGCTACATTTGTTGATACTCTTATTTACAATTTCTCTCTGCCGGGATCCGAAAAAATTATGGAAATATTTATTGGTAATGGAGGGTTATGCAGAAGCAAATTTTCGTGCTGCTATCTATTGATGTTTTCATTGAACTACGATAAAATTCACGTGGGTGTCAATTGGCGAAATACAAACAAAACGCTGTCACGAGCACTGTCAAGATGACATTTCTTAAAATGATGCTATATATGAAAAAAAATCTGATATCCAGCACATAACCTTCCGTCCAATACTAAACAATACAAAATAGTACTTGATGATACAGAAACATATCTTCTTATTTATTTATTTTCTATTTGTATTTCAGGAATTTAATTTTATTTCATATTTTTATTTTTTGACATATATTTCAATACGAAAACAGCTTTACAATCAAAATGACGTGTCACATTTCGTAAAAAATTTAAAATTTTTAAGTGTTTCCATGGTGTACAAGGAGTGCAAGACTTATGAAATCTACTTTCTTTATATTTTATTATCTTTAAATCCTATTAAGATTCATAAAATTAATGTAATCAGAACAGATATAAAATTAAATATTCTACAACTTTCAAAATAACATAAATTGTTGAAAAAGGAAATTTAACCGTGTTTTTCACGAAAAACTGTTAAGGGCTTCAAGTAAACTGCTACTTTTGGTTGGCCAATTTTACCCAAAATTGAATCAGCTCTTCATTTGAATATAAGAAGCAAAAATTCACAAAATAGTATTACATACATATATATATATATATATATATATATATATATATATATATATATATATATATATATATATATATACACATATGTATCGTATTGTAGGGATCCCAAAACGTGCTTATTCATTGAAAACTCACTACCCAATTTTTTGACCAAAAACAATACCTCCCTTACCTAGATGAAGGCGGGAGGTAAAAAAGTGTGTGTATGGTTTATGCAATAGTGACTATAAAGAATATATGACCAGTATTAAATTTATTAAGTTTCCTAAATCACAAACTTCAAAAATAAAAACATAACCTTGTTATAACAAAAACACTATCTCAAACGTCAAAACTTGGATGATTGTATTATGATCTTCTATCTCAACTTTTACCTCATCTGTGACGTCAAAATCATATCCCTCCATTTCCTTAAAATCATCAGTGCTTAATCTAGCTACTACATCGGCCCGCGGAACACTTATAACAAGTTCGGATAAAAAGCACTGATCTAGACAATCAGTTTGTTATTGTGAAATACAGTCGACTTCAGCTGAAAGCTTCATGTACGATGTATAACGCAGTATGCTATAACTGCGAAACATGATTTTTAAGTTCTACCCACGCCTCTCTCTCAGTTCGCAGACTGGCAAAATTCGATAACAGAGCCTAGTTTGACAAATGATGTGCTATTACCAGCCAAACACACCGTGACACTCAGGGTTAGAAGGTGAAAATATGTGCGTAAATTATTTTTTCGGACTCTAACGTAGCTCTTATTGATTTACATTTTTCATATTCGTCTTTACAACATTATTTCGACGAAAGAGAAAAACTTACTATTGGCAATAAATATTTAACGCTGAGTACATCTCATTTGTTACTTGTTCAAACTAACCTATACACAGGTTAATTAATAATTATAGTTCCATTTTGACCCCGAAAAACCTTGAATTAAACATTACAATTGATTAATGAAACTGTATATTACGTTATTAGTACATATATAAATGATATACTATTTAACCACTTGTAAATTAAACTTTTTGTTTTGTTCATTTTAATAGTTATATAATTTAGAAAATGTCTGCTGATTTAACGAACTTCGTATCTCATACTTCTCGAGATAGCAATAGTGTAGCACTCAAAGAGAACACCTTTATATATTATATTATTTCATAATTTTCAGTGGTCTAAAGCTCTAATTAAGATGTAACTATGAATTAAATTTCATGCCAATGTGGTCTGTGATCTTAGTCGAATTTAAATAAATAAATTGCAAACAAGCCCAGCAAGCACAGCAGCAATATTAATGTACCTGGTATGTAATATCTGAAACTTAAATAGTATATCATTTATATACGTGTTAATAACGTAATATACAGATATCCTGTCGGACATTTCTTGAGAGAGCGTAAAATTATATTGTTGGTATGTCACATTGGTCTTGGACATGGTACATACCTACAACATGCATGTGTTATGTTACCGTACTTATAACATATTCACAGTTGTTTAGAAAGTTTTTTTTATATTTTCTATAAAATTATAGCAAAGAAATTTTAAATATTTTATAGTGTACACTGAACAACTTTGAAATATATTTAATTTAATTTTGCTTAGTGGTTATATATTTCCGTATCGTAATTTATGTGAAGAAAATTGTTAATTTATAAATAAATAAACTTTTTTAAAGAGATTTTACTCAAAAATGTACAAAAACAACTATTCCAATCGTATATTCAAAGTTGTTTAACCAATTAACGTTACGATGTCTACATACATGGGATGTCATGTCTCATAGACCATGTTGCTGACATAGGTCTATCCATGTTATGTATATATATATATATATATATATATATATATATATATATATATATATATATATATATATATATATATATATAACGTACACGCGACTTAACTCTGTTTGCTGGGATATGTCATTAAAGTTTTGTGCAGAGATATAGAAACACTCTGTATATAAAAATCAAAATTTGGTTACAGACCCTATTGATCAGATATTTTAGGTAGGTCGTAGCCATTTTGTTTCAAAAATGGTTTCTTAAGATTTCAATATTCAATAAGGTAAATAGCTCCGTGGTAACGCATCGGACTGGGGATCGCGAGATCCTCATTTCGAATCCCACAGCCGAAAGTTGCCAATATAAATTTACCCCTGTGGTTCCCCCCTCTACTTACAACTTTGGGGGCTATGACTTGACGGCTGGTAACCGCATTTCGTACGCAAAAATATATATCACCTACCGAGATCTGCGTAAGCAGAGTGTCACACGCATAATGGGTAAAAGGTAAAAGGGCGTGATGATATATTTATTAGAGAAGACATTGTGCCAATCGCAAATAGTCTATTTTTAAGTTCTACTTTGAATATTCTAATTTTACCTGAGTACAGATAAATTTTACGCTTAAATTTATTGCTGCAACAATGTATAAACATTTTATGGTCCAGATAACAAAAATTTGTAGTAAGTGGCTAGTTATCTCCAACATTTTAGAACCTCTGGTTATTTCTTTGCAATAAAAACGTTAATTGTGAACAAACAAGTATATCGAACATCGTATATCTAGCACCGCACCACGACTCAGTGTCCTGGGTGATTTGAAGCGTATAACGTATCGTATAATACAGATACTACGAGTACAGCTCTACTTCTACAACGTACAGCATCTGTACTTTTATGTAGTTATCAGATGCACTGTAAACTTCATAAAACTTCAAGTGCAATATCATAACTCGCATCTTTACTCCAATACGCTGCCATTGCCCCACACTCCGAAGAAGACATTCAAAAACTTGCTTTGACACACTTTCATTTTTAATTACAATTTTCAGACAAAAAGGAAGATTCTAAGAACTATGTTGTTTATTGTTTTGTCAAAGAAATTGTGTCATTCTTGTCGTCACGCTCCAATTCTTCCGAACTTATATCAAATGTTAGTCTATACTTATGTATATATTATTTACATGCGGGTAGAAAAAATTGTGTTCCTATACAGGGTGAGTCCTTCACGAAGTTCGTCAATGGAATCGCGATATTTACACGGAAAAAATAGTACAGTATAATTTACCAAACTCTTCTATAAATAATATAAGATGCATTTTCTGAAAATTTGCCAAACTATTTGGTAAATATTACTAATTGTTTAAATTATAGTATTAAATTTTTAAAGGATATGAAATTTTCAGAAAATATATCTTAAATTTTCAGTTTACCAGATAGTTCGGTACATTTTTCGGTTCTTTTCTTCTAGTATTTATTTTGCTAAATTTTACAAATGAAAACCGAGTGTGGTCTGTCAAAATCACACCAAATTACAATGCATCAAATGCGAAAAACGACTTTATAAATCGGTTTGTTTTGATGAATACCATACAAATTATATATTCTTTAGTTTTCTATAAAATTTTGATGCATATTCCATTTAAAAATCTAGTAAAACTTCAATTGTTATACAGAATAATATATTGTATAACAAGTGCAGAAAGTTATCTATTTCACACGAGTTCTGAGAGTTTTAGCACGAGACTAAGTCGAGTGCTGAAATAACATAAGCGGGAATTAGGTAATTCTGCACGAGTTGCACACTGTACTTTTTCTGCGATCACACTTTTGTCAAGATTTAATAATAATAATTCTAACTCTTCAGAAACAAGAAATGACATCTCAAACTATTTGACGTTTATAATTACAGCATGAAGGCGGTGCAAGCGCAGATGTGCGCAGTGTTACCAACTATAAATCTATAGATTGTAATATAAAAACTAAAGGCATTTTTTATTAAACAATAGATTTTGTATTTTCTTTGTAATCTCAATATTGAAAACGAATATTTATATAAACTCTAATTAATTATTAATTATTTTATGATATACAAATGTAATTATACTTGACATATTAATATAATATAGTATTATATTATTAGTAAGTTGGTCACACTTTCGTGTTGCCCACACTATTCCACACGACTGTGCGAAATATACAATTTTTAAGGTTTGTTTAGTGTGGGGGAAAGTGCAATTTTCAGTAGTGATCGTAGAAAATATCTGAAAATATTATTTTACAATTTCATAACTATTCTTTCAGTTTTAGGTCTGTATGATTTTGGGAACCACACTTGTTTTTAGAGTAAATGCTACAATTTGAGTTTTAATCAAATAAATAATTATACATAAGCCTAAACAATAAACTTTTGCAATAAATACAATTTACGTTATTTTTTAAAGTGCACGGCCCTTAAAAGGTTAAAACAAACCATTAAGATAAACGACATAAATAAATAAATAAAGATAGTTTGTGTAGTAAATCTGAGTTGTAAAGTATTTCTTCTCCAGTGTTTTGAACAGTAAATAACTGAATTAGAGTAAATTTTATTATATAATAATATAGTAATAAAAAATATATAAAATAATATTAACTCCAAATTTTATTTGAAACTTTTTTAGGCGGCATCGGCAGTTTGTGTTGGGTACATCATTTCATTTCTTATTCATGAATAAATAAAGGATGCTTAAAATAGCGAAATACCTGCTTTACCGACAAAAATTAACCAGGATCTCCTAATTACAACCACTAATTCAATAACCACAGGTAACAAAAGAAAACTACAACAATGATCGTGGTTAAGTTACAGAATATACAATATACTAATAATGTCCTATCCATTATCTAACTAAACACTATTGTTAAAGTGCATCGGTTTGAAAAAATCTAATTCAACAGACAACATCGATTAGGATACAGCCTGTATATGTGGCAGCCAAATTAAACATTTAAATTGTTCTTTTATAACACAAAATAGCTTAGGGAATGTTATGGAACTACAAGAATTTAACAGCACAGGATTTTCAACCAGAAATTGAATGAAGACACTAAATATGTCATTTAAAGTGCAATTAATTTATTATATCACACGGAAAAAACTAACGTTGTTAATATTTCAACAACAGTTGTGGTAATCTTACTATATTTATTTCTACTATATTTTATGAAGGTAATTTGAAGTACTTTGGAGACATTTACAAAAATTACATTCAACTTTATTGTGGATCTTTATTGTTATTAAAATTACAAGATGTATGTTAATATCAAAGAAAAGTATTGTAACAAATCATACAAAAATTTTTGTAAAATTAAATATAATATCTCTTATAAACCATACAATTTTGTGGCAGATTTTATTAGTATTTATTGTATTTGCATTTGGCATTACCACAAAACTAGTAAGTTTTATTACATTTCGTTGTATTTTGCTACACGCATGCGTATAGAATGGACTATTATGCGTCTGTCTGCCGTGTCCTGCCTTACGCCATTCGGCCATTCTTCATTAGTTGGCTTAGCTTGGAACAGTAATTAGTTGGTGTGTCTCGAATATTTCTTATAAATATCTATATTATGAATAATGGCAGCTGAAAGTATGAGAGAAGTAATAAAATCGTGGAATTTTTAAAGTTTCATTGAAACATTTGAAAATAGTGAATTAGTTTCTATCACCTCAATGACGTTTTGTTGTGAAATATACACAACATTTAACATTATATATTGATACTGAATACTACTAAACAAAGTTTTGTGGTAATTTTTATTATAAATTACTAGTAGTCGACATTTATAACTTTTGCAGATTTCTAAATGATATGTTATAAATTTTTTTAGTTAATATTTGTAAAAAGTATCAAAATTGTCACTATTTTTAAAACAATATACATATAGTATTGACAGCTATTTATTGTAGAAATTGTTGCCATTTATTGTGTGATCATTTACAACAATATTTATATTCAAAATTACCACAATATTATTGTAAATATTCTTACCACAAAATGTGCCTACAAATATTCCATTATAAAACCACAATAAAACTGTAAATTTAATAATATATAGTTATATTCACAATAATTACCACAATTTGGTGAGACAAATTTTGCAATTGTGATAACTGTTACAATTTATTTTTTCCGTGATGTAATATCTACCAAATAATTTACCCCTGAAGTATCGAAACAGCCTGCGATATTGTAAAACAAAACAGAAACAGTACAAATCCAAGAACATTAAGATTTAGCAGCGGTGTGTACTAATAAAGAAATCAAGCGTAGCATATATTGTCATTCCGATCGTAATCTTATTAACAAGGTACACTAATGTAGGTCAGATTATAGATTCCCACATTCGATCAAGATCTCTATTGTAACAGTGGTCCCAGGTCAGAATGTGATGACGTTAGTTCGTAATTATCACCATGGCAACGCTTTCCAAATAAAACAACTCTGTGTCTGTGGTGTAGTCCCTGTCACATTGTATATTGACATATTTTCCTGTTTATATTTAAAACAGCGAATATTTTTACATGAAATAAAAATCGTCCTATAGTAAAAAATAGCAAATCAGCAAAAAATAATTGAACTGTCATTAATGTTAATAAACGCGCAACAATTTTTGTTGATTGTCGTTTTTATTTGGAACTTCGAATTGAACAAACTACGTTTGTGATTTTCAAAACACAGTTATTAAATTAAAACCAATTATTTCATATTAAATAAAACAAAATTCATACTTTAATTAATTAGAATCTGTTTGTAACGTGCTTCAAAATTCACAGTGGGTGACAGATTTACATTTGACGATCGAAAACTCCATCAACCACAACAATCATGTTTACTTCATTTTAATCAATTTAGGTAATAATTTCCATAGAGGGATGATTAAAAATGTAGATCTGATATCGCGTACTGACAAATAATGCGGAACAAATAACTATTAACTCATGAGATATAGTAAATATTTTTAAAACAATTTCGATCAACTAATAAATTAAATTTTGAACTCATTATAGGTACCAATCTTACTAATATATATATATATATATATATATATATATATATATATATATATATATATATATAAATAATTAGTATTTTTAACGGTTTTAGAGATAACTAGTTTCGTGGTAATGTATCGGACTGTGGATCATAAGATCCTCAGTTCGAATCCCGCAACCCACAGATGCCATTCTTAACTTAACCCCTCTGGTTCGCCCTAAACTAGCCGTGACTTGACGGCTGGTAACCGTACTTTTCCGAAATCGGAAAGCCACATTTCATTTTTCCACTGGCCACTTTTTCCTCTGATCATTTTTACCTCTAACCACTTTTTCCACTTACCATTTTCTCCACTGATCATTTTTTCTACTAATTTTTTCCTTGTCAATTTTTTTTTTTTTTAGATTACAATTTTATTTTATAATAAATCACAATACATTTAAAATTGAATATCGTAGTCTATTACACGAAGATACTCTCAGCAATTTGACCCTCCTCTTTTATAAATATTTTTCAATAAAAATGAGTTCCTACTGTGTTTCGAGATTGTCGAGCGTGAATTGTGTAGGCTTAGGGGTTGTTTGTTAAAGGTGTGAGCGAAGTGAGCTTACCTATTGATAATTTGCTTTTAACAGTTACATATTTAAATTTTTAAATAGTTTGAACGAACTATAGGAAACAGTTGCGAGTGGGAAAAAATACCTTTGGGAAATAATGGAAGGGAAAAGTATTGTATAATCAAAATTTAGACATCATAGTTTTAGTACCGCTAAAGAAAATATTTCCATTTCCATTTTTATGTGGAATTTATCTATAGGTAAGCTAGCTTCACTCGGACTTTTCACAAACAAACCCTAAGCCTATACAATTCAAGCTCGACAAACTCGAATCACAGTACTCGTTTTTAACGGAACTTATCTGAAGATAAACTCGCTTACACGTTTCATATTGAACGAATAAAATGTCCCATAAAACTTTGTTTTTAAGGTCGTCTGTGTCCTACCGTCACTTTATTATATTTTTTCCTTAAAATGGAAGTAAAATAAGATACAAATCAAAAGGAATCATCCAAATCGAAGGAGAATTAGTACATCGGAAAGATGATTAAATTATAATCAATAATATTTAGAATAAAAAATATTATTCCCAATTTTGTCGTATATGTTTTCGGTTTTAAGAAAATCTAATTCATATGTTTGTTAACATATTTGAATAATCAGGCAAGTGTCAAGTATGCTTGTTAAATAAGTCTACCCCACAGCAGATTTAAAAAAATTTAGAGACATTACTCTGATTCGAAATAAATTCTTTTATCGGTAAAATAAATGAACTAACCTAAGTTTGGTCGAGTTCGGGCGCTAACTTGAAAATAAAAACTTAACTTCATTTTGGGTTAAATCGGATGTAGTAATTGGTGGCAATTATCTTGTTACTTCCTTTTATCTTATAATCTCGAACAATAAAAAAAGTTAACGTTTCTTTTACTATTTATAGAATCCCACCTCGTATTCGATACGAAACTAAATTATTTGAAAATGAAACTACAATGGCGATCTCTGTTAATTACCGCTAAAACAAAAGTGCAAAGAAAAACAGAAATTAAAAAACTACTTACATTATTCGATTGCAGTTTTTTCGAAGCGTCCCTCGGGAAGAAATATCTGAAACAACAAAATTAAAATTATAAAATGAATTGACAATATGTAAACTGTGAGAGTCGATTTAAATTGCGTATCTTCATGCTAGAAATTAAATTTGAAGCATGAAATTGGTTGAATACTGATTTGATCATGTAATCTGCATAATAAAATAATTGGTCTAATTCGTTGCAATACGTTCGTTTTCACTATTTCACATATTGTAATTGCTAAATTCATCCATGTAAATGGTGCTAGTGTGCTGAGATTTTAAAGAGAATATTTGTGAATTTTATAGTATTTTATGTTTTGTTACAAACGTTTTAAAATAATAATCAATTTTTATTCAATCATAAACGACGTTTCCATTTTTTACATCTCCCATAAATAAAATATGAAATATTTTGGTTTGGAATAAAGTAAAGAAATTTTAATATTTAAATTCGAAAATATTCAAACGAATATTTTACATTATATAATTTCGCAGATACAAATAGTTTAATAATATATGGTCAGTATTATATTTAGAATTAATAAATTTTGAATCACAGTTCATCGGTTTTTTATTTTATACACCTACGGAATATTGTAAATAAAGTTTCAATCCAATAATAATTATTATAATTAAATATTGTATTTCGTTAGTTCAGTATTATTATAAAACATAATTAATATCATTTAAAAAAACGGGAAAATTAATATACATACTTTTTATTAAAAAAATTAAATATTGATCAATAAATATTAAAACTAGTTTACTGACCATTATTAAGAATTAATATGCAGACTAACTCGTAATAAACATAAGCCTTAGAACAAATAAAATCCAGCAGCAAACAAATATGCCATTTACTCCTTTCTGGTGTGGCACTTACCTTTCGCTGATCTCCATAAGTGAGATATTTTTACTCGTGAATTGCGCTTACCAGCCGTAAGGCACTACTACTAAAACGAGGTACTTTTGCTGTTTTACTGAAATCAGTTTATTTAACAAAAAAAAATTTTAAATTATAAAATACTTCGGATTAAGTTCGGTAAAAATATTTTATTTAAATACAACGTTTCGAATTATTCTACATAATTCTTCATTGTATTCATTTGTTTTCCTTGTCAAGAATTATGCAGAATAATTTTAAAGGTTGAATTTAAATAAAATATTATTACAGAACTTTATCCAAAAGTCATTTATAACTTTGCTATCTTTGTATCTTAGCAAATTTACTTCATTTTTAATGTCCCTTGTTCATTAGTTACTTATTTGTTATTAAATTATAGAAGAAAAAATTATAAGTACACTTAAAAACAGAAATGTTAGTTTTGATTTGTGTTGTAATTATTAGCTGTCTAAGGGCCGTTTTCACCAACCACGGTTAAGTATTTTATTCTGTAGGTTTAATTTAACCGGAGGATATATCCGACATCTCCATTTCACCAACCTCGGTTAGCGCTAACCGACGTTTAAATCGACAGTTAAAATAACCTAGCTTATTTGGATGGGATAATTATTTATTCTACTGTTATGTCGCGCTTATATATCAAAATTTATTACATTATTTTGTAAAATTACTTTGTTTGGTAAGTAATTCTTACATTTTTATAAAATATTGAATTTATATTAATTTAAATATAATTATGCTGACATAAATCCAAGAGTACAGGTTATACACACAAAAGTTGTAAACATAGGTTATAAATGTGAAATATTTACAAACATGCTCTCCTATTATACGAAAATGTATTGAGCAGTAATGAATAAAATTTCTCATCTGATGAGTTTATCTGCCAGTGATGAAGAAATTGTTATATACTCGAGACCGCGAATCATCAGAGATAAAAACAATGTGATTGCAATAATTGATGATTGATTTTAAGGTGCCCTTTGGATTTTCTAAAAGAAATATTGGAATTATTAGGACCTCGAATTTCCAAACAAATCCAAAAGCATATTATCTCTTATTCTCCACTACATGCATATATTTCTCGATAGTATTGAATAATTCTTCCTTCTCTTAATTTCTTCCTCTGTTTCTTCTTGTTTTTACGACATTAATTTTGATTTAATTTAAAAAGAAAACACCTTGTTTTAAAATTCGAAATGCAAAATGTGACTGTTTTTCAACTGTCAGTTGTTCCTCAAAGCCAAAATATCGATAAAACAGGGCACTAAACAGTCATAATGGCTTGGTAGCCATCTGGTGACGAATAGATAAATTAAAAAACATGGCTAATCGCCGGTTAACAAACCGAGACGCAAAAGACGATGGTGAAATGTCAAACTAATATAACCTGTAGAATAAATATAACTCACTGTTAGTTAACTGTTGATTTAACAGAAGTTGGTGAAAACTGCCCTAAGATAACTAAACTGTCACAGATTCACAGGTAATTCATAGATATATTCACATTTCTCTTTGAGTACACTCTGTCAAATCAAAACTTACATGATAACGTTGGTTTTTTAAATGCTTTACAATTTTTTGCTTCTATAACTTTTAAATAATCAATATTTTAAATAAACAATAATTGGGTAAAAGTTCTGTATAATATTTATTAAAATAACGAAGTTTCAACAGCAAAGTGCTGCCTTCTTCAGGTAAAAAATGAAACAATGAATAATAAATGAAGAGTACGAATTGATATGGATCAAAGTTATACAAAATAACAATAACTTTGATCTATGTTACCCTTATTTTGTCAACTCGTAGTCACGACTACATATTTATTATTTCATGGCTACGGCTTGGAAGGTAACGTTAAAGCCAGATCACTCGATAACGGTCAGTAATTGGATGGGTGACCACTTTAAGAAACCCCATAACAGCGAACAAGCGTGCCGTTGTCACACCACCGAAAACGAGGTTCCGAAGCGGCATATAACCTCAGCTGTTGAGACCGCTTAATTATAATAATAATTTATTGTTTCATTTTTTACTTGAAGAAGACAGCACTTTGTTGTCGAATGCTAGTTATTGTAATAAATATTATACAGCACTTTTACCCAATTATTGTTTATTTATCATATTATGAGTTCCGAAAGCTTTTTTCAATATTTAATCAATATTTTATTTTTTAAACCTCGTGCGGGAGATACAAGTATATACATATACATTGTATAAATGTAAGTAATACATTATTTTTATGTAATTCAAATACAATTTACTATTAATATTGTTTTTATATTTGCTTGGCACTCAGAAAAAATGTAAACTTTTTAAAATTCTTTGCGTACCCCTTGCAAAACCCATTGCGTACCCTTAGGGGTACACGTTCGACAATTTGAGAAACTATCCTAATCAATCAATTAATATGTAAGCTATTTCCAAATTTAGTATCTTTGATATAATATAATAATAATAAATTTTATTGTTCAAAAAGACAGTACAGATGACTGTATAGAACATGTCATGATACATTTTTCTTGTAAGAAATGTGCACAAATATTTAAAAGAGAGTAGAAATATTTGAAATGCGAAGAACGTCGTGGTAGATAAGATTCGCAATTACAAGTTAATTATAATATTATGTGAGAATGAAGCAAGGGCGGTGGTGTTTCCAGATCGAGCCGTTTTTATTTCCTAAATGGGGTGTGAATTCGGAAAAGCAGTTTACGGGTGATTTCATCCCTTTAATACAGCATCATAAACATTTTATTGAATGACAAAAGCGAGTTAACGATTTTTAAATTAATACGGTTATGTATAACGTAATCGTTTTCGGCTGATGGCGTTATTTCAAATTGCAGTTTAAGTTGTAGACACAATAAACCCTCGTCCGCTCAAATGAGTATATTGATCAATTCAGTTCAGACCGCCCTTTGTTTTCAGATTAAATAAAAATTGGAATATTTCGTATAGCATCCCAATGGTTGTGTGGCGAAAATAATTTATCGGTTTTTGTATGAATTCCGGTTAAATATGTTTGTTTTTTGTATTCTCTTTCGCTCTTTAAACATGTAGAAAAATTGAAAAGGTTCGATACTTGTATGGAATCAATGACAATTTAACCATTTTAGTTATTTATACATCAATCACTTTTTGTTTGTTTTACAAAAAACTCTTTGTGTAATTTGAACTTGAATGTTTGAGTATCCTGCGTTGATTTGAAGTAGCAATGGGAAGTTCCTACGCTCTACATTTCCTGATATTTATTTTGGTCATTTTTACAGTCGTTCAAATTGATACTTTATTTATATATTCATTGTTTGCTTTTCAATACAACTATGTAACAATGATTCTTTATTGGTAAATTACTTTCAGCCAAAACAAACAAATGCAATAAAAAAAAAAAATAAATATAAATTGTTTCCCAACCAAACATTCCGTAAATAAGATTTGCAAACATTATAGTTTTATTATAAATTTATAAATAAGGAGCAACAAATAAATTTGAAAGAATTTTATTTTTCAAGAGAAATGTGGAAGGAAAACATCAAATAAAAATCCTGTTTTCTAGATTACGTTAAATATCATTTATTTTACTCTTGAATTTTACACAAATTTGATCTTTATTTGAAGCCAAAATTTAAATAAAAAAATATATATCATCGCGTCTTTTACCCATTATGGGTGTGGCACTCTGCTTATGCAGATCTCGGCAGGTGATATATTTTTGCATATGAAATGCGGTTACCAGCCGTCAAGTCATAGCCCCCAAAGTTTTTAGTGGAGCGGGAAACACAGGGGTATATTTAAATTGGCAACTGTCAACAGAAAATATTTATTACTAAATTCTTTAAAAGTACCTAACTTATCTCAAATAGCAAAAATATAGTTGTTTTTGTTCGTTTTGTACTCCTAAATATATACGAATATAATAATAATTATTATTATATCGCACTCACAACGGCAATTTTGTGCAACTGCTTTTGGGGATTTCTTGTGATTTTGTCAATATATCTAGTTGTAAATCTGTAAAATATATATCTATCAGTCATAATAAATGCCAGAAGAAATTAAATTTTAAATGTTTATTGAATCAGGAAGTGTTACCATTTTAAAATTTAATTGTATTTTTATGGTACAAAGTAATTTAATGCTATTTCTACACTTGACTATTGCAACTTGTCATTTCTATCATTTAAAAAACGGATGTACAAATTAATTCTACACGAACATCTTCAGGGTAACCAACGCTCTTTTATTGGCTCAGTATGATAACTTTATGTAATTTTTGTAAATTTTCTTTTCTTGTATACTTGTATACTGTCTGTATAGTTATATATTTTTCTTTTGTATTTACATAGTGGTTATATGTAAGAACAGCTTATGCTGAACATTGCCACTTTCAAAAATCGATTTATTATTATTATTTAGATAAAATAGTACGAAACGTTACAATGTCCAATTGAAACACTTATTTTTTAATATACTACACTACGGGACAAAAGAAATAGGAGATTTTGTATGATTTTAATAAAACAGTTACTGACAGTCTGTGATAAGTTTGAAAATAATGAAATGAAAGTGTAATAATCAAGGTATTATTAAATTTTAATTAATGAGAGTTAAAAATGAAACATATATATAATTTAAACAAAATGATGAAAAAAAGTGTTTCCAACAAATTTTTACATTTTTTTACATAAATACATATGATATGTTTATATAATCTTTTATATTTAATTGGGTAATACTCAGTTCTAATCCCGCTGCCACAGTTACTATTTCTCTCGTCAGTTACTGAGATCTGCATAGAGTACCACCCTTATAATGGGTACCTAAAAGACGTGATGATATATTTATTTTATTTCTATTATATATTTATCGTGATATACAACGTAGGTTACAGTATTTCCTACTTTCCTGTGAAGTTTGCCGTAAATATGGACACTAGTGGCTTTAGTTGGTGAATTTAAATTCCCTTTAAGCTAGTTAAATATGTAAACTGATTATCAGTACTTGTTGGTAAGTCCGGCTCTGTATTGGCACTTCAAATAAAATGTAGAACACGAGTAAAAAGTCGAAATCACGAGCCAAGTAAATCTGTAATTCAGAAACAGCAAACTTAATTCAACAACAAAAAATGTGAAATACTACGGCGTGGCAACTAATTTATTTCACTTTTTCTTTTCGCAAGCAAAGTTTCAGTCTGAAATTCAAGCGAAAGGGTTGCGATGTTGCGAATTAATCGATTCACGGTAAGCAATTTGCGGATTAACATTTTTACGCAAAGTTGAAAACCATCGTAAAACACAAAATAACTTTTCATTCGGGACGAGTTTCAGAGTAATCATATTTTAATTTAATAATGTTTCGGGAAGTTAATATCTCAATAACTCAATCTCGACACTTTGAGGTGTAAAAGCAACTTGTAACTTTTCGGGTTTCGCTAATTACCTGACTTTTATTCCACTTCCAGGTAAAATATGCCCTGTTACTCCGGGTCATGTTTTATTATCTTTTTGTAAATTCATGTCTCGTTGATTTCATTTAACTTTGCCAAGACTTTTGGCCTTTGAAACTAGATGTATTTGCTCTATTTACATCGTAATGATAAAACTTTAAACGCACCGAGTGTCCACATTTGTTGTCTAATTATTGCACTATTATATTTACGCAAACATAAAAATTAAATAAAATTGTCACAATATATCGAGGAGTAAGCTTTATTATAATAAAGCCGATTTTTAAAAAGCGAACAGCAAAAAACCATACGTTGTCATAGGTGTTTAAAATGGGAAAACAGTTTTTGAAAATAAGACCGGGGTTAACAAGTACCTACGATATTGCACAGGAAAATACTATACATCTATTCCTACATCTTATTTAATCCAGATTACTCCATTTTAGTAACAAAATTTAGAGAAATGAAGGTAAATATTATCTAATTCTTTCAACCTACAACAACAGGACCACATATAACTTTTAACAGAGTAGTTCGATTTTGATTATTCCTTTTTGATTGGATCGGGTATACCTCGAAGTTGATCCTATTTCAATTTAAAATTTCACCCTTAAGGGTAGGAAAATAGGGAATGATTGATTGTTCACCCACTGAACTTTGTACTGGGTTATCCGATTTTGATGATTCGTTTTTTTTTTTATATTTTAATGAATAGGCTATACTCGAAATTGATTTCAATTGAATTAGAAAAAAAACCTACCCCCTAAGAGTAGCAAAATAGGTAGCCACAAAAGATAAAAATTTAATACTATTTAACAAAAAAAAAACCAACGAAAAAGGAAACTCAAAAGCGAAAAATAAAATAAGTCTCTTTAGTCTTAATTACTAAGATCCTAAACTACTGTAACTAATTTTGAGTCGTCGCCAAACAATCAACGAACGCCTAATCTAAATTAATTATTAGTTTACGAGCTTAGTTATTAAGACTAAAATGTAGGCTTGGGCTTGCAATGAATAGTAAAGCATTATTCGACCGAATACTGAATAGTTCAGAATGCTGAGAAAAGTGGAAATTTTAAATATTTCATTCGGTAAATTTTGGCTGAAATAAAATAATAAAAATTAAACACATACTTATACTGTATACCTAGTAGCGACTAGGTAGAGAGCTAGGGAGAAGTGCTGTTACAGATCGCACGAAGAATTGGCATCAAACCAGTCGAAAACTATTCGCCGAACATTCGGCTAAAGAAACTGCCGAATACACTATTCTTTGCAAGTCTACTAAAAAGGTTTATTTTATTTTTCGCTTTTCAGTTTCTTTACGCATTGGTTTAATTTTTGTTAAAAAGATTATTTTTATTATTATTTACAGAAACAAAGACTCATAGTAATTCTACTTTTGATATATGTACACCTAATTAAATCCATGTTATTGGCAATAGCAGGATCAACTAATACTATCAGCACTATAATATGTATCGCGCTTTTATCGGACACTTTTGATTCTCGACTTTTAGTGCATGACCTATCATGCATATTTTTTATAATCGCTTTTTTTTTCAGAGGATCTCATGGTAACACATCGGATTGTGGAACATGAGATCCTCAATTCGACTCCATCAATTGCAAATATGCCCGATTTTTTTTGGTCATATTGTAGTATCTTTTGTAAATTCATCTCTTGTTAATTTCATTTAACATTGGTGCGAATTTCAGCCTGTGGAACTAGTTGTATTTACCGCGTTTAGATCAATACGATAAGATTTTAAACGCACCAAGTGTCAATATTTGTAGTCCAATTATTCCGAACTATTGCGTTTGCTTCGACATCAGCATTTCATAGACGTTAAACCTACCCCATTCCCATAACCGAACTGATGAAATATTAAGAATTTATTCCGTTATTTGGAATCCTGTAATCTGATATCGTGTGGGTGGAATAGATTAGATCCATAATTCAAAATAAAATCAAACATCCGAAACAGGATATCCGATATCAGTTTTACAGAATATTAACTTGACAAAAAACAACAATTTATATTGATACGACACAAATGAAAATATCAATAAATCATAAATGTCATCACTGACTTTACTCACTTTTTTAGACAAGAATGTTGCTGTAATTGGACATAAATACCTTACAATATTTTTCATTAAACATGAAATATCGGTCTCTATATATGTACCTATACTCACGAGAAACTATATCACTAATTTGAAACTATGGCCGTGTTCGAAGTAGCCTTTTGGCATTTAGGATTTAGGAATTAGAGAAAAAATTAGGAATTCAGATAAATACAACTTCGAATAGTGCACTACTAACGATATCTGTAGTCTGTAGGTAGAATTGTTTGACAAACAAAGTGTAGATCTTAACCTAAGTTTATATAATAAGTATAAATAGTTATGGAAGGTGTTATAATAAATAAAAAGCCTTCAAACGTCAAATAAACACAAAAATTTATTATTGTTTGGGCGTAACGCGCATGACCGTTAATTTAGTGTTTACGAACTTCAAGGCGTAGTGTGCTCTTGCAAATCCTAATATCTAATAGCTAAAACCCTAAATTATGACGTCATTTAGGGCATATAAATTTAGGATTTGGTATTTAGGGTAATCAAAGTGACACTTCGAACACGCCCTATAATCGTAAATACGTTAAGAAGTAATTAGATTCGTAGTAACTTGATGTCCTCAGTTCGATTCCTAACCAACAATATCTCATCTTTTAACTTTACTGCTGTGAATCACTATCCTCTAATATCTTTGGGAAGCTTAAATAGACGGCAAGTGTATCAGACTGTGAATCATGAGGTCCCCAGTTCGATTCTCAGAGTATCGATACCATAGCTGTTATCACGAACTTTGGGTAATTAAGCCTCGGTTTAAGGGCTATGGATAAATATATTGATTGAACTTGTTTCTTAATACAATTCGAACATCATCATCCTATATTCTACTCAAATGCGACAACAAACGCAGCAATTAACAGTGCAAAATTTACACCCTCTTTTTGTTTCTATAATTGCACGAGAATGTTTTACACATTTATTTAATCTCGAATTTTAACATATTAATTTATGACAAGTAATTTTAGGTTCCCATTTGAAATATAAACGTTGATAGTCGTATCATGTAAACCTGACTTTATAAAAAAAATATGTACCTGTCATCAAATAGCATATTCAATATAAATAAAACTTATACATATATGAAAAAAATTTATATATTCCCAGATACACTCTGTATAGAAAATGAAAGTGTGAAACGTGTAGTTTCAAGGCACGAAGAAATTTAAACAATATGTTATCGCGATACAAATTCTGAGGTCGGTAAAAATGTCGTAAAACATTTGGGCGCATATTTTAATTTCTGGTTCGCGTTCAGGGTTCAGCACTTCGCCCGCTCCCCTTCTCGTCCCTTTGTTTCAGTTGTTCCAACATGCGTGAGATAGCATATTATTTTATTTCAAAACGAACAGCTGTCGTGTTTCTAAAGTACTTCCTACGAACCTTCTTGTTCTTGCGTCAATTTTATCACAGGTCTCGTCTCAGAGTTATGGATCCGGTGTCGATACACAATACACTTAATTAAATTATGTTTCCCTCTTTATACTTCTTGTTATCAACATCGACATTTAGTAAATTACAAAAATTTAATTACATTATTAAATATGTATTTTACACATTTCTTTGTTGGACTAGCGCCACAAGCAAACGGGTTCGAGTCCAGGACAATCGAAATTTTTAGAGCATAAAAATTACCATTAATAAAAGCATTCTTAGATGCCGCTATTTAACAGGAGAACAAAATTGAATGAAGAATATTATGTCCGCTTCTACAATATGCCTTCCTAACTTATGTTCTTTTGGATACTTAACTTAATAAAATAATGAAACAGAAAGAATTTTCAAAATATCACGCCATTTATACACGTTGGGTATGGCACTCTGCTTTGCAGATCTCAGTAATTGCAAATAACTACTTCACCTCCGAATTTGATTCAACTTTGTCAAAAAATAAGTAGCGATCGGACTTAGATGACCTTGAAATAACAATTTAATGGCTCACTTTAATCGCGACGGTCAAACTCGAATGATCTAGAAACACAGTGTACGGGGTGAATTTATTGGTTCAACGTGAAACGTGGACGCGAATTTATCATTAGCTACGGTCCATTAAAAATGAGTATTGTGATTCGAGTTCATCGAGGGTGAATTGTGTAGGCTTAGGGTTTGTTTTTGAAAAGTGTGAGCGATGCCTACAAGTCAATATCACAACTATATAACTTGTACATCAGTAATATTTAAGGTTCTATTGTACATCATTATTTTAATATCACTGAAAATACCTTTACAATTATATACAAGTTATATATATAAATAAATAAATAATAAATATATCATCACGCCTTTTACCCATTACGGGTGTGGCACTCTGCTTACGCAGATCTCGGTAGGTGATATATTTTTTCGTATGAAGTGCGGTTACCAGCCGTCAAGTCATAGCCCCCAAGGATGTTAGTGGAGGGGGAACCACAGGGGTAAATTTAAATTTGTAACTGTCGGCAGTGGGATTCGAACTGAGGATCTCACGATCCACAGTCCGACACGTTACCACGGAGCTATTTACCCCATTTACAAGTTATATTTATGTGGAATTTACCTGTAGCTCGGCTCGCTTAGCTCACACTTTTCACAAACAAACCCTAAGCCCACACAACTCACGCTCGACAAACTCGAATCACCAATACTCATTTTTAATGGAACATATCTGAAGATAAGCTCGCTTACTTGTTATGACCCATTAAACTTTCGAGGACTTTCTGAGTTTGATCGCCACTTGTTATTACTTTTCCCATATTTGTCTTGTTAGTAGGAATATTTTGACAAAGTTTCATACAAATTGGAGGTGAAGTAGATGTTCGACAAGATTGCCCAAAGTAAAAATGGCAACTGTCAGCTTTCGGATTCGAACTGAAGCTCTCATGACCCACAATCCGATGCGTTACCACGGAGCTATTTATTTCCAATTAATTGCACTTTACACATTTTTAGTGCAATTAAAGTAACACAAAAAAATTGAAGTAATCAGTTAATGCATTATTACATCATGAATAAATAAAATATTTATCAAGTTACTTTCAAACCACATAGTATATCGTTTAATTGTTTTTCCTGAAGTATTATATATACACAAAATAGTTAGTCTTTAACATCTACCCACTTTATTTATGCAAAGCGTGAGGATATATTTATTATATTTCTCTTTTTAATATCAATTTGAAAAATATATTAAATTTTTCTGATAATTTATTAAAAATTAATAATTTTCTGTCATACGCAATATCTATATCGCTCTAAATGAAATATCAGTAAACAGTGACATATTTTGAAATTAATATAAATATATATTGCTAATACCAAAAGCTTAAAATTAATTTTCATTAGTATTTGAACACAAATTGATATCGAATAATTGTATAATATTATTCGTATTTATTTATATTTTACAATATTTTAATAGAAAATTTACATATATTATTCGTTTAAAAATAATTGTATATTAATTGTAATATGGCTTTGCTTTATGCTACGAATTATTCATCGGGAAACGGACAGATTATATAATAATGAAACAGATAATTACAATAGAGCAATAATGATCCATCGAAATTAAAAAAATATTATGCAGATATAGAATGTTTTATTAGAAATAAATTGTTGCTACTTGCTGTCAAACCACGTTCTTCAACGATGTCAGCGGTGAGGAAACAATAGTTGATAGTTAAATATTTCAGTAGCAACGAACCAGACTGTGGTTTATGAAAACCTACAGCTGCTAGTTACTGTGCTAGCCTACAATAGAAACATAGCACTTACTCTTAATAGTTCTTCATTCCAAAATCCCATAATTCAAATCTCACAATCACTGAATACGTATTCTTTGCCTCACGGCTTCAAAACTAACGCACTAATTATAAATACATTACATCATATATTGTGTCACATCTTATAGGTACATATTCATATCAGTTTTAATTGATTATGTACTATTCATACGCAAAAATATATCACACACCTTGATCTGTGAAAGCAGAGTACTACACTCAAAATGAGTAAATGGTGTGATGATACATAATGAATGAAGTCATAATTTGATGTTTACATAATTACTATTTCTATGTACTTGTTTATGTTATTTATTGGTTTCCTGCTGAAGAATTACGTTCAATAATTCGAAACGTTATATTTAAATAAACATTATTACAGAACTTTAAACCCAAAGTCTTTTATAATTGTTGTTATATTTGTAATTATTAGTAAATCTGCTGTATAGAATACTAAATATTATATATGATAAATCTGAATTTTAAAGTTTAATATTTGTAACACACACAGACCTGTTGAAACCTGATGGAATGACTTCACGCGCGATCAGTACAGGGTAGAGTTTCTCGTAACTTCGAGAGAATCCTAGAACATTCCAGAACCCGCCATACAGGAGTATATAAGGGGCTGCCTGACTAACGGCGGACAATCTCCTACATACCGTGAGTCTGTGATAAACAGTGTGTGTGTTAAACCGTGAGTTTGTGCGCGTGTGTGTGTGTGTGTGTGTGTGTGTGTGTGTGTGTGTCTGTAAATAAAGATTAGATATGTGAAGACTGACTTGAAATAATTAGTCAGTCAAAATAAATAATACAGGTGAAAATAAATGTACACAGTAAAAAATTTATAGTCAAATATGACAAAATTTTTAGTTGCAGACGGTCCACCGTTAGTTTTTGTTTATTGAACAAGTTTAAAATTTGATAGCAAGTAACAAATTATTCTTGAGTATTTCGTAACTAAATATTATATTTGTGAATATAGTATTATTGACATTTATTTTTACAATAAACTAAGTTGTTACAGACAATATAAACTTTCTTTAACAATTTCAAATTGATAAATTAGCTAAATTTACTTATTGACAAATCTATTTGTTAAATTTTTTGAATCCTGCAAAACAACTTTTTAATAACAATTTAATAAATTGTCATATTTATTCAAATTGTTAATTTAACACAATATATTTGTCAATATTTACTAACAATATTTAACAATCGCAAAATTAACAAATTAGTGTTTATGTGTTAAGTAAATAAGTGGAAATAAATAAATCGTTTTTGTTAGTTATAATTAAACTTAAGAGTTATTTTTTTAGTCTTACCTTAAATTAATTAAACTTAAGCGTTATTTTTTTAATCTTACCGAACCGGAGTAACGAGTAAAACAACACAATATTGAACTTGAAACCTGTTTGACAGATAGAATGGATGTAGCAATTATGATATTCAAAATTTATTAAACATATTATAAAGTTGTTCTTATAATCGTTACGAAATCCTACATTAGTGAAACTATAATAATAAAGCGCAGTTTGTGCAAAGCCCTGAGTGGTAGAATGTGCAATGAATTAATTTGTGAAACCAGAAAAAAGATCATATGGTGTGTAGATTGTTATTGCCGGCTAGTTTCCCAATAATTTCCGGCAAACTTGAGATAGGTAGCTCTGGATTTATTTTTCATTGTTATGTAAAACACGTCGGGCAATGGAATCAGGAATCAGGGATATTGGGTAGCAAGTAGGGCGATAAGCAAACAAAACCAACAATTTATTTTTACGATTATATTAGTTCCAGTTACGCTTGTTTCCTGCGCTTAAGTGCAAGTAAAATCCGTGTAGTGTGAATGTAGGAACACTGGAACAACTGGAACAAGACCAGCATGCGAGCAGCAGAGCAGCAAGGCATTACATATGCGTGGACGTTAGGTTAGGAGGTTAGGATAGGACGTTCGTCTCTTGGCGTTTCGTCCGCGGTTTGTTCGGCGGTTACATAACATCCGGTTTGTCAGAAACCCACCCTTACCTTCAGACTTTTTGAAACATTGTCTTAGTTCTATAAATAGCACTTTCGTTTAATTGCTCGAACACACATCGTAAACGAAAGTTCATTTAAAACAGGCCGTGATTTCATGTTTAAAAATGTATTTTATACCGAAATCTGCGAAATACCGAAATATGTAAATGATGTGAAGATATATTTATTTTATTTAATAAATAGTTCTGTGGTAGCACAAGGGAATATAGATTATCCGCAGTTCGATTCTCACAGTCGACTATGAGTTATTCCCTTTCACTCACTGATTTCTATATAACTCTAGATTGGGCTTAAGCCGTTACGGTGCGTTCCCAATTGAACGTCGCCAAGATGGCCAAAATTGAGGTTTTGTGACACTTCAATATTTAAAAATGTTAGATGATTGGTATGATCTGAAGAGAGGTGGTGGCGAGCGCGGTGCAGAAAAAGCGAAGCATGTTACATAATAGGTATGACCTGAAGAGAGGTGGCGGCCAGCTCGGTGTAGAGAAAGCGAAGAATGTTAAATGAAAGGTATAACCTGAAGAGAAGTAGTGGCGAACGCGGTGTAGAGAGAGCGAAGACAGAGCTCCAGATCGCGCACTTTATCTATATATGTTTCATTAGACTGATTTGAATTTTCCGCTCAAAAGTGTCACAAAACCTCAATTTCACCCGTTCAATTCGGAACGCTCACAGATGGCAAAATATGGCCTATGCCTAATCTAGTGTTATATAGAAATCAGTGCTTTCACCTAGCAACTTTGGGAACCGCGACTTGACGGCTGGAAAACTCACTACACTTGTAAAATATACATCACTTATCGAGATCTACGAAAGTACCCGCACCCAAAATGGGTAGATACATGACTTGGTGATATATTTATTCATTTTTGTTAAACAAGAATATCTTTTCCATATTTCCGTCACAATTTTCTAAGTTTTAATTTAAACCAATGCCGTTTTTTTTTTAAGTTTTGTTATACCACATGAAGAACTGTGACAATCTGTAAATCTTTTAATAGTATTTAATTTGTTTTATTCAAAATGAGCACACATAAATAATTTATTTAAAAATAATATTATAATGATGAAAATTCTATATTATAATAGTTGAAAATCCAAAAAAAAAAATAATATAAAAAATTTTCTACGTATATATGACAAAGAATTTAATTTTAATTTAACTTAGCTAAAACTGACTTGTGTTCAATTTATAATTAGTACTAGTGATCATCTTTAATCGTTTATATCTCTAGAGAACTAATTTTGTTATTAACAGTCATATTTTAACATGTAATTTTTATTTTTATCATTGATTCTTTTATTTTTCGACACGGAAAATCAGTGTTGTACCTAAAAATTTACGACTTTCAATTTAAGATCATGTCAAAATTTATTTCGTCTCTCTATGGTGACTCTATCTCAAAATTTTACAGTCCACTCTAAAATCACATGTATGTAGCCTAAATTAATCTAATTCCAAATCTTTAATGTAATCAACAAATATCTAAATATGTATTTCGATAACTGTGTTATCATCATCAGTAAATGCAAGAGGTACAAAATCAAGATTACACAACTTGTAAAGCATAATATGCACCGTTTCCTGCTGACTCTACACCATATTCATATTCTCAACCTTTTAATATTTAATTTAAATTACATAAATCTAGGTTTCAAGGGTTTCATAAATGTGGCCTGATGATGACCAAATAAAAATCGAAATCGATAGTCAGAAAGTATAGTTAAATAAATATATACAATTTATTACAATTAGCCTGCTCATTCCACCCAGCATTATAATTTAAAAATGCAGACTGAAATGGAGCATTTTATCAATATATTTCTAATAATTCAGACCATGCAATTTTTAATATAAGTAGCATTTATATTTGCAGTAAAAATAGAATATAAGAGCTACTAACTAAAATAAAATTGTGTCGCAGGCAATACCAAATGCAATTAGAAATAAAATATTGAGCAGTAGAACTCTATTAAAAACTAAGAAATGAAATCCCCAAATTGAATTTGAAAGAGAAATCGAGTGGAGTACCCAGAACAATTAGATCTAATTACAAAAATAGAGTACCCGGAGTAAAATCTAATATAGAGACCTCCAAGAATAGTAATTTCTAAATGTAATCCAATCATTTCGATTTAAAGTCCCTGGAAATCGAACGAAATTAGAAATAGCACGAATCTGTAAATCAAAACAGGTGACCCATTTTAATTAGAAACTACTATTTACTGTGAAGGTAAACTCTGAGAAACCTCAGCATCAGGTACCGCGGTAGCGGACGAAACACCAAGAGACGAAAACCACATCGCGCATTACGTATGCGTGGAGTTGGGGCCGGTGGCGTTGCCGTTCCCCAAGGTCCGGTGTTGGTCCCGGTCCCCGGTCCCGGCTCCAGCCTACGCACCGCTATACGCACAGCCACAGCTCGCACGCTCGATTCAGTCCCATCATGTGTGACGCGTACACGTTTTTCCCATTGCTCCAATTCCCATAGCATACTTTCACACCACTGAGCTCGAGTTGACACAGCCTCGTATTGCGCGACAGCGCTTTGCGAACTTGTTTGTAGGAATTATATTTTGGACAAATCCGAAAAACACCACTTTTATGCTTCTAATCTTTGATGAAATATTTTTCTCTAATCATTTTGGGACAACGAAACACAATATCTTTGATTAAGTAGATTGTTAAAAAGATTGTTTCCACGAGAAACAGTTACAATTAGAGATGAGTCATTTCCCGAAATTTACAGATGTGAATAAAAATTAAATTCTGTTTTATTTCACTCATTTTTAAAATTGTTTTTATAATACTCTCTAAATAACAATCCAAAACTCACTACACCACTGCAGACGTCTGTTTATTCATAACTTGTGATACACCATTGCTTGTTGTAGGAGTAGGGGTAACTAACAAACAGGCACAAGCACGCAAGCAGACATCAAGCTCAAATATCTTGTAGAATTTCGCGGGAAATTTCCAAAATAATATTCCCGAGAATTTTCCAAAAAAAAAACCTGAAATACAAAATTTGTTTCCGGTATTTTCCCGGCGAAAAAACTAACTCCCCCATTAACAAAAGAATACCGTCACTTTACAATAGTTATTTGTAAAACTAGGCCAGAAACTGCATTTTTTTAGGCGAGTCTTGCGAATTACACACACTGCAAAATAATTTCTGGACATGTGATGCATATTACTTTTTGTATCGAGTTTGTCATAAATTTATTAAATGAAATTACTGATTTATTTGTCAAATATGAAATACTAGGAATTTTTTATGTTAGTAACATCTGATCATTCGTAAACAAGGATACGCAGAATTCAATAATTTGTTTGTTTTCATTGAAAAATATGGTGACATTTATTTAGCTGATATTTATTTATTGGTTGTGCAATAAAATTGAAAATTATATTATAATTATTTACACTTGTGCATAAAATTAACAATTTAACTCTGAAATTGAAAGAAATCTTTAACCTTCAAGCACTCAAAGACTGAACAAAACCCATGGACAAAATTCACAGCTAGTTGATGCTAATTCTATTCTATAAAAAGTCTCTAGTTTTTGCTGGCCTAGGTCGGAAAACAAGCAGTTTTGAGATTTGTAAAACTAGCGGTTTTGGAAGGAGACACGAAAAATTATTTATAATAAAAATAATTTGCTCGAATATAAAAATATTAATCGTGAATGAAGAAGGATGGGGAAATAATATTCACCAGACTTATTTCACACGGTTTTATAAATTTTATTTAAAGTAGGAAAGGTATCGGCAATGTAATGGCTATTTTCAAGCGATAAAATTACAGGAGAAATATGGTAACAAATAGGTAGTAATGTAATACATATTATCACTTAAATAATTAAAGACAAAATTAATTTTAGGTGTAAATGGAGGAGGATACAATCACCATCAAAAGAAAACCAAAGGGCAATCTTAAAAATAAAATAAAATTGTCGAAACCGATCGATGTAAATAAATTTTTATAGAACATTGTGAAATAAGACCGTTGGCCATTATTTCCCTATCGTCGTTCATTCACGAAAATTATTTGTAATCACATAATGACGTTGAAGAACGCTATAATCATATTTCAAAGAGAAACAGGAGATTTCCTAATATACATATCTATAGGTTATATGTGTCACGTTTGAAAAATATTGTTTTAGGTAATAAGTATTTGCTTTATTATCAGAAACAGTTATATTAGATAAAACAAACAAACGCATATGAATAATCTCACTAAAAGATTGAATTTTTTTCTTACTACAATGAATAAATATATCGTCACGCGATTTTAACAATACTTACTGAAACAAACCACAATTTGTAATATAAATATAATAATGTAATCAAAATTTAATCTGATAAAATAATAATGATGGAATATAGCAATGAAGAAAAGGATTTAAAAATATTATTCAAAAATTCTGCTAGCTAACTAACACGTGAGTTTTCATTTCATTTTCATTTTGGTAAAACAACAAAACACTAGGAATACTAATTACTTAATTCACTAAAATGGGGTCTGTGACGAAATTATTTTATATGTGTATGAGATAAGAAAATATAACATACGTATTTATTAAAATATATACAATACAATTAGTAAAAGAGCTACTTGAAAGAGATAGATACAAATGTCATCTATAACTTTTGCAAAGTTAATATATATTTTAATTAAGATTATAATCAATTGTGTGCACTTACTAAAAAAATTATTAATATTTTATTGTGATGGCCAGCAATAAATGGAATACACTTGTTTAATAAATAATAATAATACATTTCTAGCCTATATGGTCAAGGTTATCTTCCAGTTTCCCTGGGAAAAGCGATATATTTAGTTTCAATTTCAAAATATGATATAATTTTTAATTTTGTTATGATTATGAAACATATGATCATAATGGTTAATTTGTTTCTTTAAATTTGATTATAAGGTATATATAGCTCCGTGGTAACGCATTGGATTCTGAATCATGAGATACCCACTTCGAAACCCACAGCTGAAACTATAGGCATACAAATATAGAGGAAAGTAACCAAATATGGAATGGGATCTTAAAATGGAATACCGCCATTTAACATTGTACAAATTAAAAATATATTATCAAAAATATATCATCACGCCTTTTATTCATTATGGGTGTGGCACGCTGCTTGCGCAGATCTTGGTAAGTGATATATTTTTGCGTATGAAGTGCGGTGACCAGCCGTCAAATCATAGCCCCCAAAGATGTTAGTGGAGGGGGAACCACAGGGGTAAATTTAAATTGGTAACTGTCAGCTGTGTGATTCGAAAAAAAGATAAAAAATCAAATTAAAATTAAAGATGTTCATTAAGTAATCATAATCAGTCATATATTTTCGCTTAACTTAATAAAAGTATTATGTCATAAAAATTAATTACCAGTTTAACAATTGTATAATAATAAGAGAAAGGACGGTATTCCATATTAGGATCTTATTCCATATTTGGTTACTTTTCTCTATCACTTGCCTAGATCTGCGAAAATAGAACAAAATGGATAAATACCGTAATGATATATTTATTTAATTTATCTTAAATGTAATAATAGGGATAGGCCCCATTGTATCTGCTGCATACATAAATTAACCCTTCGAGAACACACCTATTTTATCGATCACGGAGAATACTCTGTGTCAATCTGACCAAATACATTTTTGATCGACTACCATTCTGCAATGACTGGATAGATTGGTCTAAAAAAATTTTGAGGTATACTTGATCCGATAGAAATAATAATAATAATTGTTGATGTGTTTGACGAGGTTTAAATAAAAAATCGGAAAAAATTGCTTTTTTTAAAATTAAATTTTTTAAAAAATATTGTAAATTTTTTTTTTTATATTTTAAGCTAAAAATTTATAGGGAGGCTCAAACTGTAAAAACGCCCCCAAATGTGGAAGGAAAACATCAAATAAAAATCCTGTTTTCTAGATTACGTTAAATATCATTTATTTTAATCTTGAATTTTGCACAAATTTGATCTTTATTTGAAGCCAAATTTTAATAAAAAAAAATATAACATCACGCCTTTTACCCATTATGGGTGTGGTACTCTGCTTATGCAGATCTCGGCAGGTTATATATTTTTAATCATAAAGTGCGGTTACCAGCCGTCAAATCGCGCCCCCAAATGTGTTAGTGGAGGGGAAGTCATAGGGAGATAAAATGAACACCGTCGGTCGTGGGATTCGAACTGAGGATCTTATGATTCGTAGTCCGATGCGTTAACAAGGAACTATTTACTCAATATAATTTAGTATATTATACTTCCAGATATTAGTACAGACACATAAATTCCAGAGTAATATTTTGCTCTTTTAATATGTCATCGTTTTGTCAGCTGGATCGTATCAGAACCAATTAATAAAAATAACAGAATTTTAAAAGCGGTTATCATATTCGTTTATCTTGTGGAACAAAATTGCAATAAACAATCTTTATTGTTTGTGCCCCCTTGGGGAGAAATTTATCTGCGCCACTGGGATCAGGTTACGCTGTTACCAGTTTGCACATATGTGCAGGCACCCCTCACCGGTGACCCATTTACCACAAGATTAATTTTTCGTACGACATAATGGTGAAAATTAACGTCGAATGATTGTAATCAAAAAGTCAATTTTCAAAAAAATAATGTAGTGCGGAGCCGGTTATAACGATCTCGCATACAGCGTGCATAATGTATTTTTTCGTTGCTCTGTTCTGTTCTCTATTGTAACGGTTGTGCTGTAACGTACCCTCTGTTATTATAAGTAGAGTTATAAATTTTCCCGGGAAATTGATCGTCTGGAAATTTTGCGGGGTTTACTTGGAGAAAATGATTTAAACTAATATTATTCAAAATTATGTTTTCGTAAAAGTTTTTGGCTTCGTGAAATGCGCTAGCGTTATCTTAATTTTCAAACATAATTATCAAAATCTACTACGCATTGCATATTCAAAATAAACGAATTTTAATGACATTACTCCGAAACATGAGAACATTAATAATATATCATTAGCTACGTTTTTTCTCGATTATAGGGATGCCCGGCTGATTTAAATATTTACTGCCTTGATGACATATTTACTTACATGGAAATTATAGCAGACATTTTTAAACTTCATCATTAAACCGAACGAATTAGTGGTTACTTTTATTTTGCTATAAAATTCAAAAGAAAATATATCCTTCAGTAGATATCACGGACAAAAAATAATGACTGCATTTTCTTGCCAATACTTTCTTATGACAATAAATTTAATAATACTCGTTATATATAATTATTATTATAGAATTTTTTTTTAATTTTTGGCCCTCAGTTCGATTTTCACTGCCGACAATTTGAAAAATAATTGTCACCGCATATAATTACCGCCGTGACTTCTCCTTTAACATTTTCGGGGTACGTGATATGACCGCTGGCAACTGCGTTTCACGCTCAATAATAGTTCATATATCGAGATCTGCTGTAAGCAGAGTGCCACACTAAGGAACAGATAAATGGGGTGATGATATATTTATTTATTTTATAATTTAAGAATTTGCTGTAAATATATTTTTAAATACATTTAATTTATAAATAAAAGCTATAGAGAGGAAAGAATAATTCTAACAAAAAATGAAGAACTCAAATTATATCTCTACATTTAGTAATAATGAAAAAAATTGATAAAACTTTTTCGGAAAAGAATGGTTTGAAGTGCACTGAATCCATATTCTTAACAGCGTATGTGTGTGTAGATGGATGGATATGTGTGTAACAAGGCAAATAGTCAGAATACGATTTATTGTTTTACTGTCAAGACGATTATAAAATATCAAGTTTCAAATTGCGTTTGTATTTAAATGCATCGAAAGTCGTCTTGACAAGAGTTCTTGAGTTAAATTTATTGTCACACATGTGTGAGGAACTTTGTTAGATTCTTAGTTTTCATAAACAGTCATTTGAGATCATCCCGACAAATATTCTGAAATATCGGCTTCAGACTCCATCTGGGGTTGACAGATTTACAGATAGGCCTGGTCGAACCCTAGATTAAGTGGTTTTTAGTTTTATTTGAAATTTTTGTGTTCGCCCTGCGAGAAGTTCCCTACCCCGCACCTACCCGCTTATGGGGTAGTTGGGTGTGTTTATCCAACATTATATCATTCTATTTAATTTAGCATTTTTAAAGTTTATTAAATATTCACTTTTTATTATCCTAAAAGTGTTTGTGTTTTGTTCACCCTTTTCATCATCAATAGTTGGAAATGAACCTTTAATATTGGAAATGTGGACATGCAAAACAGTTCATTCAATTTAGGTATTTATTAGAATAAGAAACATTATTTTCAGAATTTTATGTTCAATAATTTATTTCAATAATATTGGTTGCTATAAAAACAAACAAATAAACAGAAACATATATTTCATATTTTAATTATTTGTAGATTTGTAGATGTAATTATTAATCACTCAAATAAATAAAATAATACGTCATTTACCCATTTTGGGTACAGGACTCTGCTTTCGCAGATCTCAGAAAGTGATATATTTTTGTGAAATTCAGTTACCAGCCGTCACGCCCCTAAAAATAATAGTGGAAGCATAACTACTGGAGTGAAATCGTGTGGTGTCCATATCGGATTTCTTATTTTGGATTGCTGTAGTTCAATTTCAATTCAATCACTTATATATAAAAATCGATATCATTTTGATAAACTTAAGCCGAAAGTAAATACATTTCGATGAGTATAATGCGAATAAAGGAACCATTTATGTTGTGTTGGAATAGGTATATTCAAATACAAACAAGAACAATTAAGTGACGTCACACTGCCGACATTAACTAAAATTGCAGAATATTCAATTTTCTCTAATTCTATTTACCTCTCCTTTCAGCCATTATCTCTGCACAATATACTTTAAGTTGCTTACAAGATGGCCGCATTAAAACGCAACTAATAACGCTGTTTCGCTAACCTGGAACTTAACTTTATGCTCTATTCTCTCGAAATTTTATACACTTCTAGGGAAACTAAATATTTGAAATTTCCAAGGCAGGACCATTACGTTATAATTAGAACTACGTCTAATTGTAACTGTACCTTCAACTGCAGTTAATGATGGAATTTACTGTCAAAGAAGACACGAAGGTCGAGTTTCGCATATCAATCTATTTTCCACCAAGAATATAACCCTTATTACCATTTGGGACTATCAAACTTCATTTCGAGTAACCTAGATACATCTTAATAGTTGCATAGATCTCAAAATTTTATACATTGCTTATTCTCTGCAAATAATAGCCTGGAAATATATATTATTATTTGAAAAGAATTATGAATAAATATAATATCACGCCATATACCCATTTCTGGGTTGTTACTAGAGGAGGAGTCACGATAATAATTTATACAAAATGACATTTGTTATCGGCTGAAAGAATAGAACTGTAGAACTCATTTGTTGTAATTACAAAGTTAATCTCATTAATAATAATAAAAAAATCTCCTTTCTTTTCTTAAAACCTTTAATTTAATACCAAACTCGATAGGCTTTAACAAAAAATATTTACATAAAATGTATTATTAAAATAAAATAAAAATATCATCACGCCTTTTACCTATTATGGGTGTGGCACTCTGCTTACGCAGATCTCGGTAGTGTGATATATTTTTACATATGAAGTGCGGTTACCAGCCGTCAAATCATAGCCCCCAAAGATGCTAGTGGAGTGGGAACCACAGGGGTAAATTTAAATAGGCAACTGTCAGCTGTGGGATTCGAACTGAGGATCTCACGATCCATAGTCGACACGTTACCACGGAGCTATTTACCCCATCAAAATGTATTATTAAACATATAATTTAGTTTTTCTCAAAAGCCGAAAACAGATACGAGTAAATTGCAAATAACGTTTTATATTCGAAATATTATTATTAAGATGTGGAATTTAAAACTGTTTTTGGAGCTGTATTGAATTAATTGTTTTGTACAACCAGTAATCTTCTACTGTAGTTTGCAATTATAACCGAAATCTAATCAGCTCTGCTTATTGACATTAAACTTATAATTATAATTATTTACGGACAAACATCCATCCATCCACCTATTCATACATTAAAACAATATGGTTAAAACGGGTTTAGGGGACTTCAAAACATGTATTTTCGCGAAAAATCTCGCCGTCAATTTTTACATGATTTCTATATAGTGCTCGCCAAAATAAATTGTAGCCGATAATCGATAGGTTTACCAGAATTAGTAGGGAGTCTGGTTACATGTTACGCCAGGGTGGGATTATTTAAAATCTTGCATTTCTAAACATATTACGTTGCTAAAAAATATAAACACAATAAAAATTTTCAACTGTTTCATAAAATACAGTCTCAGAATAATAACAAAGTTATATTAATTCACAGAGACCGGCCAAGCCAATCAATCGGTAACAACAGACGCGTTTCGCTCTTATTGGAGCTCATCAGTGTAGTGTAACCCGTCAACTGCTGTAAAACAGTGGCACCGATTGACTGTCGGCTGGTAACCGTAACCGAGATCTGCATGAGCAGAGTGCCATACCTATAATTTGTAAAAGGGATGATGATTCCTCATGTTTCTTTCACTAACATTTATAAATTTGGTGTTTTCACAATGTAAAATATGTCATTCGACGTAACGCATCGGATCGAGATCCTCAGTTCGAATCCCACTGCCGACAGTTGCCAATTTAAATTTAGCCCTGTAGTTCCCCCTCCTCTAACAACTTTGTGGGATATGACTTGACGGCTGGTAACCGCATTTCATACGCAAAAATATATCACTTACCGAGATCTGCGCATTCAAAGTGCCACACCCATAATGGGTAAAAGGCGTGATGATATATTTATTTATTTCATTTTTACAAAGGCAAAATTTGGACAATATTAATTCTTGATTTATTTTGGAGGAGATTCGGTGCAGGGTTATGAAAATTAATTCAGAGTATTTGTAAGATGTCAGCAATGAAAATAGTCACTATGTCTTGGAGATATATCTCAGTGAGTAAGAGAATAGGGGTCTGTTTTTATGGCAGCAGTAATATTTCACGAGACCGTGACGAGAGACGACAATTAATTGCCTATTCACAAAAGAATCATTAAAAGTCGAAACCACACTTTATGATTTTTGTTCAACAAGCGTTAAAATACATTTGCAAGCTTGTTACAAAGGACTATTTCTGTCGAAAAAGATTACTGAAGTCGTATTACTATAATTCGATTTCGTAAGAATTGAGTTTGTGAACTGATGTAATTGGGACAACGTTCAGAACCGATCCGTTCCGATCTCATCCGTCGTAAGTGAGAACTGTGCAAGACACAGGCCGAAGCCGAAGCCGAAGCAGAAGCAGAAGCCTGCTGCTCAGTTCCTGCATCCTGCTCGTGCTCTTGATCCTGCCCCGGTTTCCACGCAGCCTCTTTGTTCCCCGCCCCCGCCCCCGGCACGGGGCAAGGGGCAGGCTCGCTCGGCCTACAAGAATAAGGTCCGTGTCCTCTAAAGTTCACTGTTTGTATCGAGCTACCAAAGCACAGCCCAAAATAAAATTTAACCGTGACCACCTAAATTTAAAACCATTTGGTTGTTTCCCTAACTTCCATGTGACATAGTTTTCCAGCGAATGTACGGAAGTTCGCTGAATGGAATTCAATAGCACAGGATTTTGAAATTAGTATTTATTAGCGAATTTTTCGATTGGTGGAAAATAGGAAATCGTGGTTCAGATGGCAATTTCGATGCCAGCTACGTTTTTCTCATGTCTAAAATAAGGGTATAATTTATATAACTTTGAAATTTGAACTTTGTAAGCTGCAGGCTTATTCGTAATTCGGCCGCAGGGCCTTCCGATTCCTGCCGAATATATCCGAGCTTGCACGGCGGAACGACTATGGCCGCAGACTGCAATAGAGCGAAGATATATTTCAAAATTTAAAAATAGTAAAAAAGGATGTAAGTTTCCTAATATCCTAAGGAAAATGAAGTAATTCATCTATACTGACAAGTAAAGTGAACTACTTATTTGATTTATTTAATTTATCGGATTAGTTTTATTTTTCTGTCTAAAATAACGCGAACTTTAAAACGTCGATGTATGAAATATCGTATAAAGACCCTGTAACAGACCACCAGCCTTTCTCCTTAATAGCACTCAGGTTAATTACACTTTTCTTTTAATTAACAACAACCAAGATTAAGTTTGGCACGTAATGAATTGTTACGAGTCGAACACATCATTAAAGGCTGAATCGCGGCAAAAATATAGGCCAGAATATTTTGGACATATTTCTTCGAAGGACCAACGAACCGACAAAACAGCTTGTCTTATTTTTCTGCTAATTGTGATTTATTACATTTGTGCAAGTTCGAACCTGTTCCTGTACATTTTCTCTTATAATGGACTTTGATATTTAATTGTAATTGATTAGCAACATAAACTTTCATTCATGTGAATAAATATAAGGCAAATAACAATTTGTCATGTACTCAATAATTAATAGAGACTCTATCGATTCTAGAACCTCTTGTAAATCAAATATTTATGACAAATAAAAAGAAAATTACAGCTAGTCGCTAACTTATAACTGGTCGATCAATTTATTTTTTAATTAATCGAAATATAAACGCCAATAAATAAATATTTACGTTGCTTGGAAGTACAATTTTTTGCCCAGCGAATAAAAAATATATTAACAAAGTTTTTTATTTGCGAATTACACAGAACAACACTTTTTTCTCTTTTAATACACTAAGTTCAATTAAAAAATGTTAGGTTAGGAAACCGTTCATTTCTGTTTATTTTCGAATTTCCAGCTGTATTATTATCGGCAGGGCGACAAAAAAAGGTAGTATTTATTTTTATCTTGTATGTGATAGGAAACAATTGATTGACATGTATAGTTATATGTTCGAAAACAGTTCCTTTTTCGATATACTTGTCTATCTGTCATTCAGTTTGTGGTTAACTTTCCAGAACCGTCAAAGAACTGAATCAAAGGTTACATTTCCTATTGATTCTAGGAAACTTAATATTTTCTCATCTAAACTTTCACACACAATTTATTTTTCAGTTTTCCGTACAATATTCAATAGTTTATTATTTCGCTCTATTTATTTATACAAAAGCTTTTGTTTCGAACTCATCTTAGTTTCAAAAGAATATAATACATTGGCTATGAATTTAGATTCGACTTTGGAACAAGTTTACTTTCGAAGAAACTACAATACATAAATAACTGTAATGTCAGTTCACTATTTAATGCACTTGACAATAATGTGTAAATGTGAAAAGCGTGTTTGCTTTCAAATTAAAAACTGCTACGTTTAATTTCATTCACAAAAATATATTTTCTTTTCACAATGTAAACAGAAGTGTGATATCTGCAACTGCAATTATAATTTTTTTCTAGAAATACTATTTTCGTCAACAAATTAAAACAGATTGTAGATAACCAGCAAATTTGCATTTTGTTCACAGGTACGTATGTTTCTTTTGGAAAACAAAAACAATGTGACATGTTTTAAAATGGAAACTTCTGTTTAATTTAACTAACTCCATGTCCCTCAAGTTTTCTTGATCCCAATGGTGACCCAACTAAAACGGTAGCCGTATTTAGGATGTGTTTGTAATTTACTTAAACAATAAGTGATTATTTTAGACAGCAACCCATTTTTAAACTTTAAATTTGAGTACATTTCCGCTTATTTCTTGAACTAGCATCCTATAGACTAATAATTCGGTTACTAAATTGCGAATCAAGCAAATATTTCCAATAATACCTTGTGACACTAAAATAGTTTGAAATGATAGTTCATTTAAAGCTACTATTCTTGCTATATTTGAGTTATCATTTTTTACATTCTTAAATAAAATGGTTATTTGTTTAACTAGGCACCATACACAGATAGATTCGATAACAGACAAAAACGACAGATAAATCTGATATTTTGGTGCCTAGTTAAACACATTGGCTGGTACCACGAGCTCTGTTTTTGGGTGTTTTAAGAGCAGTGTTTAGAGCTCTGTTTTAGCGCTGTACAATGCTCTAAAATTATTTTATAAAAAAATACTTCAAATAAAAGTGGTAGATAATATATTTCTCTGTAACTTCTATTTGAAGCATTTTATTATAAAATAATTTTAGAACATTGTACAGAGCTAAAACCGAGCTTAAAACACTGCTCTTAAAACACCAAAAAACAGAGCTCGTGGTACCAGCCATTATTTTTTGCCGATTTAGATTTAATGTTAGTTTAGTGATTATTTTTAATATCTATTTTGAAAGCTATCACCATAAAATTATTGCAATGGATTTGTTAAGTGGTTACTATGCATTTGTTGAGCGGTTGCTATGTAAAAATAAATTTATGATTTATCTTCTTTATATATAAAATTCCGGTGTGCGCGTGTTCGTAATTTTTCTCCGCCTAAACGGCATGACCGATTTTGATACAATTTTTCTTTTTGTACTGGATGGCTCTTAGCTGACTTATATTCTTGACTTATGCATTTAACCATCCAGGTGATTCTATAAGTGCAAAAAAGAAAATTTCATTAAAATCTGTCAAGCCGTTTAGGAGAAGAATTACGAACACCAGTATTTTATATATAAAGAAATATATTTTGCTTGCGAGGTCTGTGGCAGAACAACGTCTGCCTATCGAGTCCGCTAGTATTTTAATAGAATTTAATCTGTAGTTTTTCTCTAGCTTTTCTGAAAATTCCTGCTTAATTTATTACATATAATGTAGAGTGATGAGTATGTTTTAAATTCTTCAATTTATTATGTTGATAAAATATATAAATTTCATATTTGTAGTTTCCATAACAATAAGAAGTAAAAATATTTTCACTGCTTTGACAGTAAAAATAAATTTTACAGATCGCTAGATTTTAATAGCAATCGACAAAAAATTAATAAATATATCATAACTGTGTGGCACTCTGCTTTCACAAATTTCCATGATATATTTTACGTGTGAAATGCTGTTACCGGCCGTCAAATACTCCGCCCTCCTCCCTCCAAAATATATTAGAGGAGTGGAACCACAGGGGTAAAGTTAAATTAGCAACTGTCGGCTGTGGGATTCGAACTGAAGATATCATGAATAATAAGCCAGAGTCCGATGCGTTACCACGGAGCTATTTTACTTTTTTATACTATAGTTATAGTGGAAGAAATTATAAGAATCATGAAATAAAATCAATGACAAAACATTTATGGAAATACATATTTTCTCAATCACGCCTGATGTGTGGATGGATGTGTGCCCGTATGTTCAATAGGTCACAAACGAAAGAAGATAGAATAACGAAACATCAAAATTAAAAGTTTCATAACAATGCGTAGAGCAGAATAAATTTTTGTCATAATTGCAAGCATATTAATCAATAAATTTTATATATATATATATATATATATATATATAAATATATATATATATATATATATATATATATATATATATAAACAGATACAAAATATATTTTAAATGAAAGATTTTAGCAATAATATTTGACCCAAAAAATGCTATTTACAATTTTCATATATCTATCTCCAATTTTTATATATGAATTGAATTATATATCCTACAATATATTTTTATAATTATATATTTTAAATGTCAAAAATGTGTCAAGCGTAGTTATAAAATAATTAAATTTAGATTTATTTATAGAAAAATGTCGGTGCCGCCAACACCAGATTTTCTCTAATTATCTTCTTGAAATTATTTGTGAACGTGGGAGTAAAATAAATGTTTTAATAAATTTTAATAGCGAAGTTTCTTAGATTGAAAATACGAAGTTCGGCTAACAATGTGTAAAATGTAGTATATTCGAAGGAAAAAAGGTAGTTTAGTGAAGAAAATAAATTTCTCAGCCTTAGAATTCCGTATTATTTTTTCAACAAAAGAAGGTTCAGTCTTTTTTCACAATACCTAATTTATAGGTATAAAACTTTCGTAACTTTCTTGTAATCTAGACGGCCATGAATTTTTTTAAAACATCTGAATAAAGTTCTGAACTAGCTGTGATAACAAGTAACTTTTTAGCTCTTAAAATTAAATCTGCGTATTTATATATGACTGACTGCGTACATTTGTAATCTGTGAGACAAAAGAAATGCTAACGACATAAAATCATTCATTTCATCATAAATAATAATGATGAATAATTTTGATGATCTGTCATCAGCAGTTCGTTACATTCATTGTTCAAATTCATTGAAATTCGGACGAAATTTAGTTACCAATTCATAATTATGCTTCGCAAATTATCAATGATCATTCATAGCAAAAACAAAATTAGTATTATGATAACTAATCTGCTATTAATATATCATTTATATATATTCAAATGGAAATTATAACTAATGAATATTGTTAGTTGCACATTAATACTGTGATTTTGAAACAAACTGAATTATATAGAACAACTTAAATAAATCGGTCAACCACAAGGGTAAAGTTAAAATAGCAACTGTCAGCTGTGGGATTCGAACTGAGGATCTCATGAAACCATATTTCGATTAACACTAAGCTTTTTACCCAAAAAATAAAATAAAAAATAACCTAAATAAATAAATATATCATCACGCCCTTTACCTATTTCTGAGTGTGGCACTTTGCTCAAAGCAGATGAAGTGCGGTTACCAGCCGTCAAATCACGGTCTCCAAGGATGGCACTGGTAAAGGAATCATTGGGGAAATTTTATGACGAGAAAATTTTTGAAATTTATTTTCTAAAATTTGTCGGCTGAGGGTCGAACTGAGGATCTATTTACCCCATTGAAATAAAATATTATTAATTTTTTCATAATAAATCTCATGACCCATATTCTGCTGCAATACCACAAGTTATTTACACTAAAGGAAAGTGACCAAATATGGAATACCAGTTTATTTTCTTGACAAAAGAAAAAATCATGGTACAAATTAAAGACTTTTAATAATAATTATAGTGAGTCAGTTTTATGTTTTAAATATTAATTGATATTATTATAATTGTACAAAAACCAAAATAACAATAAAGTATCTAATTATGGAATAGACACCTAAATATGGAATATTAAAATAAGGCACAACTTTTTTATTGAAAATAACAAAAAACAAAACTGGTCTTTTTCTTAAAAAAAGTAACTTAATCTCCCTACAAAAATCACAAATCCAAGTGTCAAACTTTGAACTAGAGCAGTCATTTTGTGCCCAGAACCCATACATTATACATTTAAGCAATTCCATAATTAGACCCCCAGTTACTGTCCATATTTGGAACTTCAGATCAGTTCAAATTTGTTTTTGTATTTTATAAGTAATGTCACATATACAATAAATATTAAAACAAACATGAATACAACATGCTAAACATATAATCCCAGTATTATGTCCAACGAATTAACGAAAAATATCTTACTTTTATGTACTTTGAAAAATTTTGAATTGCCGATAAAACAAAACACTCCTGTAACAGCGACAGCGATTGTCTGACAGGTGAGATGAAATGCTTGTGTTACTAATGTGAATGAATGAAATAGAAGATACTCTTGCGTAGCGTCTTCAACTATTTGTTCTACAGAAATTATTCTACCTAACAGTATTAATCATACTCTTGAACTGCTATTGAACAAAGAGACTGTGGTACCAAATATTTTCAGTACGTGTCCATTCTTATATGAAAGTCCGAATAATGTGAAGACAAACGTAGATAAATATTTATCAAATATGTGAAATGGTATTTTGTCGCGAAATTGTTGTAAAATATTTATGAATTTGTCGCAGACAGTAAATTCTAAACAATACAACATAAACAGTGGAATTGAAACCGAGATAAACAGCACCACGGCAACAGAATTTCAATTTATTAATTGTAATACATAAATAACTTTACGATAATCCATGGCTGAGCGCAGTGCGCCATTTTGTAACTGTTTCAATTTTAGGTTATGTTGCTGAACGACGAATAGAAGTGAAAATATGCTTTTCGCTGGCGGTATCGCGGTGCGCGGTGTGATATTTGAAATGATAAGGAAACAGTAAATTCAACGATGCTATTCCGGATTCTGTTTTCCATTTACTGCAACCCTATAGTATTGAAACACTGTACAAGTTGTTCGTTGGTGACTTAGTTTTATCCTTTCAATATCTACACAATTCGAAAGTTTCAAATTGCAATGTACCGCATTTACCGTTCCTTTCGGTTTCAATTTACTATTTGTTTTGAAATGTCTTATAAATAAACTCGGAAGGCGGCACCGCGTTTGATTTGCTCTTTTACACAGTCATCTTTCTTTACATAACCTATATCGGAACGTTTGACAGCTGACAAAACCAACATGGCATAAATATTTAACTCCGTTCTGCGTTGTAGGTGTAGGCTGAGGAATAGGCTGCATGCCATGCTATGTCGTTAAGATGTGCATCCCTTTTCCTGTATTCTCGCAAATATTTCTTGACGTTTTCATCTTTTCCATATACTACCACGACAAATAAAACAAAATAATTTTATTAACATTTTTCCTGAAGTACCGGGTGGCTCAATAAAGAGCCAGCCATTCCAAGACTCTCCTCATCGATTGATATAATATTCCAGTAGTTCTTTCACTTATCCAAATCTTATTTGGTACATTAACGGATCTATACCGGGTGTCTGTCTTAAAAGTGTACATAGGAGATTAACATGGGAAATCAGTTTTTTGCGTGCTGTTACTCGGTGTTCTACCGGACAACAATGATTGTAGTACCAATCGAAAGATATAATTTTTATGAAGCAAACGATGTAACATGCATTACAATTTAGAAGTAATTTGGTTTAGTAAATTAATTTTGAAATTAAAAAGTAAATTATAGTCACTGGATTGTTTTGATTTCTTTGAAGCTACTTATTTGATGGTTAAAGATTAATTTACAGAAACAAATTACTACTAAATTGTAATGTATTTTACATCGATTGATTCAGAAAAATGATATCTTTCGATTGATACTACAATCATTATTGTCCGGTAGAACACCGAGCAACAGCAAGTAAAAAAATGATTTCCCATTAATTAATCTCCTACACCTTTAAGATAGACACACGGTATATAGAGTTTTGTTTTTAGAATTGGCACACTTTTTCCAGCGACAGTCAATTTGACAGCTAACAGCTGTTTTTTGCACAGTTTGGTTTGCCATTTTACCATAAATAAATTTAAGCCAGAGCCAAGGGGACCTTGGCCAGAACTACGCTCGCAAATTGTACAAATTTATTTCGAAATTTTTATTCAGCGACAAGGCTCAATTTTTATTAAATGGCTACGTCAACAAGCAAAATTGTCGCCTTTGGGGTGAAGAAAATGCAGAAGCCCTTATTAAGGCGGCGTTACATAAACTAAATGTCACTGTTTGGAGTGCTTTACGGGCTGTTGGAATCATTGGTCCACATTTCTTCAAAAATAATACTAACAAGAACGTTACAGTCAATGAATATCGCTATAGAACCATGATTACTGCCTTTTTGTTCACCAATTGAATGGAATTAATGTGGAGGAACAGTGGTTTCAAAAAGACGGCGCAACATGCCACACAGCGTGCGCCTCAATCGATTTATTGAAGGATACATTTGATGAGTGCATAATATCGCGCAATGAACCTGTGGATTGGCCTCCAAGATTTTGTGATTTAATACCTTTGGATCATTTTCTGCGGGGATATTTGAAGACGCTAGACTATGCCAATAAACCAGAGACGATGGACGACATGGAATCCAATGTTCGCCACGTTATTGCCGATATATGGCCCTAGCTGCCTCAAAACGTCATTGAAAATTAGATCCAGCCACAGCGTCCATCTTTGAGAAATCATATTCAAACACTAATGGCATAAAATTATCTTTCCAAAGGAGCCGTAGTTATTGAAGATCTATACCACTAAAAAAAACACCCGTTATTTCTACAGATTCATCACGCAAATTAGCCAATTTCTAGAGCCTAGACGGATTGATGGATTTGGGTGAAACCTTCATAGATATTTAGAGTTTGATTAGGACAAGATCCTTTTTATAAATTCACATTTTTTTCCCATGCATGATGTGCGCGAAAACTTCATGCTTTCAAAAAAGTTAAATTCAGGTCCAGTTCCATCGATTTTCATGGCCGGTTCCAACGATTTAAGTCGGTATTACAATATCAAATTTAGTAAAAAATTAAGAAAAATGTAGAAAGCAAATTATTATTTATTATTAACTATAATATAAAATGACAGTTTGACACGAGTCGGTATTACATGAACAAATATTAGAGCAAGTTGTGAATGATTTAAATTTCTTTTAAAATCACTTGTTAAGTAACAAACTACAGTACTAATGACCTTTCTTCTATTATGTTATTATACCTACATAAGTTTTGTGAGATTTTCAGAGATGGCAGAGCCCTAGCTGAAACACCCGCCGTAGGCAGGGGTCAACTGTAGAAGTTAGTTATTTTCATAATTGTGTTAATTTAGTGAAATAAAACATAAATAGAAATTCTTAATACGTATTTCGAAAACTTGTTTGGGATTCAATTTTGACTACTGGCTTGGTTAACAAATGTAATCTTATATTGTTCTACTGCTCGCGAAATACGTATTTTTTGTTTGTTTTATTATTTTTAGAATGTATTGCGTAAATGTGGCAATACAACAAATATTTTGTTTGTTTGTATTTAATTTTTCGGCTTCTCTAAAAAAAAATACGAAGAAAATCTTGCTGTTTTTTCGAGTATTTGCAATTATCAGAATTTTTACTTTGACCTTTATTTACATTAATTTAAATTTTGTTTCTGAATGTTTTATCGGAATAAAAAAACCTAAACTTACGTAATTAGAAAGTTTCATCAATTCCATACTATAGAACGTATTTCGATACCATTTTGTTAAAATCTCAAAAATTAAAACATATGCAGATGTGTTATTTTTTGGTTTTAATTGGAAAGGATACATAGAAAACAGAATATTTAAAATTTGAACGGATGTAGGCGTTTGAAAGCTTTTAATCATTTGAAAGTTGATATTTCCCAATTTTTCAGCCCTGAATCAGCAATTAGTTACTAATAATTTATAATAGTTTCGAAACATGTAGAGTTAACAGTACAAACCAGACGCCATTGTTTAAATGAAATCACCACAAGCCCTTTTTAAATTTAGAATAAAAATATAATATAATCATTCATACATTTAGTCACTAAGATTTCATAAAAACAGAAAAATTAGGTAATAACACACAAATCATAGATAATTTGTTTTAAATTAATTATAAAAATTATTATTTATTTCAAAAAATATTGTAGAAGTCACCTGAGAAGTCTTTTAATAATTATTTTTAATTTTATTTTCATATTTAGCTTCTAATTTGTTGTAAACTAATCATCGTTTATGTGTTTCTATTAATAAATCTAGAAAAGTAGTATTTTTTTAAATTAAAATCTCATCTGATCAGAAATTTTAATCGCTCGATATTCAAATGTATTAAAAGATGTTTGTGTGAGGGTATTCGTGATTAATTTGTGAGGAAAGTGCAACATTGTTAAAGATCATATAATACAGTTGAACGACCAAAGAGGGTATGTGAGTAAAAAGTGTTGAAGTTCTATCATAAAGTTATTTACTTAATGCTTCTTTTCTTCTTTGGAATAGAATACCTATGGCTCTCAAATACCGTTCTAGAGTCCTCGAAAACTAAAGTTTTAAAATTGGTGCCAAGGGCCCGCTATAGACTACTAAGTACGTGTTCCGCTTACGAACCATAAGGCCACTAGTTCAAATTTCACAGTCTTCATAGAGCAGGAAAAACAACTCGGTGTCGGTAGTATATTTGGAAACTTAACCGGGCAGCGCGTTAATGTAATGTAACTGTGTAACTGTGTAACCGACAGGCGGAGCGACAGGGGCAAAAGCCCAATGTTCGCGATGTTATTGTGTTAGGGAAGGTACAAATCCCCGGACTAGCGTATTCCCCGAAATATTTGCACCTAAGTTCCTTTAAACCATGGTTTACCTACATTTACACCACGACAAATATATTCATTACCACGTCGGCCTACTCAAAAACTGAGACTGCTATTACAACGCCGATAAGGCCGGACAAACCATCAATGGTTTCCTAAATTATTTCGATTTACACACGGAAAAAAAATGGATTGCTATAATAGCAATATTTATCTTATGTATAGTGACAGCAATTTCTATATTCTTACTGTAACAATAGGTATATATTATTTATTTCTCAACAATAATACATATTTATCATAATTAAATATCTTGCTTGAAATAGCAATATTAGTTGTTGATTTAAATATACTGGGCGTTCAAAAAGTTCCGGGACGGTGAAATATCTCGAGAAATACACATCGAATCAAAAAAACAAAAAATACTTGTCTTTTTATTAATATTCCGCCTCTATTAATATATTTGGGGCCGTGATTGTACGGCTGGTTAACACACTTAACGCGAAAATGTATCTTTTATCTACACTGATAAAAATGTTTTCTTGGAACAAAGAGATTCCTCTTAAATGAAGAAAAAATTGATTTGAATTTTTGATTTCGTTTTCATTGAAAACTTTTGTAGATTTAATAAATATTCGTGTATTAAAATTAATTTAGTATTCAACTGAGACTCATTATGGGGACGAAGTAGTTTAAATAGGAATAGTTTTAATTCAAACTGATATCGTTTTAAATAAAAACGTTTTGTTTCAAATTAAAACGACTTCTTTTTCATTATTTTTAAAAACAAAATTTAAAATATATTCATTTTCTTTCAATGCAGAAAAAAAGATAAATAAAATTTATATTCAAAATTAATATTTTTTTAATTGAACCTAATCATTTTGTAAGAAATAAAATTTTCTACAACGAATGCATACAAAAGGAAAACCGAAAATTTGCTTGAAACAAGAAGTTATTTTTATGAGTGTAGATCACGATAGTAGAGAGCCACATCTAAAATGGGTAAATGGCATGATGATATATTTATTTTTTAATTTCTTATATTTTAAGAGTAGGAAATTCTAGTATAATCATATTTTAAGAATAGGAAATTCCAGTATAATCTTTAATTTTAAAAATTCCTCGATGCGTATTAATCTGAGAATATTAGAAGAGATTAAAATAGAAAATGAGTTTATCCGCAAACTTCGCTTTTCTAAGAAGAAAAAAACTTTTAATAAAAATTGTAGAGAAATAAATCCGGCAGTAAATATAATTAAATTAGTCTACTAATTGTAAAAATTATCCATGTTTGTATGAATTTATCATAATTCCATACCATTATATTGCAGCGTTCACCAGTGATTCTCAACATTTTTTACTTGGCGCACCTCTTTCTCAAATACCCTTTAATATTAATGTATATTAGAAACATAAGCTTGATTGATTGAAAATAATAGTATTAATTAAAAATTACTGATAAATAAATATATCCTTTTACCCATTATGAGTGTGGCACTCTGCTTACGCAGATCTCGGTAGGTTATATATCATTGCGTATGAAGTGCGGTTACCAGCCGTTAAGTCATAGCCCCCAAAGTTGTTAGTGGAGGGGGAACCACTGGGGTAAATTTAAATTGACAACTGTCGGCTGTGGGATTCCAACTGAGGATCAAACGATCAACAGTCCGATGCATTACCACGGAGCTATTTACCCCATAACGATTACAGGGTTGTTATATAAACATAATAATAACCTTGACATGGAATACATGTGTTTATGTTATGTAAAATGATATCTTCAATTTATAATAGGTAATAGTAGATACATGGAGAATAAAAACCCTAATAATAAATATTTTCAATAATGTAACAAATGTTTAAATGTTTAATTACAATAAATAATAATAGAAAACAATACAAACAATTCAATATTTTATATTTAATAAATATTTATAACAGGTAATCATATCATTTGAACTTTTTAAATGAATTGAAAATACATTAATAATACTTTTTTTAAGAAAAGTTTTAATTTATAGTCCCGCACTATGAATGTGGATAAGTGGTGTGACAGAATAGGAATACTTGGAGGAGATTGATTATTGGTTGAATGTGTTTCAGGGTTCGTGCTACTCCACTGTATGGGAAATAGCGTATGTATAAAATACATAATACATGGGTAAACCGGACTTTATTGTGCGTAGTTTTGGTTTAGGTTTTGATTTTGACTTTGGTTCTTCTAGAATCCCAATTTTTCCGCATCTAACTTCAGGTTTGGTCAAGTCTTATTTTCAGAATCAGATCGATAACGTTAGGTACAATATATTTTAATGAATTTATGTTAATCTTATTTTATAAAATTAATATTAAATAAATTATTGAAATGTAAAAGTGTACAGAAAAAAGAACTTGAATTGACATTTTAATTAAAATTAATGTATTTTTTGCAAAAGAACCTTTAGATTAGAAAAAAAAATCATTTCAAATCATAATTAAAATTAATATTTTATTTTCATACTGATATGTCAATAATTTCATCACTCATTCTCTGTTATTGTCACGCAATGAAAGATTACTTTGTAATCATATCAAAATTGAAAGCATAGAGAATTTTTTGCGTGAAATGTCGATCAATCTCAATGGTCAGTAAAAACTGACCACGAGTTCAAAGAACTAAACCACAGTATCTGACAAATCTAAGGTTGGCTTTGGCTACCTTAGTTCGAGTCAGTTTGTTTATGTTTCACAATTCAATCGGTGATACCAGCTACAACAGCGGTTCCAAAATATTTCTAAGAGCCTCGAAGGGAAAAATAGTTACGTGTTTTAAGGTGAGATTTTATTATTAAATTATCATTAAAGTCATAGAACTTTATTTCGTTAATCGTTATAAAAAAAGCTCCATAGAAATTACCGGACTATTCAGTAAGTTGAGGATATAAAATGCATTTTGTGAAAATTTCATAACAACTAAGAAACTAAATACGATAATTTTCTAAAAAAATTAGATGAATTTACAAAAAGTATTGTAATTTTTCAGAAAATGCATCTCATATCCTCAATTTTCCGAATAGTACATTCGAAGGAACTGTTTTTTTTTTGTGTAGGCCAAAAACACTGTACCTTTTTGAATACGTTTGGTATAAAGCAAATACTTGAAAAACAATTATGTGAAATGATATCTATTTAGTATATTTTGGTTTTCTTAATTAACTACTATGGATTGCCAAACCAATAGGTGTTTCTTGGAAGTATGTATATACAGGTTGGTCCATCTGTCTGTAGTTTTTATTTTATGCGATTATTATAAGTATTACCGAAAAACATTTCATACTAAGTTTATTTTACATTAAAATACCCATGTATCTGCAGTATAAGATTTTCTACGGGGTGTTTCATTTTCTCGCAATGATACGCAATTTTACCTTTTAAATGGAACAGTCTATATAATTTGTGCAGAATTTGAAAGACCTATTGTTTCTCTATAAAATAGTTCTTATTCATTATAGTCCTAAAATGATCATTACCGAAACTATTCCCTTTTTATTAAAGAAGAATCACACACAGAAAGTATGCCATGAAATTAAAAATAATAAATGAATTTATAAAAAAATATTCGAATTGAACATTAGTTCAACAAACGAAACAAAATATAACAAAAAAAGTTGTTAAACTAAGTGAAAATAGTAAATAATAGGTAATTATTAAAAATCTGACAGCAACTAATCAGCTTGTTTAAACATTCACACACAATTTTATGGCATATTTTCTGTGTGATTATTGAATCATAAGAACGTGAATAGTTTCTATACTGATCATTTTAGGACTATATAGTGAATAAGAATTTATTTAAAAAGAAACATAGGATTTTTAAAATTTTGTAAAAATATATAGGATGTTCCATTTAAAAATATTAAGTTACATACCATTGCGCGAAAGTGGAGCACCCGGTAGAAAAACTTATACTGCAGATACGTGGGCATTTTAATGTAAAATAAACTTTATCTGAAAAAATTTTCGGGTAATATTTATAATAATCGCATAAAATAAAAAATACAGATCGATGGACCATCCTGTACATCTGAGTACATATATTTACATTATTTAAATCAATGCGAGAAGTAAACAAATACAAGGCAACAGCCGTGGCAGGTAGCGTTAAAGCCGGTTCATTCGATAACTCATTGCCCGTGGTCAGTAGTTGGATGGGTGACCGCTTTGCGAAAGCCCATAACAGCGAACACTGCGTGCTGTTGTCACACCACCGAAAACGACTTACCGAGAAGTCATATAACCTCAGCAGTTGAGACCGTTTTAAAAAATAAATAAATAACACAAATTCAATTATATTTCTTTTTTTTTTAATGAACAATTTTAATTGAGTAAGTCTAAGTATGAACTATCAAATGTATTATTGTTTAATTTTAGAAATAATTTTGTTTTATTTGATAGCACCTAAGACAAATTAAATACAAAAACTAAATAGTAAGCTACTACGTTCTAATTTTCTTTGAAAGAGTAATTGTGTACGCCTTTGAGGTACAATCACCTTAAAACTTTTTGATGCAGTGAGTCCTGACTTGTAGTACAGTAGTACTGTTGGTGTTGCAACACTAAAACGGCATACGAACGAAGTCGTTCGCAGTTCGAGAACAATGTACTAGTTGTCTCTCTCTACATAAATAAATGTCAACAAAGAAAATAGTGTTTTTTCGCGAGTCGCGAGCAAGAAGTTGGCGAGTGCGTTTCGGGGGCTCCACAGAGTCGCAGGGCAGCGGAAGGGTAAGAAACGGTAAGAAATAACAGCGAGCCACTGCCACTACCACTACAGAGCGAGTGCTGCGAACAATTCAATTAATATCGGAGAATTACGACGTAAATAACCTTAGGTATCGAAGCCATATGTGCGCGCACCAATCGCCCCCAGAAGTGGGAAAGAATTAGGACGCCTGGCCAGACTGAGAGGAAAGTTTTTTAGATTAAAATAAAAACTGTTACAAAGTATTTCAGATTTAATTAAAACAAAAGTATGTATCTAATTATGTTCTTTGTGATGCCGAGAAAAAGAGATTTCTTTATAAGATATTTAATGAAAGGAATTAAAATCGAGTGAGGTTTTCGTGATCAAAGACGTTTCGGACATGGATTTATTATAAACAGAAATCTTTTTATATTTTTTGTTGACTTGTATAACAATCACTGCTTTTTTAATTAAGAAAATAATTTTGTTTCGGCCTCGGAAACTGTTTGTCAAATACAACAAACCAGATTTTTATCAATTAATTAGAAACTCTAATAATGTGGACTACCGAAATACGGAAGCCCTTTTCAAATTGGTGCATAAAACTTTAAAATTGAAAAAATCAAACAAGTGGACAAATGTAAGCAAACTTTATTTGGCAATAAACACAAACTGTTATTGGAACATTTTTCCCCAAATTTCCTTGAAGTACCACTCAGGGAACACTGTTTTGACAGCGTTTATGCCCAGAATGAAGGTTAACTACTTGCAAAATTTGAATCAAATAAGAACTGGGCTGATGTTTTACGAATAGAACGCGATACTGAATAGAATTCCAAATAAATAACATAAACTCTCATTCACCTCTTTCTCTTCACTTCGTGAATATGCCATTCCCTTGCCCGGCACACATGAAAACGATATTCAGTACCCAATAGGTGTTGTACGTCTTCATTGCATGTACTCATAAGGTCCAAATTAGAGTACTGCAAAATCATTTAAAACCCTATTTACGAGGTATGTATGTACATCGGAACCTTATATGAACCCAGAATCATATCATTTGGCCTAATTGTGTAGATCTCCCTAAGTAATATATTATTGCGCATGAAGTGGTAAAGTTAAAATGGCAATGTGAGATTCAAACTGAAAATCTTACGATTCACAGTTCGATGTGTTACTATGAAGTAATTTACACCATAAAAAATAAATAAGTCATCACGCCATTTACCCATTTACAGTGTAACATTCTGCTTTCGTGGATCTCTGTAAAATATGCGAGCCCAGAATCATATCATTTGGCCCAGTTAAAATCATACAAAGGAAAATTGTTTAACTCACCATATTTATATGTTAAACTCTGTCATTTTTACCTCCCGCATATACATATATGTAAGAGAGGTATTATGTTTATATTACGAATTGATTAGATTTTAATCATTCATCAACTGTAAGTAGTAAAATATTTGAAGGCCCATAAGGGTTTTTGGGCAGTAAATAAATGAGATAGAGTAAATTTCAATCAAAAAGATGTAGAATACTATTACCTACAATTTTTATTTGAAACATTTTCTATATTTTGTTCATCAGACTCAAAAACAGTGTTTGTGGTACCAACCAATACCTCTGGGCCAAATGAAATCTTTATGTTAGTGATTTTTGTTAATTTTTTTTATGAAGAAGAAAAGCGGACTAAATATTAAGGGTCATATGCCGCCTCATGAATGGATTATTGTGAACTGTATGAACACAAATAACCATGCTCTTCAGTGGGATTCGAACCCACGACCTCTAATGTTCTAGGCTAGCGACATAGCCATTATACCACCGAGATCAGCATAATTTGTTATTTTTCCTAAAAATATTCTTAAATTAAAATTGAGTAGGTACAACATTTTTCTCTTTGCAAGATCAGAACAAATTTTAAAACATTTAATATCTATCCCGATCACTCTGCATTTTATGGTATTATTCATCTTTCCAAACTTATTAATAATTGTTTTGATGATCCCTGTTTTATTTCCTGTTTTCATTTCCATGCTCCTATTACTCCTTCTAGAAATTCTATTACGTTTTAATTAGCGACAGCCAAAACCAAATGTTTTATGATGTCAACTATTTATAGAATGGGTCATATTTATGTTACTAAATTCTCTAGTGATGTTTTTCATTTATAATTTAACAAGTTTACAAACACTATTATTAATTTTATTAACTTGCTTTGTTTTGCTAGATGTGCTATTTCAATATCCTTTCTTTGGGCTTGTCCTTTTATGTAGTTTATCATAACAATAATAATAAATACAGAGACAAATATGTCTTCATTTTTTTACGAAGATGGGAGGCGAACTAACTAATATAGTCATATACCACCTCATGAATGGATACATACATACAAAACTTCACGCTATATCTCTCTTAGTGGGGTAGCACGAACCCAGAAACACAGTCAACCAACAATAAATCTCCTCCAAACATTCTTATCCTCACACACCACTTGCGCCTCGTCCACATTCATAGAGCGATTCATACATGCTCGTTTATTCTTCACACTCGGAATCATTCGTTCACGCAACAAAACATCAATCATACCCAACCAGTTATTCCTCGGACTCCCACGCAACCTTTCACCTTAAATCTCTCCCACATAAATTAGTTTCATCAACCTTTCATTCCACATTCGCTCAACATGTCCAAACCACCTGCTGACTCACTCCCACTTTCTTAACAACATTCTTCTCAATCTCACACTCACCATATACCAATGTATTCCGTAAACGATCACGTGTCGTACACACTCCTCTAAATATCTCATTTCTACAGCAGTTATACGTTGTTCATGCTTCTTCATCCACACCCAACATTCAGAACCATACATCAATCTAGACACTAACACACTATTATAAACTCTCAATCAAGCATCTCTAGATACATTCACGTTTCGAGCAACTGTACCTAGAGCACCCAATACCTTGCACCCTGCAGACACTCGCCTTTCAATCTCCCCGTCAATACGTTCATCCCTCGAGAACACCCTACCCAAATATACAAATTCATTTACTTGTGCCAGTGGCACACCATTCACAGAAACATTAAAATCAGTCACCAAATCATTCTTTTCAAACACCGACACTTTACATTTATCGACATTTAATAGCAGATTTAAACCTTTCCCTACTTCATTTATGCTCACAATCATTCTTCTCAATTGTTCCTCAGTTTCACCCAACACAACATAATCCACATAATTTAACGCAGGTACTATACGTTCACCAATACGTACACCATCAGTTCCATTCAATGCCTTTCGCAACAACACATCCATATACAAATTAAACAACAAAGGAGACATTCCACAACCCTGTTTCACACCAACATCTATACGAAACCAATCACTCAATCTACCATCAACTCTCACCGCAGCCTCACTTCCTTCATACAACGCTCGTTGGAGCGCTCCCAACAAACTACCATCTACTCCGTACTCTACATGTACATTCCACATAGTCTCTCGAAGAACACTGTCATACGCTTTCTTTAAATGAAATTATGTGAACAACACAAACGACCATTCTCTTCAATGGAATTCGAACCCACGACCTCTGGCGTGCTAGGCTAGTGGCATAGCCACTACATGAGATCGGCATGTCTTCATTTATTCTTCTACTATTTGGTCGTACATTGTGGACAAGGAACTCTGAAATCTATTGATAGCGTTGATACCCAGAATGAAGGTTAACTAGGTTGACATTTTACGAACAAACAGTGAAAGCGAGTAGAATTCTGAGTGAATAATATAACCCTTCTATTTCCCTCTCTCATCACTCCTTAAACATGCCTTTTGCGTACCAAGACCACGTGAAACCGATATTCAGTGCTGGATAAATGTAGTTGCCCTTCATTATAGAGACAAATATGTCTTCATTTATTGTATTGTTTCGATGTACATTTAGTTACCAAAAATGGGTTAATATAGCAATGAACTCTATAATCTGTTTTGGGCAATACATAACTTTGCGAGAAATGATACATGTTTCAATTATTCAAGTATTCCTACCTTGCATCCATTGAAGTTTTGATTACCTGCTGTTTCAGCATTTTGTTCACAGTACCACAATAGACCATGTTTATTGTTAGAAAAGTAAACATATTAATCCATTCACTAGTTAACGATGTACCACACTTGTTCCACTACACTTCACTTCATTATCACCAATTTATTAAAAATAACAGCACAGAAATTAATCACCCATCCAACTCAAACGCTAGAACCTTTACAAGTGTCTGTCTAGCGCTGTGCTGCGTACTATGTCCAAACAAGTTAGTTAATTTCAAGCAAGTGCTTGCAATCAAACTTGCAATATACTACGAATAAAATAAATATTCTAACATAGCCAGCCCGCGAATTGATTTACTTTTAAAATTATTACGTTATTTAACATATATATCAACATACCTCGACAAACAGATAAGTAACATTACATTTATAGGTTATTATTTCACTGCTGCCAAGAGCTGCCATATCCAGCAGAAATTATAGCCAGCATAGATAAACAAATGCACCAAATTTATTATTTTTAAATTAAATTTCATTCGTATTCCACCATTTGTACCTCCCGCCACATCAAGAGTTATAGGAATCATGCTAAAAATTCGGTAGTGAGTTTTCAATGGATAAGCACGTTTTAGGGTTCCTAGAATACGATTTTAATAGTTTCTATCTGTCTGTCTTTGTGTGTGGATCGCTAGAGTTACGGTTTCTCAAAATCTACTGAACTGAAAATTGTGTTATTTTGTATATATCAATTCTACCCCCTCTTGAAGAGCTAATTAGTTTTTAGTGATAATCCGATAACCAGAAGTGGCAGTTTATTTGAAGCCCTATCAAGTTATTTTAAAACTTATATTTAAATTATGGTTTATTGACAATTTTTGTTATTAGACTAATGTTTCAAATACTATTATCTACAATTATTGTTTAAATCATTTTTCTCTCACTGTACCATATACGAATTACATCACGATCAAGAAAAATTATATTTTGACATTCTCCTTTAAATCTGCTAACTTATGATTTTTGAGCAAAAACAAAATAACGCTTGAAAAACGTTATTTTTTGACATGTGTCAAGGTTGAAAACTATAGTTTTCGAAGGGATGGGTGTTTATTGATAGTGGTGGTCCGTGTTCCTACATTATTTGATATCTGTTGCGGGAGTTACTGTGGTGCCCACAACAGATTTTTTGAGTTAATTTTTTTGTAAAGGCATGTTTGAATTACTATATTTCTTTTTTTATTATAAATATAGTTTTTTTTATCAAATTATTTCGCCGAAATTTGCCACACGATCATCTGGTGGAAACTTGGGAAATGGACATTTCGGACGTTTCTTAGACAACACAATTTAATGTATAAAAATATGTTTACAATAGGAATTAGTTTCCGCTCTTCCAGTAATTTCTTTTCAAAAATGCTTCATGTATGTTTAGAACACATTTAATCAAAGTCATAGCTAATATTGTTAGCATTCTGTCCTTATATAACAAAATTTATCATAATCCAATTATTTATTGAAAAATGGAAAAGAAACTTGAAATATTTTCTGGTTTATAGATTGCTACAAATATCTTGTCTGATTGTAATCAGAAGTACATTATTTATTTATTCTAACCAACACGTTCATAAAATCCCAATTAGTGGTTGAATATAAAATTATACATATTTAGGGCCGTTTTCACCAACCACGGTTAAGTATTTTATTCTGTAGGTTTATTTTACCCGGAGGATATATTCAACATTTCCATTTCACCAACCTCGGTTAGCGGTAACCGACGTTTAAATCGACAGTTAAAATAACCTAGCTTATTTTGATGGGATAATTATTTATTCTACTGTTATGTCGCGCTTATATATCAAAATTTATTACATTATTTTGTAAAATTACTTTGTTTGGTAAGTAATTCTTACATTTTTATAAAATATTGAATTTATATTAATTTAAATATAATTATGTTGACATAAATCCAAGAGTACAGGTTATAAACACAAAAGTTGTAAACATAGGTTATAAATGTGAAATATTTACAAACATGCTCTCCTATTATACGAAAATGTATTGAGCAGTAATGAATAAAATTTCTCATCTGATGAGTTTATCAGCCAGTGATGAAAAAATTGTTGTATACTCGAGACCACGAATCATTAGAGATAAAAACAATGTGACTGTAATGATTGATGATTCATTTTAAGATGCCCTTTGGATTTTCTAAAAGAAATATTGGAATTATTAGGACCTCGAATTTAACCAAATAAATCCGAAAGGAATTTATCTTTTTATTCTCCGCCATATGCATATATTTTTCGATAATATTGAATAATTCTTCCTTCACTTAATTTCTTCCCCTGTTTCTTCTTGTTTTTACGATATTCATTTAGATTTAATTTAAAAAGAAAACACCTTGTTTTAAAATTCGAATTGCAAAATGTGACTGATTTTCAATTGTCAGTTGTTCCTCAAAGCCAAAATATCGATAAAACAGGGCACTAAACTGTCATACTGGCTTGGTAGCCATCTGGAGACGAATAGATAATTTAAAAAACATGACTAATCGCCGGTTAACAAACCGAGACTCAAAAGATGTTGATGAAATGTCAAACTAATATAACCTGTAGAATAAATATAACTCACTGTTAGTTAACTGTTGATTTAACAGAAGTTGGTGAAAACGGCCCTAAATGGGCAATAGTACAGCCAATTTTTTACTATACTTTTCTTGGCTAGAAACTTGAACTAGATTTTAGAAATTTTTTTGTCTAGAATCATAACTAACGATTGTAGTAGTTACAAAGTAATTCGTCAAGTACTGCCAATCCAACAACAAAAAACAGTTATGACCGAGGTTTTGACGTTTAAAGTATTGTTTTTGTAAAATGAGTAGAACAAAACGTAAATAGAAGAATGAATCAAATATTATTAAAATATATGAAATATAAATGTCAAACAAAATCGAATAGCAGATAACACTGCGGTTAGGTTGGTAAACATAGTTTAGTATGCAACTGGAATCAAAATTGGATCCATATCTAGTTTTTATACACGTTTCTAGTACGAAACTTGGATTGACTCTCTTTTATTATTACATTATTACATTATACAAGTAAACCTAGTGTGAAAGTCAAAGTTTCTTGCAAAAAAAAAATGTAAAACAGGATTAACAACGTAAATATTGTAACTAAAAACAATTTAAATAGTAAATAGAAAAATACAATTTAGTTTTTACATTTCTCTGATTTACATAAGAAATTTTATATAAATATTTCTGAAATTTTGAAAATAATGAAATATTTTTATGGGGTTTCTAAATCAGGTTTATCTGTTTAAAAGGCATTATAGACATTTTTGACTCGTCCCAATACCTCCCTTATATGTATTTATCGAAAACATAAATCGAAATCAAACTATGAGTAATAAAGATAGTACAACAGCATTTAGAACAAAATCCAATAATAATGTAAATCAGTTTGCAATGTATATTAATATATTATTAGTATGTATATATTTTGACTAATACGGAATAAGCTCGATAATGAATATTGTACGAATAAATCAAAATTTAATCTGTGAATTATATGTTATAATCATTTGTACATTAATTATTTCGAATCCAAAGTGAAACTAAGTCCTTTGGAAATCAACTATCGAACCAGTCAAAGTAGTAGAACTAGAGCAAAAACCGAATAAAATTAAAGCTGAATTGAAACAGAAGTACTTAACTGCTATTTCTTGTAGTTTGAATTCCAGGAGTTTGTATAAAACAAAAGTATACATCAAAACAATGGAGAACCTTACTAAAGTAATGAGTCGATGCCAAGGACCGGTTTTATTTGTGAAGAATTCAATTTAGTAAAATTCAACATTGACTAAAAAACAAACTGGGAAAATTGCATTAATTTCTCAAAGAAGTCGATGTTATTTTTTAATTATAAATTCAATTTGCACGGGGCTTTTTATCAGGTACAATCGTTTAAATTAGTTTCCGATAAATTCTCTTGAGCGATCGATTTTTCGGTTTAAAGTCGGAATGCCAGTGCCATCAGCATGGCGCTAGGCCTGACTGGCGAATCGAACATGACTGACATTTCGAAATTGAACTTCTTGTCAATAGCTACAGCTACTCCTTGTTTATTTCAATATTTTTGTGGGACGCTGAATTTCACAGAAATACAAGGAAACTTAATAAAGTAGGATGTATTTACTACTGATGACATATTGTTTTTATTTTTTTGTTTATTCCGGATATCTGTACAAAGAAACATGAACATTTTTCTCATGTCTACAAGTAAGCATTCCTTCTGGTATTTCTAATGTCGGTTTCGTCAGAAACCAGACGCTAGAAAACATTTACATATTTACTCGAGACAAAACTGAGAAAACATTCTAGTTGAAAATTTCACAGTAAACGGTGTGAATTGAGGTTTTCCGCCATGATTCACGGTCCCCAAAAATGATAGTGGAGGGAAAACTACAAGGGTAAAGCTAAAATGGTATCTATCGGCTTTGGAATTCAAACTGATGATCTTATGATCCTTAAATTTGAAATAAATTTATAATTAATTGGTTTTTATATCCTGCAATAAAGAAATATAGGGATGGCCCTATTTAAGGTTTAATTATATAAAATAAATATTATACGCCAAGGATAAAAATTAAAAAATAAAATGAAACCCCGAAGGCTTAAAAATATTTAAAAATGTATTTCGTGATCTACACGAAAAAATTGCTACAATAGCTATATTTATATTATGTATATATTTACAATAACAATATTTTAATTTATATTAGTAATGTAATATTATTTTCGACTGCTGCTTCAACAATCTATATGTATATTCTAAATATTTATGTTTTTTCTAATAATCTGATATTGTTTCAGTATATAACTAGATCATGTTGTCTTAAATATACTATATTATTAAGAATATAATATATATTTAAATCAACAACTAATATTTCTATTTCAAGCAAGATATAATTATGATAAATATGTATTATTCCTGAGATATAAATATATACGTATTGTTACAGTAAGGATATAATATAAACTACTGTCACTATGCGTAAGATAAATATTGCTATTTTAGCAATCAATTTTTTTTTTTTCGTGTAAGTAAGTTCTCATTGACAGTAAAACTAATAGAGTGGACAAGATTGAATCTGTATGAATCTGTTTATTTTATAAACATTTGCTCGAAACGTGAATGTATCTAGAGATGCTCGATTGAGTGTTTATAATGGTGTGGTAGTGCTTACATTGATGTATGGTTCTGAATGTAGGGTGTGGATGAAGAAGCATGAACGACGTATAACTGCTGTAGAAATGAGATATTTGAGAGGAGTGTGTGGGTATACGAGACGTGATCGTGTACGGAATACATTGGTGTATGGTGAGTGTGAGATTGAGAAGAATGTTATTAAGAAGGTGGGAGTGAGTCAGTTGCGGTGATTTGGACATGTTGAGCGAATGTAGAATGAAAGGTTGGTGAAACTAATATATGTGGGTGAGTATGATTGATGGTTTGTTGCGTGAACGAATGATTCCGAGTGAGAAGAATAAACGAGTATGTATGAATCGCACTATGAATGTGGACGAAGCGAAAGTGGTGTGTCAGGATAGGAATGATTGGAGGAGATTGATTGTTGGTTGACTGTGTTTAATGCTACCCCACTAAGTGGGATATAGCGTGACGTTATGTATGTATGTATATATTTATAGACGCCGCTTTATTATGTCTAAAGGATAAAAACAAAAATTCAGTAAAATTTGAATTTTTTTTAATAGTTTTCTGCAGACGAAAAATGGTGGAGTCGCCAAGCCAGTGGTCAGACCCGAGTTCTCAAAATTTGTGTTTAATTTTTTCATTTATATTTCAAGATTTTGAATTTTGTATATACATATAATACATAACACATAATGAAATAACTAAGACATATAATGAAGTAATTATTTTAAATATGTGCAGTGCAGGATAAATATTTCTAACTAATAAAAAAGTATTGAAGTATTAGTGGAAAATGAAGATACCGCCATTCTGTAGAATTCCTTTCTGCTATTACGCAAAAGTACAAAAACAGAATCTCATTAATAATTGTAAAGACTTATGCTCAAAAATGGATTAAGCGAAAGAGGAAAATAAAAATAAAACGGTTATGCCGGATTCGAAGTTCCACGTAGAAAATAAAATCGTTTTAGTTGAAACTCTCGTTGGAAAGAATTCATTATAGATACAAAGATCTCTATTTAATGGATTCCACTAAAGTTTGTTTTAAGGATAAACATTTTAATTGGTATGACAAGGCGTTAATACAAGGCTTAGCGTCCCCAAAATAACTCCATGAATACCGATCAAAATTGTATACATTTTACTTAAATTCCTTGTAAGAACATTACGTAAAAACAGATTGTATTAATTTATGTCATCGCCTTGTTTTCCAATCTCGAAAATAGCATTTATATTGTTGTATGAATATCTCGGCTACATTATAAGCGTTTCTGAGTATTTTTACGCATGCAAAACAAATATGAATAAAACTTCTTTAATTTAAAACAGCAACTGTTAATTAATAATTTTTAATTAGTTCCTAGTAACAATATCATTCTTGCTCAGCGTGCAATTTAATTATGTTTCACTCATTGTCATGTTTAATAAAAATATTTTATAACAAATTTCATGCAACTGCAAAAGTGCACTCAAATTCTGTGCAATATTATTCAACATTCAATAATTATTTTTCTCTTTTTGTTGACCTATAGAAATTTGTATTAAAATTTTTTAATGAATTTCTAAAAATGATTTAATTAGAATAAATTATTTAGTGACAGCGCTTTGAAATGTGGAATATGGAAATTATCAATAATTTTATTTTTAAACTAACATGTATAATTATTTTTCAGGTTGATGACGTAAGTCTTCTCCAAAATCATTTTGAGTATATTTCAACTGAGAAATGTCAGTTGCGCACTTCTCAACCGATAAATTCATTTGTTTCTCGAATAACTGAAATATTCATTATATATATATATAAATATTATATAACTGAATTTTTCAGTTATATTAATTGAATAATGCAGTAAGATTAACTGAACTACTTTTTGTGTTCTTTTTACTAATATTTATCTGTGTGCATATTAGAGAGGAAAAGGATAGTTGTTTTGCCGGATACCGGATACCGAATATCCGGCCACGCTATGACATTGCCATTGGTGTATCGTAAAGTGTAGATGTAGGTGAATACACGGAGTACAATTAATTATTTTGCCGATTGACATTAAAACTTTTTACAGACTGTTAACATTCCGTAAAGTCACTTGGACTATCTAGGCTGTAAAAATATTTTACATAGCAACCACACAACAAACGCATCGGAACCGTCAACAAATGCATAGCAACCGTTTAATAAACGCATGATGACGTAATTTGATGGCGATAACCTTCAAAATATGTATTAATAATAATCACTAAATTAATATTAATTCCAAATCAGCATAAAAATAATTTGTTCAAAACGGCACCAAACACATACACCTTCGTCAGCATTCATTGCCTCGGCGGTTTGCGCTGTAAATCTGATATTTTAGTGCCTAAACAAACAACTATTGTTAAAAATAATAATGGTCGGTGTTTTAATTGAAGATATATAGTGGTTGTATTTGTGTTTTGACTTACATGTAAATTAAATGAAGTTGATTTTATGTTTTTTCCTAATTTATTGAAAATCCGGTATCCGCCGGATAGTTGCCGGATATCCGTTTCATCTCTATTGCATATAAACGGAATAAAAGGTTTAATGAAATTTTATTTACTTCACCAAAGCACCAAGTCTTGTAAGAAACAATAATTATATCGTAAGAATTAGTTTAAATATCCTGTTTCAAAATAGCAGTTTTTAAGATGACTGGCAGCCATTTTGCTTTTAAAATTGTAAGCTAATATTTGAATACCTTAAAATCGTTGTACAATAGGTTATATGAATGGGTTCAGTAATTCTCGAGATAACTAACATACAAATAATATAGATGAAACTTAGAACCTCCCTCTTTTTCTAACTCGGATAAATATTACTCTGGTGGCTCCCCTGTGCGGTAAAAATATATCATCTACATTGATATACTATAAATAGCGTAGCCGCCACGCCTCTAAATGCGTAGAATGGCGTGCTCCTATTTTCATCACCATCCTGTATTCATTTGATGATTAGGCGTGATTGGTGTGAGCGGTACTTTTCGAGAACCATGTAAATGCGATGATGAATAAATAATGACGCATGCGTTTGAAGACAATACAGAATAGGCTATCGCTTCTCATCGCCGTATCGCGTATCTTAATCGTAAGGTTGAGCCGTAGCCGTAGGCACAAGGCTTCTTGTTTTAATGGTTAAGGAGTCCCTGATTCTGACCGTCAGCCAAAATGGCACTTTACCAAATTAATAACAAAGACTTGAATGGATTAAGGCACTCATGCCTAAAGCCTAACGATCAATACTTGTAAATTCGGTGTAAGACATATTTCGAATTATTTGTCTCGCTTCATTTAAATTATACTTTCAGATCAAATATATTAAATAACTTTTCTCCATTTCTCTACATTTCATCTCAGACCATGAAATATCGTTATTCATTTCCTCTTTTCATAAATAAACCTAATCCGTAATAAAATTATTCATTTATAAAGGCGTGCTCTAGAAGATAAAAATTAATAATTAAATGTGCTGCGATTTTTGTGACGCTCAGAAGTAATGCTACACGTCAAAAAATTCTTAAAGTAATTAAGTATAAACTATTAAAATTGGTAAAACAAGAAAAATTTTATTCTGCTATATCAAATTATAGGCTCTTAAAAAATAAATAAATATATGTCACTTCTTTTACCCATTTTTGATGTGGCACTCTGCTTGCACAGATCTCGCTAAGTGATATATAATTCCGCATGAAGTGTGTTTACCAACCGTCAAGTCATACCTAGAGGTGTTCAAGGGCGGATCTAGAAAATGTTCAAGGGTTGGGAGGGGGCACAATTTTGCCTTTTTTTTTAGAATAGAAGTAAATAATTACTAAGAAGTTTTAAGCCTATTAAAACGTATAATTATTATAAATAGAATACATTGGTGTATGATGAGTGTAATATTGAGAAGAATGTTGTTAAGAAAGTGGGAGTGAGTCATTTGAGGTGGTTTAAACATGTTAAGCGAATGTCGAATGAAAGGTTGGTGAAACTAATATATGTGGGTAAGATTGAAGGTGAACGATTGCGTGGGCGTCCGAGGAATAACTGGTTGGGTATGATTGAGGGTTTGTTACGTGAACGAATGATTCCGAGTATGAAAAATAAATGAGCATGTATGAATCGCACTATGAATGTGGACGAGGTGAAAGTGGTGTGTCAGGATAGGAATGTTTGGAGGAGATTTATTGTTGGTTGACTGTGTTTCTGGGTTCGTGCTACCCCACTGAGTGGGACATAGCGTGGTGTTATGTATGTATGTATTATAAATAGAACCTACTCAAGCATAATACATACCACTTTATTACATTTTTACAGTTCACACAACAATATTATATATAAAATGCACCACAGTGGTAAAGTTTAATTGGCAACTCTCTGCTGCGGGATTCCAACGGAGGATCTTACGATCCACAGTCCGATTCGTTGCCACGAAGTAATTTATACCATAAAAAATAAATAAGTAATTCATCACGCCATTTTCCTATTTAGAGTGCAACATTCTACTTTCGCGTATCTGGGAAAATAATATATCTTTCAGCCTAAAATGCTGTTACCGGCCGTCAAGTCATGGTTTCCAAAAATGCTGGTAGATAAGGAAGCTACAGGGATAAAGATAAAAATAAAATCATGAAAAAGTATAAATAATAAAGTTATAAGGTTATGTAAGAAGAATAAATGCTGTATGACTGAGATTTCGAGTGTTATTTACACTTTATAATAAACAATAAACACAGTCAAATAAACGTACAGATATATAAAATGACAACTGACGTCTATGCGGTTGGAAATGAAATAGATTTAAACGTTTTCTTAATCTTATTAACACCGAAATAAAGTAATACAATGTTTCTAAGTTTAAATAGCAGGAATTTAAAATGAAATTAAGTAATTACATTATTTGAGTACTTATACGTTTAAAGGTTACCGGCCGTCAAGTAACGACCCCAACAATGTTAGTGGAGAAGGAATCACAAGGGCAAAATTAAAAGACATTACATTGTCAATGTCAACTATGGAGATCTTTTGATCCGATGCGTTACCACCCATCTAATAAAATCTGAATTTTTTAAATCTTGGAGGTTTTAAAAACGACTTTCAAGAAACAAATGCAACTGGTAAAGCCAGATATGAGAGATTCGAAATCCCTTGATCCATTAAAAAATATTTGTAGAATCCCCTTCCCAGTAATTTCAAGATCTAGAACAGTATAACAACGGAATATAAGACATATAATTAGAGAATACAAACATGGAACATAGCTGAAACGATGAAATGCCGTAACGCCGATGTCGCAGAGGCGTTACGAACAGTAGCTAGAGACGTAGTAGGAGCAGAATTGAACCGCAGCCGCAGCCTACGCTACGCAATGATTAACAGATCGTTACCTTAACCACTCGGCAAACACTAATACTTAATGCATTGCACTCTCCTTAATCCACAAATCCTATAGTTCCAACGTCGCATATATCCAGATATTAACTAACATGTCATAAATAATACCCGGGTCATTACTGTTATTACAATACAATATTTTCAACAAATTAATCATTTAGCTACGAGTCTCACGAATGGGTTCACAGAATTTAACGTGAAATACTTCATAATTAATATAATATTCCAAGAAAATATTTATGGGGTAATAGCGTCCTGGTAACGTATCAGAATGTGGATCATTTGTTCTAATTCCACAGACGACAGTTACCATTAAAACTTTATTTATTTTTAGTATTAGGATAGCTATATTCTCAGCAGCGTACAAAAAAAGATGAAGAAGATTTAAGAATAATGGAATTAAAAATAATAAAAACAATATTAGGAACAATAAGGATGAAAATATGGAGAGGAGAAATTTTGCCAAAAGAATAGGGATACAGGTTAAATAAAGGAAACTAACAAATATATCAAAATTATAGAGGTATTACATTGTCGAACACTGTTTATACAAAAAAAAAACCATAGAAGATTTAAGAATAATAGAGGAAAAATAATAAGAACAATGTAAGGACCAATAAAGATATCACATAACGAATACAGGGTAATAAGAACTATAAAATGGTACAAGAGTAGGAAAATCAAGCAACACAGAGTAAGATGGCTTATACATACATACGAGTATATGGACGGCAGAAGAAAAGGGTACAATTAAGTCAGTAATAGTGTAGAAACCAGCAGAAAGAAGAAGATGAGGCAGGCATAAATCAACGTAGCTAATAAAATTAGAAGATTTGAAAGCAACAGGAATTAAAAACTGGCAAAGTAAAACAATAGACAGGAAAAATGGAGAAACCTAACTACAAGAATTTAAATGAATAGAAACGGAGATTGATCAACTCCAACAAAAAAATCTAGAGAGCCTCATAAAAAACGACATTACCCCATAGGGATATTACAAGATTATTAATATTAGGCAAGCCAAGTTACCCGATATTATGAGGTTTAAATGTTATTACATTTATTATATATAAAAAGATCCAAATTTAACATAAACAAACCCGGGCGTCAAATACCGGACCCCAAAGCTGTAAGTGAAAGGGAAATTACAAGCGAAAAGTTAAAATGGTCTGTCGGCTGCGGAGTTTAACTGAGGATTTCATTATCCGTTAGTAATAATTTTATTCCCAACTTTTACATAAAATATATTTCTCTAAGACAGTTTGGGAACCGAACGAATTGGAATCATCTGCTATGATAATTTGTGTAGTCAAAATTCACATGGGCTTGCCCATATAAAATTTTTCGTTTAATATTTAAGAAATACAAATCAAAACACGAGTAGAATTCACGGTGTCTTATATTTTTTAAAGCTGCATCATAATAAAAAATAATGATAATATTCCGTTGCTGGAATAAGCTTCTGGCAGCCCCGATTTATCCCCAATCGAAACTTATAGAACCTGCAGGGACAATCGAAAAATTGCGACATTGACTGCAGGAAATTTGGGATTCTTTATTCAGAGAAGACTATCATAGACTTTAGGTTACTAGTTGGTAGTTAACAAAGTAGTAAAGTGTAAAGTAGATAACAATAAGTAGAAAAAAAACTTACGTTATCAACAGAAATTACCAAGTAGTACCTACAAGTTTAATTTACTGTTAAATATACGTAAAAAATAAAAATTAATTGTATAATTTAGTAAATTTAAGATACATTGCATTATACTTGTCTTTCGACATTTGTAAAACATTAAAACGAAAAATTTGAAACGGGCGAACCAATGTGAATTTTAGCTCTTAAATATATAAAACCAGAAACGTGGCTACGCAAAGTTAGTTAAAATATTTTCGCAAGTCTTCTCGCCGTTTGATATAATTCGTGAAAAAGATACTACATATCCATGGTATATACTCGTAGCGCGAGCGTCTATCCCTCTATGGCATAGCTGCAGGTTGCACGGCGAGGGTGGTCTCGGAGAGTTTACACAAAATTTGAATATATCCAGAGAAGTGTCTGTTAGTACCCACTTTTATGCATAGCAGTGAATCTCGAGTATGGGTGAAGATGCATAAATGCCGTTTGACTGCTGTTGAAATGAGATTTCTAAAGTCTGTGGATGTGTGCGGGAAACCGTATTAGGAATACATTGGTGCACGAATGGTGTAATGTGAAAGGGAATTCGGGTGATAAGAGGATGGTTACGAAGGAAACGCTGAGCGAATGCTAAAAGAAAACATTTATAAAAATATATGCTGCAATACGGCCACGGGGTTAAAGAGCTGAGAATTCAAGTCGTTTTTGTACATTTACGAGAACTTACATAGGGTTAAATCTTTACAATGTTTAATAAAATTCCGGGACGATATATGGTTTCACCTAACCCCACACTTCTTAACACTCAAGAACGAGTAAAAGATGAGAATGGATGTGTAAAAATGCTCGCTTACATCTTCAATTTCTTAGATAGGTATGTGCTTATTTCACCATTCCAGAATACTTTATTTTAAACACTTACTACCTAAAAATTGCCTGTAAAACAGCAATAATAATAAAGTAAAACCCATATACAATTTATAACGTTTGTATGTAGAAGAAATAGATGCACTTCAAAATTAAATAGAGCAGGCTTTATTAATTGAGTATTTTATAATAACATGACGTTTAGGTCAATGATTTTGACCATCTTCAGGCAGTTGCCTACAATGAATAAATCAAATAACAAAAATAGAACAATTTGTAAATAGAAAATAACTTTCAAGGTAGTAATCACAACATGCAGTAAACAATATAAAATCAAACACCAAAAAGTGTTATTCATACAATTAATAGAACTTAAGAAGACCAGCCTTTGTACTGGCTAGCTTAATGGGGTCTTTCACCATTTTTTAAATTTATTTTTATGAAACTTTATTTAAACAGAAGACTATATACACTTTTAAAAATTCTTAATTGTTATTCATTAAGTCATAATGATTTTTTTTTAAATGTTGTGACGTCATTGAAGAGGTGTTGCTGGATCTAAAACAGTACAGATTGTAAATAATTGTAGTCATATATTTTTTACTTATTACAATAAAATAGAATATTTATGTGACAAAAATTATTTAAATCAATACTGTATGAGATCCACCAACACCTCTATAATGACGTCACAACATTTAAAAAAAATCATTGTGGCTTAATGAATAACAATTTAAGACTTTTTAAAAGTGTAGAGAGTCTTCAATTAAAACAAAGTTTCATAAAAAAAAAAATAAATGGTGAACGATCCCATTCTATATTGTTTAGAAAAATAAAATAAATAAATATATCATTACGCCTTTTACCCATTGTGGGTGTGGTACTGTGCTTACGCAGATCTCGGTAAGTGATATATTTTTGCGTAAAAAGTGCGGTTACCGGCCGTCAAATCATAGCCCCCAAAGATGTTAAGTACTCCATACTATGATAACTTCCGTAGATGTAATTTTCAATTTACAATTTGTTTCATTTTTGTTATTTGACTTGTTCATTGTAGACAAGTGTCTGAAAATGTTCAAAATCATAGACCGAAACGTCATGTTATTATAAAATACTCAAAAAAAAGCCCGTGATCTAATAATTTCCAATCAGTTACTTTTCGGTTTAAGTATCTCACCTTTTAATTAGAATACTAAAAACAATTACAATTTCCCTCAATTATTCTTTTTGTAAATGAGTAACAATACTAATAGGTGTTTTAAAACTAAAGTTAAAGTAGATTATGCAAGAACGAGGGAGAAAGAGTTAAAATTAGTTAAGAAAGTGTACATGATAATATTTACTTGGGTAATTTCATGTAATGTACGAAACAAGATAATGCAATTATTAAATTTAGGATCATTACATGGTTGAAGGGTGTTTGCCACAACAATTATCATTATGTACTCCCTAAATTGAATCAGCCTAACTAGCGTAGTGGCTAACTAAGGTATCACATGACGACTTGCTGCTTAACTGCCTGGTAAATATTACACCTAAGACAACAAAAAAGACAACGGCCCACATAAATCACACGTTTACTCTCAAGGATTTACGCAACAAAAAAGGAAATACTTTAAATTGCTGCGTAACGTTTTTTTTTTTATATACAAGCAAAATTAACTATGCGTAAAATGCATCTCCCTTAAAAATAAATATGGTACGTACATTATTTTTTGTACCGTACTTACCTACGAAAATATGTGATGAGATTTAATTAACTAATGAATATTACCTACTCGAGAGGAAAGAGAAAAACGGTAGCGGTCCACATAAATTAGAAATTACTCACAAGGATTTATGGTAGAAGAAGGGAAATATACGATGACGTAGGAAAAATTAGAGAAAATAAAAATATATGACGATATATTTTAATTTCCCTAAATTAAGTACCTACCTTCTTTTGCAGCGTCAGTTAAGTGTAATAAACTATCAAAATTCAGTGGAAATTGCTAATATTCCAGGATCCTTAAAACTTACGAAGTATTCAGTCTCCAAAGAGTCATAAAAGAACATATAAAATTAAAAATTTTATTACTCTTAAGTTAAAGGAATGTAAATAAGCGGAGCAAAAAGAGTGAAGGGCAGAGGCTACCAAGAAGAGCAATTGCTTATACCGCGATAAATTCAAAAGCTATAATTTCTCCACAAGACCAGCATAAAGTACACACCGCGCGGCGCACGGGACGCAGCAAAGGAGTCCGGAGTCTACTATCGACGACAACGGGTAATATCCCGGATTGCATTTAACGACTTTGAATCCAATAGGATGTGGACCACACGGATGCGGATGCGGTTAAGGTGTGCTGTTCATTACAAGTGACGAGGATGATTATAAATCACCTGGGAATTAAGTCACGTAGGGATAGATCAATAGGAATCGGACCTAATGTAATGCCCTGCCCAGCCGCGGGCCTCACGATTGCTTTCGAGAATAATCAGGAAACCCGGGAAACCCGATCTGTGGAGCCGTTCCCACGAAAAACTAGGACAGCTGAATAAGAATCATAAACGAATCTGTCAAGCTACACTCGACTACACTACAATATTAATAAATGAACTTTACTTGGAGATTTAATGTTTTCCAATGCATACAGGGTCTTTTATATCGTGTTTCTTTAGAAAATAAAACTGCTAGAAACAGCTGAACTCTCATGGATTCAAGACTGGTTGCATTAATAAATAAATTGCTTTTATTGAGAGCTCTGAACAAGAACTCAAAATTCCTCAAAAACCTACAGCATTCAAAGTGCAATCACCCTCATTAAATTGTCAATATTTCTATTTGTCTTTAACTTCGTTCTTTGATTCAGAAAACAAACCTGGTAAAATCAACTAAATTGCATTAATAAATAAATTGAATAAACTGTTTTTATTGACAAAAACCTTAAAGAAATCAAACTGCTGAAAACGTCATTAAAATATTTTTAATTGCCTTTGATTCTTAGAAAATTAACCTGAAGAAGATATTTTATAAAATACCTGTAAAAGAATGGACATCACACGCCTGTCTTAAGACCTGTGTCCAGGATGATAGAAATCGATCCGAGATCTCGTATATAGTTCTATTATCATAAACAGTGATCTTGAACGACTACAGATGTCAAATTAATCGAATTTATCAGTCAATTCTACCAATACTAAAAACTAATACATACTCAATATATTATTATATCGAATGTAGTAATTCAGTAAATTTCAAGTTTAAGAATCGGGAAATAATGAAATTTTCATATATTTATTAATTTATTTGTTATCATGTTAATATATTTATAAGTAAATTTAATAGCGGATTTTATAAATAAAGTAACCTATACTATTTGCAAAAAGTGTATTATAAAGGTAATATAAATTTAGTCTCTTACTAAATCAGTTTATTAAATAAGCAGGACAGTTTTGGTGGAATTAAATTTAGTTAGTAGACTTCTAAAAGCATATTTCAATATTATTTTATATTTTTGTTCTACAAATACTTTATGGAAAATAATAAATAAAGACAATTATTGTTAAATATTAAAGACATTTTAATCTTAAAAATTTTATAAATATTTACATAGATATTTCGAATATGATGATGTCAGTATCATCGATTGATAGCGTTTCAACAATTGATAGGTTTTATCTGTTTATTTCTTTTTATATTATATCCTCCAGTTTTACCTAAATAAAAATATATTCTATTTTTTACGTGCCCCATATTAAATAATATCAAGTTATATTCTCCTTAGATTTCAGCTTTATTCATTTTATTTTAATATTTTCATAACATAATTTCAAATAAATTCCATATTTTTGTCCTGAACTGTATATTAAATTAAATGAGACACTTATATGGTTATATCTGCCCATACTTTTGTCTTAGTCTATATATTCCCTGGATTGGGACAAAATTTCTAGCAATTTAAATTTTTATTTTTCACTATAATTTTTACCTGGTTCTATTTTTTCCATTTTTCTGAAAATATATTTGATGAATATAATTCTAGTACCAGTAACTTTTATTTATTACATCTCATTTTTGAAAATATTTTTATTTCAAACTATTTATCGGTGCTGCTTTCAAATTCAAAATAAATAGAATTTGTGGATTTGTGTGTCAAATAAACTTCAACTTTTGTAATCTTGACCAAAATTAACTCAGTTCTTTGCATTGTCATGAAACTTATATTTACTCTCGTTCGTGAGTTATTAATCATACGGGTACATATCCATCCATCCACACAGACGTCATTGAGAGTATGATACGTAAAAATAAGTAATTAATATTTGCATTGTAAAAATTCGAGAACAAAAAAATTATGGTCGTTACCAGCAACATCGTATCTCTTTTAGTTTTTAAGTTACTAGCCGTCAAAGTTGTTATATTTTAAACTTTTTTGATACCTATTCGTTAATAATGTTGAAATTTCTGACCTGTCATTCTTTGTCGTTAGCTACAAACGCTTTTGTTTGCCAAATGCATGAATGAATTTTAATAAATTTTCTAAATATAGGTAGCAAAGAATTCATAATTATGAATTGGATGCAGGTATTTCCTTTACGTATCGTAGCTATGCCTTTTGTTTTTGACACCGTTGTCGTGTTCCTGTGATATTCGCTACACATAAAGGAATAATAACACTAGCCTGGTTTTATATTTATGCACAAAACGCTCCTCACTGCTATGTATCGGGCTGCATTAATTAGTGAAGTAGGTAATTATACGATATCTAATGAGCACGTAGACAACTTTCGTTTATTCTGCAACGACAAAGCTCAAGCGAAGAATAAACACATTCAAATGTAATTTAAAATGTGTTTAATTATAAAATATTTTGAAATATATAATTAGTTTCATATAATTTCTGTTTTAGCCATGAAATATAGAAGCGTTATTAGCATTTCTGGCTATATTCATGAAAATTATTAATTAGTAAATTTGTTTGAAATGTGTAAAATTTCAAATATCAAATATTTTTCCATCTTGCAAAATACTCTCCAATAATATATTTCGGTACTGCGATTTTATGGCTGATAATCGCACTTTTCTGTAAATAAATACTAGTCATGTTAAATGACCGGTCATTTATTTTTTTTTTTTTTTTGATAAATGACCGGTCTGTAACCGGCTATTTTTAAATGTTAAGAAATTCATACAGAAATAAAATCCTTTGCATTTATATTCAAAAATTAATAAGTAAAATAAAAATAACTTTCTAACATATATACATTTACTTATATTTTCGTAAATTTAGTTATAACAAATGTACAAATATAGTAATATAAGTTTACTTAAATTATATTTAACTCTTTTTCAAAATAAAAAGCAAATATTATAAGTATAAAAAATTGATATCATTTCTGATATAAATCACTAATAAATACCAGGTAGCGAAATTCGTATTTACATTCCACACCCAACAATGGGTAAAATCAAAATGAAATACATCAATCCGTCTAGGCTCTAGAAACTGGCAAAGTTGCGTGATGAATATAGAAACCCCAATATGCCAGTACTATTTGGATTTTATATTTTTATTCTATAATAAATTGTCTGCGAATTGTTTCGAAGAATTTATTATTTATTTTCTTTGTTCACACAACACAAAATACAATAATAAAATTTTATTTGGAATAGGTAAATACATAGTTCATTTATTCTCATGTTGCACTATTTCACGGAAACAGCGATATTTCATATATGCAAAAATAAATAACGAAACATGTCTTGTAAAATAAATAATTTAAACATAACACAACCAGGAAAATGTACTTTTCTGTAACTATATTATGACGAGTGGGAAAATGCACCGCACGGGAAACGGAAAATTAGTTCCGGTCATGTCCGAAAACAAGAATGCGAATCTTGGGGTACATTCCCGGAAAATTCTTGGGGTTTCCCATGATTACGGGTCATTGCGAACCTATTCATAACGAATACCGAATATTTTTTTGCGGCTCCGGTATTTGGGTTGTTATCTTTGCCGAATATTTGTGAGGAGCTTGTTGGAAAAGTAATTCGGACGAGATGTTCAGGTATTTGAACATTGCAAACAAGGAAATTCTATAGTTTCCACCTTCCTTAAGAATCCTAATAATTAGAGAGCGGATTATATGCACGAAAAGACTGAATTATATGCACATATACCTATATGCACTGATTTTTTGGGAAATATGCAGCAAAATATGCAAAAAAAAATCTTAAATTATTAGATAAAAAGTATAAATTAATGCATTATGAATTTTATTCCATAAAACAGTCTTAATCCTGATTCACAATTAGCAAATATACTACTAATATACATATAAACTAAGTCTAGAAACTTGAACATAATATGAGATTATGACATATTTATATATTACAATAACAAATTTTTCAAATTAGCTAAAAAAAAGTGAAACATAAGTAAAAGATCTATCCAGCAAAGAATTCTTGGTCTTATATTCATTGTTCCCACTTTTACCAGCATTCGTGTATACAATGAATATCTACCGTTACCGTTACAGGGATTTCCCTAGAAATATTACAATTTATTGGTTTGTGTATTTGCTTATTTTATAGTGTATTGCTTTTTCCGCTGTATTCTTCTATTTATTGCGCCCTCCTCCAATATTTGAGGAATATCAATGTGCATTACCAGAAATTTCAGATTGTTTACTACTAGACAAAGTCTTAAAAATATTGTAATATGCAATTATATGCAACTTTTGTAAAAGTATGCATAGGAATGCCCAAATATGCAATATATGCAATTAGTAATTAGCATAAATTAACTATAATCCATGTAATTCGTCCAGATTATTGATTTTATTTAAAGATATGCAAAAATTAAAATATATGCATTTTGCATATAATCCGCTCTCAACTAATAATAATATATGGTAAGTATTTCTGAAAAAAGCAAAAACAATAAACGTAAATATAAACTGAACTTTATCTCAAATTTTGATACGGCCTTAGCCTGAGAAGGCGTTTATATTTAATAATTCAGAACGAGAAAGTCTACGCTTTTATGTAAGTATATATATTGTATTAAAATAGATACGTAAATATTTTTTGTGATATAAAATTATACGTTTAATCAAAGTATTTGTATAGGGTATAGGGGAAATAGCTCTATGGTAACGCATCGGGCTGTGGATGATGATATCCTCAGTTAAATTTTCACAGACAACAGTTATCATTTTAAATGTACCCCTATAGTTTTCTTTCTACCAACACTTTTGGGGACCATAGCTTGACGGCTGGTAACTGCATTTCATGCACAAATATATCATTTACCAAGATCTGCGTAAGCATATTGACACACCCATAATGGGTAAAGGCGTGATGATGTATTTATTTTATTTTTTCAGTACTTTAGTCGATATATTTATTATTTGCTCGCTTTGTTTTGTTAAATCTTCGTTTATTTTTCTAAAATCAATTTAAACGACAAAGTTTGACATTCGTGAGAACGAAGAGAGTTTTAAATACGTTTTTGTTAATCTAATTGTTCGTAAAATACGTATTTATTTTTATCGATTGATAGTATAATATTAAAAATTTATTTTATTACATATACCTACCGTGAGTTTCAGCCAAGATGCAACATTTACTTTTTTGTAATTAATTTATTACTATGGCTACCAGCTATAGCTATATAAATTATCGTACTGTTCTAGATAAAATATTACATAAGTTGTTACTTACAAAGAACTTGCCATTATAATTTGAGTATATTTAGTTTTTTTCTAATGGTTACTTGGTACAATTCTGGGTATAGATTGAGAAATGTTTATAAATCAATAAATTATGACAACGGCGGGAGAGCCCAGTTGAACGAGCGTGTGTTCGAATCCCGGTCAAGTCGAAAAAATTTTCACGGCCTGATTTGGTTCGAGACTCACTCCGGTCCCCATTTCAAGTTAGGATAAAATTTACTTAGCAACCACAAAGCTATCGGGCACCGGCTGGTAGTTGTAACAAGGACTTGCACCGGGTGGGCAACACAAATTTGGCATCTATGCAACTAAAAACATGGCAATGCAATGAAATTTAATGATGTTAGTGTGTCTGTCCATCCTAGGAATATAACCCTTGTGGGGTTTAAAGTTCCGAAATATATACATACAGTAAGTTATGACGGCAAGTTAATTTAATATTGACAGTCTATGTTATATTTTATCTAAAACAGTAACGGTAATATATAAACTGGTGTCCATCGTAATACATGAATGACAAAAAAGTAAATGTTGTATGTGAGCTGAAACTCAAACTCTAATATTTTACTATTGCTTTATTATAATTAATTTGAATTGATTATTTTTGCATATTGTTCCTATTATTCTTTTCTGGAATTAATTATTTTACATAGTAATTTAAATGTATGTAAATGTATCGTTTAACACAGAGTTAACATAAAACATGTTCTTTCTTTATTTTACTGAAAAAAAAAATATTAAAATTTTTTTTTTACTGGAAATAATTTTTTTATTGCCATTATTCTAAAAGACGCGTATATAATAAAAAAACAATGTATAAAACAAATTTAATTTCTAATTTGCTAATTTTGGTATAAATTGTTGAACTTAGCTTAGTAAACAACATTTTTTAATTAAAATTAATATCACAATTTTACATTTTAAAATTAGCATGTGTCTAAAATATATAAATTTGATTTTTAATTTTGCGCTTCAGTTTATTTAAATAAGCCTACAATACAATTCAACATCAAAATTTAATTAATTAATTAATATTTATACTAATAGCTCTATCATCTAAAAAACATGGAAACATAGCATAAACATTGAATGTTTCGTTTACAGCAAAATGTTTTAAAGCTATCTACCCTATTTCAAAATATGTGCGTACATTTTATCTATTTCAAGTTTTGTAAAGTATCATGTTACTGTTTTGCCTCCGTAAGCTATTTTCGATTGCTGACTGTTCTCAGAATATTCGTTAAAAAGTGAAATCGATGTTTCAGAAAGTGACATTTTCGGCTAAGCGATATTTTGTTGTCTTCCGTTTGAGTTATCGCAGATCCAGACACCCCGATATATAAAAATAAATATATCACAGCCACCGACCCTACCCTAAAAACGAATCTTTGCTATAATAAAAGTATGTCACCGAAATGTGTACACATTTACCAGCAAATGTTCTCGGAGATGACACAATTTCAATGTTAAGTGAAACAGTAATAAAATTTGTTATTTTGCTTTTCTTTTGATGGAGTCAAAAGTTACAGTTTTAAATAAAACAAAACAGGAGTTGAATCAAAAGTTTCACTTAAATAATTAGTAGTTCTAAAAGTTTCTTTGTCATGATTTACAAAAATGGTTGTCATAGTTTGTAACCGAAACTTGTAATTTTACTAAAAGCAAAATATATTCAAATTAAAACACAGATTGTAAGCAAATATAAATACAAATTATAAACAACTATTTTACGTCAATAACAAAGCTATTACAGCACGTAAAAAAGTTCGAATGTTGTAATAGTGCAGTACAATCTATATTTTTAAGGATGGTGATTCTACTAAACTATGTCAAAAAATAACAAATGTCATTGTGTGTCCACCACACGACTTTTTTGTACATGTACATAGAACAAAATCAAAATTTTACTGTTTAATAATTTCGCTTAAAAAATATGACATATAGAATAAATGTTTCAGATATGTATATGTGCTCATAGTAACAATGATTAAAATATATGTTTAAACATATAATTTAGTTTTCCTCAAAATTGGAAGCCTAGTTACCGACAATTACAAATAATAATTTTTATTTAAATATTAATCTCAATAACTTTCATTTGAAACATTTTTTTACAGCTGATTCCGTAATCGAAATAAATTGAATTTATTGTTTTACATGTCAAGTAAACTTCTACTTCCCGTTTTAAAATTACGGTCAAAATCAACTTAGTTCTTTACATTGTTTTAATTTATAATTATAAAATTTCTCATCCGTCCATCCATACTCACAGACGTCATTGAGAAAATGATGGAAACGGATTCAGGGAATCTTAAAACATGTATTTCCGAAAATCTCAGATTTTATCTCCCGCACTTATTTGTAAGGGAGGTATTGTGATGGGTCAAATATTCGATAGTGATTTTCCAATACATATCAAGTTCAGGGTAACTCAAAATTACGAACTGGTTAGAATTGGTACCATTTCATCAACTGGAAGTGGTAGTTTACATAAAAGGGGTTGAAGGTCTATGAGTTTTCTAGCATATCTCAGAAAATAATAAATTTTGTTATATTCAAAAGGTGTTGAATAATGCTGTCTACAATAAAGAAGGAGCGATGATCGACTGTGATGATAAATAAAATTTCTTCGGAATGCAGTCAATGCTTTATTAATGCTAAAAATCCGACGTTTCGGTCACAACTATGACCTTCATCAGGGAAACTATAAAATAATATATAAGTATGTTAACCTATTATTCGATTTCGATTATTCCTTTTTTCCATCCCTAAGTAACTAATTTTGAGTTGGCGTTCATTACATTAGTTTAGGAGCTTAGTTATTAAGACTAAAAAGGTTTATTCTATTTTTCGCTTTTCAGTTTCTTCTTTAGTAGGTTTAATATTTGTGCAAAAGTTTCTAGTAATAAAAAAAGTATTAATTATTATATTATTAACTAGACTGGGCATAGGCCATATTCTGCCATCTGAGTGCGTTTCCAATTGAAGCGGTGAAATTGATGTTTTGTGACACTTTTGTAAAGTAAAGTGCGCAATCAGAAGCTCTGCCATCACTCTTTCTACACCGCGCTCGCCACCACCTCTTTTTAGGTCGTATAACGAAGTATGGTCATACGCAAAGACAAGAGACATGGATTTTTATATACTGAAGTATCACAAAACATCAATTTTGACTATTATGGCGGCGTTCAATTGGGAACACACCGTAACGGCTTATGCCCAATCTAGTGTAATATAAAAATCAGTGATTAATTAGGACTGGTAGTTAACGAGAGACTAATTCAAATTATGGTGAATGAACACCAATTTCTCAGCATTTTTTAGGCAATGTTCGGCCGGATATTAGGTCGCCGGATATTCGGCAATCCGCGGCTTGTAAAGTGGCCGGATATTCTGTATCAGGTATCCGGCCAAACAACTATCAGTTTCATCTCTAATTGTTATTATTTAACTAGAATTGCATATTTTTAATTTCCAATGTTAACTGTAAATTTTCAACGACGCTAAATGTTAGCATACCATGTTGCACATTCTGCTCTATCTGTTAATTTATGTATTATTTTGTAGTTTCCCTGATGAATATCATAGTTTTGACCGAAACGTCGGATTTTTAGCATTAATAAAACATTGACTGTATTCCGTAGAAATTTTTAATTGTTTATTTGAAATTTTAACTTGTATTGTTTATAATCCATTTTTTTCATAATTCCTATACTTCCTTATACTACGAGTAAGAAAGTAATCAAATATTTAACTTACTTCAATTACCAGTGCGGTAATCGGGCATTATCAAAAAGTCACTTGAAGTTTTCTAATTTTTGTCGTGAAACCAAATCGGTAATTCTTGCAGCACACGCACAATACAAAAAACCTGGGCAGTAGATTTTCACACTCATTTGTAATAAATCGAATTTCAAACAAATGTGTTCTATTCCGCAGAATGTTTTCTCACTCACAAAAAAGAAATTGTCTGTAATGCTACACGGCAAGGCGAATGGCGAATGGCGAAGGCAAAGGCAAAGGCAAAGGCTTGGAAGGCGTGTCTTTACTGCCCGAATTGAAGTGGCGGGTTTTGTGTGAACAGGCTATTATACCGTGGTTTTCAGTGGCCATTAATTGAATGTATGTACATGTTCATCTAACCACAACAGAAATATTTGATACGGTTGTTCGTTCTGTAAATTAAATATGTGATATGAAGACTTAACTAATGAACCACATTGCAATTCATTATTCATTTATTATTTAAAACAAGTTAAATTAAATTTTGCTCCATATCAATTTGTATATTTCCATTTCAAAATGAATTAGCAACATTTATTTTTATTTGAATAGGAAAATAATGGATACACCAATCACTTCAATACAATTATGTGTATTATTTCATAAGTCGACGTTTCGACCCAAAGTTAGACCTTCTTCCGGACCAACTACAAATATACAGGGTTATTTTGAAGATAATGTCTTAAATTTAAGAGTAATTAGTATGACATGTGTAGATTACGAAGCAGAAAGATTTTTTTAACCCTCCATCGGGCGCGGTTGTTCAAATTGAAACGTTATTATTTTCATATTATTTTTAATATTTAACGCCAATCATAAATAAATAAATCACGCCATTTAACAAATTCTGCTCAAAGCATATATAATATATAATTTGTACAATATATTCTTAGACTGTAAACAAAAATGTATTAATTTAACTTTTTAAACAGTGCAAATCGATAACTAAAACCGAGCACCCAAAAAAGCTACGCCAGAAAGAATAGGAATAAGAAGCAGTTGTCCTTATTTATTAATTTCCTTTTGTTTTCTCATGCTGAAAATGTCAGATCGCAGTTTTAAAATATGCGATTTAATTTGAATCGACACAAATATAAAATTATCGGATTTAAATGATAATTTTTATGTGCTAAAACTTAAATCGAATTTAAATTTAAAATTGATAAAAACCTCGGAACCGTATTCTTGCGAAAGAACTAAGTAAAATCTTTTATTGCGATAGTTTCCGTTTAGCGAACTAAAAGAATAGAAAGAAACCGAAAAATATTGGTTTAAAGAATGCAAATTACAGAAAATGGAAATGAGAGTTGAAATCGGATTTTCTTGTTGAAAACCGGATAGATATTCTTTTAATATTTCATTTTATTTCATTTATTAACATCTTGGAGACCACACACCAGTAAATAATTTCATTCTCACAAAGGGATAAAATTCGTGGCAATATTGTTCTTAAAATTTTATTATCTTTGGTGTTCCCTTCGAGGTTGGGTTTGAATTCGGTTGAGTGCCTAAAAATTTTATCCAATTTTTTTTCTTTTACACTGTTTGCTAGTAACTCGATTCTAAACGTAAAAGTATTTTCTTATTGGTACCATGGGGCACAAGAATATGTTTTGCTTAAAACAAAAATATCTTAGAAGGAAACTACATTAAGGAAAAGTAAGTAAAAATAAATAAATAAAATATCGTATCCCTGCATGTGGCAGCTTTGCGTTTGCAGATCTCCATCTGTAGGGCGTTTTACGTGAAGTGCTAAGATAATATAAAGGCTTCCAAGTCCAATAATCAATATGGAAGATCTGTCACTTCTGGGAGTATGTATAATGTAAATTTGACTCAATATTGTACATCATTAGAGATTATACTCGATCTACTTATACGTACGTCGGAAAGATTATAACTTGAAGTTTAAATTTTATACGATTTCTCATGTTGAAGTCAAACTTGTGAAGTGAATTTAAACTTGCACAAATAAATAGACAAAAGCGAAACAAGGATTACTTGATACACGTATTAAAAAGTTTCAAGCGACAGAAAAATAAAAAGCATCATCATACACGTAATTTATAAAACCTTACAGCGATTTATTTCATTAATAATAATGAACTTTCTATATTCAGCATGAATCCTTATCCTCGGTACATGTTACATGAAATAGAAAATCCCGTACCTACGTGAAGAATGAATTATAAAACTCTACTATATTTTCATAACACAGCGGTTCCCAATCTTTCCGATTTTAACTTAGAGCACTATTTGATATTTAACCACATTTTATTGTGGATCACTAATATTTTGAGGCATCTTTAGATGGATGACACTTCAGAAATAAGCAAGATTATTTCGTTAATCGTATTTTAATTAATACATATAATAACGAAACAGCTCCTTGTAAACTAATTTGGTTGTAAATAAATAAAATAAAATGCATCATCTCGCCTTTTACCCATTATGGGTGTGGCAATCTGCTTACGCAGATCTCGGTAGGTGACATATTTTCGCCTATAAAGTGTGGTTACCATTTGATTGTGAATTACAATATCCTTAGTTCGAATCGTGCAGTCAACAGTTGCTATTTTAACTTTATCCCTATGGTTCTCCCTTCGCTTACATCTTCAAGGGCCGTGAGTTCACGGCTAGTTACCGCACTTTACGCGCAAAAATATATCACTTACCAAATCTACGCAGAATGCCACAGTCAAAATGAATGTCGTTATGATATATTTATAGATATTTATGCAAAATTTTGGTAAGAATGGAATGATAACGTGCAGGACATCGTAAAATTTTTAAGGCAAGTCTTGTTTATGTGGATTTTATGTAAAATCAAATAATAATAATAATATAGAAATTTCAAATACATTATAGAATTTATCGTAGATACTTATTTTAATAAATGCACATATTTTAACAATTTTTCCTAGAAATAATATTATTTTATTATAGGATAATAAAAATAGCTATTTTCATTTTTGATGTAGAATAGTTTGTGAAATTATGAATATAATATTTAATTTCAAACCAATATTAAAATTTTTAAACTTTTTCTTTTCGAGACAAAATTTATAAACTTTTTCTTTGGTCATAGAAAATATAATTATTCCTCTTCTATCTTTTAGCTTACGATTTACACCATTTAAAAGGCTAAATTAATACATTGTTGTTGACAGTCTAAGAATTCATCGAACGAATTAATATTTTCTTTAAAAAATTATATAGTTGACGTTAAAATTACAATATTGGAAGAATCGAAACACGGACTGCTAGTTCGTTTTTTTTTATTTTTCCTATATATTCTCATCAGTTAAGCATCGCACCTTTTTCATTAAATATAATGCAGAATGTAAGCCTTTGAGGCGACTCCATCATTACTCACGTTTCACCTGAACAAATTAATACTTATTTATTATGGAAGCGCACATTGTTGTAACAGATAAAAATATTTTTATCTAGATAAAGATAAAGATAACTACTCTCATATTAATCTAGATAATATAATAGATATTTATTGGACAAATTACCTAGATAATAGATAAAAGATAAATAACAATTGTCTAGATATTTATTAGATAATAAATAGATAAAACTATTTTATTTTATAGCTGATGGTATGATATGTTGTGAACTATAATAACTATTGTGAACTACTATTTTTTACGCTATATCCTCCTTTAACTTATACATATAGTTGAACTAACAAAAATAAATTAGTATTTTAAGTGAGTACATCGGAATCAATTGTTTTTTAAACGAATTTTCTGGGTGAAATATCCGGGGCTACAGAATTTGACTCGGCTTTTTAAATTAATTGTCTTATTTATTATTAATGGATCTCATCATGTATTATATATTGCTTTCTAGCCAAAATTACAAATTTGTATACTGTACAAAAATATCAAATATCTTTGATATTAACTAAATAATTTATTTTTGAAAATTATAATCCAATTTATGCTGTTTGCGAGCTTAGCTGTCACAAGCACACAAGCTGTCAAAACACTATCTAGAATCATTTCTTTTAAATTCCCATTTTTTTTTTGGGAAAATTGAGTTAAATAAATAAATAAATATATCATCACGCCTTTTACCCATTATGGGTGTGGCACTCTGCTTACGCAGATCTCGGTAAGTGATATATATTTGCGTATGAAGTGCGGTTACCAGCCGTCAAATCATAGCCCCAAAGCTGTTAGTGAAGGGGGAACCACAGGGGTAAATTTAAATTGGCAACTGTCACCTGTGGGATTCGAACTGAGAATCTCACGATCCACAGTCCGACGCGTTACCACGGAGCTATTTACCCCATAGAAAATATATCACCAAAATAGATAAAGCTAATCAAAAAATTCATTCCAGATAAAAGACGAATAAGAAAAAAAATATCTATATAAAATAATAGATAAAATTATTTAATCTAGATGATCTATCTAGATAAGTAAGAACACTAACGCATCAGACTGTGCATTATAATATTCCTCAGTTCAAATTCCACAGTCGACAGCTGTCATTTTAACTTTACCCCTGTAGTTCCCCCTCGACTAACATCTTCCGGAGCCGTGATTTAACATCTGGTATCTGCACTTCGCCTGTAAATCTGCCTGAAATCTGCTTCAAATAGATTGCCAAACTCAACATGTGTCAATAGGAATGATGTTTTTTTATTATTATTATTTATATTTAAGCCTCGGTACTTTGTTTTCGGTGGTGTGACAACGGCACGCAGTGCTCGCTGGTATGGGTTTTCGCAAGCGGTCACCCATCTAACTACTGACCGCGAACAGTGCTGCTTAACTTGCGTTATCGAGTACACCGGCTTCAACGCTACCTGTCATGACCGTTGCCATTTTTGTTTTGTTAAACAAAAAGATGGATCATTGGACAAACTTGGTAAATGGGCATTTTATATAATTTTGGTACATATTTTTTTGCCTCACGCAACCAAAACTACCCCAATCTGGGTCACGAACCAAAAAAGTTTACCGTTGGTAATTTATGAATAACAAAAACAAAAAGAGGGGTCAGGTGACTAAAGATATCGTATACACGCCGATGTATTGTTCTACAAAGAGCAGAACGCTCAATAGAGGAAAGAAAAATATACATCATATGTCTATTCGAACACTAATGATCATTTGCATTGAATATGGTAGTTAAAATCTCTCGCACTGAAAATTTAGAGAGGATTGAATTTTAAGATTAATACCGCTGATGTATTGTAAATGAAACCCTTTATGCAGGAGCTCGTTCAAACTATACACTGTAGGTAAGTACCACAAGTACAAATAAATCAGGACAATTTTCCATGCTGTATATTCTACGTGTGGGATGTTGTTGCGCACACAATGATGTGCCTATATTAGCAGCATAAATTACGGGAAGCTGCAGTTATACTGACGTAGATAAGATCAGAAAATTACAGATAAATCAACTTGTTTTTCTATTTACAAGTACCTACGCTTAATAACGAACGTCATTTTGGTTATCTTCGTTTATTTCTTATTTGCAAAGTGTCAACGTAATGTGCGATCATTTGGCTAAGATATCAGGTTCTAATCTTAAAGGAAATTTATCGCGGTAACATATCCTGTATGTGTAGTCCGCCCCAAAATAATTTTCCAACAATTTTACTTTAATAATTATATTTCAATTACAATGAAAGGTAATGTCAGATTAATTAATTAAAATATCTTTTAATTTTTAACATAACAAACAAAAATAATTAAATTATTAATTGAAATCAGAACAACTGTCTTTTTCATATCCTAAAGAGACATGTTTGAAAACAGTAATTTTATAAATGCAAAAATGTTTCATTGTGATTAATAGAGAAAATTGAACGCCACCAAATCCCGTGACAACCGAAGCAACGAAATAAATTCACTTCATTTCTTAAAAGTTTTCGCAAAAAATGCTTCAAGGTGAAATGTTAAAATGTTTCTAATAGAAATTGGTTGTAAAGACGCATTAGTTGATGTTTGACGCACGACATCGCAATTGGGTGGAAAAGGAAAGGGATGCCGAGCAAGGGGTAAGAGACGAGGAACGCAGCAAAGGAAAGACGATGCAATGGCGGACTCAAAAAAGGACAATATGTAATAAAATAAATAAACATATATGTAGTTTTATATTGTTCTAAAATAACAAAAGTAATTTCATTTTACAAATAAATAAATAAGTCTTCGACTATCTAGGATATATCTGTGACCCGGTTGTAGAAAACGAATTAAAAATTAATACTCGAAAAGATAACATTTTATTATTTTTATGTTACAATTTAAGGCTACAGCATTAAATTATTTATTTATTTAAACCAATTGATCAACAGGTCATAGACCCAATTACAGATCAAGAAAAAAATTATAAACAAATACAATAATGTAAGTGTAATACAAATTCAAGAAAAATTCCAAAATACAAATAAAAATTGTAGAAAAAATTAAACAAGACACAATATTAAAATATAATGAATACAAAGAGAAAGAATAAACCAAATCAAAAATTTTCATGACTCTAAGTTAGACAGCACTATCCACTATTAGTTAAATATTAAAAGCAGCAATAGTAGGTACAATCAATTAAATTTAAGTAAGAGTATTGTATTGAAATGATAAATGTATAAATAATTAATTATGATTCCAGATTCAAAGTAATTAAATATGAAAATATTTAAAATATATTCAATTATGTATGGGTAGCTGTTATTAGATGTAAAAGTATGGAGTCTGTCGATAAATTATTTCTAATAAAAAGACTTTATGATAAAGTTCTGTAAAATATTTAATAAATTACGTCTCGATTTGACCTGATGAAGATTTACGAGTAGTAAATCGAAATGTTGTATTTATTAAATATTTTACAGAATTTTATCCAAAAGCCTTTTTATTAACTATGAGCTCTGAAAGATTTTTCAACATATTGAATTATTTCTTGTTTTGCGAGAAATTAAGGGCGCCATCGACAAATTAATCCGCTTCGCATCGCTAAATTGCAAGAGAGGCGCCCAGCTCTCTTCAGAGAGCAATATTTAAAAATTTTAGATAAAGGTTACGGCTAGAGCTAGTATAGGTGTGACCTGAAGAGAGGTGGTGGCGAGTGCGGTGTAAAGAGAGCGAAGATACATTATAAAACGGTAATATTCTAATTCTGTTCGTTTACAACAATTTCTTAACTTACTGTATTAAATTTTTCGTTTCATTATTCATTATAAAATGTTTAAACTTACTTTGAACCCATTATTTTTTTGTTTATCTCCATTATTTATTCTTATAAACAAAGAAATATTGTTGAAAAAAATCGAATATTAGTAAAATTGTAAAATCTAAGGCTAAGAAGAATATAAAAATTAAATTTATCCCCTACTGCTAAGCCTTAAAGTTATAAAGAAAAAAAAATATATATGCGTATTTCGACAACTAAGTTGTCATCATCAATAGCACGTCAGTTTCAAAGCGCTGCGACCTACGTAAATTTATGCTCTACCAAGATGACGTGACGTTAATGGCGCGACTTGCAATAAATAAATTTAAATTTGAAACTACCATAAAATGAAATGTAGTGTTTATTATTGTTATTATAATTTATAAGACAGCATAAACGTTAATTTGCTTTATTATAATTTGTTTCTTTAAATTAGACTATGGTGACAGACTCCCATTATTAAATGAAAAATATGAAGATACTATCCGAAGACCAGATTAGAATCCTTCGCACGACACTGGGAGCAGGCGAAGAAGAAGGAAGTACAAGGAGGAGGTTCAGCATCAGCTTGGAGGAATGAAGGTGGCGTACAGCAATGTCGACAAATGACCGCGAGCGCCAAACCGGATGCGTTCTCACTGAAAAGAAAGCTTCCCGTCAGCCCTTTCCCGTCTTTTTGATCTTTTGACTTGGCGTCGGCGCGCCACTCCACCAGCCCTGTGCCCTTGCACCCTTGCACCCTTGCCCGGGTCGCTACAACCTACAACGTTACCGCTGTATCATTCATTACTATGGAGTCCGATTCCGGTATAGTCTTCGTCCGGAGAACCATACGTGAACAAGTACCTTCAGTATTCAAAGGAATTCAAATGCAAATCACTCAACTCTACCCAAACTTAAAATGCACATGCCAGAAAGTAGTTTCACAAGAATCAAGAAATACCCATGATCTTGTCTTAAACTTGTCTTGAAATCAAGACAAGAACAATACAAGAAGTATTTTCCATTTCTCAAGACAAAACAAGAAAGTTTTTTTTTTTTTTAGAATAAAAATCACCCAAGTGTGTAGTAAAATTTATGAAAACGAAAAATTCAACTCTTTAGTCTTTTACACACTGTTCTATATTATGTCCACCTGTAGATCTTAGTGTAAGAATTCTCTCTTTTATATAAATTTGTCCTGTTTTGTTATATATTTTATATTTTTTCGTTTCTAATATTATAGTCTCACCGGTTACCTGAAGATGACCATTAAATGGTCGAAACCAGTCGTAATTGTATAATAAAGAACAGCGTGTAAAAGACTAAAGAGTTGAATTTTTCTTTTTCATAAAACAAGAAAGTTTCGTTAAGAATCAAGATTTCTTGTCAAGAAATCTTGATATTTTGGTAATAAATTTTTAATTCCGCATTTATGATTAAAATATACAAATTTGAATTTATGACTATGATTTTCAAAACGAATATTATACGGAGCTATTTATATATCTTATTTAATTGAATTTTATTATATTATTTTGTATTGATGCATTTGGGTTTGTATTCTTTGCTACGCTAATTTTGAAGAAAATCTGTTACATTTTTATTAGATTGAGAGGGAGAAATATTGTTATTGGATAAAGTCGATTCCGATTCTCGGCTAGTGGAAGAAGCTGGATCAAGTTAAGTTTAGCTAGTTTCTGTTGGATTGGTTTTATCACTATCCGAGTAAATCTGATTTATATTTCTTTTATTATTTATTCTTTTAAACAAAAAGCATAGAATATCGAAGTGCAACGCGACACTACCAACATTTAAGAAACATTTAAATAAAAGGGAGGGGCATAGGCAGAAGCCAACGCTACATTCTGAGCGTTCAGATAGGATAAAACCACAGAAAAATGAGATTCCCCATAAATATGAAGAATTAAGAAATGTCAAGAATTCTTGAAACAAGACAAGAAATACGTTGCCAAGAAATAAGCAAGACAAAAAACTCTTAATTTCTTGCCTTGAAAATTAAGCCCAAGACAAGAAATTGCCATTAAGACAAAAAATTTTGTCTTGATGAAACACTACCAGAAAGTAACGCAGGTATTAAGAGTCGAATTCGGATTCACCAACATACCGTCGATCATTGATCAACTGATCCGAAAATCAAGATGATCCGTGGATCAACATTTGTTCTAATTCAACTTGATTCACAAATCCAGTAACCATGATCAACTGATTCACATATTTGTTTCGTTTTTGATAGTTCCATAACAGTTCATATATTTTCTTATTATGTATATAATTTTTTTCATCTACAATAAAGTAATGCGCACATGTAATTTTCATTTAAATTTATAATAACATACTGAATATTTCTATTTGATATTACATATTTTACACATGGACGTTAAAATAAAAGTAAAAAGTGAAAAATAAAATGATACTTTCTAGTCTGAATAACTAAGCTCGTAAACTAATGTAACTAATTTTCAGTCGGCGCCAAACAAACAATAAATGGTATAAACAACTTTGAATATACGAATGAAATAGTTGTTTTTGTACATTTTCGAGTAAGATCTCTTTGAAAATGTTTATTTATTCATAAATTAACAATTTCCTTTACATTAATTATGTTACGGATTTATATATATATATATATATATATATATATATATATATATATATATATATATATATATATATATATATATATATATATATATATATATATATATATATATATATAACCACTTAGCAAAATTAGATTAAATATATTTCAAAGTTGTTCAGTGTACACTATAAAATATTTAAAATTTCTTTGCTATATTTTTACATATAATTTTATAGAAAATATAAAAAAAACTTTCTAAACAACTGTGAATATGTTATAAGTACGGTAAAATAACATATACATGTTGTAGGTATGTACCATGTCCAAGACCAATGTGACATACCAACAATATAATTTTACGGCCTCTCAAGAGATGTCCGACATGGTATCTGTATATTACGTTATAAGTACGTGTATAAATGATACACTACTTAGGTTTCAGATATTACATACCAGGTACATCAATGTTACGGCTGTGTTTGCTGGGGAACGCCGACTCAAACTAACTTACATATATTAGTTTAGGAGCTTAGTTATTAAAATGAAAAGGTTAAATTTATTTTTCTCTATTCAGTTTTTTTTCTCGTAGGTTTAATTTTTGTTAAAAAGTTGTTATTTTTTAATTTTTCGCGGCTACCTAATTTTCTACCCTTACGGGTGAAGAAAAAAAAAGAATAATCAAAATCGGATAACCCAATACTAAGTTATGCGTGGTCGAAACGGCTAACAGGTAAAAATTCAGTTGGTGAACAATCATTCTTCCCCTATTTTCCTACTCTTAGGGGTGGAATTTTAAAAAATTAAATGAGACCAACTTCGAGGTATACCCTTTTCAATAAAAATATTATCATTAAAATTGGACTACTCTGTAAAAAGTTATGCGTGGCCACACATACAAAAATATACGCATCGACCCCTTTCCTTTACTAAATTTAATTGTTATTAAAAAGACCATTTTAACCGTGACACTAAAATCAGCTGAACTGCTGAAAAGACTGTAATTTAAATGCAATAGTGGAAATAAATTAATGAAATTATTTTCTTTGTCTGTTAGTTCGTCCCTGTTTCTTTCTCTTCTGTTACGGTAAATTCACATTGCAAGACGATAACTATATTCCTGTGACCTGTGCTTTCGTCTACATCTGCACTGACAGTTATACAGTCTTTGCATCGTAATTAAACTTCATTCATATCATTTAAATGTATTTTGAAGCGAGTAATATACCAATTAAAATGTAGGTGCCTTCTTAATGAGAAATACAATTATTACTATTCAAAGAAATAAATATATTATCGCGCATATAACTCAAAACTGAAGGAGCTGGTCTTAAAGTTAAAAAAATTACAATCAAGCTTAGAACTTTTAGGATTTAACCCTATGCCTTTGTGTTCCCAGAATGCACTTTGATATAAATAAGACCTGAGATTTTCCTTGTACAATTTTTAAAATCTAAACCCTAATCCAAAATGAATTAATTTTTCCATCAAGGCTTGGTCTGCGCAGAGTAAATGCAGCCATATTTGTCACGTCCTACAAAGCGAAACATCCCAGGACAAACACATATAGCGTCTAGCGCAGTGTTTCTCAAACTGTGAGATCAACGAATATAAAAATTAATAACAATAAAATGCATTCAGAGCCATTTGATTATTAATTATAATTAGGAAGTGGAATCAATATTTGCGCTTTGACCAACAATAGCATTTACACCAACAAATATAAGGTGTTATTTATAAATACATAAAAAAAAGTTTCCTTGGAATTTACTATTCGGTAAACAGAGGATAAGGGATACATTTCTTGAAAATTTACTTAACATTTTTGTTAATGCTTAGTAAATAATCGTGCTTATTTTCTTAATGGGTCAACCTTACGATGTACTACTTCACCTCCTAAATGGATGATTCCTTTTGATTTGTATCCTGTTTTGGTCGTAATGGGGTCTTTCACCATTTTTTTTTTGTATGAAACTTTATCTAAATTGAAGACTATCTACACTTTAAAAAAATCTTAATTGTTATTCATTAAGCCACAATGATTTTTTTAAAATGTTGTGACGTCATTATAGAGTTGTAGGTAGATCTCAAACAGTAGAGATTTAAATAATTTTTGTCACATAAATGTTCTATTTTATTGTAACAATAATAATAAAATAAGTAAAAAAAATATGACTACAATTATTTGCAATCTGTACTGTTTTAGATCCAGCAACACCTCAACAATGACGTCACTACATTTAAAAAAAATCATTGTGGCTTAATGAATAACAATTAAGAATTTTTAAAAGTGTAGAGAGTCTTCAATTTAAATAGTATCATAAAAAAAAAATTTTGGAAAATGGTGAAAAAACCCATTACAGTCAATATTTGTGTTTAGTTTCCCATTAAAGAGAAAAATAGTGTTAAGTGGCCTTGAAAACATAATTAAATGTGTCACTTTATTCGTTCAACGAGGAACGTGGAAGCGGACTTATCTTCAGAAATTTCCAATAAAAATCAGTTCTGTGATTCGAGTTTGTCGAGAGTGAGTTGTGTAGGCTTAGGGTTTGTTTATGAAAAGTGCGAACGAAGCGAGTTTACCTGCAGGTGAATTCCATATAAACAATATTTGTATCTCTTTAATGAAAATAGGAATGTTTTAGCGGTATTAAAATAAATCCTGTTTATGTGGAATTTGCCGGTTCGCACTTTTCACGAACAAACCCTTAGCCTATACAACACACGTTCGACACACTAGAATCACAATATTCATTTTTTATAGAACTTATCTGAAGAGAAACTCACTTCCACGTTCCACGTTAAATAAATAAAGTGACAAATTAAACTGTGTTTTCAAGTTCATCAGAGTCCGACCGCCACTTAGTTTTATGCAAAAATGTGATATAAGTCGGAGGTGAAGTAGCATATCGTAAGGTTAACCTGAATTGTTAGGACATTTTCAAATATTGCATTTTATATCTCTAGTTTACCGAATTGTTCGGCAATTCTACGGTACTTTTTTGGTTTACTGATTGAGAAGCTTGATAACTCCAAACGTTCCTTTTAAAATTAGTTTTCTGCCAGAAATGTCAAATAACATTATTCAGTTGTTTTGATACATGCTCCATGTCCTTCGTGTACGTCATCACTCAAATGTTCTTGCATTCGCCATGAAGTTCTCTCGTTTTTTTGTACCTTGAAGCATTATTTCCGCTATTTGAGAAACAATGATCCTGCATTTCCAGAGTCTAGCATCTGTCAATTATAATTAGCAAGTAGAACATTTGCGCTTTTACTTATAGGAACTAACGGCAACAAAATTAAGACATTAATTTATAAGTACTGATTGAAAGGCTTGGTAACTCCAAACTTTCCAGATACAATTAGTGGGACAGAGAAAGCATGCTCTCTTTTTTTGTCAGAAATGTCAAACAGCATTATTCCGTTGTTTTGATACATGCTCCATGTCCTTCGTGTATGTCATCACTCAAACGTGTTTGCATTCGCCATGAAGTTCACGTTCTCTCGTTTTTTTGTACCTTGAGGCATTATTCCCGCTATTTGAGAAACACTGGTCCTGCATCTCCAGAGTCTAGCATCTAGCTCTAGATTCTAAAGCACGCGGCGGCACACAAACAACGTCAGAGCCTAGCAGCCAGCGGCGAACGCCAGCAAACGCCAACGCCGACGTTAAGGCTGATGTCTTAATAAGATTGACACGGATATGAGCATGTAAAGTCACAGCACGGTACTGTACGTGGGATACTTCAAATACTATCTTGATTCTCTGACGGTAATGCTGCAACCCGAGCAGCTGAGAAGATGCAAAACGAACTCTTCAAGAGTTATTGCACGTAAATTGTTGATAATCAGATGATTTGGCTGGATTTATTTTGTATTTACTTTAATTGGTACGTAAATCTAGTTATTCAGGGACTCAATTTGCGATTTGTCTTATTGAATACAAAGTAGGAGTTGCACTTACCGGTTCAGCAACGTGTTGTTTTCACGACGGCGTTGACTACCAGTTGATTTCCCTGGAAGCAAAATAAATCCTGTTAACGATGATCTCTTTTTGAAGACACTAACATACCGTAAATATCTATAAAATAATACTGCTTTCTACAACAACTTTAACTTTGCAATTTGAATTCAAAACTTCAGTTTAAATTTACCATTATGACTTAATTGATTGTTCAATTAAACAGGTTAATGTACCAAATAATAATTAAATCGTATATCACTCTAGTTTAATGCAATCTTTAAATCATCTATTACTAGTAAAACGACTATATCCTTAATGAACTATTTGCTATTTTTACGATTTAGCTGCATAGTTCAGAAGAATTTAGAAATTTAAACTTAATCTAACTTAAACACATTCTTAATGAACCTGTTTAATAGTTACACCTAATACGTGTTTTTTTTAAATATTTTATTAACCCTCTATTGCATACTGTTCCCGAACGGGAACATAAAATTTAAAATTTTTATTCTTTTCTTATGCAGTTTACATTTATGGCAATCATGTTGTAACATTTGGGAACATTATATACACTTTGTCAATTGCCAATTAGGTCATTGCTCCCAATTTGACCATCATAAAAAAAAAATTTTAACGTGAAAAAGAATAATTACAGAAACTGAGATATAAAAAAAATTATGTAACACACTTATTTTAAATATATGAATATTTCTTTTGTAAAAAATAATGTTTTTGAGCCCTTATTTAAAAAAAATAATAATTCATGCAATAGAGGGTTAAAGATATAATTTAGTGAAAATAATCAAAGCCCTCGCAGTTGCAGTCAATCAATATTTATTAAATTCTGCTCCTAACGGTTTCGGCAATACATTTGTCTTCTTCAGGAGGTGATTTTGTGGTTAATGAAATTTTTCCAAAGGGTGTTAACTTTTTACAAATTTATATTTTGGCGACTTTTTATTTTATCATTTTTATATATTTATTTATTTAATTGTTGACGTCCAAATGTGTGTTGTTCCTGGTAATTTTGTATTTTACCTTGCTATATTACAGTATGCATAAGAACATATTTTATTAAACAAACCCATCTCCTGAAGATGCCACACGGACAAAAATGGATTGTTACAATAGCAAAAATGTATCTTACGTATAGTGACAGCAATTTAGATATTTATAATAACAATATTTAGATTTATATTATTTTCTACACCAATCTAAATTAATAATTTTTTTTCTATTGTAACAATGCATATTTTTTTTTGTGCAAATGTGTTACCGAAACTAGTACAGGTCGATTTTAATAAATATTGATTGACTGCAATCGAGAACTTTGATAATTTTCCCAAACATCCATCCAATAAGCTTCAGAATCATATAATTAAATTTTTCTCAAAATTGGAAGGAGGTACAAAATTACAAACAACATTTTTTTATACAAAATATAATTGCTACATCTTTCATTTGCAACTTTTTTTATTGAAGTTGTTTTTACATTTGAAACAATTTGCATTCGTTGTTTTATGTATCCAATTCCATTTCCGATTTTGCAAAAACAACTCAGTTTTACGTATTATCTCGAAACATAATTATGACGTTTCTTTCCTCGTTCATGAGTTATTAAAAATACGACCATCATCCTTTCATCCACACAGACGTCACTGAAAAGATTCAAGGCTCCCGAAATATGTATGTTTTCGAAAATATCTTTATCGCTTTTCTTCAAGATTCTCATTTATTTATACTGCGTATAAGAAAGTAAAAAATTGCTATTGATAAATTATACATTTATAATAATTTAACTATAGATTACGCCCAAAATTCATGTTAATATAAATTTAATGATATACTACATGTAAAAACGTAAACATTAATATTGATAAATTAGATTTAAAGTTAAATTAGGTTACGGAAGGAAAATAAATAAATAAATATATCAATACGCCTTTTACCCATTTTGGGTGTGGTAATTAGCTTGTGCAGATCTCAGTCAGTGATATATTTTTGAAAATGAAGTGTGGTTAACAGCCGTCAAGTCATGGCCCCCGAAGTTGTTAGTGAAGGGGAATCACATGAATAATGTTAAAATGTGGGATTCGAACTGAGGATCCCACGATCCACAGTCCGATGCGTAAAGGTAATTATTTAAAACTACTCAAAATATGTATTTATTCTCATAGATAGTAAAACTAATCAGTTTAAAATATTTTCATTAAATTACGTACGAAATCCACTGTTTTATAACTTTGAGGTATTTTAATAAAATTAATACGTTAAAATAGTTTCTAAAAGTAAAATCCTATAAGCTCTGGCAAATGAAGTGTAAATAGAAACAACCTCATCATCATTAGAACGAAGCAAAATAAAGTGGAACTATTTTCGCACCTCTTTAGAGCGCAAACAAACAGAAGTAATTTCACACAATTCAAGGGTTTGGCTTGAAATTAGTTTGAAGAACCACAGATGATACTTCGCAAAGCTTTAATTATAATTGAGTTCCTTAAGAAGAAATATTGTGTACCACTTCCAGTAATAATACTTGGTGGACAGAGGGTACTTGAGCACGCTTTACTTGCACCGTAATGACACTGAAGCACCATCGTAAATTTCCAACAAATTACTGGAACGAACATCTTGAAATTATCAATTTCTTCATTTTTCCCCAACTCGCTCGCTGGTTGATGACACAGCGATCAGTCTACCTATAGTATTTATGTTATTGTTTGCGTAGTTAATACACCCCTAGGGGATGACATTACGAGTGTTTCATAATTTCAATAACATCCCGAAGTGCGTTGATTTGAATATCGACTTTTGCATTTAAATGTTGGTTTTCACAATTCATTACGCTAATAGAGATCACAGATTTTATATGATGCTCTCATTTTTTTTGGCATTGTTTATACGAACATTTATTTATATTTTGAAATATACCCATACATGTGTATCACTATTTCTTCTATTATTTTACTGCCACTTTCTTTTAACTTCTTTTGGTGCCTAGCCTTTTCTTTTTTCTTACAATTTTAGTGTCACTGGTTTAATATAAAATACGGCATTACATTACATTGCCTATATAACAACTAATTTAAAAACGATTATTTGATACTTTTATTTCATTAGTAACATAATTATAAATAATTAAATGTACTGTGAAACCATTGGCACTAAAAATACTTAGAGAACATAAGATATTTTTTGTTATATTAACAGTAAAATCTACAAAAATACCATAATATATTTATAGATAGGAATGGTCGTTCAGGTTTATTTTACCAATTAATTATTTATTTCGTGGAATCACTCTCGTTAGCTGTGTTAATTAATTTAGTATATAGGTACACCAGTTTGTGAAAAACTACAAAGATTGTTATAAATTTAATGAAATACATAATTATCTATGCATTTGGAATGGAAAATAATGGGTACACCAGTCTTATTACGTTGCAAATATGTTTATTTGTTCCTAAAGGCCGACGTTTCGGTCCTATTTTGAGCCTTCTTCAAGATCAAATTAATTCACATAATATAGTCAATTTTAAGATCACACATATTTTGGGAACTAGATCCTCGATACCACATGGCAAAAACAGATGAAATAAATTACAACCTTAACCTACAAGGAGACTGACAAATGGTGTAGGTTGATTTAAATAAAAAAATCCTATTTTTTACAAACCTAATTAAAACTATTGCACACAAAATTAAGAAAAGAATTTAATATTACTATAAGAGATAATATATAACTCTTAACTGTACTCAAGGTCCTAAATAACTTTATTAATTACAAGAAGTGGTGCAAACATTAGTTAAATATAGGTATTATCTCAAAAGAATTAGTATTTACTCAGCGGTGAATTCACTCTTTGACTTTTTTGTAATATCGTGCGAATTTAAGGTATTCAACCAAAATAAATATTCCAGTTTGTACTGTGATGTCTTTATTAAAGCCTTCAAAAAGAATACTGCCAACTCCATTTTTAATATATTCCACAAAATTTATTTGCCTATAGCCTTAAGCCCTTTAATTATTTATGGTTGAGCAGAAATTTTCATATGTTGGGTTAAATTTATGTTATGATGCATCTTGTTAGCATACGAGAATTTACGCACTTTTACTCCTTTATAAATAAATGAAGCAGCCGCCAAATATATTTCGACTAATTAAATAAAACAGTAAAATTTAAGTCAGGCACGACATACAAGAGTTATTCAATTAAAATGTTGCCATTAAACAATGCTGTCAGAAGAATTACAAACATAGAATATTTATTTTAACCCACATAAAACATATATTTTATGTTAGTAACATAATAAAATCAAATCAAACCCCTAAGAATTAAAATAAATGTATTAACGCCCATCCAGGCAGCGTAGTGGTTATGTCACTAGCCTATCACGCCAGGTCGTGGGTTCGAATCTCACTGAAGAGCATGGTCGTTCGTGTTGTTCACAGAAATTTATAATCATGAGGCAGCATATGACCAAAAGTAGTTAGTAAGGTTACCATCTTCATTTTAAACAAAATTATTAAAAAAATCTATCTATCTCTTTCTTATCTCCTGCACATATTTCGATAGTGCTTTTTCAACAGACACGCACGTTCTGAGGATCCTAGAATACAATTTCTCTATTTTCGCATTAACGTCTTTGTGGCGAATTTTTCGTTCAGAACAACTCAAAATCTAATGATATAAAATATCATATACAGAATTTGAATGTTTAATAAGTGGAAAAAACTTTCAGAACTCATAATAATGAAACAAAAACACTTTTGGATATAGTTTTGTAGATATAAATTTATTTAAATTCAAATTAAACATAATTCTTCATCCCGATGTTTTAAAATTCGAACGTTGAATTTAAATAAATTTATTTGAAATCGGCGCTAAAGTGCTCAAAAATCGTCATTAAAAGCTCAGAAATCGTCACTAAAGTACATTACACTACGATTTTGAGCAACGCAGTATTGACAACCGTAAAATATTTATTGTACAAGTAGAATAATTTTGACAGATATATGACGTATTGTAGTAAATTTATACGCAAAATGAAACAATATGTGCATAGTGTAAGTAGAATTAATAAATTAATTCCGATAAAAAAAATTAAGGACAAAAACATAACTTTGAGTGTTATTTACGATGACTTCAATATTCGAGGTTGGCAACACTGAGTGTCAAATCCAAATGACAATTGACAGATGTAAACTTCACCTATATAATAATTTTTTTAGTTTTTTTCTAATTTTAGATTTCAATTAAAATTTAATATGTACCGCGGCACTGAAGATTCTTTTTAGTACTTACATGGTTTATTTTCCTCGGCACTACGGGCCTCGGCAAATAAATTCCATATTCGTAATAAAAAGTAAAACTTCAGTGCCTTGATACATAAATAACTGTTATATCTACATCCAAATGACTTTTTTTTCAATTGAATGTTTAAGTTACGAGCTAATTAGGTTTTGGTAGCAGTTTTCTTTTAAGATCTACAAGGGTTGTTAAACATATCTGAGTAATTGAAATATTTATTTACACACTTTCCAATATGAGATTCATTTAGGAACACATTTTTTTTTCATTTTCATAACAATGGTTAAATTTGTGGATTTACAATATTAACATAATAGTTAAACAATTGCATTTCTGATGTTGCTTGATTTCGTATCTAAATATATTTAAACTAATTCCATGTAAATAATTGATTTGTATATTACCTTCACGTACTGTTTCTGAGGATGACCTATGTGAGGACGAAACGTAGAGTAATAAATTTACTAATTAAGAATTGAAAACCAGAAATTATTTATTCCGTCATATCACAGTAAGTAATTGACTTACGTTAAATTTTGTGATAACAGCTTTTTCTTTCTTTTGTAACGTTTAAAGTTTTTGTGAAAGACGAGAGGTCAGTTTATTGCTTTATAAGTTTACTTTAAGGGTTTAGGGTTTGATTATATTTTATTAATTCAAAACAGTATTTATTAATATGTTCTCTTTTTGGATTGATAAGTTTTATGGGCCATATTTGAAGGGTAAAACGGTCGAAGGTGAAAAGGCGATGGCTTACAGTCGTAAAGGAGATATCCCAATTAGGACTCTAGGTTGCCGGTATGTTAAAAATTTATTTCAGCCCTTAAAATCACCCCTGAGGCTCATTCTTCACTGTCCGGTAACATTTGAAAGTGCTCTGATTTGACGATTTGTAAAAGTGTTTTCTACTGAGATCTGCAAATTGTAGAGGTAACACAAACACATCAATTTAATAAAAATTAGTTAACTAAAAAATGTACGGAATAATTTCGCCAAAAATAATATAATCTAATGGAAAATTTTGCGCGTAATAAAGATGAATTATGAAGCGAAGTAATTGTTATGCTCACCAAATTAATAATACATGATAATATATTATAATTATTTTATGTTGTTGCTCTATATATTACTAGTTTTGAATACTATATCCTTTAATTAATGCAAAGCTCTCCTTTATTTATTATGATTTATTGCAAATGGAATATTATCTTTGAGGGCACTATATCATTATAGAACAAAACTATACTGTTGTTCGAACAAAAGATTAGCTACATAAAATAAATGAAATGCTAATTATTTCAGAATCAAATTATATAAAATATAGTTCTTTGAAATATTCCACTTTTAAATCTAATCCATATTCATACATGTACGTCTAAGTATTCTGTATTATTCGATAATACCAGTTTATTCCTCGGACGCCTACGTATTGGTATATGTGACCATTTTGAGTTTAAAATAACCAATTTTTAAATAAGTAAATTAACCATTTTTTACCGCATAACAATAATAAAAACTGCATTATTTTATTATATTTTCAATTTGAAATTAAATGTAATGAAACTTGATGATCGACCATAAAGTAAAGTATAAGTCTAATGCATCGAAACTGATAATATACACACATACAACACAACTGATATTATGCAAAAATAACAAGTATAATTATTATTTTTTTCTGGGTAAACATGGAAACTTACCCATAGCTCTAAATATACAATCTATAAAGTTACAACACATGATATTTGTATCTATCTTTTTCTCTCTGCGTATGTCTCTCTTTCTCTTACCATAATTGCGTCACGTATCCCTTCTCCAAATTTTTAATAATGAATGTTTCTAAAGAAATACGAGTATTTTACTTTCATGTCTAGAGTTTTATGGATAAAAATCTAAGTTTGATCACATACCCCATTCTCTTCAACTACTTTTGTTTCAACAACCATTAAATCTCCTTAACGTTAACCTCTCCTATAAAAATTTTCCCAATCTATCGCATTCCGAACACAATTCGTTCACGATATGGCGGCATTTGTAAATATAAAACAGTTTTAAATTAGTTATTCTACAGAGTTTATTATTTAAGTGTAAATGTATGTTACAAAATATTATTTATTTTAACAGTTAACGCTTTTGTCCGCATGTAAAACATACTGAATATATTTACGCTCAGTAAACAAGTGAATAATTGTTTTCATACCTGTTTTATGCATTATGATCATTGTATTTGACATTGTGTTTTTTTTATTTGTTTAATATTTTGTTGACATACCTTTATTGTTTTTGAAATCAGGACCGAATGCGAATTTTTAAATATAAGTAATGTTAATTTTAGAAAGCACTTTATTGTTTCGCCAGAAAGCACTATTATATTTCATTAATTTTAACCAACAAAAAATTTGGTTGATAAAAAAAATAGGCACTAAAAACAGTTTGCATCGAATTAAATACATATATTTCTTTTTTAATTTTTAATAACTTATTTCGTCTAAAATTATATTTATTTTCTTATTGTACCTTTTTTTATATTTATTTATTGACTCTCGTGGACAGTGTTTATTAAATAAAATAAAGATAGCAGATACATAAACAATAGCATGTACGTACTCTCATACTATTTTTCCTGTTTCGAATTATTTTACTTTCATTTTAAAATCTACTAAAAAAAATTAAGGGAGGAATGACAGATTAACATACCTGATTATACAAAGTGAAACTAATAAATAACAAAATTTATTTTTTTTTACAACTTTAAAACACAAATATGAACATACATATTAATTTGTCTAATATATCAGAAAACAATTATTCTAATTTTAAGAATTAACATAATCATTTGTAAATTTAAATATAATAAACATGGTTACTTTCTTATTTATGTTGTGATAACTAGCATTACGGTTGTAGGCTATACAGAAATCAATGCCAACATCGGTAACCAAATGCACTAAATTTATTATTTTACAATCAAATTTCATTGATGTTCTACTATTGTTAAAATTAATATGATGTAAAGGGATGTTTGAAATACTATACTTTTATTTATAACATGGCAGGGTCCATTTTGACCCTACATTGTTTTTTTTTTTACAATTGTGTTAGTTATTTTATAGTATCCATGTGTTTATCGTATTGATACATTTTTTATAACGAGAATTTCACATGCAATAAAAAACTATATTTTATTGTAGACAATGTAAATTAATAAAGAAAATTTAACACAGTATATTCTATGAATAATATGTAACTAAATTCTAATTGATTTTTCTTTTTCGTAGTTCTAATCTAATCTGCATCTCTGTAATATAAAAAGCTAGGTTATATGCCTCGGTTCCTCGTTTTCGGTGGTGTGACAACGACACGCTGTGTTCGCTGATATCGGTTTTCGCAAAGCGGTCACCCATTCAACTACTAACCGCGGGCAGCCTTGCTTAACTTGCGATATCCAGTGAACCGGAATAAACGCTCACAGCCATGTCGTTGCCTACACTCCATCTTGTTTTTGATCTTATTTTTCATCGCATATTTTGCAAACTGTGGATATTTTCCTATGGATTTTGCAGGTAATCACATATGACAGTTTGTTATTATTTTTTCCGTAAAATAGTTAGATTAATTTGACTTCAATGTTTCGTTATTACTGTTACTTTGAGAATTATTTATTTCTATTTCTTGTTGTGATTCGATTTCGTGCTAACTGTATTCAATGGTTTCCTTCAAAAATTTATCATCTCATGTTCCATTACATCCTGTGCAATATTCAAGTTCATTTTGCGTTAGATGTCTTTTATGTCCACTAAAGGCAACTATTTCTTATAATTTGCAATTTGCGATTTGATTACACTAATACCATGCCAGGGTCCAAATAGACCCTAAGTGTCATTTCCCGGCGAACAGTAAGTTGGATACAAAGCTAGATATGGGCTACCGGTAGTTTACAACATCATAGACGAATACACTGAAGCGCAAGTCTCACCTATAAATGAGTAGACGAAGTGCGGAAGAAGTTTTGTGCCATGGTAATTAAGGTTTAACGATAGATAATAAAATTTCTCGACTCTATATTTTAAAAATTGCTCTTACTTTTCGGCCAACTGTAAAGCGTGTATTATAATATGAAGTTTTTCTTTTCCAGTGACTTTAAATTGACATTTGATAGCTAAGTCGCCTATTGCAAAACGTGCGGATATATGCTAATGCGTTAAACAGCAATGTACAAATGTACGACCAATTTTTTTAGGAAGTTTAAAAGTAGCGCATATTCTTTCTGTCGATTCATGTATCTTTCTTACACTTACATCATTGTGCGAGAGAGAAAACTTTTTAATATCACATCCTGTAATGCACGCTATAGTAATACATGCTTAAAATATTTATGAAAATAATGAATATCAAATGCATAAAATTTCAGCGAATTGACCTTAATTCATGTATAATTCTATTGATTCTAAATTAGATCATTGTTTCAAGTTATTGATTGCACTTCGCTGAATACAGAACGTTTATCTTAAGTTCCTGAATAAGTGCCCCAATGATTTAACTTCCAATTTGTGTTTCATGGAAGTGAAAGTGTTGAGGAAGTTTATAAAAACCAATCTCTCACTCTCTCAGTGTGGCAGACATCTCTGTGAGAAAAAACAATTTCATTTATTTAGCAAACAAGAGGAAGACGACAAGACGAGTCGGCGACTCGTCGACGGATCGTCGACGAGACGACATGGGACATGGGCCCAGCAGACACAAGAAGATACAGTACTACGTGTACACAAAGCGTGAACGTAGATCCAGTTTAGGCTGGGCTGAGACTGCTCAGCCGAGGCATCGGTGTTAACATACACCCATATACACTGAAATCTCGAAACGAGACAACTGAAACTGAGAATCGGTTACCCGCCGACTAGAGATAGACGCGAACAACTAGATGTGAAAGTTATTGTGCTGTGCCGAATGGTAACTAGAACTATGAATTCATTCATCTCAACTCGAACTACCGTCAAAGGTTAAGAATTGATTTCGAATTTAATATGAATTGGTATCACAACTTGATTCATTGTTTCAATTTATAAACTTCGGTACGAGCAGATGACATTTGTTCCACCTAGACGAGCAACATCTGTCACTAAATTTCTGCACTAAGATTTTAATGGCGATCTACTACAATTGGAATTCGTCGTCTTAATCACACAACTTTTAATTAAAACAAACATAACGTTACAAGACTCCCTTGTTTTGAGCATAAATTTAAGCCCAATTTAAAGGGGTGGATACATTTAACAAAGCGACAAATAATAATAATTTGTTGCGGCAACGGCCATGGCAGATACCGTAAAACCGACACACCCAATAACGCAAGTTAAACACCACTACCGGCGGTCATTAGTTGGATGGGTGACCGCTTTGCGAAAACCCATACTGCGTGCCGTTGTCACACCACCGAAAACGACGTTTCGAGGCAGTATATAACTTCAACAGTTGAGACCGCTTAATAAGAAGAAAAAAATACGAATATAATACCTTTAATTCATATTAAATTTATTATTCTGCATGCTATTCTTTATAACTCAAACAGCATTTAAGACAACTGTTAAATTTGATCTGGTTTTCGAGGCCAAATTTCTTTCTCGAATAATAAAGAATCTACTCAAAGCAAGGAGCTTAAAGTAATAAAGAACTCGTGATAATACCAATTAAAATTTGATTTGAAATTGAAATCATCTTCACTAATTGATATAGAAATAATTGCATTATATCTTTACAAATATATTCAGTAAAATTTAGTGATAGAAGATTAGGTGACATGGGAAATTAACAGCTCATTGGCAGTACTTTCCTTATATTTACTAACTATTATAATAACAACTAACTATTAAAATAACACTATGGAAATGAAGTGACCCTTTTCATAATTTTGATTGACCCATTTGAGATACCCCAAATAAAAAGATCTCCCGTAATCTTTCAACAATTAGCAATAAATATATTAGTATTTGTATAAATTTTGATTTACAAAATAGTATAATATATAAAATTGTACTATAACATTGTTTTTATAATAATTAGAATTTAAATTATTATTTTTTTTTTTCATTGGCCCGGAAAGGATTATTAATAGTTACATTTGGATTGTTTTTGACCCGCGGCAAAAAAAAAGTTCTCGACGCCTAATTTAGGGAAGGGAGACATTTTTTAAACGTTTAACAGTACCGCACTGCGCGAGTTTCACGGCTAGTTTATTTTTGGACATTTTAGTCTTTGAATGTATTTTGCACTCTCTGGGGATATTTTCTTTAACGAAAGGCATTTGGAAGTCTTGTAGAATAATCCAGTTGGGGACAAACCAAGGAATATGGACAATCAACGCATATAATTGTTGCAGTAAAAAGTTCAAAGGTATACAAAAAATCTCAGAAGCACAAGTTAGTAAATTCAAGTTCGAAAAATAAACCGATGAAATTAATTTTTTCGAGATGAATAAATCGTCAAAATTCTTATTAACAATACAACATTGTGTTTATCATAGTCACTTACAATCAAATTTATCATTTTCTAAACAAAAAAATATATTCAAAAAATCCATACCCTACGAGCAAATACATTGAAACCTTTATAATTGATATATGTATATATTGTTAGCAATCAACTAGAAAACGCACAAAAAAAACCCAAAAACACACTACACTACACGAAACCAACACTATTTAACACCACTCTGAAATCAGGAGAATAAAGGTGTAAAACAAACTCCAATACACAGTTTAACCACATTTATTTCAGCATTAAACAATAAAGAAAACAATTAGCGGCCATTCACTACAGGCGCCAAGTGAATACTAAACGTAACACTTTCGACTGCTGGCGGCTAGAATCAACTTACGCAAATTAATTAAAATATAAAAATTAATAACACTTCTAATCAAAATTAAATTATCATTGGATGTAATTTCATTATCAATAAAACGATTAAATAATACTATCCCGAGTGGCGATTTTGGCTGCTAACAATATCATCAAATGTCACGCCTTTTACCCATTATGGGTGTGGCACTCTGCTTACGCAGATCTCGGTAAGTGATATATTTTTGCGTATGAAATGCGGATACCAGCCGTTAAGCCATAGCCCCTAAATTTGTTAGTAAAGGGGGACCACAGGGGTATATATAAATTGGCAACTGTCGGTATTGGGATTCGGACTGTTGATCGTAAGATCCTCTGTTACCACAGAGCTGTTTATCCCATGAATATAAATTATTTTTGTTGCCCCAGAAAAAGCTGTCAGCTGTCAGATAACTGAAAAATATCTCATCAATAAATGACAACATGATTGTTGTAAATTGTGTTGCAAATTGGGTGCGATATTTTTCACTTATTGACCCTAAATAAATGTTTGAAACAGGAAGATACAAAACAGCGAGAGACTGAAGATCGCGATATGGAATAGCGGTAAGCAACACGGCAACCCGGCAACACCGGCTGTGGGTGGCGGCGGCAGGCGGAGGCGGAGGTGGTGGGCAGCAGCAGCAACAGCAAGGCAGTGAGCACTGAGCAGTAAGGAGTAGCAAGTTACGGGGACGGGATAAACTAAGGAAGCCGTTCTGTCGTTCCGAGTTCCCGAACAGAGACAGGGAGACAGCAAGGGAGCTTGCAAGGACCGAGGACGACTCCGCGTTTTGGTTGTAAAGACGAAGACGACAGATAGCGGCGCGTAAGTGCGCGATTCGCGATACGCGCGATACGGTATAGACGGTGCGATAGGCTTATTATCTGCGAACCGCGGCTGTTCCGTAATCTACAGAATTTCATGATAGATGTGGTTAAAGCTGAAAAATGAACTGCAAGCTCCAACTACAGATATAAATTTTACCTTGTCTTCCTATAAAATGAATTATACAGCCATATATCAGAAACATCTGCCCGTTCCCTTCGCGAGTTGTAGGATCTCGCCAGTCGCCTGAGAAACTAAAACGGCCAATCAAAAAACGGCAAATGCTAATGAAAATCATTTATCATTCGTGACTAACGAGCTAACTGAAGTCCGCAGTAACGTAACAATACACAACGCCACAACGCTCCCGACGTTACCGGCTCAACCGTCTGCCAACGTCAACGAACGTTCAACGTCTTACATTAACTTACGAGACCTAAAATCATTAATGCACTTTTTCATACTTTCAAATTTAAATAAATAACTCCGTTGTAACGCATTGGATTGTGGGACGTAAGGTCCTCCTTTCGACACCTACTGCCAACAATTTTCACCACTTTTGGGCGTTATCTGTAACTTACCTATTAATTTTTAACGACCCCAAAAAATATATGTGTCAAATGAAATTTTCAATTTTTATTCAATTTCATTTGTTATCAATTGTTAAAAAAACAGAATATTCCTCATTCCTCTCCACTATTGCCTTTGGAGGATCTAATTTAACGGCGGGTAACCGCATTGCACAACCTGTAATAGGTAAAAATCGCATGATGATATATTCATTTTACAATTTTAAAAATAGTGTGGACTATGAAATCCCCAATTTGAGTACTCTAATACTATAACAACTTTAGGGGGTCGTGACTTCACGGTTGGTAACTGCAATTTACGCGTAAAATATGTTCCTGTGAAAGCAGAGTGCACCACCCAAAATGGGTAACTAGCATGGTGTAATATTTATATTTATTTGCGAATAATCCTCATATTTTTGTTTGAATTACTTACCGGCTATATACTTTCTAATAGGACATAGATTATCCAATGTTACAATTTTCCTTAAGTGATAGTTCGTTCCCTATGAATTTTAGAACAAAAGTGTAAATACAATATATATTCAGAAACAAAAACTGCATCAATTGAGCCCAAATTTATTGATATAATACATTTCTGTTATCAGATAGACGCAAAATAAACATTTATAGATTTCCGTGAAAAACAAAACACAATTAAACTGTCGTATTGTTTGATTTTTGCAGATGATATTTATGTTTGACGTGTCAGTTTTAAATAATTATTAATTTATTAAATTATTTTTCAGTAATCATGATGCTTATACCATCTCAGAAAAAATTCAATAGATGAAATGGTTTTTTGTTGGAAATTTGTTAAATCAAGTGAAAAATTTATTTAGCGCCTTTATATGAGAACCACCCTGCTCCAGCACGTGGGATAATTAACATAAAGTTGATAATGAAACATGAAGAGTTTTTACTCTTCGTAAGAAGTGCAGAGTAATAATCGAAAATAATGAACACAAAATGAATGATAAAATACTTAATGTACTGGACAGAAAATCAAAATAATATTTACGTCAGATTGCTGCATAAATATATATTCGGTCACTGCACAAAAAATATTCGTATCAGGAAATATTTGAAACTAATGAATTGGCCAGAAGTGTATTAAATGGTAAATGTATTAGAATTAGACTGATAAATAATTTAAGCAAGTCAATAGTGAGATTGAGAAGAATGTTCTTAAGAAAGTAGGAGTGAGTCAGTTGAGGTGGTTTGGAGCGAATGTCGAATGAAAGTTTGGTGAAACTAATATATGTGTGTGAGATTGAAGGTGAACGATTGCGTGGGCGTCCGAGGAATATGTGGTTTCTGGGTTCATGCTACTCCACTGAGTGGGATATAGCGTGATATTATGTATGTATGTATATATGTAATAGTCATTAAAAACTTTAGGTCAACTGTCATACTCAAACAATACGACTGTTTGAATTGTATATTTTGTTTTCCATGACAATCTGGAAATAGCTAAAAATAATTTACGTGTATCTCATGACAGAAATGAATTATATCATTAAATGTAGTTTCATTTGATGCAGTTTTTGTTGCTGAACATTTCTTGTATTTAAACTTATGTTAAATTATAGGGAATGAAATATCGCCTAATTAAAATTTTAACATTGTATTTACTATGTCCTATAAGAAAGTAGACACTCGGTATAGTGGGAAGATAGTATGTTTCATTTTTACATTTACCTTTTTTAAAACAACAACAACGAAACATGATCATATAGTTATAGCCGTGAGTAACAAAAATAGAATAAAGTTGTCAGCTAGACATTCAATTTTTCAGATGAATGTAATTCAAATAACGATAACTCATAAGAAAACAATTTTAAAATTTTATGTGGCGGTGTTATTATCCCAACGTATAACATATGATCGTAGAATTGTGACAATTCTTAATGAAGTTTCAGATTGGCATTTAATATTCTATATTAATGTAACGAAAATTTTTCTATACAAATGAAAAATTACGTACTGCTACAAAACCTAATTTTTCTAAACTATAAAAATATGAAAATACATTACTCGAATATACAAATATCGAAAATTACGATGACAAATTGTACATTTATCGAAAATACAAAAGTCGAATGTTGAAAATATTAAAATTACGAATGTTACAAATCTCGAAAATATATTTCTCGAATATTACAAATGTCAAGTGTTACAAAGCTCGAAAATACATTTGTCGAAAGCGAATAAAACCAAATATCGTAGATCCATCTAGTGAGCAATGTTTACAATACGACATTTCGTACTATGTTTCGCTGTCGACAAATGTGTTTTCAAAATTTGTAAGAATTATTTTTATAACTAGTCGATTTTAAAATAGTCCATTTGTTAGAATTAATTTTTTTTTCTGGAATGATTATCCTCAAAAATTGGCAACATATTGAATAAAGTGTCCCAAAACATGTCAAAGTAACCCTAGTTGACGGTAAAGTGAGGATATAGATGCATTTTCTGAAAATATACCAAAATTTTTGGTAAATACTTGTAATAGCTTAGTAAATATTCGTGTTCAGTTTCTAAATTGTAATGAAATCCTCAGCTTACCGAATAGTTTGATAAATTCTACTGTACTTTTTTCCTTGTAATCTAATTTCTTAATTTTGTTTATAATTCTATTTCAAATGATTCTAATTCGTTGAAAAATCTATGTTTGTTAGAGAAGAGGAGTACAAGGAATTCAATGTCTTCATATCTCCATTAGTTGTTGACTTGTAGCCTTTTAGAGCTACAAGATAATTACTGAAAATGTCAGAGTTGAAAGTTGTTAACTAAAAAACTCAAAGGTGAAAATTCTACAGAAATGCTGTGAAGAGCTTTGGATTTATTTAATTAGAAATATTTTCCAACTATTATATTTGTATGTTAATACCTAGTAGCTGAAAATATAACAGTTATTAACAATTATAACAGAAAATATAGACTTCAAAGAAATAATTTTAATATCATGAAACAAAAGTTAATGAATGAAATAATCGCGTAGTTGACGTCATGAAAAATAGATTCGAAACAACAGTATTACAATAAATCCTCTTTATAGCTTTAAATGGCACGTGTCGAGTTATTTTGAAATAATTATATTTCGTCGAATTCTCTTGTCCACCCTCACAGCCTCACAGCCTCACAGTGAGAACTGCAAAGCGATCCGGGTTCCGAGTTCCAAGATCCGGGGGCGTTTGAGACAGTTCGTCACGATTGGTTCTCAACTCGTTCTAATCAAATGAAAAAGTGTTTGTCGCGTTCGATAAAATACGCGACAACAATTCGCACAACAGAGGTCCCCCCACGGCTACACAGGGGGCTTAGTGAGGTTTAAGGGGCGATAAGAGGCGCAGGGGGTTCAGGAAACGCGCAAAGCGCAACGGTAACGCAAGCGGCGTCTCCGCGAAGAGCTAACGTCCTACGTTGCCGTCCTCGTTAATTACGACAACGAAATACACTGTAAGTACATATAACCTAACCTTAATAACAGAGCATCATTTATATTTCGCCTCTCATTGTGTAACGGAAAGATAACGAAATTTCACATCCATTACTTAGTTATTCTGAAAAACGGTTCATCATATTTGTAATGATGATATTAAAACTTTCAACGACATAACTTGCAACTAATGCGCATTTTCTGCAGAACATCTTCATCTTGAACAACAAAAACAACCATTTTTAAATGAACACACATACAACTAAGATCAGAAGTTAGCAGCACATTTTTTTCTATAAGAATTATAAAAAATCTTGCATATTTAACAAATAGAAAAACTTTAAGTTTTTGCTGCTTCCTAATGTGATATTTTCGCGAGCGTATATTTAAGTAAACTTTTCTGAAATTGTTAATTATTTATTCAAATCTAGCGTTAGTTTTTATTTTTAATTCCAACTTTATATTAAATTTTGAACTACCCTATCAGAAATTTTTAAATAATCTCTCCCATGTCAAATAAAACAAGTGATTTTATACTTTATTTAGTATCCCCCTTTAAAACAAATATTATTTTATTTTTCCATCATTATTGTCATTGATAAAATTTACACCAATGTGTCCAATTCAAAATAAACAAGAAAAACAATTAAAAATATATATCTTTGAGGACAACTATATGTGAATGTAATCAATCATAAACATTATTTCAAAAGCAATCAAATTGTCAGTGATTTCATTTGTGTTGCTACAATATTCGTTAAAAAATTCAGTTTGTAATCGCTTAACCCGCAATACACCAGTGCATTGACGTCGTTTAGTTGCATAATTTAAAAGTTTAAAAACGAATTTAAACCACTTTTTTGTAGCGGTAACAAAACTCACAGTTAAAAATTTAAATTAAAAATTGCATTGTTTCAGCTGCCAATGACATATTCGTAAATATACAATCAGAGTTATTTTATAATTCTTTATTATTAAATTTAGACCTTTAGTTTCAATGCGCATAAGGCCTTTTTTCAGAACTTTTAAGTATTTTAGGCCGTAATATTTGATTCAAAAAGTAACTATCTCTTACAATAAGGCTAAAACTAATTATTAAGGCCATTTTATATATTATGAATCAATTTCAGAAATTATGTTTTAATTTAAAATTCCTAGAATATAAATTTTTAACTTAATTCGTTAATAATAATGGCTGGTACCACTAGCTCTATTTTCGGGTGTTTTAAAGAAAAGTATTTTAGCCACGGTTTTAACGCTGTACAATGTTTTAAAATTATTTTATTGATAAATACTGTGAATACGTAGAATTTAGAGAAAAATATATTATCTTCTACATTTATTTGAAGTATTTTTTTTTATAAAATAATATTAGAACATTGTACTGGGCTAATACACCGTCAAACAGAGCTTGTTGTACCAGCCAATAAGTTTATGCATTTTCTGACAAATTACTCGTAGATGTTATAGCTATAGTTAAATATGTATATGGAATAAAAGGATTGAGAAATTTGATTAATGTTAAAAATACAAAGTTTATGGTAGTGGGAAACGAATAAATAATAAAATGAAAAAAAAGACAAAACGGCAAGAATCTTTCATGCATTGAAAGATATCTTCATATGGAAAAAAGAAATCAGTAATAAAACAGTACATAACACAATATACAGATCTATATTGAAATATGCGAGCCATGGCTACTGTCTCAAAGAATGAAAAGCAAAATTCGGGCGCTGGAAATGAAATATCTAAAAAAAGTATGGAGTAACAATGTTTGACAGAATATGACACGAAATAATAAAAGAACAACTGCAATAGACTTCATAGAAACAAGACAACTAGCATGGTGGGGCCATATAACAAGAAAGAATGAATGAATCGAGACCAGTACGACAAATTTTGATGACTAACGTGAAGGAAAAGAGAGATTGTGAAAGACCAAAAGACACCTGGGATACCATCATCAGCAAGACTCTGAAGTAGAGGCATATTATACTGCAGGATGCACGAGGGATGGCGATGAATAAGAAACAATGGGCGAAATTTGTGCATGAGCAAGAGACTTTTTACACCCTACACCTTACGGTAGAAGGGTTCTTAACTATATGTATAACGAGTTTATTACTTTAGAAAAATCTATACAACGAGATTTATAAGCATATATGCATAGTGAATATTTTGTAGTTAGTACAATAAATAATGAAGCATGTACTTAAATAAATATAGAATTAACAAAAGTATATATACTAAATGATTTATCTAAAGTTATATCTTTTGAAAGATTCGGATGAAAATTCTTATATAATAAATAATAAATTCCAAACCAAAATAACAAATACATTGTAAAAGAGCGGCAAGATTTAAACATAACTTGTATTTCTCTCCCAAACGTACCTTCCTTAAAATACATTTTATCACATCGACGAACAAAAAAAGTGATATCATCATCAAAATATCAATCAAATTGTAAAATTTGCTATTCCTGTTTATTCAGTTGAGCGATTCCAATCTTCTGATTTTTAAACTTTGAAAATTGAACCAGGTTCTCCGAAGCAAAACATATAACTTAACGTAGTAGGCACTGGGCTATCAAGCCCATGATTTATTTGATGAGAACAACAAACATAGTAGTTTAGGTCCTGGGAAACTACAAATTTGTTTTAGAAATGTCAGCAGTAAGTAGGTAATAGAGTTGTACAAATAATATGCGGTTACCAGCGCTAAACACATTTGTCGAGGCGGAAAATTTTACGAAATAACATTAAGGCTAATGGAACTATCTCTTTATTCGTACATCTTTGCCCAGGGAAACGTCGAATTTATTTGAGAAAATTTTAGCCACTCTAAATTCTAATGCAGCTTACTATACAACGCTTAGTACCGGCGAGGGATCAGAAATGGTAGCCATGGTTACCGCGTTCTCTCAAATTACTAGTTAGTTTCAAAAGTAAAACATATACGAAACTCGGTAGTTGGTTGCTTGGCCCCCTGGTCGAGGCAGAGGTCCTCATTGGAAGTTCAGACACGAGGCACTTTCCCACCGTTGCCAAAATAATAACGCGCCTAATGAAAATCGCCGGGATCATTATCACATAATCTTCCGTTGAAATTGGTTCGTGCAAGCTCTGACACTTGACTGTGTATGCCAACGTCTACTTACTCCCGCGCGCGAGAGCGCTCGGATCTGCTGAGAAACAACATTTCCGTATAGAGCAAGTTCATCGCTACCTAAACCTGAACCTGATAAACTATATGTGAAACGTATCACCAAAACCCAAAGGATCGCAATAAAACGATTAAGCAGCCCTTATTTAAAAGTACTTCACTTCCGATTTGGATGAAATTTCGTGAATTTATCACATTTTACGTAAAACTAAAGGAAAAAACACTAAAAAACTGCAGTTAGGCTCATTGTTTTAGTAGTATATATATATATATATATATATATATATATATATATATATATATATATATATATATATATTATTTATGTTAAAATGGTAATAAAATTCATTATAAATATAAATTGCATGTATTGTCATGGTATTATGGGGTAAATAGCTCAGTGGTAATGTATCGGACTGTGGATCGTGAGATCCTCAGTTCGAATCCCAGTACCGACAGTTGCCAATTTAAATTTACCCCTGTGGTTCCCCCTCCACTAACAACTTTGGGGGCTATGACTTGACGGCTGGTAACTGCATATCATACGCAAAAATATATCACCTACCGAGATCTGAGTAAGCAGAGTGCCACACCCTTAATGGGTAAAAGGCGTGATGATATATTTATTTATTTTATTTTTTTGTTTGTAATTTGATTAGTTCTAATTTACTTTCTTTTCTATCCGGCCCGCTAAAATTAACCAACAGTAACTTTGGTCCAAGGATGTAAAAACGTTGGGCATCACTGCATTAAACTGTTTTCAAGGTTATCTGTGTCCGACCGCCACTTAATACTATTTTCCCTTTAATTGTGAGTAAAATAGGATACAAATCTAAAGAAATCATCCATTGTAGAGATGAAGTAGTACATCGCAAAGTTAACCAAAAATACAAAACAAAACTTTTCAGAATACTACCAATATTCAATGGCGGCAGGAAAATTTATTCTTGTTTTTACATTACATTTCCAATAATATTACACAAATTTTAATATTTTTACCTATTATTTTTGTTAGAACACAGCCAACTTTGTGAGAGTGTTCAAATTTTTATTTATGACAGATATAATTTAAGGTTTATTCGTACCGTAATTGAGAGGTGTTTCATCGTTTTATTACGATCCTTTGGGTTTTGATGATACGTACTTTATCTATCTACACATTCAACCAACAATCAATCTGATTACAACATTCCTATCCTGAAATACCACATTCGCCTCCTTCGCAATCATTGCACTCCGAATCATTCGATCAAGCACCAAACAATCCCTCATACCCAGTGATCTAATATAAATTAGACGCCGCCTGACGATATTTGTTGTGAAGCAGGCACTTCACTTTTAAACTGGAATTGCCTAATAAAGTAGACAACACGCATTGTAGCCAGGCTGGTCGAGTCGTTCTCCACCTCGTCCCTTCTCTGTGTAGTACCTGCTTCAAAACAATCTCTAAATACGTAGCGCAATGCGACGTCTAATTTATATTACGTCATTTCTCATACCTATCCATTTATTCCTCGGACGTATTCTCTTTCTCTCATATCTCTGTTTCACAACCTTTCATTTGACATTCGCTCGATATGTCCAAATCACCTCAACTATAAACACTGAACTGAAATATTTCCAACTTGTGGTTCATGTAACTGTAATGCTAGTGCTTCTATATTATTCTCTTCAAAATAAGTTTGGCAAAAAACATATATTTGTATTTTAAACTTAATTTTTGCTTGAAACAAATTTAATTTTTTAATTTGTGAATGTTGGTTTAAATTGTTTAACTGACCCCATAAACAACAGTACATAAAAAATTAATGTTACCCAAGCACATTTTAACAAAATTTGAAAATATGGATGTCTAAAAAATTACAAAATTAATTTGCGAATTTTGGTTTATTTTATTAAACCTAGTAAACAACTCTGCATGAGAAAGTTTTAATTAATGTTAATTTATCCCAAATATATTTTTGCTCAATATAATTTCGATCTTCTAAAAACAGTAAATATAATTTGCAAATTTTGGTTAAACATGTTTCACTAAACCTAATGAATAATTCTGCATCAAAAAATTTTAATTAAAGTTAATATTGCTCAAACACATTTTCACAAAATTTAAATATGTGGATCTGCTTAAAAATAGTTCATGTAATTTGCAAATTTCGATTTGATACGTTTCATTAAACATTGTAAACAATTATGCACCAAAAATTAATTTCTAGTCAATATTTCCCAAAATATTTTAGCAATTTAGCAAATTTTAATATCTAAAAATAATATATTTACTTTGCGAATTTTAGGATAAAATATTCAACTTATGCACAATACATACATCTGTAAAAATTTGGATCTTTCTAAAAGCTGTAATTATAATTTGCAAATATTGTTTTTATATTTTTTACTAAATCTTATAAACAATTAATTTTAATTGAAGTTATATTTTGCGAAATTTGTTTTACATATTACACTGAGAACGCCGTTTTACTATTATAATACATATTTTTCCATACCAGAAATTGAATTTCTGGTACCAGAAAATAAATTGCTGATACTAGAAAATGAATTTCTGATACCAGAAAATCTAATGTATTTCTACTACCAGAAAATGGATTTCTAAAACCAGAAAATCAAATTAATATCTGCTGGAGAAAGAGAATTTCTGATACCAGAAAATGAATATCTTCTAACAGAAAATGAATTTCTAGTAGCAGAAATTAAATTAGAATTTCTGTTAGCAGAAATTCATTTTCTGGTATCAGAAATGCATTTTCTGCTAGCATAAATTCATTTTTTGTTAGCAGATATTTATTTCCTGGTATAAGAAATTGATTTTCTGGTATAGCAAAATATATATTAAATAGTAAACGGCGTTTCATAGACTAGTAAACAATTCTATGTTAAAAGAATATAGGTAATTAAAATTAAAAACAATATAATCCAAAATACATTCCTACAAAATTTGAGAAACAGAACTATAAATTGAATTTTTGAATAAATAAATAGATCATCACGCCTTTTACACATTATGGGTATAGAACTTTGCTTACGTAAATCTTGGTAAGTGATATATTTTTCCTTATGAAGTACGGTTACCAACTGTCAAGTCATAGCCCCCAAAGATGTAAGTGGAGGGGGAACCACAGGGCTAAATTTTTAAATGGTAACTGTCGTCCGATACGTTACCGCGGAGCTTTTTACCCAATAAAATAAATGTATAATCATGCCATATACCCATTTTGGATATTGCACTATGATTACATAAATTTTGGTAAATGATATTTTTTTACGGAAGTAGTGCGATTACCAGCCGTCAAGTCACATCCCCCAAAGATGTTCGTGGAGGGGATACCACATGGTTAAAGTTAAAAATGCCAGCTATCTATTGAGGATCTCATAATCCGCAGTCCGATGTGTTACCATAAATCTATTTACCCTACTATAAGCCTACTAAACGATTGTGCATCAACAAAAATAATGAAAGTCAATATTTATAATAACAGGCAACAAGGATATTTCAATGATTTCTCGATTCCAGTCAGGTTGAAATAAGCACGCCGCCATTTGCAATAGTAGTGTCGATAACACCCAGTTCATTAACCGGTATTTCGGCCAAGAAACAAACATGAAAATATTTTCCCTCCACCAACAACAAACGTACAAATAGTGTCACATCAGAGCAAAGGGGAAATACTGTGATGCACAGTCCACAACCTGCGGATTCAGATGTCCCACTTTTCCCGGATTTGTCCCGATTATCGGCAAGCTGCCCAGGAGTTCCGTGGGATAACTACATGTCACGATTTTTTACAGCAACATTTTGTTTTGTAAAAAAATTATCTATCACGTTACTAACTTGTAATTATGAATTCTCTGTTTTTTAACGCATTTTATGAAACTAATGGAATCTGAAAAATTTTTAATATAAAATTATGAACTTTATATTAGCTCAAATAAATATAGTATAAAAATGTACGTAGAATTTCATTAAATGAAGTGTTAGTAATTTAGTGCTGCGACAAAATCCTAAACACAAATGTAAAATTTACGTGCACTCGTGGTACGTAAATATTTTACTACATGTATAAATAAAGATTTATTTGCAATACATTTAAAGATTTTATTGATAATAAAGTTACACGCAATTCAAACTGCCAGGATAAATGTTTATATAATTTAAATAGAACTCTAACGGCTAGTAAATTATTTCATTTTAAAACAGCACTCTAAATAATAATTAACAAGAAAATAATTTCACTAATTCATATTTAAATATACCATTTAATATTCTTTAATATCAATTTAATAATTCAAATTTTACGTTTACATCGAAACAACTTTTTTGTTTATACATACCTCGATTTTAACAATATTAATATATACCGGGCGTAGCATTGAAATGTGAAATTTAGGGATTTCAATGCTATTTTTTTGATATTGTTGTAAATTTTTACCTATTCACTTTACAGCAAAAATGTATATCAAATTAATATTAATATTTATTAGAAAAATTATAATATGGCCATGAAAAATTAAACAAAAATTTTCTGTAGAAATTAATAACGCTAAAACTGTTTTATAAAATGTCGAACATATTTCGTTTTTGTTCAATTTTTCATGGCCGTGTAAATTTCCTAATAAATATTAATTTTAATTTGAATGAATATCGTGAAATACTAATATTTAGTTAACCAAATAGGCCTCATGAATACATCCTTAAATTCTGACCAACTTTTTTATTTACGTTTTGCTGTAAAGTGAATAGGTAAAAATTTACAACAATTTAAAAAATAGCATTGAAAATTGAAATCATCGTATTTTGCATTTCAATTCTACACCCGCTATATAAATATCCTCAATTTAATTTTTTTGTAGTCGACAAAAAAATTATCTATACAAGTATTTAATGATTAATTTTCGAATTTTTTAATACTATTGTAGGTACACCAGTAGTAATTGTAGAAGGAATTAAAATGGAATTAAAAATAAATGAAGTAAAAACAAAAATAATGTCACTTGGAAAAACCGTTGGCAACAGCGAACTACGACAGGGTAGGGGATTTCAAATTCGAGCAAGTTGAAAAATTTAAATGCAATTAAGATTTTAAATAAAGATATAAAAATGAGAATTTACCGATTATGACCAATAGGTACGCTGCTGAAATTATGCCAGTGACAAGAAAACATGAAGAAAGTTTATAGAATAATGGAACGAAAATAATTAGAACAATATTAGTACTAATAAAGATATCGAAAAACAAATTTGGAATAAATATGAACTATGAAATAGAACAAGAGTTGGAATGAGAGAGTAAGATGACTTGGACATACATGGAGTGTAGAAGAAAAGGGTGCAATTAAATCAGTAGTAGAATGGAAACCAGGATGAAAAAGAAGAAGAGGCCAACCCAGTTCAACATGGCTTACGGAAGTAGAAGAAGATTTGAAAGCTGTAGGAATTAAGAACTGGCAAAGTAAAACAAAGAATAGGAAGAAGTAGATAAACCTAACTACAAGGATTTAAAGAAATAGAAACTAAAATTGATCCACTCCAACAAAATGATCTAGAGAGCTTCATAAGACACTAACAAAAATTTATAATTAGTGTACTATTTCCAAATATAAATTTGTTAATCTATCAAATAATCTTCTAATTTGGGAATTTTTATGTAATAGTTTAACAATACCTAATAATCAGTTTTGAATTAAAAATTATAATTCATAAATATATTTTAAAAAATTGTACAACTACAATTTGTCTAAAAATGGTAAATTCAGTGTTGGAATTTGGGTATATTAGCTAAACATGTGGGTCCCTCCCTATTTACTTCTTGTGAGCCCTTAATTTAACGACTGGTAGCCCAATACTTATTTAGAATAACTTACGGTTTTTTAATATAAAATATATTTTAAAACCCTCTATTGCATGAATTTTTTTTTTGTAATTTAGGGCTCAAAAAAATTATTTGTCACAAAAGAAATATTCATACAGGGTGTTGACCTCGACCCCGGAACATAGGACTTTAACATGTAAAATCATACTTTCGTAATTTCCTGCTTAACAAATTATATTAGACAAAAAAGGTTCAAATAAAGTTGAGAGATCATAAAATTCTTCATCAGAATCAATTAACAGAATTAAATTTACATGCCCTATAACGCCAGAAATTAAATATGAAAATATTAAAAATTAGCTCAAAAATCGGGTTAGCCTTGGAAATGAAACAAAATTGTGTACAATTAGAAATGAAAATTGTATTTTTTATTAATTATTATTATAAATTGCATAATTGACTATTTATTTTTTGAATTTTGTTTCATTTCCAAGGCTAACCCGATTTTTGAGCTAATTTTTAATATTTTCATATTTAATTTCTGGCGTTATAGGGCATGTAAATTTAATTCGGTTTAATGATTCTGATGAAGAATTTTATGATCTCTCAACTTTATTTGAACCTTTTTTGTCTAATATAATTTGTTAAGCAGGAAATTACGAAAGTATGATTTTACATGTTACATGTTCCGGGGTCGCGGTCAACACCCTGTATATTTAAAGTAAGTGTGTTACATAAATTTTTTTTTAAATAAAAGTTTTGTTCACTATTGCGAACATTATGAACAAATTCAACTTACAATAGAACTTTGGTCTATTGGGTCGTCTGTGTACTATACAAAATTGCTTGATAAACAACCTCTTCTAGGAAAACATCAGATAAAAAAAATTTTTGGAAATTTTATAAAGGTGTTTTTAGCTGTAATATATCAGCAGGTAATAAGCTGCTTCCTTCAAATTTTACATTTTGTATCTCAGTTTCTGTAATTATCCTTTTTCCACTTCAAATTTTTTTTTATGTTGGTCACATTGGGAGAAATGACCTAATTGGCAATTGACAAAGTTTATATAATGTTCCCAAATGGTTACAACATGATTGATATGAATGTAAACTGCATAAGAAAAGAAAAGAAGAATTTTAAATTTTATGTTCCCGATCGGGAACAGTATGCAATAGAGGGTTAAGGCAGTTTAAAACTAGATACTATTATTCAAGCTAATTTCTAACCTTTTTTATCATTCAAACAACTATAAGCAATTATAAATAATTCGCAAGAGTTACTGAAATCGAACCCAGCCTTCGTAGTTCATAATCCAACCCCTCACTATCTACTACGCTATCTACCCTCTTATGGGTGTGTATAAAAATATTTGTAAGTAATTAACACGAAGTAGGACACTTAGAAAATGGTTCTTTTATTGCATCTTCGCGCTTAATGAAAAGATATTTTGCAAAGCATTGCGATAATTAAATTTAGTTTAGCAACTTGATTAATTAAAATGAAAAACAAATTTAGGAATTGTTTTGTATTAATAGCTGATTAAGTTTAACATAATTACATTGTAAAATACAAAGTAGCGATATTACAAAAGTATTTGCATTGCTTTAAAATATAAATTTAAATCTTAACCCTGGTCGATTTAAGCAGCAAGAAGCGACTTCTCAAGAACGAGAAGGGTTACGGGTTCACCTAATTAGCATATATATAAATGACAGAAAATTATCAAAATGTCATTAAAATTCATGAATTTGAAAATTAGAACAAGTTCTAATTTGCGGAGAAGTTCATGAATGTGATTCGGAACGGTACGAGCTACGAGGTACGAGGTACAAGGTTCGAGGGCGTGAATCGTCGACGTGGTTTCCAAAGTGCTCACGTAACTAGGTACCACATTATATACCTATAGCCATGCGCCAACCGATATAGTCAACTTCATAGCCATAGTCACGTTCTGTTCATGCTCATTTCACCATAACGTTTCACTCAAATCCTGTCATATTTTCTATATTTTATTAAACATGTACACAGAACATAACGCTGAAATCCGTTTCAACATATCTCTTTAATTTTTGAGCAAATCAAATATTACAGTAAATAAATATATATAAAATATATCACTTACTGAGATCTGCGTAAGCAGAGTGCCACACCCGCAATGGGTAAAAGGCGTGATGATATATTTATTTTATTTATTTATATAAATATATTATCACGCCATATACACAAAGAAAAAATCTGTTGTGAGCACCACAATACTTTCCGCCACAGATTTTTTATGCAGGAACACGGACCACCACTATCAAGAAACGCTCAACCCTTCAAAATATTATGACATTTTCAATAGTTGTTTTGTTTTTTCAAAAAAACACAGGTTAGCAGATTTAAAAAAAAAATATCAAAATATAATTTTTCTTCAACGTGTTGTAATTCGTAATTGGAGACAGTAAGAGAAAAATATTTCAAACAATAATTGTAGATAATCATATTTGAAACATTATTCTAATAACAAAATTTTCATTAAACCACAATTTACTGAGATACTTTAAAATAACTTAATAGAGCTTCAAGTAAACTACCATTTCAAGTTATTGAATTATCAGCAAAAACTTATTAGCTCTTCCAAAGGGGATATAATTGATATATACAAAATATCAAAATTTTCAGTGTAGTAGTTTTTGAGAAACCGTCACTCCAGAGATCCACACAGACTGACAGACTGACAGACAGACAGACACACACACTGACATCATCGCGAAACTATTAAAATCGTATTCTCGGGACCCTAAAACGTGCTTAACCACTGAAAGCTCACTACCCAATTTTTAGCATGATTCCTATACCTCCTTTGTAGGATGTGGCGGTAGGTAAAAAGTACCATAGCATTTACCAAACTATTCGGTAAACTAAAGATATAAAATACTTTTCCTGAAAATTTTATAACAATTAAATAACGAAATACATATATTAACTAAGCAATTAGAAGTATTTACAAAAGGGTTGGTAAATGCATCTTTATATCCTCAATTTACCAAATAGTTCGCTACATTCTACTCTACTTTTTTTCGGTGTACCTATTTTGGATGTGGCACTCTGCTTTCACAGATTCTGATAAATGATATTTAAAAATCTCCCGACGTTTTTTTACAATAAATAAGCATTTTAATTGTTAAATTAAATTATTCGAAGCATTATAGTTATAATACTGTTCTAGCGATAGAAAAGAAGGTTTAATATTTTCTTATTTTTATTTTAGTAAACAGGCAACCCTCGCTTATTAGATGTACAAGCAAAAATGTATTTTTGCAAGTTTTCCAATTTTACTTCATTCGTAAACTGGTTAAAAATCCGATGAATTTTTATTTTCCATTTAATTAAACAATCAAAAATGCCTCGTTCTTATTTCCGTGTTCTGTGTAGATGCATTCTGTGCCGAAAGAGGAAAATAAAAGTTCAAATTGAATTTCGTTACAATTATGAATTTGGAAGCCAATTTTATAATAACTATATATCATCTTGTCCTGTTTTCATTTTACGACGGCCTGAAATTATATTTTGGTCGAATTTAATTTCAAGATGAATACCATTTTCTTTATGTTTCTCACACATGAATTACTTTACAGATATTTCCAAAATATTGACAACCTTTCGAAAAGTAATTTATATTTGATTAAATCTTTAATATTTGAATTCTATAGATGCGTAAAAAAGTATAACGCTCAAATAGGTAGGTGAACCCGTTGCCGTTTCTCATATTGAAGATTGTAATACCAGCATCAATTTTGATTTAAGTTTTTTACGTGCAGTTTACAGAAGCGTGAATAGCGTAATATTCACTTAAGCTTGGGTTATAATAAAATGAAAAATACACAATACCCGTGTAACCGACTAACCGAATACCCGCCGTAAACCACCATCGCTGTAATACATTTTTTTTTTTGCTTTTTAGTGAAGAACATTCTGCATTTACCTTTGGAAATTTTTATTCAACTAAAAGTTTAAAATATACGATGAGGGAATAAATAACTCTCAACGGTAATAAGCTTATAGTTCAATTTTGTTCTACTCCCATACTTCAATATACTAATATGTGTGTTATCTGCACTCGTTAAAATACAGGTTTTCATTCTCAATAAATAAATAATAAATACGCAAAAATATATCACCTACCGAGATCTGCGTAAGCAGAGTGCCACACCCGTAATGGGTAAAAGGCGTGATGATATATGATGATATTCATTCTCAATAGCGAAATAATTAAAAAACCAATGAAATAAATGACAACTTCCCTAGCACGCCTGGGGCCGTGAGTTCGAATCCCACTGAAGAGTAAGGTCGTTTGTAAATTCATAATCATCCACTCATAAAGCGACATATGACCATAAGTAGTTAGTATGCTTATCATCTTCATAAATAAATGTCAGGATACAATAATTCCTCAACTAAATGTTACTAATTGTACTATACTCGTATAAACATTAACGAGAAACAATATATTGCATAATAATAATATAAATAGTTCCTTGGTAACGGTTCTACCCCAAAATCCCGAATCCTAAAATCCCAAAATACCGCATACTAAAATCCCGAATTCCCAAAATCCCGAATGTCTAAAATCCCGAATACCAAAATCCCCGATACCCAAAATCTCGAATTAGTTAGATACTAAGAAATAATTTCCTGAATCTTCTGGTTTTTCTCACTTTTCGTACGATATCATATTTCTACTTATATTAATTTTATTGCCATCTGAAAAAATAATAATTTTTATATATTTACTTGACTTTAATTCTACAGCTGGTTTATTTTTTTTTTCATTTTTATTTTTTGTATTATTTAGATAGAACATAAAAGTGAGTAAGAAATAATTTTTCAATTATTAACAATTAGTAATCTTCCTATTTCTCTCCCATATTAATTGATTAAAATAAAATTTGTTTACTGATTCAGATGGAGATATTAAATCTCTTCAACTTTTATTTGAATAATTTTTTATTTTTATTAATATAAGATTATTAAGGAAGCATGGAATTGCATATGTATTTATTTAACAAATGAAATGCTTATGATCGGTTGCGACAGTCACCACCCTGTATAAATATTTCGAAAAAATAATTCAAATAAAAATTCCGGTAACAAAAAGATAACAGTAACATGTGTTTACTTTCAAAAATGTTTAGGTATTAACGGCATAATAAAAAAGATAACCTTTAAATTTTTTTATTATTATTTACAGAAAAAAAAACTATTGTATTATTTTGGGAATTACACGTCTGTCACATGTAAACTTTTTTTATTTTATTATATATATATATATATATATATATATACCAAATTTTAGCTTAATTTGATTTTTCCTGAACTTTTATACTTTGCGATTGAGAAAAAGGACAAGAGACTGTAATTCATTTCAGTATGAATATAATTCGGGATTTTGGGCATTCGGAATTTTAGGATTCGGTATCTTGGGATTCGGGATCCCATAGCCGACTGTTGCCTTTTTAACTTAATCTCTTTGATTTCCTTCCAGTTACATATTTGGGGACCCTGAATTGACGCCGACCAACAAATTTCTTTCTAATAAATAGTTTTTCCTTGTCAATTATGAAAAACCGTACAAATTCTTGTAATTACAGTATAATGGTTATTAATACAAATTTATTACATAATATACTATTTTAAATTTCAATATCGATGAATCTCTGTAGCCACAGCTTCTCAAAAACTATAAAACAGAAATTTTTCATATTTTGTATATATCAACTGTATCTCCTCGGGAAGAGCTGATTAGTTTTTGGTAATAATCCAATAACCCTATCAAGTTATTTTTAAATATATTAGTAATTTACAGTTTAAAGGCAATTTTTGTTATAAGAATAATGTTTTAAATATTATTATCTAAAACTGTTGTTTGAAACATTTTTCTCTTACTGTCACAATTTACGAATTACAAGACGTTAAAGGAAATTATATTTTAAAATGTTTGTTTAAACCTGCTAACCTGTGCTTTTTGAAAAAAAAAAACAAAGTTTGTAAAATGGCATTTTTTTGACATGTGTCAATTGAAAAGTTAATTTTTTAAAGAGATGAGCATTTCTTGAAATAGTGGTGATCCGTGTTCCTGCATTGTTAGATAAAAAATCTGTATCGGGAGGTATTGTGGTGGCCACAACAGATTTTTTACTGTTCCATAAAAAATTCTTATGTTATGAGTAATGCACAGTTGACTAAAGTTGAGTAAAGTTTTCTCTTGCAAATATTAGCAAATTTGAATATTTTTACCTGATTTGCACAATCTAAAATAAACCAATAAATAATGATGATCTAATTAAGATTAGTCTAATCTTCAGAGTAGAAAGCAATTTAATTTTCAATTCATTGGGAAATACAAATATTATTAGTAACCATTTTTATGTCCAATAATTAAAATCACGAGCAGATTGTTGCGTTGTTTGTTTTTGTATCCCTGAATCATATTATGATATTGTATTGTGGTGTATTTCGATAAAATCAATGCTGAATTGGTGATATCTGGAAAATTATCATCAGAATTGTTTTGTCGTTGTGGTATTTGATATGAAAATTTCAGCTAATAATACGGTACACTCATTAATTTTTATTTTGATACAGATACAATACACATCAAGTTAATTTACTCTTTGAAAATGTAATAATACTGATCACCCACGCAGTAACTCCAATTTAAAATTTCCAAAAAGTGGATTACAAGATTCTGCTAAACATTGAACATTGTGTAAAAAGGATATTTACTAATAATTGTACTCTAATTAGTAGAATTTATTTTAGGTTAGATCGCATTACTCGCATTTTTATTACAGAAACTTAAGCCCAATAAGCCCACGCCCAATAAACTCAAGCCGATTTACTCGTTTTAATAGAAACTCATTTAAGTTATCATATGGTTAACCTTTTTTGTTATTATTGATTTGCTATTTTATGTTCATTATCTGACTTTCTAATGAGGTATGAGATTATTAAAAATTACTATTTTCAAACGAAAAATTGTGACTTGACCTACGATCAGAGACGTGCACTGTGTTGTAAATTGTTTACCTAAAATTTGTATACAGGGTGTTTCATTTAATTGTGCCACCATTGCTATCTCAAGAACTAAAAGAGATACGAACTTGGTTAAATTAGATAACAATTTCTATTTAACCATTTTATTACAATGAGCAAAGAAATATATTTAATTGTATTTTATGTATATTTACAATAAAATACATTTAAATTGAATTGAATTCAATTTTTTTCAGTTATTTTATTATATTAAAATATGATATGTTTATATCGTTGAATTTAGAAAATAAAAAAGATTGGGTCCATATTCTGAAAATCTTTGGTTAAAAAAAATATTTTTTGCCCATTGTAATAGTCTTGTTAAATTAAAATTTATGTCTAATTTAACTAACTTCGTATCTTTTATATTTCTCGAGATAGCAATGGTGTCATACTTAAATGAAACATCCTCTAACCAACACAAAAACTCCCGCCCAATACCTTCAACGATACAAAATAATATTTGATGAAATAGAAAAAAAACATTCTTATGTATTTGTTTATTTTCTATTTATATTTAAAAAAGTTTCTTTCGTCTATTTATTTAATATTTTGAGATATATTTCACTAAGAAATCAGCTGCACAATCACAATGAGATGTGTTAAATTTAGTAAAAAAATTGAAAATTTGTACATAAGTGTTTCCATGGTATACATGGAATGCACAATTTATAAAATTAATTCCTTTATATTTTATTATCTCTAAATATAATGAAAATTAATAAAATTGGTGTAATCAAAAATATGTAAAATTAAATATTCTACAATTTTCAAAATAACATAAATTATGCTTACATTATTTAGTAATAATTAGTACTAAATACATTTAATATAAATATTAACGCTTTTGCAACTAGAATACACATGTGTTTGAACAAAAATTCTTGCTATGTGTGTATGTAGAAAATACAATATTTCATAGGGTTCACAGAAAAAAAATTTAAACTGATTATTCTGGAAAATTTTTGATCCACATTTAGAGAATTTAATGCATTTATTGTCACAGAAAAAATTAGAGTGAATATAACGGATTAAATTTTAGTAGTTTTCATGTACTTACAAACATATTTTCAATTTAAAAATATATGAATGACATTCATTTTTTGCATGTTTCAAAACTGAAGTGAAGTACATAAAAATAGGTGAGCTTTATATTATTTCAACAATTTCAATACCTACCAACTAGATTAATGCATTTTTATGTCACTAATTTTGATACAGTGAAATAATTTCAAATATAGTAAATGTATCAGAATAAAATAAGCACAGTAAATTTTCCTTCTAATGTAATATATCTACTGCAATCTTGCGTAGAATTCTGTTAATGCAAACGTAAATCAAATAAATGTCGAGTTTTTATGTGCAAATATCACGTTTCCTTTGACTTGTAGCACTGTTAAAAAAATGTAAATGATCGCACTAATTAGTATTGATTTAATGAGATAAAGTGAACGATTTGTCGCTACTGAAAACCGAAATACTGGGAGTAATTCGCTATTCGCGAACGGCGAACGTTAAACAGCGAACATCGAACGGGGAACGATGAAAACAAAACGTCAGCACTGAAAGGCTAGTGTCCAGCTTTCAGCTCTTCGGCGCCGCGACGCTGTCGTTCGGCAATGGCGAACGGCGCACGAAAATGCTAAACCTATTATAGCGCAGCTTTGTAAAGGGCTGAATTTGCTAATTCCTAACATTGCTTTTGACATTTAAAATAAACAGGCAGCAGTGCTGGCCGCGAACATTTGTTTTGCGTAAACAGGCGAGCCGTGGGTCGTGGCAGAGCCCAGGGCACAGGCCATGGCAAATAAAATGACAAACACGTTTTTAATTCCATTTGTGAATCTGTTTAAAAAGTAAAACGTATACCACTGTACGTTTGCTTGGCTGGAACTCGGTAAGCTTGAGATATACTTACATGAGAGCTGAAATGAGCAGTGAAATTTACCTTACGGTCTGACGGATTTCAAAATCAGTCTCTCCTTTGCATACCAACGTAACACTCATATTTTACTGGAAATCTATAGCATCCTGATTCCGTTTTGAAAATGTAACGCATTCAATTTGTAAAATTTAATTTAAAAGTGGGTAAACTATACATAATAATATATTCTATTAAACACATACTTTTTTCAGGATGTTAATTAAAATACTTTACTTACAACATTTCAATTTTTCAAAAACATAAGCCCAATTTTCCAAATATGCACGTGTATCGTATGTCTTACGAAATAAAGCATTTAAATAGAGTTAAAACATATTAATCACTTTCCATTTTAGGTAATATAATTATTAGAAATTTTCACAATGCAACAGAATTGCATTTTATGACAACAAAAATAAATTTATTTTTAAAGAACAACCGCTCAACAAATGCATAGCAACCTTTCAAAAATGGATAGCAACAAAATTTAATGGCGATAGTTTTCAAAATAAGTATTGAAACTAGTCACTAAATTAATATCAATTCCAACTCAGCGTAAAATAATATGTTCAAAGGCATTAAACACATATTTACAACTTTAGTAGCTGTAGCCTCTGCTGTAAATCTGGTATTTTGTTGCCTAGTTAAACAAATACAAGCTTAACATATAAATTCCCTATTGTGTTATTTATAAAATATTTAATAGATACGTCAAACAAATTGATAAGAATATAATATTTTTTCTGAAATAATATAATATTTTCTGTTTTTGTTTTTACCAGAAATCTTGAACGAATCTTATTGTATACCAGAGATGGGCAGTAATTAATTACAAATAATAAAATTACGTAATTAATTACATATTTCAGAAATGTAATTGTTAATTTAATTTTTCAATTACATTAGCTCTATAATAGAAAATTCCATATTGAATTACATTTTTATGCAAGTAATTAGTAATTCTAGCACTTTTCATTATAATTACAATTAGGTACATTGACAATTATTTTGTTTTTTATTTTTTTTTTTTTTCATGAACAAAATTACCAATTTTATGTTTTATTGATGATTGAGATAAAATTAAAAATTCCGTTTCAATTCCTGATCAAATAGAGATAAAGATCTTTAATTATTTTACTAGTCCAATAGATCAAAATTTGATGGTTCTTAGTAATTTTTCAAATATCAAACGAATTTTTCTGAATCATAACGCCATTTTGCTTTCCTCACCTCCTGTTGAAAAATCATTTTCATTTACAGACGTATCAATTTTGCTGCATATTACTAGACTGTCATTGTTTTTCTATTATTGTTACTTTATAGCTTATTTAATAATGTAATAATGTAGATCAATAAATAGTATAATTAATGTTCTGGTAATTGGATGAGCAGTCTGTTGACAGATTTAGACACAAATTAATTCGTCACAACTCTTATTTGAAGCAGATTTATCTGCAATTAGTGGGGCAAATGGAAACTCTAATTTCATATAAAAATTATTAACACTCTGTGTAACAAAAAGTGTTTATATAACAGTTTAAAATACTGCAAAGTCCCGTCTTGCGCACAAACGTGAGTGTGTCGGCGTGAACCTTAGTATTGTGGCATTGTGTGAGTGAAGGGATTTTGGTTGCAGATCCGACACATGGCGAGCCCAGGAACAGCAACGAATCCCCTCAGACACCGTTCTGGGAGCAGCCGTTCTCCCAGCCCTACTTTGACAATTCCACGCGCCGGGAGACGACGACTACCGTCGGCCAGACGGCTTACTTGCACTGCCGCGTTCGTAACCTAGGCGACCGGGCGGTAAGTGAAGTTCCATACCACTAGCACATACCACCATACCCTATGCCAGTCCTCCTCAAACTGACTAAATTTGTAATTATTTTAGTAAAAATCAACAAACTAATCCACAGGGTCAAATTTCATGTCGGCTTGGAGAAACGACCTGGTAATCCTATAATTTAATCTCCGATGTCTTTCTACATACGAGGTCTATTCAGAAAATAAATGAACATTTTTAATTACGCGCCAACGGAGATGTTTAGTAATGTGCGGTTGACAGCAATGCCTTGCGCATAATCTCATCTGTAAACACATGTTTTTGGATTGTTGATATCTCGCTTAGTTTTCGTGATATTATTTGAGTGCAAGTGTTAGTGTCGATTTTTGAAATGTGCGATTATCATAAACAACGATAAAGCAAAAAAAAGAGACCAGAGTTGTGGTGAGACAACTTATGGTTCTTGCACCACGGCAATGCGCCCGCACACCCTGCTTTGTCAATTCATCAGTTTTGTGCCAAAAATCAGACGACTGTTCTTCCACACCCTTATTACTCATCAGATCTGATTCCTAGTGACTTTTTATTATATCAGAAATTAAAATCAGTGCTGAAAGGACGCCGTTCTCAGACTATTGATGACATCAAAGCAAATGCTGCTATTTCAAATGACAATAATCTGTAAAATAATAATAAAGTTAATTCGTTTATTTTCTGAACAGACCTTGTATGTATTTTCTAATTTGGTATTTTCTTCATTTGTTTTATAAATTTGGTGCCCATTAAATTTGCAACACGTACAGTTCACAGGTTTGATATTCCACTAGGTTATTTTAATTTCTGTATATTTGCATAATACAGGTCAATCCGAAAGAGGATAATGTCTACATTACCCGAATAAGGTAAACATTATATAAATTACGTGGATAAACTTTAATAATAATATATGAAAATCTATTATTCGTTACTTTCTCCGAATAATATTAAAATTAAATCTTTTTACTTGGATAATATCAAGATAATAAAGCTCTTTTTATCTCGCAATGGAAGTCAAAACGTCTTTAAAATTATGATTCAGTCTCTCCTGTATATTGAAAATTTTGTCATCATTTCTCTGTTCATTATTAATATCCTTCCTGGGGTCATACATGCCATTTTCTATAAACTTTAGTTTCCCTCCATATTCTGGCGGGATGATAGTTTACCATGAACTTTTTAAAGGAGTTTTGTTGCAAATGGCTCCACATGTTGTTTTGTGTTTTATATGATAGCGTAATATCTTTCAACTAACGTATTCATAATTACATTTATAAATTAACATGTACTATTCACCGTTAACAAGTCATTAATTGATAATGTTCAGATTAACCTGATGAAGTTGATAATAGAATATATTGCATTAGGAGAGTTACCATTCAATCATACATAACATCGCACTATATCCCACAAAGTGAGGTAGCCCGAACCCATAAACACATTCAATCTCTTCAAACATACCTATTCAGTCTTATCAATTTTCTATTCCTTGCATTTGGAATCATTCGATAATGCAACCAAACGTCTATCATACCTATCCATTTATTCCTTTCCCTTGGAATCATTTGATAACGGAACCAAGCATCTATCATACCTATTCATTTATTCCTCCGACACTCATGCAATTGCTCATCCTTAATCTCGTCCTCATATATCTGTTTCACCAATTGTCCCTTCGACTTTCGCTTGAGATGTCCTAACTAGCGCAACTGTCACGTTACATATATACGTATTCACATACATAGCACCACTCTGTATCCCGCGTAGTGGGGTAGCACAAATCCTGAATCCTAAAACACAATCAACCAACACTAAATCTCCTCCATATATTTCCGTCCTGGTAGACCACTTTCTTCTCGTCCACATTCATAGTGCGATTTATTGATTCATACATGCTCGTCTATTCTTCACATTCACCAAAGAAACTATCATTCATACTTAACCACTTATTCCTCGTATGCCCACGCAATCGTTCACTCCCAATCTCACACACATATAATAGTTTCACCAATCTTTCGTTCGACATTCGCTCAATATAACCAAACCACCTCAACTTACTTACTCCCAATTTACTAACAACATTCTTCTCAATCTCACACTCATCATACATCCACATATTTCAGTAATGTTCATGAAAAGCATGAAAGAGTGCATCTCCTGATGGCGGGTGTTTAAGGACCACCATTATACTACCGCCAACATCATTCACATACTACATTTGTTTTTCCTATTTCGCGTTTCCTCTTATTAACTGTACTCCTTCATTTTGACTACTACTATATGTTTTGAACATAACGCATGGGTAACACTTCTCTACTTCATTATACGTCTATCCGCTTTACGTACTGAACTTCAAAGTTAAATTTGGCCACTTGTTCTAAAAACAGACTATTACAAGTTCAGCGTACGTGTTGTAATAATATTTAGTCGAGCAAAATTGTTATTTTAAATTATAATTAGGTAGAATCCTGAAGATTCCTGAACATCTTTCTTGAGATAATTAGGTATTTATTTATTAACAGCCGGTACTTCAATCTCCTGGTTAGGAGCAGGTAATTCACTTTCACATGAAAAATGTAGTATTTGTTCGATTATCCGACAGCCATTGCAATATTAACATAAACGGAACAATTTGCCGTTTTTTAGATCGTACATTGTTAATTAAACTAATAACTGTATACACAAATCACTTCAAAGAGTTTAGAAATGTAACATATTAAAATTTTAATTAATTTAGCTTATTTATGTTGATATTATAAGCACCTAATTAAGATAGCAGTCCTAACCTCTTTTGTTTGTCAGATTAACTTCGTAATTAAAAATTATTGTGTCAAATTAATAATTGAATAAATATTTTGTACCCGTTTTAAAATGAGGTCTCCAGAAACCGGATCTCAAAACATTCATATTCATTAAAAACATAATTTTGTCAGTTTTGTGTAATTATTGATTTTTGAAATGCATACCTACATAATTATTATTGATGTACGTTGTAACGTAATGGTTTTTATTAAATTCTATATAAATTAATAGTAAGAATCGATTTTATCAATAATTATTTTAATAAGAAAACTTGGGAGTATATTAACTATTAACCCAGTTAAATTGCATAAGTTTACCACCGTTTCTATTTCAAGGACTTTAAGAGCTATGAGGTTAGTTAAATGAGCATACAACTTATACTTTACTAAACGATTACAATGAGGAAAATAATATATTTTTCTACCAGTGGTTCTCCAAATACAGGATACAATTTACTTTTTTTAAATAGTGACATATATTTTTATTCATTTATTCCATGCAGTATTTTTTTTTCTGAATATAACGATATAAACATATCCATTTCCTACTATAACAAAATAACTGAGAAAAATGCTAGTTACATTTGTGTTTTATTTATATTTGTCTGAAAAAAGATTGCTTTGAAAAGAAAACGTTTGAAAAATAAACAATAAATTAACATCACACAATGCAACAATGTTATCCAGAATAACATGATCAATCGTTTTTTATCCAAAGCAATCTTCTTTCGCCCACATATGAATAAAATACTTATAAACTTAGCTAACATTTTTCTCGGTTATTTTTTTATAATAATATATAATATGTTTATATTGTTGTATTCAGAAAAAATACTAAATTAAATAAAGGAATAAAAAAATTAGATGCCGATCTCGGTGGTGTAGTGGCTATGTTACTACCATAGCACGCCAGAGGTCGTGGGTTTGAATCCCACTGAAGAGCATGGTCGTTTGTGATGCTCACATAAATTCATAATAATCCACTCATGAGGTAGCATATAACCATAGTAGTTAGTCCGCTTCTCATTTTCGTTAAAGCAAAAAAATGTGTATCCCGTATTTTGAGAACCAGTGGTAGTAAGTTTTTTTTTTTTCACGACATGGTAGGAAACCCCACTGTTCTTCTCCCGAAATAGTGAGGAAAATGTGTTGTTCCTCTCTAGAGAGAAAAATATAGAAATGTTACCAATATGAATGTTATTTACTAAAAAATATATTGTAAAAATTGTAAATAAATTCCTAATTTTATTGAAAATCCTTATTTTAGTGATATATATTCTTTAAAATTATCTTACAATTATGTCTTATATTTTTCTTTTCCTTATTAAACTCCAATTTATTACAGATATTTAAGATTGGTTCATTGCGGCAACACTGCTACACTACACTTGTCAGTCTGTTAATTGTGTTCTCAAAGTGTATTTTAGGTCCGAGCAAATCGTTTTTAGAAACATGTCGTAAAACAAAGTTGTGTCTAACACGAGAGGAAAGCTCTTCTTCTACTCTCGTTCGAAATACCTCATTCGCTGCGCTCATGAGACAAACTTGGAACTCGAAGGGGAAATAGAAGCGCTTTCCCCTCTAGTTTGACAAATAACTATTTTGCTCACTATAATAATAGTCTTGTAAAATATAAATTGCTAATTTGACCAATCCCATAGCTCTTACAGTTCTAAAAAAACTATATGGACACACGGAAATTAAACACCCTTTATATCAAGGTAAACCTAGAGTTAGAACATTCAGAAACAATAAATCTATCATTGTGTTATTTAAAAACGGATTGAAGCTAGTTTAACTTTCCTTATTTATACCAAAATGGTGTATAGGGCGATATACGTACCTAGTGGATTTCCAAATTATCAAATATTCATTTGGGAGTGTTATCTAAGCTACAAAAGTCACAAACGTAAACCGTAAAATCAAAACCTAATTTTCTTGCATGCATAAACCAGTGTACTTTACGATAATAGACCAACACCGAAAGTTTGCTATAAAGTAGTCCTCACGCGGTCAAATGTTTATGTGTATTTTTACATATTCTGGTATGAATATATATTTTACCACGTAGAAGTATATGTCAATTTTATGTTTCTTTGGTTTCTAAGTAATTGCTTTTGTTGCTAGTGGAATATATACGTACTGTAAAATAAATTAAAATTCTACAAATACAATATGCAAAAACTTCTTCCTGCTTCATGGAAGTATTTTCCAGCAAAATTTAATCTGACCTTAACAAAACTACGTCAAACATAATAACAATGAAGTATGTACGTTTTCAAGTCGCAATGGGGTACGTGACCTGAGTTAAATTGATATTATATTATAAATAAAGTAAATTTACCATTATGCTTTCTCATAATAATAATAAAACTACACATAGTCTTATAATATCATATTTTGCATTTCAAATTAAATTCAATGCCATTGACGTGACGTCAAACAAGCTCAGATTTGGTAGGTCAATGAACATAAAGAAACTGAGGTGATGGTTTGAAACCGATGGGTGACAGTTGAGAATGGTTATCTTATCTACCTTATTTTGCTGCTATGATTAAACGAGTCTACGATGAGCCTTTTTAAAATAAAAATGATTTTTATGTACAATGTATTACCCTACAATTAAGTGACAAATAACATTTATTGTCTATCTGTATCTCTCAACGTCCATCTTTCTTTTAGCTCTTTGAGAGCTTATCTGACGTCACATGTCCCTTCCACTAATTTTTAATATTTTTTTCTCGTAAACTACAAATAATCAAGGTTAACCATACGGTTTTGTAATAAATTTTAAAAAGTAAAATTTATGTCACACATTCCCATGAACGACTACAGTAATGCAAATAATTTGTATATTTATAAATATGAACCTCTATAACATACTAAGATTATTTTCCATTTGAATTTACAGTTTTTGAGGAACAAATAAAAATATACCAAAAAGTTATATTTTTGTTTGTTTCTCAAAAACTGTAAATTAAATTGAAAATAAACTTAGTATGTTATAGATGACCATATTTATAAATATACGAATTATTTTCACTACTGTAGTCGTTCATGGAAATGAGAAATACAGTATCAAAGTTCTGAATTTTTAACCAACTAGACTTCAACGAATATTTTTTTATAGTTTAATGATATAGCTATCCTTTTCATCCACATATATAAATACTAGAATGTTCAAAGTTCTCACTGTGATAATTGTTTTGTTTTTCGATAAGAATAATTGTAGAAATAATTTATTCAAATTTGAACTTGCTAAACAAAATTCATGTGAGTGAATGAACCCAACCTGTGAAATTCACTTTATTTGACATTGCAATGTACAAGTCACTGTAAAAAATCCATGAAATTTTGACGGATGGAGGTTGTTGGACCATAAAGAACATGAAAATAAATAAAGAATACAGAATTTGCAGTTTAAAAAAAAAGGATTCGTTATTTGATGCGTATGTTTGACTTAACCAATTTAAAAAAATATGAGTATTTAACACGTTGAGCTCTGCACTGTAAAATTATATTACGTTTATAATTTTTGAAATATTTTTTTAGTTTACAGTATTTTGTCTATGACATTTTAAAAGAGAGAAAATTTGTAAATTTTATTTGTATTTTTTTAAATTGTCAATCCTGCTCGGTCCGTTATATCCAGTATCTCTTCATGGGACTGGCGAATCGACTACTCTACATAAATTGTATTAAAATCGTGCCTACGGGTGCACACGCGGTCCCAAAGGAGGAAAGGCAGCGTGCCCGCCGGTGAGCACGCGGACCGGTGGTGCTGCAGAACAGTGCCCACCGGTGGAAATGCGGGGCTCAACGTGTTAATTTTTTGTCAGGATTTATATATAAAACAGACCCCATTGTGCACAGCGAGTAGAGAAAAGTGCATTTTCATTGAAAGGAAAACAACACGGACTGAGCTTCATAGGACGTGAGGAGATCAGCGCTGAACGATCAATTTAAAGTCTTGTTCTTGTTTGTTTGTAGGTATCATGGATCCGCAAACGCGACCTGCACATCCTCACCGTCGGCATCCTAACCTACACCAACGACCAGCGTTTCCAGGCGCTGCATACCGACGGCTCGGATGAATGGACGCTGAAGGTGACCTCTCCTCAGTCGCGCGACTCGGGCGTGTATGAGTGCCAGGTCAGCACCGAGCCCAAAATTAGTCAGGCTTTTCGCCTCAACGTCGTTGGTAGGTACATAAACGCTGTAAACGTTCTGAACGCCCTGAACGCCTGTGAGTTTGTGCACTGGTTGCGATGGTTAAGTCACAGGACTCTATCGATCTTTTACTATTTCAGTGGGGACTGTGATGCCTTGTGGGATACCAGTGCCAGTGCCACTGCCATTGAATGCTTAGCCTGAATGTTTGCACGTGTGGACCATTTTATTTCATCAATATATCTTTAGCGCATATTAAATTCATAAGTACCCAGACATTGCAATTACTTAATTTCATTTTACAGTTCTGCTATTCAAATGTAGAAACTTGCTCAAAATTACGTCCTTAAGTTTCAGATTGAGAAAACGTTTAAATCTACTTTGTTTAACTATTTTGTCAATATTCTCACAAATATTCATTATTATTTGTATTCAGTCGATTGAGTTAAACCTTAACAAATATTAAAATTTCTGTTTCCTACACGGAAAAAAATTAATTGCTACAATAGAAATCTGTATCTTACGTATAGTGACAGTTCTCAGCAATAATACATATTTATCATAAACAAATAACGTGAAATAGCAATATTAGTTGCTGTTACTGATATGAAAATATATATTACATTCAACAATATAGCATATTTAAGACAACATGATATTATTGTAATATATATCTCTCGATATATCTAGATATATGCTGCAACAATATAAGATTATTAAAAAAATTTTAAATTGTTGTAGCAGCAATCGAAAATAATATCATATTACTAATATAAATAAAAATATTGCTGAAAAATACATATTAACAATATCAATATTTTTATTTATATTGGCAATATGGTATTATTTTGATTGCTGCTACAATAATCTAAATATTTTTGTTTTCTAATAATCCCTAATTATTGCAGTATATATCCAAATATATATTACAATAATACCATGCTGTCTTCAATATGGTATATTGTTAAGAATATAATAAATATATTCAAATCAACAACTAATATTGCTATTTCACTGCAAACATATGATAAATATGTATTATTGCTGAGAAATATATATATATATATATATATATATATATATATATATATATATATATATATATATATATATATATATATGTAGATTGCTGTCACTATACGGAAGATACAGATTGCTATTGTAGTAATTTTTTTTTTTTTCGTGTATACCAACTGCATAATATTTTAGTTTGTTCGAACCACCAATTAACTCAAAACCTATAAATTTCAACATAAGTAATTAATTTATCTGCTGCCCAGAAATATCAAGAAAATTTCACATTAGTAACAAATTTTAGCTCTTGTCTTGCTATTGAGAAGGATTGTGCAAAATAATAACTAAAAATAATCGTATTATTCTAGATACGATCTTCATAATTCTATTGTGCAAAATAATAGAAAAGCAGTTATTAAATTGCAATTAGTTCTTATAATTAATTTTGATTCATCAGTTCGAGTCCCATATCCACAGTTGCTATATTAATTTTGACTTCTTCTTACACTAACATCTTTAAGAGCTGTGACTCGACGACTGGTAACCGTTGTAAAAGCAGAGAACCACGCACAAAATTAATAAATAGCGTGATGATATTATCTCAATACTAATTTTAAATGTAACGAGAAAACCACAAAATGGGATTTTATTTCGGATTGTTTATATAAAATTGGATTAGACATGACCTATAGATCATATTGTTAAAGATTGATCACATTTTTAGAACAAAAATGTAAATCTTCAGAAACAAAAACTGCACAAAATGAGCCTAAATTTATTGATGTATATTTCTGTCATAAGATAAACGTAAAATAAAATGCCATGGAAAACAAAACATACCAACAGTGGTAATTTTAAAATTTAACAGATGACATTTACCATATTTTTAATGATAATTGACTAGTGTGAACTATTTTTCAGAAATCATGGACACATTTGCCATTTATAAATAATTTAAACAAGTCAAAAATCATTAAAATTATGCAATTCCACTGTTTGTATATTTTGTTTAACATTGCACTCTGGAAATAGCTCCAAATTATAAATTTTATTATACGTCTATCTCATATGACAGGAATGTATTACATAAATAAATTTAGGTTCATTTGTTGCAGTTATAGATTCTGTATATTTTTTGTATTTACACTTTTTTTCTCAAGTTCATAGGGAGCGAATTATCGCCTAATGAAAATTTTAACATTGTATTTCCTATGTCCCATAAAAAAGTAGACACCCTGTAGTTTTTCGAGAACTAAGTTCTCATCATCAGTTGAACTAAAATTGTATTATATAAATTTATCATTTCTGCATGTATACTTTCGTTAAATATTTTCTTAAATGTTAAGTAAATTGATCACCCTCTGTAATTATTATTGTTTATCAATCTTGTTGAGAAGAAATATATAAATAAAAGGGATAAATAAATAGTTCTGGAAATAAATATTTAGATATTTGTTTTTGTTTTAAGATTTAGGAGTTTATTTTGTTTCCTAGTTTTTTAAATTTATTTAAAAAAATATTATTATTCAAGTATGTTCACATTCTCCATTAAAGAGAAAGAGCTTCATTTGTAATACAAAACAGCAGCAATTATTTTTATCATTGGACGATCTATTTAAACAGCCGTAGATCTTATTTATTCGACCTAAATCAAGTTGATCAATCACAGCTCTGCTCGTAATTGAAAACCACAAAATTAATTTCCAGTTCAACTTCAGCATCATGAAAATAGAATCCCAATCTAATTTTTACTACCCAGTCTTTCCAAAGCAAGTATTTTGTGTACTGGCCTCTCTTCCACGGGGCATGCATATGCATATTTTACCTCACTGTTCACGAGCTGAACGGTGGACATCCAACGTCGCGCTACCTGATTCGGTGACCACCGAGGTGGCGGCGGTTGGTGGTTGAAGAACCGTCGAACGGACACCGGGACGTCGGGACGCTCGATATATGCAGGTCGTTAAACAAATCCTAATGCGATTTTGACTTGCAGCCACGTTGATGACTTCAACGGAGAGATTATTTAAAATTTAAACTGATTTAGCCGCAGATGATTTTTGGATACAGTTTTTTGCGGGGATCAGTTAACGCATAATTATTTTCATGGCTGTGCTGTTCTTATTGTAAAAATAGTAAAGCTACTTAACATCTAATCTACTCTTATTTTTAAAACCTGCCACGACCTTCATGCGACTTTCATATGCATATAAATTTGATTGTTTTTTTTACACAATTATGATTATTTAAACAATAGTTATTTATGTATCAAGGCACTGAAGTTCAATTTTTTATCACGAATATCGAATTTAGTTGTCGAGGCCCGTAGGGCCGAGGAAAATAAACCATGTGAGTGATCAACAGGAACTTCAGTGCCGAAGTACATATTAAGTTTTATTTGAAATCTAAAATTCGAAAAAACTGTAAAAAAATTACAATATAGGTTAAGTTTATACATCTGTCATTTGTCAATTGAAACTGACAGTCAGTGCTGCCAACCTTGAGAAGTGAAGTTATCGTAAATAACAATCAAAATTATGTGTTTTGTCTTCAATTTCGTCATCGGAATTAATTAGTTAATTCTTCTTGCAAATTTTGTTTTAAGTTACGTCCAAACTTACTATAGTACGTCATTTATTTTAAAAATAAAAGTGAGTCGAAATTTACTAAACACATCAAATTGCAAATCTACTGAGTCAGTGTCTTAACTTAAGTATATATGCCTGAACATGCTTCTCGTCGCTTACCTGTGAACTATACACCTGAAACCTTGAAGATTTCAGTAATTATTATTTTTCTGTCCTTTCTTGTTAAATGTCACAATCATATGATATCGATGCTGAAGTCACTGACCTTTATAAAACGTTTACATTTGGACATTTAAATGTGAGATCAATCAACTCCTGTTTCTTTGAATTTAAAGAATATTTAAATGAAAATAAGTTTGATGTGTTCGCCGTATGCGAAACATGGATCTGCTCTACCTCCCCAGCCTCTTTATTCAATATCGATGGTTATACGCTAATTAGTTTGCAAAGATCACATAAAAGAGGAGGTGGTGTGGCATTTTATATAAGAAATGGGTTACCAGTTAAGGTTCTAGATACAAGTTTTGTTAATGATAATAATATTGAACATTTGTGGATTTTATGTAATGTTAATAATAAGAAAATTTGCTTTGGCGTTATCTACAACCCTTATTCAGAATTATATAAAGATCTTGATATTTTAAATGCTATCTTTGCAGAATTTATTCCTCAATCAGACTATTTGATTTGTGCAGGAGACATAAATATTAATTTATTATCAATGGACGCACGTTCAAATTATTTCAATGATTTATGTTCACTTTCCGGGATGCACCAAATAATTAACGGTATTACAAGACCAAGTAGTGCGACATTAATTGATATTATTCTTGTCTCTGATAAATCTATCTGCACAAACTCAGGTATTCTTGATTCAAATTTTATGTCTGATCATAATTGTGTATATTGTGTTTTAGATTTACCTAAAACAAAAATATCTGGTAAAATAGTTTCATATAGAGACTTCAAAAATTTTAATTCTGATAACTTTTACGCGGACTGTGAATTAATTGATTGGAATTCTATTTTATCATTTTCAGATATTAACGATAAAATATCTACTCTTAATAATTATATTCTCTCATTATTTGATAAACATGCCCCACTGCGGTCAGTAAGATTTCACAAACAGTACAGTCCTTGGATCACTCCGGTCATCCAAATTATGCAGAAAAAAAGAGATAAAGCTTTATTAGACTACAAAAAACACAAAACTGCAGCAAAATTTGACTACTATAAGCAGTTGCGAAATCTTACTACAGCAGCAATTCGCCGTGAAAAGAAAGCATTCCTAGAGCACGATATAAATAATAATATCAAGAATTCAAGTAAATTATGGAATAACTTAAAACGAGTGGGTGTTACTAACACGTCCGCAAAAACGATTCCAGACTCTCTTTGTAATCCTCAAGAATATGGGCAATATCTTCTAGATAACGTTGGTACATCAAATATAAATTCAAATAACATGAATTATTACCTTAATTCTTATTCTGATAAATGTACACCTAATAATAAGTTTCATTTCAATACCGTTGATAGTTATACTATTGGAAATATTTTAAAACACATTAAATCTAATGCTAAAGGTGAAGATGGAATATCCTTGAAAATGATTTTAATTATTCTTCCAGTCATACTAGATTATATAACTCACATCATAAATACGTGTATTTTGGAGGGAGTAGTTCCGGATATCTGGAAAACAGCTATAGTGAAGCCCATAGCTAAGCAAAACACTTGCTCTACATTTGACGATTTGCGACCTATTAGTATTCTCCCAACACTTTCAAAAATATTAGAACGAGTTTGTTGCAATCAAATCATGAATTATACGATAGAAAATAATATTTTACCTTCTACCCAGTCAGGCTTTAGAAAAGGATATAGCACCAACACCTGCCTATTAAATATTGTAGATGATATTATATCCAACTTTGATAAATCTAAAGCATCTGTACTAATACAAATTGACTTTTCGAAGGCCTTCGACATGGTTAACCATAACTTGCTCCTTGCAAAGCTTAGGTATTATAATTTTTCGTCCAGTGCCATTCAGTTGTGTAAAAATTATTTTACTAATAGATTTTTTCGTGTAAATATGACAACGGATAGTAAAGTACTTAATTCTACGAATTTTCCTTCACGTTGCGGTGTTCCACAGGGATCTATATTAGGTCCACTATTCTTCCTAATTTATATTGCGGATATGCCATCTACTTTAAAATTTTGTTCCGCACACTCGTATGCTGATGATACGCAGCTTTTAGCTACGGTTAGTCGCACTAAAATAGTCGAATCTACTGCAGCAATTAATGCAGATCTGGATAATCTTGTGCAGTGGATTAAGGATAATGGACTCAAGATAAATACTGAAAAATCATCACTCTTAGTTTTTGGAACCAATAACACTCCGGATTTATTTCTGGATGGTAGTAAGTTAATACGAAGCGTTGTAATTAAGAGCCTAGGTCTTTATATAGATGAGTCTCTGAATTTCAAAGCACATTTAATAAAGAAACTATCGGCGGCTAGGCTGAGACTTCGCCATTTGTATCAATTTCGTCATGTTCTTTCTTCTGAAGTAAAATTACGTATCATTAACACCTTAATTCTGCCGTTGTTTGACTATTGCGCGTGCGTATTCATTCCAAATTTGACGCAATCGGACAAACAAACTATTACTCTCCTCCAAAATTCGTGTTTGAGATATATCTACAGTGTAAGAAAATATGATCACATCTCTAGTTACCGTACAATGGCTAATATGATTTCAGTGGACGACCGCGTGAAAAACAGTTACATATGTCTTACACATAAAATTAAACTCACTGGTACTCCATCTTATCTATACGACAAGCTTATCTATAGATATTACAATTATGAGTTTCGCGAAAAAGATTTATATAGTGTACCAACGTTTAAGAAGACAAAATTTAAAAGTTCATTTTCATATCTTGCTCCAACATTATATAATAGTATCCCTGATAATTTGAAATCTCTATCAATTAACTCATTCAAAACTAATGTTTCCGAATTATTTAAAATTAAACACTGATTATTTTCTATGTATCTAGACTATATAATTATACCTGTTCTGCTGTAAAATTTGTAAATGTTAATTTCTGTATATTTGTATGTATATTTTGTACATGTCTTTCATTTATATTTTTTTGTAATTTCATATTGTATTGGTTAGGTGGAAGAGCAGCCTTTGGCTGAACCTCGCCATTGACTCGTTGTCAATAAAGTTTTATTATTATTATTATATTATTATTAATATATCTGCTAAAATTATCCTAATTGTACAATACTTATTTAACGGTTGCCAACACTGGGATGCTCAAAATCATTGTATAATGGGTTACTTTAGTGACGATTTTTGAGCACCTTAGTGACGATTTCAAATAAAATACATTATTAATCTGTAACACGGCGGGCTGCTGACTGAACTTAAAGGGTTGACAAATAAAACACACAATCACTATTAAAGGTGATAAAAAATAATATTTAATAAAATGGTAATTAATAGGATAAAACGGTGAATTTAACAATTTAGAAACAAATACAAATATTAAAAACGACGACAACGTATGAATATGTTAACTTAGTTAGCAGTTACCAAAACATATTTATTAACGAATTTACTTTAAATTTCTACATTTTTGTAGAGCACTGCAGACGTAAAAAGACGTCTGCTCTTTTCAAAAATCTAAAACCAACTCCCAGTCTGGTGCTAGTCAAACATATGCATCTACCCCATAAGCGGGTACGCGGGGCAGGGAAGGAAACGTTTCCCACAGAACTAGCACAGAAATTACCTAAAAACTAAAACCTAATCTAGGGTACGACCAGGATCTGTAAATCTGTCAACCCCAGATGGCATCTCAAGCCGATATTTCAGAATATTTGCCGCGATAAACTCAAATGACTATTTATGATAACCAAAATTCTAACACACATGTGAAGAAAGCACTCCTGTCAAGGCGATTTTCGATGCGTTCAAGTCCCAACGCAGTTTGAAACTTGATATTTTAAAATCGTTTTGACTGTAAAAACAATAAATCGTATTATGAATGTTCGCCTTGTTACAAAACAAATAGTCTAGTTTTACGCTAAATTGGAAGCTCTATCAATATCAAATAACTTTATCGTAACGCATCGGACTTTGAATCGCGAGATCCTCAGTTAAAATCCCACAGTTGACAGTTGCAATTTTAACTTTACCATGGGGTTCCCCTCTACTAATATCTTTTTGGAGTCGTTATTTGATGGCTGGTAACCGCAATTTACGTGTAAATCACTTACTAAGATCCGCGAAAGAACACCCAAAATGAGCAAAAGTCCTGATATATTTATTTTTTTATTATTTCAATATTTCTGTCTAATATTATATAAAACTTATTTTGATTGTTTAATAATTACACTTGACATATTTTTTTATGAAGATGGAAAGCGGACTAACTACTAAGGTCATATGCCGCCTCATGAGTGGATGATTTGTGAATTTTATGAACACAAACGATCATGCTCTTCAGTGGGATTCGAACCCACGACCTCTGGCGTGCTAGGCTAGTGTCATAGCCACTACGCCACCGAGATCGGCTTGTCTTATTTATTTAGAATAGAAAAACCAATATAGGTATATCATGATTTACACACAATAATAGGTACCTAACATAAAGTTTTTACTTTTACTTTTAATACATAAATGTTCATGAACGTATATAATGTAATATTAAGCTTCTATTTTTATTATTAGAAATATATCTAAATTCAACATACAGAATATTACTATCATATGAAATAAAGGCTAAGAATAATATAAAAACTTTTTTTTTTTTATCCCTTCAAAGCCTTAAAGTTATAAAGAAATCTAATAAAGAAATCTAGATATGTATTTTTGTTCTGCTGATGATGACAACTTAGTTGTCGAAATACGTATATAGATTTCTTTATTAGATTTCTTTATAATTTTAAGGCTTAGGGAATAAATTTAAGTTTTTATATTACTATCATATGTTTTTTTTTTTCAATTTATTTATTTAAGCGGTCTCAACTGTTTAGGTTATATGCTGCCTCGGTATCTCGTGTTCGCTGGTATGGTTTGGTTGATCACCTATCCAACTACTGACCGCGGACAGTGCTGCTTAACTTGCGTTATCGAGTGAATCGGCTTCAACGTCAACTGCCATGGCCGTTGCCATTACTATATGTATTCATTATTCTATTAATTAGAGAATTTCTATAATGATTAGTACGGGTATTGGGTACGTTGAAGGAAATTCTTAATCTAGTTTTAATTTTACTAACAATTGTGTTAAAATATCAAATTATTGGGATCTGACATGGGGGCGTGGCCTATTCTACTAAACAAATAACTAAAAATGAACAAATATAAGGAACATTAACTTTGAATACAGATTAAATTTAATTTATGGAGTTAAATAAAAGTGAAAATATTTCGGAGCAAATTCGTATTATAACCTAAAATTTTACTTGCTTAGATGTATGTACATAACCGTTTGGTACAAAATATTCAGGGCATATTATTTATTGTAAACGTATTCATGTTGTTTACTTTTGTTAGTTTTTTCCAAGGTTTTTTCGCACTCCAAATTGGTTTACTTTATAAATAAAACGTTTGTCCATTTTCGGAAAATGGAATGTAACGTCCAGATTTTTACGGGACTTATTATTACACCCTTTTACTGCACAGTACACTTTATTTTTTTATTTTTGTGATGTTTAACTACAATTTTAGACAATTTTTTATCTGAAAAATTCGAAAATAATCCGCATACCGCTACATGTCAGATCCCAATACTGCGTATTAAAAATTTTCTAGCGAAATACAGCATCAGTAAGTGTTCTACATTTAAGTGATAGCAAATTAAAGTTTAAAGTATTGTACTCGACAATGGTAAACAAACGCATAGATATATTTTAATCTAGCACATGTTTGAAGTATATAAAAAATGTTTCAGTTTTTATTTCTGCTTATAGCAACTATGTTTAATGAAATGTATTATTTAATGTATAATTCAGTCGAAATTGATAGCAGACACAACATTTTTTCTTTCAAATATTATTGCTAACAACTATCATTGTATGAAATAAAATGAATTTATTGTTTTATGTGTCAAGTAAACTTACGCTTTCGATTTTGTAATTAATTCAGATACTTTATATTTTCTTGTTCGTGAATTATTAAACGGCACTCCGCACAGATGATGTCATTTAAATAATGATCAAAACGGATTCAGAAGACCTGAAAATATGTATATGAATGTAATATCGATTTATACTTTTCGCCACATCCTAAGTATAGCAATCATGCTAAAAATTCGGTAGTGAGTTTTCAGTGTATGAGCACGTTTTAGAGTCCCTAGAGATTTTACTAGTTTCGCGATTATATCTGTGTGTGTCTATCTGTCGGTCTGTGTGCATCTATGGAGTTCAGGTTTCTCAAAAACTAGTAAATTGAAAATTTTGATATTTTGTACATATCAATTGTATCAACTTGGGAAGATCTGATTAGTTTTTGGTGATAATCCAATAACCGTAAGTGGTAGTTTACTTCAAGCCCTATCAAGTTATTTTGAAATATGTCAGTAAATTATGTTTTAATGACTAATTTTGTTATTAGAATAATATTTCAAATATTATTATCTACAATTGTTGTTTGAAACATTTTTTCTCACTGTCTCCATTTACGATTACATACATACATAACCTCACGCTATATCCCACTTAATGGGGTAGCACGAACCCGGAAACAGTCAATCAACAATCAATCTCCTCCAAACATTCCTATCCTGACACACCACTAATTGCTACAGGTTAAATCTGCTAACCTGTGCTTTAAAAAAAAAACAAATCAAAAGTTGAAAAAGGTAATTTTTTGACATGTGTCATAATTGAAAACTAAATTTTTTGAAGGGATGAGCTTTTCTTGATAGTGGTGGTCCGTGTTCCTGCATTGTTCGATAAGAAATCTTTGGCGGGAGGTATTGTGGTGCCCATAACAGATTTTTTTTCATGACTACGTGTAAAAAAGTAAAAATTATTATTATTGATAACTTAATGCTAAAATAACTATATAGTTATTATTTAAAAATGATTCAATTTCATATATTAGTTATAAGAATGGTAAAAAATGGTGGAGTCGCCCATAACAACATTGAAAAATGTTACCCAAAGAATTAATGATAAAGTTTATTATCAAATGCATGATGGGCTGTACGCTGAAGGACCCGGGTTCAATCCTAACATCCTACAAAGTACTGTGAAACATAGACGTTTGACATGGGAAACGAGTTTATTTGCAAACTTTCCTTTCCTGATTATTTTGGGGAAAAAGCTTCAAATAAAAGCTGTACGGAATTAAATTCGGCATTTAAGTCTGCCAACAAATTTAATTTAACTTGTCTGACAACTATAAAATTTAGGATTAAAAGTTAGAATACTTGCCATTTTTACATTTTAATTGTCACAAACACAAATAATGATTGTTCAAAAATTCAGTATTATTAATGAAAAAGTAAGTGAAGCTTTTAGTTCCTCTGCATAATTTACCAAAGTTGTTAAAACAAAAACCGTTTTGGCATTTTTAATCAAATTTTATTGGAATTAATTAATACAGTGCTTGTGAGCAACCTTCTTTAACATTTATTAGAGTTGTGATTTAACACAAAAAGAGATATCATACCCAAAACAGGGTAAAGGCGTTTATATATCAATGGATTACAAATAAATAATGGGTTTTGAATGGAATTAAGTTGTTATTAAAAGCTAAAAAATGTAGATAGAATGCTATTAAATTTTTTGTTGCGAATGTTCATAAATTTAGAAATAAATAAGACTTGGGAAGTGTAAATTGAAATTGGGAGTTAGCTAGCTGTGAATGGTGCTTAAATGTCCACCATTTCCATGAAATATATATTACTGCACCGTTCACAACAACATAAATGGGATTATATTCGACTCATTAGTGCATACAAAAATAAAACCAAAGCTGAAAACACATTCGCGGCACAAACAACTATGGTTACACTTTTTCCACGAAATGAAGTAAATTCCATGTAAATTTTAAAATATTCCGGGCTTATATGTAAGTTAAGATTAATTGACAATTACAAGACTTTATCAGCTTATGGAATTATGAACGATTTTATAATTTCTACAGCAATAATAAAGTTTTAAAGTCAGCATATTAAAAGATAAAATGTAGATACAATGTTCAGACAAGTATAAAATTAAGCGTACGTGATCCGTATATGTAAAATTTAAAATTAATTTTGAATGAACCTTTATCACAGCGAAACAAACTTTCAACTGACAGAGTTACTGTCAAAAGTTACGACAATTGCGCCGCAATTTCATGCATCAATAAAAGATAGTTACTGAATAAGTGAATTTAAAACCAGGACAGTAGAACCTTAATGTTACATTTATTACACACGTATTTTATTACAATTGTGCACTTTATTATAAAAGCGCCATTTTGGTTCTGGCGTTAACAGATGTTTAAAAATTCACCAGATAAAAATAAACTAATGTCATATGTGGCGATGTTGCAATGAATAAAAAAATGGAGTTGGAAATTGTGTTAATGCAAAGACACAAAAACCGTATATGTAAATAAATGTAAACGTTCAGAATGAAAATTAACGTTATTGTTCGTGCTGAGCTAGAAAAAACTCACTATAAGTAAGTACCTATAATTTGTATAACTGTTTTGTAAATTTAATATAATTCTGTTTATAGTACAAACAAAACAAATAGGAATTGAATATACTGCAGCTCAGCGGTGCTATGAACACCTTTTAATATTTGCTGCACTTTGACGACTACGACGGCGACGTTTTATTTGCTCGTAAAAATTATTTAAATTATGTCGCGTCCACCATTTTTTAAACTAAAATTATTCAATTATGATCTGCAATTACAGATGCCTTAAATGAGTTATTTTCGTGATTGCAACCTACCAACAGTTGAGAAAAAATACCTGGCGCATCCATCATTTTTTAACTAAAACTAGATTTACTCAATTATGAGCTTGAAAGCTCTGCAATTACAGATGCCTTAAATGACTAATTTTCGTTATTGCAACTACCAACAGTTGAGAATAAATACTTAGCGCATCCACCATTTTTTTTTTAAACTAATACTGGAATTATTCAATTATGAGCTTGAAAGCTCTGCAATTACAGATGCCTTAATTGACTTATTTTCGATATTGCAACTACCAACAGTTGAGAAAAAATACTTGGCGAATCCACCATTTTTTTAAACTAAAACTGGAATTATTCTAATTATGAGCTTTAAATGACTTATCCACCGTATTTTAACTAAAACTGGATTCACTCAATTATGAGTTTAAAAGCTCTGCAATTACAGATGCCTTAATTGACTTATTTTTTTTTTTATTGCAACTACCAATTCAAGAGAAAAAATACCTGGCGATCCACCATTTTTTAACTAAAACTGGATTTACTCAATTATGAGCATGAAAGCTCTGCAATTACAGATGCCTTAAATGACTTATATTCAAGATTGCAACTACCAACAGTTGAGAAAAAATACCCGGCGCATCCACCATTTTTTAACTAAAAATGAATTTACTCAATGAGCTTGAAAGCTCTGCAATTACAGATGCCTTAAATGACTTATTTTCGTGATTGCAACTACCAACAGTTGAGAAAAAATAACCTGGCGCATCAATCATTTTTTTTATTTGATCAAAGCCATTTAGTTGACTGTGCATATTTTAATATTACTTTTTGATCGATAAACATGCCATAAATATAATTGATTAGTTATAATAATCATAAAGCGGCAGTTGAAGATTTTATATTTGTTCCTAAATATTTTTTAAAACAATTGTGATATTACAATTCCTCCTATTATTTAATATTGTTGAAGATAAACTATAATTTGTAACTATATAGTACTATTTAAGAATTATGTGTATCGAATTGAGAATCCCATAAAATTATAAATATAAATAAATATCTTCAAAAATAGTATTTATTTAACACGTACCAAAATTAAAAATGAAGTATTTAATTAACTGCCGTGAGGTAATGTTGAAAATACAACATACATTGCACTTAAAATAAGCTTCGTTAAAAACGCTTGTTCACATTTGATCTATTGATATACGATTAAGCAATTTACAGTAAATTTGAAACCTATCAAAATGATTAAAAATGCAAATAAATTAATTGATAGCAGAATGGCAACCCGGGAATGAAAATCAAAGTCATACAATCCACTCGTTAGCGTTATATCAAATTATTACATTCCTTTGTGGAAATCGCAATTTGACAGCTCATTTAATTTATAGTTTCCCTAGTCGTTCGTTACGTTGCGTTTAGTTCGGTTTTATCGCATTATGCCAGTAAATTTAATTGAAAAAAGTTTACATCATTTTGTGTTGACAACAAAGTTTAAAAAATACCGTAAGACGAGGCATGCTTTATAAGCTTATACGAAATTATTTATGTGACAGTTATTAGGCAATATGTTAACAGTGTCTTAAATCGCACGTCTGCTTTTGTACCGTAAATATTCCGTAATCTTTAAAACCCAAGTTTCGGGGCGGGAGCAACGGCCAACGAACAATGCAAAGATTCATTTCAGGAAATTCTCGCCAATTTTCAAATTTAAACTTATCCGTTGTAAGTTGTTCTCGGGAAAGCATTTCGTGACAGTTTTTTGTACATTGAAAACGAAGTAATAAAATTATCGAACGGCGTGCTAATGTTGAAAGGCAATCGTGATCACAGTTTAATGTACAAGTAGAAAAATTTGTCAGCGACAGTTTTTTTCGAAACTTTGTGTTGTTTATTTTATTAGCGGCATTTATTATTTATGTCCAGTAATGAGATTGGAGTTTTGACGTAGGTTAATGTCATTTTTTATGTTTCACTGACAAGAGGATATAATTTAGAAGCCTTGAGACTAGAGTAATCAGGAAACAGAAAGGTCTTTCGAAAAATGACTAATCATTTATACTGAGTGGTCTCAATACTCCCGAAATCCATGCAATCGTTGCCGGATATTTATATCTAAATTGTAGCATCCAAGTTCCAGATTCAGACATGAAATACGTAAAAAACAAAAATAATCTGAGCAGTCCCGAAAAGTTCAGATCTACTTGGGCGATTAAAGCCATTCAAAGTTTGCAGCGACGAGAAATCTTACACGAAATCTGATACCCGAAAATAAAGGAGTATACGAATTTTCACCAATATTTATTTTATAGCCTCTTTTCGTTAACAATAAAAGTTGGAAATGTCATTTACAAAGTTGAGGTTATGTCGTTAATTTTAAACACGAATTTTTTCAAATAAAAATTTCTGTACGGAATAAAAGTTGCAATATCCCAACAAAGTATTCCGGCTGAATATATTCAATTATCTTTATGATTTATTGATTTAAAATGCAACGAGAACGAAACGAAGACGAGGCGGATAGCGATAGCGATACTCATCTTAAGACGCTGTCTACTGGTCTGCCCGTACTTCAACTGGAAGTAGTAATAGCTCTGGTAGTTACGAATAAACTTTGGATTCCAGCAAAACTAAATTTTATCTTTGCATCACAGCAAAAAGTGCTTACAGCGTTGAAATGTTATTTTACTGCGCACAATATATTTATACGAATGCCAAGAAAATATTATATTACATTACATGCATATCTCAACTTTAATAATTTGATTTATTCCTGATACGTGACCAACAAAAATTTATCTAAGCTCTAAAGCTTTGTTTCCCAAAATGGTATCCACAATCATTTTAATGATACATTGCTATGTGGTAACGCAACGGACTGTGGATCGCGAGATCCTCAGTTCGATTATAACAATCGATGTCACCAATTTTACATAATCCAATCGAGAAACATGTTTTTAAGATGCAACTTGACGTCTAGTATTCGCACTTACTGAGATCTGCGAAAGCAGAGTGACACCCAAAATGGTAAATAGCATGATGATATATATTTATTTAAATATGTATTTTAGTAAGATATTTTTTAAGATCTTCAAATCGAACCTCAGTCGACAGATTAAAAGATGTTACATGCCGAAATTTACGAATCAAAGTGCCACATCCAAAATGGGTAAGGGGGTTATCTGATGATATATTTTTTTTATAATTTTTTTTTTAGAAAAAAATATTTATACCTCATTCTTGTGGCCTGTGTGAAACAGTTTCTTCTAATATACAACTGTTCATAATATAAAAAAAAGAACCACACCATTGAACCATTTTGGGTATGGCACTCTGCATTCATAGATCTCGGTAAATGATATACTTTAACGCTAGAAGTACAGTTATCAGCCGACAAGTCACGATTCCAAAAGATGTTAATGAAGGGGAAACTGCAGAGTTAAAGTTAAAAGTGGCGAGATTACAATCCATGATTGCACAACTGCTGATATTTATTACAGAAAATTCTATTATGGAATTGCCATCATGAGTGTTCTCTAGCGTTTCACAAGAATCAAGATATATTCTTGATCTTGTCTTGAAATCAAGACAAGAAGTATTTTCCATTTCCCAAGACAAGACAAGATCAAAATCAAAATTTCTTGTCGAGAAATCTTGATGTCTTGATAATAAAATTTTGCATTTCGTATATAACATTATATAGATCACATAATCCAGTAGGCTCTATCTATCTAATTTTCTTCTTTTTCCAGATTCCTTATTTTCATAGCCTCTCGTACTCCCTTCATCCACATCCACCGTGGTCTTCCTCTTTTCTTTCGTTGTGGTGGTTTCTATTCAAGTATTTTATGTGGCCATCTTTCTTCTTCCATTCTTTGGACATGCCCATACCACTTGAGCTTTTTCTCCTCTATATTGTCAATCATTATTCTTTCTATATCCATTCTTCTTTTTATTTCTGTGTTTGGGATTCGCTCCATTATAGTTAGGACACAGCAATGTCTCCAGTACATCATCTCTGTTCCTTTTTTTATTAATTCATTTAAAAAGATCTCAAATCACGAGGGTTTCATCGGAAAAAACACAAGTCCGAATAGTTTCGAAGGCAATGAAAGGTTGTAGAACCCTGCACTAGACGATCACGGATACAGTGATCAAAAGGATTTTCATCATTTCACTGCCGTCTAAATACAAATTCGTCACTAGCTGAATATATTTTGAATATATGGGTAATCTTTGAGAAGCACTGGTCAGGTCTAAAGCAATAAATGTACAATTCCCCAAGCATTATACGAAATTCTCATTTAGCAATGATATCGCAATAGTTTTGAAGTATGAAAATACATGGAAATAAATCAGCGGCTATCGGCTGGCGGCTACATCGCAACATTCGATAACGGAAATCGAAGGGTAATTTATCAGTGCACTGATTACCTTGAAACATTGTCACTTTATTCATGAATAAAATTTCACGTGTAAACAGCGGCACTACGTAAACATATCATGTCGAAGCGAGATCGACAGTACGCGTGAATGAATTAGAGGCAGATTGTACGCTAACGCCACCGTCATTCGCTACTCGCTGTGGGTTGGCGGTTGGGGTATTCGCTGTTTTCGATACGAGATACCACGATACGATGTTGCGAACTGCGAACGAACTGGGCTGCTAGAGTTAGTATGGAGAACGCCTCGGGTGGAGGAATTCGACCCACGGTGGGCGAGGGCCGTTTCGGCCATTCCTATCTCGTACACATTACATATATCTACTAATGATACTATTTTACAATTTTCAAATTGTTGATGATGACATAATACCCCTTTAACTTCTTCGGAAACCGTTGACAACCACATTTCATGCTCTAAAATATATCCTCCACTATTTCAAACTACATGCATTTAAATTCATTTGTAGAATTCCGTGACTTCAAACCACGATTAACGTAAGTTATTAAAGTCAAAATTTAAATTGCCACTTATATGATTGAACTACCTATGCTAACACATTTTTCATTTCACTGTTTTCGATCACACTAAGAACAACAACCTTTATATATAAAATTCCGGTGTGCGTGTATTCGTAATTCTCCTCCTAAACGGGTTAACCGATTTTGATGAAATTTTTGTTTTGTACTTATGAGGTCATCTGGATGGTTCAGCTACAGTTGGACCCGGTAGATTGCGCTGTTGTCGAGATCCAGATTTTTAAAAAAATTTCAAGACATATTTATGACATGCATTTGATCATCCAGGTGACACCATAAGTACAAAAAAATTCTTCAAAATCGATCAGGCCGTTTAGAAGGAGAAGAATTACGAACACCGGAATTTTATATTAGGATAGGTTATTCAGATGAGGTATTTCAATTATACTCAATAAAAGATTTTATTTCAAGAATTATTTATTGCTAGTGAGGTATGTGGCAGGACCACGTCTGCCTACCGGGTCCGCTAGTTTAATGTAAATTTCAAATGATTAAAATTGTCTAATTTTAAAAAGTAAATGTATAAATAAGTGTAAAAAATACTCGAAATCTCGGTCATAGAGCATTTATTCTTCTTATATAACCGACGTTTCGATTTTTACTTAAACTTTCAGGGTTAGTAAGATCTTACAACAAACAATCTTACAAGATCTTACTAACTCTGAAGAAGGTTTATGCGTAAAGCGTAACGTCGGTTATGTAAGAAAAATAAATGCTGTATGACTGAGATTTCGAGTATTTTTTACACTTTACAATAAACACAGTAGAAAAAACATTAAGTTTATGTATAAATAAGGTCTGTGAAAGTAGATTGCTGTTTCCAAATTGGTTAAAATGCGTGATGATATATTTGTAGATTAATTTACAAATAAACCATACCGTACTTATCACAAATATCTTGACATGAAATGAATAAATATGACTTAAAAATTACACCAATGAATTCCAATCGTCAAAAACTCAAGTTCAGTAAATGTTGAAGTAAAGTCTAAAAATGGTAAAATATTCCTCAATTTTAACTTAATATTTGTTCAAAAGTGGCCTTAATTGAACGTATATTTTTCGGATTTATAGCCCATCTCATATAAATGAAACACCAAAACTGAATATTATTAAAATTTGTAGTGAAATCCCTTGGGTTTTTTGTAATTGAGATTTGTTTTGAGATGGATCAGTATAAACGTTCATCGTCCTGTTTTATAAACTATTTTAAATGACACAATAAAAAATATCTGAATATATAGGCAACGGCTATGGCATGTAACGTTGAAGCCGTTACACTCGGTAACGCAAGTTAGCTGCACTACCCGCGGCCAGTAGTTGAATACTGTATGCCGTTGTCACACCACCGAAAACGAGGTACCGAGGCGGCGTATAATCTCAAAAGTTAAGACTGCTTAAATAAATTAAAAATGTTAAAAATTTCAAAATTCTTTGAGTTTTCTCAAATACAATATAAGTAACATGGTTTAGTTTAAATATTTATCGTTCTGATTTGTAGCCCATTTTAAATAAATCAAATAGTCAATAATTTGTTTGTTATATTATTTTTGTATGCACCGTGTCCGTTTTGCAATTCAAAATATTTCCTGAAAATGGGTTTGTTTAAACGTTTTTATAGTCCATTTTAAATAAATGAAGGAAAAATTTTAAAATTATCAAAATTTCCAGTTTACTCCTAAAAGGCTTGGTTATAGCCATAGCCAATTTTAAATAAATGAAAGAATTGAGATTTTTAATTAATAATCCTTGAACATTTAGTAAGTTGAGTTTATCATAAACATGACTTTATTTAAATCTTAAATAAATGAAAAAAAAAAACTGAATATTTCCAAACATGGTTTTGTTTAAACACTCTAAATTATAGCTCATCTTATATAAATAAAGTAAAAGATCTAAGAATTGTAAAAATTTCCAAATTCTTAATGAATACTGAGCTTTTAATAACTCAATATTTGCCCTGAAATGTCGTTGTATAAATATTTGTCGTTCTTTTGTAGCTCATCTTATATATCAGAATTAATAATTTAAACAGATTATGTGTAATTTGATGTTTCAAAGGCTTTATTGGATTAGCTGGTGTCCGATTTGTGATCGACCGAAATATCAAATAAGAGCTTGTCGTAGGTAGGGCGTCATAAACTCGCCAGGGTATCAATCGGACTGACGTAGCACCACGAGCGTAGCAGCGTCGGCATCGGCGCTGGCACCGGTTCGCACCAAACAACCGAACACCGAATAGCCGAATCCGTGGCTCGCGGCCCAACAATGTCGGTTTTATTAACGGTTATTGATTAAACGAGCAGCGTCACGTGTTGAAATTAAAGCGAAGCGGGACACGTTAACAATTCATACATACGTACCTACCTCCATACATAATAACACAATTGTATACACACAAACACATAGCAACTCACAACTCTAACTGCGTTTATCTCAGCATTTCCCGCCATGCCGCCATTCTGCTATTCCGACGAACCGAATTTCAAAGGACGAATAATCAGACTTGAATTTTCGAGCGAAATTTATCGGGTTGAGTTTCAATCAACTAAAAAATTCAATCCAATCATTTCAGATTTGGTTTGGTCAGCTTCAAGACTACTTTTACGAACCATTTGCATTCAAAATCGCTTAATCAAAATTCATATTTCTATTGTTAAACATGTAAAATTAATTTCTAATTATTATCACAGCTCTCATATGTAATAAAACCCTAATTAAATATAAAATAATATAAGTAATTACTCACATTTCTAGAGATGGGCGAATACCAGTTTTTTCAAATTTAAATATCGAATTTGAATCTTAACTGGATCTCAAATATTCATAAATTATGAATACTCGCATACCTCGAATATTTTTATTAAATAAAAAATAATTAATAAACTATAATACTTACTTCACAAAGAACGTATCTGTCTTACAGGATGTAAATTATTAAAAAAAAAACTAAAGAAAAGATACATAAAAATAAGAACTATACATGTTAGCTGACTACACATATTACCCAATATTCGAGGTATTCAAATTTGTTGTTTTGATGTTAATATCCAAATTTAGGATTTCCAATAATATCATTATTCGATGTATTCGAGTATTCGCGGATGATATACGCCCATCTCTAGTCATTTATTAATAATATACAAGGTGTTTCTATACCACTGCACGAAACTTTAATAACATATAATTTGATATACTGATTAATGATTAAAGAACAAAAAATTTTTTTTTGAAATTCGCAAAAATTTGGATATTTCATTCCTAGCGAACATTTTTAGTGCCACTGATTTTATTGTATATTTAATTATTTATAATTATGTTACTAATGAAATAAACGTATAACCACTGCCTACATATAATCATTTATTAATTAGTTGTTATGTTGGTACACTAAAAATACTCTAATTTTTACGAATTTCAAAAAAATTATTTTTGTTTTATAATCAGTATATCAAATTATATATGTCATTAAAGTTTTGTGCATCCTGTATATTGCAATGTGGCATATAAGAATTTCATGGTTTTTTTTTTTTTTTGATTATCTGGAAATTTTTACGTATTTTACGTAAATTTCACGATATATCAATCATATTAAAATCAATATACATTAGGAAAATTGTAACACAAAAACGAAAAATGGGAAGAATAAAAAAACGGACTAGCAGTAAATTATTTATAAAAAAAAACTACGCCAACGTTTCGATAACTACAATTATTATCATCAGAGGCTTCTGTAATTTTGACAATTTGAACTTAATAATAAAAACATACAAATAAGGTCAGTTACTTACAAGTTAGAGGTTAATAATTAACTGCTAGCCCGTTTTTTATTCTTCCCATAATTCCACATCAGTCGATCATTTCAAAAACGAAAAATATATTAACAGTTTTATATTTATTTGTTTATTTTACAAAAAGAAATGAACTCTCAAATTCGCAATTATATCATTGTAAATATTTCTAGAAATTTCTACAGAACATAATACAGCACTGTAATAAATAAATCCCAAATATATGTTCAGAAATATTTTTCGTTTTTGTTTAATTTTCCATGGCAGTTTTTCTCTAATAAATATTAATTTAATGTGATTGATATATCGTGAAATACTAATATTTAGGTGACTAAATGGACCTTATTGCATGCATTTTTAAATTCTAAATAACTTCTGTATTTACACTTTTGCTGTAAAGTGAATAGGTAAAAAATTACAGCAATATCAAAAAAATAGTATTGAAATCATTATGCACCACATTTCAATTCTGTACGCGGTATATACAAAGACAAGAGTATGATTTAAAGTTTCGAAAATTGTGAAAAATGAAATGTACAATAATAAAAGATACTTCTTCATACTGAGATTCAGTATCTTACATACAGAAAATAGAAATTTAACATGGGTAATTTAAAAATATTTTATCCTTAAAATAAATTGTAAAATCCAAGGTTAAGAACTAATTTAATGAAATAAAAAACACCCGAGAATTAAATATACTTATACACAATAGTTATTTACATACCAAATCCGGGAACCGAGTTCACGCAAGAGGTTTGTACAATATTTTTTGTACGAAAAGTATAAAACTAATAACCGTCCATACAAAGAAATGAAGTTATTCAAGGAGTTATTTTGATAATTGTCAAAGTTGCACTATAAATATAAACACACGAAATAATTTGTCTAATATATTAGAAAACAATTAAAATATTTATATTTACCGTATTCACTTGTAAATTTATTATATTTCTTATTTATATTGAGATAACTAACATTACGTTTGTAGGTTATGTATTTTACAGCTGTCATATCGGGCAGATTTTATTGCCAACATTGGTAACCAAATGTTATTTTTAAATTCTATTTCATTCTTATTCCAATTCCATCATTGTTTATATTAATATTATGTAAAGGGATGTTTGAAATACTATATTTTTTTATTATATATATATATATATATATATATATATATATATATATATATATATATATAATTTATTAATTAAACGCTTTAGAAATAAAAATGTTTTCGTCGAAATTTCCCGGTTGTGTATCTGGCGGAGACCTGGGAAATGGACATTTCGGACGTTGCTTAGGCAACGCTAAACAACACATTTCAATGTATGAGTACAAAAAATATTTTACTTGTTACTCACTTGAAAACATCATTTACCCCAACCATCTATTGAAAATGAATCTTTACAAGTTACTAATTGACAGCTGCATTGTAAAAATTTTACAAGTTAGTAAACAAGGTAAACAATGCACGTTGCCACAGTAATGCTTACAAGGCTTATGCGAAATCATTTCAAATAATTTTTGACAGTTGTGTGTAAGGTGTAACTAACTGGACTTGGTTATAATTTTAATTTGATTTACAAATGAGAAATGAGTAACAATTAAAATGTACAATACACGCAACGCAAAGGTAACTGTTTTTACTGCTTCAAGGAGGTGGTGACAGACGCGTAATCGACTCGTCGGTCATTTCCTCCATTTAGCAGTAAAAACTGTTTTACCTTGCTAGTAATGTAAATAGCTGCAAATACCATGGTATTTATAGAACTTAAATCAATCAAAATCAAACAAATTGTAGTTAACATTAAATATTCCCAATTAAATTGGCTTTTTAGCGAATTAAATTTAATTTAGTTAGTCTAATTGGATTTCAATTTTAAAATAATTTATAATTTTATATTAGCTATGGCTGTAGAAACAAAATACAAATAAATATATGTTGTGAAAATCAAATTAATAATTTTTATTGTCAAAACTACCTATTAAACAAATACAAAGCGATTTTAATATTTTTTGAATATTTATCAATATTTTTGTTATGATCTACGGTTTACATGTTTTAATGTTTGTTGAAACAAAATATTTATTTAACAGATACATCGTCATGCATTTGTTTGTCTATAAAATCGATACTTTTAGCATGTTTCGAATCTAATTATTTTAATTAGTACACTAAATTTAATTTGTGTCCCGATTTAGATACGTAATTTAATTTTCTACAACTTTTATTTTTAACTTTTGTGTCTAAAATATTCCGAGTTACAAGCAACATTTCCATTTGAAAACCATATGTTCCGTTTTTTTGTGCACATCCAGTATGATAAGGACTATTTTTTGGCTGGATGATGCATGTAAATGAAACTCGTGGATAGCAGCCAAATATTTTATTAAAATATTACCTCGACTGGTTTCGACGCCACATGCGTCTTCTTCAGGAGGTGATATTAATGGAAACTAGTACAAAACATGTTAAAAGTGTAATAAATAAATAAATATGAACAAACACACATAGATGAATCTCTTCGTCAAAGTTTAAAACAATAAATGCATAATAAATAATTAAAATATAGTCAGATAAAATAACGTTGCTTTATATTTTATTTTATCTGACTATATTTTAATTATTTATTCAAAGTAGATCTGGGTATGATGACATATTTTTGCTCGTAAAGTGCGGCTACCAGCCGTAATATCACGGCCCCCAACTATGGTAATGGTAAAATTTGTCGGCTATAAGACTCGAACCGAGGATCATATGATTCACAGATACAAAGTTATTTTTCTTACATCAGCACACAACTTTTTAGCTGAAGATGGAAGGATCATCTCTAGAAATGTCCAATAAAGTGCCATCTCAAATAACTATTCATTATGAAGCATTAAGCCTTGCTAAAATTTAAAATTGATTGATAAAATTCTTTTGCAAAGCTTAAAAATAAAATTGACGCTAGTGCAGCTAACTGGCTGCTTTCGAAACAACTAGGAACATTGTGACATACTGTATGAATGAGTATTGAAGGGCCCTCAGGCATCGCTTCCAACATGCGCAATTTGATGTTTGAATGTGACTGGACTGGATGTATGTATGTTATTGTGTGTGTAGTTATAGCAGTGCGATGCGTTCATTCATTAGTTTGTTTGATTGTTACAGTATCCAAAGCGAAGATAATCGGCAACTCGGAACTGTACATAAAGAGCGGCAGTGACATTAACTTGACGTGTATCGTGCTGCAAACACCCGAGCCGCCCAGCTTCATATACTGGTACCGCGGCGGGAACGTCATCAATTACTCGCAACGGGGCGGCATTAGTGTTGTGACCGAGAAACAAACGCGAACAAGCAGACTGTTAATCTCGCGTGCGTTGCCTACGGACAGCGGCAACTACACCTGCTCGCCCAGCAGCAGCGACGCCGCGTCGGTGTTCGTCCACGTGCTGAACGGCGAGCAACCTGCCGCCATGCAGCACGGAACCAACACCAGCCGTGCGCAAGCCCTAATGCTGGCCTGGACCATGGATCTGCTGCTACTGCTCCTGCAGTGTTTCTTACTAGAGAGGTGAATTCACTTCAGACATCACACAACTACATATACCATTTATATGTGAATTGTTAGATCTTACTGTAGCTTGTATTGTACTTCATGATTAGCTTTTGACTCTATTACAATCATCTGGGACTTGCTGGTGACAAGACATACCCGTATATCCTCAGAGATTTTAAAGATTTGTTCTAGTAGTTGCAAGGAAAAATGGTGGATGCGCCAAATCTACAACTACATATCATAACATATACTTCACTATTTAAAACTATTTGAGTTTAAATTCATTTGCAAAATTACACAATTTTAATTTTTAATAATACCAAGAATCAAAGTTTTGATTGTCACTGGCACAATGGGGTATGTGACCATAGTGTAATTTATAGAAAATATGATATTTCTCTGTCCAGGGATGGTAACCGAAACCGGAACCAAAACCCTTAGCCGGAAAAAACCGTAAACATAACCTGAACCGAAATTAAAACAGATACAAAACCGGATCCGAAATCAAAACCCATTTTTATTTTTCGGTTAAAAGCAAAAGGTTTTCTTGCTATGTAAATGTAAAGTGTAAATTAGTATTTTTAAAATAATTTTAAAGTAAATTCAATTGCCATATTTCATCCAGTGTTTTTATTAGGATTAGACAAATTTAAATATTTGTATGGTTAAACATGGAGAAAAAGACATTAGAATATGTTTCATTAGTTAAATTCAACATTAATTATTTAACAAAGTTGCTTTTAATTTGTACATTTTGTTTAGTTCATTTTTATAGTGCTAGAGTTTTATTTTATTTCATAGATAAAAAATTATTTAGTTAATTTTTTTTGTTTTTCTAAGTGTACAAGAAAAAATTTAAAATATATAAAATACTCGTTAATTTTATTTACAGTACTGAAACCCTTTCAATAAAACCGGTTTACCGAAACCAATTTTTGTATAAAAACCGGAACCTTAACCAAAACCGAAATTTTATATTTACGATGGTCAAAACCGAAACCCAAACCGATAATTTTTAAGGTTACCATCCCTGATTCTGTCCTATACATAAAAAAAAATTAGGATGTACTGCAAATTGATGACGTAATCACGGGTTCCTGAAGGTAGCAGCTAGTAAATGATAGCTGCCATATGAAAATAACTTCAAGGGAGTGTTGTTTTATTTACAAATAATTTTATAATTTAATACGTTGAACTTTTAGAATAAACTCATAATAGTTAATTTATTAATTACATTTGCATAGAACATTAAGTAATATTTACTAACAATTTTATTTTATACACAATGTATTGTACTAATTTTATTTGCAGGTTATATTTACATTTCAATAAAGTAGGAAATTTTATTGCGGGATACCTATATCACCAAATGTTTGTTGTTTTTGTATCTCTTTCAATCAAGAAGTCTGTTTGCTGAAATTTTTTAGTTCAGTGTAGTGCAGTGCAGATTAGTGTAGTGTACACTAGTTGACATTAGTTCCACCTTTCCAATAAACATGAAAGTGCAACAGCGAATATTCATTAGTACAGTAGTAAGGTTAAATCGATTAAAACAACATTCAAAATTTACATTTACGTTACCCCCAGTCCAACTTGCACTAACTACACCACCTCGAGAGTCAGTTCAGAAAAGTGTGCACTGAAATTTTTCTCATCGAACAAGCTGCATTAATTGCACTTTTATCATCGAACGCTTCGGTGTTAAACCTAGTGCAAGTCATCGAGCAGACTTCTTGTAATTTTCTTTTTATACAGTAACCCGTGATGAGGTCACATATCCCCATTACAAATATTAAATAATTTATTTCTTCCAAAAAATAAGAATTGAGGAAATTAACACAACGTGTAATTTATTTCGACCAACCTAACCTCACTTACTGTAATTTCCAAATGATAGTATTAAACTTGTTTTAAATAGTAAACATAACTATAACTTCAAAATTAGCTTTCAAAAATATGACTTATACGAGAAACAGATGTTAGACAAAGAGAGAATATTTGAAAGTAGCAAGAATTTGGAACAGGAAAGATGTGTGAGTGAGAGAGATTAAAAACAGATTACTATCTCTGACGTAGATCTGATGACATTAGAAAGTAATAACTTTTAACTATAATAGATTCTGCACAAAGGTTTCGTTTTTATATAAATGACTCGTTTAATATTTTTTTATTATAGTGGAGGGATAAAATATTTTATTTTTTTTATTAAGCGGTCTCAACTGCTGAGGTTATATGCCGCCTCGCACCCTCGTTTTCGGTGGTGTGACAACGGCACGTAAAATCTTTTTATTTTTCTCTTTAATAAACAGCTTTAAATTTAATATTATTTTGATTCAGTCCCCAAAAACATACCGATAATAAATTTATTATACAATGGCGTTATTGCCTCTCCAGTGATTCAGGAAGGGAGCGTAATTTGACGGCTGGTATGAGAGAAAACCATTAATAAGTCTCTCGTAGTGTGTTGTAGTTTATTAAACGACAACATGCTTCACAGTTAAATATGTGGATAATAACGAAAATGAGGTTGCTAAAAAATTATTTCACCATCAAATCCCAAAAACTTCTAATATTGTCAAAAACAAACATGAATATTTAAGAAATATAAACGCTATAAAGGGGTTTACTTTAAAACGATACACGGACATTTTACATATATAAAATGTTCTTATTTGAAGCTTTTTTGTTTAATATTAAGAGATATGCAACCGCTATGGAAGATTTGCATTTATAACCTTAAAAGTATATGTGTCGTTTTTAAGTGACTGCCCTATATATATGACATCACACTAGCATTTTATAATACGTATCTTTAGAGATGTGCAAAGTTAACTGTTTTTCTATTTGTTTATTTTAAAAACAGCTTTCGTGAATACAGATTTTTTTCCGTACAATTTCATTAATGGTAAAAAGAATTAAATTACCGTTTTTTAATTAATTCTGCTCTTACGTATATAAACACATTAACATATCTACAAGAGAAAAAAGAATGCGGATAAATAATTCATGTAAAACAAAAACATCATTTCAATATATTATAATAATATCACAGATTAGAACTCATTATTTCGTTCTAGTCTGTATATTATTATTAAAAAGAGTTTAACCATTTAAATTAAATATCAAAATGGTAAATATAATTACTGAATTTCAAAACAGAATTAAATAATTTAATAATAGGAGAATTATTTATAATTTAATTATTATGATAGTATGGTGTTGCGGAGGTAGTTTATTATTTATAAATAATAATACTGTGCAGCAATTGTTTGCAAAATTTAATAATCACATGAATTACCGCAATAATTAAACTATTAGGCACTGCTCTATTATGTACGGCGTATTTGTTTAATCGGTATGGAATAAAAATAATCAGCAGAATTAAATAATTACACCAAAAGCCATTTCAGTATGCTGATTGTACGCGAACAAATTCCAAGTATCCTTTTCATTTTTAATTTGCAGCCTCGTCAGACATGAAATTTTACATCAGTGATTCATACGTCCTAGGGTCGTACGTCCCTGGGAAAAGTCGACAAAATGTAATTATAAAGTCGTTCAGATATGAAATCGGGGCGCTTTGAACACGCTTAACTGTAAATTGCGTCCGAATGTTTAGCCAAAGCGCGATTTGTTACGATCGGTTTCGTTAAACCGCAGCGTTTAACACCGGCTTTATCTCTTCAGAGTTTGCGAGTTTCGTAGGCTCGAAGCTCGGCCGCCGTTGGATTCCGCACGGGCCACAGTCGCTTGTCGTACGAGTGTACGACTGTGGAGAGCGGACTGTGAACCACTTTGTAGTTTTAACGCAAAGAAAACCGTTTCGGCATATTTACATTTCATGGAAACTAAGCCTACAGTAAATAACAATTAATTATATCTTCGCTATTTTCTCTGTCCTTTGCCTGTTAGCTCGTTCGTTTCACATAAATACTTACAATATTTTATTTACATTTACGTTCTAATTGTTAAAACTTCGGTAACATCTCACAATACATCCAGAATTCTAACTTGTTAACGTAACTTTAATAATTAACTTGATACTACTCCAAATAATTTCTACTGTGTTATAATCTTGGCCCAGGCGCTTTACGTAATGGGGTCTGTGACTATAATCAAATTTAAAGAAACATATTGTCCGAACGATGTAACTTGACGAGCAGAAGGAATGTAGTTTTAGTCCACTATTCCTATGATGCGTTTTGTAAAAAACATGCTTTTAGTTAGATATCACACAGCTTAAAAAGTGAAATAGTGATTTTACAACCTTTTACTGCTCTACACGAAGCAAAATCCTACTAAACCGACGTCTTTAATAGACTTATATTCTAGTCTGTTTTCACAGAGGCGTTCAAAAATTTTTAATTCATATAATTGTTTTTTTATTATTATTTATAACATGTTAGTATTTTTTTGATCGGCATTTCGTACCTGACTTGGTTGTATTCTTTTTTTTTACATAATAAATAAATTTTTCTTTTATGTAATGTTTGTTACACTTAAATTGAATATTTTCTGGTGCGACTAAGGTTTTTATAAGTTACTGCAGATAAATTCTAAATTACTTTAACTGGCAAAGTTTCATCATTCAGATTATACATACAACATACATAACATCACTCTATATCCCACACAGTGAAGTTCAAGATTATTCAACTAAAAATCACATTACTGCTATTACAAAATAATGCACATCAAAAACCCTAGAAAATCAGTCGTCAATTTATTTACCACTTTGTTTCCGTAATAATAATTAATTTCTGTCCATAATTAATAATATATAAAATTGTTGTACTTATACTTTTTTCAAAGACCATTACTTTGCATATCTCTACAGCAATGAGAATGTTGCATGAATGAAACAAATATGTTATGTTAATATGTTTTATATGTATTGCAGTGTTAATAACTGTGAAAAGTTACCAAATAATTATAATATTGTACATATAAAATAACAATACCTTATGGATTTGTGACGGTTCTCTGATGATATACACACACAAGAACACAACTGTCACTGTTAAAAATCGTTGAAAAACTAACAAATTCACTCGCTGTTAACTGTTTATTCCAATGTCTATTCGTTCGTATGCTTGCATGATCTCGCAGGTTGAGCTAATTTAAAACTGTCACGTTGTGTGGTACCCTACCTGTCTTGTGATAGAATAAATAAATGTTTCAGATTCCCTGCAGTAAATATTTTACGAATATTTTTGTATCTACGACATGAGTGCTTGCACTATATACGAAGTGTCATGTAACATACTCATTACTCACTTTATTTTATTCCTTTACACATGTACCATTCATATGGTGTACGTTTACATATTTAAAATTTTTATTAAAATATACCAAGCCCAAGCAAATGCACTTACTTTTTGAAAACTAATTATTATTGCTAATGACACCGGTGACGCAAATGTAAAACATTCATTATAAGAATTTTTTAACAAATAAAAATATGAAGAATTATTTATTTGCACTAAAAAATTGTAAACGTTGATCGTGCAGAAAACAATAATAGATTTTATAACATTAAGATATTTTAAAAATTATATCTCGCGAAAGAGAATTGTTTCAGATTTTTTTCAGAGCTACTAATCAATCTCATTCTTCAGGGACATTAATTGGTCGGCGCGCTCGCTTGATTTAACAGCTCCAGATTTTTTTGGAGCGTTTCGTAAAAAAGCTCGTGTTTATTTACAGACCATGATACTTTGCCACTTGGATAGACAACATTACGACTGAAATAAATAACTTAACACAACAAACTTCACTTTGGAATTGTGTCATTTATAGAATGCAATTTTGATGTTTCAAATATGGGGTAAATAGCTTCGTGGTAACGCATCGGACTGTGTTTGATTCCCATAGCCGACAAAAACTGTCACCTCTTTAACTTTACCCCGTGGCTTCCCCTCCACTAACATCTTTGAAGGGTGTGACCTAACGACTGGTAACCAACCGCACGTCAAACCATTGATTAAGAATATATTCTTTAATCATTGGTCAAAAGCAAAAATATATCACACACCGACATCTGCGAAAGATGGATAAATGACATGATTGTATTTATTATTTTGCGTCACCTACATTTTGTAATTGATTCAGATCCATTGTAATATTTTTAATCGATAATGCTTGGATAATTATATTTGTAATAAGTGGATAATGGATACCAATAGTGATTTAGAAATGTTAGTGTGATAAAGTATCGTTAGTTAAATGAACAATGATACCATTGACTGTAAAGAATAATTTGTTTGATTGTATATATTAATGGATTATTTGTAAGAGAAAAATTATGTGAAAAAAATAAAAATTCCTATAGGTGTCAGTGTTTTTACCCTAAATGAGAATACACGTAGATTATTTATGCTCCTAAATTAATTTTATTTTCAAACGTATGAAAATTGAAAATAAAATTATCAAATTAGATATATTGGAAAAATGTTTGTAAATATCACTGTTATTTTGTAAAAGTATCAGTTAATTTGTTTAGATTATATAAAACATAATTTATAAAAGACAAAATGTAATTTTAAAATAGATCATAAAAATGAAAAACGTGTGAAAAATATTTCAATAAATATTAATCATTACTTTATCTCACATACTGTAAAAAAAAATACAATGTACGCGTAAACATATTTGTTTGTCTTTAATATTTTATGAAAAATGGACTAAAAATATATCTGTATAGTTAAATTTTCATTTATAAAAAATGCTGTCTGCTATTGATCTATATACATTGAACTCATTACTTAAAAGCGTTAAAAGACAAAATTTAGCCATACTACCAAACTACTTGTACTTTGAAAAGTAGTTTTCAAAACAATTTGCCGACCGAGTTTATGTATAAATGTTTGTAACATGGATTATAAAAATATATTTTAACATAGTTTCTTTAAAGTTTTCCACTTGAACAATATTGGGATTTTAAATAGGAATGCACAAGAAACGGACAGGAACTTAAAGGGTACAGTTTTCTTATTGTTCTATGAAGTCGTTAATTTTTCTAAAAGAATAAGTATCTTTCGGTTACACTACTAGTACTGTTTACAAATAAACAACTAAATATTATCAGTAACCCAAATAAGCTACGACGGCAGCTACGATTGGTTCGCTGCTACATTATTTAACATATTGTTGTAAATCTTATAAAATGTTAGGCTTATAGAGGTTTGTGTAAAGTGTACCCTTTTTTAACGTCTCTTGCGCTGTGTCAGTGTTAAAAATCCCAATTACAGGTACAACGTAAACCCTATAAGGAGATATGTCAACACCTGAATATGTAATATAAAATATATGTAGATAATCTCCCTGTTTTGTTTGAAAATTATTATCTAAGTAATTTGAAATCATATAACCAGATGCACACTCGTAGTTTTATGCAATGTTTACATATTAAATATATTTTATAAATTTGTTTTAAATATTTTTATATTAACAAAAATTCTTTTCGATTGGGAGAAGCATTTTTGTTACAGTAACATAATTAGGAAATGAGTAATAAAATAGTCATTTACTTGTAAATAATAAATCATATGAAATTTTAAACTATTACTGATAAATATTTAGAAAAATTAGTGTGATTATGTTGTATTTAGGTAATTACTATGGTATGGAAACTAATTTGTTTTATTGTATATATTATTTTAAAGATTTGTAAGAATAAAATATGTCAATAAATATATAATCCGTGTTTTACTTATATATAATTTCATATTTTTAGTCACCAAAAAAAAAAAACTCTTTTACTATAAATATTTCGTATGTTACATAACAGTTTACTTGGAATCGCATCACATTTCATATAGTCAGCAGTTTCTCGGACAATAAGTTTTTTTCAATTTCTTGTTAATGTGTATATGTAATTAGAATATAACCAGATTGTAAGCGAATAGACGTATCTTGTTTTACTAATTAAAATATATATTTTTAAAAGATTTAACTGCTTGTACTAACTTAACCGGCGCAGTCGGTAGGAGTAAGAGATTTGCTACACCGAAATTCTATACAAAATTAATTATTTAAATTGGTATTAAATACCTGCAATCCTGACAAATCCACCCATTACTGATTGAGCTAACTTGTGTGTATATTTATTTGTACCTACGTACCATTTCTGCATCATCTGAATTTCTGTTATACACATGCACAAGAAAATAACATACGAAACTAAAGATTGAAAAAGTAAAGCATTTAAACCAGAATATAAAAGTCTCGGTTTCTAATTAATTATGTATTGTTGTTAGAGCACTTATTTTACGTAGGATTATTTTATTCAATCTATTATGTTTTATTCCTATTTAGCTTATTAGGTACGTAACCGAAGCCGTTGGATAATACCTTCATTTATTATGACTGATCTTTATGTATTTTATTTCAGTTTATTGCTATCTTTCCGAAGGTGAACATCATTGTTGTTATTGATTTGTGTTGTGATTGTGTGGAGTTGTAGAGAACGGCGAGTGAGTCAATTGTTATGTACCACGAATCCTTTCCTACTGTTCATAGGGTTTACCATATGTGTAGTTTGCCATATGTGTACGGTGCAGTCTCCGGAGAGAGGCAGCCAAGCCCGCAGCCAACGAATCACGACCCGCTAGCCCTATTGCCAACGTTGCCTGCCTGCCATCTTTAATGTGTTAACTCAGGAGGTGCCCAACGTTCACTAACAGTCTACGATTGCGTGTGGAGTATGGGTTTCAGCTTGGCTTTTCAATCCATGCTCCCGGTGCCCTGGTGATGCAATTAGTGGGAGAGTGTGTAGCAATTGTTCTGGTACTCTGAGCGGTGCTGCCTCTACTAAGGCGATGCACAGAGGGGTATGCTTTTGCATACGAGTGTTATTTCTTATATGTCCTTTTTCTGGTACTCTGGGCGGTGTTGCCTCTTGTAAGGCGATGCTCAGAGGGGTATGCTGTCGCATACGCGTGTTGTTTCCTTTTATATCCTCTTATTAGATGAGTGATCCTTTTTGTGTGATTGTCTCCTCACTGAGTAGTTCTCATGTGTTATTTCTTTTCCAGAGTGATTCGCACATTCGCCGTTGGCATCTGCCCAGACTGCGGTCATCGTCGATACCTACACTTTTTTTTGTATATATACGTATTTGTGAATATATTGGTATAGGTGATGAGTGTGTTTTAATATTCTATATTTCAGTGCTACCATTAATCATTTTTAATAATTGCACTATAAGGTTTTTTTTAAAAAGAAAAAGATATCATATACATTTTAAAGTTTAATTATAGGAATATAAAATTTTCTCTTACAGTATTTTATACAAATGTAAGATAATACAAAGAAAGAACCATTCTACAATAAGATAATCTTACAATTTCGTAACAAGGACAAATAACAAAAATAAAAGTAATTATTGATAAACTTTACGAATCACATAATCAACGCTTTAAAGCTGTCTTCAATTCGTTGAGCAACATCGAACCCACAACAATTTTTTCACAATTTACGGTAATTGTCAATTGCCCATTTTTCAAGGTTAACGTTACCAACACTAGTGAAAGTGACGTCAATGTTTGCCCAGTGAACCTACGATTAAGTTTCAAAATTAACAAAGTTGTTTACCTTCTTACACAGCAGGAAATAAATGTATCAACACACTACAAATGCAACTGACTAATATTAATTGATATTTGTAAACAAATACAAACATAAAATAACTAAAACACGTTCATCGAAGCCATGGTGGGGAATCAACACAAATATAAACAAAATATTAAATGATTGAGTCATTAGTGATTTTAGTGTATTCTAAAGTCTCAATGAGTGTGCACAAATAGATCAATTATTTGATCTCTTGTAGTTCTTTTACATGGAAAACATTACATAATGGATTATTCGCAATTTTTACCAGGTAAGACAGTAACATAATACCATAAAAGTATATATTAGGAACGAGCAGAAGCGTCAAAATTTAGATAACGTACTCTGACGAGTTTTCTAAATAACAATTACGAAAAGTCTTATAAACTGAGTCCTTTAATACTACAATATTTTGTTTTTTATATACTAAAATTTAAAAAAAAACTGCTGTATTAAACTAAGTAGATTTAGGGACATTTGTACATATAATGCTATAGTTCGTGACCTTGGATTGACATTTATTTAATTATATGAAAGTTCATGTTAATTCTGATTCATTAAGTATTTTAATTAAGGTAAATATCATTTAGTAGAAACTTTCCAAAACAATAATTGTGTATCGAAATCGTTATGACTTCATTATAAACGCAAAATATAAAAATTATATTTTTTATAATTCCTTCGAGAAATAACGAATTTATATCATGTATTTTTTGCTGCTACATTTCACGTTTAATTAAATTTTGGCTACAAAAAAAATATAGTTGTTCAGGTTAGACTCATGAGATAGTTGCGAAAAATTAATAATATTTGTAATTTTACTGATCTAATTCTAAAAATACCACCGTAACTTCGATTCTTCTGCATTTGAAAATAATAAACTAAAGGAAAAAAAATTCTTACCTGAGTATATCAGCATCAGCGCTTTGAATTAAAGCCAAATTGGCAGTTTCAAATACAGTTTGCACCATATTGACACCCTCATTAATTGGAAATGTTACGGAATGTTCATTCATTCCCTTCAGTCTTGCTTGTTCGGTGATATAAGTAGCTTCAGACATCGTAACCGCTCTTAATAGTTCTCCTATTGTCGGCTTTATTATAACTGTCGAACTCCCTACAAATTATGATGAAATTAAATCAAATTAGAAATACATTTTTGATTAATAAATATTACCCAAAGAAGATATAATTTCTATTGTAGCTGGTTGAGTGGAATCATTAAAATCAATACCAAGGGTTCCTGGTAAACTGCAACATGGGTTCAAAACTGCTATACCCGCAAAATCATGGACTGTCATTCCTGGGGCCAAATTCTACAAAAAAAATTGAATACATTCGACTTTGAAATGTGTCCTATTTACCAATGGTATGTATTGAAATAGTTATTTACATGCCAAGTACGGGAAGACATTCTTCCCGAATGAGCGCTTATTTGAAACACGAGCGATGGCTGGCTTTATTTGCGCATGCGTGTATAACGTCTTCCCGCAAGAGGTTTATAATAGTGCTTTTTATTATTTTTAACGGAATTAAAATTTAATAAAAATACTTGTAAACTTACAAATTCTACAGCAGTAAAGTCATAGAAATCACAGATTGTAAAGGAATTTGATATGGCAGTTGAAAAAATAATTTATATACACATTTTTCTTTAAATTACTTCATGAACTAAATTTTGTAGTTTTTAAGATGATTTAGCTTTAGAATGTCCATTGAAAGCCAGTGTTTATTTTATATATATTTTACCGCACGAGTGCGCGAATGGAAAGTTTCTGGTTTTCAGTAGCGTGTGTCCAATGTTGTGAGTACAAAAAAAAATATTATAAAATTAGAATTAAACAAGTAATTCGAATCAACATAAAACCAAATTTGTATTTAATTTAATGTTTTCGAAGAAATTATACAATTTAATATTACAAATCGAATAAAAATAACTAGTGTTTATAAGGTCGCGGAAGATGCATGAACGTTCTTTTTAAAAGGTAACGCATGTATTATCTTTTATTTTTGCTCACCTTCTTGCCAATTTTGATGTCAGATATATCATCTTGAGTAGAATTAGTAAAAATTAAATTAACATTAGTCATATGCGAAGAAAACAGATGTGGACTTCTTGAAAATCTAAATGAAATGCTTAGTCCTCTTCCATTTATTCTGTCTAATAGTTCGATATTCTTCATAGACACATATGAGGCTGGAACAGTTTGAATTGGAGTAGTATTGCTTCCAGGTAGTATAGAAGTTCCAAGAGGAGTCAGAAATCCTCCCAAAGAAGGAGTCATAATTGGTGTAATAGTTGGAGGAACATCGTCAACTAAATCTAAAAGAAGATCCAGGTTAGATTTTTGTGGAGCAACTTCAGCTTTGTTTTTATCAGCTTCTGCTTTCTTCTCGGAATGTTTTGTTTCTGTTTCTTCGCTAGAATCACTGGATTCTTCTGAAGATGAGCCACTATCGCTTTCTTCTGATTCGCTTGATGATTTAGTTGGTTTTTCGGGTTGATAATAACTATCTAGACTGTCGTTGTCCCCTTCTTCATCGTCTACTTCTTCTTCGGTAGAAGAATCGCTTTGTTCTGAAGATTGAGCATTAGAACTACTATCCAAGTCCCAAAGGAATATTTCTTTTTTACTCTATAAAAATTCATCATTTATAAATGAAGCACTTGAAATATTTTAATGGTAATATTACTTTTTTTGTCGAACTCTCCTTGAATGATGGATCATCCATTTTCATTCCAATGGGCTCAACATCTCTTACTTGTCCAGAAGGAACTTCTTTGGGGAATGGAGGCAGAGCTTGATATCCATTTGCGCGAACATTTATATAATGCGATAGAGACCCTAACTGTAGTTGAGCCCGATCTAATATAAACTTGTTATTAATTTTTGCTTCGACATTATTTTAAAAATAAATACCTTTGTATCTCGATTGAAGTAATGGCGCGGGTTTAGCAGTCAGAAAAATCAATTCAGCATTTTTGAATAATACTGAGTCACTAGGTTGAGTAAAATATTTTAACAATCTTGCACGATCTCTTATGTCGTAATTTTGATCATATCGAGCCAAATTGAATACGTATTGACAGAGTAATTTCGTTTGATCAGGATTGGTAATATACAATTTTACAGCTAGATTTAAAACTTGTAACTTCACAATGTCATGCTAAAATCAAACAAATTAAATGGTGCATGTTCGTGGAATTATAAGAAGTATAAATACCTCCTGGCAGAACGTTTTAGCGAGTTTTCGCAAAACATCGGGTGCGATATGTGTAACATTGTGTGAATGCTCGCCCAGAAGCCAAAGAATAGCGGCTCGGGCCTGAGCTACGGTGATGCTATCCAGCAATTTAGCCATTTGGGAGACGATTTCTCTAGGTTCGGAAGCACGCGTTTGCAGCAAACGTTTAATTACTACAACACTTTCGGCTACCACGGCCTCTGCACAGCAAACGAACATACATTTTGCAACAATTAAAAGTAATTACAAATGAAACCAATAAAAGATAAAAGGACCTTTAAGTATAAAAAATTGTTGACTTTAAAGATAGGAAAGTATTAATGAATATTAGTTTAAATCAGTAACATCAACGAAAAAATTCTTAATTATTTCGAAAAAATAGTGCAAGTAAAAAATACGGAGAACTAGATTATATACCGTTCTATCTAAAATAATTTATGAACAGTACAATATCATGTACTGTATAATAATAATAATTTGAATACACAATTAGTTACCATCTCTATTTGAAAGTAGCGAAACTAATCCATTCAGACATGAATCTGTAACGTCATTTATAGCACAAGCACATCTTCCAATAGCTTGTATAGTAGCAGCTACAAACTGCTTATCACTGTTTGAAATATATGTGCGTAATTCTCGCAAAATAACAGAAACATTACTTTCTGTTGCTAAATTAGTTAAAATATCAAGTTTTAGTAATTTAATTCTGGTTGGATCTGATGTTCTAACGAAAAAACTTTTCAAATACGGTTCAAACATGCCCTGAAATTCAAATTAATAATCGAAACATTTTTTTTAAATACTATTATAAAGTAAAATTACCTTTCTCTGCACACTAATCGAAGCAATGCCATCTAAAACAATGCTTTGGACCTCAGTATGAGATCTTAATAATCTAATCAGAGCTCTAGCCGCCAATAGCCCTTCGCTTCTAGGCGCAGTATGATGATAGAGCTGTGCAACAGCCATCACAACTGCTGCGTTCCTCGACTGTAATAACGGTCGCGCAGAACGCAAGAGCAATCTGTGATCAGCATCCAAAGCTGGTGGTGAATTCTTTTCTGATACATCAGAGGATGAATCATAAAAAGATTTTGAGGAATCGTTGTCTTCCGTCTGTAACAATTATAAAATCTAATTTAAAAAGAACTTTTGTATGTGTAATTTACAATTCAGATGACAAATCAATTTGAAACCATGGTATACGGCCGTAATGACCCAAAAACATCGTACTAGATATAATAGAAGTTTAAAAAATACTATTAATTATTAGGATATTTGAGTTTTAAAGGTAGCAATTCCGACGTCAAAATTTTGTTTCTCTGGTTAAGTTCCTCTCTCACACATCTATTCTTTCCAAATTCTTTGTATTTAATTATTATTGAGATGTTAGATTGTCGAAGTTTCAAATGGTTGGCATCTAATTTGAAGATTTTTGTTTTGTTTTGAATTCGTAACCAAATAACCCAAATACACAACACTAGCGTCACAAAATTTTTCAACAAATCATTGCGACTTAATAAATAATAATTAAGACGTTTTAAAACTGCAGATAATCTTCAATTTAGACAAAATTTCAAATAGTCAAGCACCCCATTGTTCGAAAGTTGAATTTATATGACGTGTCAAATATTTTAATAAGATAAAATTCGTACTTACATGTGCATTAGGATCAGTGAATTGAGTTCTGGCGTAGCGAGTTAACATATTAAGAATAACAATTTGTCCCCATTCATCCACATCGACAAGTAAAGTACACAATTTACGATAAACCTTGTGAATTAAATCAGATCTTTCTGGGCAAACTTCAGTGAAAGCCATAACAGCAGAGCCTACAACTAAAGTTGTTCGATCTGCCAACAATCTCTCAATAATAGTAATTAGTTCTTGTTTCTGCTCTGGATCTAAACTATAAAGTTTTGGAATGGCATGGGCTGCTGTCTTTCTCACATATGGAGACATATCAGCTGCTGCATCACGAATAGCTAGCATAACAATCGGAACTATCATCGCTACTCTTATGCTAGATAGAACTCTCAAAGCTCCTGCTCTAATTAATTGGTTTGGTTCCTTTAAAGCTCTTTGAAATGTGGATATTGACAATAAAGCTAGATCTTGTTGTTCTTCAGCGTATCTCACCAAGTATACATATACTAGCTTTTTTACTTCAATATTTTTTGATACAACGTTTTTAACTACTGCAGGAAAAAGTTCAGAAGCATCCCGACCTTTGGCCACCATCTGTACAAACAAGATATATTTGTAATCTAAGTTAATATTTGAATGCCATTAAAAATTACCCCAATGATACGTTTCATGGCTTCAAGTTTTAAGCTGTCCTTATTGGAATCCAACATTTCTTTAAGATCATCATGCCTATAATTTAAAGACACATTAATAGATATTATTGAAAACACTGTCGAATAATCTTACTTTTTGTAGTCTGAATGGAAAAAGCTTCCAGATGCCGGATCAACATTGTAATCTGCTTCAACTGCAGGGACAGCTCGCTCGTTGCCGTAAGAACCATTATTTGACATACTGCCTGGCGTAGACGCCAACATTTTAATAAATTTATCCTTTAAACTCTACACAAAACAAATCCGTTTAACAGCTGTGTCCACAACACTACTTAGTTATTTTGAATCGATGACTTTAACCCAGATAAAAGTACCCAGCAACCCAGCTGATGCCGTTAAGTTAGCAATAGAAGTCGAATAATTTTTCGTGATAAATATCAACTTTTTTGTTATGAATAGTTCAAATAAATTTTAAAAATTAACATTTAAATTTATTATATTTTTATTGTTAGTATTAATGGCCATATATCTAGAAAATATTTTAAAACGGATTAGGGCCTGCCATCTATTAATTCACATCTGAACTAAATATGTGAGTCAAACATACGCGGCGAAGAACGAATCTTTTATTTTTTAAAAAAACAGCAAATTTTCATGTTTGTTATGGTCCAACAACCTCCTTATGCATTTCTCTCTAAAACAATTTGGGAACGTAACAGAAACGTTTGATTGTTTTTACAAAACTTCAACAGACAAATGAATCTGCTAAACTTACCTGAATCAAATATTGAAAAAATATTGAATAATTTTAGGGAAAATTGCTTCAAGTAAAACTTGTGAAGAATTAAATTTTCAATTCGTTTTGTTCGAAGCATTTTTCTCCAAAAATGATTTAGAAGTAATAAAAAAAAGTTAAGAATAGATACCCCCACCCTTTCCCATATAAGGTTTCGTTTTTATTGTAAATTCAGCTTATTTAACTACACAAAAGATTCATATTTGTTTTGATTGTTGCTATCAGACAAATAGTGCCCGCACACGTTCCCGAATTTGTAAAGAGAAAAATGCTTAAAGTACAACTTGTAGAAAATTATAAACTAAAGCTATCTTATTTGAAACATTTTTCTATTTAACATTTAGTTCCAAAGAAAAACAAGATTTTATGTGGCACATATATGTACAATAACTTTAAATACATGGCTTTAAATTAAGTAAAATCTTGCAATAACGTAACACAAAATAATTAAAGAAACTCTGTGATTGTCGAATGAGACTTACGATTGGCTTCTAGGATGTCAGGTGAATGCCAGAGGAGTTTCAGTCTCTCTCTCACTCCAGGGATCTGAACATAAGGATGGGTATCGAAGACATAACCATCGATAGTTGACATTGATGTTTTTTTTATGCTGTAACATCGATGGCTAGAAAACATCGAAGGAAAAACATCGATGTTTTTTCGTCAGCGAGCAAAAGAAATTCAAATCATGAAATTAAAGACAAAAATTGTGAAAAAAAATTATATTGAAACACATATGTAAATACAGTATAGTACACAACACATATAAATATAAATTATATACAGGGTGTAAATCAAAAAGCGGGCCATAGGCGTTTAACATGGGAAATTAGTTTTTCCGTGCGCAAAAGTTCCCAAATGGTTTTAGACGAAAATAGTTCATATAAAAATTGTAGAGAATTTAATTCTGCATCAAAATCACTAATCAGATTTTATTTTACACGTCTTGTAATCCGTAAAATCAACTTTAAAGTTTTATAAATATTACTCATATGTAGTGATAACCATGGCTAGTGGAGGAACACAGACCCAGTCCATTTCGCTCTCACCAATAACAGCTTTGACAGTTCGTAAAAAAATAATTTCTTATTTTTCGTTGCGAATTCTAATATAAAATAAATATGGATAACATCGGTACTAAAACATCGATATGATAAAAACATCGAAGGCTTAACATCGATGGTAAAAACATCGATATTCTTCGTAAAACATCGATGTTTCAAAAACATCGAGTACTCGCTACCCATCCCTACTGAACATTCACAACTTTATATTTTTTCCAGTGAATAAACAAATAAAGGTAATCAACGTTATACTATTGTTTTATTTAAGTATACAACTTTAGGAAATAATAAATTTAAAAGTTATTTGGCTTTCTTTATTGTTTTTTGTAACTACTGCAATTTTGTAGTATTACTATATTCCATTCTGTTTAGATTTATTTAATTTTATTTTGTCAAATATAATAATTTGTAAGTAATAAATTGTATATGTGGTAATCGTACCCAGAAATTAATTAATTGAAACAAAAAACTAGCCGAAGACTGGATGATGGCAGATAAGGATGCATTTGAGAAGTTGAGTTTTATTCTCCTTATCTGCCATCATCTAATCTCCGGCTAGTTTTTTGTATCAATAAATAAATTGTTTTATATTTTGATTAAAGATTAATTTAATGCACAAAAATTATATATTATATATTAATTTAATGTATAAAAATTATATACGATAGTCACTTCTTTTATTCACTTTAAAGGTCTAGAAGTGGCTGTATACCCTTATTTGAGTGTGCTGAATGCGATTTCATAAACCATTTTGCAATAGATCTTATAATTCCATTATTTAGAGCAGAATTTCCACCCTTTGATTAATTAAGGAAGATTTAAGAAAAGACCCTCCTGGACTAGCAGAAGAACTGGACGTCATCTTCTGCGTGCGCTGCTGCTCGTGGGTCCAGCTTCTTTATTTTAGTACCAATAAGAAATATATTTGTATATTTAAATAAGTTTAAAATAAATAAATTTGAAAGTAATATTATAAACGATAAAATAAATATTTGTTATTAAAATGACATGTTTTTCATTAAAAATCCACCCCATGATCTAATAAATTTAAAAGTAATAAGGGTTTGTATTCAGAAAATTCTTATTGAAATATTAAATTTTAATACCCACACTGCCATCTATTGACATGACTAAACACTATTAGACCTTGCGATTTGATTTCAAATGCGATCACCTCATAATAGCTCACGAATTTGCTAAGAGATGGCAGCACTATCGGATGTGATTGTATACAATTTGTCGATTTGTTCACCAATTGAAAACACAATTTTTAATTGATTAGGATATGCCCTACGCCCATGCCCTTCTACTATGTTGTAGAGGGGGTTGTTCCTGAAGGGGTATGGTTAAGCTATGTGGTAGCAATTTTGTTATTTTTGCAATATCTCTTGCCGTTCTCGAGATACAGAGGGTTAAAATTTTTAAAAGCAAGCCCTATATCTACCCTATTTTCAAGTTTTTTAGGGTTTTTCTACGCTGTATAGATAGAGCAGGGTAGTATCTTGGGGCGTTTTTTTTTCAGATTCGCGATATCTCTTACCGTTTCAGAGATACAGCCGTTTGGTATTAAGTAGAGCACGTGGTTAAATTATTGCTCTACTTAATTTGCAAAGCGCTATATCTCTGAAACGGTAAGAGACTTAGCGGATCTAAAAAAATTGTCCCGAGATACAGTCCTTCTCTACATAATCAGTGAGAAATAACATTGAAAAAGTTGAAAATAGGGTAGTTTTTGCAGGTACTAAACCCTAAAAGGGGGTAGTTTCTGTGGTGAAACAGATAAAAAAGAAATTTCTGTTAATTATTATCGATATGTGTCAAATATATATTTATCCTTTATATTAAAGGATAACGTCGTTCTGTTAGGAGAAAATAGCAATTGAAACTTCGTCCTACATTAATTAAATTACTAGTGATGGCAGAAAACTAACGAATTTCAACTTTCGTATCAGGGCAGCAAGGATTGGAAGAGCACTTTTTTGGATAAGAAGAACTTTTCCATTTTTGCTATAATTGGCAAAACTCAAAAAATCAATGTTGCAACGGTAGCAAAAATGGACAACTTCATCTTCTTATCCGAGGGCTCTGTCAGTCTCTGCTGCCCGGATACAAAGTTAAAAATTTGAGTTTTCAGTCAGATCTTCTGACAAATGTGACGTAATTTTCTCATAACGGGAAGACATTATCCCTTAATTCAAAGAGTTATTCAATAAAACAAGGATAGGGAAGGATAAATATATGAAACACAAGCATAATTTTAATTATTTATTGCAATAAATGTAACATTACAACAAAGTTATACAAATAAACAATAAATATCGCAAACAATACAACAAACATTTTTAATTTGCCAATAACTTATTAACAATAATATATTAATATATGTGATATTTCATAACTCTACATGTAATCTAGAGTGAGACTAGACAATTTTACCTCAAATATCTTTAGAATAAACGATAGTAGAAAAAGTACACCATGATGAATACACGAACATTTTTATATTGCCTGTATCTTATTAATTTAACAGCAATGAATTAACAAATATGATATTTCGTGACTCTACAATTAATTAAATTTGAGATTTTGAGGCTAGAAAATTTTAGCTCAAATAGTTTACAAGAAATTAGCAAAACAAAAATTTCAAAATGATGTCATACACAAAATGTTATTTTCCCAATAAGTCATGCAAAATTCTAGCAAATCTACTAAATCCTAATACTAGAGACCGTGTTCCATTCATATTTGTCAAAATTGACGCCATAGATATTAACAAAATAAAAAAGTTTAGTATGACGTCATATCGTACATTTTTATTTTCACAATATCTCAAGTATTTTTTACAAAATAAATAATCTAACAATTCTTAATACTATAATTGTCGCGAAAACCGTTATTTCACTTATTGAAATAATAACTTAATTAGTTTACGAGTTATTAAAAAACTGATGATATTCTTTCAGGTGTGCGGACGCTGATCCTTGACGAAGATGCTGCAGCTGTTTATTTCGGGTCCGCATTTGTGTCATCTGTTCTACAAGTTGACCGGAGAATAGTTGTTTCACCAGAACTCAGCAGAATGCTGAGGAACCCAGCGTGCAATATTGTCTTCATTGAAAGCTGAAAAGTATAAATCAAATGTTAATAAATACTTTAAAACAATTATAAATAAATCTAAAGACTTAAAACATTATTAAAATTCATGTTTTATAAATAAATATTGAAATAAGTCAATTACAACATTTAGAAGCGCGAAGAAGCTGCAGAAGAATCTTCAAATTTTACAGTTGCTACTGGTGATGGTTTCAAATTGATCTAGAATAATCATCACGGCCATAGATGATCTACCAGATGATGTTACATACTAGAAACTGCAAGAGAACAGAAAATTAAGTTTGTGATTATATCAATAAATAATTTTGTTATAATTATTTTGTTTTAAATACCTGAGTTCTTTTGCTATTTGACAAACAGTAAGCAACAATATTTAGACAGCTTAAATCCTGTGGATTCAATTCCAGTGATGAAAACATCCTTGCGCCTCATCCTGGAGGCTATAATTTAATAGCTAGTAGCTATTGATCCTGTTAGAAGATGTCGTTGATCGATATTTTTGGTTGTAAACTTGCAAGATTAACATTTGAGTGAATGACTTGATGATATATTTATTTAACAGTTTGATTACTGTACAAAAAGAGGCCTACAAATAATGGAATTGTTTATTATAATATTTAATATCATTCTGCAGCTTCAAATAAAGTAAACAATAATAAAATAATGATAAACTAGAAACTAAATGACAAGTCAATAGCAGTTATAAACAATACTTTCACTGTATGGTTATATTAAGACAGCTGCTCTATATTCTAAGTAGTCCTGGAGGTCCTTGCATATCAATGAAGCACTTTTAAAATGTTAAACGTATAGAAATACACTTAAAACCCATAAAATGTCATTAAACTGTAACGATATAAATAAAGAATACAGCCATTTTTACATTCGAATGTCATTGCTAATTAGCTAATTAACAATCCAACAGATGATTCTAGGGTACTTAACAATATGACAATTCATGTATTTCAACATATTTTGCAATATATATACAACAAAAACATGGCACAGGCTTTGTGTAAACTGTTATTGCTATTAATAATTTATAATGTATTTCGATATATTTACACATTGTCAAATCAATACAATGTTTCGACAGCCTCATGCTGTCTTAATCAAGTTTTTAAAACATTTTTAAAAGAAATCTACGTGAAATAAATCATTTCGATTCAAATTTCAAATTGAAAATCATTTGCGCCGAATCCAAATTATTGATTTTTCAGGAATGTCATGACGTCATTAGGCGGAGCATATTAATAACACGGATGTTCATTTCGTTAAAATTTTATGATAAAAGAAATTCTTCGTTGAATTTTTAGTTAAAACAAGTTTAAATAACTATTTATATACTAAATTACAATAGATTAATTAATTTATATAATTTTTTATCAATAAATACGTACTTTTTTTAACAAATAAAGTTATTTATTTGAACATATTTGTTGTACATATATGCATAAATACATACATAACATCACGCTATATCAATCTCCTCCAAACATTACTATCCTGACACACCACTTTCGCCTCGTCCACATTCATAGTGCGATTCATACTCGGAATCATTCGTTCACGCAACAAACCATCAATCATACCCAACTAGTTATTCCTCGTACGCCCACGCAATGGTTCACGTTCAATCTCACCCACATATATTAGTTTCACCAACCTTTCATTCGACATTCGTTCAATATGTTCAAACCACCTCAACTGACTCACTCCCACTTTCTTAACAACATTCTTCTCAATCTCACACTCATCATACATCAATGTATTCCGTATACGATCGCGTCTCGTATACCCACATACTACTCTCAAATATCTCATTTCTACAGCAGTTATACGTCGTTCATGGTTCTTTATCCACACCCAACATTCAGAACCATACATCAATGTAGGTACTAACACACCATTATAAACACTCAATCGCGCATCTCTAGATACATTCACGTTTCGAGCAAATGTACCCAGAGCACTCAATACTTTGCACCCTACAGACACTCGCCTTTCAATCTCCCGGTCAATACGTCCATCCCTCGAGAACATACTACCCAAATATACAAATTCATTCACTTGTTCTAGTCTCACACCATTCACTGAAACATTACAATCAGTCACGAAATCATTCTTCTCAAACACCAACACTTTAAATTTATCGACATTCAAAAGCAGACTTAAACATTTCCCTACTTCATTTCAGCTCACAATCATTCTTCTCAATTGCAGTTTCACCCAACACAACAACATCATCCGCTTAAGCTAACGCAGGCACTTTACGTCCCCCAATACGGTATCGATATTTAAAAAAATATATTTTTGTTGCAATGAACGTTACCTCTGCTCTACTTTCTGATAATTTCAACGCCTGATTAGTGCGACAATATCTTAATCGATAAATGTTTCAAAATAATAAAAAATAAGAATATTTTAATATTAAACTATTTTATTTGAAACATATTTTCTTTCCACCCTTAGTTTAAGAGTAAAACCAGATTAATTGTTGCCATTAAATTTAGTGGGCGGAAACACGAGTAACTGTTTGGATACTCGAACGGAAAACAGAATATGTACCTAGATTTTCTATAATTTGATCTTTAGTTAAAATCTTAATTATTTTAGAAAAAAAAAAAATTAAAATAAAACTTGTAGGCAATTTAATTGTCTATAAATATAGCGTATAGGGATTTCAATACTCCTTTTTTTATACGACTGTAAATTTTTACTTATTAACTTTACAACAAAAGTGTAAATACAATAGTTGTTCAGATGAACTTGAATGCATACAAGCAGGTTCTTTGGTTACCTAAATATTAATATTTCATGACATATCAATCAAATTAATATTTATTAAGTAAATTGTAACACGGCCTTGCACAATTAAACAATAACGAAAAATATTTGACGTTTCATAAAACAGTTTAATATTTTTTCAACAGAAAGAAATAAACTCTTATTCCGGGATTATATCATTACAATCCTCAACAAAATTTCTGTAGAAAATAATACAACACTGTAATAAATAAACCTATTTTAAATAAATTAAAAAATCGTGGCTATTCGGTAAATCATTTACGAAGGGCCTTCAAATAAACGTCATCACTTCTGGTTTACAGAAGTAGATATTTGGATGGACAATAACAAAAAATACTAGATTATAAAAAAATGACAAATACCTTATAAAAAGCCTGCAAGTAAACCTATCACTTCTGGTATTAACATATTTGTATCGGGAGCAGCATCATATAAAGTAAGTTTTTTTTTTAAGTTGGTCTTTCCGGAGTAAGTATAACATCCATAAAATTCTATACAAACGATGAATCCAGGTAGGAAATGATGATAAATACTTAATAAAGCCTGAGGACTGGAATAGTGGACGTTAAATTGTCATAAACTGCACAGAATTTGCTACTGGAACATAAGAAGTTTCCGGAGATGACAATACATGATTGTTTCTGGACCTGGGGAATCTCCTGCCCCCTGGAGAAGCTATTGGGACAAAGCTACTAAAAGTATAAAATAATCAAGTACATGGCACTTAATATCTCTTGACTTGCTGTTTTAGCGTTATTTCAGTAGAAATTATTTCTATATCCTTGAATCATTCTCTCAACATCCCCTTATCATATTAAAACCATCTCATTTCCAAAAATCAATAATGTTTTTATTTCTCATGCACTACGAGGAATTGTTAAAAATGTCTTAAGAATCTCTGTTCACTAAACAATGATTGTAGAATCATTAAGATATGAATAAATGATTTTTGATTCATGTATGCCTAAAGTATTTATTTTGATAAATTTATGTATGTAGCATTTGAAAATTTTAAGTGTTGAGATTTGCGTAAGTCGATACATGTCTAAGTCGCGGTAAAATATTTCGATTTAGAGCCAAAAAGTTGGCTCCGTTCTAAAGCTTACGTTACAGTTGTTTGCTGTTTTTGATATTGCTGTAAGATACACTGCTCCTAGCACCACTGAAATATGAATATGAAATGTCATATTCATTAGTCTCATGCGATTATTTAACTACACCGTTATGGTTAACATAAGTTAAATTAGTAAAGAAATACAAAATATTGATGTTTATTTAAATAATGAACATTTTATTACGAAATATTGCATGGTGGTCTGAATAGACATTTTTTATTGATGATGAAAGCATTTACAAGCTAGAACAATAATTTAGTACGATAGTTACAAACATAGCGAGTTTAAAACTTTTTTGAACATAAACAGTGTTGGGTATTAAACGTATCTGATAAAAGTACCACATCACATATGCATCACTATCACAACTTTTGTAATAACAAATGAAATATAATTCTCTGCAGTGTAAAAATATAAACTGCATGTCATCAACATAAATATCAATTCCAAAGCTAATAATATTAAACGAATTTTTAATTTTTACTTAATACTACACCCAACACTGTTGTAAAAGATAGAAAAGGAATGTATTTCATGAAAAATGTGTAACAAACATAAAAATTATGATGATAAACACTTATTTTAAACATAAATTAATTCTTTCGTACTAACAATCCTCGTTTCTTCAACTGCTTTAGGGCACATTTAGCCGCCGTACATTTTGCTATTCTATAATTTCTTCCAATTCCTTTAAAAGTGCCTTTGCCAAATACTTCAACGGTAACTCTCACTCGTCTGCCGTCCGCCAATTTTTCTGGTTTACTGAAAATAGCAAATTTGAAATAAAGGAACACCAAAAACTGAGATAAGTACGCTTACCCAAACTTGGCAGTTTCTGGTTCAAGTTCCAATAGTTCCCGAATAGGCGATTTAGGAACACTGGTACTAAACTGCTCTATTTCATTGCGCATCATACGATAATAAACCCTCCAAACTGCATCAAGAGACATTCCAGAATCTAAAAATATTGCACCCGCAACTGACTCGAACACGTCACCCAAGGCTTTAGGAACTTCTACGTCTTCTATTTCTTCACTCTCATCTTCTGCTATCAAATAATACTAAAAAAAAAAAAAAAGAAAAAAAAATAATATTAGCATATATTTCCATTAGTTGTTTTCAAATTTACCTCTTCGCTAATAGAATGGCCATTCTCTTCTTGAATCTGCACAAATCGGTTCACTACATCGTGCAGTCCTGGAGATAAATGACGGAAGTATCTGTGGAATCCGTGTCTAACTGCTAAAGACGCGAAAATTGTGTTATTTACTAACGCAGAGCGGAGATCAGTCAATGCGCCTGGTGAATGCAGCCGCGGATCCTCATACAAATGTCGCGTGATTAAATAATCCAAAACTGCGTCACCAAGAAACTCAAGTCTTTGATAGCAATCAGTCACTGTGTTCGGCGAGTACGACGCGTGAGTAAGTGCTTGTAATAAATACGATCGGTCCCTGAAATGATACTGAATACTTCGTTCGAATTCGTCATAACCGTCTAACAGTTTATCAAGTTCGCGTTCTGGGTTGGTACAGTGATGCAAAAGCGGAGAACGAGGACAAGTCAGTTCACCATATAACACTTGCTTCAAACCGTTTTCATCTTGCACCGATGGAAGACTGCCGGTGGGTCGTTCCTTAACGTTACATTTACTTAACACTTCCGTTTTTGGTAAAACGCGAATACCCAACCACGCCATAAATAAGAGAGCACCACGTGGACCGCATTCTATCAGATAAGCACCGATTAAAGCTTCAACACAATCAGCAACACTTTTGTCAGGAATACTGTGTTGTGTGATTAAATTGTACGGAATAAAACAAGGTAAAGATTCTAAGTTGAACACTTCAGGTGTCTTAAGTTCACTTTCACAGCCATTTTCAGATTTGCCACCTAGCACTCCCAACAATTCACCTTTCTCGCGCACCATCTGACAAATCTCATCTTTGGACATGTCTTTAACGGTTGGCATGTCAGCTCGATTCCAATGACTAGCCGGAACCCTGGCGTCGATTAGGGCTTGTTCCAGCTCTTTTGGAACATAATAACATGGTGGTAGCCAGTTATCATGTGGATCGAACTTAGTAGCTATCATACTTTCACCTAGCACTTTCAAGCGACCTAAACGATATAAATTTAGATTGCTTACTTGCTTTGACCTTAGATGACTTAGTTTTCCTTCATGAATATTATCATAAGTAGAATATAAATAGTTCGTGATTGCGTATTTGAGAAAAGAATCACCTATTGTCTCAAGACGTTCTAAGTTTATACCATCATTTGCGTTTGACATAGTTAAAGCTTGAAGAATCACACTTGGACTTGGTCCTGGATGATTATTTAAATCTGGCTGATAATCGAAACTAAACTTAAAGTCTATCTTCTCATAATCTGGATTATTCTCATTCAAATCTATTCCAGAAGCAGATGACTCTTCATTATTTTCAACTGGTTTCAATTGTGTCGAATTAATGTCAATAGCAGGAAGTTTTAACGAAGATTTTATTAAAGTTTCATACTGTTCGTCGGTAGTTTTCGATTCCACTGTTTTCTTTTCAATTTTGAAATCTTGCTCAAGCGGTACAATCATGCCGCTTGACATAATATGCTGATCATTATCCTCAACAGCATCTTGAAAACTAACAGTGTGATCTTGCACTGTAACTTCAAATTCATCATCAACACACTCTGTTAATTCATTTTGATCAGTATCTAAATACATAAGAGCACGATTAGAGCAACTTGATTCATTATCAATAGCTTCAGCACAATTATCTCCCTTAAATTCGATTCTAAGCCCTCCACTTTTATTGCTGTTGTCAGTGCTTTCTGGTTCTGAAGAATAAGAATCGCAAGAATCATCCGATTCATAATCAAAGCAGGCCGACTGCATCCAACTTGTGGGAGATCCATAGCGTACGGCTCCCATGTTGTCTGCATTCCAAGAATTATCTCTGTTGTAACACATCGACACATTGTGTGGTAAATCTTCATCTAGGCCTTCTACGTCAAAAGAAGTTTCTGCCATTTCATTTGACCAGGTACCGATTTCCATCCAATCTTTATCACGTTTCTCATTCTTTTCCTCTGGGTCCTCTGATTTTTCTTCATTTTCTGCAGATTCCGTTCTTGTTTCTTCCGGTTTTTCCTCTTCAGGAACAGGTTCCGGTTCTTCTTTCTTTGGTAGCTCTGGGGGTTTTTCTGGTAATTTTTCTTGTCGATTTTCTTTTGATTTCTTCAGAACATCCGACAAACTCCAACCGAAATTTAATGGAGACCATTCAAAATCATCAGAAAGTGATTTCTGTCCTAAAGCTAATTCTTCGGCAACCTGTTTTCGAATTTGATCTGCAAGAAGTAGAGCGTTGATTCTGTACAAAATACATGGTAAACAAACAGCTTTGCGCCATAATGACGCAGGGAAAGGATGAACAGTGCAAAGTTCGGGAACAAGAATTTGTTTTTGTTCCAGATTTTCTCGTTTTGCTCTCTTCGTTTCTTCGCTGCTTGTAGGTAATGCTACTCCTTTTCTATTTACATATCTAGGAGTTAGAAAATTAAGTCTCGCTGAAGTATGATCCACATCTAAGAGTGGTTGTTCTAGATTTTGAATTTGAATATCATATTTTTTAAAATAATATTCTTCGAAAGTCTTATAATCTGTACCAGGAAATGATGATTTCGGATTTAAATGAGTACAAATTTCAGCTACATAAAAATACTGCGGTTGGTCTTGATTTCGATACCAAGGCATCACTACTGCATCTTGATACATCTCGGGATTAAATGCAAAATCTTTTCTATCTTCTTCAGGAATAATTCGGGGAATAAGATTTCTATTTTCATAGATTTCATTTAAGAAATCCCAATCCACACTCGTGATACCCGAATCGGCTGAAATAAAAAAATTATTGATACTTATTCGTTTTATTAGAAAAATGTACTTACTTGTTATTGTTGGAACAATAAAATATGAATTTTCTGATGCATTAGGATCAAATAACATTAAATACTTCTGTAAGCGTAAAACATTGGTGAAAATGTAGTTCAAAAATTCCATGATTTTGTCCAACTGTTCTTGAGTCATAATAATTTTCGATGAAGCTAGTTCTAGCCCCACTCTAACTTCTCCAGATCGTGTGAATATTGGAAATGGACAAATCTACAGCACAATTTGTTAAATATTAATTAATTAAATTATACTAATGAAAACATTTCAAATATTTATATTACCTTAGGTATCTGTTTCAATGTCAATATACCAAAACCTTGAGCTGAATCTTCGGGCGGATAAATTTTTCGACCTCTTGTGTTTTGTTCTTCTGGCAAAGGACAAGTAAGCGTCATAGTGATTAGGTACAAAAATGCGGGCTCGGAAGCTAGCGGTCTGCAGTCAGTTAAAGCATCAGCAACCTAAAAAATAATGATTTATAATGCTAAATATTACCATTTATTATATCACAATTTACCCGTTTATAATAATACTGTCGTCTTTTAGTCGTGCCTGGGCGAGGTTCTAAATTGTTCTTAGTTAACATTTCATCTGATTCTTCCAACGGAAAATTATTCCAATCATCTTCAAATGCTTTGAAACTTTCTTTTCCAACTGGTAACAAGTTGTCATCTAGTTCACCCATTTGGTGTAGCAAGCGACATGCTTGTAAAGCCGCTACTCTTCTAGCTAATACTCTATTAGGCATCGGCAAACCCTACAGTAATTTGTCATTATATAAATATAATAATTACAAGAAGAATAAATTTTAACTTACGGTAATAGTTTGTTTGAGCGGCGAATTAATTGGTAACCGTATCGAACAACTAAACATGCAAGTACCATCAATATCTTGACTCTGCATACACCACAAAGGTGTGAGTCTGGTGAACGTATCACTGGGTAATTTGGCACAGTATTTATTCACGAGAGCTACAGAAGTAGCCACACTAACCAAAGCATTAGTTGGACTATTTTCAGGGCTATATGGTTGAATGTGGCTAGTGTATAGATCAGCTTCACGTTCTTCCAGTTCTGTAGGTTCTCGATTCTTACATTTCTTCAGTAACATCTAAAAATTAGACTTAATTATAGAAACAACGAAACAATTGTTTCGTTTTAAAAAAAATCAAACATACTTTTTCAATTTCTGAGTATTGAGCTAGCTGCCTAACTAATTTCCTAAGTTTTTCTTCTTCTGTTAATAAAACATAGTGCGCTTCAGGCATTTTTGCTCTACCCTTACATTGCACGTAACTATTGTACGTCAGCGGTTGATCAAATCGGACTACAAGATTACATTTTGGAATATCGATACCCTCTTCAAGGACCGACGTTGCAATCAGCAAGTTGCACTCGTGCATCCGAAACTTCTTCAGCACTTCTTCTTGTTTTCTGTGCTCAATTTCCGCTTCTCGGCTGTCTGAGACAGGATCCGCAATTTTTTCAACCGTATACTGCACCGACAAGAACGAAAAATCTTCTTGCGAGTGACACAATTCCTGAAACAGTAGTTACGTCTTGAAATTACGTAAAATTTATTGTTACTGTATTACGTACATTTATTAAATAATACAAAATTTTAGCGGTGAATCGATTTTCTACGAAGACTATGGCACAAAGGGAATCAGGATCAGGAATGGATCTAGTACGGGCATTTGGACCACCCTTTCGATGTCCTCGCATAACACGACTTTTCCATGGACGCATCGAATTAGTCATTACGGGGACGTTTCTGATGACTGGTTCTTGAAAATCGTTCGCACTATTCTTTGAAGAAATTTTACTACTATCACAGACATTTATCACATCTTCTGTTGAAACCGCTACCTTGGGATCGTTTTTTGTTGTTTCTGTAGGTATTTCGATCGCAGCTGCTTCTATAAGTACATCAGCTACAACTGTTGTTGTAGGTATCGCAGCTTCAAGTACATGAATTGCAGTTGCTGTTGGAGAAAATTCAGTTGCAACTGCAACTGTAGATACTTCTGCTGTAACTCCTGTTACTGGTTCTTCAGCTGTAGCTGCAGGTGCACATACTTCATTTGCAACTACTTCTGTAGGTACATCAACTACAACTGCTGCTACAGATTCATCAATTATTTCTGTAGGTATTGCAGTTTTAGTTTCTGTCGATATAGCTGGCGTCTTCGCTGCTGATTCTGCTTTTTCAGGTGTTGTAGGTTTGGATATATTTTCTGTTTTAGATGGGAGCGTTGAATCCGTACCCACTTCAATCGCTTTCTTTGGTGTATCTGGCTTAAATGTACGAAGTACTTGCAGTAACCTAATCACTCGTGGAGTGGAATATGCGTAAATACATTCGCCATCATTGCTAAATTTTTCAAATTCTAAATCACACGTTGCTCTTATATGTACCATGACCGTAGATACCATGCATAAGAGTAAATAATGTCTTTCATAAGGAGTTTTTACTTTTAGGTTTTCGATTTTTATAAGCAAAGCAAATGCTGCTCTATCCGCGCACCATGGACCTGATAAAAGAAAAGGTGTAAAATTTTGATACTACGAATTAGGAAAATACGTTACCCATTGTCTTCAACACATCTAGAAATTCATCTAAAATAGACATAGGTTCCAGTTTGGGATCAGGCACATCTTGCAACTCCTCGTGAAATTCTTCTTCGTAAATCTCAAAAGGATCGTATCGATGATCTCTTAAGAAGCACTTAGCATTTTCAATATACATTTCCAGTTTTTCTGTGAGAGAACAAGGAATTGTATTGGCACATAGAACTATTTTCTCACTTGGTTTACTACAATATCTGAAACAAATGAAAAACGACACCAATCAAACGAACTAATGCAAATACTAAACATTTTATGTAATATTACCTTAGTACTGTAACAATATCACTAGAAGTATCTACAGTACAGTGCAACAATTTTTCCATATACTCAAATTCAGCTTCCAAACGCGCTGGATCAAAATTTTTGCAAAGTACGGTGGTAGTGAGGCCTAGAATTCTAGGTCGTTTTTCTACAGGCAACAATGAATAATTATTAAGTATCTGAAAAAATAAAAATTCATAAATACTGAAAGAAATAATAAATATGTATAAACTTACCTGTCTTAAGGAATTGCGTTTCAATGTTAAACGGCAATCATCTATCACTAATAAATTAATTTGTTTTAAATTTAAATGTCCACACTTAATACAAATGAGACAGATATCACTCGTCATGACAAGGACCTGATTTGCAGATATTTCCTTCTGCCAGTCTTCGTCAGTATACAGCTTAACATCATCGATACTGGAATATTGGCCTACTGTTAAATCGGTTAAATTACGGATATGTGAAGACATTATATTAACATTCTGAGCATCCAATAAAAATACAGATCGTCTCCCACTGCATCTATGAAGAATAATATAATATAGTCTTTTGTTTTAAATTTTGTTTGTTTACATTACCTCCGCACTTCCGAAGCCAACTCTTGTAAGAGCTTGATAGATACAAACACTTTTGCATTATTATTGCCCAAACACACAATTGTATTATCCTCCTTTGAAGTATCAAGTAATTCAACTTGATACTCTCGCGGTGTAAATACAGTAGTATAAACATTTTCAGCATAATGACATGCCATTAGTTAGAATTCAACATTTAAAGTATTAACTGCAAAAAATAATATATGACGTTAATATATAAATACAGTGAATCATGAAGCACTAACCACAAATATTAAAAAGTAATTACGGCATCAACACATTCTGACATTTACTATATGGTTTACTAACAGTGCAAAACCAACTACGAATTCTTGTTCAACTAACTTATACACATGCTCTACTGCCAGGGGTTCCAAATCTTTTATTTTCTGCACATTACACGCTACATTGTGCTGACATCTTTGGGTACGAAATCAAATATAAATTACAGTGCACTGTAATTCCTTGAGAAGATTGTGCTAGAAATCGGTAGAGGCTATAAAGATCAAATTTAGGTCACACTGCCGCAGTTTTGAAAAGTTTATTGAATAATGGCTTATCTCTTTTACTAATTAATAATTTAGAAACACTTACCAATAATTATTTAACTGAAATAAAATATAATTTTTGCTTCAAAGTATCTGGAATACATTGTAAAAAATGGTAGGTTTTTTTTTCTTTTAAATTATTATTATTAATAAGTATCTTAATATTTATCAATGTGTACTATTTTTAGAATGTGCCTACCTCTATACTGCAAATACAATGTATATTCATTTGGGAAAGTCGATAAAAGGAATGTTACTACAAGGTACGAGGATATTGCTAAAATAAAAACAAAAATACAAGATTGATCAATAAAAATTAATATCACAAATATCCTTGTCCCTTTTTCGAAATGACAAACAAAATTTTAATGGGAATTAAGCGACGTTATCTATGCTATCAGTCAACGTTTAAGTAAACATTTTGATGATTTGCATGGTTAAATAAGGATATTTTTATATATTGTTAGTGTGCTATGTCACGTAAATTAAGAAAATGAAAACATTTGAAATTAAGTAAGTAAACGGTTATGCGAGTTTAGTATTCCATGGGAGACGAGAGAAGTGTTTGGCGTGCCTGACGTCGCCGCACGACCGCAAGCAGCCAGGTGGCCACACGGCCGTGCAAAGTTGCGGAAGCCACAGGCGTCAAGGATCAAGTATCAAGCACGAAATACGGAACAAACGCACACACTGAACGTGAAGGATGCGTCCCGCGTCTAGCGGCCGATCTGTTGCCGATACAAGAGCGATTATCAGAACGGTTGAGTGCTCGCTAAGGAACAACCGGGAAGTGGGAAGGTTGGAAGCGAGCACGGCACTGTATTCCAGTGAAACGAATCATTCCCCCGCGGTCTGTGCGGCTGCGGCGTAAGAGCGGGAAGGGTGGACGGCTGAACAACGTACGTAATTTACGTCCTGGTTCGGAAACTGGCGTCGGCAAACGGCGAGAAGAAGGCGTCACGGGCCACGGCCGACCGCGACCGAACGCTGAACGCTCGCCATCGATTCACACACAGAGACAGGATCAAGCCCCATGCGTTAACATATCTCGCCTCGGTCTCACAGTACTGCTACCGCCACCGCCACCGCCACCAGTCCCCGGTCAGTCTCGTCTGTTTACGTTGGGAGGTTCTGTGGGCGTCTGAGGTCGGGGGTCGAGCAGTAACGTTCCTGGGACTTAGTGTGGGTGGCCGAGCCGACAAGAAAAGAGAAAGGAAAGCGGCAGTTAAGCACGTACGCGGGACCTGACAGTGACAGATGCAACCTGCACGGCCATCAGTTGGAAAGCGTTAGCGATGTGCGACGGAAGAACGAAGAAGCTGGGATGTAGCTTCAGCTAGTAGAGTCGCGCTCGCTATACGAGTACATGTCTACGTCCTACGTCGGTCATCCAACAGCAACGGCCCGCCCGCTTGCGGATCGGCGATGCTACACGGCAGACGGCGGACAGCGCATCGCAAAACGAAAGACATATGGATCCCGTTCTGGATACAAGGTTAATCCTGATTTATGATATGCCGGCGAATTCGTGAAGGACACGAGAGAACATCTTGGAAATACATCGCGACATCATACATCCCCGGTGGCCCAGCACCGTTCTCTGCTGCCGTGTCTCAAACGTTTTGTGGCGGAACTCGCAGCTCGTTTTCGTTCCTGCTCGTAGTGTTCCGGGTGCTCGTCGTCTCGTCGCTCCGTCGCTCGACTCCTGACAACCACGAAAAATGTACTCATTTCTCATCTTCACTCAACTTTATTGTAAACTTTAAGTACGAGATAAACCGCAACACACGGCCCGTGTCGGTGCCGGTTCAGAGTTCACCTCGGCTCGTCGTTCGTTGTTCTCCGCGCTCGCCGCCTCCGCCGTCTATTCTCTGATGAGCTGAAGCTGTACCATGTCGTTCATCGTCGCCCCACACCCCTCCACAGCGGGCAAACAGGACGGGGCCGAGAATGGAGAACGAAGAACGAAAGGAGCGGACCAGAACCGGCAACCGGGATAGTAGAATGCGGGTCACATGTTCTAATTGCGACCGAACAGCATCGTTTCGCCGACTCCCTTTTGTGTTTCGCAGGAAAATCATTCGCAAGATCCTGCAATTTCACGGGAAGACGGTTGACAGTCATCCGCGACGCTCATCGCGCGTCGCTTAACAACGCCGAGCGGACGCCAAGGATGCAAACAACATCCGATAGTACGCTGTACGCGTTCAACGAACGCAGCACAGAGAAGGCCTTCTGTATCCGGGGCTGCGAAGTCCTCCAACTGCCTGCCAAACCGCCCAGCTACCCACATCGACGATGTGTCAGCGTGAAATGGCGATTTGCTGAGAAGCAACTGCACTAAGCAGAATCTATTAGCTGAGTAATGAATATCGGACACATCTACCGCAGTTTTTTACACAACACTTCGTCACGTGTTTGCCAAGAAAATTTCCCGTAGTTTCTCGAGAAAATATTTGCGTCAATTACAAAAACAACTGCATAGGTATATACAAATAAAAATAGTTTAATAAAGTAAGAGCAACTTTCCATTCATCTTATTGATCAAATTTTTTAACAAATATTTAAATACATTAGAATTTCGCAATTATCGTGTTTTTTTGTTTAACCTTAAACTTGCATATATTTCTTTCTTATAAATTTACTTCTGACTGTATATTGAAAGAGATAAACAGTTTAATATTATTTCATACAATATTAGATGAAAGTTCCAACGGTTATCGAAAGTAAATTTATTCGGATATCGACAATTATTTTTACTTTGTATTATAATTCGAGTTATAATTATTTCAGGAACAAATTTTAATGGTAGATGTTATATGATATTGATAACGGAACAAAGAGAATTTACAAAAATTCGAAAAATCCTTTTCAACGCATTTCAAGTGCTTATTTTTTGAAACACTAGATTGATCACTTTTTTAATATAATAAAAATAAAACAAAATAAGTACTACGATATCTCTCAGATGTTGTATAAATAAATAATTCAATTTTGTTTGGCGCAATAGTTCAATCCTGATTGTATTGCGCTATTATATTAGAGAGACATACGATTCCAGGGGTAAAATTTAGATATAAACTGTACTTAATTTTATTTTTTGTTACAGTATGTTAATGTAGTATTAAAATTGATTGTTATTGTAATATAGAAGTTTGCGATTGCTGGTTTTGGTGATGGGTTATAAAACAAGGATTTTTGCAGTAGAGCGTGTAACTGTAGGGTATAGAATGCCGCGAAGGTGTCACCAGCGAACCAAGGCACCAGCCCATACTCATAGCCTGTCACACTTTGAACAAACCGTTCTTTGATCGGCTCTGAAGCCGAATAGCAGTGGACGAATGCGAAGGCAAAGGCGCAAGCGAAGGCGAGGGCCTGCTGGAGAAACGGCTCTGCATTTTTAAAGGCCCGTACGCTATACGTATGGTCTGGTGTAAATATCTGAGCGCGCCGCGTCCCGGGAAGCTTTCAAGGAAATTGGCCGACGCAAGCACACCAGCGGTGAACGACGGAGGCGGCGACGGCGGCGGACGTGAACCACCCACCTCACCCTCCAGCCAACACCGGCTGCCGCCTGCCACCTACACGGGGGAGATACATGTCGTTTCCGCGATGCACGCGCTCTCTTTCCCTCAGTTCTTCTTTTTTCTCTACAAACACACACGTTCGTTCACTCTCATACACGTATGCACACATACATTGAGAGTCGGGTGCTCGGGTGCAGGATCTTCGTCTAGCAGCCGGCAGCCGGTGCCCGCACACATCGATCATAACGCCATGCCGTGGCTGGCGTCTGGCGGCGAGCGATCACCGAACTAATCGGGCTATACTGTTTGCGACACACGGTAAGAGTAAGAGCAAGAGCAGGAGCAGGAGCAGGAACGGCGTTCGTTCGCCTTTCGCCGTTCTTGTCCGTCACCGTCACACCGTCAGCGTGTCAGCGTCAGCCGATCACGCGTCGCGAATGAATGAGGAGCCAGCGTGTCGGAAACGCGAGATAAACACCGTCGACACCGCCCAACACCCTGCCGGCCACTAATACAGGTCCCGCGCGCTTTCATTAATCATGTATTTCTTGCGGCAACGTAATCTGCGCGGCCGTCGGCTCGTCGGCCGCCAGCCGCCAGCCGCCGCAGCCATCTGTGTCGGCCGCCGACACCTCAACATCGTTATACCCTGCGAGCAAACCTCGCAACCTCGGCAAGCAGGTCAGCAATGAGCCACGAGCAACGAGGAACGAACGAATAGTGCAAAACAATGTCGGCAGCCAGGTGATTATTTCATTGTTCAGCCATCTACCGCTAGCCATAGTCACGCTTGCGACGCATACACGTCACCCCCACATACCAATGACCAACGCCCGATAAAATGAGAAGGTTCAATTATTGTGCGTATTTCAAATTAGTGTTGTAAGTGACGAGAAATTCAAGTGCTCGTGAATTACGAGTATTTTTACTTTTTAAAACGAGAAAAGAGTAAAGATAAGAATACTATCCGCGTTTGTTTAATTCTAATACAAATTCAACATGTTTTGGGATCTAGAGAGTATAGGTATAAGAGCAACAAGATTTCTGTTAGCAACAACAGATAAAATGATCTAGCAGTACAAGTATAATTAATCGAAAGAGACATCGATGTTTGAGTCGCGAGTATAAGAGACAAGATCTTGTCTCGTCTACAACATGGAGTGGGATGTGGTCGGGTGAGAAGTAGGGTTGTGGTAAACGCCACGCACCGAATTAATGAGGCCAAGCGCCACGTGTGTGCGAAAGTGCTTACACTTTGGCGGCAACGGCAATGTGCGGCTCGGCGGCTAGGCCTCGGCCCGGCGGTCCCGATCCGGGGCCCGGACCCTTTTGCCTTCCCGTACATCGCTGCCTCTGCTTCTGCTGCTTCTACACCACGTATTTGTCTAAGAGATTGCAGAATTAACGCCATGATTTGCTATCTGCCGTTCGATAAATCTAAATATTGACTGTGGTAGATCTGCCCCAAGCCCGAAGCCCCGGCATTCGGCAGACGACTGCAATATAAAAAGGATTAAATTTTAATGAAAATCTAACAAAACTAATTCAAACACTAAACCGTCCGTTTGAAGTGCACATAAAACTCTTATCGAATTTTAATCGATCGCCATAAAAAATTAGGAAGTTGAGTTATACAGAGGGTAGGTGGGCAGGGGGTAGGGGGTTTGGGTCTGACCCGGGGGTTGGGATCACACTGCAGTGTAATGGAATAGTGAGTGAGTGCTGCTTCTCCAGGCACAGTGCTACAGAACAAGAACAGGACAGGGACAGAGCAGTTTGAGCAGTGGTTTATGGTGACGGTAGCGGATCGCGCGGTGGCATGCGGCATGGTCTAAAATTCAGGACGAATTCAGCTAGCGTCTGAATCGGACCCGCGGGAAAGCTGGCGCAAGTCTCGCCGTTCCTCCTTCGTTGTTCACTGGTAACTCGCAGCTGCCAGCTCTCCTCTCTGAATATTCATGACAGTCGCCGTAGATACCGCCGACGCCGTCGTCGTCTTCGTCTTTGCCTTACCATCACCAGTCGCCAGTCGCCAGTCGGCGCCGTCAACTGGCTAACATGGCCGTTGTTCACAACCCGACGCATATTCACAACGCGACGCAACGGAACACGTATAAATAACGGCGGTCGTGCCGAACAACACGTATTAATTAATAAAAGGTAATTTGTTTTGCGTCCGCGGACACCTAATTAACTCTGCGGCCGTGGATAAATACTTTGTGATGCGGCGCACAGCGTACAACGCTCGGCGTGACCCACACAAAAATAACAGTTCGAATTGGAGCGGCGGTGGCGGTGGCGGCGGCAGCGGCGGTGTTGGTGGTGGCGCTACGAGTGGAACGATACAGGACGGCACGCGTGACATGCGCGTACACCCACACACGCGGGACCAACTCATCAGCGGGCCACTGCACCCGGGGGAACCAGCCCAGCCACCCAGCTGCCCGCCCGGTCGCTCGCAGATTAAATCAAGTTTAAATATTGGGACAGCGAGTCACACTGCGCGCCGCGAACCACTCCTCTTGCCTCGTCTCTCGTTTTCGTCCCTCACGCAGCCACCGCTGCACTGCATAGGCATATTACCGCACAATCACAATATACTACTACAGACCCTATCGTTTTACCCTCGAGCTTTACCCATCTTACGTCTCGTGATACTATATCATTTATTCACTAAATAATTCTACATCTAGGTAACCATTTCGAAGTATTGCACGTTGCAAAATTGAATATTTTGGTACATAATGCAGGATATCATCACACAAAAAGATATTAGCTTGACTTCTAGTCTGAGAAAAACTTCTTATAAATATAGCTTCAAAAGTACTTCCTTAACGAGTTAGAAAAACTTTTTTTGTGTTGATAAATACTACAATAATATTCCATCGTAGGATGAAGGGAATAACAAATTTTAACATCAAATGAAATATCATATTATATTCGTACATTTGGAAGAAATGATTATCAACGTTCATGATTATAAATGAGAAAGAAGAAAAGTATTTCGTAAGCTATGAACTTTGAAACTTAGAATATCATTTTGTCGGATCCTCTGCGTGATAGGAGCCTACTTTCACTGTTTCACTCAAGTAACATATTTTGGTTATAAATACCCACTTAGAGTTTTGTTTAAGGATACTTTGGGAAAGTTCGGAAATAGATTTGTTTCGGGGCCTGATTGGGAAGTGGAAGAGGAAGAAGGAAAGCCCTGTGAGTCGTGGTGTGAATCCAGCAACCAGCAACTGAGCAGCCGCTACTGCAACAAGCGGCAAGCGACGAATGGAACGACACACGGACGATACGGCGATCGATGAGTTCGTACCCTGTGGTCCCGTGGCCCTGTGGCCTGGCCTGTGTCCCCTATCCCGTACGAGGACCGGACCGCGGTCCAATTTCAAAGTCCGGTCCTGTGTGTGTGGCGCTACGATAATTACGCGCAACGTTTCGGATTTTCGTGAGCGCAGCAACTTGTTAATGGCAGACGGGGAGCTTCAGACGCGGACGTTTCTGCCGCACTCACATACACACTCTACATAATACACGGGACGCACGCACAGCGTACAGTGTATATAGCCGTACAGCGTTCAGAGAGAGATGCAAAGCGGAGCGACAGAGAAAGACGGCGGACGCGGCGTAAATTGTAAACTGGTTATTTAAAATGCAATTTGGGATTAGCCACAGCACAAACAGTTAACCGTGGACAGGTGGAAGAGGAGATGTAGGTCGTACTCTGACTCTACTATAGAGTAATCATCCTCCTCATGCTATGTTGCTGTCATCGCTTGGCGTCGTTGCGAGATGCGACGCGACGGATATAATCCCGCAGGCCGCGATGCAACCAACAACGAACTTCATAACTAGAGTATAGCCATACCCCCACATGGTATTAGGAATGACTTTTATGAATAAGTTAATGTTTTTTTTTTTTTTTGTTAAAGATACTTGTTTGTTGATGTTGATGATAAATATTTAATATTAACACTAGTCTCCTAGTTGGATACCAACATGGCGCATCCGACATCGTAAGTCCAATCTTTCTACATAAACTATCTCTAGCTCAGCTACTCTAGTACCCGAGTTGCCCCTGCTGCTCGTATACTCGCCGACGGAACTCGTAAACACACACACTCGCACAAAACCCACGGCGGTATCATGAATAATAGACGGCCGATCTGCTCGGAATGTTAAAATCACGCGAAGGAAGAAACGAAGAGCGACACAGCAGAGCCGAACCGGGTTATAGGTCCCCTGCCCCTGAGACCACCTCCATGACCCGTGTCCCCTGTTCCTGCTTCCTACCCCTATTGCTATACTATACTGCTTGGTGCTCATCCAGAACCAGTTCCGTTCAACGGCACACACTGGAAATCATATCAATACTTGATATGCAATTTAGAAGCGCTGAAAAATTCACACGATGATTCGACGCGAACGGTGAACACTGAACAGCAAACAGTGAACGTGCAGCACTCGGGACATTCAGAAACGGGCCACGGGCCGTGTGGTGATCGGCTAAGGCTAGCCTCCAACATTTATTGTGGGTGGATGGCTAGGCTGAATGGCGTTGGCATTGGCGTTGGTGGTGGTGGACGCGCGATTTACATGTCAAACGAGCGCGGTCGTGGATCGTGGAGCTGGCGCAGACCAACAACGACGATGTGGTGCGGTGATATTGCGCCACGAATCCTGATGAATAACCGGAATAAATTCAGTGGCGTCGTCGGCCGCTCTTACAGAATGAATTTATAGGGTACGGTGGACGGTGGACGGTGAACGGTGACGGGACTACGTTGCTGGGGTTACGGGGACGTCGGGGTATGCGCTGATAGGCGGCTGATGGTGATGGTCAGACGGCATTGGGCTGAGGCAGCGTGTGGCATGCGGCCGAGCTTGGCTTGGCTAATGTGTGTTTTCACACGATCGGTTCGTGCTTACGCATGCAATAAAACATTGCAAATATTTGCGGCAACGTTGGCAGTTTTAATTACCGTTGTGATTGTGTACTTGCGTCGGGGCAAATGCAGCTCTTGAATATTTAAAGGGTTGCACGATGGCACGATGTACGGACGACATCGTGTGTCGCGCGGTGTACGACGTTAACGGAGAGATCGTATGGGTTGGAGTTGGAATTGAAGCTGGAGGGTTGTAGGCAGGCTGGCAGACATGGGACGTCAACGCGGCGGCAGAGGCAGCAGTAACAAAGCGGCTCATCTCTGCCGGCCGACATCAAAGGCCGGAGTCTGAACCTCGCGAGTCCGAAAGCAGCCGCACGACCGCCCATCGGGCACCTTATTACACAGACGCTGACGCACCGCCGTACCGGCGTCGAGCCCGCCCTCGCGCCGCGCTCTGTGTGAAACACGTTGAATATTCAACGCGGGGCAGGCTCCAGCGCCGGCACATGGCACACGGGACACGGCCGAACACATCACAACTGTACCCCTAAATCCGAAACTCTCGCACCTCCACCTTCACGCACACCTATGCATGTATGCATGATGTTATACGATCGACATCATCGCATAGCATAGCATCGCATCGTCCGTACCGGTACCCGTACCCGTACCCGTAGTTCGCCCGTGCCAACTAAATTAAAACTTGGCAAAGTATCGGCATCAGTGACCTTACGTGAACGAATGGAGAACGAGAGGATGGTGGTGGTGGTGGTGGCGGACTGCGAAGAGTGAGATGGAGCGACAGAGTGAGAACGCGCACTCCAGAAAATAACAATCTCCGCGGGACGCGCGCCCAACACGGAGATTATTAACGAGCGAGCATCTCGGTAATTAAATAAACTTATCGCGGCTCCGAATGGCGTACGTACTCGCCCTCGCTCCGCGCCGCAGGCAGCGTGAGCCGTGAGCCGACACCGCCAACACCGCCGTCCCGCGCTCACCTGACCCCCGCCCCCGCACTGCACGCTGCCACAGCCGCCGCCGCCACACCGCCGACGTCGGCCGGCGCACGGGTCGCACGTCAAAAATCACGGGCTGATCGCGAGCGATGCCTTTTCATTTGCGAGAGACACCGTTTGAGCCATCGTGTAATGAGAAAAGTTTGTGTAATTTAATTATTTGTGACAGAGCGCGGGATGTGAATTATGGAAATGTGATATAACTTCATTTGTAAGTATTAGATTATTCGCGACTCGAACACAAACGCTTTTTGTATCGCGCGTCCTCGTCAGAATATTGGCGTCGCTGTCGCAGTCGCTGTCGTTGGTTAGCGTTAGACGTTAGCGCGGCACGTAACGTGACGTTACCGTAACGGGCGCAGGGCTTAGGGTACAGGGTGGCAGGCGGCAGTGGAACGAAGCTGGAGGCGGCAGAGAGCAGACGGAATGGCTCGGATACGACCAGAGGTATCCGCAGAAATCTTCCCGCAGAAACTATGCATAATTTATGGCATAAATATTTTAGATGTAACGGTGCCGTTTAGAGTAAAGAATCACGTGTCAGTACCAGTGGCGGGTGATGTTTCTCGAGCCCATCGCGCCATCGTGGTTCGTGGTTTTTGGATCGTGGCCGTTACTGCCGTTACCGCGACGAGCGACGTCATTGTCAAAGCGTCGCTATATTTCGAGAATTCGAGTGCGGAGTAGGAATAGGAATAGAAGTAGGAGTGCGAGTTTATTTTGTTCCCGTGTTCGGTGTTCGACTGGCGCATACGATTTGAAATTATAATCACGTTTAATGGTCGGAGCAAAGTCGCTCGCGACTCCAAACCCAGACTCACTTCGTAACCTAACCTATAACGATAACGTTCTGTGCACTGTGGCTGTACTGCTGCGCTAGTGTACTAGTGGTACCTACCTTTACTTCTCTTCTCATTTCCTCATCGTTGTCTGCGGAAAGCACTCGACACTCACTTCTTATATTTGAAAGCTAGATTTGACGGTTTGAAATAAAAAATACCAAGTTGCTTTGTAACATCGTTTAATTGACCTATATGTTACAGATGAAATCATTAATTCGTTTACACATGAGCGAAACTCTTTTGACATTTTATTCATACATGGAAATATTTACAACAAACTGATGGGCGCGTGCGCGCGCAGTTGGACTGCGTGGGCACGAGACGCCGCACCGATTCGATTACAAGTAACACAGGAAACTCTTACGACCATCCTCTACTCTATATGCATTAACTACATCGTATGTTTGGTTTGTCTCGTTTTCATTGTCGGTGTCAGTGTCGGTAGTCGGTACCGGTACTCGTAAGTGTTGTATGTTATGTTCTGTTCCGTGTATTATAATATGTATGTAGATATGTTTTGTTAACGTACAATATGTAATCATGTATATGTATATATTTATATTATAGATATATCGTTTTACTTACGATGTATATTATTATATTATATTGTTATATTATATTATGTATATTTAACGTGTGCGATAGCACTGGCTCGAAGGACCAGCGATCGCCACCTAAACATTTGGCACTTGTATTAAAATGAACAACACAACGATAGACATGATGGCGGATTTTGGTTAGGTTTAGTTTAGTTTAGTCAGGACGTCAGGAGCATGTGGCGCATGCGCCTGGGATATGTCTGGGCTTTGGGCTCTGGCTGAGGCGGTGCACCATGACTTTGCTTATGGGATATGTTCTGTGCAATCACAACCGCCGCAGGAGGGAACGTGCTGTGCTGTTTGGCGCTGCTGCCATTGCCGCTTTGCTCGATCTTTGTATGATACAGAGACAGTGTAGTGTCGCTGTCGCCGTGTGGTGCACAATGCGTGTGCTGTTCTGCTGCGTGAATGAACCAGAGGATGTGTAGGACGGGAGGGTACTGCTACGTGGTACGTGCCTAAGAGTTACGAAGCGACGAGGGGCGCCGGGGCAGACAGCGGACATGACAACGCGTCTCTCACTCAACACTCGCGTTTGTACTCTCAATCTTACTCTCAGCCACTCACTCACATTCACGCTCACCACTTACTCATCAGGAACAACACGCAATGACGGAACGAAGCTTGGGCAGCTAGCAGCCAAGCCAGCTTGGGGCCAGTTACTGCTGCTGCCGTATGTCTGAGTCTGTGATCTGTGATAATGTGTAATAGATATGTCCGTCTGTTTCTGTGGAATGTCGGTGTGTGTATGCTGTATGGTATGTGTATTTAGGTTGCACTAGCTCTTCACTTGTGGACATAGGGACCAGCTGCGAAGGCGACGTGCACAGCCATGGCCAGCAGCTGCGGCGCAGCCCATCTCGGTACGCTCACGCACCCTGTAACATACCAGCAGATACTGAAACATGAGACATGATCTAAATCCACTTATGCATTTTCAAATCCATTCTCCATGCTTCATGTTCTATACTTCATATTCCATGCCCCATAGCTCCATGCACTTCGCAACTTCTTGTAAATTCATTTACACACAAAGTGACGTATCTGGAGCAATACAAAGTTGAAATCGACGTTTGCAAAAAAAGAAAATCGACCATCTGCACCATGAACAAAAACTGGCGTCAATTCTTCCGTTGCAATACCCTATATCCGACTTTGTTTTGAGAAAGAGGTTGTAAATTCTTAACGGACTTAACCCACATTAAATAGTAAAAAGAAGAGAAACTTTACAAAGTTATTGGCTTCTCGAATACGGCGAATACGATTCTCGGTTGATGTGATGCGGTTGAGGTACGTGGTACACGGCAAATTGTACGTTACATGTTACGTCACTCATACTCATGTTGCTGTTCGAAAACGAAAAAAGAACGTTAAACGGTTGCGTCGGTTGAGTTTACGAATGAACACACTTTCCTTCTGCTGAACGAAAATTTGGATACTCATATTTATATACCTATAGCGTATATCGTACCATGTACGTTCACAAATACAACACACATAAGAAGCAGGTGGTAGTGCTGATGCTGATGCTTTGCTGAGCTCATGCACAGTGCACAGACATAACGCTAGCTTGGTTTGGTTGGAGTTGGGCTAGGGTCGGCCGCGGGGTGGTGAGGCAAGGCGCAATGGCCGACATGCGACGTGCTATGCTGCTATGTGCGCTGCAACAGACGGGATCGATTTCAAAAGGGGAATCCCCGCGCACCGGAACCTGCCGCATTTAAATGCAAAACGGAATCATTTAAATATAAGTCATATCGAACAAGGAGCGCGAAGAACGACCGGAACGGGAACGGGATGGCGAGAACGGGTTTTAGTTCGAGTATGTGGCGACGAACGGAACGGAACGTACAGAACGGACGAAGGGACATATTCTGTATGCACGTCGAGACACCGACCATACGTTCGTTCTCGAACATAACGTAGCGCTGTTTGCGTGGCGCGCAGACTACGATTTGCCATAAAGCCGCGGTTATTGCTCGAGCCGCTGTGTCGGCTGTGTGCTGTGTAGCACTACGAGGCATAGCACAACGGGAACCGGAACGCGCGAAACGGAACGGCGGAACGGGCGCAGATGGCAACCGGCATCGAGTATTGCCCGGTTTATTCGCCTCGCTCGGGTTCTTACTGCGTTTCTGAGCCGTTGCCGACCTCCCAGCGCGCCCACCCACTCACACACACATACGGTGGCACGTGACACGCGTGCATACTTCCTCGCGAGCGGCGTGATAATTGCCGTTCCTTCTTCCTTCCACAACGCCACTGCGCGAAAACCCTACCCGGTCACAAGCCGTCTAGGTATATACGCGCAGGTATCTCATCCATACGACGTGCGCGACGCGAACTTAAAAATCCAAATTGAATTTCAGGTGCACGTCAGTGTGTAACAGGTGGTTGGAATTGCAGCGGTTTGCAGAACACACGCCACTCCGTAGATGTGGACGAGATACGAGATCGATGGGAGACTAACTGGCCGGCCACTGCTGCACAGGTGTTCTCCTATCTACGAGTTGTCAGCGACTATGCGAAATGCGACCAGCGAGTGATATGCGTGATGCGGCTATACAAGTAGCTAGAGTGGCATGTGGTGATATCTATCGTTAACACTAAAACAGTAGTAGCTAGTATTTAGCAGCTAGTGGCTTTGCTATAGTGAGAGTGCGTGAGATGGTGGTGCGGGTGCAGGTGTGCCTAGAGGCCTATATATAGTTCGTGCGAACGTGCTTGCGTGCGTGCTTGCGTGCGAGGTGCGAGGAGGAACGCTTGCTCAGAACTCAGAACTCAGATAGAACCTGAACCTGTACCTGATCCGAGCGGGTCCGACGGTGACGGCGGGAACAGATCAGAGATGGAGTCGGCGCCGGCTGGCGGGTCCGCGAACCCACGCGAGTCTGACGGATGGGCCGGCGCCATCGATAGTTTAGAGTGGTCATCCAGCACTATAACTCTGGATGTGTTGCGCATTGGGGACGAGCCGGTGCCCGCAAGCGCGCCTGCAAACACACACACAACACTTGGTACACAACGACAACGACATTTCTCCAGCGCTCCGGACTTCGGATAAATCTACCAAGTAAAAAACTCAACGAACTCTAAGCGGACAGATTAAGGCCACTAACATAGAGTGCTGCTGTTGGCGTGAGCAGAACGGTAGAGCCTGAGTGGTAGGCCTGTTTGCCCGTTTGCCCGTTCGCCGTTCCTCGTTCGTTCGTTGTTCGTCAACAGGTACGCGAACGCGACCGCGGACCGTCAATGCGGAAAATATCGATGTTGAAATGGCAGCGAGAAGCGAGAAATGACACTAGACGGAATTCTACGTCGCTACGCCAACGCCAATGCCAACTAATTAGATCGCCGCGGCGCCGCGAGGATATCAACACCTAGACACACGACACACACGGCACACACTAATACTACACTCGCATCACTTACTTTCTTTATTCGAGCTGCTCTTCATCTCCGTGGCCCGAGGTGGCGTCGACGGCATCGGTATTTCTGCAACAACAAAGCATCACATCTTGTTTCTGTCACTACTTCGTCACCAAAAAGGTTTATTAGTCTTCTAACCAACCAACAGTGTCAACACTGATCGTCAACACAAGCGGCAGACACCAGACTCAAAGATCCTCATTTATACAGGTATAGAACGAACTAAAATATTTTCACGCTTGTTGTAACAAAACTACAAGAGAAATAAATCACTACTGGGATAAGTTATTAAAATTATCCAAATTTCAAATACCTTCATTTTAATTTTAATAATAAAAAAAATCTGCCCCATGTTTTATATTTGATTGAAACATGCACATGAGTTTATATAATGTTTTATATAGCATTTTTGTAAGCAAATTTGGTACATTTTAAATTTACAAAAAAAAAAAAAAAATCCATTTAGGACTTACAAATCACGAGATTTCATGAATTTACATCTGCCATAGGTATTTGCATTAGGTACATGTTCATGTTGTATAAATAATGTTCTGTGGATAAAATCGCTAAATCAATAAACAATGGAAATATTTGCTGTTATATTTTTAAATTGGAATGTTCCTCTACTTTTATTAATCTATAATATTTTTGTTAAGATAAAATTTGTATATATTAATTTCTATGACATTTTAAAACAATTTTTATCTACGAAAATATACGTAATTATTTGTTTTAAAAAACGTCTAAAATCACAGTAAACAAATTGAAATTTGGGTTATAATTAATATTAATATTTACTCTTTTTTTTTAACCATTGAGAAAGAAAAATCCTCGTTTTGTGCGCACTGTATATAAATAATACCTATGTTCTGTCTTCGACCAATTGTTATGTTATTTTTTTTTATCAACGTGTTACTTTATTATCGGAATTTACTTTTAGTACAGTTAAAAAGATAAATTTATAGGTTTTTTCCAATACAATAAATGAACTAGCAAATAATTTGCGCGTGAGAGAGTATGAGGGCGTCAAAATCGTGGTGGGGTGGTGATGTCGATTCCAATGGCTATTGAAATTCATCGGGCCAGCCGTGCCGCTGATTCGCAAGTGTAATTGCGAAAGGGTCGGGCGCCAGGCGTTAGTTAGCCTAATGAATGAACGCGACGGCTTTCATCTGTGTCGACAGTGTCCGTGTATAAAAATGCGCTGTGGACAATCAGCAGACCCGACGGATGGGAAACGGACCATTCGGGTATGGGACACGGGACACAGGACACACACGGCCACACTGTGACCGATGACTGACCGCCACGCACGTACAAACACAGACCACTGATGCTCAACGCTACCGCCGGTCGCCGGTCACCGGACCGTCCGAAAGAAGAATCGCTTTTCCCGATATGTTTGTGTGGCACGTGTGCCTCTTATCAGTTACCTTTCATTTATTCACGGACCAAATGAATGCAGCACATGAATAACAAATACCTGCGTGCGTGGTTGTGTTACCATATTTGTCTGTTTGTTTTCGTAATTATATTTTCTTTATTTTATTCTGTACGCTCTGCTTGCACTCGATAGAAACGTTATAATGTTGGGAAACGGATATTTCATATTTCAATATATAGAATCTCGGTAAAAAAAAAACAACACCCATTATTTGCTATTAATAAATAGATGTCCTTTTTAACATATGATAAAAATATATTTGCATGGAATACCTTCCAATTAGTGGAATTAGTTCACAGAATCAATATGAAATAAATATATCATTATTTGTTACTTTGCTTTCGTATCTTTGAGTTTGGTGGATTGAAAGTTTTGTATTCGTTTGTTCTATTAAAAGATGAAAAGTTGAAACGTTTGGAATAAGATTGGGAGCAGTTGTGGTTTGATCAGATCGCATCCAAACAGAACCGATTATTGATGTTGCGAAATAGACTTAGCAGTCTCAGTCGGTTGGCGGAGCGCAGCACAGCACGGAGATCGAGACACAGAGACAGGAGACACGCTTCGCCTGCCGTCTCGCGTCTGGTTTTACTCTTCCATCTCCAGGAGCTGCGACTGTTTCTCTTCCTCTTTGTATATCGTTTTGAAAATTTAAATCTAAGACTGCAGCCAGTTTGGAAACTGAACCGAACCGATTCGTAAAATAAAACAAGTGACGTGATTCCGGTCCAGACAGAAGTCGGAGAAGAAGCACCAGGCACTAGGCACTACTTATTTACGGCGTAGAGCCGACAATGTCACGAAGGCCCCTCGTCGTCGCCGCCGGGACCGGACAAATTGATTTTAAACAGAGTGGGAGATATTTTATTTACCGTACAGCCTGATGGAACCTTCCGTCTCCCCGAGGGAGTTCTTCGAGATGCATCGATAGTTGCCGAAGTCGGCCGCTTGGAGGTTGCGCACGGTGAGCTTCATATGTGCCCGGTAACTGTTCTCCTGGTTGTCGGTGCCATACTTCTTGGTGGGCAGCAACATGACGTTGTCGTACACCCAGTAGCTGATGGCTCGTGGATACGCCTCCGTGTGGCAGTCGATGGTAACGTCGGTCCCTGCTGGTGCACCCACCAGCTGGTTCGGCACCCAGATCATCGGTGAAACTGTAACATGCAAACAAGCGCGACGTGAACATGATTACGTAACAGAAACATAACCAAGGTTCTACACTACCGTTCCTAGCTCCAAGCTTCGCGAGACACCAAACTTAGTCGCAAACTTTATACACACGTACTTATCTCAAATGCAACGGTAATGTTTATAAACTTTTTGATTAAGTCGTGTAGATGCTGATATGCACCTCGTACAAAGTGCAACGTGCAATGCAGGTGAACAACATTGCAAGAGACTTGAAGAAGCCACTATACGCTATATTGTTACTGTTATACCGCTCGTCGTTCGTTGCTCGTCGCTCGTGACGAAGACATGCGTGATGCGTGTGAGCGTGTGACATGATGCTACACGTGCTCGTGCACGTGCGCCTAATTGCGGGAACGAAGGGAAGAGCGTACACAAAAACGTATTTATTAATATACAAATATGGGCGGTTCGCCGTCATAATCCCACACAAGTACGAACTTTAATACATTTCCAGTCAACAATAACATAAATTTCAATGCAAATTGCTTCATGTTTGCCGTAACCCCAAACGCCCATGGAGAACTGTTGGCCTGGTAGAAAGCCGGGTCGGAACCCGGGGGAAATAACCCCCGAGCCGCGCGCCGCGATGCCTCGATGCCGCGAACCTTGCTTGTATATGGCACGGCGCACAGCTGCGCAGGCACAGCACGACCTCGGCAGCGTCCCGCGTCTCGTGTCTCAAGCCCCGCGCCGGCGTCCCATAACCCCCGCGCGCCCTACAATCCACGTCCTCTGCAAACACTTCGCGACGACTCGGGTCCGACGCCTCCGGCAGCGGATAAACGCCACACAAACTTTGAATTGAGACAACAACCTAATACATAATAAAGAGTGGATGGATGCAGCGACGCGTCGCTTCACATCACATCACATCACATCGCATCGCATCGCATCGCATAGCAGTGCCTTCCACTGTCGCGCCGTTTCCCCGTGCGCATTCCAGTTCTCTGTACACCCGAACAAACTCTGCTCTCTGCATGCTGTGTGCTGTATACTTGCGCCGCTAATGAGCCGCGTAGTCCGCGTCCGCCATCCACGTCTAATAAAGCGAAGGGCCCGTAAAAGACCGCTATTAAAAGATTTGAAACTTTTTTTGTTTGTTTTTTCTCACGGGAAACTCTTTCAACCTGACAAATTAAACTCTCGAAACACAAATAAAATTAAGGTTTGCAATTTTTTACGAGAAAGTTGGCAGCGAACATTTGAAAATAATCACGTTTCACGTAGTTACAAGTGGCGGCAGTTAAAACAAGCGTCGGCGTTGGTGTTGGCGGAGGCGACTGCGGCGGCGGCGACGGCGCAGCAATCGCAGCCCGCGGAACCGTCGTAACGAGGGCCCGGGGTCCCGTCTGCGCCACTTACGGGACAAACTTCATCAACAAATCGGCGTGATGTATCCGCGGGGAGCGCGCATTCCCCTCTTCTTGCCGCCTGCACACTGTCCTGCCGCCAGCCGCCACCCTCGCCAAAGCCGCCCTTCTGAATATTCATATAACACGCCAGGGCCGGAGCCGGGGCTGAGGCCGGGGCCGGGTCCAGGGTGGTACTAGTACTGGTACTGGTGACTGGTGCTAGTGCTGCTGGTTGTGGAGTACTGGAGTGTTGGCACGCCACTCATTATTTCACGCGCTGTGCTCACTTGCTCCATGTGTATGTGTGTAAACTCAGATTTAGGGTGTTTTGAGAATATTCTACTAAAAACAGGATCCGCTCTGTATCACAACTTTTTTGTTTAATTTTCTTGGGACAGCTTTTATTCAATAATCTTTCGACTCACGTTAACTAAATTAAAACATTACAAAAATAATACAAGTATTCAATAAACTTTACAATTATAGGTCAACCAATTTTTGCCTGCAACCTGATACAGAAATATAACAGTTTAATAATCGGTTTTTGCCAAGAGCGAAAAATTAAAATAATAAACTTTTCGTAAAATAAGCTTTCAAATTCCAAACTTATTTAGTAAAATGGTTACAAAGTATGTAAATATACCGATTTTATACTACGGTTCAGTTTTATTTATTTTCCAGAACATAAAAAATTAGAATACAGGACATTATAATCCGAACCAGTTTCACAAACTGGTTACAAAAGTACACGAAGTTTATACCGTTTGATTGAGGTGGTTTATGTGTATATTTTAGGATGGACATGAATGTGAATAACTTACAATTTCAAGATAACTGCCATTTAGCTATTCATATATTACTTCTAATTGAATATATTTGTACAATTTAGTCTCTAGAATGTTATGTATCCTTATTTTATTTATAATTATGTTTATTTTAAATTATATTCATGTCTCTGTCAGAGTGGGGATTGTCACCCTTACCAATGTTGTTGTCGAGGGGGTTAAACTTTTAACCAGAAGACATTTTCATACAGTCAGCATCTTTCATAAAATTAACAATGTTAAACATAAATTGCATTTTTATTTATTATTCATATGGTCCTTCGAATTTCACAATATTATTACACACAGAATTAAATTGTAATTAATTATTTAGTAATACAATTGCAGCAATATGAAATTTAAATAATTCAAAGGTTATTATGTGCAGTTTTCAAATGATGAATTGTCTAAAATTTTGATATTTTATGTATTGATGTAGTTTTGTTTGTTTCCTGTAATTTTCGGTAAACTTCTATTGCTCTGTTTCTGCACTGTCACGCTAAGTGAGTTAAAATAAAAATGAAGAGATAACTGATCAATTTGTACTTACATTCAACATCAACGATGATCCGCTTGCTGACACTGGGCGGGATGCCGTTGGTCGCGATGCACAGGTAGGCGCCCATTTCCGTGCGACTGATGCGGGTCAGGTTCAGCTGCTCGCCGTCGTACACGTTCACTGCAATCAGAAACACACACACAATCAGTCGGACGTGCAGGCTGGCCTCGACGCCCTAACGCCCGAACCCTTGTAGCCTTTGCCCCATACGCTACCCGCTACCCCCTACCGAACTGAAACCGAACAACGCGAATCTGTTATGACACCATTATCATCACCACATTCCTACACTGAATTGAATACAAATACAAATCTTGCTCAACACGTTTCTTTTGCTAACTGAATTTCCCGTGACTTCATTAACACAAATTACCTAAATGCTCTACGCGTGACTGCAAAGGTATTTTACAAATGCATTTTAGATTATTTGTTCTGTATTCTTAGTGCACATATTATTTATTATGCCATTAAATATATACCATTTTATTAACTTTATATTTTTAATATATATGTTTCATAGATAGTTTTCGATTTTTGAAAACATTTACTTTTGTTGAAGTCTAAAACGGTAGATGGCTCTTGGAGTATTTAATTACTTCTCAGTTCCATTTACCAATCTGTTGAGATCTTAGACCTCGCACAATGATTTTTTAAAAACGTTGTGACGTCATTATAGAGATATTAGTGGATCTCAAACAGTAGAGATTTAAATAATTTTTGTCACATAAATGTTCTATTTTAAAATAAACAAAAAAATATATGACTACAATTATTTACAATCTGTACTGTTTTAGATTCAGCAAAACCTCTAAATTGACGTCACAACATTAAAAAAAAATCATTGTGGCTTAATGAATAACAAATAAAAATTTTTAAAAGTGAAGATAGTCTTCAATTTAAATAAAGTTTCATAAAAAAAATTTTTAAAAATGGTGAATGACCCCATTGATGCCACTGCCTAACAGCGGTTGGCGGGTTACACTACACTAATGAATTCCAATAAGAACGAAACGCGTCTGTAGTTACCGATTGATTGGATTGGTCGGTGAAAAATTACTAGATGTACATAAATAAAATTTTCTCTAAGTTTGAAAAAATTCTAATTATTCCTTCACTGTAGTGCTCATAACATCGAAACGAATCGGAATTTTATTATAAAATTTGGAGGACATATTCTTGAAATAGTTTTACAAACGATACATGGAATAAAATAAAAATAGATTTTTCAAATCGTCTAAACTAGGTTCCCCCTTAAGTACTATATACCATTCTAATATGTACATGAAGTTATGGTACAGCCTGTATACTGCATGTAGAATACTGTCATGGTAGTTTTAGATTTATTTATTTATTTAACAGAAAGAAATGAACTTTTAAATTCGTCATTATATTATTATAATATTATATGAAATATTTACAGAAAATTATATAACACTGTAATAAATAGACATTATTGCATGCATTTTTAAATTCTAAACGACTTTTGTATTTACACTTTTGCTATAAAGTAAATAGGTAAAAAGGTATAGCAATATAAAAAAATAACATTTATGTAATCCCTAATACGCCACATTTCATCTCTGCACCCGTATATATTTAACTAAAATTATTAATATTTTAACTGATTTTTGTCGATTTTAATTTTACAATCTAAAATTTCAATACGGAATTTATAAAAATGAAAATATAATCATTATTATCTATGCATAAACATTTGAAATTTGTAGCATTACCTGTTTTGTATTACTTTCATTTAAAAATCTTATTGGAAACTTGAAAAATAAACTATTCGAAGTTTTCTGTTCTTTTTTCTAAATAAACATATAAATAAGTTGAGGTAATTGCGAGGGTGAAAGTTAGTTGAAAACACTTTTCAGTAATTGACACAGTTTTGAAACAGTTTTTAAGAACTTTGATCGGCGGCATGTCTGTTTCGAAATTTGTTTTCAAATCAATCTTCGATATTTTGGCAGTTTGTCTCTGTTGACCTTAACGGAGGTTAAAAAAATGATGATAAATTCTGCTAGACTTAAGAACCCGACGGTTCGACGTGTTTATATTTAGTCTTAAATTTCCACTCTCAATTAACGAAGTAAATACTTTTGTACAATTCTAGTTTGACGCTATGTAAACATATCTAATTACAATTAATTACAAGAATTTTTTTTTTAAGAATTGTTATTTAGTGTTATCTTTATCTCACAGCTGACAGTTGCCAATTTAAATTTACCCCTGTGGTTCCCCCTCCACTAACATCTTTGGGGGCTATGATTTGACGGCTGGTGACCGCACTTCAAACACAAAAATATATCAATTACCAAGATCTGCGCAAGCAGAATGCCACACCCAAAAAGGGTAAAAGGCGTGATGATATATTTATTTATTTTATTTAACTTATTGTTTTGAATAATTTAAAAACAAAAAAGTAGGTATATGGCATTCTAATGGAAAATGATTGGTTGTTTTAATTTATTAAAATAGAATCAACTAATCTACTGCTTAGGACATTAATTTCATACTCATTCTCCATCGTTTTAATACATCTGGAATTGAAAATCTCGACAGAATAATTTAAGTGCGGTTACCAGCCGTCAAATCATAACATCAACAGATGTTATTGGAAGATTTCACGATATAATTCATTAAAATCATCGCGACATATTACCAATAAAATAACAATCAAAATGTCAGCAAAGGAGGTGGAAAGATAAATAATAGAGAATAATAAAAACGCAAGGAAATTTCGTTTTAATTTCATTACAATATTGTGAATGGCCACAAAAGACAAATAAGCAATTTATGCATTGTTCACGAAATGTTTTCATTTTTCTTTTCGACATAGCCGTAATTTAATATACTGAGTGTTGAAAACTTTAAAAAAATGTGATAAAATAAGCAAATATGACCTCACGCCATTTATTTATTTTACGTGTGTGGACCAGGGTTACAATTAAAAATGGCAATATTGTCGAATGTCGGGACAGAACGGAGGATCTCACGATCTACAGTCTGATGTGTTACCGCAGTTATTTATCACACGAGTATCTTACTTATTTATTTAAATAGATACATTAAGTATGTTTACTTCATGTACAGTGCAATTTTGTTAAATTCGAATTTTTTTTTTGTACGATCACTACTGAAAATTACTCTTTCTCCACACCAAATAAAGCTTGAAAGTTATTTATTTCGCACAGTCGTGTGGAATAGTGTAGGTAATTATTCCACACGCAAGTATGACCAACTTAATAATAATATTATACTGTATGATATTAATATATCAAGTATAATTATGGGGTAAATAGCTCCGTGGTAACGTGTCGGACTGTGGATCGCGAGATCCTCAGTTCGAATCCCACTGCCGACAGTTACAAATTTAAATTTACCCCTGTGGTTCCCCCTCCACTAACATCTTTGGGGGCTATGATATGACGGCTGGTAACCGCACTTCATACGTAAAAATATATCACTTACCGAGATATGCGTAAGCAGAGTGCCACACCCATAATGGGTAAAAGGCGTGATGATATATTTATTTAGTATAATTACATTTATAAATCATAAAATAATTAATAATTCTTTCAAACAAATTTTATATAAATCTTTGTTTTCAATATTGAGATTACAAAGAATATACAATATAAATTTTTAAATCAAATATATCAATCTACAGAATTACAGTTGGTAACACTGCGCACATCTGCGCTTGCGCCGCCTTCATGCTGTAATCAAAACGTCAAATAGTTTATGTTTGAGATGTTATTTTTTGTTTCTAAGGAGAAAAATTATTATTATTAAATATTGACAAATCGTAGAAAAAGTATAGTGTGCAACTCGTGCAGAATTACTTATTTCACGTTCGTGTGATTTCAGCTCTCGACTACGTCTCGTGCTAAAACTGTCACGACTCGCGTGAAATCGATAAATTTCTACACTTGTTCCACAATATTCTACTCTGATTTGGGATCAGTATATCATATAGTAAATTCGATACACATAAGATGTCGCTATATTGCCTTCAAACACGAAAATTAAAAGGCGGTTTATTTAAGTGGTCGATTCCACGTATTTCGTAAAATGATTTAACTATGGCATTTAATTGTCAGTTATTCATTAGGACCAAATGTTTCAGATATAGGTATTTTAAAAGTAATTTTACAACAATAATTTGTAATACAGAAAGAGTAAGATTGTCAGAATAAAATAAGTCATACATATGTAAATTACCGAATATATAACTAAATTATTAAATCAAACATACAGGGTGGGCCATTTTAAGTTGCGTTCAGGAATATCTCGGAAACGAAGCATCGGATGAAAAATCCAAAAAACACGACTAAAATATTTTCGAGGGGGACATCCCATGACACCAAATTCAACCCCCCCGCCCCAACCCTGGTGGGGTGGGGCGGGGGTAAGTTTGAAATCTTAAATGGGAACCCCAAATTTTTTTGCAGATTCGCATTCTACGTGAAAAACGGAATTCAGTGACATACAAATTTTCGCCCCCGCCTACCCCCCCGGGCCAGTTGGGTGGGGGGTAACTTTCAAATTGGTTACGGGAACACCCACTTTTTCTCAAAGATTCGCATTCTACGTTAAGAACTACATGCAGTACCATCAAAATTTTCACCCCTGCCCCCACCCCGACCCTGGAAGGTGGGGTGGGGGTGAGTATTAAAACTTAAATCGGAACCCCAAATTTTTTTACAGATTCGCATTCGGCGTGAAAAACTAAATTCAGTAACATCAAAATTTGCGCCCCTGTCCCCCTCCCCCGGGCCAGTGCCGTGCACCCCGTTGGTTAGATGCGAGGGGACTCGAGAATTGGATCGAATCTTCGAGAAAAAGTGGGTGTTCCCGTAACCAATTTGAAAGTTTCCCACCACCCAACTGGCCCGGGGGGGTGGGCGGGGGCGAAAATTTTGATGTCACTGAATTCCGTTTTTCACGTAGAATGCGAATCTGCAAAAAAATTTGGGATTCTCATTTAAGATTTCAAACTTACCCCTCCCCACCCCACCAGGGTTTGGGCGGGGGGGTTCAATTTGGTGTCATGGGATGTCCCCCTCGAAAATATTTTAGTCGTGTTTTTTGGATTTTTCATCCGATGCTTCGTTTCCGAGATATTCTTGAACGCAACTTAAAATGGCCCACCCTGTATACACACAGAGGAATCGAGTTAATAAAAATGAAAAATTCAGTAAAAAAAAATGGTTTAGTTACTCTTACTGTATTATTCAATTAATAAAAAAAAAATACATATATTACAACGTCGTTTTCCTATTTCTGCGCATTGAGACCAATGGGGTCGTTTTTTTATGAAACTATCTAAATTGAAGACTATTTACACTTTTAAAAAGTCTTAATTGTTATTCATTAAGCCACAATGATTTTTTTAAAATGTTGTGACATCATTATAGAGGTGTTGGTGGATCGCAAGCAGTAGTGATTTAAATAATTTTTGTCACATAAATGTTCTATTTTATTGTAATAATAATAATAATAAAATAAGTAAAAAAATATATGACTACAATTATTTACAATCTGTACTGTTTTAGATCCAGCAAAACCTCTACAATGACATCACAACATTTAAAAAAAATCATTGTGGCTTAATGAATAATAATAAAGAATTTTTAAAAGTGCAGATAGTCTTCAATTTAATTAAAGTTTCATAAAAAAATTTTAAAAAATGTGAAAGACCCCATTACCAGCCGTCAAATCACGGCCTCCAATGATGGTAGTGGTGGAAGAGCCACAGGGGTAATTTTTATGTAGTGAAAATTTTCTAAATTTAATTTCGAAAATTTGTCGGCTGTGAGGCTTGAACTAAGGATATTATGATCTATAGTCCGATGCGTTACCACGGAGCTATTTAAACCATTTCAATCAATTTAATTTAAAAAATATACTATGTATAATTGTAGTATTTACTGAATAATGGGGTATGTGACCAATTTTTTTTTCTGACATTACATGATACTAGATACAAAAATAAAATACCCGTATTTTTTAAAATCAATTAATTGTTTATAGTTAACGAGCAATTAATTTTTAAATATTTGGAGAGGGGATGTGAGACGTCACTGTGTCTTCTGAATAGATTGCGGCGGTAGGCATGGTACTAGAAAAAGACCGAGATACTGTAAAGGAAAGAAATAGATATATATCAGCGGGTCATGCGTACGGCCACAGTGACATCATATATCCCTTCTCCAAAACACAAAATTGCTAATAACTTTATTATTACAAAATAATGTACAGTTTTTATTGTTGTAATAAGAAACTACAATGAAGAACATTCATATTCTATGGCGTATACATTGAAATTCGATTATGGTCACATACCCCATTCGGTTATTTGAGCAACAACTAAATTTATAAGTTGAGCAGCGCGCAACTAACATAGTTAAAATAACTGAAAATTCAGAAGAACTGATTAACGGTTTCAGTTCAATCAACTAAAAGTTAGTTATGCAGGAATAGACATCTCAATCATGTTTTGTAACAAGGTTTGTTAACTTAAAACTGTTCATAAATATTCGGTTTGTATAGATTCTTAACCCTGGACTCACACTGAGGTTTGGAAAACTCCAAGAAAAGAAAAACTATTTTCCTTAACCGGATAAAATTTTTCCAGAGATTTTACCTATGGAATATTTGTTTATGTTTATAGAAAGACTTTAATCAGTTAACAAACTTTCTGAATCATATATTTTATTCAAAAAAACAACATTTTACCAAAACTTAACTTTTTTATGTTGGACTACGAGAACAAACACAGGGATTTTACATTGAATATTTGGTTAGGATTATAGAAACTGAATTTACAACGAGGTAGCATCGAAGTTATGCGAATGTATTAAAATAATAAATATTATAATTATTTTTTTTCAAAAACATAACTTAGATATCACTTTATATCATAATAAAGAAAAGTACGATTTAACTACATTCAGTACAAATTACTAAAGTATTTAGTCTTGACTGAATTGCGCGCAAATTATTTGATAACATAGTTAAATTGATTGAACGATACTGTTTTTTTTTTCTTTCTTTTTCTATAGTAATTACACGTACACTTTTATGTAACACGTTCTTTCCATAATCCTGTCAAACTTAAGTACTTTTTTTCCGAATTACACATTACATGGATGCAAGATAAAGTCACACCATTCGTAATGTACCTACTTGGATAGGCATAGATAACGCACATTCCTGTTGTTGACTCATATTGGTTTGTCGAAGTATATCTGCCATTTAATTTGTTTCTTGAAAGATTCGAATAACGTATAAAAAACCATTTTGTCGCTGTATCGAAGATTAATAGAAATTTAAATTTAAAAGAGCTAAATTGGTTGGCTATAATGGCGGCTCGTCAGGGAAGGTAAAGGAGGCACAGTTTCCTCTCAAAAAATAAAGAAAATATGCACGTTTAATAAATATTTTAATATTTCATACAAATAAGAAACGGAAAGTTCTGCATTTTTAAAATTATTATTATTAAGTGGTTTCAACAGCTGAGGTTATATGCCGCCTTGGTAAGTCGTTTTCGGTGGTGTGACAACGGCACGCAGTGTTCGCTGGTATAGGTTTTCGCAAAGCTGTCACCCGTCCAACTACTATCCGCGGGCAGCATTGCTTAACTTGCGTTATCGAGTGAACCGGCTTTAACGCTACCTGCCAGGCCGTGGTTAATGTTCAATTTATTAGTAGATATGTTTTCTTTCATTATATGCGCTTTTTAGAGAGGGTAATAAATATTCTTCAGTGAACCCGAGGCAAACTTAAATTTAGACTCCTGCTAACCACCTTTAAAGAGGCCAGAATCACATACAAGAAAAAAGATGCAACATATGAGTTGAACAGTCTTTAGTTTTCAAGCGAACGAAATCCATTTTTTAAACGTTTAGCTTTACGTACTTGAAGTTTTTTTAAATAATTTATTCAAGTTTTCTATTTTCAATTTTTTTTTTGTCAAGAATTTACATACTGCGGGAAAAAATGTGGGATAAAACAAAATACATTTTGAAGTAGTTTAAAACAATAAGTAAGTACTCAAAGTACATTAAGATTAGTTTTTATATGACAGTTATATCTAAAAGCAAGAAAAACTGTGTTTTATTTTTTCATATTTTAAAAGTGTTGCAGTTTTGGAAAATATCTGAAAAAAATAAATTATAGTTATTTATGTCGAAGAACCAGACTTGCACCTTTCACCATATAAAAGATATGGCCTTTTTCTATTTTGTTTTTTTCTCAAAAAATCAGGCTTTTTTGTCATTTACTTGTCTCAATCCCGCCACATTTAAAAATTTAAAAAAAAATTTCACAAATACTTGGATTCATTTACTAGATTATTACATTTAGTTTATTTTTGTTTACTCAACAATTTACATTATTTATTGTATACTGAGTATCCCATTTTAACCTTAACAGAAGAATATCTCGAAATACAGACGTCGAATGAAAAAATGTTTCGGACAAAAGGTTTGAAGATTTGAAGGGAGACAGTTGATTCTGTAAAAATCTTAAACAAAACCCCAATTTTTCTTTGCAGATAAAGCGTAAAAATATACGTAGGATTTACCTAAGAAGTTTAACAGATGCCGCTGCAATCGAGAAAGATAGTTTATTAAAAATATAAAAATAAGGATTGGATAAGAATGAGATGAATATTTTGTTAACCAAAAAAGTAAATACAACACCGATGAAATTTATGGGCCCCGGAGACCCTCTCCCCGGGAGGTGGCCCTAAAACTGAAATATTGAGAAACATCATTTTTATTGCAGATTCGGATAAAACGTCAAAAATAAAGTTTGTTCTGGTAAATCGTATTTTACGCTCTATCCGAATCTGCAATAATAAATAAGATTTCTGTTTAGGATTTTAGAGTTGCCTCTCTTTCCCGCCATCCAGGGAGTGGGACAAAAATTTTTGACAGAAGCAAATGTCCACTGCCAAACCTTCAAACTTTTGTCCGAAACATTTTGTCATTCGATGTCTACTTTTCGAGATTAAAATGGGACACACAGTACAAGTTTTATACCAGAGAAAGAAACCGAAGAAATATCGGTTAAAGGTTAACCCAAATTGGGAACGAAATTCTTTTCCATCAAAAACCGGTTAACTGACTACAAACCGGTTTCTAGAAACGGTTAGATTACCCAGTTTAATAAAAACCGGTTAATTATACCTGTTTAAGACAACCAGTTTCATAAACTGGTTTATTGAAACAGTTTGAAAAAACATACAGGAATACCGGCATAAACGATTGTGGACTGAGTGTTCTACATAGACGTACATAGTAACTAGAAGAGGACAAAAGGCTCGTCTGCGGCATACGTTTAAACTACACAGAACAGAGTTTTACAGCCAAATAATGAACTAAATTAACCGGGTTTTTAATTTTTAGGTTAATGGTTATCGGTTTTTTTACGAAATATAAATATTGGCTTCGGTTTTGGTTAAAAATCTTACTTTTGGGCCCAAAATAAGGGCAGTCAGTCAAACTGTGGTGAGCCGTCGGTGTGTGACGGACCGTCGCCGTCGGTATGTGAGAGTGTGATAAACAGTGAGTCTGTGATAAACCGTGAGTCTCTGATAAACCGTAAGCCTTCTATAAACCGTGAGTCTGTGATAGACCGTGAGACTATAATAAACTGTCAGGCTTTAATAAACCGGCAGTCTGTACTAATCGGTCAGCGTGTTTGAATAAATATTTGACTTGTGAAGATTCGGTAGAAATAAATGGTCAGTCGAAATAAATAACACGTGTGAAAATAAATGTAGTATTAATGTTATAGCGCGGAAATAAATGTAGTTATTATTGTTAAATAATTAAGTGTAAATAAATTTATCATTTTTTTAGTTTTCTCTTGCGTTGTTCTGTCAACTTGACCGAACCTGAATAACGAGTAAAACGTTACACTATTATTGTTATTACTATTAATATGTAGAGCTACTTCGTTTTTATATGAAATTTACATTGAAGAATATGCTAAATGAATAATGTGGTTGTCTCTTGCAGCATTAAGGAACGACAAGTCATATAAATATTTAAGAGTAATGATTCAACAGCAATATGGTTAGACAAACATTAATTTAGTTATTTGTTACAAATATAGGTAACTTAATTTCGCTTGAATAAATATTCATCTATAAATTAAATAGTTTGCAACCAAAATAAACAATTTTTCTTCTTTTATTGATTATGTGCATAGGAAAATAAACTCGGAAGTTTTAATAAAAACAAGAAAATTTTAATATTAACGGATTACCTGGTAGTACTAAATCAACAGATAAAAAAAGCATGAAAAATAATCTCTAAACTGGACTTCAAAATGAAAAGAGGTATTTTTGCTTAAGCTATTAATGAAAATACGAAACATGCACTGTTTCATTTTTTTGTAAAAATGTTACTGGCCTTTGACCAGTTTCAATATAAAAATAGTGAAATTTTGCCTGATGCAAATACCTTCATTCTTTGTGCAACTTAAAGTAGATTTGTTGACATTGTCATACTCGTAAGCGTTTCACATGGGAAAACAATTTTTTGTAAATAAAAACTGATCGACTAACAACGATGCTGTCATCATATTGCACAGCACAATACTTTTCTGGCCACTACGCAGAGCGTTAAAATTCGCTATTCGTATTTTACATTTCTAAGAAATATATGAAAAAAATTTAGTAAAATCTTTTCAGTACAAATTAGAAGAATGTGTAATCTACTTACGTTGTTATTTAATTTATAATATATTTCATCCTTTTATTATATAATTTGTTTACGAAAACGTTAAAATTATTATTTGTAACATAGATGAAAATAGTTATTTGTCAAACTAGAGAGGAAAGCGCTTCTTTTCCTCCCTCGAGCTCGAAGGCATTTCGAACGAAAGTGGAAGAAGAGCTTTCCTCTCGTGTTAGACACAACATTTTTTTCACGGCATGTTTCTAAAAACGATTTTCTCGGACCTAAAATACACTTTGAGAACACAACTGACAGACTGACACGTTAAAAGTTAGGTTATCAGACACAAGGCGGTGTAGCAGTGTTGCCAATGAACCAATCTTAAATATCTTTAATAAGTTGTCAAATTGTGATTCAATAAGAAAAATTGGTAACACTTTTATATATTTTATAGAGAGGAACACATTTTCCGCACTATTTGGGGAGAAGAACGGTGAGATTTCCTACCATGTCGTGAAAAAACCTAATTTTCAACTATTTTCGTAAAAAGATCTTTTAACTATTGAAATTTTATATAATTTTTTACAAAATATTAATTTTAAACAGTTTATTTTGATAAATTGCGAACGTCTGTTTTTCTTATTTTGTTGCCTGCACAGTGGCAAATCGTGTTATTACCCACAAGCCGCATTGACGATTGGCGTAACGTATATATGTTTTTGAATCGGAGCCAGAGATTCCTCTTAATACAACTTACTACGTTAAAATGAGGTAAGTTAACGAAATTAACTTATTGCCTTAAATTCGTAGTCAAGTGGTCGGAGTAATGAACTACGGAAACAAAAATTATAAGTTCGATTTCGAATTTCTGACAGTGTTAATTTCACTTTTTGTATGAATATCATTCGAAAAGTAAATGAAGCTTTGCATTTACTTTGTTAATAAAAATCAAATATTCTGTTAATTATTCATAGTACTAAGGTAGCCAAATTGGTAATACGATTTGTTATTTTATGTCTTCATTTATTTAACTTATTAGTTTGCTTCATAATAAATTTATTCTTTTTTCTTATTTCCTAATAATTTGATTCGTTTCAATTACTGGAGTTATCAAATGATTCTCATATAAAGCAGTAATAATTATCTTATATTAACATAAAAAACCAATCAGAACGAATATACAAATTTACACTACTACGAATTGACAGCTGACAATTTACGTCGTTAAGAATTAAAACAAATAATTTCGTTAAATTATGCTAATAAAATGTAGTAATCGGTTTTTAAGTAAGATGTAGGTATAGATGTATTATTATCCTGAGTAATATGACAGGTTTTATTTACAAAAAGCTATGCTTCACTATTAAAGGCCCCTGACCCCGTCTCTGGAATATACGGTATATTTTTGTTAGATATACGTGTCAGCTGTTCATTCTAATAACAGAAATAGAGCTGAAAAGTACAAATTTTCGTTAATTGAATTATCATTAAATTGTACTGTGTCCCATAGAAATCCAAAGCTAAAAAAGTGAGTATTTTTTGGCTATTAATGCACGATGCTCTTTCAATTATTTGCAAAATTGTCGGATTTCAACGGATCAGTTTTTAGAATTAAAACAGTTTAGCTACAGCATTAATGAACCATTTGCTAAATTTTCGGCTAAAATTTTCAATTTTTATTTTATACCCATGCGAATCAATGACGAGACACAAAAAGAAAACACGAATGAAAGAACAAAGCAGAAGAACGGCTTTTATTAATTAATTTTCGTTCATCTGTTTTAAAAAAGTGCACTGTGATTTTATTTTCCATTAAACTTTGTCTACAACTGATTTAAAAATGTAAATATTTTTATCTATAAGTTGAGTTAGAATCCTCTTCAACTTCTTAACTTTCCCTCAACATATTTTGTTAGATTTACAATTCAGTTCAGTTTTTACAAGAACAGGATTTGTTAACTTTCTTTCGGGCAGATCACATTTCTCAACAGATAAGCGTTTCAACTCGGGTTCCAGCATTCGCGAGATAGGTATCTGCCGAAATCTAACTGTTGAACCATCTAGGAATTTACAAAATTCAAAAAATGTATTAAATGTCAATTTATGGAGTAAATAACTCCGTGGTAATATCTCAAACTGTGGATCAAACAATTATCAAATTTACTAGTGTGGTTCTCTCTCTAACCTTGGAGAGGGAGAGGTATGGATATTTTGACGAGAAAGAAAAAGATTAGTTTCAAAACGTTATGAAATATATAAATAAATCATTTATATTATAACTAAACCCAAAAACATCGTACTTATATATAATAGAAGTTTAAAAAATATTATTAATTTAAAAACAAAAATTCTGGCGTCAGAGTATGGCGTCCCTCACACATCTATTCTAATCATAGGTTAGTAAAATTGATCAGTGGTAACTAAACATTTGACTCAAATAATCTTACAGTTTATTTATATTTGTTCCTGGAATAAGTGGTATTCTTGTATGTTTTAATTATTTACCACGAAAAGTTATTTTAATTCCATTTAAATTTATGTAACTACAATTATTTACAATCACTAATTTTTAGAGATCCACAACAAACGACAACTCTACCGTCGCAAACAATTTAAAAAAAATCATTGCGGCCAATTAATAACATATAAGACTTTTAAAAAGTGCAGATATTCTTCAATTTAGATAAAGTTTCATAAAAAAAAATTGTGTAAGACCCCATTTATGCTCTACCAATAGTGCGATTTGCAATAAATTTGATTTCAAATTAAAAATACCAGAAAATTATAAGATTTACTATGTAATACCCGGCATGTGTTGTAATGCCACTCAAAGAAAGAAATTTTCTTAAATGCCTTGGCATTTAATACCAAACAACTGGTGAAGCAAGCTCGTCACTTCGTTCCTCGCTCCCATGTCAGTATATTAGTGAAGCTAGCTCGTCACTTCGCTCCTCGTTTCCATGCATTGGCGAAGCAAGATCGTTACTTCGTTCCTCGCTTTCATGTCAATATATTATCGAAGCAAGCAATTAAAATGTATTCTGAATATGACCCAAAACGGAACTATTTTATATATACGAGTATACATAGATCTCGACATAGATATGTAGTTTTTAATATTATTTTAAAAGAACATGATTAATATACTTATTTTATAATATATTTCCAGACTCTATTATGGACAGAAAAATTCTGATGTACCTGAAAACTCTGAGTTATTTATTTCACTCTATTTTAAAGTGTTGTTTACCGGCTATCAAAACAAATGATTCTCGAAGTGTGGTACGCAACGGTGAATATTTTTAAACAAATGAAATTAAATCAATTTACTATAAAAACAATCAATTCGTCAATTACTTTCGAATTATTGTCCTTTAAATTGGAGGTTCTTGTATGTTGCAACTATCCTGCAATTGCACTTCTCTAAAACATCTAGAGCTGTAAATACATGCATAATGAATAGAAATACAAGAAGGCCACAAAAATGATTACAAAAGTAACTTTCCCAAAATAGTTCTTAATTTAATTTAAACATTGTAAACAAAAACATGTCCTCCTAACTTAATCATTAATTTAATGAGATGAGTTGCCAAACGCATTAGGTGTTGGGAATTTACCCAAATTTAACTCCAAACTTATTTTTTTACTGTGCAAATGAACCCGTGGCTTACGATTTAACCAGTACTGAAGTTTTTGGGTATTTATGTATTATAATATTATTAACATGTAAATTTAAAACATTCTGTGTTTTGATAGGTGCAATTATTGAAATTACAAAACAGTATTTTTGTAACCTTTAACGCATTATATGGAACGATTCAACAAACAATTTGAAATACCGGTGTAGGTATGTTTATCAAAATAAAACAGATACAGAATAAACGAATAGTGTTAAATTCAATAAATTCAATTTTGATTATTCATAAAAATAATCGATCTACAAATTATTGTCCACAGACATTTTACAGTAAAAGGACAAACCGGTAAGTTAGCGATTCCGTACGAAAATCTGAGCAAATTAAACGAGTATGCCGGCTTGAGTTGATAGGTTTGCGTTAATGGGGTCGTTCAATAGAGTCACAAAATAGAAAATAAGTCATTTATATTATAACTAGACCCAAAAATATCGTACTAGATATAACAGAAGTTTAAAAATATTATTAATTATTAAGATATTTAAGTTTTAAAGACCTCTACATTGACGTCAAAGTATTATGGCGCATATCTGTCCTATTCTAAATTATTTGTACTTCTCTAATTATTAAACTGTCAGATTGTCGAAGTGTCAAAATATAGATCGCAACTAATTTGAAGGTTTTTTGTTTCACTTTGAATTCGTAAGTATATTTTAAATACATACAAAATATATTATTTATTTCTAACTAATAAATATTACTTTAGGTCGACTCACTGAAATTAAAGGCTTGGTGAATGACATGGGTTAGCAAAATTTATCAGTGGTAATCAAATATTTGACTAAAATAGTCTTACAGTTTATTCATGTTTCTTCCAGAAATAAATGAAATTCATGTATATTTTAATTATTTACCATAGAAAATTTCATTCAAATAATTTTCTGAACAATAAAATAGAACATTCATGTGACTACAATTATTTACAATCTCTACTGTTTGAGATCCACCAACACCTTTACAATGATGTCAAAACATTTAAAAAAAATCATTATGGCTTAATGAATAACAATTAAGACTTTTTTAAAGTGTAGATGGTCTTCAATTTAGATATAGTATAATAAAAAATAAATATTAAAAAAATGGTGAAAGACCCCATTGCGCTCAGGTTTCTTATTTAAATTCACTAAAGTGAGCTCAACGTCTTGAGTATTATGCAAAAAAAAATTTTTTTTATTCTTTTCACTATCGGAATGAAAATTGTCAGTAATAATATAACAAGAGAGTGAGAATAAATTGAAAATAATTTAATATTATATTTAATTAGATAATTTTTTGATTTCATCATCAGCCACGGTACTAAATCTATCTTTTTGCTCATTTTTTTATTTGTATTGATGATAACTATCTGACATCTGATATTTGTCAACAAAAACAAAAAAGCTACATAGAGATTATTTCCGGGAATAATCACTAGAGATTTATTCTCAGTATAATAATGACAGGATTGGTTAAAACTCAGACACGTGACATACATTGAAGCATTTCATTGGTTTTAAGAAACGTCAAAAAATAATCACCCTTAAATTTTGTTACTATAAATCAGTAAATCAGAAGTTAATTGCATATTTTAATAATATAAATACAGGTATTTTACTGGTATTTTGTTTTTATACAGCTTTTATTTTCTATTCGCAATTAAATTCATTTATTTGTTTAATATTCATAATCCATATTTTACATCTCTTCTCATTTATATCCCAGTATCATGAGAGCACTATTTAGGACAGCACAAATAGCTACTAACTAATATGATATATAAAATATTATTAGTAGCTCTAAATTTTATTTCAACCATATTCCGTGTTGTGAACAGCTCTTATACAAATATAAAAATCCGGAATAAAAATAGAGTTCGTTATTTCCCAATTTAATCCTCTTGTCTCTCAATAGCTGTTATTGATGCTGAACATAAGTCATTTAATAGCGGGTTTAAATTGTTGCCAGCCAAAAGTAAATTTATGTTAAAACGTAATAAATACGATGAAAACAACTGTTTTGAAAAGATTCAAGTGAGAAAGTCTGAAAAAGAGCACTGAGCACACATGAAAAATATGATCACCTCGGAGTCATAACTAAAGGGTGTAGGGCTGCAGGGAACAAGTGAAACGAATTCTACTTGTTTCATTGGCGATTATTTTTAAGTTGTGCGAGTGGCAAGCCTACAGCAACTTAGTCTGAAATTTATTTTACGTTTGTTCTGACACAAACGGCGCTACGGCGCCACGGCGGCCAAGCGAACTGAGTTGGGATCCTGAGAGCATTTACACGCGTTGAAACCACAGCGAAACTACGATTTAACGCATTGAGCACTGAGCTGTATGAATAAATACAAAACAAAATAAAACGAAACTACATTCCTTCTTCTATAAACATATTTCATACTGTATTACTGTTTCCACCATTGTTTATTCATATTTTGTACGTAATTGTTGATGTGAAAAATCAGGACATAAAAAAAAACTCAATAAATTTCACATTACAACAATTTTAAAATTCCAAGTTTTTATACAAATTACCAATCAATAAGTTCAACCATTTAATTAACATTTTGTTGGCATTAATTACAACTTGAATTAAAAATATCACATTCCCTTATTTTTACCAATAAATTAATGAAAAATCATATTTTTCAATACATAAATTTGCATCCTTTAGTTTTTATACAAATTATCAACGAATATGTCAAATAATATTTTTCAAATATAAATATGAATTAGCGAAATCATAAAGTATTTAGCTGGCATATAATAGAAACTGGAATCAAACCCAGGGCATTCAATTACAAATCTGAATTCTCAAAATAAATGAAAGTATTAATTTTAATATACAACGGCAAGCAGTCATTGAACCTAGGCCTTCTACAACCACAATCCAGCGCATTAATAAGTCCAGCTTTCTATCAATTATTAACTTTTTAGTAAAAAACCATTTATATAAATTTTTTATATACAGGATGAGTTTTTTCAAGCAACCACTCAGTTTTGCTGGCTAACTAACAACTTTAGAGAAAAAATAATAAATACACAGGTTATACAGCAAGGAGGGACACAAATGTATGATTGACAAAATAAAATTATTAGGGTGATGTGGCGGCGGAGAATGAAAGTTATATTTTCTTAAAAAGAAACGGGTACTTTTTTTATTGAAATGGATAGCCCGAAGTATTCTCTTTTCAACGATATAATATGTTCCTATACCTAAAATTAAGTTCACATTCACAAAGTTCATAGAAACATTACATTTTTAATATATAAAATGAAACATTATAGGTATAGGTCGTTGAAGAAAACAACTTATTGTTTTTTTTTTTATTGATAAACCTTTCAACAATGACTTTACATCGACAACAATTTTGGACAAATTGATGAAAGGAGTGTTAATGAAAATAAAATAAAACAAGTACTAATCTTAACATACTTTGAGTACTTATTATTTTAAACTACTTCAAAACGTATTTCGTTTTATCCCAGAACATTTTTTTCTGCAGTAAGTACCTAAATTCTTGACAAAAAAATTGAAAATACAAAACTTAAATAAATTATTAAGAAAAACTTAACGTACGTAAAGCTAAACGTTTAAAAAAATGTGGAATTCGTTCGCTTAAAATTGGAGACTGTTCAACTCGTATGTTGCATCTTTTTTCTTGTATATGATTCAAGGTCAAAATTAGCTTTTGAGCTCTTTAAAGGTGGATAGCTGAAGACTAAATTTAAGTTTGCCTCGATTCATGAAGAATATTTATTACCCTCTGTAAAAAGCGAATATAATGAAAGAAAACATATCTACTAATAAATTGAACATTAACAACGGCCTGGCAGGTAGAGTTAAAGCCGGTACATTCGATAACGCAAGTTAAGCAATGCTGCCCGCGGTTAGTAGTTGGATGGGTGACCGTTTTGCTAAAACCCATTGCAGCGAACACTGCGTGCCGTAGTCAACCACCGAAAACGAGGTTCCGAGGCGGCAAATAACCTCAGCGGTTAAAACCGATTATTAATAATAATAATAAAAAAATAAATAAATAAAAACAATAACTTGTTTTGTTGACCGGCCTAACTGAAATTATATTTTCCATATTAAAAATGTTAATGTTTGAACTTTGTGACCTTAATTTTAATTTTAGGTATAGAGTAGTATGTTATATTGTTGAAGAGGGGAATATTTCGGACTATCCATTTCAATAAAATTGTATTCCTTAACTTTTATTTCCCACCGCCACATCTTCCTAATATTTTTATTTTACCAACCGTACAATTATGTCCCCTTCTTTGCTGTATATACCTGTGTATTTATTTTTTCTCTAAAGCAAAATTGATTTGTTGCTTTAAAAAACTCACCCTGTATTTTAGAATCAAACCCAGAAATGCCGCGATAGAGGCTATTGCGTTAAAGTGGTTCCCCAAACAATGCAAATAATCATTAAGTTGAATAATGAAAAAATACTCATATTAATTTAAGCCGAAATTAAGGATGAATACATTGAAATTTCCATGTGCCATGAATTTAATTTTCTTCTCACATTTTAAAATTCAAAGCGGAATGTTTTGGCCATTGTAGAACAGAATAATTCTAAAACCACGAGGGTACATTACATAACACATTTTTAGAATTTAATCGTTATTTTCTTGACTATTCAGGCTAATTCACCGGACAAACAAAGGAGAAAACAAAACAAGGGAGAAACTCAACAGCTAGTAATTTTAATCAGAGAATCCAAATAATACGTTGCCGGAGCGTAGATAGAGAAACATTGAATCACTGTCATAATTTGCGTGAAACAATTAAAACATCCAATATGCTCAATAATAAAAATGAACACTGTTCCCAGTACCACACTCGCCAGTGCCTCCTGTGTTAGCAAACACCAGCGGTTCCAAAAATCTCGCACTTTGTTTTTAGCACACGTCGGAAAACTACTACTTGCGTACTACAGAAACTAGACAGTTCGCTCTAATTGTTATGATCGCTGCTTAAATAAACAAAAACTGAACCGAAAACAATTTAAATATTGCAGCAAAGCAAGCCTAGCCTAAGGAATTCCACATTTACATACTCATTACAATGAGATAATAGGTTTGTTCGATGAAATTTTGAAAGTGCAATGTAGTGCAGTGCATGTTAGTGCAGTGTACACTAACTCTGTTCGATGAGAAGTACAGAAAGTGCAGTACAGGATAGTGAAGTGCAGTGCAGTGTAAACTAGTGTATTCTAGTTCTTGTGTTTTCATAAAACACTCTAGTGTATGTTTGGGCAAGTTTGATCAGCTGTCACTGCTGTCAGCGTAGTCAGGTTAAGTTGTTTGTAGACAAACACGATATAAATCTATTAAGAACTCTGCAGAAATGTCTGTTAACGCATATTGTTTCAATTAAAAAAAGATCACTCGTCTTTTCATCAAATTCAAAAACAGATATATTTCAAATAGAATTCATTGTTTAGTGAATTTTATTTTTTTAATATATATAAGTTTTAGGTTAACGGAAATGTCAACAAACTACACAATAAAAAAATTGATTTGCGATTTATTAACTATTTTTAGTTAATATTTAAAAATTTATTATGTTAAATTAACAATTTGAACAAATATGACAATTTGTTAAATTAAATTTTTGTCAATTCTGAATTTTTAACAATAAAAATTGTTGTTTTTATTTATTTGCTGGATTTATAAAATTTAATAAATAGACTCGTCAATATTAACAAATAAATTTAGCTAATTTATCAATTTTAAATTGTTAAAGAAAGTTTGTGTTCTTTGTAATAACTTAATTTGTTATAATAACTATGATTTATTGTTTTGCTTCAATATAATTATTAAAATATTTAGTCAAAAGCACATAAAAATGTTAATAATTACTATATTCATAAATATATTTAGTTACGAAACACACAAAAATAATTTGTTACTTGCTAACAAATTTGAAATTTGTTAAATTAACAAAAATTAACGGTGGATCGTCTGAGACTAAAAAATTTTACTATATATTTTTTACTATGTACACCTAGTTACCCCCACTTTCAGTCTACACCAACTCGAGAGGCAGTTCAGAAAAGTGAGCACTAGTTCTGAAAATTTTCTCATCGAACAAGCTGCACTAGTAGCACTTTTGTCATTGAACGCTTCAGTGCTAAAAAGTTAGCGTTAGTTAGGGTAAGTCATCAAACAGACCTAATGAATGTGTTTGTTTATAAACTAACAGGTTAGTTAATAAATAGCCTAGAAATTGCGTTGCATTTAGCAATCAAATCTAATTTCAGTAAAGTGACACTTCATAGTTATTTATGTATTAAGTGAATGTTAAGGAATGTTTAGCTCACGAGGCGTTAGCCGAGTGATCTAACTTTCGCGAGTGGTTAATTTGTTTTTATTTGCGTAATGCATACAATATTTTTTCCAACACCTTCCTTTAATATGCTTTTTGGATAAAATTAAAATAACATTTAACTAAAAATTTGACATATTTATGTTTCATCTTATTTTGTTACCAACGCTTACTTGTATGCTTTATGAATTGCTATGTAATTTTGCTTAAAATATAGAAAATATACACATCTACATTTTGTCAGTATTATAGCAACGTGTTACTTTATCCACTAGTGGATAAAGTAATACTTTATCCATCCTTACTATTCAAGTATTATTTTAGAATCGAGATGTTGGAAAAAGTTTTTTTTTTTTATGAAGATGAGAGGCGGACTAACTACTATGGTCATATGATGATTATGAAACTATGTAAACAACACAAACGTCCATGCTCTTCAGTGGGATTCGAACCTACGACTCCTGGCGTGCTAGGCTAGTGACATAGCCACTATGCCATCGAGATCGGCAATAAAGTTTTATTTATTTCATATGCAATCACAGCCATAATACTGTAAAATTTGCATGTTTCCTATTTTTGCGAGCATACAACAGAAATTTTAAAATAAGTGTAAAAAGTTATAAAATTTTTATAGAATAACTCAAATATTGTCGTACACAAAAGAAAATGCGCTGCCACCAAAAATTGCATTCCATTACTCGATGTATGCATTCCAGAATTTTATACGATATGTCGTATTTTAAACCGTCCATTTTCTTACATAAATATTTCTCAAAATCAAAATTGTGGTCAGCATGATATTAAAGCGATGGGTACTTTTTAAAAGTAATAATAAATGTTACAAATTATGTAAAATTGGTATTGATTTGATAGAGTGAGCGGGAGCTGATGGGTTGTAGCCCGAGAGATCCGGGTTAAATCCCAACCTACACAAAAAATCAGCGAGTTAAATCACCCCTGTTACGCGCCCTTCACAAAAATTAGTGAGTGTCATCATTTAAAAACTGGTAACCGCAATTTGGGGTAGAAGTATGTCATTTACTGGAACCCGAAAATGCAAACATTACATTCTAAGCATTTATGATATTTTTTATCATTTTATTTATCATTAATATCCTACTAAATTAATATCTATACAAATACTGAGCGAATTAAAATGCTAGCTTCAGGCATTGGAAATTCTACGACCCCCGGGTCACTAAATGACCCATATTATAACGTCGATTAAAAAAAAATCACCTGTAATCTTCCAACATTTAACAATAATTGTGTTAACATTGCTAGTTTGATTTATAAAACAGTATAGTATAAATTAAACTATTTTATTTTAATAAAATAGACTAGATAAATGGCTTATATGTTTTTAATGAATTCATTAATTGTCTGATGATGAAGTTTCGACTTCAAATGATGTCACTATCGAGTCTAAATTAGTACAAAAGATGTATAAATAGATAAAATTTAAATTAAAGCAATACAGCATAAATTGAAATGATAACGAAGAAATTAATAAACATTTAAGCCATTTATTAAGTCTATTCTATTATCTAATATATTGTTTATATAATAAATAGAGTTTCTTTTTTTTTACTGGCCTGAAAATTCTTAATTAAGTCTCACATTTGGTTGCCGAACTGAAATCATTCTTGTGCCTCATTCTCCATAACACCTACTAGGCTGCATTTATATTCCGCCGGATTACTTAAAATAGCCACAGTCTAAGTTCGTGTCTACAAACTATGATAGTAAACTCCACCGATCTATTGTTCAACAAATAAATTTATTCACAATTTTGCATCTAATGCACGTCCAACAAATTGAAAAAATTTTAGTGGAACAAATTTTTTGGATGGTTCATATAGCGCACGCCCAAGAACTTAAGCCGTTGTACTCATTTATGTGTGTCGTGTAGTAGAAAATATATACCAATAGTGTATTTAAAAACTAAGAGTAAAATCTGAAGCCATGTATACACTGTAGATAAACACCAAGAAAGGGGTATCGTCACATTTCTAGAAAAAAACCTTTCCCGAAAATACAAATCACAAAAATACATTTCTCGATTCTGCAAATGTCGAAAATTACGATGAGGAATTGTGCATTTACCGAAAACACAAAAGAGAATGTTGGAAATATTACAAATAACGAATGTTACAAATCAAAGAAAATAAATTTTCGAATCATTTCGATATTACAAACCTCGAAAATACATTTCTCGAATATTACAAATGTCGAATGTTACAAATCTCGAATATACATTTGTCGAAAGCACAGAAAATAAGCTTGCTTATTTTCTGTGGTCGAAAGCGAACAATACCAAATGTAGTTCCATCTAGTGAGCATAGATTGCAATACGACATTTAGCATTGTTCGCTTTCGACAAATGTAACATTTGTAATATTCGAGAAATGTATTTTCGAAGTTTGTAATATCCAATCTATTCGACAAATGTATTTTCGAGATTTGTATTTTCGTGAAATGTTTTTTCGAGAAGTGTATGTGTTCCCCCAAAAAAGCAACTAGAATTTTATCGAGGCAAATTTAAATTTCAAATTTTGTCAGTTGGAGGTCATGTGAATTGACAGTTGTAATATACAGATTATTTTGTTTTAATTTACCAATAATATTTCAAAAATGAAGATAATCATTAAATTAAAACCAAAAATAAAGAAATGATAATAATTTTATGATGCAATGTACATGTATTTATTGAATGTCACAAAAAGAGAAGCTAAAATAGTCGATATATCGAACACGTGAATCGACTCACTCACTGGCAGATGACAGCTGATACGACCTTTAATAAACTTCTAGTTAAAGCGGTGTGAATCGGCTGCGCGTTAGCCAATCACAAGTGTAGATTTTTGCGGCAACATTTTAAAACACTCCTATTTATTAAATAGAGCATAGTGCCCAGTTTGACAATATATTCATAATCATACTTCTAAAGCACGTCCACCAAAGTAAACTATTCTAGCCGTTATACTCGTTACGCAATGATATTTCAGTGGCAAAACTGCACCAGACAGGATTAATAGTTATTTGTCAAACTAGAGAGGAAAGTGCTTCTATTTCTCACTCGAACTCGAAGTTTGCCTCACGAGCTCAGTGAATGAGGCAATTCGTGCGAGAATGGAAAAAGGGCTTTCCTCTCGTGTTAGACACAACATTTTTTTCACATGTCGTAAAAACGATTTGCTTGGATCTAAAATACACTTTGAGAACACAACTGACACGTTAAAAATTAGGTTATCAGATGCAAGGCGGGGTAGCAGTGTTGCCAATAAACCAATTTTAAATATAAATTAAAGTTGTCAAATTGTGATATAATTTAGAAAAAGAAAAATATAAGACATGTAAGACAATTTGAAGTATGTATATCACTAAAATAAGGATTTTCAATAAAATTACGCATTTATTTATAGTTTTTAGGTTTTTACAATATATTTTTGTAAATAACATTCATATTGGTAACACTAGAGAGGAAAATCACATTTTCCTCACTATTTCTGGAGAAGAACGGTTGGGTTTTTGAACTTATTACACATTATAATGAAGCTCGCAACTGAATTTTGTATACTTTTGTTTTCCAGGTATTTATGTTTGTAGTTTAGTTGAAAATATACAGCTAGTTGCATGTTTGTTGTTTAAATTTAGAATACAAGTAACTGGTAATCTCTATCAAACTTTTGTCGCGGTTAGGATTATGCAGTAGCAAAAAATTTTGTTGTACGCTGGTGTACAGGCGGTAGCGGTGCTCTGGTGCTCTGTATCTGCAATATAAACACGACGTGAACCTCACGAATCCGCAAACGTGGATGTCGTTTTGTGAGCGAACACATACGTATTTATACGTAACCGTTCATAACCTGGTCGCGGTACGGTGGCCTGTTCGCCCGAACATCGGTGTCCCATAGTCACAACACCCAAGCACCCAACACTCGCGTCGTCCCCGCGTCGCGTAATCAAAACAAGAATCGATTCCCTCGTTCGGTATCGGGATCGGGCGCCGGCAACTGGCGTTCACTGTCGATAGCGCGCACCGTGCAAGAGAAACAAATCCAGATTAGCGACAGCAGTTACGCGGTACTAATCCGTGTAGAAATGGCCTCGGCCGCGTCCCGTCTCGCAGAGTCCAACTATATCGCTCGGTCCAATCTTCAGGGCTGCTGTACGAGTATGTACTCTCTGTATGCCATACCTGTACGTGTACGCTCGACCGTGGACCTGTACGCTCTACGTTGCCACCTACATGGATTTTCAACAATGTTTCAATCTATTATACTTTTTAAGACTTTTTAAATTTTCTCTCTCAGATTAAATGTTGCAGTGTTACATTTTTATGTTCTGTACATGAAATAAATTCCGGCATTCACATTTCCACGCACGTAAAATCGCCAGCATATCTAATTTTTGTGATCGTTATTTAAATAAATATAATCTTAACATTAAATAAACAGGAATTTAAGTAACGTGTCCAATATTTTTAGATACAAATAGCGGTTAATCGAAATATGGACGAATAAAACACACATGAAATACGTTACCGTTTTTTTTTTTCCGGAAGATGGGAGGCGGTCTAACTACAATGATCATAATGCCGCCTCATGTGTGGATGATGATGATTTTATATAACCAAAACGAATATGCTCTTCAGTGACATACGAACCCACGACCTCTGGCGTGCTAGGCAAGTGAAGTGGCATACCACTACGCCACCGAGATCAGCACATTAACGTATCGATAAATTTATTATTATCTTTAGAACTATATAGGTGAAAAAAAAAATATAATTAAATTGATTGATTTAAAAATTAAGATTTTAAATAACAATTATTTTCTTCATAATTCTGAAGATGGTAATAAATTTATCAAAACGTTTTAATTGTCTAAATTATTAACCCTTCCGTAACCAAATACTCAAAATAATTTACAATCATTTGTGCCTAAATAGGTATATTTGATACCCACGTTTAAAAAAATAATATTTCTTGTTTTAAATATTTTTGCCAATGCGTTTCTGTTTTTAGAAATTTATTACGTTAATTTCTTACACAAAAATAAAAAATATACAAATAAAAAAACAATAAAAATAAAATGAGTTGGTAATTTTTTTTTATTAAGAACATTAATACATTTATTTATGGGGCAAATAGCTTCGTGGTAACGCGTCGGACTGTGTATCGTGAGATCCTCAGTTCGAATCCCACAGCTGACAGTTGCCAATTTAAATTTACCCCTGTTGGTCCCCCTCCACTAAAATGATTTGACGGATGGTAACCGCACTTTTTACGCAAAAATATATCACTTACCGTACGCAGAGTGCCACACCCACAATAGGCAAAAGGCGTGATGATATATTTATTTGTTAATGTTGTGAACATACATAGTTTCAGTTCGAGCCATGTCTGCTTTTGAAAATGGTTGACGAAAAAGTTTGTTTTCAATCCATAATTCTTAAAAATGCAATTTTAGTATATATTATATTCCATACTCCACTAAGATATTTAATTGTTATTTTCATATATTGCATGGCATAAATTTCTAACAATTGTTAATGCAACGTCAGACCAATAATAGACAATTACATGAAACAACAAATGTTAAAAATATACCATTGTTAACTCGTTTTAAAAATAAATATATGGGGTATATAATTAACAATTGAATTTATTATTATTATTATTATTATTAAGAAATATTCGAGTTCTAGTTTACAGGCGTTTTAAACGAATATGGTGTTTACAACATTTAGCGTTTTAAACGTAATTAAACGAAATTTAAAATGAACCTACAGGGTATTTCCCTAATTACAAAAATATAGATTTTTGAGTTCCACACTCGACAAATTCACGGACAAATTTTCACCGCATAAAAATTATTCTCCTCCACTGACATCTTTGAGGGTTGTTATTATACCCCAGACCTGCTCTAAGCAGATTACAATCCCCAGAAATAGGCAAATGGGTGTTAATAAGATAGGAGAATCCTCGAACTATTTCGCTGTTAGCGAATTGTAAGCCAGGACGTACTCTATACCAATTTCTCTTGTTCCAAATATTGTTTTAGAGATATATGATATGTATATGTTATGACAACAACGCCTACTAGGTATTTTATAAACTATCCAGCTATTATGTTGACAAATGATCCCTGTCAGACACACATTTGAATTTGGCATTTTCTGTACGAAACGTGTATAATGTAATGAGTTTGTTGGATGTGAGTTCATGGGATTAACAAGATCTGCAAAAAGTAAAAAAAACGCACAACATACCACGGCGAGAAATAGTAAAAATATAGAATGGCAAATGTACTTTGTTATGCACTAGGGTATTTGTTATCATTTGGTCCAGTTAAAATCATACAAAGGAAAATTGTTTAATTCACCATATTTATATCTTAAATATTATAATTTTTACCTCCCGCAAATACATTATGTTTATGTTAAGAAATAATTAGATTTTGGGAACATTTCATTAACAGTGACAGATTATTTGAAGGCCTATCATGGTTTTTGGACATATCTTAGTAAATAAATGAAATAAAGCAAATTTCATTTTGTTGTCATCATATTCTAAAACAGTGTTTGTGGTACTAGCCAATACCTTTGGGCCAAATGAAAATGAAGTCTTTATGTTAATGATTCTTTTTTAATTTGTTATTTCAATTGTTTTATTTCCTCAAAATATTCTTAAAAATAATACAATTTAAGATACAAATAAATTGAGTACAACAATTTTCCATTTGTAAGAAAAGAACAATTTTTATGTTATTCTAAAAGAATTAATTTGGCCAAATGATATGTTTCTGCCTCGTATAATTTGTTTGGTGTAAATATTTTTTTTATAAAATTCAAACTGGGAATGATATTCTCAAAACTAGATTAATGTCCATTTTCGCATATTTTGATTGAAAAGTGTATAATTTAAATTTACTGCTATTATGCATATTTTTAAATACAAACAAATGATCCAAGTTTTAGAAAATCGTCCTTAAAGTTTTGCATCTTTTAAACGAATGATTATAAGAGGTATACCGACTACCGACTATCCGCCAGATTTCTAGTCAGGGAATAGTGTTGGCAAGAGACCAATTAATCTGATTTATATTTTGATAAACTATAATAACAATAAGGCATAGAAACAAAATAGGTTGTGCACAGTAAGTCTGGAATGATCTCCAGTCTTCTGATGTGGATTTTTCATTTTACTCTATTTTTTTAAGCCATTCCATTATAGTAATCCCAAAAATGTCCGTGCACTATACCTTCAAGACGTTCATTGTTACTACTACTTGCTGTTACTTTTTCAGTATCACTTTCTTTCTCCAATGTATTTTTCAGCGCAATGAGAATAGTGATCACACAATATGCACACTTTCTGTTTCAAAAATTGTACTGTGTATCCACGATCTATTAAAGATACAAGTGGAAATATTTTATTTCTTTCTAAGTCAAATCTTTTTTTTTAAGTCATTTTATAATTCAGTTCTCATGTGCATGTACATTGTTACTTCATTGTTATCAATATAACTTTATAGGTATTGATTTAGTAAAATTTTAATATAATGAATTTTAGTCTCCTTTTCAATGGGCTTTAGTAAAGTTGTACATTTTTAACTAACGAAAAAAGGAGATTCCAAGTCGACATGTATATTTTTTTATGTATGAACACGCATAGCTTTTTACAAAGTTGTCCGATTTTGATGATTCATTTTTATTGGATAGGGTATACCTCGAAGTTAAATTTGAAAAAAATATTTCACCCATAAGGAAATTAGGGGATGATTGACCGTTCTCCCGCTGAATTTTTACCTATTACACGATTCTAACACGCATAACTTTGTACTGGGTTATCCGATTTCGATGATTCTTTTTTCCACCCCTAAGGGTAGAAAAATAGGTAACCACAAAAAATTTTAAAATAAAAACTTTTTAGCAAAAAATTAAACCGACCAAAAAAAGGAACCGAAAAACGAACAATTAAATAAACATTTTTAGAATTAATAATTAAGCGCGTAGACGTTCGTTGATTTTTTTTGCGCCGACTCAAAATTAGTTACTTTAGATTAGGAGCTTAGTTATTAAGACTAAAAAAGTTTATTTCTTTTTTGTAAATTCTAGTAAGTTCTTCTGTTCTTCTTTGTTATACAAGCCGAGATAACATATAGAATGTTGAATTCCACCGTATAGTAACGTCTTGCATAAGCTAATGGGTTAAACTTAGAGCTTTTTGAATATTAAGGAGTATTTCAGGAAAGAACTTTGACGCGGCTTTTAATGATGTTTGAAATTAGTCGGCCGAGTCGACTAATCGGCTATTAAAATGACAGAATAGTAGGTAATGGGTAATCGGTTAGTAGGCCAAAACCATAGTCGCTACATCTCTAAATTAATTATTTATGTATAGAAAGGTGGTTTGAACAAGAATATGTACATACCCATGCTATTAAAATGGACGACATTGAAAATATTTCACTAGTTAATTTACAATATATCAATGAAAAGGATGGACATATTTTGATTATTGCAGCACGCATAACTTAATAAATATGACAGTTCTCCTGACAAAACAACCAAACTGAACTGAGTTGCGTAGATCATTTTGAGTTTATTTCGAGGGTGGTGCAGCATCGGAAAGGGGGGAAGTGAGTTCTCTCAGTTCAGTTTGTAACAAAAAGAACAATTTACTGAGTTTATCTGAAGTGAGCTGAGACTAAGATTTTGACCAAAAAGAATACAGCTATCTGTTAAATTTATTTTTTGCATGCCATTTGTTTTGTATGTAGAAGCAATGTGTGTTGCCCACCCAGTGCGAATCCTTGTTACAACCATTAGCCGGTGCCAGATAGCTTTATGGTTGTCAAGATATTATATCCCAACTTGGAATGGTGACGGTAGTGAGTACCGATCCAAATTAGGCTGTGAAAAATTTTTCAGACCTGACTGGGATTCGTACCCACCACCTCTGTTCTCTAAATTAATTATACGTACCAGTTTTAACACGTTGATTTTAATACAATTTATGTACAGTAGTCGATTCGCCGGTCCCACAAAGAGATATTGGATATAGCGGACCGGATAAGATTGACAAAGAATTAATTTTAAAAATATTTTTAATTTGAAAATTTAGAAATCTTCTTTCTTTTAATATGTCCTAAACAAAATACTGTACACAAAAAAATATTTAAAAAGAGAAACATGATTTTGCAGTGCGGGGCTCAACGTATTAATTATCATTAAGAAACCTTGATTCTTTGACCACAAAAATTCAACACGGCAAGTTTATTTCATTATAACAATATTATATTTCAAACAAATTCCGCTAGCGGGGTGAAGTGCACCTATCTTCATAGTGTATGATCCACCTTAACCTGTTACATGTAGCCTTGGGTAAATACAACGTAATTATATTTATTTATAATTATGTATATTTTCGTAATACTGTATAGCTAGAACGAGATATTACCCATTTTCACAAAGAGTAAGACAATTATAAAACTTCTTTTAACAAAAAATATTCATTCACCGTATAATTTTATTTAAATAAAAGAATTATCAAACGCTACATTTTGTAGCAGTGCTGTAGACTGCAGGAACTTTTTTAAATCCAAATAGTGTCGCTTCGTTCGGTGACACCCCCTTTTGTTCGCTCCCCGACCCCAATACTCTTTAGGCATTCATGTAATCTTGTACCTCAACTGGGGGTTACTTGAACTTTCTGATACAAATTAAAGAAATATTGTAGATTAAATAGGATTAGAGTTAAATTTGTAATTTACATATTTCAATATAAATTTTCTTTGTGCTTCTGGTACAGCACAGTCTTAAAGACCGTTTAGGTATCGATCAATATAATTTTTATACAATTTGTCAAGTTTCCTTGGCGATTGACACTTCTGTAATAAGCGAATATATACATTAAGATGGGTGGGCATTATCTCAAATAAACAGATTTCTCAAATTTAACGAGGACGTGGTTCGCAAACAAAAACTTTAATGTATTCCTTCTACTTAATAAGTAATTAAATATTTCATCACACCTTTTTCCCATTTTAGGTGTGGCACGCTTCTTACACCGGATATCTGGATGATTCTCCGGTAGGAGTGGGCGTTAACTACGCCTACCGAAAAATATAACGAATGGCGTAGCGTTACCGTGAATCGTAAGTGAAATATACAGCTCAGAAAAGAAATATGACTTTGGCAGATATGCCGTATCATGTCAGGCTTTATATTTATTATTTTTCAATAAATAATATATTGTAAAAAGAGGTTTAAAATATCTTTAAAATTAGTGTTTAAATTGTAAAAATCTGAGGCTAAGACAACATAGACCGGACGGCGCCGTTTCTCTAATTTTCTCGAAGGCGCCTAGAATGATCGAGAGGCCGCAACACAGGTTACCGAGCAAACGGCTGACAGTCTATTGAAAACCGTCAGTGAGTGCAGATACATATTCGACGTGTGAAGACTGTAGAAAAATATATCGGTTGAAATAATTAGTTTTTTTGTGTGTTAAATTAATAAGTGGAAATAAATAAATCATTTTTGTTATTTATAATTAAACTTGTATGTATTATTTCAACTTCACCGAACTCGAGTAACGAATAAAAAACGTTACAATATTAAATCTAATCCCTAAACCTTAAACTAATAAAGAAATTATCTACATATGTATTTCGATAACGAAGTTATCATAATCAGTAGAAGCAAAAAAGGATAAAATCAAGATTACACAACATAAACCAATTAAGTGGTCAAGATTGAAAATTAAAAATAGTTAATTACAACCAAAACAAAGCAAACAATCGTGTAAAACGAACCAATAATAATCAAGAAAATAACTAAAAGCTTAAGCAATGCTGACCGCTTTGCAAAAACCCATACCAGCGAATACTGCGTGCCGTGCACACCACCGAAAACGAGGTTCCCAGGCGGCATATAACCTCAGCAGTTGAAACCGCTAAATACTAAAAAAACTAAAAGCTTAACGTTTGAGTCAACCTAATTGCTAAGTCTTTAATAATTCAAACAATTTACTATTAGTTACGGGAGTTAATCAACCGATGTTTATTTTTAAATATATTAAAACACTTTTAAAGCATTGCTTCTGTCGCTGAATGTACACGTGACACTATAGTCTATTTTTAAACTAAAAGGAGCAAATGCAGAATCATGCTTACACTGAAGAAAAACGCCAGAAAGTTAGTAGAATTTTTTCGCGGCACATTTGAAATTTACGGGTAATTTTATCTTGGTTTAACGGTTTAACCCTTGGAGAACACACATTAAAAAATAAAAAAGTTAAAACATATTTTGTAAACTTTATTTTTTTTTTAAACAATAGTTTTCGCAATTTTTTTAACCTTGTCAGAGACATCAATAATTATAAAATTTTGCATCTTATATAAACCTCAGAATTTTTTTTAAACCAATCTGTCCAGTCATTGCAGAATGGTAGACGATCAAAAAAACTATTAGTATTCTCCATGATCGATAAAATAGGTGTGTTCTCGGAAGGTTAATAATATTTGAAAAATGCATTTAATTTATTACATATAAAACTAAAAATACAGAACTGCTAAGAATTTTTATCATAACCTTAACAATAACTCAATGACAGCTAATACAACGTTGGTAATTTTTGTCTAGAATTTTGTTTGGTGTAAATGAAGCTCCGCCTAAGCCAATCATAAACTTGGATTTTGGAACTAAGATTTTAAAATGCTCCTTCCAGTTTAAAAATGTCGAGATATATATTTTCGCGCGTATCGTCAAATATCAACCCCGAAAAATATTAAAAAAGGGGAAGCCACAGAGATAATATTTATGTGGTGAAAATTTGTCGGTTGTAGAGATGGAACTGACTACCTCAAGATCCCCTTTGTATTTATTTATTAAACGTGAAAGTACTAAGTGAACGTTATGCTATCACTGCCATGGAAATTTATTCCACGTTATTAAGAACATAGCTGACGTACATACTTTTGATATGTCTCTGTAAAAAAATCACTAATAGTTTGACTGCAATTTACTATACTATAAAGTATGTATACAAGATCAAATAAAATTTTAATATCCAGCTCAATTTACACATGCCAATCGCACAATATCACATTTTTTAAAATTATTGACATTTAGCTTGATGATAGTACTTCATGTTTATATTTTTAGAGTAGTTTACGACATATAACCCATATTTTTTGTTACTTGATTTATAAGAAAAAAAAATTACCATACAGTTTCTTTTGGAACAAGAAAAACTTATTCCATATGTCATATGCTTTTATGAGGAAACACATATTGTTTTAGTATTAAATTAAATATTAACGATACTAGGCAAACTTTTGTTTTCTTGTTCCTGCAAAAGGACATTTATGAATGTTGTTGATATTAAATTAGTCTTATTAGTTCAAAATATTAGTTTTCCAATAAATTCATCATAAATATTATAAATGAAATCCTATATGATCCGTAAATTAAAATACACGATTCATTTAGTTTTTAGTTCGATATTAATTTTTGTTTTAATCAACGTAAAAAAAATATGCACATTTTAGGCTTTCAATTTAATCTGAAAACTAATCATAATGATCAAACCGCAACGGATCAGGGTTACATGCAGGTAAAAATATTTTGAAGCTTTGTAAATTTATCATTAACCAATCATAGTAAAGTTTCAAATATTAATTACCTGAAACCTAAAACATCTACTCAGTTAATTTTCATTTAATTACTAATTACTAACAAAAATTCAATATGAAAGTAATTAGTGATTTAAAGGTATTAAAATTAAAGTTAAAGAAAATATGTCATTTGTGAGGAGATGCAGAAGCTGCATAATTTCTACTGCAGACCTTGACAAGTTTTTATACAGATGTTCCTATAGTCCAAACGATCTATCTTTTTCGAATGAAGTAATTTATTCAATTTAATAAATGTACAAAAATTGCATAAAATTACAATATTTTTTTATATTTTACTTCTATAACAAAGCTGTTTCGTAACAGATTAATCCAGTGTTATAATAGAACAATACAATTTATTTTTTAAGGTTGGTGAAATGTCATATGTCAAAAATTTCAAATGTCACACTTCGCTAAATAAATACAAATTATAAGAATGTTATATTTGTGTAATTTTGAATTGAAAGCAGAAATTAAGAATAGGAAGAAGAAAAAAGATAGGAAAGACAAATGTCACAAATGTATGCTTACAAAAGTAAGGTTAGGTGTTGAATTTTCAAACGTCACATCAGTGTCACCAACTAACACAAAATTCCCTGTATTTTGAAACTTGGATTTTTTATGAAAAAGAGCATAAAAGGCGTAAAATATAAAAAAAAATAGTATAAAAGAACTCGTAACCGCACTTCATACGATAAAATATATCACTTACCGAGATCTGCGTAAGCAGAGTACCACACCCATAATGGGTAAAAGGCATAATGATATATTTTTTATTTTTTATTTTTTTAATATAAAACTAGTATCATAATTGTTTATTTTGTTCGAAAGGCTGCACGTCGTGACCCAAACTTCCTTCTCACAAAATAAAATGACAATTATGAAACTTGTTCTTTAATATACTATTATTTATTGCAAATAACAAAAACAGAATACATCAATGTCAGGTACGAAATGTTGCACGTGCATTTGATTGACTTACTGGAAATTAAATTCTTTATTATTTGCTTCTGATTCACAAGCCACAATTACTTTGGAAATTATTTTTCTACCATCACCACTTATAACTTTGTTCAATTTAGACATTTTTTTTATTTCAAATTTTCAAACATTCAAAACAGAATTTACTTTAAACTAAATGATGAATATTAGCAAATAGTTATTTATGGCAAAATTACACAGTTTAGAACCATTTTATTCTAATCTACACATAGGTATTTTCTCATTAATTTTTGAAGTTTCCATCTAATGAGCAATAATTACAATACGACATTTGGTATTATTCGCTTTCGACAAATGTATTTTCGAGGTCTGTAATATCCAAGCGATCTTACAAATGTATTTTCGAGATTTGTAACATTCGTCATTTGTAATATTTCCAACATTCGATAAATGTACAAACTCTGAATTTAATTTTCGACATTTGTATCAGAAATGTATTTTCGTTATTTTTATTTTTCTGAAATGTGAACCGAACTGCATTTTTTCTGCTCGCCAAGATACGTCAATCGGGACTTATTTAATGTGTTAGCTTCTACACAATTCCGTATCTAATTTAATACTATACTGAGTATTGAATTAGTATAAGCATACTTATATCGCATTTTAAAAGTAATTTCATACAGAGTTAAAATAAATTTATAATTTTCAGATCCTAATTAAATTATTTCAGCAGAATTGTTCACTAGCTTTAGAAACCTATTCCAATAAATGTAAAAATTGAATACACAAATTTTAAACATCCTAAATTTCATATTTTATTTAAATATATTTGGGAAATATTAACTTCCATTAAAACTTTTAGTTGTAAAATTGTTTACAAGTTGTATTGTTTGTACATTGAAACAACTACGTATTTTCAAAAATATTTATATTTCAACATAAGGCTGTAAACCTTCAAATTACAAAGAATAACAAAAAAAGAAAATTTATTATTTAAAAATATTTTGCTTCTCACAGGTAAACTAATTACTGACAGTTTACTTACAGTTACTATCTCACACTAGTCATAGTTAACATATTAACCCAAAATTTTCAAGTTATAATTTAGTAAAATGTATTTGAGAAATATCAACTTTGATTATAATTACATATTTTAAAATTTATTTCAAGTCGCGCCATTGACGTGACGTCAAATTGGTAGAGCGGTCATAGCGGTTTGAAACTGAAATTTGTCAAATGTCGGGTGATATAACACCTGTTTTACAAGTATATTTACAAATAATTAATATTACGCAGAAATTGCAAGTACAATTATAACTTTCTAGATTGAAAATTATTTATATCATAACATAATTATCAGTAAATTAAAACTAATTCATCATTTTAAAAAATACGGATATTTTATTGTCAGTAATAATATACAAAGTGAGTGAGAATAAATTGAAAATAATTTGACAGAAAGATACTGGATAATTATTTTCTAATTTATCGAACTCTCGAGTTATATTTAATTAGATTATTTTATTTCATCATCAGGCACGCCACTAAGTCTATCTTTTTGCTCATTTTTTACTTACTTACTATCTGACATCTGACATTTGTCAACAAAAACCAAAAAGTTACCGGGATTATTCCCGGGAATAATCACTATAGCTTTATTCTCAATATAATAATGACAGGATTGGTTAAAACGCAGACACGTGACATACAATAAAGCATTTCATTGGTTTTAAGAAATCTCCAAAAATAATCTTACTTAAAATCATATAATTATAAAATAATCAAAATCACGCAAAATTCAAATACTAAAATATATCATCATGAATAAAGGATAGTTTTAAATATTTTGAAGGGTGTTTTATCACTATCGATTCCTTCGTATAATTCCATAAACTGGAAGTAGCAGTTATTAGTAATTTATGTGGGTGGAAATTTTATTTGGAAGATATATAGGCCGCGTATATATAAGAAAGAGGGTGCAAAGATACCTCGAGAGAAATTTTTCATTTTCGATAATTATTCTATACGTATGTCTTGGGTTAAAGCAGATGGTTCCATACAAAAAGTAATTATATTTTATCGGAAAATGTTGCAGAACAATCTATAAATGCTGCAGCAAACAAATAAAACAGAAACACGCGCAGAGTTGGACTATTTTATTTTTCATTCTGACAAATTTTAATTATAATAACGAATATCGCTACAAACTAATTGATTTCCTTTCTTAATTTTATAAAATTTTTAAATTTGCATTTTACAGTAGTAAATTGAAATTTTAAAACTGAAATTTATTTTGTCGAGTATATGAAAAGTTTCAATAATACTTGCAAGTACATTTTACATAGGTATTTTTTCACATGCCAGGAAACCCCACCGTTCTTCTCCCGAAATAGTGAGGAAAATGTGCTTTTCCTCTCTAGTGAAGAAAATGTAGAAGTGTTACCAATATGAATGTTATTTACAAAGATATATTGTAAAAATTATGAATAAATGCCTAATTTTATTGAAAATCCTCATTATAGTGATATACATACTTTAAATTGTCTTACAATTGTGTCTTATATTTTTCTTTTTCTAGCTTAAATCACAATGGAGGGTTATGATTTTGACGTCACAAGCAAGAAAGAGAAAGATGAGGTAAAAATTGAGATGGAAGTTCATAATACAAACATCCATATTTTGACGTTTGAGATGGTGTTTTAATAAGGTTATGTTTTTATTTTTGAAGTTTATTATGTAGGAAACTTAATAAATTAAACACTGACCATATATTCTTTATAATAATAACGGGAGTCACTATTGCACAAACTATACACACATCTATTTTTTATATTTAGCATCATTTCAAGAACTGTCATTTTGACATCGTAGTTCAATAAAAACATCAAAAGATGGCAGCACGAAAATTTGCTTCTCTATAACCCTCCATTTGGCAACTTTAATTTATATTTAAAATTGGTTCATTGGCAACACTGCTACACGGCTTGCATCTGATAACCTAACTTTTAACGTGTCAGTTGTGTTGTCAAAGTATATATTAGGTATAAGCAAATCGTTTTTAGAAACATATCGTGAAAAAAAATGTTGTGTCTAACACGAGAGGAAAGCCCTTTTTCCACTCTTGCACGAATTGATCATGGTGCAAACTTCGAGCTCAAGTGGGAAAAAGAATCCCTTTCCTCTCTAGTATGACAAACAACTATTGTCTGTGTTCTTGTATGAAAAATTATATGCAAATTTCAAATAAAAATATGCCTTGATACATATGCATATTATTGAATGTAATTGTTAGCAGTAAGAGTTGAAATAAATTTCCCCCGGTAATATCAGTCCCAATGGAAATTTCGTCCCAGCGCCGAAAAACATAAATTTATGTTTGAAATTTTGAAGGGTATCCGTATAAAACAGCTCTGCATTTGCAGCTCTCAATAGATAATATATTATTAATATGAAGCAGGGTTAACATAGTGCACCAAATTTAAATTGGAATTAACCATAGTTACTGTACCGATTAAATCCATGCTAATTAATCGAAGTTTAATCAATGATTGAAAAAGCGCCCTCACCCTGAATGCACTATTCTACTAATACAATCTGTTTTAGAGTAATTAAGTTTTAAATAGTACATTAGTTTCATTACATGAATGATGAAAACGAATGAATTTTTAGTGTAGTGTAATTAGCTATATATTCGCATCTATCCACTATCCGGTTGTCATTTGTCGTTTGTCCGTTTGTCGCTCATTTGAGCATTTAATCTTAAATAATTCATTCATACATACTTCCGCCTTTTATGAACTGCTCAGTGCTCAGTGCTGGCGAGCCCAAGACCGCCAACGACTAGCAAAGCCGCGGCAGTAGCTCTTAAGTGGAAGCAAAACTCAAAGAAAGGGTTGAACCACTTAAAGAAGCACTTGTATCCGTAGCGAGAAATTGCTGTGTACTCGCCGTAATTTTATCTCATTTAATTTCATTTTTTCCGCGCCGCGTACATCTTCCTATAGACAACAACCAACAGAGAAGGAAAATAGCGTAACTGACTTTCATAAAACCGGTTGGCGTCGTTAACCACGGTTTAAAATCTGGTTAAATGTGTTTTTTTAATCGTTGCAGTTGCGTTATTTTTTCAATGAATTCATAAATCTTGAGTTTGTTCAATAACTTTTTACGACCCCATTCAATCGTATTTATTACTTTTAACAAAAGGTTTGAGGGTTATAAATGTGGGACAAATGCCCCGTTTACCCAACTACACGCAAAAATATTGGGAAATATCTGCTATTCAACACCGTGTATTACTGATAATTACAAACGGGTAAACAAGAAAAATATTTTCCATTGGCCTGTTTCGTTTCATTTCATTTCGTTTGAGTTGTTTTCAGAATACGAATAATGTTTATTCATAATTATGGATAAACAAGGAACAATGACATTATTTCCAACTTTGTTTTCATTTCTACAGAGTATATTGTAAGAAAGATTGTATAGCACAGAATGCAGATATATATTTTCTGTATGTCTGCTTTTAAAATGTTTTGCTAGTTTAGTTTTATCAGCAATTTAGTTGGTAACACTTTTTCTGCACATAACGATAAAACTTAATTCCTTTTTACGTTTTTATGTCTTTTGTTTCGGCGAAACAGAAAAAAACCATTGTTTTAAGAAATATTCTTGGTGTGGTGTTCGCGACTGTAAAATGATGATGTCAATTACTCGATTTTATTTGCACGACAGGCAAACTGTCATGCAACATAACTATTCTGTATTTATTATGCTTTTTCGTGGATTACCTATGCACGAAGCACGAGATGCTGTTTGACTACAGCAGTCACAGTCATAAATTATGAGAGCGATTTTTATGGGCCAACTTACGTTATAATATAACTGAATTTTTACCGGGTATCCTATTTTAGCGTAAGTCTATCGTAAGTCAAAATTATCCTGTTTCGAGAAAATCCAGTTACAAGTTTTATGGAAAAATTCACTTTCCTTCAAGAAGGAATTACCTTTTATAAAATCGGGACTCTTATTTCTAGCAAACGCTATGACATTATTGTAACATAACTTTACGTAACGTACGCTACGGTTTACGCGTTTCCAACTGCAAACTATTCGACGAAAAAGGACATTCAAAGGGGTAGAAACAGAAACATGAATTGTGTGAATTATGCTCGTATTCATAGCAGTTCGTTAAATTTAACGCTCGATTTAACATTCATTAGGGCCAAACAATATCGCATTAAATTTTGTAGCTAACATAATAAACATTATATAACGATATTCATTAATATACATCTTATTTACATTAATTGTTAAAATTCTACACCTAAATTTTGTCAGATATTCAGACCATTACAGTTAATGAAGGGACCTGATTTCTGGTATTCAAACGAAGAATATATTAATTAATATTACTTGAAAAACTCATTCACGAGAAATTAATAATGAAATGGTATTTGTAGACACAAAAATTCACATTTTGAAAACCAAGGACGGTTGAAATTCTAACAAAAATATATTTATTGTAATTTCTCTAAAAAAATAGTCGTAATTAGAAAAACATTGCAAAAAAAATTCAATAATTCCGCTTTAACTGGAAATCTCATGAGATGTAACTTTTATTTTTATTTTAAAACATTGAGTTCAAGAATATGAATAAATTGAGAATAATTCCAACACAATAAGTAAACGAAATATACCTACAATGAAATTAAAGATCCATTATTTCAATCACAAATTATATTTCAATTTATATTTTCTCAATTTTATGATTCTTGTTACTCGGATTCATCCATTCGTTCCATCATTAGTTTAACGAGAAATAAATAAATTTACATTCGATTTATAGATTCAAATTGTTTTATTATATAAATAAGAACAAAGTAGGTTATATTTTAAATTTATGTGAAGACAAAAATTAAATACAATAAATATGATAGGTATATTTCTAAATATGTATTAAGAGTCAAAACATAATTCTGGTAAAAGGAACAGCCTGTTTAAGCACCTGATTAAAACATTACATATCTGTTAAACATCAACGTGTTCGTCCATTTATTATTATATATTCTGTGGTAACACATCGCAGAACACGGTTAAAAAAGCTTGCGGTATTTTGCGCAAAAAATACGTTAAACTGAAATACGCTTGATTTCTCCACAAGCAAATGTTTGTTTAAATATCGCAATTACACGCAACACAGACGTACGACGTGTGGAAGTGAAGGACAGAAGAAGCAAAAGCGATAACGCGCCTTGTTAATTAATATTGTAATGTTTTCCTTCGCGTTAAAAATCTACGGTTGTACGTGTACGGCATGGAAATGAGATATTTATTGTCACATCCTAAACAATTAATTAATTATATAGTTTTCCTGTTAATTAGTACCTGATATAGAAATATGTAGCAGTAGGCGGTTTCTGATTCCACGAATGCTCATCTTTCCTCATATTCATCAGGAACATTAACGGCAGTAATTTTAAATAAAACACAGCAAATAATTAGAGAACATTAGACATTACCGATTTTCTCGCTTTAGGAAAATTCCATTCAGATGTTATGATGAAATCGAGACGTCACGTAAAATTTGAACATCTTGTTAGCTGGCAATGTAGTGAACAACGCTTTATGCAACGGGTCCTAAGCCTAGTATTGCGAAGACGAGCCGAGAATAAGTCGGAAAATGTGTGATGTGAATGGTATCGGTAGAGGGTAGTAATAGTAACTGGTAAGTGGAGTACGGCAGTAGGGAAATAGGGCGGTCACGGATGTAATACATATTCGTTATTCTGTTATTCGTATTGATATGAATATGGAAAGTGGTGGTGGCGGTGACGGCGCGGGCTGCGGGCTGCGGGCCGTAGGCTGTAGGCTGAAGCTGTAGCTGTAGCTGTAGCCATGCTATATATAATAGAAGGGTCCATGAAGACGGCGGTCGGGCGGTCGGGCGATGGGCTGCGATTTCGACCGCGGCCCGGCAGCTGACCACAATCCGTGGCCGGAGTTCCATTAAATTCTATACGGGAACCGATCCGCCAATTTATAGCGGGCACAGGGCGGCGCGCGGCAGAACGCCAGAACGACGGGGTCGCCGTGTACAACACTCCCGAGAGCTTTTTGTTTTCAGCGTCGTTCGTCAGTGAGACGGACGGCGTGGCGTCGGGTTCGCAGGCTGGCGTTGCCGTTCCTGCTGCCGCCGCGCTGAACTACTTAACGTTCGTGCATTATTCGTACGTACCGAAGTGGCCCGGAATACGTGAGCAGTTGCGTGAAGTCGAAAAGTCGCTCCTCGCTAACCCTCAACCCCGGCCCCTTCGACCGTCGACCGTCGACCGTCGAACACCGCGCGTCAAACGTAATGGTTTGTCTGATTTCTGGTCGCAAGACTGGCGGGTGGCTTGGAGTGGCGTGGTGGAGCGTGGAGTAGCGGCCCAGCCCGGCCTGGCAGCCGGTGCGCAATCTGTTAAATATTTCAACGGCTAATCTGGCTTGGCCATGCGCACTGCGCCACTTCCTTGCCGAAACTCGAAACGCCGTATGATTTATGCAGAGGAAGCGGCACCGGCACCACTGCCACTACTGCCACTACTACCACTACTGCCACTACTGTCACTACTACCACCAGGGCCAATGATTTCCTGCAGCGCTTACCTTTCTTCTTCCTCTCCACGGAGATGCCCTGTCCGTCCTCGCGACGCCACATGATCTTTGGCGTCGGGAAGCCTTCCGCCTTGCACGTCAACGAGATGTTCTGGTTCTCACGGATCGCCACCGTTGACTGCGTGCTCTCCGTGTCCAGTATGTTCGGGGGCACTGGAACATCGCATCACGAAACATACAGCATTACCAACTATACAACACAAAAACAAAGAATGTAATTACTATTTTCCATTTCACAATCATTTGGGTTAATCGTTTTGATACGTGCATATTACAAAACATCAACAAATATATCGGGAAATAATGTAAAATTTGTTTTCTGAAACATATCAAATATTTATTGTTTAAGCTATTTAGTAACATTATTTTGAAAAAGTATGTTTGATTTAAATGCATTTTAATCAATTTCCCTAGTTCTGTTAAATACTAATCAAACAGAATAAATATAACCCATTTTTAATGCTAACATTATAGGAATGGAAATACACAAATTCCGAATAAATAAATTTATACAATCGAACCACGACTGTCGAATTAAAATTCAAAAGCGCTGTGTATGCTACGCTAGTGGTAGAGCGAACGGTAATTACTCATTATAACAGCATTTCATGTGGTTTGCCTTGCAACATATGCTCGTGAACCATTAAATCTTAATACATAGATCCCGTTTTCGATTTTTCAACTAACTGCACTATTTACATTGTAAATGTGCACACTGCGTAAACCGTAAACAACATCAAATACCAAACAGCTGCACCAGCTTCTGTTGCTACAGACTAGTGAGGTAATTCCAGGAAATTTTTAATTACATTTTCCTGTTTATCAAACACAAAGATACTACTTTTTTCATATGAGAACGCGATACACCTGATGCAGAATTGGTATTCCAAGATTCATCAAAAGCTTGTGGTAATAGTAATCAACTGCAACAAAAACTACAAAATCATTTTTGTGGTGTAATTGCTCAGCTATCCTATTTATCAATGTTCTACAAAGAAATTAGGATTGAACCCGAAGATCTTTCAATATTCAATTCGAACCTTAAAGTAAATACATCATCAGGATATTTACATATTTTGGATGAGGTACTCTGATTTATCTGATATATTTTTACGAATAAGTACAACTACTAGTCGTTCATTCACGACTCCCAAAAATATTAGTGTTAAGTTAAATAATCCACAATGCGATGCGTTCCCGCAAGGCCGTTTACCTAACATCAATGACAATTTTTTGATTACCTAATAAGGATGTGAAGAGCGTAGCGACGGACCAACAGCCTTTGAGGTTCTTATGATAGGTGGTATTATATTCAATGTGAGGAGCGTAGCGACGAACCGATTAGCAAATAAGGAGACGAACCGACAAACCTTCAGGTTCTTTTTAAGGATGGTCTAATATTGGAGGTAATGAGCGTAGCGACGAACCGGCGAGGAGGTGAAGAATGTAATAACGAACCGACGAACCTTACATATTCTAATGGGATGGTACTATATCGAGGTGAGGAGCGTACCAGCGTAGCGACGAACCGAGTATATACTATCGGAGAATGTTGTCTCCCAAAGATGTGTTCTTTATACAAATGCTTTCTATATACAAAAGCGTTAAGCAAAAGATGCATTCTACATAATTACCTGTTGAATTTGGAATAACATTTCCAATAATATCATGACTATACTCCACTAAATAATAATAATTATAATTCGTAGCTCTGATAAACGACCACAAATGGGTTTGAGTGTTTCGGAGGTCAAATATAAACCGGCGGACCTTTGCAGTTGTCAGTTGACTGACCATCAGCAACATCGCTAATGCAAGTAAAACATTTAGTCGATGAAGCGGGATAAACAGGACATAATTATTATATCCTATTAAATGAAGTAGTATAAACCCATAAACACATTCAACCAGCAACCTACCGCCTCCAAACATTCTTATCCTGGCACAGCACTTTCGCCTCATCCATTTTCATATAAGTAGAGAAAAGTGACCAAATATGGAATACCACTTTGTTTTCTTTACAAAAAAAGAATTCATTGCACAAATTAAAGACGTTTATTAGTAATTATAATCAGTCAAGCCGTTTAGGAGAATAAGAATTACAAACACCGGAATTGAATCTGGAAAAGCCATGTTTCTCACACGGACAACTTTACGTTGCTAATTCTCGGATCGGCAAACTGTCAGAACTGTACCTTTATACACTAGAAAATGGAATAACCAAAAATATTGTACACACATTAGCATTAAGATAAATTCATTTCAACATTTATTGTTACTTAGCTTAGATTTTAGACATAAACAACATTCAATATTTAGATTTAAGAGATTCACTTTTCTTAATTTTGTTCTTCGTTATCCAATTACATGAATATGTTTGAGGTACTTAAATTTTCAATTATACTGAATAAAAGATTATATTTCAAGAAATATATTTTGTTAGGAGGTCTGTGACAGGACAACGTCTGACTACCGGGACCTCTCGTAATTGTATAAGAATCTAAATAGTTATAAGAGAAATGGCGGTATTCCATATTAAGGATCCTATTCCATATTTGGTCACTTTCTTCTACGTCTATTTATCGCAGTTCTGGTGAGCCTACGAAAATTTTCAGAGTATCTAAAGATGTCGTTTTTAAAATTAGTAGTAGATGATAATAAAGGAACTTGAAATGCAGTACAAATTACAAAAGGTTGTTCATAGTAGTCGCATAAGCAGTAGGACAAAAAGAATGTAAGTATGGTTTCTAATCCCAGTCGATTTAAAAATATAGAGCATTATGCTAATACCGAGCAGCAGCCGGGCGCCGAAATACGGGCCGTAGCCCGTAGCCCGTAGCTCGTAGCCCGGAGCTAGAGCTGAAACCTAACCGTGGACATTGTGCGAACATCACTTTGTGTACTTACTCTAATACCTACTCTATACTGTAATAGCCAACAAACACGTTAACATATCGGTACTTTGCGAAAGAGCTTAGACAGAAAGTTGGCCCGCGTTGGCTGTGAACATGGCTGATTACGTGTTTGATAGTTAGTCAAAGTAAAGAAGTTTACTCTTGGTTTTACACTAATGCAGAAAAATGTGTCTGCGACCCCAAGGCGCAAAATTCGCATCATGCCCCTGTTTATTAATAACATAATTACGTTTAGTGAAAGGTATATTTCACAAGACATTTGAGGTTTTCTGCAATTTGTTCTTTTAAAAAGTTTCAAACTTCTTCACAACATATTTTATTTGCAAAAGAAACACAATTTACAACGCTGGAGGAATAAAACCACCTACTTTATTAATCGAAAAAATAAAACACGTTTTATGACTGCTGAATACTTCAAACGATCAAATGCTTTAACAAACGTACAAAATACTGCTTATACACTTTATTATATTTCAACGGCATTGCTATCACAACAAATATTTTGCATCCATAAATACTACATTTGTAACTAAATGACACGTACATTTTAAAGAAATGTTGATTCAGATTGTAAGCCTACATTAACCCACCAGTCGAAGAGTTCCAAAAATATTCGAATTAAAAAAAAATACATTGATTAGCATTGATCGATATGTGTAGATATCCCTTTTAGACAATTTCCACCAAAATAAAAACTTGTGGCAGTAAAAAAAAAGTGTTTAGTACACATCTTTGTATCTAGGTCAATTTATTCTGTTTGAATTCTTGAAACATCAACTGTTTTAACAATAAAGAACGTCTCATTTTTATTGTAGTAATTCAGAAGCATTTAGCATTCATTAAAAATTAAATGAATTAATAATCGCGTTTCGTGTTAACAAGTGGAGAAAAGTTTTTCTAGTATTTTAAACACATCTGTATCATTTTAACGCATTAGTAAGTTCTTTATAAAATTAAAATAATCAAATAAAACTCAAAAGCAATCATTCCACTTTTAATTGGCTTATATAAGTCTGCGCTCTACGAACTTGTGAAATATAAACCAATGAAAGTGGTAGAGCGAAATCGTTTGTCAACTTGTATAAAATATGTAGATTTAGTCCTGTTCTAATACTAAAACTTGCTTCTTTTTTAAACAGATTTTTCCGAGTCAAAGTTAGACGTTCCAAGTAAGTATTCTGAAGGAAAGAACGCGTGGTGAAAGGTAAAAAGTTATCTTTCTACATTCGCTTTTGTTTTCTGAAATTCTTATCGGAAACCTTTTGAGTTTACATCGGAAAAATAGATTTAGTGGGAATAAATATATAACGTACGATATTATTAAATGAAAAATTTTTCATGCGTTTATATCTTATTTCAGAATCCATGATAACGATGTTTTGAAAACAATGTTATTACTCAAAAATTATTAAATTACAAACAAGTTAGGTACATACATATGAAAGGTTAAAAGTCATCATTTATACAATATAAGATACCTTAAAAGTATTACAATTTTACCCTTTGTGTTCATTGTAAGCCAAAAACATTTGTTGTAGTTTAAGCTATTCAATAAGTTTGTAAGCAAATTTACATTTTACATTTTTTAAATAACAATTGTAGATCAAAATATCTTCAAACAAAAAATCTATTGTAGGCACCACAATACCTCCCACCACAGATTTATTATCAAACAATGCAGGAACACGAACCACCACTATTTCAAGAATCGCTCATCCCTTCAAAACATTTACTTTTCATTTGTGACACATGTCAAAAAATTACATTTTTCTAGTGTTGTTTTCATTTTTCAAATAAGCACAGGTTAACTGATTTAAGACTTAAATAGCTCCGTGGTAACGCATTGGACTGTGGATCGTCAGATCCTCAGTTCCTCAGTTTGAATTCCAATACCGACAGTTGCCAATTTAAATTTTCCCATGTGGTTCCCTCTCCACTAACAACATTGACGGCTAGTAACCGCAAAAATATATCACTTATAAATAAATTCATAGTTGCAATGAGAACAAGAAACAGGTTTAACATCTATATATCAAATCATTATCAAAATAAAGTCATACGCACGAAACAAGTCATACGTGTTCAGTTGGTTTTATTTGTATAAGAAAGTAGTGTGGTGCCCACACCAGATTTTTTAAAATTGAATTCGAAGTATAACCACTGGTTTGGATAACAACGTTGATCCCTTTTAGTTCTGCTGATGATGAGAGCTTAGTTCTCAAAATATATACACAGAGATTTATGATTTTTATTTTAAATGGAATTAGAAATTAACTCAAATAGCCGTAAACTGACCCTAAATTAAAAATATGCTAAATATAGAATTAAGTCTTAGTATTGGGGACTAAAATCTAAACAATGAAATACAATAAATGCGTAATATAAACTGTAACCTGACCTCAATTATTTCAGAGTATAACGAACAAATTTGTAGCAAACATCTCCTTTTATATGGAAATATGTAAATGTAACGAAAATTCGATAAGATTTTTGTTCTATAGCATCCTTAAAAGGATTTCATGAATTTGGTTGTGCGAGGTAATGACTAAAATAGACCTGACACAATACAAATGAATGTTTAGCAATCCTTTATAATTAATTATAATTATAGTGTCTTATTATACCGCCGAAGGCATTAACTCGCTAATTTCTATTTGTCGGCTTGTCTATTTCATACACATACATTACTGCATTTGTTTCCAGTTGAGGTAGGTCAACGATGTGTATTTACAAACAATTTTACTACATGCAGTCTGCTATTTGTATTATGATGTCAATAGTGGCTTTATCTTAAGTACACTGCAATATTCTGTTATTTAACTTGACGTAACTCAAAATCTAATAAAGATAATGGAATTCTGCTTGAAAATAGAAATACTCAGATTTCTCTAATTATAATCATACACATGCAGATGATTTTAAAATAAGAAATTTAAACATTATTACGTCTTTTACCCACTTTGGGTACCTTCGGAGATCTAGGTAAAAAAAATCTATATATTTTAGTAATTGTTATTTTAAACGAATGAAATGTAGGGTGCCAGGTATTGGGTGCTCTGGATACATTTGCTCGAAACGGGAATGTATCTAGAGATGCTGTTTATAATGGTGTGTTAGTACCTACATTGATGTATGGTTGTAAATGTTGGGTATGGATGAAGAAGCATGAACGACGTATAACTGCTGTAGAAATGAGATATTTGAGAGGTGTATGTGGGTATACGAGACGTGATCGTATCCGGAATACATTGGTGTATGCTGAATTTGAGATTGAAAAGAATGTTGTTAAGAAAGTAGGAGTGAGTCAATTGAGGTGGTTTGGACATCTTGAGTGAATGTCGCATGAAAGGTTGGTGAAACTCTTATAATGCACGTGAGATTGAGGGTGAACGAATACGTGGGCGTCCGAGGAATAAGTGATTCCGAATAAACGAGCATGTATGAATCGCAGTATGAATGTGGACGAGGCGAAAGTGGTGTGTCAGGATAGGTTTGGAGGATATAGATTATTAGTTGACAGTGTTTTTGGGTTCGTGATATCCCACTGAGTGGGAAATATCGTGGCGTTATGTAATAATAATAATAATTAATAATAATATTTATTTATTCTGGCAAAGTTCAGCAAAAGCTGTTCTTACACTTAACCATTTCTACTATAATAAAATAATTATAAATGTATATGTTACTGTAAAAGCCCGTATATTGGTTAATTTTAGGTTTTACCAGTAAATTTTAGAATTAACCGCCATAAGTTGGTAAATGTAATGATTTACTGGTAAAAACCTCAGATTAACCAATTTAAGGATTTTGACAGGTTAGGTTAGGTTAGATTATTTACAGTGTCTTTGAAGTAAATCCTAAGATTTACAAGGGAAAGGTGGTAAAAATTTGAAATGAACGATGATCACAGAACTGTTGGACTGTTACCATTAAGAGTTGTTAAATCTTAGGTTTTACTGGAAAATCTTAGGATTTACCGTAACTCGGGCTCTTACAGTAACATATATACAGTTGCATTTAGAGTAATAGTACATATTTCTGGAAAAGCATATACAGTTACATTTAAAGTAATAATACATATTCACATACATACATTATACTATTAATAAAATCAAAGAAAGAAAAAAAATGTCTTAAGCTACAAAACAAAAAAAAAAAAAACTGAAAAAATACTTTAATTTACGTGAAAAATCTTTTGCGTTTATGTTTTATTTCATTTGGAATATTATTATATATAAATGGACAGTGATATCGAAAGCTACATTGGATTTATGTATCATAATGCGTAATAGTAATTTGTCTCTTAATTGACGGTTATGAAGTATACGAAAAAAGTGGATTTATACAATAGCAATATTTATCTTACGTATAGTGACAGCAATTTAGAAATTTACAATAACAATATTTTAATTTATATTAGAAATGTAATATTATTTTATTATAATCTAATATTGTTGCAGTATTATCTAGATCATGTTGTCTTAAATATGCTATATTGTTAAGAATATAATATATATTGCAGTAAGAATATATAAATTGCTGTCAGTACGTAAAATAAATATTGCTAACGTAGCAATCCATTTTTTTACCGAGTGTACGTATGAATTTATGAAATACGATTACTATTTGTCAAATCACAACCCACAAAGATGTTAGTCAAGGAGACACACAAGGGTAAAGTGATAAAGATATCGTCGGCTTGGGGATCGAACTGAGGATCTCTTAATTGACAGTCTACTGCGGTACCACGGATCTATTTACCCCAAGGTTTTAAAGAAGTATATTTATTTTATAAATCTTCGTTCAAACACTGGCTGAATTTTTCGGACAAACATATTCTTATCTCCTGCCACATATAAAGTTTTTCTTGTATACGTCAGCAAAAAATTGACGGCAAATATTGTCGTATTAATACAACGCTATTTATTTTCACCCTTGGGGTTCCGCTCTACAGAATTTTAAGTTTAATAATATATTTAAGGAACAGGATTTGACGATTCCAAATTTCTAAGAAAATCTAATAGAGTGTCATATCTCGAAATGAGTAAATTACTTAAAATAATCATAGTTTTTCTCATAAATGCTAACATTTAGATTAGTGTGGATTAATAATAGTCCGAGATGCAGTCAACTGTCTTTATTTTCTACAACGTCGACATTTCGACACCACTTGTGTCTATCTCAGGACTAGTAGTAAAATGTATATAATAAAACCACATGTGGATCGAAAAAAGGCTATTTTTTCCAATTCGTAGATGGCCCCACCTAGAACTTTAGATTTTCATAAATTATGAAGATTTCGGTACCTGTCACACCATTTTGATGCGTTGCGGTCAAGTTCCGAGGCCTCAAAAATGACCATTCTTGCACTTTTCTTACATGTTCATTTGTAAAAAGTGTAGTTATGCTTAAAACATGTTTTTAATAACATGTATAGACGCGTTTCGAGGTACTCTTATCGACTATCAAGCTTATTTGCATATACCATTGCGATTGTTTAACGTATAGAGCTCCGAAATCAGCTAAAATTCAGGTTTTTACGATTTTCATCGATTTTTGTTAGAGGTGCCGACTTCATATTCCTGTTCTTTGCCGTAATAATTATATTTATAAGTCAGTTTCAGAAATTGACATCCCATAACCAAAACAAACATGGAATGTGTTATATTTGATTAAAAACGGCCAAAAGTTAGCGTAAAACTAATACAAAATCAAAAGAACGTGAATCTTAGCCGCTTTCTATACGTTGAACAATTGGAATGGTACATGCAAATAAGCTTGATAGTTGATAAAAGTAACTCAAAATGCGTCTTTACATGTTATTAAAAACATGATTTATGCATAACTACACTTTTTACAAATGAAAATGTCAAAAAAGTGCTAAAATGGTTATTTTTGAGGCCTCGTGTTTGACCACAACACATCAAAATGGTATGACAGGTACCGAAATCTTCTTATTTTATGAAATTCTAAAATTCTAGGCGGGGAGGCATCGACGATTTGGAAAAATAGCCTTTTTACGATCCACCCTATTGTGCGTACTATTAATGAACGTAAAATGGGTTTTATTTCTGTAAACACAGAAAAGTCGTCACAAATAAATATATATACAGAGTGTTTTCTTTAAAACAACCAGCGCCTTTTTGGGCGCACTAATGACTAGAGAAAAATGTTATATACAAAAATGACCAGGTGAAAGACCCTATTTAATAGAAAAAACAAACAGAAAATTTAACCAGTGGTTCTCAAACGGTAGAATAAATTTATATTTTTTGAAATAGTAACCTATATAAATTTTTAGTCCATTAGATGGAGATTTTTTTTTCTGATTTCAACAATATAAATATGATATGAGGTTGTATAACAATTATTTTGAGAAAAACGGTATTGCAAATCAGAAATAATTTTACAATATTGATGTAGGCTAGCAGAAATCGCATGCTATTTGGCAAGCAACAGAATATGCTTTTGCGGTTGATCTTACAACAATGGCAAAAAATTAAGAAACAAATCTGAACTTGTGGAACGAGGAACTAAATAAATATAATATAAAAATAAATGTAGATAAAACAAAAATAATGGTGATATCAAAAGAAGGAGGTAACATCAAATGTACAATTAAATGGAGACGAAATCGAACATTTACATATTTAGAACACAAACTGAATAACAAAGGAAGTTTAGAATACGAAATGAATAACAAAGTCTTGACAGTAAAAGTTACTACCAAATAAACAAAACTATTCTTAGCAATAAACAAATACGCAAAGCAACCAAAATGATGTACAAAACCATTTATAGACCAACTCTACTATATGGCAGGGAAACATGGACTACACAAAGAATAAAAAGTAGAATACAAGCCACAGAAATGAGATACCTAAGAAAAGTAGAAGGAGTAACAAGGATAGACAGAATAAGTAACGAACAGATTAGAACAAGATTACAAACAGAAAGCGTAAAAACTACTCTAGAGAAGAAACAACTAACATGATATGGGCACTTCACACAAATACTAGAAGACAAACTGAGATGGCTTGGAACGTAAAGACGACAAAAAAGAACACTGGAGGAAAACTACAAAAGAGGTGGGCAAATATCATTGAGAAAATATTAAAAAAGAACCATTGCAGCTGACTAGAAACAGGGAGAATAGCGAGGAATAGGAAAGAATGGAGTGATCTAATAAACAAAATTGAGGTAAGAAAAATATCGACACCCGAAAGGGTACTAAAGGAATTTAAATTTAAAGATTTGACGGCTGGTACACACAAAAACATATCAAATTCGTAGGGAAATCTGCTTCAAATTAAATATAATGCCCAAAAAATAATAAATATTGTATTTATTAAAATAATCAAATGGTTTCATTCATTTAGTATTATTATCTTCAAGGGCCAAGTTTTGACTTCTGGTAAGCGTAAAATATATCAAAAACCTAGAGCAATCTGCTCAAATCAGAGAGTCATACCCAGAAATGATTAAATATTGAATGAAAATAATAATCATAGCTCTTCTCAACAAAGTTTTCTTCTGAATTCAAGTGAAAAATGATGCACATAAAAATAATATTTTATCTACACACGTATTCGGATTTTTGATAACTTGTAGTTAGCATGACATCGATTTCGTGTGCACGGACAAGATAATCATATGTAAATGTTATATGTAAAAAAAGTGGTGTGCAATATGTGTTCAATAACACTGTACGGGAAATTCGTAAGTGATTTATGGCTCCTGGCCGATTATTGCAGCCAATTGTAATTTATCAGATGTCACTATGAAATATCTTTTTATGTATTATTTAATAGGGATTTGTTGTAAACATAACAAACATCAAATAATCTTCAAAATTGATATATACAAAACTATTCACGTTTTGCTATGTTGATTAATCATTTATAAATATCTATCTACATATTTTCAATAATATAAATATTTATACAAACATCACATTAATTTATTATGATTAATTATTAAATATTGAAATATATATTATATACACATGTTACCTGCGAAACAAATAGATATTTTACGAACTAACAAGATATTTTATCAAACTAGACACGCAAAAATGGAATATACTCTTGTCAAGAATGTGGGAATTATTATTAATTATATGAAAATTTTGTAAGAAAGGAAAATTCAAGATTTATCACGAAAATGTAGAAATTACAGAATTACGAAAAACCCCGAAAACATATGTGGGAGATAAAAGAGTATTCGAAATGTTAAAAATTAATACATCACCTTGATGAAGTCAAACTCAGTGAAACATCCACTGCTCTTATAATTAAACAAATATGAAAACATATATTTTTAAACATAAGTACCTATAACAAGCCGAAAACCATGTGTAGATCTCTGGAGTTACGGTTTCTCAAAAACTACTAAACTGAAAATTTTAATATTTTGTATACATCAATTGTGTATCCCCTTTGGAAGAACTGATAACTTTTTGGTGATAATTCAATAATCGGAAGTGGTAGTTTACTTGAAGCCCTATTTTGAAATATCTCAGTAAATTATGATTTAATGACAATTTTTGTTATTAGAAAATAAGAAATATTATTATCTATAATTGTTGTTTGAAACATTTTTCTTACTGTCTCTATTTATGAATTACAACATCTTAAAGAAAAATTACATTGAATTCAACCTAATTAAATTATTTTTGGAACTCCTATCAAGTCAACTATATTCCTATATGTAATTTTCAACGCTGAATGCGAATCCTAAGTCAAAAAAAAAAATCGTACACCCCCAAAATCAAGCCTCAACAGGGTAAAAATGACCTACCGCTCTACGAATAATCATAAATCACAATAAATCGAATTAAATATAAACATTCAAGTATATAACGCATAAACACAGAGTTAACACTACTATCCATTGAACATCACCCCCGTGAGCGGGTGAAATCTACTTCTCATACAACAGGAAACTTAAACAAATGCAGTAATTCCAAAAAGCTTACGATGCTCAGTTTCTTTTTGAAAGAGTGAGTAACTGCATTAGTCTCGATGCAATGCTCAAAATCTGCCCCCATGGAATGGCGGATTAAAATTGCAAGGAAAATCGGGGAAAAATCATGTCAACGTGATTTCTATTTTAATATGAACTCAAATTGGATAAAAATCTGCAGCATTTAATCTTGATTATAAATACTAGCGTAGCCCCAACTTTATTCAGTGACACCCCCATAAAGGAGGGTAAAAACTACCCCTCGTACATGGAGCATCTTGGAAAAACTGCTGTGAATGTATTAAATGCTTATAAAGTCTCAGTTTCTTGTGAAACAGTGAGTAACTGCATTAGTCTTGATGTAATGGTCAAAAACTACTCCCACAGAGTGGCAGAAACCACCCCTAGATTTAAATTTGAGAGAATATCGGTGAAAAATTTTTGTCATCGTTATTTACATTTTAATCGATGCTAAAATTGGCTAAAGATATGCAGCACTGCAGTTTGGAGGTAAATACTTGCATTACACCAAAGTCATTCATTGACATCCCCCTGAGAGAGTTAAAATTACTCCTAACATAACACGAAATTCAAAAAATAGTTGCAGTAACTTTTAGACTATTCGGGGAGCATTGTCATTTTTACCCTGTTGAGTGTTTTTTAGCGCTAGGGGTTGATTTTGGGGGTGTACAATATTTTTTTACCTCAGATTCGGATTCAGCGTCGAAAATTACATAGGGATATAGCAGTTGAAAAAAAATTTTTTTGTTGGGCTGTGGAATTCATCGATTTAAATAAATAAAGGTATTTTATTTTCTTGCTTAGAAATATATTTATTTAAAAAAAAACCAAATTTGGTCCAACACCATTGCAGCAAAAGCATTTTTTAAAATTAAATTGTTACAGTTAAGTATTTAAATTTATAACACGGCTTGCGAAAGCCCACAACGTCGCGCGACTCAAAATATAACATTCACCAAACAAAACAAAACATTCACCAACAAAACAAAAAAAGGACATCAGATTATATTACGAAGTACAATGTGAAAAGTTGTCTGTATTTAGATAAATAATTAGACGTTGAAAGAATGATAAAATAGGTAATTTACAATAATTGTACCTCGACCTATACAAGCGCAAGCAAAGAACTAATTTCGATTCTGTGATACTCAGGTAATTTCTACAGACACTGAAAATTCAATACCTCAATTTTTGTTCATTTGTTTTTCATGTTATTTAACTTTATTCAGCGACGAAAAAAGAAGACGATTAATGGCCAAAGATACAATTATCTTCACATAGACGTCAAGAGCAGAAGGTTTCGCCATCAACGAAGAGTTACTAACCACGCAAACAGTTTGTTCATGAAATTTATACCTTTGAAAGCAAACAAGCAGATAATAATATCATTTTAATATACAACTTTCCATTTATTCCATTTTAGTTTGAAAGTTTGGAAATGTGGGAATTTTTTGACAAATGACGTGTGGTTAAACAAAAATATTATATTTAATTTGCGAATGAAATTGATGTTCCCCACAATTGAAAGTGAATTTTGTATTTACAAATATTGCACAATATTTTTCAACCAAACACTATTTGCAATAGTTTTTCACTCACGAAATTTGATCGCCATTTATATTCCGCCACGAGTTATTTCATACTAGGGCTGCCAATTATCCGAGTATCCGAAAATTTGGGTATCCGGATAATTGTAAGATCCAAATCTCGATTATTTAATATTTTTGAAGGGAGTGCATTTAAGATTATCGAAAACTCTTTTTAAACAAATAATAATATTCTTTTTAATATTGGTGTTATTTTATATATATATATATATATATATATATATATATATATATATATATATATATATTTATATTACTGTATTGAAGTAAATGTAATTAATAGCAAATTTTTAATAACAAAATAAAAGCCGGTTCACTCGATAAGGCAAGTTAAGGAAGGCTGCCCGCGGATAGTAGTTGGATGGGTGCCCGCTTTGCGAAAACCCATACCAGCGAACACTGCGTGTCGTTGTCACACCACCGAAAACGAGGAACCAAAGCGCCATATAGTTGAGTTGAGTCCACTTTACGAAAAAAAAAAAGAAAACGAAATTACATTTTTGATATGATACTAATAATTCTATTTAGTCAATTATTTGACGATATTGGTACAAGAATGTTAGTAAAATCCAGATTCAGATCCGGTTCCGGCTATTCGGATATACGAGATCCGTACAGATTCGGATATCCAAGAACCGGTTTTGAGATCCGTAGAGATTCGGATATCCGTAGTCCGGGTATCCGGATACATTTGAAACATTTCAATTATTATTTAATTTTCAATTTAGATTCCAGTATTGGCTATTTACTGAAACTATACATATTTATTCATAAAAAAGTAAACAATAGAACATTTTTATTTATTATAATATACAATGTATTTTATTTTACAAAAAACGATATAAGTCCCGTGAATGCATTTACAAACAAAAATAGAAATTGTGTATAGATACAAAATAACTTCTTTCTTATAGGAGAAAGAAGATATTTTTTATTATACCTATGTATAAGAAATTAACCGCAGTCTTCTTCAGCGGTTGCAGATTTCGGTAGATTTGTTGACAGTGTTTGTTTATCGTTACCTGGCCTGGAACGTAGAGACTTGTATCGTTTATTAGTACAAATTTGGAGTTATATCGTTTTTCTATAAACGTCAATATTTTAAGAATTTTTTTCAAGGATTTCTATCAGTATTCCCTACAATTTCAGCACATATTTAGAAAGCTTCGGCAAATCTCTACAAAATGGTATCATAACCTCGTTTGACAAAAAATGGACTTATATTGTTCTTCCCGTGTACCCTTCATATATATATATAAATATAATTGAGTGCTGTATTTTGTGCTATTTTAGGAAAACGATAAAACTTTAAGTCAACGAAATGTATATCCCACATACTCAAGCCGTTAAATATTAAATTGAATTTCTCTATTTTCTAAATGATGTAATTTAATCTCATTTTGTAGGACGTATATCTTTTATTAAATAATAAATATAAAATCTCAAAATGAAAATAATACATTATTAAACGACAGCCGTGACCTAAAAACAAAATGTTTAGGTTTCTGTGCTTTGAACCAGTGGTAATAACCAAAAACTCGTTGAATCCATGCCGTAATAACCTAGTTAATAAGTCAGAGAACACTGGATTGAGTATAAATCCTGTTATAACGCCATCTGAAAATGATGACGAGATATGTTTGTTGCCAAATAACACATGAAAATTTTAAAATTAGCCTCAAAGATTTATACTTTAGCCTTTGTAAAAAAAAACTGATATTTTTTTCATAAACCTGTGTCGTTCCAAGCCGGAGCAAACAAAGTTTTTTGACTGTTCATGCGCGGTATTCGTATCACCTTAATAAATAGAAAAATAAAATATCGGAGTATGCTGGAGTAGACAAGGACAACATATCCTGTTTTAAAATATTTATAATCCTGTTACATACAGATATTTTTCAGTACACAAACATTGTTTTGCATAAAGGATTCTTGAAAAACATTCGTCGGCTTTATAAGCGCTTGTCGGTTGCATATGATACCGTACACCTACATAAGTAAATAATGTTCACTGGACATGCATATCTCTTCTATAAATTCAATTTGTTTCATTCTTTTCGCAAATATTTTATTCATCCAATTACATTTTATAAAAAATTGCAAACTGAAACTACAACTCTTGAACTAGGTACGTTGAAACTAAAGAATGCAAATATATCGCTGAAGCCACGCATAAATACCATGGCGATTATATCAAATTATTAAAATTTACGAATTTTTTTCTTCTCCGGGAAATTTCTCGGAAATTCCTTCATTTGTAACGTTTTTCCCCGGACTTTTTTTGGAATATTCCCGGGAATATTATTTTGGTCAGTAAAGGCCTTATAATTCTGAGATGTTTCTTTTAGTTCAAAAATGTTTTGTCTCACAATTATACTCATGGTGAAAATATTCTAAGTTGATTTTAATGCTGGGAAATATTTCATATTAATCTTCTTGTTTCTTAATTTATTTTCAGAATTTTATTCTTTGTACATTACATTAAATTTTATATACTTTTTGTTAAAATGAACACTTAATTTTCAGATAATATATTTCCCATAATTTGCAAGTCGTAGTCATGCCTTCTGTTGATAACTCACAGAAATATACATGGGCGTGGCATTTAGCAATATATTCAATAATTAATAAATAGCATTTTTATTTGCAAAATCTCCTTATATACAGGGCTCACTATCTTCAATCAGTGATGTGGATAGTGCTTCGCCGTATAGATATTGACAGACCGCTTCTTTCAGTAGAACACAATTTAAAGTTGAATGTAATTGTAAGATAAGGTATAATTTTGGAAAATATTTTATTTTTGTCTTGTAGATAAATAAGATCTATCTTTAACAAGTTACCCATTGGAATTACAGTGAGAGTTACTGGTTTCAAAAAAGCTCTGAACATCTAAATAAAAAAAGCCTTTTAGAAATAAAACGAATTTAAGATTGAATTACGTACACCAACTATTTTCATTGCACTTGGTGAAAATTAAATAAATAAATTTAAATATCTGAGGAGCTCACTGTATGAAGACTACAGTTCAAGCAGACGTTTACGATCAAAAAGACTGCAAATTATTTAATGAATTCGATTAAAATTAGCTTTCTAGGAAAGAAATAAGTTTTGAAGTCAACCATTTATAAAACAGTACACTCTCTAATATCTTTGAAAGTAATTTGCAAGCATCTGTGGCCAGTAAAACAAAAAACGATATTGGGAAAAGTCGGGAATGAGATATCTAGAAGTAACCTACTAGACACAATCATAGAATCGGAGCTGGTATGGTATGTTCACCTATACCGAATGAAAGTGGTGAAGCGTCAGGTAAAACAACTCTTTAATAATTCCTAGTCGATAATCCTAATGCAAAAAAATTGTACGGCCCTTAGTATGCCACACGAGCTACTTAAAAGAAATGTAAATTTGGCAACACCGAATGAAACAATTGTTATATAAGTCATCAGGTAACTAGGCAAATCAGTATGATTGTGAAAATATCAAAATTTTACAAATTATTTTTATTTATTTTTCAAACAAAAAACTTTGTGAAATTGATATCAAAAGATTAGTTAGATCAACGCAATTTTACACAATTCTTTTTGAAAGTAAACAGCAATGATATATTATTTACACGTTTGATGGCTTCGTGTGACTTTACGAAGGGCCGTAGAATTTTTTTGCATTAGGATTGTCGACTCAAAATTAACCAAAGAATCGTTCTATTATCACCAGTTTTCTGAACATCCTGTATAGCTAAGCAAGTCTTTCTAGGAAAAAGAACAAGTTGAAGATTCAAAGTATAAAAGAAACAGTTGAACATAGAGGAATTTACTTAGAAGTTAGAAAAAGTAAAAGTGAAGCACATCTGAAAACTGCAAAAATAGTAAATCGAGTCTTCCAAACTATGTATCACGGAAAAATGTCAAGAGGAAGAACAAAGAAGTTGTGAATTAAAAGCCTAAATAAAAAGAAATTTACTGGGAAGAAGTAAAATCGACATCATACCAAGAATTCTAGAAGCATATCTGTAAACGTAAACTACCAGAATAGTGAAGCAAATCCTCCAACCTAAGTGTTAAGCAAAAAGATCAAGAGGGAGATCAAGGAAGTTGTGGATTCAAATCGAAAAGGAACAGCTAAACACAGAGGAATTTGCCAAGATGAAGTAAAAGCTTTGACATCATACTGAGGATTCTGGAAACACATTTGGATATTGTAAGACTAGTAAAGCAAGTCTTCATACTAAGTGTCCAGGGAAAAGGTCAAGAGGATGACCAAAGAAGTTGCGAATTCAAAACGTAAAATGCTATGAAATACGAGTAAAAGCGATGACATCAGATCAAGGACTATGGAAGCACATTCGTTAAGTTGTCAGAACACAATAAAAATAAGGATCACATCGACACCGAAAGGTAGTAGGATGTTCAACTATATACAGGTTGTTCAATTTATCTGAAGACACTTGAAATATCTCGAAAACTACATATCGGATCAAAAAAAATTAAAATTTGTTCGTCACGGAGGGGACATCCAATGATACTAAACTCGACCCCCCTCCCCATCTCCTAGGAGTTGGGGTATGGCGGATAAAAAACCTAAATAGGAACCCCCATTTTTTAGTGCAATTTTGGATTCTCCAAGAAAAATATGTATTTTTTGGATGGTAAATCATAAATTAATTCTTTAAATAACGTGATAAACTCTTCTATTTTTTTTTCATGAGTCGTGAACACATTTCCTTTTTTTTTTCTTCTACTGCTGTTCCTCTTCTTCGTCCAAAATTAATGCTATCATAGCTCAATTCCTTCACCCAAAACTCCATCACAAAAATAGGTGACACTTCACAGAAAAAATCCCTGAATGGAGTCAAAAAAAAACCTATATGTAATTTTCGAAATATTTCAGTATCTTCCAATAAATTGAACAACCTGTATGTATGTATTTAACAATACAATATATTTTAGACTTTAGATGCGCAGAAAATTATGAAAAGCTGAGTAAGTAGTCCGTAAAATCCTTAGTTCAATTTCCACAACCTAGAGTCCTAGACAAATGTCAACACATGGGCATAATGTGATGGCAGTATACCTCAATTATATATCTTCAAAAAGTATTGTTGTAATCACAAACATGTCAAAATGGCGTAAGAATATATTCATTCGTAGTGGAACGTATTTTTGGCACAACTCACTACGCGCGCAATTTTAACATAACATGTTTCATTAATTGGGGTAAATAGCTCCGTGGTAACGCGTCTGACTGTGGATCCTGAGATCCTTAGTTCGAATCCCACAGGTGATAGTTGTCAATTTAAATTTACCCCTGTGGTTCCCCCTCCACTAACATCTTTGGGGGCTATGATTTGACGGCTGGTAACCGCACTTCATACGCAAAAATATATCACTTATTGAGATCTGCGGAAGCAGAATGCCACACCCATAATGGGTAAAAGGCGTAATGATATATTTATTTATTTTATTTTATTTATGTTTCATTAACTATTTCTAAGAAATATTTTTAACGTTTATTACAAGATACAGTGATTTGCTATAAGCTAGAATTGATTAAATCCATATTCTATAAAAATAAAAATAAAATAATTTAAATAAAATCGAAAAAAGTAAAAATATCAAGTAAATGTTAATTATACCTGTAATAAGGATCTAAGAGATATATTTAAATATTATGCATCATGGTAAATTAGAGTATTTTAATTTAAAAATATGGTTGGAAAAGATAAATTTATTTGATTAACATTTTTTGTTCCATTTGAAAAATAACTAGTTACATGTTCATGTTTCAAAAATATCTCTCAATAAATAAATAAACATGCAGCGAAACATATTTCCCTTGATATATTTATTATTGATATGTGGTTAGACATATACAGCAAGTCACAGGTGAAAAAAATTACGTGAAGATAAATAACGAAGATTGAATTTGCTTCTTTTTTCACCTGGGTTCTGTTTCAGTACCGGTGCGAGCCGTATTTTACAGAAACTTCTGGTCCTTGTACTTAGAAAAATGCATGAATATTGTAATAACGAAGTAGATGATTGTTTTAGAGTGAACTATGTTAATTATAGTTAGTCTCTATTACTAATTAAATTAATAAATAATAAGACAGATAGTAAAATACGGAAGGTAATTTCGCCTTGCAACGTTTTCAACTCCATCCAGGATTTTCAAACATATTCATAAATTTTCTTGTGAATACCTTCATACCCCGTGCAATTTTAACTTCAAATTTCATTCATAAATAATAAATGAAGCAAATAAGAGAGAGTTATTAAAACGAGAAAAACCTGAAATTAATGTACCAGCTAAAAGACTTTCCTCTAAAATGCTTTTAAAGTTACAATTATTAGTTAATTTAATCATTTTCAAAATCTGCTAGCAACAAAAGCAATTTATGCATGATAGTATTTCGTCAGTTTTAAAGTCATTTAGCGCTACGTGAACGCCATTGTTAAAAATTAATGTTAGTCATTTTAAACAATAACTGCATGCCACGCAATTTATCGCATTAATAATTACTCTCTACATGTTTAATGACAATTTTCAATTTTGATTCTGTCTCGTGCCTAATTATTTATTTATAGTTCATGTTTACCAAAAAATTAAATGCTAGTCATTTTGCAGAATGGCTAATCAACAACGCATACCAACGTTTTATACGAATATTTGCCAAAAATCACTACATGAAAATGTCAAATTTGTTATTACCGGCCCCAATTCCTAATTATTTATTGATTACATATTTGCGATGTAAACGGAAATATTTGCAAATTACAAAAGTAGATACACAATTGTCACTTGCATCGATTGTGAACTGTAATCTATTAGAGAAATACGGATTAAAACAAATGTATAAAATAAAATTCTGTTGTTCGTTGCACTGGAACAGTTTACTTTTGTTTCATGCTCGAAGTTCATATAAAAAAATAAAACGAGTCAAGAACAAAACATCAAAGGATTGCTTCGTATTTATAGTTAAAAAATGCGAAAAAACTTTTAGATTTTTGGTATTTGTTTTCAACACATTAGAACTTCTTCTAATTAAGACTCACGCTAATATTTTCTTTACGTTTTCGCGTAGATAGTTTTCATTGTACGTATTTATTTATTTACAACGTTCTACAGCAGAAAATAATCTCTATTTTAATGGATCTACAACTTATAGTGGCGTCCGAATCATTCGCACATAATTATTGTAGATTAAATTTCAGTTCAAATTAGCATTAGCACAGAAAAACCTAATCATTGCTCAACCTTTACAAAATGGAACTGTGTTTTGACGACTGGTAACTTGACGGCTGGTTAATACGTTTAACACGTAAAATATATCACTTACCGGCATTTGCATAAGCAGAGTTTCACATCCAAACAAATATATCATCAGACCATTTACCCATTTTTGGTATGGTATGAAATTATTTTCCAATGTTATCGTTATTTTTAACTTCCTCCCGTAATTCTCCCTCCATTAACAGCTTTGGGGGTCGTAACTTGACGGCTGGTTGATGCGTTTGACCGAGTAACATATATCACCTACCGAGATCTGCCACATCCAATAAATGTATCAGGAGACCATTTACTAATTTTTGGTGCGACATTTTGCTTTCGGTGGCGAGCGCGGTGTAGAGTGAGCGAAGAATGTTCGATGATAGGTATGACCTGAAGAGAGATGGTGGCTAGCGCGGTGTAGAGAGAACGAAGAATGTTAGATGATAGGTATGATCTAAAGAGAGGTGGTAGCGAGCGCGGTGTAGAGTGAACGAAGAATGTTAGATGATAGGTATGATCTGAAGAGAGGTGGTGGCGAGTGCGGTGTGTTACAAATCCTCAATTTAACTCGTTCAATTGGGACCGCTCTCAGATAGCAGAATATGGCCTATGCCCAATCTAGTGTTAAATAGAAATCAGTGTATTTACCCGATCCAAAAGGATACATGATAACAGTTTAATAAAAATTAGGTTACTAACGTAATTGTCGCGCGTTTAGTTTATTGTTATTCTTTGCAATAAGCTTCTAATTTAGTTGTAATTAGATTTCTATCCATTCAATGTACATCGTCGTAAACAACGACTTGAATATATGCAAGTTAATTAATTTGATTTAGGCTGTATTGTCGGATATACGTGGGGGCGGTATGCAGTACGTGACATAAGAGTACTGTTTTGCTTATATGAAGGAAAGATTTGGAACTCTGGAGGACCATCATCTTCATCGACTATAGTCTATTCCACGCGACCTTTCATTAAAATAATACAAATCCACGTGGTTTTCTGTGCTCGAAAACGTGTTAAACACTAGGTGCAATACAAATATGTATACACTGTTAAAATATCACACTACACTTTACTGTTTTGAGTTATATGTAGGTTGCCCACTGCATTTTTATTTTATCTTGTTGCTTCTACATTGTGTATATTAGAAATATGTATGCTTAAATTTATATTATTTATAAAATCTGTATATTTTTATAAGGATGTGCAATAAACCAAAGCAACCGAGTAATTTCATTTTTTCTTTCTTAAAGGCGACGTTGAATTGGTGGCGAACGCGGTCTAGAGAGCGAAGACAGAGCTTCAGATCGCGCTCCGGCAAAACGCTGCACTAAATTTACATTATAAAACGGCAATATTGTAATTCCGTTCGTTTACAAAAATTACTTATTGTATTCAATTTTTCTTTTCATTATTCATTAGTGTTATAAACAAAGTAATTATTGTTGAAAAAAATCGAATATAAGTGCAAACGATAAATATGCATTTCCTAAAATCAATAAACAAATGTGTATTTGTTTTTAACAATTCCTTCAGTCAAACGAATGGACTTACGATTGGACTGTGTTAAACGGCGACCTTAATAACACTGTACGAACTGGTTATGGATTAGTTCAAAATTTCGAGTGTATGCGGCCGAATGCTTGTAATGTACACTGTATTTTTTTTAACCAATCACAGAACTATATTTGTCCTTTTAAAGAAAGGTCTCGTGGAATAGACTACAGCAAATTGCATGCGGTTTAGCCCAACAGTGGTGGACCGAAATAAGATTCGCTGTCACTGTACGACGTACTCATACACAGTTCGACGAAATATAGTCTGTACGCGCGGCGTGCACTTTTGAGGCTTCCATTGATCGTGCCCGGAATACGTTAGTGTAAGATGAGTGTGAGATTGAGAAGAATGATTCTAGAAAAATGGGAGTGCAGTAAAAGAGGTGATAGGAGCTATCGCTCGGATATCGAAAGAAGGGTTAACACTTGATTTCAAGTATGAGGAATAGATGTGCTTGTATGAATGTGGACGAGGTGAAAGTGTTGTACCAGGATGGAAACTCCTTGTCGGCACCTTCGAAGTTCTGCAATGTTTCAGATTTTTTAGCGCATCTATGATGTGCCTCCTGGTAGGCGATGTGGTTATTTAAATAAACCTAAAATTTAAACTGAAAAGATTGAAACATAACTTTTAATACAAGTTACGTATGTTCAACAATAAAATATGCTAATTATACTTTAAGTTTAAGATATTTCTTAGAATAATAAATTATTAGCGATAGTATTAATATCAAGTATTGGGACTAACTGGCCAGACCAAATTTTTACGTTACAAAAATACCAGGAGTTCGTAGTTCGACATAAAGATGGCTGCCACCACATTTTGCTTTTTGATTCTATAAATTTACAATTTAAAATATCAATTTTTAGATAAACAACAGTTCAATATTGTTTGAAACAATTAATTACTAGATTATTGTAGTTTACTGAACTTTTACAATTTTGAATATTGAAATGTCAACTTTTTTTACACATTACAATGTTTTTATTTCAATTCAACTTTTTTCGCAGTCAACAACGTGATTATCTGACGCTTTATGCAATCAGGCATTAGTTGGATATAGCGCGATGTTTTCTATGTACTGATAGAAAATTAGGACATGATTGGTGTACACTGTAGACATACATACATACATAACATCACGCTATGTCCCACTTAGTGGGGTATCACGAACCCAGGAACACAGTCAACCAACAATCAATCTCCTCCAAACATTCCTATCCTGACACACCACTTTCGCCGCGTCCACATTCATAGTGCGATTCATACATGCTAGTTTATTCTTCACACTCGGAATCATTCGTACACGCAACAAAATATCAATCATACCCAATCAGTTATTCCTCGGAAGCCCACGTATTCGTTCACCCTCAATCTCACCTGCATTATAATAGTTTCACCAACCTTTCATTTGACATTCGCTCAACATGTCCAAACCACTCCCACTTTCTTAACAACATTCTTCTCAATCTCACACTCACCATACACCAATGTATTCCGTATACGATCACGTCTCGTATACCCACATCATCAATGGCTCGACAGCCCTAAACGGGCCAAGGCCTCAAGTACCACGGTACTTGTCTCGTAACCACTCATCTTAGCGCCATCTGAATCTCAACCTGTGCGTCAGCCTCTGTTTACATTGTAAGTAGAGCGGCATCAGAGAGAAACGTAGGCCACCAAGATTACTTTTAAGATGTAGAGGTGGTTGGTCTCTAGCATCCGAGTGTGATTCAAGGCCATGGTGTTTTTACCTTTTTACGACAATCACACTTGCCGGCCGGTAGACTTGAACCTGAGAACCTCAGATTCAAACGTCATAGCTTGCAGTGAACAGCGCGCTAACACACTGAGCCACCACACCCACATACTCCTCTCAAATATCTCATTTCTACAGCAGTTATACGTCGTTCATGCTTCTGCATCCCACCCAACATTCAGAACCATACATCAATGTAGGCACTATCACACCATTATAAACACTCAATCGAGCATCTCTAGATACATTCACGTTTCGAGCAAATGTACCCAGAGCACCCAATACCTTGCACCCTACAGACACTCGCCTTTCAATTTCCCGGTCAATACGTCCATCCCTCGAGACATACTAACCAAATATACAAATTCACTCACTTGTTCCAGTCTCACACCATTCTCTGAAACATTACAATCAGTCACCAAATCATTCTTCTCAAATACTTTTTTACTTTTTACATTTATTGACAATTTTGTTTATATCAGAATGACGCTTCTATACGCAGTGTATCCAATAGGCTGACTAGGTTAAATAGACTAGGGTGCTTTATAATAAAAATGCACCCGAAAGAGGAATTATTATGCTCTCATTTTGGAAAGATATTTTAATTCAGTTTCATAAAACAATCCAATCGTTACAAAAGCAAATTATGGATGAATTGACAGCTATTCAGTTACATGAGTCTTTAGTTAACTGTATAATAGAATTTTGATAAATATGATGAAGATGCCAAAATACTAATAAAAAGTAGCGAGTACAATATGGATGAAAAACGACAGAGAAAAAGGAAAATATTGCCGACTGAAATTCGAGGCGAAGATATAGTATTTGATGGAAAAAGGCATATGGAAATGTGGTTATAGACAATATAATATTAGAACTTGAAAGGCGAAAAAATGCATACGAAGAATTTAACGAATACATAATTTGATTTTCTTGCAATATTAGAAACCTTAAAGGACAATGCTCTGAAACAACTTCAAAAAATGTATAAGGAAGATTTAGACGATAAAATTGTGACATGGCTAAAAATAATCCGAAGCAAAAATCTTATTTGTACTTTCCCAAATGTTGAATTTATAAATAATAAATAATTATTTACGTAATTCTTTAAAGCCTCATTCACAAATCGAAATTACTTCTTGTTTTATGTTTTTCGTTTTGGTTTTAACAAGTTTGTAGCATGTCTTTCATGTGTAACCGTTCACAGAACTGTATTTGGTTTTTGTTTTAACACAAAAGTTTGCAATCTCCAAACTTATGTTTTGGTTTTACGTTTTAGACTTAGAAATCGACCAATAGGAGAATGCATGAATGCGTGAAATGATGTAGCGATATACAGTTATCTCTTTCTATCAACTGTCATTCAAAAAACGTACATAACCAAATAGTTTGTACCACAGAAGTAAACGCTTCATCGGCATTCATCTAGAATAATTTGTATATTAAAACGTATCATTTTTCATAATTTTATAATATATTTACCATAAAACACTGTAGTTCATATCACCAAAATACATATGTAATTTTCTGACAGTTTAGTTTAATATGGTCCATTGAAGATAACTGAGTTACCGATCTAGTTAAATTTATTTATTATATTTGTCACTATATGTCGCTACTAACTAAAACCAATAACTAAAACGTCATTTGTAAATGCTACTTGCCAATGCAATAAAACAGAACATAAAACTAACAATAATTTCGATTTGTGAATGTAGCTTAACAGACTGCAAAATTGCTGGCCCCTCCATTCTATTTATAGAATCAGATGTAAAACTATATAATTTTGAGGATAATATTAAATCATTTTCTTGTATTAAATGTCGAAAAATACATTTGTAATTATTTATTATAAAATATCTGTATGTATATTATGTTATACTTTTTATATATATATATATATATATATATATATATATAACCGTAATAATTACCTATTATGATGACACCTATTTTATTTAAAATGCACATAGCGTAGGCGCCAAATTGTAATCAGTCTATGGCTACCAATTGTTTTAAGCGTGGAATACACGATGAAGAGTTTCTTTCAAGTGATTTTAAAATGACATTTGATAGCTAATTTGTCTACTAAAAAACAAGCGGTAATGCGGTAGAGCAACAATATGCAAGTGTACGGCCATTTTTTTTTTTTTTAAGGAAATTTCAAGAAAAGTACTGCATATTATATTTTTCGATTCATCTATCTCTCTTACACTTGCGTAATTGTGCGAGAGAGAAAAAGAAAAACTTGATCGTGTATCGCACGCTTTAATCCGGCCCTGTCTATACAAGTAAGGCCTGACAGGGTTAAAGAGCAATTTCTTGCAACTCTCGACTTAATTTATATTTCTGGTACCTTAAACAATCTACGGCACATAAGTCACCAGAAATGTACTGACCTTAGCACAGAATATAAATTCTTCCCATCGAACATAATATGTGGAATGTCTTACAGAGAGCAGTAGAAAATTTGAAAGAATTATGAACCGCAGTTGAAGGAGCTTGGGATGAAATGACGCAAAATGTTATTCGAAATCTAATTGAATTCATGTCTCGGCGTATAGAAGCGGTGAAGCGCGCGGAGGCCGCACTTCATATTAAATTTCTATTGTTGTGTATTGCTGATTGCTGTGCAATTTTAATCACTTATACTACTAATAATAAGCCACCTCTGTGCAGAGTTTAATAATTCACTCCTATTAATTTTTGGTGATGCAATTTCAACGACCACTAGTGTATTTTAATATTCAGTACTAAATCGTGATAGTCTGTATTCCAGAAACAAATAAATGATTTCATTCATGTTCCGATGCATGATTATATTTCACTGAAAAATTTTTTAAAAGTACGAAGAATATTATACCTACTGTAACCCTTATTTTTAAGTCTGTTTTAATTATTAAGTTACAGCGTTTTTTATCATTATACAAAAATCAGCTTTGGGGGAGGAATACAACGGATAAAAAATTTAGGTCGAATAGTCTGCAAATGGACAAAAATCTGAAAAACATCAAGGGTTATCCGTCACTGTTTACGAATTTGGCTATTTTCAGACAATTTGTTTTAAAATATTTATCTGTTTGTTCAAAAACATTGAAATCGTACCTAGTATCTCTTTTCTGGTTAGAAAATTAAAGAAAAACAAAAGTATTATCAATTTTGGTGCGACACTATGTTTTCGCAGATCTCGGTAATTTATTTTTACGCGTAAAATACGCACTTAGCAGCTGTCAAGTAACGCACTGCAAAGTGTTCGTGGGAAGCGGGGAGTAACACACATGTGGAGATAGTTTCTATGGGATTCGAACTGAGGACCTCATATTCCACAGTCTGATACGTTACTACAACTACAATGCTACTTAATTTTCATAATTCGCTTTCTTTTACGTTATCTACTTATGTATATCATCTCAATGTTGACTTGTAAAGTCGCAAAATTGGCTTTAGTTAAGAAACTAGAAAAGATATGCGGATTAGGATTTCTGTATTACACAGTTTTTAGCTCATCCAGAGATTTCCTATAGGGTTTAAATCTAGAGATTACGATTGCCATACCATAAGATTCACTTTGTTGTGTTTGATCCAGTTTTTTATGAGCGTGGAAGTATTGTCTTATTGGAAAATATATTTCAGAGGCATATATTCATCAGTATATGAATCCAACACTTTCTTCAAGTGTCTTTATACTTAAACTTATCCATTATTGCTTCTATATGTGAACCCATACTATACCATAAAAAGCATCCCCAGATAATGACTGATCCTCCTCTATGTTTCACAATGGGTAGAGTATATTTAGGACGAAATCGTTTTCCTTCAGGTCTTTGCACATGGCATTTGGCATATTCCATCATTTCTAATTAAATTAAATTTCAATTCATCATTAATATCACTCTTTTTCACTGTTCAATTGTCAGACCTTCACGTTCTTCTTTGAATGTAGTGGTTTTTTAGTTAGTCGGCGACTATAAAGCTCTTCCGTTACAAACGTCTCCGTATAATTCTCGAAGATGTTATATTTATTATTTCCAGGCAAAAAGCCCAAAATTTTATCTCATCACAGATATGGCTATTCAACACATACATTTGTAATAAACCTGGGATGTAATTAATAAGGAAATAATTGTTAAATCTATGTATAAACAGTGTAGAGATGTAATAAATGCTAGGGGTTATTATAAAAAATATTAGGAATTAAGTATTATAAATACACTTTTCTTCTAGTTGTTATCTTTATGTCCAGACAAAAATTACAGATGTTTAAATATATCAATATTTGTAAATATAACATAAAATATTTTTATATAAAATAAACTTGTATCAAATGAATTATAATTCTGAAAATTATTTTTACATTTCCTTTCTCATATAAGAGTAAATGAAAATTTTCAAAAATTGCTACCTTTATGGCCAATACTATATGTATTTATATAGGAAAATACCTCACTAAATGGCATAACTTTACTAATTTAACCGACATAAACATAGTAAACAGACTTCCTGAAATCTGCATTTTAGAAAGTCTGAATTAATTATAAACAATTTATAACATATTTTAATTTAATATAAATTGTGAGACTACTGAAATTAACATTAAATTCATATTTATTTAAAACTATGCAGCTAAATAAACTTAATTTAATACTGCTCCACAATACAAAAGCTATTGTTAAACTGCGACTATATCATGTTCATGTCCAATGCCAGCGTAGACATAACGTGTAACACGAGAAATCTGCTCGACAAATATTGCATTTGATAGTACTGCACATATGCATTATACACCTTGATGGATTTAGATAACCCCTTTTAATACCGCTAATTATAGAATACAATAAGAATGTTTCGAAAACGCTGCCTTTGTAAAGTGACAGGTACCGTTTCAATAAAATTTAGGTTAGTTCAAGCAAATACTTACCAACAACTTGGAGATATCCAACTTGGCTGATCATTGGGTTGGTGTTGACCTGGCACATGTAGTAGCCACGGTCTTCCTGCTGGGCACTGCTCACGTGTAACAGCCATGTCTTCGCGTTGTCATGTGACACACTGAATCTTGGCACGCGCGAAATCACGTGCCGATGAATTGTCAGAATCATCTGCCGGTCTATGTGGATCCAAGCCACCTGGAACCGATAAACAAGCTTTGCTAAAACCTGTTGAAACATAGGAGCGCTACCAAGAAATTCGAACCGTGTAAATAAGAGGCAATTTTAAATCGTTTCGAACGTTCTAAATACACTGTTTATTTTTTATTATATATTATTATGAATTTTGACAATTTACTTGACAAAGAAAGATCATTCGATTCTCAGTACGATTCCAATAGCCGACAATAGCAACTTTTAATTAGGGTTGTCAAATAAATTAAATCATTGATTTAAATTATAATTTAAATAAAGGAAAAAATTACGATTTAAATCAAATAAATTTTTTTATTGAAATTAAAACTGTTTTTCAGTCACATTTTCATACAAATAATTCCATTAAATCAGATATCAACATAAAATAAAATAAGCTCTTTGGCTGGTACGATGACCTCTGTTTTTCTCTTAAAACACCCAAAAGCAAAGTTCGTGTTTATTAACATTTCTTTTTATAATCTGATTCTCTTATAACGATGTATATCCTAATTCAGCCGTTTAAATAGAAAAGTCAGTTTGGCCGCTTTTTCTGTCCCCAACTTATTTTTCAATTTCCAGTATACCGTTATCTCACTTAGACAAAAATATGGATTTTTTTTTATTGTATACAATTGATTAAATATTATATACTAGCTTTTGAAAATAGTTTGTAATAATAAACAACAGAAATAAAATACAATAAAATAAAAACCGAATCTTATAAAATAAAAAATCGTATTTAAATAAAAAAAAAATTGTACAACCTTAATTTTAACTATAGGTCTGTTCGATGAAATTTGCCGTATAGTGCAGTGCAGGTTAGTGTAGTTTAGTTGACACTAGTTCCACCTTTCCAAAGAACACGAAAGTGCAACAGCGAACATTCATTAGTACAGGAGTAAAGTTAGATGGATTAAAGCATTCAAAACTGATATTTACGTTACTCCCATTCCAGCTAGCACTAACTTCACCACCTCGAGAGTTAGTTCAGAAAAGTGTGCACTAGTTCTGAAATTTTTCTCTTCGTTACTCCCATTCCAGCTAGCACTAACTTCACCACCTCGAGAGTTAGTTCAGAAAAGTGTGCACTAGTTCTGAAATTTTTCTCATCGAACAAGCTGCACTAATTGCAATTTTGTCATCGAACGCTTCAGTGTCAAAAAGTTAGCACTGGAACTACCTAGTGCATGTCATCGAACAGACTTTATACTTCTATGATCAACCTTCCACTAACAGCTATGGGGCCGTGGCTTGACGGCTGGGAACCGTATATCAGAGTGCGTATTCAAAATGGGTAGGTAAATGACATGATAATGTATTTATTTATCGCATTTTACTTCACAGGTGGGGATCATCAGTACATTTTTAAAATTACCCCCATGCTTTCCTAATATCTTCACGAGCCGTGAATTGACGACTAGTACTTCGTGAATAAAAAATCTCCCAAAGTCCACACCCAAAATGAGTAAAAAGCTAATGTTATATTTATTTTTGACTTCGATTCTATTATCCCACATACAAATACATATAGAATAATCTAAAACAGAAGTAAGCTTAAATTTTAATTGAGCTCAACGAATTGAGCCGATCAAATAAAAATACAGTTGTAACAAATCGAAAGCTCGTTTTCCAATCCAAAGCAAATTAACAACTACGAGTATATGAGGTAAGATCGGTTATCGTTTTCAATTTTTCTGTAGAATAACTCTCTCAAGGCTGGGCAGATTATTGAACATTCGAAAAAATAATGTTAGTTAAGTTTAATTATAAGTTTTCAAAATCTATGGCAAGTAGCACGAGCTGTTTTTTTGTTGTCCTTGAACTACACCACAGTACGAGAAAGTGTCCCCCATGGTAGCGAACAAAATTAATCACTTGTCAACGACCATATGAGTAACAAAGTTACAACGAAAGATAAGAATAATGCAAATATGGGAAGCAAAGAAAAATGAATTTTAGATGAATTTTCTTACAAGAAAATTATGTTTTCTTTATTTGCATTAAACATTGTTGCCTTGGATTATGTTAAAATATAGAACACCTCTCGTAATAGAAAAATCCTGACAGCTTATTTCGATTAAAATATGTGCTCAAAAACTGAAATTTAATAATACCTTGCACCGAATTAATTCAAATTCCTGTAGCTGTAAGTGAAATAACGCTGACCATTTCGTTAAAATCAAGAGTTAAAAATCAGAGTGCTCTCTTTTTTATGTAACAGAAATAAAAAAGAATCCGTGTAAATACGAAGTTTGTTTGTGAAAATATGGCTTAAAACTTCAGCGGTTAGCCACTTATTACAGGGCAGGATAGTCGTTTTGTGGACAACGTCATACTTGTGTTGAAAAATACAGTACGTCCGTACGTGTTACCAAACAAATTCACAACAGTGTCCGGAGTGTGGAGCCCAAGATATGAACTTGCTTAATTACCACGCACGACGCTGACCAGCCAGCAGCAAACCGCCCAACCGGTCACCGGCGAACGGCAAACGGCAAACGGCAATTACCGCTAAATACAAACGCTGAACAGACGGCAGACCGCGAAAACGTACGTTCACGGTGGCCGGCCATAAGAGCTCGTATCCGTTTCGGCTTTTTAACGCACAGTGCTGTGGAAAAGGGCTATTAGCTTCGTATTTATTTGTTGGTGGTGTTGCTGCGTTCTTTCATACCATCGCCATCGCCATCGCCATCGTTGGACATATCTGACAGTTTGTAACGCGTGAAAGAAGCAATAAAGTTTTGGACGGAGTACATCATGTCTTAATTCCTTCTTTCAACAGCTTTCATTATACTTTGTATCTTTCTCGGACCAATATTTTTTCATTTCTCTCTTAATTCCATCAACAACAATTCTCAATGAATTTAATAAACTAACAATGGCTACTTACTACACATATACATAAGTATAAGGCCGGACATGCAAAGAAGAGGACCTACTATCTTATTGAGTTTTAGAAAGTCTCTACTTTAATCAACTGTAACTCAAAATCTAATAAAGATAATTAAATTCCGTTTGAAAATTTGAATCCTCCATGGAATTCTCAATGTACAAGCATACTTTAAATAAAAGTATATTTATTTCAGAAAGAACAATGAGCGACGGAGCTTTTAAGGTTAAAATATTTTTCTTCAACTGATTCAAAATTAATTTTTAATTAAAGCACGAATAACTGAATTATAGATCGAAGTTTCATATCTCTTAAAAGTTTTTGAGTTATAGACTCTCACATTGTTAATCATTGTGGGCATTAATATTTTCAGAATAAAAAATATAAATTTATTACTTTTCATACCTTAACAAATTAAGTTCGAAGTACTATGTTCGATAAAAGTAAACAATTTGCCTTTATTGCGTAAAATTTCATAGGGAAAGAAATTGAGCAAATGTAGTTTAATTTTACATGAATGCATTTATTTTTAAGCGGAAAATTTGGTTTAATCTCAGTTATGTTGAAATGTTCTCTTTGGTAAAACATGAGACAGTTTCCTTTAAATATAAGAAAGCTTGCAAAGTGTCTAGATGGCAGCATAGTTGCATGAAATAAAAGAATATTTAAAAGAACTTTATGCTGGTACGTAAAAGTAGAAATTTATTAACGAAAAATAAAAAAAATCATGTTCTTTTCTTCTGCATTTACCTTCTCGTATATTAGTATGAGAGCGTAAAACAAAAAAGAATATTTTATTACCTACTGAAATTATAATTTTAACAAAGCCCCATTTTCAGATTAAACTGACAGCTGTCAAACGTTAATACCCGACAAAATTGCAATTTATAATCAGATAAATAGTTTGAAAACATTTTCATGTATACTTATTTTAAATTTAATTTGTACCCAACTTTTCATTTCATAATGCCGTTACAATCAAATTTTGCTTACATGAACGAAGCAAAAAGAAAGAATATCTAATAATAACTTTACTTAATAATATTTTGAAAGAAACTTTTGGTTATTTAATCTTATTTTCCATTCATTCAAAACAAAAGTGGAAAGTAATAAATTATAAAAACTTGTAAAGTAATAGTATTTGTAAATGAAGTCTTTTGTATTTTGCAACTTGAAAAAATTGTTTACGAATTAATGTTCACATGGTAGACAGAATCGCGTGTCATCCTAAAATAAAAATCTTTTTCACATGCAGGACACTATCATGATTCATGTTTTGACTTTTCTCTTTTTTGTTTTGACAGTATCCCTATGTCCCTTTTTTCGTTCAAAGTTTTTTGCTCACCGAATGTGATTTGTAGTTTATAGCCCTTTTTTAGTTTATCTTTGCTCGGCCCTTTTTTAGTCGATATAATTGAAAATTTGGCACATAGCAAATGAAACTTTTTAATCGATAAAACGATTTTGGTAACTGCAAAATATTTATCACCTCACAAATATTGACTTAAATGATTTGGAAAAATAAACATTTATTGAAAGTCCGTGACGCAAAAAAAAATATCGATCATCACATTTCCACAGTGGAGGGAAGCAAATCTCAGCAAAAATATTGTTACACATGGTTTGCGAGTTTAATTTCCATCAGTGTTTCTCAAACTTTGCCAAACTTCGGACTTGATATACGGTAAAGGAAAATATAGACCTGAATAAAATTGAAAAATAAAATAATTACCTCCCCGAAAAATTAATTAAAATTCAATCTACTGAGTTCTTAACTTTGAATATTATTTTTTTCATTTAAAATTGTCTTAAAATAAATTTAAAATAACATCTTCGCCTAATACTTTAATGACATGGAATTGAAAATTTTATTAGGCTGTGTTCTAATAAAACAATTGTATTTATTTAATCAAATTTTCTTAATAATTACTTTGTCTTATATACAGGTGAAGCAAACAAATGATACAATTATTCAGTATTTACCAATAAATTATTCAGAAAAAGTAATTATTAATCGCTGTAGACTCTGATAACGATTTCAGTAGATTTTATCCAGCAAATAATAATAATAATGTCGGAACTATCAAAATCAAATCAGTCCATATGTTTTTCTCCTTACATTTATTATTTATTTCACGTAAACTCTTTTAAAATGTTTCAATTTTTCGTGCCACTTACAGTTTGGATCGTTTCATATATTTTCTTTACACTCAGAACTTTAATGTCTTTCTTTGTTAAAATAGATAAAAATTATTAGACGATATATCTGATTGAAACAATAATAAAGGAATGATCGTTTGAGCAACATTGTCTCTATTTGACCATCGTAAAATACTATTAAGTATTAACATTGTTAATTTTTGAATAATTTATGAATTCCATGAACTACTTTAAACATAGAATCAACGACATTTATATCATTATCATTAGAAACAATAAAAAAGCAACGGCATAATAAAATAAGTTTCATGAATTGAAATTTTAACCGTGGTAGTGTGTTAGTTCATGAAAAATACTGCTGTAAAAGCTCGCTTAATAATTAATGAAGTTTTAGTTATTTTGTAGTATAGGAACTTATACGTAGGTTGTATTTCCTCGATGCGATCCAATCCGTACGGACGATCAGATGGAAGCGCTTCAACTAAAAGCAAATCGTTCACTTTGCCATTTCTAGTAACCACTTCACCTTGCAGTCGCATGGTACACAGCATTTTATCTTTAGTTCTTTTGCTAGAAAAAGAGCATGTGAAACAAGCAGCTATTTTTTCCTTTTTCTAATATTTATGAAGCGAGATTTAATCCGAAACTTGATGTAAGATGTGTAAGCCTATCGCGTTTCAAAGCACACCTTGCACTAAACCGTTTTAAACGACATTTATAATCATTTACAAAGTTAAACCAAGTCTCGTGTCTTGATAAAGCATCGGAATTATGAAAAGAGCTTATCATATTTTACTTTTTATCGTTAAATAAATATTTTCTTAGTTAAATGAAAGTTAAATATTTTCTTGTATAGTACATACGCAAACTTCCTCGAATAAATATTACAATCCATTTAGACTAGCTCTTTTTTAACAGAGTTTATAAATAAATATCAACACCGAGCCTGGGAAACTGGAAGTTATTAAACATTTCAAATAAATTTTATACCTATTACAGATGCATAACAAAGTTTGGATAACAATCATTTCCCTATTTAAATTTCATAAAAATTTTGAATATTGTTTATTATTTTTGCAAATGTTTAGATTGCATTAGAATTTTGTTATCTTTATTTATATTCATGTTGAATTCTAAATAATTTCATTCAATTTTAAGAAATAATTTTGCATATATTATGTAAGCTCAAACTTTTAGATCATGATCATCAAAATTACATCAAAAATTTAGCACAACAATAACGGTTCAATCAAAGTTTTTATAGATAGTCTGGATCTCGTTAAAGTATATTAATATCGCGATAGTGCTCGTAACTAATCTAATTAAAGATAAAGAACAAGTTTTTATCTAAGATAATTTAGTTAGACAATGAAACCAGGGTTCCGAGGTTAAAAGTTAGAGGTGAATGAAAAATTGCGAAGCCGGCAAGTGATCTGCGCGATGAATCGCAGTAAACCAAAATGATGGAATCCAAAAAGCGGCGGACGGCGGTGAACAGCGGCAGAATGACGCAGAAGTAAAACTGGGATCGTCAGGTCTCCTTTCGCGTCCAGTAACCAACCCGTACTTTCAAACGTTCGTTCATTTTTTATGTGCCGTAAAGTCGAGCCAGTCAGCTGCAAGTGCTCGGCGAAAAATTCAAACACAAAACCGGCAGCAAGGACTAAAGAAAGGAAGGAGTACAGCACATGGAACACGGAGAGAGGACGAAGATGATCCACGATCCTCAACTGCTCGACTGCGAAGCAGAGCAGCATCGTCCGCAGTTTACGTCATATTGGAAACGCATCAGTTCGCAACGGCAACGGCAACGGCAACGCGAACGCAGATCGCAGATGTGAATGCCAGGTTCCACGGCTCCACAACTCTAGTCTGCATCCGCCCGCATGAATACATGCATGAGGTGTGTGCCTTGTGCCTTTCCAAAGTCGGGGAGCTAAGAGCTCAGTGCGTGCCCTGTACCCATGCCGTATCTGCGTACACCGAATGCGACTTACGCACTAAACCGAGCAGAATAAACCGTAACTTGTAGAAATGACGTACACATAAAATCATTTATGTGCACTATAAACGAACGTTACCAGTTGCTTGCTTGCATGTCAGTTAATTTGATTCCACGAGAGATTTAAGATACGACGCGAAGCAAACCAAAAGTAATTACACACTTTTGGAATTCGGATTACAATTCGTAAATATGTAATAAGTTATTCATGTAATCGTTTGTCATTAAGCAATTTGATTCTTGCGTTATTGTTCTGGCCGTTTGAATAGAAAGGGGAATTGCGAAATATGTGTAAAACGTAAAAGGATGTGAATTGCGAATTGAGGGCATTTTCTGGGTCAGCGTCGAGTGTAGACTGTAGCAGTATAGCCGGAGCGCTGGCGGTGGCGTACGGCGTTTCCAACAAGTGACTTTCTGGGGTGTGTAATTATTGAAGGTAAATTGAGTGAACTGCAGGTTGTGTAGTGTTTGCTGCTTAAGTGACGGGCGGTTTAGAAGGCATAGGGTAAAGGGTAAGGGGTAGGGGGCAGCGGGCAGACGCAGGATGCAGGACGTAAGGAGAGCAACGGATAAACCTTGTTTGTCCGGGGTTGAAAGTGTTGCGGAGCAGGGTGATACGTCTCCGCTCCAGCGACACTTGTTAACGGCATGTCACGTAATGACGACGATGACTACATCGACGTGGTGTGCGTCGGGCGCTTCTACTTGCTTGTAGAGATACTGGCAGTGGTACTGGTGGTGACGGGCTCCTACTGCTAGCTGCCCCGGTTCTCGGTTCCGTCCCGACATCCCAAGCGCGCCGGAAGGAAATATTCATTTTGTTCATTAGTTTAACGAGCGAGTGCCGAAAAGCCGCGCAGCCGCTTACCCCGATGCCCGCTGCCACCAACACACTCACACACGTACACAGCACGTCGGCGGCGCCAAGCGAACCGAAATGTTTTATGTTAATGGCAGACACATTATCATAAGTTCGGTCGGGTACAGCTGGGGCCCATTATCATATTTATACATTCCGTGCAACACGGCAGGCGGAAGCGCAGGCACGTAATTACCTCGCGAGGCGGCGCGCTACGCCCCCGGCACTCCGGCAGGGTCCGGATGGCCGGAGCCGGAGGGTGCTGTGTGCCGTGTGCCGTCCGCCCGTTAACTTGTTGATTGGAGCCATCGGCGAGCCGCCGTTGCCGCCGTCGCCGCCGACCGAAATCACGGCACTCGGCACAGTGCTAACGCTAAAGCGTCGGCGACCAAGTCGACCCGTTCGCGGCCGACCCATTAATTCGGATTAAACGCGACGACGCGCGGTGAAGCGGTGGCGCGGTGGAACGGTGGCGTAGTGCGAGAGTGCCAGAGCCGTAGCCGTTGCCCGTTGTCCGTTGCCGCTGCCGTTGTCGCAGACCACCACTGCTGTTGTTATTAGAAAACCATTACGGGACCGGTCGCCGGTCGCCGGTTACCGACCGGACCCTGCCCTAACTAAACACACATCGCGACCCATTACAGCGTCAACCGCACATAATGGTCGTCGGCTGATTGGTAATTCGGAAACGTCGCTCGTCGCTCGGACAATCAGTCGATACGTGATACCCCACTATCCACACGACCACTTCCCGATTGCTGATATACCTGTAGTGTCTATATGTATACGTACCTTATAGGTGCCGAGGTTCTCCACTACGCAGGGTAAACTGGCGTCTCTTCCCAATGCAACCGTCACGTTAGGAATAGGCTCTGCAAACCTGGGGTCGTCTGTCATTGCTGCAACATAAAACATACTGACAGATCACAGACACACGCACAAGTGACATGAGACAAGAAACAAGCCTCTCTGCATGAAAACTGTTTGGGATTGTATCGAGTTCACTTCACCTGGTATGTTGCGTTGGTAAACTGGTATGTGATATAATAATGTGCTCACTGCTTGCAGTGCTCGCGATCCGAGTCGAGCGCGGAGCGTCGGGCGCCGCGCCGTGTGCTCGAAACCGGCGTTTAGCCGGAAACGCGGCTTCGTGAGCATTAGCATCCGCATTTGGAACATTCGTGTTTTACAAATCGCGCGCACACCCGCGTGAAACAGAACCGCAGCGGCACGGCTCAACCGTTTTAAAAACATTCGGTTTCCAGTTACATTTATAAAGATAATGAAGGGCGCATAACTAAGATTAATGATCTGAGAGTTAAAATACAATCAATGTTATGAATTGTGCATGTTCCAGACATTTCGGCACTTCGGAGTCGTCTCTTAGAATAATTTATGTGCGCGAGGCTGGTACAGGGAGCTGGGCGCAGCGAACCGGTGCCGGTAACGTCGGACACCACGCTACGTGTCGGCTAATGCCGCGCCAAGCCGTGCCGTCCAGCCGCGAGCCGCCCTGTTTGCACACAAACGGTGCCGGCGACGGCGACGGCGAAGGCGGAACACATTAAGTGGCCACTTCAAACATAAAGGACAGAATAACAAGCTTATGAAGGGGAAACGGTCGCTTTTTCCGGTTGCCTCGCAAGCGACGTGCGACGCGCGTCTGTTCGTGCGTGAGTCATCACGTTTGTTCACGTCTCCAGTTCCAAGTTCGAAAGGAATCGATCTCCTAATCCCGTCCGGTGTGCGACAGCCGCGACCGCCAGACACGACACACAATCTCTACATTTCTTCTTAAACAATTATTCCATTTTTTGCTCTTTTATTCTGTGTTCTTTTCTTTAATTAAATTATCCGATTGTAGTAATAGCAGAAGTCCTAAATAAATAGATCATCATGCATTTTCCCGTTCCCTCTCATTCTAATATATAGTTACTGAAACTTCTTCATGCAATTAACAACGAGTTTATCCAGAGAATTTACTCCTGGAATATTGTCATTGGCAAACAATTTCTCCTGCATAACTCTTTCTGAAAATATTTTTCTCAGATACTAGCCTGTGGTAACTATTCCTCGTCAATTGATCTTTAAAAATCCCACCTCTTACAGGTTTGCTCTAAAATGGGTATATTGAAAGTGAACTGGGCAATAATAATGCCAAATGAAATACGGAATCTGTACTAATATTTAACCGGTTTTTGTTAATTTTGTATATTAGTCAAATTAGCAAAATTCGACCACTATTTGTACAAAAATAAAATTGCAACAATTTTACAGATTTTGATTTTCCAACCCTAGAGTTTGAAAAGATGTGTTTTATCATTCTTATCAGTCCAAACCAGATAACACCTTGAGTATAAATGGAATGTACGATAGTAAGTGTAGGGAAAAGGGACGGAGGGTGGTCGTGTTACGGGTCATGTCTCGCGTCGCTCCATGACTCCACGTCTGTCTCGTCTCGCGTCTGGCTCGTGGGATGTGCGATCCTACAATCTTGCCGACCTCGCGGGCGTCGGTGACCTCGGTGGCGCGATGAAACGATACATTCCATTCATTGAAAAATATCTTCTATTCGCGTGACACTCCAATTTTAATCTGGCTGGAAGCGGGAAGTCGGCTGTCACTGGGCCCGGAAACCGTGTCTCGTTACGCGGCGTACACTACACACTGCACGCGGTGAAGCCGCCGCTAAATGCACGTCAAATAACGATCCTGGGGCCGAGGCCGAAGCCGAGGCATGAGCCACAAGTCTGGGTAGCGATTCGTGGCTCAAACTGGCCCGGGTTACATACACCGTACCGTACACACGATGTGATGCGACACTGAGCGGGCGGCGGGCTTCGAGCGTCGGGCGTCGTGAACACGAGGGGACGATCGAGCTTGAATAAATGTCTTTTTGGTGGAAAATTGCTCCCACATAAGAGTGTTCATAGTCAACGAGCGATAAATAACAGAAGAGAAGAGCAAGAGGCCCAGCACGGGACACGAGCATTGGGCGGTGGGATGATGGCGCGGCGAAGCATGGGAAAGGCAGGAGCGCGAGAGGAAAGACGGTGGCGTCGGTGTCGGCGGCCGATGCTACGGCAGTGGATAGGTGCCGGAGAGACCGTGCTTTATGGCTAGATCGCTCCACCTCTTCACTTTACACAAAATTGTTTGCACTCAACTCAACGGCAACGGGCGAGGGCGAAGCTGGTGTTGGTATGGTATGGTACGGAGTGGTGTGGTGTGGTGTGCTCCATACTACACTGGTATAAAGCAACGTCTCGCTGTGGGCTGCGCGCGATCTGCTGTGTGTGGATAAATGAGCCGACTCGGTGGGCTCGGTGGGCTCGGCGGGCTCAGGGTGCCGGCCCGACCCCACGCACATAACTCTCCCGCAAGAAGGATGTTCGCTCACGCGCAACACCAAGGCACCGAGTGCTAAACGCCGGGGGCCGCGTGTATTTATTATTTCCTGGGACGAACGTCGCACCACCGTTCGTCGCTCGTCGCTGTTGTCGTCACCTTCAGCTTGAACGTTGTGCGTTGTACGCGCTGTATATGCCGGCACGTAACACAAACGCGATTAATTACCATCACGTCTCTCTTCCTTTCGCTTCCTCGGTTGCTCGGTTCCTCGTTTCGCTGCCCCTTGCTTCTTGTCGCATGCAGCACGCTCGTCCGCCTTCTATCCCGACACGTTCCCGTTTCTGGATTCAGGACGGGACGATGCCGTGTGCCGTTGCCGCTTTTCTGATCCCGATCACGCGTCGTGCGTCGTGGCCAAGGCTCTGATTGATGGCGCTCGTCATCGCTCGTGCTATGCTGCGCTACACTCTGTCCTCTGAGCTACTCCGATCCTTCTGCACATCCCTCGCCACCTCACAACCTCGCGTTGCCGGCTGCCGGCTGCCGTCGCGTCGCGTTGGGAATAAACAGACTCCCCGTACAATTCCGATAATGGATGCGGGACGGAACAGCGACTCGGAGGGATGCCGCTCAGCCGCTCGGTCGCTCAGTCGCTCATGCCGCTTCTAAGGCTCTACGCCACTACGCTTCGTCTGAATGACGCGGAACGAGCACAGTGTACCCGTACCGGTACCAGCACCAACACCAGCGCCGACACCAGTACCGGCACCGACAGCGACACCGGACTGACGATGTACAACTGCCACCCGATACCCTCGGCGCCACGACGCCACGAGAATTTCTTTCTTTCATTTTTCTTTTGTTAAAACGTAACTAAATTATAAGGTATATATATAAAATATATTTAATTACAAGAACAAGCTCAGTTGTGATGTTTAAACAAGGGGATGAGAAACGGGCCGATGTGATGGTACGTGGCGTGATGCGAGATGACGTCACGTAGACGTAGCACGTAGCTAACGACCAGCGACTCTCGCACTATCGATTCACACGGCACACGGCACATGGGTACAGCACGGCCACACGGCCCACATGAGTACCATGCCGGGACGAGATCACACATTTTTTTAATCTCGTCTCGTCTCACCTGTTATGTTATTGGCGCGTAAAAGCTTAAAAATAAGACTCAAAACTAGAAAATTATAGATTTAAGTGTTGTTATCAGGCCTTAGAAATTCTTAAATCATGCAAGTTCTAAATTGAAATACACAACCCAGCAAACACAGTGTTGACATACATATAACTGATATGTAACATGTAGAGAAAATTTGCTGTGATATATTGTTACATGATACATAAATGTTATGTATTATCTGTTACTTCAATGTTACATATCGCAGCTACCTAGATGTTACATTACTTAATTCACCTGAACCAATATTTATGTACTCGATATGTAACAATTACAGAGCATGTGTTACATAACATTAAAATTTATATTTTATGTAAATGATACGTAATATTAACGACATGGTCTCCATATGAGTAATTTTACATAAATGTTATATTAAATGAATATGTGCTGACCATAATGTGCAGCAAATTTCCAGGAACGCCATCGCCGAGCACATGTTTCTTGTGTCGTGTACTGTGTTTAGCCAGTTGATGTACTTGTTTTTGTTGTTATTTTACGTAATTATTACAGATTTGGAAAAGATTTGCCTTTAGATTTAACATATACTTCAATTTTGTCAAGGTAAGTTTATTTTTTGTACTTTGATGTTTGTTATTTTACATAAAGATAATCATAACCTATATTTACTTATGCTTTGGTTTTTCATTAGGGTACTATATTTTAATATTCTTAGTGGGAATGTTCGAAAAGAAAACTTATACAGAATTCTAATTCAAATTCAATTCGTAGCTTTATTTACGATTTTACGCAATAACTATAAATTAGAAGGATATCGAACAATGAATATTTAAGAACATTATTAATAAAATTATTAACCGTAGAGAAAATGTTTCTGCATAAAATATACACTAATATTACTATTATTTAGTATACGTCAAATTTATACCCACAACCTAAAATACATTTTATTTTCTTAATTTGTTTCATTAATTTCATTAAATAAGTGTATGAAGAAATATTAAATAAATAATTAAATTACAAGTGCTAGAAAATTCTTGTGTGACATACGTTTTGATCAATGCCAAAAAATATTTTGTTACGCTATAAAATAAAACAATAAATAATAGTATATCGATAACATATTATCGATGTATAAGTCTCAGTCACAGCAAAACTAAACAATGAGATCCGATGTGTAAGATGGTCGAACGTGTCACGTTCAAGAAGTCGTCACCGCTTCCGGCTCCCGACACCCGGACTCCCAGCTCCCGGCAACCAGTTTCCAGCGCCCAGCCGTTCGCGAGGTTCCTGCAAACAAACCCGGTGCTCTTCGAGCGCAGTGCGGCTCATTCGCGCGGAATAAATAGGCGATTTTGGAATTTTTTGTTACTTACGCATGAGAGACAGAACCATAAAATTTTTTACTGCCGCTTGGGGAACCGTGACGCGCCAGCGGTAAACTTTTTTGTTGTATAAACATTTCAAAGCTGACACGGAACGCGGAGAGACTGTTGCAAAAGGAAAGTTCTCGTCTCGTTTCTAATTCCATCTCGGTAATCCGGCAGTTTAAGGTCGGAGCCGCGTAACGAGGGAAAACGGAACGGAACGAAACTGTACGGGACGCTAGTGTCGTCGCGTCGCATAGCGTCACATCGCGTCATCCCATTCTCTGTCCGGAGCCTCGCTTGCCGTCGCCCAGCTCCCGGCTCGGCTCCAGTCGAATTACCGGCAACTAGCGAGCGGGCATTAAATAAGTGCTATAAACGAGACATCGTCAGAGATCATAAACAAGGATATTGAAAGTGGCCGGGTCGGCACTGGAGCGTAGCCGGAACCGGTACCGGTACCGGTAACCGGCAACGGCACCGGTAAACGACGCCGGCCGTCGACGTGCTCAACAGAGGAACGCAAGACTGCAAGGTAAGACGAACAGTGTAAGCAGCGCGCGCAACAACTCTACGGATGCCTAACGGTTTTTGTCGGAAGCAATATCCTGGCTCACCTGCAGCCATCAATATCGAACGAAACTGATAATTAATGTACGAACGTGCATCGTGTTACCGTTGCCAGTGCCGCGTTTTGGTACTTGGCGCTTGGTCTGTAGCAGGCAGAATGTGGAGCAGTGGGAAGATCCGTACGCTTGTCGCTCGTCACCCGTCACATCTTCACCGCCGCCTCGCTCGGATTTCGATAAATTCAAATCCTCTGAAATGAATGTCGTCGGTGGCTGTGAGGGCCAGAGGGTCGTGGGTGGCTCAAGCCTGCGGGTTTAGGCTAGGCCAGCGTCCGGCTCTGGCTTCAGCCGTTCAGCCTCAGCCCGTGCGACGCCTGCTCGTATTTGTGTTTTATGCAAAATACTTGACGCAAAAACAGCGAACGCCGACGGTCGCTTTAACGTCCGACGGCCGTCGCGTAACGCCGTTGCGACACCGCATAACGTTCACGTCATGTATACAGGGTGTTTCCCGCTAATATTTTTTTCATTTCGAATTGTCCTCATGCACATATAGTATATAGTACATCTTGTGTACGAATATATCCCCGTACATATTATTTATTAAGAACGTATACACATTACAAATTTCCATGACATGTCTGACTGACAACCGCATGTCACATATGTGAATATTTCACCTCAATTCCACCTATTTCTGCAGTATAACTTGTACCAAGAACTAGCTAATTTATATTATGCTAATATCTAGATACACTTAAAATTATAGACGTGTTAAACAATATTGTTACATTAAATTAAATAGATACCTACATACATGATGACGAATATTAAACATACCTTTCTAATATTTTATTATTATTTAGTGAATGCTCACAATAACATAGTATAAAAATCATAACACTTATTCAGTGCATCATTTCCGTTTCCGGGCAATATATTTTGGTAAATAAATGATAATAGGTAGTATTAATTGGTGTCGTCACGTATTTGGCCCAATTAAGCAGGTTACATACTTCAACAAAGTGATATAAATTTGGTACATGATGTGCGGTTAGCAGCCAAACAAATCAAGCCTGGTCAGAAATGGCACCGCAGGCGAAAATGTGCGGCGAGCAGCCGAGCAGCGTAAATGTAGCGTCTCATTTGAGTGTAACACCCTGTATACAAACACATATATCCGCATAACATAGTAACGTACATATATATGTAATGCCCGGGAATAACGCGACTGGTGAACGGCAAACGGCGAACGAACGGCGGTAGTGCCACAGTGCGCGGCCCGTGCAACTCAGATACTCGTATCACTTACACAGTAACGAGGAATTAATGGTCTTTTTGTGTCATAGATCTCGTCACTCGGGCGCAATCGGGAGCGGCGCGTGCTCTGCGCCAGAACACCAGAACATGGTGTTGTACAAGGCAGTGAACGGCGACCGACGGTGCGACGACACGATGCGAACAATTAGATTCGAGATGCACGCCGTGGGATCCCTACACCTTCATTACGAATTTTAATTAATAAAATATACGAAACACTAATTAAAACGAATCGATTGTAAAGGAAGGCGAGCACCTACATCCCGCATAGGTACTACCTGCGATCTGTTATCCGCGTCCCGGGTTGGACCCACGGCCCAGAAAGGGATCAAACCCCAAACCGCGGACTAAACGGACTTGTAAATGCAAAGCGATACGCTTGGTGAGTTACCACTGTTCCCAGTTACCACTCAGCATCAATGCTTATAACCTAGTATGCATTTGCTCGATCTCGATATTATTACGAGTTACGATTACCAGACCAAATGATAGACTACAACACTTAAATCGTTTTTCGTTTTTCGTGCTTGGCAAACCGCTTTGTTGAAGCGTGAGCGTTAAATATCTGGTTTGAGAACTCAGTAATTGACCGATTACCCTTGAATGAATAAATTTCAATACTCCGAAAAATAAGATATTCCAGTCAGCTTACTCTTCATGATTTATTGGTTACCGTACCGCTACATCAACTGCATACTAGAAAATTTTCAAAACAGCCCAATGGCTTTCGTTGCTTTATTCGGAATATGTGTATATAAAATTTAATATAGATAATTAAAACCACCTGATGAATGATGGTACTTTCTTCAATCTTTACACTTGTTCTTTCACATATAAATACTATTTGCATTTGATATTAAGATTTCACTTTGTACTTTTGAGTCTACTCGAGTATTATTGTTTATTTTACGTTCTTATGTTTATATTTGTGGTTCAATTTTTGTGTGAATGTTTATGTTTTATATTAATGTTGTGTTGTGTAAATGTATGAGGTAAGAGAACATTTTGACTTGCATAAGCGTAATGTACAAGACAGAAGGCATACGATGTTACGGTGTACGGTGTACGGGGCAATGAAGCAATAGAGCCAGGAAACGGGTGGTGTTGTTGTCCCCCGTTGTTTCAACCAGAAGGCGAAGGCGAGCGAGAAGACAGGTTTCGCCTCGCAACTTACCATGAAGTTTGATCAATGGGAAGATGGCAGTGACACCAATGGAACGAGGCCCGCGCAGGACAATGCACAGTTCCGGTGTCGGGGTGTCGGGGTGTCGGCGTCTCGCATCCCCTACCACTACCCCTGCAGAACGAACGGGGAACGCAAGCGACGCTACACACGCACGCACAAGTGTCACAATACGTTCCCGTGTCGCGACACCGGGCTAGGCGCCAAACCAGGCGCCGACCAAGCGCCGCCGCGTACATACAAATGCAATAATCATCATTCAACTGTGATGCAATTTATTACACAAACAAAACTGCTGGGGTGTTACGCATTCGAGCCTCATTCTATCCAAATGAACCGATTAATTTATTGATTCGGGAGTGTGACGCCGGGGCAGGATGGGGCGTTATGGAGCAGGATGGGACAGCGGGACAGCGGTGTCACGTAGAGAGTGGCCTATGCCGCCTCACCCTCATCCGCCATCCGCCGTCCGCCGTCGTCCCGCGCCGGCCACGTATGATTTACGATCGGTCGAGTCTAATATCCCCCTGGGTCGGCTCGGCTCGCTCGCAGATGAAAGTGTAGCTGTAGCCTGTAGCCTGTAACGGGTGCGGGACGAAGCTGAGCTGTAAGAAAGGGCTGACAGGTGTTGTGTAGCCGACACGCCGACACGTCGACATGGTTCAGTGTTGTTAGTGTTAGTGTAGCAACGGTACAAGCATGAAGGTCGAAGGGTGGATTCTATCTGCTACCGTTCTCCATGACTCTGCAACCAATTAGCAACGGTGTCGGTGTTAACCGCACGCGGTGGGACATTTACGCGGTACCGAATGCAGATACTGCGTCGAAGCTGAAATGGAACGAAACGGGTTGCGCTCGAAGCTCTCGACTTACTAGACGCTAGACGCTCGGACCTCGTTCCAGGAGACGCATTGCCGTGTAATATCCGGAGACGAGTTTCCGCTCCTGCACCACGTCGTCCGATGTTCCGCTGTTCACCGTTCACCGTTCACCGTTCATCGTCTGACATTTATGTACGAACGTTTAATGAAACTCGTTTCGATTGCGGTTATCTCCTCTTTTAAAAGCATCTCGACGCTGGCGGCCGGCAGGAGGTCCGCCTAGCACCATCACCTGTCCGTTGCCACTTTGCTGAGACGTGAACGATCTGCTTGCGCAGCGTGCGTGCCAGATGCACTTGTAGCGGTAGCGGTATAGCGACATGCGAGGCGAGAGGAAACTCGACGGCGACAGGCGACACAAGGAAGTGTCGGAGCTCGCACTGCGCCGGCACAAGTTTAATTGTGTCGGGCCGCACGCGCTCAGCCGCTGAGTGAGAACAATCCGGTGCAATATTGATGCGGAACTCGCGACGCAAGCCGCGGGGTTCCATCCGTCGAGCCGTCTCTTGGCTTCCCTACTACTGAGTAGAGTAGAGTACCGACGCCTCGTTCGTTCATTCATTCGTTTGCCCGTCGTCAGACGTCATGTACAAAACAGTTTCGGAGCTGGCGTCGAATGCCATTTTGCTTTCCACATACATTAGTCACGATCATTCGGCACCGGCAAACTTTTCTATTAAGCACCCCCCGAGCTGCACAACAACATTATACAAATTAAATTACATGCGCCCCGTCCTGACACAAACCCTTTGTTCATCTCGATGAACGATAGACGCTCAAAAATGCCATCCATTAGCGTGATTACACGTGCAGCAGAGGCAGAGGCGGCGGCAGCGTCAGAGGTAGATACACAAGTACAAGTACGGATACAGAGACGCGTGCGCACCAAGCAATACAGTCACACTGGCACGGTAGATCACCTAAGGGCCAACGAACCGAACCAGAGCGAGTATGCGACGTGCGACACTGACGACACGGAGGTGCGAATGTGAACCGGCGACGAGCAACACATACAACCGCAACCGCACCACACTACCACACACCAACGTGATCACAAACATATCTATGCATTTATACAGCAACGTAAACGTACTGAGCACATACATATGTATACTAGCCATGTCTACCACTACTAGAAGAACCAACCTCAGTCGCAATCACATTCCGTAACATGAGTCAAATGAGCCGTGAACAGTGATTTTCATTTTGACTGGACAATGACTGGAAACAGTGCAAGTACATTAACAGTATTGTACAACATGATAGGTACTCGAGTCAATCAGCGAACCAGTCGAGTATTTTCAGTATTTCAGTTGAGGGCACAATGACACACAGTGTCACACACGACACATGACCACGACACGCGCCAGGCATGAGGCACGAAGCACGCGAGACGCGACAGCCGGTTCCCGTCCCAGTTCGAGATTCCTGCGACACGGCGTCCCTGTTCACTTCTAGCACGAATTTGTACCACTGTAACGTAATATATAAAAGAAGTTGAAAAACTTCCAAAACAGTACCCATAAATTGTAGCGAACGTCGGAAAACTTCGGACATACGTTATTTTAATCGCAAAATTATTTCACAGGAATCGACAACCGCTTTCCCTGTTCGGTTCTCGATTCAATTGTGAGCGCTCCTTCGCGCAGACAGAGCGAGAAAAAACGTGTGAGCAGCAAGAACTGAGAACGAGAACGGTAAAGCGGTGCGAACGGCAACGGCAGCGGCAGTGTGGCAACGGCAACGGCAGTAGAGTTGGCATCGGCTGGGCTTCTAGGTCGGGGATGAGGTGAGTTTATCTCACAACGTGTATTAGTGAAGGCCACCGTCTGCCGACTGCCACCTTTCCCCACCAACCACCGCCCACCGCCTGGCCACAAGAATGCCGCAGCGATACCTTCTCGGCGGCAATCTTCACAGGGAAAAGTCATCCGAGCGAGGATGCAGCAAATGAAAGTTTATGTTGAAACTCGTAACAACACGGGAAGTGGCTTGTGGTCTCGCTCGCGTTCGCAAGCGCTGCCGAAACGCAGCGTTCCGTGCCGCTCCCGACATTAACCTGGCGGTTCCGGCAAATGAAACGGGCCCGCCAGGACGACGCGTCGAACATTAACGACGATCTACGGCTGCGTAAACACAGCACGTACGTAAACACATAGCAGCACATACGTCCAACCGTCACCATCGTTTTCTCACGTCGGATAACGACGCGACGGAAACGGCTCCGACGGAAGCGGAAACGCATCACGAGTGAGGACGGCGGGACGTACAAAGGTAGGTAGTAGGTAGTAGGTACTGATGCAACAACGTACGCGAGTCTGCGAGCAGGGGCTCGCGGGACACCCGCTCATTCTTCACCGCTTCAGTGGTAGCGCGCCGCAAGCCGCCGAGATGCCGAGAATCCACCGAGGCCCCAGACGAAACAACCAACGAACGAGCAGACGAAAACAACGAGACGTAAACTTATCTACATCGATTTTTCAACGGGCACGAGTGGCAAGGAAAGCATCGCCTCGACCTAACTAAAATGACTGTTTAAAAATTTACAAACCGCTACACGAGAACACGCATTTCTCCATCTCGCCTACCACCCAACACCCATCAGCAGACAGCAGGGACACGCCCGAGACCCGAGGGGCTTTCTATCCCCAGCTATATACCACCACACTACTACAGTACCACGCACGAGCTGCTGACGCTCCTGGATTACATCACGCAGACACATTAGGAAATTTGCACTGGCAATTAACGGGAGAGCAATGTTACCAAACAACGCTGCCACTATCCGCTATCGCTATTCGGTATTCGCTATTCGGTGATGTTCGATGTTCGTTGCTCGACGCTGATTCCGTCTGCCAGCCCGCCACCTAATCGACTCGGCAATAACCAATGAATAGGCCCACGGACTCTGTTAGTTACCTAACAGCGCTTTGATTGATTTTACGTCTTTTTGGATTATTGAAGACGGCACTCACGGTTATAGTGGATTCCAAATTACCCACCTAACGCAATTTTCTATCGGAAATCTCAAGCTAACTAAACACTCAACTGGAGACCAACAAGTATCTGGCTCGTGAAATTATTTATCTCGTGGATCGGCGTAGCGTAGCGTAGCATAGCGTGGCGTACAATTACAAATCCACCAACTTTCAACACGAATACGACGGAATTTCACTCGTACCTGTGCTGTACGCTGCCATGCCATGTGCCACATGTATATAAGATATTTTACAACACACTCAAACTTCATTAATATTTATAACTCATTCATAACCAAACATCAGAACACTATTACATTTTTGTGTAGGCAAATCTCTTTCGCTTCACTTGTTAACCTGAAACTTTTCGCTTTTCAGAACACAATTACAACAATACAGTTGACATCGCTACGGCTACGCGTATGCTGCACGGTTCTCTGCGAGATAAACCGTCTTCGCCAATATATCATTCGACATTCTTTCAACATGTAGAAAACCATCTCAACTGCCTTAAACTTACTCTTTTCATCATTTGTACGAACACCAATGTATTCCTCACTACACTTCTCTTTGTATAACAACACGCATCTGTCAGACTTTCTTGTTTCTGCCTTTTATGCTCATATATCTTTGAGAGTTTTGAAGTAAGCGGGTCGGTCAAATGTGTTTTTTTGCGTTCAAATATCAACCCAGAATAAATTCGTAAGTGATTCTGTCTCTCACACCCGCGTGCATCGCGTGATGGGATGTATTTTTATTTTTGCGCCTTAATATTTTGCGAATAATTTTATTTTGCTTAAAAACAAAACTCTGTGAATGAACGAGAAGGTTCAAATATACTTTTATATCGATTTACCTAAAGTGCTGTAACACTGTGTCATAATTTTCTATATAATCTGCCACTTTGTCCCTGTATTGTAATTATTTAATTATTAATTATTATTATAAAATATGCATGTTTGGCTTGACAGCAATTTTCATACTTATCTTTCGTGACCCTAAAAAAATTCTCTCACCAAAATACAAATGCAGAGGTGTTAAAAGATATTAATGTATACAGTTGTAGATTTGATCAAATCAGTTTTACTAATGTATGCTAAAATGGATTAATGTGATACATAAATAATTAAGTTATTCATAATACACAGAATGTTGTAATAAAAATGAATATATGTTTGAAATATGTTTGATACATGATTTTTTTTTATTTTGTAAAAGTTTTGCTTAAAAATCTGAAAACAAAACTAATAAATACAAAAAATAAATTTGTAACATAAAAAGAATAACATATTTTACATATTCATTGATTTGAATAACAAGATATTATATAAAATTTTAACAATAAAAATATATCATCTTGAATTAAAGCAAAACTAGTTTCCTCATGAAATTCTAGCTACGAAATTCCAGTAGAGTAATATAGTAATTTTTCACTGAAAATTAACAACAGTACTAGTTAAAATATATTCATGTATATAAATTTAGATTTGATCAAATTATACAAAGCTAGTGCCTCTACCAATTTCTGCCAGAATGGTCTAGTGAGATACATAAATAACTGAAGCGGTACAATGTTATTAAACAATGTACCCTAGTTTAATTTATTCAATCCGAATGTTTTTACGCATACATCTATTTCATCAGCACATACATCAAACAGAAACAGGGGCCCGGTGACATCGCCTGCTGATTGTTCGTTAAAGACGAATGAAATCGGGCGGAGGCGAAATAAAGAAACAGGAATATCTGAAAATGAGACGACAACAAATGACCATTCTTTGTCTTCTAATACCGAACGTGTGTTTTGTTTGTCTCACCGCTTCCCGATATCTTTACGTAAGACGCACGACCCAACTTCCTAGAAATCATTTATTCTTGTGCACTACATTCAATACTACATATATCAAAGAAAATATTTCATGAAACGTTATTATAGTTTTTTAGCATTGTTGTTTAAAATACTTCAAAAGAATATTTTAAACACTTTAGAACAAAACCATATATTTAGCAAATATTTTAGTACTTCACACACTTTTTGTTTTGCTACGAAATATGCATGAATTTTTGTTATTGTTCTAGTTTTCTATCTACAGCTTCTTATTTAATAGAATACCACGGCTGGTACTATTTACACTTGATTAAGAATTTCTAAATCCTGCTTTTCTATTTTCATTTATTTTAAAAATGGGTTATGCAGCTGAAAAATAGTTAGTAATTAGTAATTAGCGAATTACCCTTCGTCAAGTGTAATAACAATTAGTTCATGAATCCTATGTAGCTCAAAGTATAATAGTTTAGTGAAAAACATTCTTTCATCCCGACAATAATTAAATTTTATACTTCTTTTATCTGTAACTCCGCTGCAACAATCCAAAAGACATGGATTTGGATGTCGTCAAAATGTAATAAACGCATTCTAAAACCGATAAAATGAATTTTATGAAATTATTAAATAGATTTCAGCATTCGCAGTGTTCTTTTGTTATTACTCTACAATATGTGGCACGTAATATAAAACTAATCATTTTACGGTGCAAAAATTTTTAATTGAAGAACTCTTTTTACTCGCATAACAACATTTTTATTTAAAAAATGTGATTTTCTTTTACATTCCTGCAGTGCTGATTAAATTTTACTGCAGCGTCGGAATATATTTGAACAATTAGGAATAACTAAGCTGTTCTTCTTTATAAGCATGTTCTGGAAGATTAGTAATCTCCTCTAAGCATTGTCTGTTGTCACTTTGACACATACACGCTTGTTCAACACCATACTTCAGGTATCTTAATTTCCTTTGATGTGTGCTGTCACCGAATACATTACCCACAGCGCTGTCAAAAAGACAGTTTAGATTTAAATTCACATTTAAACATCGGAATAATCAATAAACGCTGTGGCAGAAATTCGTAAGATTTGAAAAATGCTAGAGATATTAGTTGAGCTAAAACAGGTATATTTATAAATATACAAATCACATCTTTTAGTACTAGGTTGCGTGACAGAAATGAGTAATTCGGAGTATTACTCAAATATGACAGATGGTGATTACCTGCTATATGTTCTTTTGAAAAATTTCAAACATTTGAGCGCACAACAATTATTATCCTCTAGTAAAAACATTATTTGCAGATTAAGCGCACAAAGAAATGTACCATCGATTCATTTCAATCAATACATATGGGATGTTGAATTATTTTTCAGAATTGGCCAAGGTTTCTTTTACGTTTTATCTCAATTTTGCAAGGATTAAGTGTACTTTATAGCGCAACATAACGTGTTACACATAACATAATCTAAATAATAGATTTTAAAATCTTCAGACAATTGAAGCAATTATCTCGGATTATGTTCAAATTTTCATTAATTTTTTACCAAAAATGACCTGGATTTAAAAATATACGTGCTTAAATATTTTAATCTGGAATCTGGCGTAGAGGAATAAAAATTCAACATGAAATTTTATCCGGCAGGAGCTGAGATTCGATTCCACGTTCGATGTTCAAGCGTTCAGCTCCAGTCCATGCAGCTTATACTACTAATATCTATTATGCTTGAATTATTCATAAATAAAACATTTAAATATTTTCAGCTTAATTTATATTACAAACAGAAAGTTGTGACCATACTGAATATATTAAAAACGATGTAGTTCAAAACTTATAATTTTTGTTATCAATAAATTAAAATTATTGATTGATACTTTTAACTGACTTTTTAGCGTTTGCATGTAAATTACATACAAACGAAATTTTTCACTGGTTCCGCTGTTAACTTAAAATCATGAATAAAAATTTAGTTGAAGTATTTAAATAAAATTCCGCCGCTAGCTCGCTATAAATATTATAGGAAACGTTAGTATTAAAATGCAAATTCGCATAAATTCTCTATGAGCTGCAATCTTTGACTTTATTTGATCAATGCAAATTTTGTCCCACAGAACTACACTTTTAAGTAATTATAAATTTGAATGTGCAATAAGTTAAATAAATTCCAGTCATGATGATCCTGTGAAAACTAACGGACATTTTTAATGTAGGAGAATAAAAAAACGGACTTGCAGTCAAAATATTTAATAAAACTGCGCCGACGTTTCGCCAGTTACAATTGTCATCTTCAGGGCTAAGTTAGATCGAACAAACTATTTTACATGGTCACATACAATAATTTCAAAAACACGTAGAACAAATCAAGAGTCAAGTTGTTAAAATTATACACAATAATAGTCAAAAAAATTAATATAGACTAACAATTAGATGCTCTCAAAAAGAATTCTAGAGCTGAACTGAAACGTCGCCGTAGTTTTATTAAGGTCAACCATATGGACTGAAGATAGCTCAACATAAACATTACTTTTCTGAAACAATATATTATTATTATAATAAATAAAACATATAATGTTTTATACCTATATTTGTAGATAAAAGTCCAAAGTTTTGTAATAAATTTTAAAAAGCTAATTTTGTTTGCAAATAATACATGAACATAATTTTCGAAGTAGTAAAATGTATGTCACACATTCCCATGAACGACTACAGTAATGCAAATAATTTGTATATTTATAAATATGATCTTATATAACATACTAAGATTATTTTCCATTTGAATTTACAGTTTTTGAGAAACAAATAAAAATATACCAAAATGTGTGTTTTTTGGTATATTTGTTTCTTAAAAACTGTAAATTCAACTTGAAAATAAACTTAGTATGTTATAGATGACCATATTTATAAATATACGAATTATTTTCATTACTGTAGTCGTTCATGGGAATGAGAAATACAGTATCAAAATTCTGAATTTTTGACTAGACTTCAAAGAATATTTTTTTATAGTTTAATGATATAGATATCCTTTTCATCCACATATATAAATACTTGAATGTTCAAAGACCTCACTGTGATAATTGTTCTGTTTTTCGATACGAATAATTGAAGAAATAATTTATTCAATTTTGAATTTGCTGAACAAAATTCAATTTTAGCATGTGAACTGATACTTGAACTGTCACTGTAAAAATCCATGTTGAAAAATTAACAGGTAGAGGTAAAATGATATATGTCACCATAAAGAACATGAAAATAAATGAAGATAACAATTTAAAAAAAAAGGATTCGTTCTTCGACGCGTATGTTTGACCTTAAATATTTTGACTGCTAGTCCGTTTAATATTCTCCTCATTTTCCCCATCAGTCGAGTATCGCATCCTTTTCATTTTAATATACTTTATTATAAATGTAATATGATTCTAATACGGAATGATAGGACTTATGGTATGAGGTATATTATGATATACACTGTAGAGATAGCATATCAAAGACACCGAGCTTTGATCAGTGTTTGCGCAATCATAGATTGTTTTTGGTCTTTGCGCCAAGTATGGTTTACAAATACATAGGTCGTACAGTGAATTGCAAGCTTCAGGCTGTTTAGCCAACCATCATGATCGACAACAAAACTTGTGTTCATAGTAAATGTTATCAAATTTGCTTTCCGCAGTTCGACATACACGTCAGCCATGTTGCTTTGCCCGTCTGCCCATTCTGTTGAACGCTATATCGGCAGAGATACATTGCAAGTGTGTGGATACAGATCGTACTCGCAGTGGAACTGTGCAACTGTGCGTGCTCCATGCTACCCGTGGCCGTACGCCGTACCGTACCCACCATCACCAACGATCAACGACGAATTTAACAGGACAAGTTCATCACGGGAACAAATCACCACAGAGATAACGGCCAATCGCGATGTGATACACAATTTTCTTGTGTGTTCACAGTCAACATCCTTCAGTTTGTTCAGTATTTTTAAACTAAAGAAATATCAAATTAAATAGGTATACAAATATAAATACGTTTCCCGTGTAGGTACGTCTGTCAACGCAGTGTTCTAACCTAAACAAATAGAACGCAAGTTATTAATTTTTCTTCCATTGTAAATATTGTCAATATAATGGAAGAATAACGGTCCAAACTGAAGTGATTGTATCAGTCATACTCATGATGTTGTTGAAATGAATGAAACACTTGCAAAAAGTCTTGTTCCGTCGACTGAATTCATTTATGAAAAACTTCATGAATGCAAATGCAGCGCGAAGAAAAATCGCATCGTAACGAGTGACAGAGCTTGCGAGCGAGAACGAAGCTACTAAGGATTTGTGCCACTCCACTTAAATAGGATTACTGTATGTTTCCAAAAGACCTTGCCACTTTTACTTTGCGAAAACAAAACTCGTTCCGACTTTATTTAAGTTATTTAAAGCAGAAATTTATTCGTGCTGTGCTGCCACCAATATTTTAACATTCTTTTCTTCAAAATATTCTGCCATGGCCTGTATAATAATAGCGACTACCGAGCACTGAGCAACGCAGAACAAGAAAAGAAAAAGAGCAAGAAAAAGAACAAGTATAAAACACTGTAAATATACAGCGGATTGTTGTTTAACCAACGTAAGTGATTTAAAATGAAGGGTTAAAATAAGGGCGGTCGCCGTATGCCCGTGCCGGTGCCAAGCTGCAGTAAAGGAGGGCGTTTGGGCGTTTACAATAGAAATTGGGGATCAGCAAAGTTCCACTACAACAAAGGAGTCAATTGATTATCATAATGTGAACTTTATAAACACTTCCAGTTTCAGGCGAAACAAAAAACAACTTTTAATCCTGAATAGAAAATCTATGTTTAGACTTTTTTCTCTTAAACTTTGGAAACTTTCAACGACACCGATTTTTATTAATTTTGCTTCAATAAAAGCAAATGACACAGATTCATTAGCACGTACAGATGCAGAGAATAGGCCGAATCACACATTTTTGACATTATTTGTTATTTATTTATCCTTTGTTTTGTTGTGCATTGTTCACAATTTATGATTTCACTACTAATGATTTTAAATTCAAATGGCCGTTATTTGAATTTAGCAAACAATCTTTTTTGTGATATACTTTTTTCCGATTTTCAATAAAATACCAGCCCAGTTGTGATATCTACAAAAACCGAAAATTACAAACGCGCAAATATGAAACCATTTGAACCCCTGTACGAGTATTAACTTTAGTCAAATGACTAAAAAAGTAAAAAAGAGCTCTGTAATGTCGTTAGCTGATATCATGTTTCAAAATATGCTTTTTATCAAATTCGCACCCCTAAATTGGAGAAAATACACGATTATACTAGAGAGATATTAATAAATAACTATATCATCACCCCAAAGTGAGGGGTAAAAAAACTCGAGAGATGAAACGCGAGGGTGAGCCACAGATAAAAATACTTTTCCACGACATTATTAGGGAGGCGTAGCTATGAAATTATCATACACATGGGCGTTGCAAGGAAAATTCCCGCTTATCATCTGCCCCCGGCAAAGTTTCCCGCGCGCTTATGATGATATGATTTAACTACATGGCTGTATAGAGCCACAAGGAACATATAAATTCCACATTCCGCATTAATTTTCATCACCAACCAGCAACTACACTATATACGAATACAATGCAGCCATAGTTAATGCAGCTCTTCTAACGTTCACATTCTACGAATTGAAATCCGATCAATATGATGTAATAATAATATATTCTAATGATTCTATTAACACTAATTACCTATGCTTTAACTTGTATCGTAAAGCTACCACTATTACATCATTTCGAGCTTCTAGCTACTATGTTGCTAATTTTTATTGCGATACTGAAATGCTCTTCATGTATCATATTTGAGCTGTGCAGATATTTTAATGAATATTAAAAATTTTATTAAGATTGATCCCAGATTTGCTAAGTAGATATTCTAGAATTATTACTGGCTACTTTTTAATGGCTAATTGGATGTCTACACATGAAATTAGCCATTTTCCCATATTTTAACGTTTTCTATAAGAGTGTAATAACTTGATATTGGCCATAATTTAGAATTTAGAAAATCCACTTAAGTAAAATTATTACAACAAAATAAGTATGTCAAGGCAATATTCCAAGGAAATTTTACACACGGTCAAAAATCGGAAACTTTGGAACTTGTTTAAAAAAATTTCACTAGTGTGGGATAAAATTAAATACTAAAATTACAAAAACTAAATAAAATATAAAGATACTAGGTATGCAACATGCCTTATATTTCACATGGTTTACTGATGATGTATGAATTTCAATTATAAATAATTTCAATTTATATTTAACTAGACATATGTATATCAATTTTAATATAGATACAAATTTAAAAATAATTTCAAACAACCAGATACGTATATATTACAGATAATTATAATCTATAACCTACCAATACCAATATAGCCCTACAAACACAGTAAAATTAATAAAATATATTTACATTTATTCAGAAAATTACCTCAGGACAATAGAAATTTGAATTTAAATAAAATCTATTTTAACCAATAAACAACTGGTACAGGGTACTACAGTACTTCCTTTATTTTTATAATAATGTATTATCTTAATTTTATTATTATTATATTGCCAGATGTTTTTTCTTTTTATTTTATAGCACATGCCATTGCCTATATTCTATTGACGTACTATGAATGTACTTTGCTTACTGGTAAATAAAATATTATTATTATTGGCCAAATTTGTTGAATGCAGTTTAGATATCGATAAAATTCGAGTCCTTTCTTTTTATTGAAAATAAAAATAACATTCATTCTATTTTCACTTTGACGCGAAAAGTAATACCAGACCGTTTAAGAAACCAAAAAACTAAACTGATATTTTGCCTTTTAAATCCAAACACGAAAAATCACGACTTGACTCGTCTGCATATAAAAACAAGGTTAAGATAAAAGTGACGAAATTCTGCCGATACCAAGACAAAAACCGTTATTTTTCTATTCAAATAGAAACAAGAAAACTCAACTTCAGTTTGTTTCGATTCGTCCCATCTGATGCGTATGCAAATAAAAGGAAATCAATTAAATAAGATGAAATTCAAATTTTACACCCATAAATTGTATTTACAATAATTTGTTTTAGTAACACGAACGAAGCGAAGACAGAATTTGAAAAATGATGGGATGAAAGTGAAATAAAGAATTTCGTATCATTTATAAAAATATGTCACCTTATCATCTCGGAAATACGACAGCTTGTTAGATTACTATGCAAATAGCACAAATTTTTATAAAGAGCGAAATTAAAGTAGCATTATTTACTGGAAAACGTATACGCTCTGCAATACAGCGCGCACCATGCAAATATACTGAAATTAATGATAGAAAACACTCAATCTATTGTTCCATAAATTTCAAAAAATTAAAATGGAATGTCAATTTCGTGTCAATTTTTTGTCGATTGTCATAATGATGATCGACTTCAAAATCATTTTTCTGTTTACCAATTTTGTTGCTAGTCTATTTGGAATCTATTATACTGATTTTAATTTTTAAAACAATAATTCAGCGTAGACATTTTTTTATTTTCACAAAATTAATTACTTCAGTGCCTTTTACGCCTTACCATAATTTTGTACATGGCCACTCTGCTTAATGTGTTTATTTGAATGATAATGAAGCGATTTTAGTTTTAGAGTTTTGTGAAGTGTTTAATTAGTGATTTATAAATATAAATTTTTTACTTTTTGTATATTGTCGAATATTGGGTTTTTATATATTTGGTTGTTATTTAATTAAAATTGTGCTCCTACGGAAGAAAATTTTTAAAGAAGGGAGGTATGTAAACGCTAAGTCACCACACAGAGATTCCAAAATTTAATAACGTAATAAGTAATGTCAGCATGTATAGAGGGTTCAATACTCGATAGCGTAATAATTAAAAATACAAGAGTAAGTAATTGTCGAAATTTAAACTGGTAATACATGTCATGTTTGCAGACTTAGCTTCGACTGAATTAGTAATTCTCAATAAATAGGTTACATTGTTTGAGTTATATTATTTAGTTGGCACTTATTTTGTTGATGTAGAATTTGTAGAAATACATATAAATATTATGATGTAAGACATAGTAGACAGTACAGAAAACAAACAGTACAGTACAGAAGTTGGGTTGTAGAGTTACGTTGGTTATTAAGAGTTTTAAATAAAGATCATGTAAGTAGTCCACGGAATGAAGTTTTTATTTCTGTTGATTCCCAGTCTCAACAGGACTCCTTTATAATGTACCCTTTTTTGGGGTGATACAATATGAGCGAAGTATAGTTTTACACATTAATTTAATTAATTTTATAATATTTCATTATGAATGTATCACTTACATAGATAATGTCTTTGGGAAAATTAAAGTAGATATTCTGATCATAGGTAATATTAAATTATAAAACAATATAACGTTAATGTTGGTAATATGATAAAGTTTCATTCGCAACAAGAAGCAAAACGTCCAAAACGAGTAAAACGACATGAAATTTATCGTCCAGTAATATTCCATAACCTAATTTCTTCGTACCTATAAAAAGATACGAAGTATCTATTAGTTTGAGAATGTAATTTAGAATCCCACTGCGAAATGACAGCTTTGAAAATATAAAACTATTCTGTTCCCATCAATACGGTATTGAAACTGATGAAATTACCATTTAACAATGCAATAAATCTCAACGGAAACCAGGGCACATTTGAAAATCAGGTAATAAGTCCTGCATCATAGCACTAGTCAGGTGTGACAAAACGCCAACGGCCAGTATAAACGTAATGAAGCAAAAACATCGGCGAATCGAGCGTAAGTTCAGGCAAACGGGCAACGGGGAAAGCCGACGGCTGGCGCTAACACTGAGCGCCGCAGCGGCAGCGGCAACGCGAGATCGAGTTTCCGGACGCGGGTCGCGGGTCGCGACCGTTCATTCACGGCCACTTCGGTCAACATTTCATAAATTTTAATATAAAGCGTGAGATGAGCGTAGCATATAGCGGCGCAGCGCGCAGAGATGAGCGAATAGCGACACCTATGCCGTGTACCTACCATCAGGTGTTGAATACTGGCGGCTGGCACCGTTGGAGTCGCAGATACTGACTGGAACTGGACAGATCAATGCACTTCGTTGCCGAAGCCGATGAAAGCAGGCCACATTTGCTCGTCACACCAAGCGTTATGTCATCCGCGCATTAGGGGCAATATTGTTTAACGGCCGACTCATATTTTCGTTTGTTTAATTTTTAAAGAAATGAAATGAAAATATGTAAATAACACGGGAAATTTGAAACATTGACTGGCGAGGAAAACTTGGCTTCTGCGTATACATTGAACAAAACAAAATCAAGTTTATTTTCAACTTCATAACGGAATTTATTTTTGCAGGTTAAAAATTGACTTTCAAAAATCGCTTGTTTGTAATTATCACTTTTACGAATTCAAATCGGATTGCTAATTAATAGCCGCGTTTATTGTTAAATCCATAATTGTGTTTGAAAAATAATACCATAAATTATAATTAATTTGTCCAGTATGCAGAATTTAATAATTTTTAATGCCAAAGATAACGATCTGTAATTGAATAATTAAAAATTAAACCCATTAAACGAGATGCGTTTGCGGTATGAAAATAAAAACTATTTTCCTTTACACTTCGATTATACTGTATTACAAAAGATCATTCCGTAAGAATTAAGCACATTTAACGATTTTTTTCGTGATTAACTAAACGCCACGTCAAAAATATTTTATGACGTAAAGAAACGCGAGAGTGGAAAGGAGGGTTGAAAGAAGCCTCCCTCAAACGAACCTTCCAAGAATTTTTTTCGCAGCAGCATAATTTCTACTCCCTCATTAATAATTTGTCATTTAATGGCACGGTAGTCTATTGAATCGAAAGAATTTTTAGCGTTCTTCGGATGCTTCTGTACAAAATATCTGTTATTCGAAATATTTACTATTTCCTTTTGGTTAGTCTCGCAACATTGTATAAAAAATAATGTTGCAGTACCGTTTGACAATCAACCATTGTAACTAAACTATTGCAATACAGTTAAATAAATTTCAGTATTCAAACACATTAAATAATTTGTATTTATTAGTTGTACGTTTACATAGAGGATTTTTCATTCAAAACTGACGATAAAATACACTTTGGTCCCAATTGGGAGTTGCAATAATTTAAATTATTTGATTTATAATATTAATTTAAAGCAATTTAAATCAAAAGATATTTAAATTTTAATTCATACATTTAATTCATTCATATTTTATTAAATGATGCCAAATGAATAGTAATAAATAAAATGATTATATGACATTTTTCAATAATGCTGGTAGCAGTAGAACATTGAACATTGAGTTTGAATGGACGTGGAAGCACCTACATACAAGGCAGAAGTGTGGGAGATGAGATATATTAGATGTAAATATTGATGGGCATGGTTCCACACGTAGTGAATGTTTCGTCCCATGTGTGGTGAAAATTTGATAGAACCAGAGCTGTCTGAGTGGGCAAAAATACGGCAACAATAGCAGTGACTAAGGAAGGCACACGGCTCTGGTAGCTCTGGTACACTGGCACTGGCAGGATCCAGGAAGGGATGGTGAGCCTCGTAGTTTTGTGTAAATTACATGCTTAATGCGGTTCAAATATGCGTACGTTTTGTATTGTTACATACATTCCGGGCACAGTGGAGTTGTGGAGCACGGCAGCAAGGCAGCACACCAGCTTACAGAAGCAGTACACCACCTATTTGAGCGACGCCCTTATCAAATGTTCACTTGGGCGTTGCGAAATTGGACGCAAGTCATTGTGCCGCGAAATTCTTTCATAAATTTCACTCTAAAACGCTGCAAACACCATTGCGGTCGCAGCATAACTGTATCCAACACCAAAACCCATATTTTCATCGCGGTTCTCGTGGAAAACATGCTATCGACAGAAACAAAATCAAATTTTGACAGATAACGTTATATTTGCCATATAAAGACAAAAACCGATATATCGCATCAGTTTTAGTGTCCATATAGTAAATATAACATTACCTGTCAAAATTTGATGCGATTTTGTTTCTGTCAATAGCGCGCTATCGATCAAAAAATTGATGCAAACCTTGGAATTGCTTTTCTCTGTTCCGTAATTCTTATTCCAGTGGAAGAATGTCGGGATTGTTCAGGACAGACTAACGCATGTGTAAACGTCGCGCTTACAAAAAATCAATGCAATACAGCCAATTGTTCATGTTAATGATGGAGATGATGTGTCGCGGAGTTTTCTCAGGATGTGTAAGCAATAAGGCGGTGTAAAGTTTAATAAAACATATATTGCACTAATCACTTACGGATATACAACAACACATAACATATAATTTTTAGTTTTTACAAACACCATGAAACACACGAGTCAATGTAGGTTGAGATCACAATGGCAGTCTATCGACGAGATAGGCAGATTCAAGTTACGTTACATGAATGCCTTCAAAGTTAGAATTAACACCGTCTGAGATCGTATCAATACTGTCGTCTCTGAAATTAATTTCGGAATTTATAATATTTCCGTGGATGTTTTACCTCCCCAAATGTGACGGGGGACCAATCCTAATCTTGGAAGTGGCCAGGGGTTGAGTCTAGAGGTTACTGGTGGGATTATACTAGGAAAAAGTTATTTAACAGCAAAATTGTGCTGCACGTGCATTACTCCGAATTCGGGAAAATTTTAGGACGAACATTCCTGAAGGGATTATTTCTTAATGTCTTTATTGCCCTGGAGAGAAGATTTAGATTCAGAATAGGAATTACCGCGCATTGTGTCTCCAAATATTTCTTAATCTTACAAAACTAATTAAATTCTATGTTTACATATGGTCTACAAAATAAATTAAAATGTTTACATGGCACTGTTCTAAACATACCGGCCACCTTGAAAGAACATGCTTTCAATAAGTTTAATAACGGTACACAAAATAACACTTCACTGCTCTGCTTTTGGTTACACTGCACAATCACTGTTAATTGTCTACCGGAATTAAGCACAGCTTATTGCTGGACCTTTTGATGATACCGTTTGATGTTGCAATCGAAGCGGCACGTACGACTCCGTCCCTTCCAGGATGTAGCTGCTGGACACGGCCTAGCTTCCAGGATAATGGGGGCAGATTGTCCTCCTGGATGAGAACGAGATGTCCTGGGCGCAGAGCCGTCCCTTGTTGCCTCCATTTGGTCCGTTGCTGTAAAAGATGGAGATACTCTTTTCTCCATCGCTCCCAGAAATGTTGACGTAGCTGCTCAATGTATTGCCACCGGGACAGGCGATTAATGGGCACTGATTTTAAATCATGGTCCACTAGGCGAGTGGAAGTGTCTCCAATCAGGAAATGGGATGGTGTTAAGACAGAGAAATCAGATGGATCGGACGAAATGGGGGTTAGGGGCCTAGAGTTCAAAATGGATTCAATTTGCACCAAATAAGTATACGTTTCTTCAAATGTTAAATTAGCGTTCCCGACCACACGACGAAGATGATGCTTGATGGATTTAACGCCAGCTTCCCAAATTCCACCAAAATGAGGTGCTCGAGGTGGAATAAAATGCCAGTTTATACCCTCCTTTGCCATTTTTTCCTGCAGACATTCCTTGGTTTCATTATTGAGTACTTCTTTCAGTAATTCTTTTAGTTCTCGGTTCGCCCCGACGAAGTTGGTTCCATTATCTGAGTACATATTCGCAGGACGACCTCTGCGAGCTATGAATCTTTTCAAGGCTTGACTAAATGTTTCACTTGTGAGGTCGCTGACCAACTCTAAATGAACAGCCTTTACAGCGAAACAGACGAAGATTACTCCATATGTTTTGATTGTTTTTGAGTTTCTTCGTTTACCTTCGCGTACGTTTAATGGTCCAAAATAATCCACCCCGCAGTTTAAGAACGGTCGATGGCCTTCAGCGCGACTTGGAGGTAGATTACCCATCAACTGATAGTTCATCCGTGGTTTCGCTTTAAAACACGTTACACAATTGCGAATGATATGCCGTAAAGAATTGCGAGCATTGATTGGCCAATATTTATTTCGTATCGTTGCTAATGTGGTTTGAGTTCCGGAATGCAATAAGTCAATATGTGCTTGTTTGAGAATTAGTTTAGTAACATGATGAGATTGGGGCAAAATTAATTGATGCTTCTCGTTATAGCTTAAATTGGTTTGACTTAATCGTCCACCTACTCGTAAAAGTCCGTCAGAGTCAATAAACGGATTGAGTGATAGTAGCTTACTTTTTCGATCCACGTGTCCATTGGTTTTGATGTCTTGCAGTTCTCTCTGGAAAGATTCTTGTTGGATTCTCTTTATTATAAGATTGTGAGTAGAATTTAATTCCGACGTAGTTAAAAATCTCGATTGCGTACCGGTATAGTGCTGTTTACGTGCCTTATTTATAAATCGTAAGCAATATGCTGTAATTCGTACTAAACGATTAAAAGTGGAGAATTTTGAGAGTATGTCACATTTTATGGTTGTTGCGTAGCTATTTTTCAATACACGTCGCTCTGGTTATTCAGATGGCGCTTCAATATTTGCCGATTTAATTTCTAACGTACTATTGAGCCAGCTTGGACCGTTCCACCAAAGTTTTGATGCAAGTAGTTCAGTAGCGGTGCAGCCTCGAGAAATAATGTCAGCAGGATTTTCGTTGGTGCTTATGTGCTGCCAGACGCAATCACTTGTGAGCTCTTGAATTTCGCTCACCCGGTTGGCGACAAAGGTTTTCCACATTCTAGATGTTGACCGAATCCACGCTAACACAATGGTGGAGTCCGTCCAGCAATATGTATCGTACTGTGCAAGAACTATTGAATTTCGTACCTTGGTTAAAACATGCGCTAACAATAATGCACCGCAAAGTTCAAGCTTGGGTAATGATAAGCTTTTTAAAGGAGCTACACGAGATTTAGAACACATCAGTTCTATAGAACATTCTTCTTTGGTTATGACCCGCATATATACACAGGCTCCGTATGCGGATTCGCTGCTGTCACAGAATCCGTGTAATTCGATTCGTATTGGATTATTCAAATTAATTGTGCATCTTGGAACTGATAAAATGTTTAATTGGCGAAGTTCTTCTGAATACCGCTTCCATTTAGTGTGAATTTCGGTCGGTACGGATTCATCCCATGTTAGGTGTAGTTGCCATATTTGCTGCATAAGTAATTTTGCAATAGTAATTACAGGACCAAGCAAGCCGAGTGGGTCAAATAATTTAGAAATGTTCGATAAAATGGTGCGTTTGGTGATTCGACATTCTTCTTTGTTCAGAGAAACTGCATAATGTAGTGTATCATTTATTGCGTTCCAAGAAAGTCCCAGTGTTTTCACGTTTTCATTTTTATCTAGATTTATAACTAAATGTTCCTGATTTTCTGAAGGAGATATTTCTGTTAGTTTTGGACAATTAGAAATCCATTTTCTGAGTTGAAATCCAGCCTTACTAAACATATTTATCAGTTCGTCACGAATTTTATCACATTCATCAATTGTATTTGCTCCAGTTAATAGGTCATCTACGTAAAAGTCTCGTCTGGCTATCTGGGATGCTGTGGGATAATTTTTATGTTCAATTTCCGCAAGTTCATGGATTACGCGAATGGCAAGATATGATGCGGATGTGGTTCCGTACGTCAAGGTTAGTAAATCGTAAGATTTAATGTCTTCGTCCCTTGAATTACGCCAAACAATTCGTTGAAGCTGAGTGTGTTCTTCATCGACCTTTACTTGTCGATACATTTTAGCAATATCGGCAGTTAACACATACTTGTGGGTTCGGAATCTTAAGATGATTGAAATTAGATCCTGTTGTATTATTGGACCTAACATTAAAGCATCATTCAAAGAAAAGCCGGTATCAGATTTAGCGGATCCATCGAAGACGACCCGTAACTTTGTGGTTACGCTTGATTCTTTTATGATGGCGTGATGTGGCAAATATACAATTGGCAGATCAGGTGATAATGCATTTTCTGGAGATAATTTCATGTGGCCTAATTTGATATATTCTTCAATAAATTGACTATAGTCAGAGTGCAAGCTGGGTTGTTTATCAAATTTACGTTCAAGAGTTTGAAATCGCCTTAATGCTTGATATTTAGTTTCTCCGATTTTATGGATTATTTCCGATTTTAATGGCAGTTTTACAATAAAACGCCCGTCTGCGTCTCGTGTCACTGTGGTTTCAAAATGTACTTCGCAATTTCGTTCTTCTACACAAAGTGGTGGTTTTGCAGACATTTCTTCAATTTCCCAAAAGCGTTTTACATGAGAATCGAGTTGTTTGTTTGTTACTAATTGACATGAAACTTGAGGAAAGCTGGAATTGTTATCAATTGCGATGGATCCTGATATTATCCAACCGAATTGTGTTTTTTGCAAATATGGCTGGCCAGCGCCCGTCTTTATTTGACCGACACAGAGTATCTTCCAAAAAATGTCTGCGCCGAGAAGCATATCAATGTTACTAGAATTGTAGAATGACGGATCAGCTAATTTTAATTTAATTTTTATCAAATGATATTAACGGCAGTTGATCTGTTATTTGATTGAGTAAGAAACATTGAATGTCTGTGTGAAAGTTGTTGTACATGGATTTTAATTTTATATTTGCCGAATGTTTGATTATGGAGCAAGAATTGTTAACTCCAGATACTGAAAGATTTATGTCTTCCACTGGCACGCGCAATTTTCTTATTAGTTCTTCCGTAATGAAACAGGATTGACTTCCGGAGTCCAATAATACTCTACAATGGTGAGCCGTGCCTTTATTATCGAATATTTGCACTATAGCTGTGGCTAAAAGACACTGCGTAGAAATGATCCTTGCGGGTGCTTGGCGACAAACTGTTGAGATTGTGGTGTTAGAATTCATGGTGTTTATTGGCATATTTTCTGAAGTTGACATGCTTGCATTTATCGGGTTATTTGGAATTGGAGACGTCTCAAGATGTAATAAAGTATGATGGCGTTTATGACATTTACGGCACGATGTAGCTGTACATTTATTGGTATTATGGCCTTTACGTAAACAGTTGATGCAGAAGCCTTTGTCCTTTGCGTGTTTGAATCTTTGATCAACGTTCAAATTTTGAAATTTCGTACAATTATAAATTATGTGATTACTTCCATGACAATATAAGCAAGCTAGTTTGTTTTCCGTTGAAATATGTGATAATGAATGATTTCTACTTGGCCATCTCGCAGCATTCATTGGTTGTTTATTAGAAGGTGTTGTAGTTATCGTTGTTTTGCGAGATAAAGCTTCTAAGACTTGACACTTATTTGAGAGAAATGTCAACAATTGTTCTACAGTCGGCATTTTATCTTGCTTTTGTAAAGATTCCCATTCCTTCCCGGTGATTTGATCAAATTTGTTGGTAACGATTACTATGAGTATATCATCCCAATTGTCTACGCGGCGTTCTAGCGATTTGAGAATTCGTGTATGTTTATTGAAGTTATCCAAGAGCTGACGCAACGAGACAGAGTTTTCCTTTTGAAGAGTTGGCAGGTCTAAAATGGCTTGAATATGTTTGTTTACAATTAAGCGTTTGTTATCATAACGATCTTTGAGTAATTGCCAGGCACAATCGTAGTTATTTTCCGTTATGTCCATGGAAAGAAGAACTTCGGATGCTTCACCATGCAGTGCGGACTTTAAGTATTGCATTTTTTGAATCTTTGTTAAGTTGTCATTGGAATGTATTAAAGAGTCAAATGAATTGTAAAAATTATACCAATGATCAAAAGACCCTGAGAATTTAGGCAAACTTATTTCTGGCAGTCTAACGGGTTGTTGCATAATAATATTTTGATTTGAGCTTAATGCGTGAATTGAATTAGATTGATTGCCCTCGAATCGATGTATTATTTCTTCGGCTAGCGATACTACTTTGAAGTAATGATCTTCGATTTCTTCGCGCTTTTTTGATTCTATAAAAACTTCGGAAGATGCGTTTTCCAGAACTTCTATTTCGATTTGCAATTCTTGGAAGGTGTCCCATAATGCTTCACATTTAGATTTGCGAGTTTTTAATTCGGGAATAGAAGATTGTTCAGCTTCAAATGAATTTAAGTATTTTTGAAAATTAGTTATTTGAGCTTTGATGGAACCTCGTTTCACGCGAAGTTGTTTTATGTGATCCATATTTGGTGCAAATGATAAAGGAAACAACTTAGATAGGAAAAGATAATATTTGATTGGAGACTTACCAAGTTTTATTCCTGACGGGGCCCGAATCTGGGTGTCCCTTCTCGTGGATGTTGATCACGGTGTGTGTAGTTGATAGATGCGGCAAGATATCCGGCTCGAAGGACCAATATATGTTAATGATGGAGATGATGTGTCGCGGAGTTTTCTCAGGATGTGTAAGCAATAAGGCGGTGTAAAGTTTAATAAAACATATATTGCACTAATCACTTACGGATATACAACAACACATAACATATAATTTTTAGTTTTTACAAACACCATGAAACACACGAGTCAATGTAGGTTGAGATCACAATGGCAGTCTATCGACGAGATAGGCAGATTCAAGTTACGTTACATGAATGCCTTCAAAGTTAGAATTAACACCGTCTGAGATCGTATCAATACTGTCGTCTCTGAAATTAATTTCGGAATTTATAATATTTCCGTGGATGTTTTACCTCCCCAAATGTGACGGGGGACCAATCCTAATCTTGGAAGTGGCCAGGGGTTGAGTCTAGAGGTTACTGGTGGGATTATACTAGGAAAAAGTTATTTAACAGCAAAATTGTGCTGCACGTGCATTACTCCGAATTCGGGAAAATTTTAGGACGAACATTCCTGAAGGGATTATTTCTTAATGTCTTTATTGCCCTGGAGAGAAGATTTAGATTCAGAATAGGAATTACCGCGCATTGTGTCTCCAAATATTTCTTAATCTTACAAAACTAATTAAATTCTATGTTTACATATGGTCTACAAAATAAATTAAAATGTTTACATGGCACTGTTCTAAACAGTTCACTTTAGATTAGTGCCTAGTGCCGTTATATCGCTCTACGCTACATTGTAGCATTGCCGCAGCTCGCAGCAGCACACGTGATTTCCTCCCAATACTTCGATATACTTGCGCGATGCGAATACGATAGCGATACCGATACCTTCGAGTTTCGATACTTGGGATCTTCGACTCCGATCGCCCGACGCCCGGCGCCCATCGCGCACGAATAACAAATGCACCGCCGTACGCCGTTTTTACTTCATCTTTCACGCTGCCAACTCCGTTTATCAAAAGCACTTCGAACGCAATTACTTACCGCATACCAGCACCAGCACCAACTTCAGTACCACACCGTTACCATTACCGAACGAATTTCATTCCTATTCCTAGTTAACATGTTCACCCATCTACAAACCGTGAACAGTGTTTTGCTCGACGGAAATTCATCCCAATTGAATTTTACTGATGAGTCATCTGAATTACTTTGCCAAATAATGGTCAAATATTTGTACTTACAATATTCCGACTATTTGGTTATACGTCAAATAACGCAGGGAAATTTATTGCCGTTCATCGCTACATCATTTTTAGAAAGCCCTTTTCAAATTTTGCGCATTATGATTTTATTTTAATAAAAATTACTATTTTTTCTTTCTCGTAATAAGGTCAGTTTCAGTTATTGTTATTATCAGTTCGACTTTAAACAAAACTCAAACTATATTGTATTGGATGAACAACCTGGACTGCTACAGAGTAAAATGACACACTCCATTTGATTTACAAAACAATTTCAACTTAGAACTAAACACAATAACAATTATTTATAATTAGTTTATACGCATAAGGAAGTGCCCCTAAATGCTTCCCGCTTGTATGTAATATTAATAATATGTAAATTCGAAATAAAATAAATGCAAATATTAAAATAAAACTTCCTGTGCAATTGACATGTCCATATATATTTGCATTAATTTTAAGTTGTAGTAAAGATACGCTTGTTCCAAATTCAATATGGAGGATTGACCAAAATCCCTTGAAGATAGGGTTATCAATTATGTTTAACGTTAGCAGGTAGCATGGACGAATTACCACTAAAATCCAATTTGGATGAATCCCTTCTGAACGAAATACCACTCCGGCCGTACGTACACGATTCGATTCTATTAGTATTAGATCATTTATTTTTTTAAGGTTTCCCGAGCAATTTTAACCAGCGTTATTCTGAAATAAAGTCAGTATAATTTTGTCAAATGATGTTGGCCAGCATCTTGAGTATCTTCATTTCTGCTTTCATTAAACTTTTCGATCCATTTGCAGATAATTCTTGTGGTTCGTGCCGCTTGCGCCGTATTCCTTTGTAGAATTCCGCATCGCAAATATTCAGTAAGGCGAGAGCATAGCGTAACGTTCTAACGCTGTTACTTAGTAACAACCACAAGCTTAAAACTTAATAGAGATAATTATTAATAGCTTATAGGTAAGTTAAGTGTTGTCCGATATCCAAAGTAAAGTATATTCTCCTGGTTCGGGTTCAAGTGAGACTACTCGACTACGATTGTACGATAACTAGTAGTAGAATGTGTAGAGTTCATTCCGCTTTTGTACCTTCAGTTAGTTATTGAACGAGACGAGTTAGGAACGCCAGATTGTGGGAACAAATTAACTATTTGTTTCCGAACGTCGAACGTGCTGAGTACTTGGGCCTTAGTAGTTTGAATCGTGTTATAAAATCGCTTAAGAGCATTTATTAATTAGTAATTAATAAAGTGAAGGGATTATGAGCTTATCGTCAGGTCGGCGACCAATTACTGGAATTTGAATGATTAATTTAATGTTGAAAATGTCAATTGTTGATGTTGACATTGGGTACTGTTTGTGTCGTGATTTGAATGTGATGACGACAACTGGAGGCCACCTGTAGACGCAGGTGTAGGCTGTGGAGAATGGGGGTGTTTACAGAACGCGTTTCTTTCACTGATCAACAGCAGCAACAGTGACAGGGAGCGAGACAAAGGTGCACACGGCATCGCGGCTTGACGGCCTCGCGCCCTCGCTTCTAATTACGTAGATGAGCCGTGCGGCAGGCAGCAGGCGGCAGGCATTGCGCTGCGCTGCGCCAGGTCCAGATCCAGAGCAGGCGTTGTGCGGGGCCTGAGGCAAAACAACGGGTGGTGGCAGTGGCGGTGGCACTGCAAGGGGCACGGGGCTGAAACAGTGGCAGTGGGATGTGGGATGAGACACACTCGAATGCGGCAGCAGCCGCGTGACATCTCGCTCCCCAGACCTGTCACGACAATGTGTTTTAATACTACACATGCATGCAGCTCGAGGGCGCATGAAAGCCGCGCGAGGAGCGACGCGGGGGTCGGCTTGTGTTCGCGTTTAGCGAGCACACGGGCTCAAATTAAAACTTGCCGGGCGACGGCGCTACGGCACGACACCCACCAGCACACCAGAACACCAGCAAACCAGACCATCAGCCCGACAGCATCCATTTTGTGTGTCACGTGGTGCCCGCTGCGCTATAAACTTGTTACGTTATTTACTAGTATTGATATAACGAATATCCGTCATGCATGACATATGGCCTTTAATGTTTTTTTGACGTTTACGGCGAGAACCTATTTTCATCTCGCCGGAACGCTCGATCAGAAATGCGAAGCCGATTTTTCAAAACCGACCGGCCGAACCGACACTGTTGTAATAAATGTGTAAACGGTGAGGCGAGCAGCGGACGACGGACAACGGACGATGGACGTCGGATGGCGAACAGTGAAGAGTAGAGAAGAGTGAAACAACACACTGTACAATGGTGGTAGGTGCTGGTGGGAACTGGAAGCGTGGCGGAAACCGGCCGTGTCGCGACGCGGCTCAAAGAGCGAAATAAATGAGCCAGATTCAAATCTGCGGTAAACAATGAGCACAGCTCTGCTCCTTACGTTCTTGCTCGTTCGTCGTTGAACGCTGATCGGCTGGGAACGAGACCGGTGCCGGTGCCACTGCCACTGCCGGTCTTTCCTACTGCTATGCGCACCTAGCGCCTAGAGCCTAGCGTCTGGCACGGAGAATAAAATATTTATGCGTTTCCAGAAGCAAGCACTTTTAACTGCATTAAAGGGCCGCCAGGCGGCGGGAGCTCGGCCCCGCTTCGCGAAGAACAAGAGAAACACATCATAAAATATATTGTACGCTTGGGAAATTAATGTCAAGTGTCTTAATCCGTTGAAGGGAACGAGTGCGATATTTTTCACACTCCGCATCGCGGCGCCGACTGCGGAGCGCGACGCTATGCGCCACCCGGCACCCGCCACCGCCGCACCGCTGGCTCCTCTGCTTTTGCCGTTCCCCGCTCCCAACCGGTTCTTTTTATGAACGTTGATGAAATCTCAGCCAGGTGCCTAATGACTACCGCTCACTCACATGACGAAATTTCACATCCTTATTACTTCCAACATATCACGTATCTGTCACTACACGAAACATAACCTAACCCGATAAGCTCTAACTACATTGCCACTTCGCCACCGCGACACTTCAGTGTACGAGTACACACAGACATAAGTACTTTTTAACTATACTAACAATGTAATCATCGTAAAAACACGTGTAATATCAGTCGTCAAAATCAAAAAATAAAGTAATTTTGTATGTACTTACTTTGCTTTTAGCATAACCTTGTACCATCATGCTGAATAACGGCTTATCAGAATCTGCTTTTTCTCGATACTTTAGTCACGTATTGCACATAAACAAAACATTTAATCGACTCCTTCCCTTTCACCATTACTTTATCTTATTATTAGTTCACTCACTTTCACTACTTCATTACTGGCAAACTCTCATTCTTACTACTGTTACAATTCACAATCACAAAGCATCACGGCAGATGGCACCAGTGATACTATTGCAAATTTAAAGAACTAGCAATTCGTCAGTCCGTCTGCAACTGGCGACTACATGGACATGGCCACGACGCCAGTTCTCCTCGCGACACACAGCAGCGTCGCTTCATTAATATCATTTAAATCTGAAGCCACTGTCACGCAAATTAGATTGATTAGACAACGTAATTCTGCAGCGAAGACAAACCTGTTCCGTTGGTGGCCACGAGGCACAGCAGGGGCAGCAGAGAGTCAGACAGTAGCTGGGAGCTTCCCATTTCGATCATTGCCACCTAGTTCACTGGTGGGTGCTATTAATGAAATCTGCTACGATTTGAGAGCCCAATACATAAGCCATTTTACTTGTTGTAATTCTATAAAATAGTAGAGTAACAGAACCAATTTGTATTAAGTAGTGGTTCGGTTAACCAGTTCAAATGTAGTGTGTGTTAAAATAAAGTTTTATGGGCAGTTTCCCCGTAGACTCTTAAATTTTAACACTGAATCAATTTGTTGACACCAATGATTAATAGATTCTTAATTCGACAACCTCTATTTTGACCTAAACTTACACAGTCGAATCGTAATTTAACGGACGGGAAAATAAAATCTTAAGTCGTAATCTCAACGAACTGTAGTTGCGCCGAAACGAAGTTCAGACTAATCTACTATACTCCAAAGACAAATTATGAGTTTCAATCTCCTATCATACAAATGTACATAAATTTTTACAAACTTATATCTGTTATTCATGATCTGGATCTATTTTACAACTCCATTATTGGATTTAGGAAAAATTTTATTCAACATTTCTTGCAAAATACTCTGAACACATCTTGACACTTTATAAAGTTAAGTTACAATCACTGATTTGTTTTCTGCTATATTCAACATTAAATAATCTGTTCATATTTTATATTATGCTTACAATTGTACATTAATGCATTGACAATTGCCTATTGTGTATGTACAGTGGTGTATCTGGGAATCAATCATGGAGGGGGTTACGTAGTGAATTTTTTTTTTAAATAAGTTAAAAATTAACATACTCGTACACATATATTTTAAGTAAAAAAATAAATATAATAGTAATAACAACCTAAAAATAATATTCTTAAAAATAATAAACATATTATTATAACATTAAATTAATAAATCGTTTCCTTTTTGCCAATTCGTCAAATATTTCGTCCGTTAATGGTGTTAAGTTTCTATGTATATTTAGTAAAGCCAAACCACTTAAGCGGTTTTCGGACATTAATTTCGTAAATAAGATTTTAATCGACGCAAAATAGAAAACGAACGTTCACTTGTACAGGCTGTTACGAGTAATATTGCCAAAATAATAAAAAATTGGAAAATATTGGCGTATATTTTTTCATTACATATTTGTAATCCTTTACAGCAAATTTTCTTTCTTTAAAATTACAAATGTAATTATTTTATTTTATAAATAATAGGAGTATATAGTTTTTTCAATGTTGTGGTGGTTTGAACCCCTCCCCCCCTAAATACGCCACTGTGTATGTATATTTCTTTCATTATTATTACTCTGTATTTGGGGTTTTTAATTCTGTTGAGTAAATAAATAAATATATTTTTAACCGTAAAGTGCGGTTATCAGCCGTTAAGTCATAGCACTCATTGGTGTTATTGGAGGGGAAACCACAAAGGTAAAGTAAAAAATTTACCCAATCTTTAATTTGTAGCGTAAAACTGCATTTTTGTATAAATAATGATATTTGTAGCAAATAATTATTATAGAAAACATATTATTGAAATTATATTGGTATAAAAATTGAAATGCCAAAATTATGACATTTGTTACATGCGTTGTTTTTATTCCAATTGATTAGCTAGCAACGCATTATGCATCCAGGCTTTAGGATTCCATTTCAAATATTATTATCCGAAAGTCCCAGTCGATTTGTTGCTGAAATACGAATGTCCGAAACGAGAGCTTCCTACTCGTCAGTCAGGCATAAGACGCCAGGTCCGTTCGCCTTAACGCGAACAATCGGAACAACCTGTGGTGTTCGTCGCCGTCGCAGGCGTCTGAGCGTCTGAGGCGTTCGTCCTCCAGCCAGACAACGACAGTTTTTGCAGTTAAAAAAATATATTTTGTCATGTCGCGATGAATCTAAATTAAAATTCTTTAGTTTCTACTTAATTTTTCCAAAGCAATGAATGTACAATATCATGTTGTAGCTTATCGTGATTCTTTAATTCTCATTTATTGTCATTTAAAATTTTCTTTAATATACTCGTTCATATGTTATGTTATCGTAGATAATTTAAAAAGAATATTTATTACTTTAAATTTTTGTAATTCTACTGTAATTATTTTAATTAAATTTTTAATCTTCTGCATTATTATATTATTTATAAATATCTTCCAAGATATTACAATATGTTCAAAAAATTCCGGGACGGTATAATATCTCGAGAAATACACAACGAATCAAAAAAACAAAAAATAATATTTTTTAAAACCTATCTTATGTCACCAAACACGATCTCCCACCGCCACCCCCTATTGGGTATGGCGGGAGGCCACTTTGAAATCTTATATGGGAACCATGGCAATAAATATTTTTCTGAGTACAGCGAAATCTATCGTGTATCGGGAAAAAAGTTTCATACAAAACCTACTTAGTTTTAGCCATACTATCCAAATGTACAATAAAAAATATCGAGTTCCCATTTAAGATTTCAAAGTGGCCCCAAACCCCACTCCCCGGTGGTGGGGGATCGTGCTTGGTGATGGTTTTTGAAAAACATAAACACGTGTTTTTTTTTTTTTTATTCAATATGCATTTCTCGAGATATTTTACCGTCCCGGAACTTTTTGAACGCCCAGTATAGTATTTTTTTTTATGGAGTTTATCTGCAATCAAAAACTGTGGTTTCAACACGATGGCTGTCCGGCTCATTATGCTCGAGAAATACTAGAGTTTCTAGATGATACATTCCCCAATCACTGGATTGGTATAGGAGGAAGTATTAATTGTCCTGCGCGAACACAGGATTTTTTTTGCCCCAGAACTCATTAAATTCTTGTTTGATAAGCGCATTTTTAGGTTGCTTGAGATTACAATTTTTTTTTAAATCAATACGGGTATATTGTTGTAACCAATACGAGTTCATTGTTGTAATCAATATGAGTACAATGTTCCAATCAAAAAGAGTACATTGTTGTAATCAACAAGAGTACATTATTGTAATCAATAAGAGTATATTATTGTAATCAATACGTGTTCATTGTTGTAAACAATAAGAATACTTGTTTTAATCAATATGAGTACATTGTTATAATCAATACATTATTGTTATCAATACACTCGTAATCTGTATATTATTATAATCAATTATTATTCATAAAATTAATGTTATTGATAGTTAAAAAAATTATTTATTTTAATATATTTAATGCTTGTTCAAATTAAAAGTACCAATCTCTTTAAATTTTTTAATAAATCTCTCTATTGTAGATTTACTCGGAATTCGGGGGTGTGGCCAGACTACACTTAGTAAATCTCGAATTTTTCTCAAGTTTTGTCCGAAATAAAACCAATTTATAATTTGTAGCTTTCCTTCATGAGCAAAATTTTCCATTTTACAAAAAAAATGTGTTTTTGAAGTGAAATTGAAAAATATAAACTTTTTCGGACAGTTAAAATGTCAGACAATTATTTGTAATTTTGTTTGAGTTCCAAGGCTAACACTATAAATAAGCAATTTTCAAATAACTTTAAAATAGATTTTCTCTGTTATAAAATATCAAAAATAAAATCTGTTAAATATCTCAGATGCAGAATTTAATTCTTTAAAAAATTTAATTGAAGCTTTTTTGCCTAAAATAATATGGAGACTTTTGCGCAAGGAAAAACTGATTTTACATGTTAAACGCATGGCTCTCTATATCGAGTTATTTCGATTTGTCAAGTAAATTGTTATACCCGGTATGTATAAATTTTCTTTCTGTCCTATTATGTTATAGTTTAATTAAAAGTGGCTCGTTATTAAAAATGTAGGGAATCAGGCTTATAAAATATTACAGATATTTTTCTAATTTTTCCTCTTACTTCTATAACGAAACCGTCTCTTTAACTGACTATCAACTTTATTCATTATTCTTTTATAAAAGAATATACGAGTAATTAAATTTATCGAAGAAATAATTAAAGGTAAATGAAATATAAGTCGACAAACCAATATGCGTTCATGGGAGGTGTGATTTTTGAGGCCGCTATTGTCTGAATACAAAAAAAAACTATTGCGGTCATTTTATAAATAAAACAAAAATAATTATATCATCACGCCATTTCCCAATTTTTGATGTGGCACTTTACTTTTGCAGAGTTGCGGTTACCAATCGTCAAATAACGACCCCCCAAAGATATTAGTGACAGGAGAACCACAAAAGTAAAGTTAAAATACAAATTGTTGGCTGTGGGTTTTACACTGGGGGTCACATGATCCACAGTGCGATGCGTTATCTCGAAGCAGTATTGGTGAGGTATGTGTACACCTGTGTTTGCGGTTGTGTACACTCAGTAAATATGCTCAGATAGACATGAAACTGCAGTAGTTTGTCACTAAATGGACTGGAAAAATACTCACTAAGTGCGCTTTTAACTTAAAAATATATTTCATTATGATAAAAGAACTTTTTAGAAACATAACATAAAATGAGTACTGTGATTAGAGTTTGTCGAGCGGGAATTATGTAGGCTTAGGGTTTGTTTGTTAAAAGTAGGATCAAAAAGAAACCTACAGATAATTTCCATATAAACATAATTTGTACATCATTGTTTTAGTATAAACTAGCGGATCCTATAGGCAGACGTTGTCCTGCCAAAGACCTCGCTAGCAAAATATATTTCTTTATATATAAAATTCCGGTGTTCGTAATTCTTCTTCTCATAAACGGCTTGACCGACTTTAATGAAATTTTCTTTTTTGTACTTATAGAATCACCTAAATGGTTAAATACATGTTATGAATATGTCAGGAAAATAAAAAAAAAATCTGGATCTCGACAACAGCGTCACCTACCGGGTCCAACTGTAGGTAGCTAAGAACCATGCAGGTGACTCCATAGATATTTTCCTACTATATACACTTTCAAAAATAAAAGACTAATGAAAAAATTAATGTATGGTAATGGTAACTATTTGAAAGCTTTAGTGACGTTTATTTGTGTAAAACTTAAAATTTAAGTAACAGTATACTGAGAGGAAATTTAAATAAATCCATTTATTAGAAAAAAAAAAATATTTTTATAAAATATAAATTTATTAGTAGCAACAAAATATTTATTTAAAATAAGTGTAAGCGATTTATTTAAAACAAACAAATTTATTTATTTATTTCACTATTTATTTGAATTTAATAAGTTTATTTGAATTAAATATAAAATTATTTAATTTTAATAAAGAATATATTTAATTTGAATTTTGGTAATAATCAATTACCGATATTTCTGATATTTAATTATTAAAAACTAATAAAAATATATTAAATTTAAATAAACAATATTAAATATTTTGTTTTATTTAAAACTAATATTTTTTATTAGGTTCGTATTTGAATGTTATAAATATTTTTTGTTGAAAGTAATAATTTTTTTCTCTGAGTGTAGTAAAAAACTAAATAAATACTTATGTCGCAGTGATTACCCAGAAAAAATAGGTTGCATATGCAATAAAAACCACACGGAATAAATGGATTGTTACAATAGCAAAAATATATCTTAAGTATAGTGACAGCAATTAAGATATTTACAATAACAATATTTATATTAGTAATATGATATTATTTGGATTGTTGAAGCAGTAATCGAAAATAATATCATATTACTAATATAAATATTATTATTGTAAATATCTAAATTGTTGTCACTGTACGTAAGATAAATTTTTGTTATTGTAACAACCCATTTTTTTTTATGCGGTGTACACAATCCTAACCCATATATCTCACGAATATATTTACCCAAATATGTATTATATCTTTTGCGTTACGACCCTGAACTTTTGACTCAGAATGTAATCATACAAATTAAACTTGTTCAAGTAGACATTAACGCCATAAGTTTACTCTTTAGGTAGGAAGAATTAACGCGAATTTCTATCAGGGACGGATATCTGTTTGTCAACCTACATATATAAAGTCGCCTTAGCACCTCATGGTATATACACTGAGCCAGTTTATCGGGCTAGGTTGAGCTGAGCCTCAGGCTAACATGCACCTTGAAGAAGAGAAGTTCGATACAGCAGAAAACAACGCATGTAACAAAGAGCATCTTACTCTCGTGCCACACAGCAAGAGCCAGGTGGTCCTAGATCCTGTTGTGCACAAGAAAGATATAATTCGAAAGAAATTCAAAATGGAATTAGAAACAAAGCAAAAACTTTTATTGATAAACTGTTGGCCCCTGAGAATATAATTTCTTACGTATTTCTGTCCATGGTGAAATTTTCTGCAAATAAATACAGGAAATATTTATTATTGTCCGTCTTACTTTCATATTGAAATACTCCATTATTTTTATGTATTACAAAATACTTTTATCAACTAAAATATATAACAATAATTTTTGAGTGAGGTCTCAAGGTTTTGAGTGAATTACATGCTTAATGTGGTTTGTATTGTTAGACACAAAGTGATTTGAGTGGCGCTCTTATCAATGTTCACTTGTGCGTTTCGGAATTACGTTGTTGAAATTCTTTCATCATTTCACAGACGATCGTTTTTCCGCGGATCCGTACCGCAACCAGCATGTGGTAGCGCAGGAACGGGTTGCGGATGTTTTAAGAGTAAGAAAATTTATACCTATAATGGTCTAAAATTAGTGTTTTTTATTCTGACAGATATCCACTTTAATCCACTAAAGGAAAAATTGAATTCTTTGTCTTTTTACCTAACTATTTACTTAATAAAGGTTTCTCTGAAAAACTAGACAGAATTATTAGACTAATAAAATTTTCCTCATATACTTCTGAAAATATATACATAGTACCTTTTCACTATGAGAAATTCAAATTACAAACCGAAGTTTTTTACAATTTTTATAAATTTAGAGATAATGGTTCATTTTTGGTTAAAAAATTGCCGAAATTAAAAAAAGAAAACGACGAAATTGTATGTAAAACACAGAATATTTCAATTTTGGAATTATTATTTATATGTTTAGTATTAGCCCATTAATGCCCAGCTTATAATAAGATGTATCATTTAAGATAATGTTTCTGCCAGGTTATGATATTTCAAACTGGATAAACTATGCCAAGTTATTCATTTGATATTGCTCTGTATATTTAAATGTAAAATACTTTATACATAATTATACTTACAAGTTACCAACGTACAGAAATATGAAATCATTGTTTAAAGAAAAATATTTCTGGGCATTAATGGATTAACGGTTAAAAAGCGTTCAAACCTGGTGTAAACGTGGTGTAAAATTTTTACACATGCGAATTGTGTACTAAAAATCTACTTAACTCTGGAATGTTATGTGAGAAATGCATTGAAGTTCACAAATTTTAATTATAAATGACAAAATTTTTAATAAAAATTGAATAAATTTCAAAACTTTTCAAATCTGTTTTTGTTTTAATTAGCGCCACAATCTCATTAGAGAAAATAATATATTTATATAGCTTTTAGTTTTGTGAATTCTAAATAGTCCAAATAACTGTCACTCAAATGGTTAAGATACGAAAATGCTACAATACAACAGGACAACATTACAGACATCACGGAAATTTATCGCGTTACTATTATATTTAATCGTTTTGCCCTTGTCAGAGACGTAGGCTAGTGCAACTACAGGTGTCTCGTCGTCTGGTCGCAGGAATAGAACCGAAGAACCGAACTGGAGCTAGGTTATGGAAGTGGAGAAGGAGACGAAGACGTGTGTCCATGAGGTGAAGATGGTTCGAGCTGAAGGCTGAAGGGTTCTTGTCCTCGTGCGGTGCGAGCGCTGAACGGCCGGGTTAACCGTCGAGATGCGAGCGACGACGATGACACGGCTTTGCGATTAGCGTTATCCCCGTGAGTGTTCTGTCGTACGCACGAGAGGACCGCCAAGTCGTACGAGAACGTAGAACGGTTCTACAGCTCTCTACTGCTCGTGCAGTTCTACACTCCACACCGACTTCACAACGTAGCGGAATTAAAAACGCGCGAGGGAACGTCAAAGATAAACACGGATTAGCCGGCGGGGCGGTCGCTGCGGCAGCGGCACGCTGACTGGTGCACACGCACACCGTACATACAGAGCATACACAGCATAGCATAGCACAGCACAACACAATCCAACACAACAACACACACTGAGTGCGAGTAAGAGTATGTGTGTTTGTTGTTGCGGTGTTCTCGCGCTCGCTTGCTCCCTGCTCACTGTACTTTAATGCGTGTATTATTTTTAATAAGCTGTTAGTTGGGAACGGCGCTCACCGCGGAACGCCGGCGGCGCGGACGCTCCCATTAGCGCTCAGCGTCGGGTGTTGGGGTGTTGGGCTGTTGGAGCGCCAGGCCGCAGTCCGGGGTCGGGGACGCGCGAGCATTAATAACAGGCCGTACACCGTACCGTACACAACACATCCACACTCAGCATCTGGGCCATGCCTCGTGCTCAGTATAGCTTTAGCTCCGTGCCGACAGCAGCACTATGTAGCAGCCTCCGCGTTTTTTATCCGACAGCAATAAACGAAAACGCGGCATAAGACGAAACAACGTCGGTAATCTCCGCGCCACCTGAGTGCCTGGCCTGGTCCGCCGTCGCTCGTCTTGCGTCCCTGTTTCCCTCTTCCCTCGATCGGACACTGAAGACGCTGCTGCTGCTGCACCGAGATCCTCCAATATGCTTCTAACTAGAAACTCGCGGAAGCGGAAACGACCTTAATGATTTTCTCCGGGGACTTATAAAACCCTGCAACCCACCGTCGCCGTCGGCCAGTCGCTGTGGGCTACCTGCCGTGTATCCACTACAGTAACACAGTAGCAGCTGTGAACTGACCGTACTGCTCGTATGCTTGCTTAGCTTATGTATTGGTATTACCTACGGTCTACGGTGTTTCGGATCCGCCCGAATTCGTCGCGGCCATTATTAATAATGCACTGGCGCCCCACGTGCTGACGCTGTTCAGGAAGCGATAAGAAGTTTAAAAAATAAAATATCATAACGAATGAAGAAATCAATACGCAGCACTTAACGCTACAGTGCCACCACTAGCACCGGTGCAGCAGGTAGATATATTCGTCGTGTACCGTGCACCGTGTGCCTTGTGCCGTGTCGCACACCACTTCGCCTCTCTCCTGCGCCGTGCCTTGCATACCGCTATCACTATTTGTCTACCGGGTGTTAATTAAAAAGCGGCCGGCGGAATTTAGCACAGTGACATGAAGATGTACACCAACTTCCATGATTACATCTCGGTCTATTATATTTTGTCCCTGAAATTTAAAACCATTATTATCGCAGGTTTACTGTACCGAAACTATATTTTTAATAATTAAAACATTTATTCACATCAGATTTTTTCTAGCTGACAATTTAGTGCAACAATTTTCAGCATGGCAGAAAGTGCACTATGATGTGAAATTTACGGAATATTACAAAATAGTACGGTACAATTGAATAACAGAAAAAACTAATATCTCAGTGTCAAAGTTACAGCTTTCCACGGCAATTTTTCAAAGGTAATCTATAAAATATGACACCATACCAACTGACATCGATTTACAATTTCGCAACAAATGAACTTAATATTTACATAGCAGGCAAGCGAATCTTTATGCGACATTAAACATTGTCATCTATTTATTAAAACTTATTGATTTGAGACATCATAAAATTGTAAAGTGTCATAATGTACCCAGATGACAACACCAGTGTCAGTGTTTAATGAGAGACTAATTTTGTGAGAATCGTTACTTTGTTGTTTTTCAGATTTCCGTTCACACTAAATAGCTATTCCAGCGCTTGTGGCAAACTGTTCCATTAACACTCGGACACATTTAGATTAATATTCATTCCGTAATAAATGAAAAACACGAGAGAAAGAGTGTTGAAGAAGTAAGCCGTTGTAATGATTAAAAATATTGTGTTGTTTTGTAGCTCGCGCACGAGCGCTTTTGTTTTATCAGTCAGTATAGTCTGCAAATCCCGCGACGACAGTGGAGGTAATACACATATACATTGACAGGGCGCGTGTGTGGTGCTCCAGTGATGGTATGTGTAGCACACGGCGCACGTAACACGGAGCGAAACCTTCGCGCTTCGCGGTTAACCATTCGTCACGCCAATGTAAATCATTCAGTTTTATAGAGGGGCGCGTTGCGAGTTGCGCGTACACCAACACACTGACACACCGACCAAAGCGTTTATATTCCGACCTCGTTCAAGTCCGAAACTAAATCAAAAGACAATTACACCGGGAATCGTTAAGTGGGTAAAGAGCACAAGCATCAAGCATCAAGCACTCGCTGTTCGTTATGTCAAGTTATACACGTGAAGCGACCAAACGGCCAAGAGAAGAGACCAAGCGATCAAGCGACGCACGTCGGTCCGTCGGTGTAGGGATGACAAATCGATCGAGTTAGGTATGGGGGGATGAGAGATGCACCGGTAAGCTGTAAGCTGTAAGCATCATCACATCACTGATGGACAGCGCGCGAACGGCGAGGAGGTCGTCGGTTCCGGTTCCGGTTCCGCCATCCGCCGCCGCATCTATCAAGCTACGAGCTCTCCAGCTCAGCGCGTCCGAACACTGATGATGATGCCCCGATCACGATTAGCGTCCACCTGCGTCCCTTGCAAGCCCATTCATAGACGTGTCGTCGTTCACCGTCACCAGATCGATTAGTGCGCAGCATGAGTTCCCTGTGTAACAATCGCCACAACCAGAACAAAACACCGGGCCACAGGAGCTGCAGAGTTACTAGTGTTACCACGAACCACCGGCAGACAAATGTTAGCCGAGCGTCAACAGCTTTGTTTCTTTCAACGATCCGCATCCCCCGGCAAGAGTTACGAGCCGGCGGAGTCGCTGCTCGGTGGCCGCTGGTCGCTGCTCTCGCTACCCCAACTCCAACTCTAACGCCGGACAAAAGGGAGCGCGGAACGCGAAGCGCTAACCGGCCGCCGAGATACTATATTGCTACCCGTCCTCATATACCACCACATATATGATATGATGCGATCCATCTGCCCGCCCGCAAAAACTAAATCAAAAAACAAACAAGACTGAGATGTTAATTCCATTACGTAATGTGTCTAAACAACTCAAAATTTCGCTATAATACACTCTATTTACCTACTTGCACACTCTACTACTAAAAGCAATTCAAAATGTGGAATATTAATTTTGTAATTAATCCTATTAAATACATATTTCAGTGCAACGCACCAGTTCTCTATTTCAAAGAACTCAATCTTTCCACTCGTTAAAATTAAATATAGTAGAAATCAAAACATCGAAGTGAGACGTTAATTCCATAACTAAATCCAACTGTAATGTACCGAAGAATTCAAGATTTCAACGGAAATGCAGTGAATGTGGTTTCCAAGTTTTCCCGATAATAGATCGCACATCATGTGTCAAAACTATGCCACGCTACTTTGCAGAACTTTGCTATTCACTTAATCGGAGCAAATATATGATAGTAGATACGAACATATCTTTGAATAACGTTGCGCAATATATGAGATTCAAACACCACATGCTTTTGTGATACTACAATTTAAATTTAGTTTCTTCAAATAAGAAGAGAAAACAAACATTGGCAAATAAAACAGGTATAATATTAACGTAATATAGTGAGTCAGATAACAGTGGAAATATAAAAACAAATAATGTACAGAAGGGTACAATATAAATGCAATTTATTTTATAAACAGAACACTGGGGATGAAAACTGTGATAGGTAAATTTGGATGAAAATAGTTGGGAATCCAGGAATGCGCGTGTGTTGCAGGTGCAGTGTGCAGGGAAAGTGACCGCATTCCACATTTGATGTGTTTGTGGCAATGTGAACTGGCGGACTCGTGGCGTTTTTTGGTGGCAGCGCCAAGTGCAGATGCACAACGTACGCTGTACGGGCCGCCAGTGAAGCCGGGCAACTGGGCCGAGACCGGGTCGGGACTCTGGACTCGGGAACCAAGCGAGAGATACAGTGGATAATGTGCGGTGGAACGTCCCATGATAAATAGCGATGGGAGATACGGGAATGGCTAACTAGGGGATGCGAGATGGAAGAAGTGCGAGAGAGAACGCGCGAGATAAAAGCCTGTGTGTGGCGGCGGCGGCGGCGTTGTTCGGGCGAGCGCGGGACCCGCTGCAGCCGCGCGGAGAGATATCATATGTCAGGTGTTATGAGAGCAGTACACGCCATATCTGCCTCGTGGGTTCTCATACAGCTATAGCGGTACAACCACCACCCGGCCACGGAGCGCGTTATCTGCCGCGTCGGACGGCGAACGGCGGACGGTGGACGACGCACGGCGGACTCCGTCGGCATCGGCAGCATACCTACTAAACCAAGTACCGAGTACCGATAGTGCTAGTCCGAGGCATGCCACAACCGTCGGCGTCATCAACACCGTTGCCAATTAAAAGTTAAAGATTAATTGACAAACTCCGCTCGATATCTCCGAAAACAAACAAAAAAATCACTTTCACATGAAGCCTTTATTAAAAATTTAATGCTCCGTCATCAAGAATCAATATTTCCTATATAAATAGCGCGATGAGTTGTGACTCTCTGTGTACGAATCTGTCAACGAGACAGTAATAATTTTAAGCGCGTACTTAACGTTTACGTCCCATCGATCACAGGTCGCGGGTCGTAGCGGCTGCGGCTACGGCAGTGGTAGCATAAGCAGGAGTCAAGAACGATGATGGAACAGGGAACTGATGAAACTGTATAAAGTTGCTGCGTGTGATGTTTGACCCAGAGATGGACCACTGCCGCTGCCGTTGTCGATGCCGATGTCCGCTGACGGGTCACTCTTGAATATTTATGCAGCCGCGGTCGCGGCTTCAACTGCTCCGAGTTCGAGCACCTCGAACAGTACAGTGGTAACCAAACGTTGCCGTGCACTCGCGCCATCGTGCCCACCAGATGCATATATACGTATGGCGCGGTATGCACTACGTTGACGGATGGATTCTGTTGTTGTTTCTAACTCACCCTGGCTAATGATCGTCACTATGTAGACGATGCCGATGACGAGGCACCGGTCCTGGTGTCGGCACCGCTTGCAGGACATGTCACCTCAACCTCACACACACACGTGGCACGTGTACCACAGCCACTGCCAGTCACATGGAGCGCGCCACTCACTGGGCGCCGAAGTGTCTGAGTGTTCCCGCTAGCGGTTGCCGGTACGGGATAGTGATAGCAATAGCGGTGTAACACAGCTACACAGTACAGAGTTCTCGTTCAGAGCGTGCGCTCAGTGTTCTGCGGACCGGTTCGAGACGCGCGCGTTCCCGCCACCGGCCGTACTGAGACTGGAGCGTGGAGCAGCAGTGGCACTGTGGCAGCGCAACGGCTACGGCAGCGGCAACGCAGCGCAGCGCGACGTAACGCAACGCAACGCTGCTCAGGCGCTCAACGTCGCGATGTGATGCGTGAGAATCGTCGTGCCATCCTACCATCCCGTCATCCAGCCAGCAAACGCAAATCCCAGCACAAAAACTACTTAAAGGGTTCAAAGGAATGTTTACAAAAACTACAGACATTTTTAAATATTTTCTCATATATGACCATATAGTTATCCAACTCTTTCAAAATGTCATATGTTTACGGAACTAATTTGGTTTCAGGGATTTTTATTATTACGCTCTACAAAAACAGCTCTTTAAACTTTAATTAACAAAAACATGAAGGAGATAAAAGATGAGCGTCACGTATAAGAGATAAGTATAATTTTAAGAAGTAATAAACGTCTGCCTCAAGTCTAAATAATAAAATTAAAAATGTTAACGGATCCTACTTATCCGAAAATGGGAAATTCATTGTTGTTTTTGTTTATAATCTGATATCCCAATGTGTAAAACTGATATGTACTTCTTTACATTACGCGGAATTGGAATTAACAAGATACCGGTTTTAAAGATTCAGTGCATATCGGTTTCACCTATACTGGTCTATTCGGATTTCAGCTTTACCAGATATCTGCTTATTAGCTGTAGCGGATATCGTGTATGAGGATATACGGGATTTGGTCCATTTTGGCAGTTTACGAAGAAATAAATTATATTTTAGCAGGAATGAAAAAAGTGATTTCAGGATTAAATTGTATAGGGTGTAGTTAAGTAACCGATGAACGAGCTTGAAGCTGAATTATATTGATGAAGTGTTATTTTATTCATTCATTTACTTTTTGTTTACATTTCCTCGATTCTTTTGAATTCAGTTGTCGGATTTTTTTTCAGGCAACAGCTGGCAACAGTGCTCTGCTCTCTGCTGAGCTTTCAGCGTCTCAGCGTTTTCCCCATTCGGTGTGAGAGTGCGGGTGCAACGTTAGGCGACTGACGACAACTCGCAGTCGCAGTGTCAATCATTGAAGTCGACGATGGATGGAGTCACGGAGAGCAGGATAGGTAATGGCAATGGTGAGAATAAGCAGTAAGCAGTGAGCAGTGAGGGAATAAGGGGCTACGTCCTGGGGTTACGTTAACGAGTCGCGGCTTCGGCCCTGCACCGACCCTGGCCTCTGTGTTGCGCTAACGTGTTAATTATGTATGTGCACGTACACCTGCCTGCACATAGACGCGTTACGTGTGCTCTGCTGCGATGCCACGATGAACCAGACCGCCGCAGACCTGGAGAGCCGTGAGTCGGTGCTGACGTCGAGAGCCTGTGTATACTGTACAGTGCTGCCATGTTCCGTACAGTACAGTACAGTACCGTGTGCTCGTGCCGCTCCTGGTTTATGCATGCTCCGGAGCCGCCCGACCGCGACCCCATCAAACATTCATCCGGGTCACGCGTCGCGGAACTCGCAACACTCCGCCACCGCCGTGATGCTGTGATGCTCCGAACCCAGAGCATCGATGTTGCTACACAACAAACTCTAGTACCACTGACAACGCATCATTTATCTATCGCCTTTCGCCGGGTGCACCAAGACACCAACAGCAAGAACAAGAGTCCAGTCAAGCGTACGCCAGTACGTCGCCAGTCTTGCCAGGGTCGTGCACATATTGGGCAGTGCGACGACCGAGAACATCCGGCTCTGCGACGCTTGTGAATTGCTTACGTGCGACCCTCGCGGCCTCGCACAGATATCCGACGCGCAACGACGTCGCACACGGCCCGACACTATAAACGTATTGCAATATCAGAGGCAGTTCGGCCGTCGTAAAATCCTGCCTCGTCCGCGTCCTCGTCCGCATCCGCGTCGTCGTCCGCCTCTTCGTGAATAGCACGGTAGTAGTGCGGTGAAGGGACGGCAATCGGTCGGAGCAGAAGCAGCAGCAACCGGCAACCGAGAGACATGATCCGTCGGGCGTCATTAAAGAGGAGCGAGGTGAAGTGCAAGCCAAACTCCCCCTCATCATTCGCCGCCGCCACCGCCACCGCCACCGTAGCTAAAGTAAGAAGTAAACTCGGACGCGGGGTGTGCGCGGCACATGGATCGCGAATAGCGGACACAGAGCAACGGAATGTGGCGTCACACTGTTACGAAATACGAAACGAAGAAGAAGAATTCCCGGAGATTAGCGGAACGTGTACGAGTTTCACGTCTCACATGAAAAATCAAAAGAGGGAAATAGCGATCCATCATCCCACGATCCGGATAAATAATTAAGTAGTCGGTAGGCGAGCAGCAAGAGCGGCAAGCGGCAAACGGCGAGCGACGGACGAGCGGTGAGCGTCAGCAGCACTGTACACAGCACCGGAGCCCCAACAATGGTTCACGACGGCACGCGCGCAGGATGCCGCGCAGCGTCGTTCATTTTAATATTGCATGACACACATACACTAACACCAGCACAGTGAGGGTCATGTGTGACGCTATGTGATGTGATGTGGATGTGGCAACGGCAACGCAATATAAACGCTTAACGTTTGGTCGAGTCGAGTCGAGCTGAGCTGAGTTGAGCTTCCGAGGTAGGAGCTAGCTGTGTTGCCGTGCTATGCCGTGTTACGGCGCTACGGGGTGGACCGGCTGCTGCATTATGGAGAAGGCGCGGGCCACACCTGGGGCCGCGCCGAGGCCGTAAACCAGCGGAGCGCGTACGTGCACCTCGCGGTCCATGCTCAATAATGGATGCGGCCGGGAACCGGTCCTGCGCCCCTGCGCGCCGCTCACATCAACGACACACGGCACAGGCCCAACACGACGAACACGACGCCTTCCGCCTTCCACCTTCCACCTTCCACTTTCGTCAATATACCACTGCATCATGCACTCAGCTTCACCATAGCACCATACAACACATCTCCAGAAATTCTAATTTTAACAATTCATTCCTTGTGAAATGCCCTTAAGACGCGCCTTCAAAAAATAAATGAAACAACATTCCTAACTCGTCTATCATCTTTACATTGCGGCAAACTGCAATTTAATATACATACTATCCTCTCCCAGTATATCTTTTCTATTAAACCTTTCCTTCTCCTTACGCCGTTGCTTGGCCTGTGTGCATCCTAGTTTCTGTTAGTAGCGCATAACACGGCATATTCCCGCGGTCGCGATTCCGCAACTCCGCTGCTGAAGCGGTGAACGTGAACGCTGACGTCACACGGGCCGGTAACCGTGTTCGTGTTCATGTCATTATCACGTTACAATACAACAGAGAACAGCTTCGCATTTTCCAGCGTCCTGCGTCGTCTGCTCTGCTTCTGCCTCTATACCACTGAAAGAATAAACAAAAATTATAAACAATTGTCGGTTTTATAAAATTAGGTTGAACTGTTTGCGAAATGGTCCATTCGTCCATTGTTTTATGTATCTATAACTTAATTAAACGCTAAGTAACAATAAATAATCTCATTCCATTTATTCAACGTATTATGATGATTAATGAATAACACTGCTAACTATGGATATGTAAATTATGTGCTATAAAATCATTAAACTAATACATTTACCGATTTTGACTGCATGAAGTACTTCACAATTCAAAAACCAACACAAACAACATATATCCTTTACAGTTCAAATATTTTACATTAAATAAATGCATTAAACAGTAATACAAATAAATAAATTAACATATTGTCACGAATGCTACTATTCACAATTCACACTACTAAATTAAATGACATTACTAAACACAACGCATATTTCACTTTAGAAAAAGCGAAATGCCTGACAATTGTTAAATGGCAAGAAACCGCAACAATAACAATACTAATTTACAGATTAAAACATGAAAGACCCAAGTCTGAGAAAGCATTCAAAGTGCAAACGACTTAACACAATTAAGAATGTTTGACGGAAAGTTCGTGTCAACTCCATGGGATAGGTCATGCATGAAAAACGTACGATGTATTACTGAAGACGATAAACGGAACTCGGAATTCGGAATAGAACCGTTCGTCATCAAATTGTTCTCATTCAAGACGTATCTTTATTGATACACTCACTTATCAGAGGTTGCAAGTCTTGCATACAAGTTTTTCCTTTCAAAAGGCTATGTGCCTATCTCTTCAAGGTTAAAATTTTATACGTAATTAACTACAATTGTTTTCTTCTTTATTAAGCACTACAAAAAACATCAACAATTTAGTTAAATTAAATTATTTCTATCAAATTATTTTGTAATTAAAAACGACATGTAGGTGTATGTAAACTATTTCATTGCATATTATATAATAAATAATAATGATTAATAGTTAGAAATTAATTACTATTTATTCTTTTGTTTTAAAATTTAGCAAAGTGATTTGTATAAAATTAACAAAACTACTAACACAAATGTTATTGTTTAAGATCGTATGCATATCTAATCAAATTTATAAATTTCCAATTTCACTAATGAATTTTTGTCAGTAATCTTGTTTTTGTTTCGATTTTAAGCCAGTGAAATACATTTGGTTCTACGTGCAAATTTTGTGCAAAGCCGGTTCTGGACGCGACCATATTCCGAGTCAAGCCAGAAGCCAGCAATTCCCTAATTGTATGTATGAGTATCATTATCAGTTGGTGAAAGCGATTCAGAACTTACCATCATTAGACAACTGTCGTGCAAATCACGACTATGACATTGGATTTTGCGGCACGACAACACAAACTCACACATGCGTGTAGACACGTAACTAGAATTGATTTCATATCTGACATAAAAAGATTAAATTCAACCCCGAAAATATACAACTGCAATCTGAAAATCAATTATAAATAACATTGAAACTAATGTAGTTGATATTCGCAATATTTTTTAAAATGTGGACGTCAAATGTTTTAAACAAAATGTATACCATGGAAATATGATACTTAAAAATAAGTACTCTATCTCATGTGAACAATTTTCAAGTGTCAATTTTCTTCTAATTTAACAGTCCTTTATTATGAAATACATATACATATTTGATAGGTTAGAATTTTTATGTAATGTTAATTTCCTGTTCCGAAGCAAAATAATGTGAAATCAGAAGAGATATTTAAAATTTGAATTACGCCGTAAATGTACAGTGCCGCAGGATACAAGAACATAAAAGACACCTTGGAAATATAAATATGTACATGGGCGCACAATGCACATGTATGAAAATGAGTGTACACAGCGACCCAGGTTAATTTTTTTGTGAATATTTGAGTGCACAATGAAAAAGTAATCATCAAATTTCGAAAACTTTAGCCCTTAGCTCAGTTTTCAAGTAACTGGAAATATGATAATATTTCTCCGCAGATAATCCTTATCATGTATATAAATTCAGAGAAACCTAAATAAAAATCACTAAATTAAGCACGTTTGCAATCTACAGACATTTTTCTCACATTTTTCATTTTTAGTAGCGTGAAAAAAGAGTGTAATTAATTTTATAAAATCGATTTGATACAGCAATTTTTAATTAGTGTTACGGCAACAAGAAGCAAGAGACTGTTAATGTTGACATGAATTTCCCCCAAACGCCCGAATACCGGCAACACATTCTACGCCAGTGTTACTTCTCACTGTCATGTATATAGTTGCCGTTACTGGCGTTGTCAGTGCTAGGTGTTGGTGTAGTGTACAGTGTACAGCGTTGTGGGATGATGTACGTACAACGTACACTTACACTCACATCTCACACAGCACAGGTATGTGCGCTCATACAAGTGTAGCTGATGCTGATGCTCACGCTGATGGTAACAGGCTGACAACCCGAACGACATAGTCGGGGTTGATCCATACCACGAGCACGAGCACGATACTTGTCGTTGCCGTTGCCGTTGCCGTTGCCGTTGCCGTTGCCGCTGCCGCTGCCGCTGCTGCTTCCGCTGCGTGCCGATGAGACGGAACGTGTTTCTGTTTAAGTAAACCAATTATTATCTGATGTAGTTGGGGGACGCGGGACGCCGTTATTAAAGGGACGAGAGACACGCGACACGCGACACGCCGTCCAGCAGTAGCAAAGCAACGAACAACGAACGCGTTCAGTTTGCTGTTCGCTAGTCGCTCGTGTTCGGCCAGCCGGTGTCCCGTCACACGTCACACGTGCCCACCCTGCACCCTGCCATTGCCATCAGCACGCCACGCTCGCCGCTCACTGTGTCTGTGTCCTCTATCTCTGTCCATCCCTCGCTGTCCGCGTGTCCTACGTTACACTAGCATCAGAGCATCACCACATCGAGCGACAGAGAGCAATGAAGAAAGGAAAGAAAGTCTCATTTGCCATACGTGTGTGGTGTGGCGTAGTGGCAACGGTGGCAAGGCGGTGCGGGATTAGTGTGTTTTCCTTTTCCTGCATTTAATGAAAAACGTTTAGGCGTTCAGTCAACGTCGCCTCCAATGAGACTCTGGTGATCAATGTCAGCGGCAAGCGGTCCGAGGTCCCGTCACAGCAGCAGTAGCAGCAGCCAGCAGCGGCAACACAAGGCACACCATCACACTCTGCGCTCCGTGACGGAAACTCGTTTCCCCAGGGCGTCCCACACACAACTTTACTTCCCTATAAATCCATTTCACCTATTTCAAAAACTGTGCCGTGTTACACAAACAATAACACCAGCCCCCAACCACTAGGCACCAGGCATCGGGGATCAATGCTTCAATCCCGGAATCTGTGCCAAATTCACTGCTAAAATCCAAATTACACCTGTGGCACACAATGATAACATCGAGTGAAGAATCACGGAATCGATCCGACTACTCGCCAAAAAATGTTCAAATACCTACACCTGTAGCTCACAGTTCGTACTCTCTGCTGCGCTCCAACAACATTGCGCGATATTTTACTGCCTTTGTCTTTACACAAAGTAACAAACATGCAGTACATTTATGATTGCGTTATACGTTATATGTTATCTCTAAGTGTCGGAGAGCAATGCGCTAATAAAATACATTTTTACAAACATAGCATATAGACGACAGAGATTAGGGGCGAACGGGGCTCGTCACACATTACCATTGGATTGGGACAAGTGACAAGTGAATGGTAAGCGCGCGTGTCTGGTGACAGTAAACAGCACACATAGCACCTGGCACAGGTGCCTTTCATACCGACCGGCACAGTTCGTGGTGCGCGGTATATAAGCGGCGTGAAGGTCGCGCGCTGCGAGTTCCAGCAACGCTGCACACCTGTCAGCATCAGCACGCAGCCGGCAGCCATCGACCACCATCAACCATGTGCACGAGGTACATCGCGCTACTGGCACTGCTAGCCGTCACCGTAGACGTGCAGGCGGGTCTGCTGCGGGTGCCGAAGATCTACAACACTGTGATCACTTCGGATGCGAACCTGGAGCCAAGTCTTGCGTATCCCATCGTGCAACCGGTGCTAACCGTGGGCGTGCAACCCGTGGTAGCGGCGGCCGCGGTGCCAGCAGTGGCAGAGGACCACCGAGGCCATGCGGCAGCAGCGTACTACCCGTTAGCAGTGGGTGGGTTGTATCCTTTCCTGACGGGCACCAATGCTTTGTACCCGGCGCCTGTGTTGTACCAGCCTACATACGGAGCTGAGCCAGTGCAACAACCTGCACCACTACAACCGGCACCTGCGCTTGCTCCTGCTCCTGCTCTTGCTACTGCTGCTATAAACGCCCCACAGCCGCCATCGCAGGTTCCGCAACAGCCTCAACCTCCACCGATGCCAGTGGGGGATGTGCTCAATAACAATCATCGCCAGGATCCTGAAATTCCTGATGTACCGCCACCTCCATTGCCTGTAAGTGCATCGAAGAAAACGTGATTTTTTTTGTGTTCCCATTCTTAACATTTGATTCTCACGCATCATACAATTCACTTTTTCATATACGTATGTGTCATGTATTGTGTATTTTATGATTGTATATATGTAGTAAATGCGTAATTTTACAATATCTAAGTATGAATAAAGTGCCTTGTTGAAATGACTAAGAGATGAACGTCACTTAATTTTAAACGTTGATGTAAACGAAATATCAAATATAACTTTTTTCATTTGTACTTTTTCGTTAATTATTATGATAAGTAATGAACAATATAGCTTACTGATGCTTTTGTTTCCAAAATATCATTTTCAGTTTAATGAAACGCAAATAACAAATAAAGCTATTTTAACTGTTTATAAGATAAATACAAAACATAAATATGGCCAGTTTTTCGTTAAAATCAAAACCACTTTTTTTTTAAACAAAATACAATATTAATTACAAACGTTTACATCGTTAAATCTCGTCTGATTCTCTTATTTGATCTGTCAATACAAGTGTAAAAACATTCTAAATAATGTATTACCTACTAAATGTACAACAAAGCGAAAATAAGTTCAAAGTAATTAGCACTGAAAGTGGAAGACATCATTTTCACAACCCCATCTTAAGTCTAAATCACGTGATATTTACGACATTTTACTGCCAACATTAAAATTCCAAGTAAGAAGAAAATTAATTTCTTTATTTTCAGTGACAGAAATCTGCAGAGCTAAAATTTATTCAAAATTATTTGTATGAGTATCTATTATTTAAAAGAAAGTCACCTTATCACACTCATGTATATAAATGTATTTTAAATGATATGGCCAAAATATTACATAAAATTTATTCATTTTTATAGAGACAAATATTTATACAAATGTTTATTTATCACCTACATATTTAATAATTTGCGTAAAATAAACAAAAAATATGAACATTTACAGCACAAAATATTTATGTACTTTTAATGCAGCCACAAATAAAAACTAAAAAAAAAATGTTGGTTTATAATTCATAAATGAACATATTATTAGCAAAAGTACCCTTTTCACACTAAATTTGAATAAATTTTAAAGTAGGTATATCCTATTCTGAAGCATATATTTATTTAATTATTTTTAATTAATATGTGCACAATAGTTTTAACGATATACATTTTAAAATGTAACGACATTAATTAAATTTTTGTATTCTTTTCATTCTTTGGACTAGCTTAAAAAAATTTATTGTCTCAAGTCGTGTCCATAGAGTTCCACAAGAAAATTAAACCCATACCCATATGCCGTATTGAATCCTAGCACTACATAGTTATACCCAAGGCCTCCTTCTCTGAAGCTGGGGAAGGCACCAGAAGCGTCTCCACCCTGGTCTAGCACCTTAAAGCAGGTGATGTTAACTGCCGCCTCCACATTGACGCGGATGTCGCCGGCGACGCGGCTCGTACCGTCGTTGTTCACCACGATCGTCTCGGAGTGTAGCAGACCATCGCCGTTTTCACACTGGCCTACTTCTAGGTGGTGGGGTTTGCCGTCTGGCACGGGCTCTGTCAGAATTAGAATACTGGTTTCTAATTAGAAATAATACGATATACGTACTAAATAATAGTGGTTTTCTCGTTTTAGAAACTAAACTACAGTATACATGTTATTAGCAGTCAATAGTCGCACTCCCCGGTATTTTTCTAACGTGAAAATTTGGTCTTGAAACGGTAAACTCGGCTCCCTGGCTGATTAGTTCCAATTTCGGCCACTTGATGTCAATACTATCGCCAATAATTATTCATTTTAAAAAATATATTAAGTTATTTAGATATTTCAATGTAAAAATAACAAACTGTATCAAAAGTTATGTTTTAATCATTTATATTTGTATAAATTTTCGTTTATTCCACCGCTTCGCCTACCAGTACGCGGAGCATAGATCAGAACATCAAAGGTGCCGCGTAGCTGTAACAAAACCTTTCAATTTTGAAAACAGAATATTATATCCAAATCCTCTTCTGAATATATTAGTTTTATAGTTACATCGATTTGAGTAATTTTTAAGTCAAATATAAGGGGTTTTAATTTAAAAAACTAAGTGAGATATTGATCTCCGATTGATAGTGTGATTCGGGTGATAAAAAGTCATGAACTTAAAAATTCATCTTGTCAAAATACATAAATATATTATATTTTTTTGTCTTTGATTTAAAATGTACAGGCATCGGAGTTAAAATCACTTTAACTCAAAAATTATAACAAATATTTTAATGGTTATAGGCATATAGTAATGAGAAATTTCAGAAATTCGAAACAATGAACGTAAAACTAGACAAAATCTAATTTAAAAATATAAAAGTCAATTCAGCGCTGCCCAAATTAGCACTAAAATACAACGGTCATGCAAAATATATAATCTACTGAACACTTTGTATTTATTTATTTGCTTACACTCGTGGCGTAAAAACTGTATAAAGGCACAAAGAGAAACTGTATAAATATTCTCGGACACTGTTTAAAAACGTATTATATTATCAATAATCAATTGTTAATGTTATATTTTGAAATGATCGCACATTTATTTTAGTATAAAGATTGTATTCATACATGTGCTTAAATAACTAATGTCATTTTTATTTTTGAAGCTGATAAAAAATCATTCTTATACAAATGATTGTAACACAACGTATGTTTTTACAACAATCTTGCATCAGTCTTGTATACTTTTTTGTTCTTCCTATTCAAAATCCTCCATCTCTCTCGCCCAGCAAACTATCAATCATTACAAACCATTAATTTCTCGGCCACCCACGCAAACTCACACATTGAATCTCGGGGAAATAGCAAGGTACATGGTACACACACCTCCGTCACCAACCCTTCGACGTACGTTCAATAATAAATAATTTACACCAATTTCCCCTGTAGATGATTATACAGTAATGTGTTTTTATAAGTGTTGTTTCATTGAAGCCTGGAGGAAGGAATACTAAACATACGATACTCCAACCGTAACTGTGCTACATTCAATGAACCATTGTACCGTCTGTTCGAATGCAACTGTTATCACTACCCTGCGTTCTCGCGGAATAAGACATCGGTTGCATCTGACAGCCGGCATAATCGCACATTGAACTTGCCTAATTACTTCATACAAACTCCAACGAAATAGTTTTTTCTTTATAAATATGCGTAATAAAGGCAGACTGGAGCAAATTCTATCAGCTGCATCAATTTCTCATGCATTCTCGACATTACTCCTACTTTTTCATTGTGCTAATGTTAATGTAATTACATAAAATGAATAATATGTGTTTGTTATCTTAGATTTACGTAAAACACTTTCGCTTCATCACCATTTCTAATTCCTTTCATGCATGATCTCCAGTTAGCTAGCTTAGCAGCCAGAACCTTTCTTCAATCATGTTAATGTACTTACATAAAATTGGGGCATATCTGTTGTCTTAACTGTGTAGGATGGCGCGGAAATTAATGGGATATGTGGATATGTGTGGTGGCAATTTCAGGACAAGAATGCGGCGTGGAGCGTAGAGCGAAGGCTCACCTGGATCCAGCAGGAACGTGTCTGCGTCATCCCCATCCGCACCCTCTGCGTGTGACGTTGACGTGGCGTTATTGTCGACGCCGACGAAGGGAGCGAGGGTGGTAGTGGTGTTGGAAGTGGGGGCGGCGGAGACGCACATCGCCGTCAACAGGAGACACGCGAGAGCATTCATCTCGTGAGGTGGAGAAGCTCAGCTCGACTGCGACACAGCACGCACATTGCTTGTGCTTGTACTCTTTATCAGCGTTGACCCGACGGACGCGGATAAGCGATTGAATAACTGACATCAACGGCGTTCGCTGCCTGCTGCCGTCAGCTGCCCTGTACCCTGTGCTCCATTTACGCATGTTGTTGTTTTCGCTCATAACATCATACCACGTTATTGAATTGGAAGCAAATCGAGCGCGGTTGCTAGTCCGCTGACCGCTCGGATCATCGGTGCGCCTTGCTCCATGCTCTACCTTCAAGGCCGAGCCAACCAGCCACAAACGAAATACCAACATGATTCAAGCAGTGTTACACGTACACGCTCTTGTATACGCAAGGTCAACGTGATGCAAGTGTTGTTAATCGCAAATAGAAACAACATACGTAGGTACTGCAAGTAAATACTCATGTATATTTCATTTCTAACGCATTCATTCAATAACAATATTTTCCTACAGGTAATTGTGGTCACTTCGTTGCTGCTTCCACAGCCACGGTGTCATCGTCGTCCACAGCGGCAACGCTGTCGTGGATTGGTTCATCTTCATCTGTTGCAGGAATCGGGGCTTCGGGCACTGATTCCGAGGCGGGTTGTGATTCTGTAGTAACATCAACATCTACAGCGGCAGCAGGGACGCCGGGTCGGGCCAACAAAACAGACAAGGGATGTTGATAGTTGATAGTGAAGGGAAAGGGACAGGGCACGTTGTAGTTGTAGACGATGGGCGAATACGCAAGCAGCTCGGACGTTTGGTAGGCAAAGCTGCCGCCGATGCGTTCCGTGTGCACTTCTGCGTTGTCCAGCGCCGGGGTTCGCAGATACAGTAGAGTGCCACCGACACCGACGTTGAACACTGCGACGCTCAGGCACAACAGCACAGAAAGGCCGCTCGACAGCGGAAGCGGAGCGATGGGCTGAAATAACGGCGACATGATAACTGGATGATCGGGGGTGTACGGCCAGCTTACCTTCATGCTGCGCGAGTTTTCTGCTCAAGTTCTCAGAAGAGTTACGAGCCCGTTCCAAAAACGGTCTGCTTTTATAGGCCCCGTGGCCCGTTGTCAGTGTTGGCCCCCTTCTCATAGTCAACACAATGGATCGCGCTTAAAGCGAATCCTGTTTGACGGATAAAAAGATCAGCGGCGTACAATGAGCTGGGCGCGGGGAACATTATCGTGCCGACAAACACGTCGGTCCGGTCGGCGGGTCGGCGTCGCCACACCCGCACCGTACTCCGCCGCTCTGCTTTGCTGATGCTGACAAGGTCACAATCGCCGACCGCCGTTACGCCGTCCATGTCTATACCATCACCATCGTGCCATCGCGTCACGCGTCACGCGCCGCGTCATGTTTGCCCTATTCGTTTTCGCTTATATCGAGATCAGATCAATCTACTGCAAACTAGTTGTCAATCAATTCATAACAAAACGTGCAACCAAACGTTCTGTGCCAGATAAAACCAATCCGCTATCCAGAGCTATCCTACACATACACACACATCCCCAACGTATACACACGCAAAGACAAAAGAATCTTCCATTAACGATACGTTTCATATTAGTATAATTTTACTTCAGCCAATTAATTGGACTTTGCCTTTATGCACTTTTCTGCTATTATTAATAATTATCTATAAAACAAAATATTGATCCATTCTTATACTGGTAATGTAGGCACTATTTTAATTAGTTCCTTAAAACTTTAATATCGCTATTACGCTATTCATTCAATTCATTCAAAGTTCTTTTACTAACTAACTTTATATATTCTAGATATTAAAATGATGAAAATATCGTAAATAAAATAATAAATAAAAATCGTTTTAGCTATAACTTACTTGATAATAAAGTAATTAGATCTATTAAAAAACATGAATACTGTAAACATTTATCATTATAGTGAACATAAAAAATTAATAACGTAAACAAAAACAATCATACATTTCATTGACCGTGTTAATATGAAATGGACTGTCACCGGCATGATTACATTCAGTGCGCACTAAATTGTTGATAAATATTTCGTACAAGTTATAAATACTGATTATCTGCGGCCAGTATGCGGTAGCAGGCAATTACAATTCTACAAAAACGGTCACTTCAATGTGAGCGCATTTCAAAAGGGAAGGAGCATCAAATCCGTAATTACGCTAATGCCTTGTCAGTTTGCAGCACCTGTTTGGCCTTTACCCCATAAACCAAATAATTTCAAATGGATATCGTTTTATGTAAATCGCTCCAGCCTTTAGCCCTTCGACTACCTGTAGTACACTTTAGCAAATCCTACTGCTTAAGTGTATAGACTGTAAACGATCTGTTAGCGAGCTTCTCTCTTAAATCTAACGCGAAGCGACTATAAAAAAGATGCAAAGACGTTAGACGCAGACGCTTCGCTCAGCGCTAAACTATACGCCGAAACAATTTAATATGAGTAAAATTTTGAAATTCCGGCAATCTTAGTATATTACTTCTAATAGTATACATCTTCATTTTGCTGGGTTGATAAATAATAAAACGAATAGATATCGGGGGTTGTAAAGCACTACAGCCATCTACCATTGATTGGCCGGAGCTTTACCTGCGCCTTCTGTGGATGAACTTCGAACAAATCTAAAGCTCAAAGTTTCTTCTGATGAACATAGATGCTACTACACTGCAAATATCCACCTACGATCATTTGTATTCTGCGTGAAACAGACTACAGATATAAACTTTAAATTTCCATTTCTTAACCTTGATTTTTTTTATTACTGGCAGTTATGTATGTATAACAAAAACTATCTCAAAATATTCAGCGACATTATTAATTATAAATCACCATCGAAGCAGGAAACTGGTGAAACAAGGTCAAAAAGGTGTGTTTAGCGTACCTACGCATACGCACAGATTTTTAAATGCTCCATTCATTAAACTTATAGCCAATTAGCGCATCAAATATGTTGATAATCAATAACCTTTATTTTTTGTATAGCGTTATGAATTTTCTGCTATTTTGCCAATAAAACTTAATTAAACTCGTTGTTTATTTTTTTCCAATCAAATATGCAATCAACTTGGGTGGGTAACCTCACCTATTATATTTAAATTTAAAATGTTACTCTCATTATCTTATAAATTTATTTTTCAACCAGATAAATATAAATAGCTGACATTTGAAATATCGCAAAAAATGTATGTACGTTTTTTGTGATCTTGAATATTTAAACAGTTAAACAGATAATTAAAATTTCAAATAAAACTGCTTCAATGTTATCGTATATATAATTTATTTCCGCTTTAACTCAAATTTCATTTATAATATTTTTCAGGGGGTAACAAATATTGTAATAAATTTAAAATGCTAATAAATGTAAATACTACATTTACAACATATCTTTAAATTAAAAGCAGTTGGACAAAACTCGCTTAGAACCCATTTTAAAAACTGACAAACTTTTAACTTTTTACTCAAGTAGCAAATTAATATATTGTGCACTTGCTTTACTTTTGTCAGAATTAAATTGTTTTTATTATGTTGGCATGTCAAGTCATTCTTGCGCGAAAAATAATTTAAATTATATCCAAATATGGATGTTTTATAATGAATTGGACAATAAAACAAAAAGGAAAAATATTTTTCCTAATTATAATTATTTACATATATAACCTAGCCAAGGTCTTTCAAAGCATTTTCAAACAGTAATTTCAAAATAGTTAATTGGCCATACCTAGGAACAATGCATAATTAATCAAATATTTTTATTATCTACCGCAACATGTTGCAACAAAAGAAAAGTGCATCACGCCTGGAATGCTTCCAGTTCGAATAACACACCAGTGGTAGTAAAACAAATGGCCCCATAGCAATACATTTGCTGCATCACTGGATTCATAGTCTGAAAGAAATGGAAAGCGAGACCTACTTTCATCTTAAAGTTACGTAAGATCACGTAACATTATCCACAATGCGGTTCGAGTATCATACAGCACGCAGTTGTGTACAAGATCTCAATAACTGAACTTCGTATAAAAACAAAAGACGATATAACTAAAATAACTTTATTGTTAGTTCTTTTAAAATGATACAAAGAGTGCTGAATTATGAAAAAAACTTATCCTTCATAAAGTAATACAAAACAAGTGTGTATATATTTATTTGCATGCTATTAAATATTTTTAAAATGCTGTTTATTTGCTGAAGTAAACAATTATCCTTCCATTTACTAATTCGGGATTTAGTGACACTAGTGATGTGAAATGACCGGTCATTTATTTTTCGGTAAGTGACCGTTATAAATGACCGGTCACTGACCGATCATTTTTAAAAATTCATTTAGAATCGCACTTTTGACTATTCTACAACTAAAATGAGACATTATACCTTATATGCAGTCACAAAATAGTTAAATAAAAATAACTTACAAACATACATACATTTACCTACATTTTCGTTACTGTTAGTCAGTGGCGTGCGGTGCATTTCTGAGTTGGGTGTGCAGAATTAAAAAAAAATAGTTTTTTTGTTTCCCTGCAGCTTCATGTAGATGATTTAAATCATTATAACCCTGTACTACCCAAACTTTTTTTATTTTTCTTGTTTGTGATAAACAGCAAACATGGCCAACTGCACTGCACACCCTGCTGTTAGTAGTAACAAATGGTACAAATAACCTTACGGTAGAAGGGTTCTTTATTATATACGTAATATCTTAATTATAAATTAAATGTTAAAAAAAAATATGCATTCCCTTTTATTTTGCCATCAATCTTAATATTTTTATAATAGTTCCATATTAACGTTTTCGTTTTTCTCATTATCAATTTTGATGTTTTTATAATAATTCAATATTAAAGTTTTCTTTTTTCTCATATTGCTTACGACGACAAACTGACACTAAATTATTAACAATAATTTAATAGTTCAATAATGATTTTAACAATCGTTCAGTCAATCACGGTTTTTGAGGGTTATGTTTATGTACCGTTTCGTATTTAATAATTCACCTACACACTACGCATGCGTGGTCAATTTTAAAAATTATTGGTCATTTATTTATTTTACCTGACCAAACAATTGACCACAAAAAATGACCTGACCGATCATTTCAGTTACAGTTAATAATAATATGTTGGTTTTGTTGTGAAGGTGAAAGAAGATGTTGGATGCAAGTAACACGTTGGTCTGGCTATTCTTGAGCTACACAACCGTTCTGTTGGTTTGCGGTCCAATGGTTCTCGTGTTGTTGACAAGTCTGCCACATCTGCCTCTGGTTGTGCTCAACAGAATGTGCCACATACCATTCGAGTCAGTGTGATGATTTCTTATACTGAAGACTATTTTTATTTACATTCGTACATATATTATAACATATTAGTTCAGTGGCGTATCTAGGAATCAATTATGGAGGGGGTTACGCAGTGATTTTTTAAAAATATGTTAAAAATTAAACATACTCGTACACATATATTTTAAACTAAAATATACAAACATGTTCAATCTCCAATAATAAAACAATAAATATAACAGTAATAATAAACTAAAAATAATATTCTTAAAAATAATAAACATATTATAACAGTAAATTAATACGTCGTTTCCTTTTTTCAAGTATTTCGTCCATTAATGGTGTTAAGTTTCTATGTATATTTAGTAAAGCCAAACCACTTAAGCGGTTTTCGGACATTGAATTTCGTAAATAAGATTTTATTTTGCCAAAATAATAAAAAATTGGAAAATATTGGGGTATATATTTTCATTACATATTTGTAATCCTTCATTTATTTAAAATTAAAAAGTAATTATATTATTTTATAAATAGGAGTATATAGTTTTATCATTGTTGGAGGGGTTTGAACCCCCGACCCCCCCCTAAATACGCCACTGTATTAGTTATTATTTTTAGAATCCATATTTTGCTTGTGTTTGTTTTCTGGTCATTCGATTCAAAGCCCATTGGTTTTTGAGTTCTTGCTCATTAACCTTTGCCTAAAATAATTATCATGTATAATAAAATGTTAGTTATTGATTAAGTATTATGCTTTATTTTAATAAATTATTGTTATACTTGTGAATAATCTAATAATAAAATTATATATTTGTTTACCTGATAAGCAAGATACGTAATCTGATGCTTTCTGCGACTTTGCTGTGAAGGTTCCTCTCCTTTTTTGACCGCTGCAGCTGGTGTTTCTTCAGTTAATGCTTTTGTTCTCCATTCACGCGGATCCGGCATTACATCAGCAGCATTTATATCAATAAAGTTAATTTCATTATTCTTTTTGGTCTTCTTTGTGCGTTTTCCACATAATTCCTCGACCTGGTAATATATTATAAAAATTAATTGGCAACACGAAAACAAATTTAATAGTAACAGTAACATACTGCATTCTCTTCCAAATTATCAATATTTGGCTCAAGTTGTGGTCCTGCGACAGGTTTACCAGCAATCGCAACCATATCAGAGAAGAAAGCATTCGATTTACTATTAATATCTTTGACAGGCTTGGCACTATCAACTTGCATCTTCAGAGTACGTGGTCCTGTTGCAGGTGTATGATTATCATTTTTCGTAGCTGTGAAAGAAAAGAAATTACTACTAGTAATTTCTTCATCGTCGGAATCATGTTTCTTTGTAGTAACTGTTGCATTTGTTTTTACAGTTCTAGGTACTAAGTTCTTTTGTTTAACAACATTAGCATCAAATCTGGGTTTACATTCAACTGTTTTCGGAGAAGGCAAAAGTGCAAACAAACCGGTTGCTTTCTAAAAATTGACAACTGTAATACATTTTTAGTTATGAATTTACTGAATTTACCTGTGGTGCTTTCATAATTTTTTTTGGAGGTTCTTCTTCATCACTGTTATAATTTGTGAAAGCTGGAATTAAAATTTTAACAGGTTCTTTAGTTCCATTCTTTTTTGGCGTATTCTTGTTTAATAAGATGTCATCATGTTCTTCATCAATAACTTGTTGTTTTGGCTTGGGGAGTGATGTAAACAACTCTGAGGATAGTAAACAATTACACTCATAGCAAACTAATATTATAATAATGCTCGACTTACCAACAAAAGACGATTGTTCATTTTTATTATTTTTCCCATCGTCTGATTCAAGATCAGAATCTGAATCACTGCAATCGTATGCTACCAGAGCCATTTTACATTAATTAATAATAATACATTATTCAGTAAAAATATTCGTAGAAAAGATAAAACAAATATATGATAATTCTCAACAAAACAATAAAAATTAAGAATTTGTGTAAAGTCGTCATACACAGGTTATTAGACCTCACTTCACAACACAGGGCATGGTTAGTTTACAAGTTACAACCAATGTTGCCAATGTATTCTGTTACGTTATCCGACACTATTTTCACGCAGTTTGAGCTGTCAACTGTCAGAATTTTGTAAGCACATTCACTTTTCAAAGCATTAAAATATTTTATTATGGATAATAGAAAAGGAGAATCAAAAATGAATATGCAAAAACTAGAAGCAGATGCAAAAGAATCTGCAACTAGTCATATAATAAACATGTTACAAAGACCAGGACAACTAGAAAAGGTGGAACAATTTAAATCAAGAATTGGTCGAAAAAAGGCTTCAGTTGAAGCTTTATTAAAATCTGCTATGCAAAGTCAATTAGATGGTGTACGCATTGGGTTAAATCAATTACAGACTTGCAAGCAAATGTTGCGAAAAGTTGAAGTTAGGTAAACAATAGTAGTGTAATTGTTAACGCCTATCAAATTATAATAATGTTTTCAGCTTAAAATCCATGGACAGTATTTTTGTGGAAGTGCCTAAACATTATAATCAATTAAATGAAGTACGAGAAGAACATATGAGGCATTCCCAGTATGTGACTGCTATTGAAAATCTAAAACATATTTTCACTGTTCCCGAAAGTGTCGCAAAAACTAAGAAAATGATTAATGACGGCAAACTTTTGCACACTCATCAATATTTAACCAATCTAGAGAATTCTAGAGATGACTTGCTGTATGAATTACACAAATATCCTAATCAAAATATAAACGATAAAATTATGTTAAAAGCCTACTTTGCTGAAGTTGAGACACTTTCAAATTTGTTGGAGAAACAACTGAAACTATTACTGAGCAGAACACTGAACACCGTCCGGAAAGAACCAACTGAAATAGTTACAGCTCTTCGAATTATTGAACGAGAAGAAAAGGCAGATCAATTTGCGTTGCAAGTAAGTTGAGTCGTATTAATGACTTTCATTAAATAATTATTTTTCACGTGTAGCAAAAGAAACAAACTGGATTTTTGGCTCCAGGAAGGCCAAAGGAATGGCGAGCTAAAGCATTCGATATATTTGAGAAAGCTGTACAGACAAGAATTGAAGGAACTCATGTTGACGAGAGAGAAAATCATAAAATGTGGCTAGTTAGATATTTAGAAGTATATATAATATAACAAAAATCTCCAGATTGTTCTCTAAAATTTTATTTTCAGCTAACAAGGCAACTAATTTTGGAAGATCTGAGAGTTGTGAAGACATTATGCGGTCCATGTTTTCCACCACATTATGATATTGTAAATAAATTTGTTATGATGTATCATACAGCTTTACAAAGACATGTAAGTATTTCTAGTAAAAAAGAAATCTTGGAAACCATAGGATTTAATCAATTTATATGAAGTTTAACTGTTCTTTATCACTTTAATTTTGATGTTTGATTTTTTATCTTTTGTAGTAAAATAATTTTAAATTATAAGATTCTGATTTAGGAACTCAGTTGGCTATGTATTTTATAATGGGGTCATAAACCTTTTTTCGTTTTATTTTTTTTTTTTCTGTAAATTTGAGTAAAGTTATGAATGTAGATACTAATTTTAATATTAAAAGGCATAAAGATATGATTTTTTGAAATGTGCATCTCATTTCAAATTATTCGCTCGTGACGTCAGCATGTTATACTACTACAAAACACGCTCTAGCGGAGAAAGAGGAACTACACCTACTGTCAAATTGACTGTTATCAGTCATTATTATTTACTGAGAGGTTTTTACAAATGTAGTTTATTCACATTGCCTGGGCAAATTAATATAATAAATATACTAAACATAAGTTTAATTTGAAAATCGTTGTTAACTGCAACATATGACTTGAGATGACAGATGTGATAATGAGACTACCGACATTACCGACAAGCGACATGATATAATACAACAAAGCATTTTGTAAAAATGTTATAATTAACGAATATCTAATTTAATTTATCGGAGTATTCATTTTAATAATAATAAGTAATTATTGCAACACTGAAAAGCAAGTTTTTATTTGTTATCAACACCTCTTTCGCCTTGCCATGCTTTACATTCTATTACAGAATGACGTCATGATTTTGCAACCGCGAAACTTCAGAAAGGAAATTGTGAATGAAAAGTTGAAAAATTATAAGAAATATTGAATAATATGTGACTGAAATGATCTAAATTTTTATGATTTGTAAAAAAACACAACTTTTTTTAAAAGTGTATGACCCCATTAATATTTTTTTGCAGTTACATGAGTTAATTCAAAATGGCCTGGAAGGCAACGAATACGTTTCGATGTTATCTTGGGTTTTGAACACTTATTCAGGCCAAGAATTAATGGGCCATCCAGATTTAAACATCGACAAAGCCATGATAGGACCATTGTTAACACCTGCTGTTTTAGACAAACTACAAGATCAATATTTAAAGGTAGTATTTCATAATAAACGAAACAAAATGAACGTACTTAATCATACTTTTCAATTTAGAACATGGAGAAAAATTACGAGGAATGGATGCAAAATACTTTGACATCAGAGAAACAAGACTGGCAATCAAATCAAGAACCAGAAGTTGTGGGCCACGATGGCTGTTTTAGAACTTCTGCTCCGGTTATAATATTCCAAATGATTGATCAAAATCTTCAGGTCACAAAAACAATAAGCCAGGAACTTACTAATAAAGCCTTGTTATTAAGTATTGATCAAGTAATCAAGTATGGGCATAGATATAAAGAAGGGATCATAGAATTCAAAAATAAACATTTTCAAGACAGGAGCCAAGTAAGACAGATAACTTACTTTTGCTAATTTATTTCACCTAATTAATATTTACAGGTGCCTAATTTCACTAAATACATGATATCTATTGTAAATAATTGTTTACAACTGAAAGAGCATGGAGTAATTTTAAAAGATCAATATTGGCATTCGTATCCAAATGAAAATTTAGCCAAAAAATTCGAAACCCTAGTAAACACTTACATGGTAACAATGAATATTACTGAATTTTATTTATCTATTATTGTAAAATGTGTCTTGCAGGATCTAAGAAACGAAGCAGGCGAATACTTACTAGACGAAGTCTTCTTGGATTTAGATAAACATTTTGAAGAAATCTTCACTCCCAGATGGATTGCTCCATCCCCACCTAGTCTCGCCGTTGAAACGATCTGTGCAACACTGGATGATTATTTTCAGGATTATAAGTATCTATGTGAAGATAATTACGAATACATAATTGCTCAAGCTCAGAATCGAGTTGCCAAACGTTATATTACAGCGATGTTATCAAAGAGAATTTCATTTAAAAGTTACGAAGAAAGTCAAAAAGCTGCTGAAAAAGTCAAAGAAGAAATCAGTCAAATTCGAAATTGTTTTAAGAATAGTGCAGCCAATCTTGGAGATATTCAGTGTCCTTTAGATATAATCATGACTTTGTCCGAAGTATTGAAATGTGAAGATGCTGAAATGCTATCCTTAGATCTACATGAAATTGTAGATAAATATCCTGATATCTCAGAAGATCATCTTTTACGCTTACTTTATTTGAGAGGCGATATGCCACGCGCCGAAATGAAGGAAAAAGTTACTTTCGCAATGAATATTTCTAAACCTAAAAATGTTAACAGTCAAGCTAGTAGCTTATTTAGAAGTATTGTATTTGTGGATAGAATCAGAAATTTATTAAACTAAAATTTAAATATTTAAACACAAATTGTGTACGAATATTTATTTTGTTTATATTTTATTATTGTATTAATAATTACTTTAATATAAAACTATTGATAATGTAAATATGTAATTATATATCAAAATATATATTTAATAACACTGGTATTATGTAATTATTTTAATGTGATTTTCAAGAACATCATTTTATATTAAATAATATTGTTTTTATATATTATATATCGTGTTCTTACGGCGTATACAGGGCCGGATTGGCCCCCAACCCAATAGGGCCACCGGTCAACCTTTTTTTTATTGAAAAATTTTTTTTATATGAAGTTTTCTAACGTTTTTAACAGTTATAAACGTAACATATAGAACATAATTTCTTACATTATTGCACATAAAAATATTAATAATACTTAATTATTAATACCCCCACTACTCCCTTAATAAATTAAATAGAAATTATTGCATAATCATAATAGTAAACTATGAAAGACCTTTTCTTTTCCTTGATACATTTTTTAAAGTAGAGAGTAGAGATAGGGGCCCCATCCCTTCCTCGTGCTTGGGGGCCCCGCAAGCTGTAAATCCAGCCCTGGGCGTATATTATTTTAACCGGTATATATTAATATATTTGAAATATGCTACAACTGAATTATACCTATACAAAACGAGAACAAAATTTATATTTTTAATTAACTTAAAAAGTGAAAACAATTAAATTAAATGTATTCAATCTTTAGTAAACCAATTATTAAGATAAAAGGTAATGAAAAATAAATTGATGAATTATTTATTCAATGTTTACAATTCATATGATAAATAAAACAAATATCTTATAGTAAGTGATGCAATAATAATGTTATCATTTAATCAGCGACCGTAGTTACACTTACTTACCCTGTAAAATGTCTGTGCATTAAATGTACCTTTAATGTTTTAAAAATATTTAGGTATAAGTTTGTTTTTTCTGTATTAAGCTTAAAACTAAAAACAAATAAAAAAGTATAACTTGTAAAAGAAAATATGTAATGTTAATTGTCAGTATGTATACTTAATAAGTAATAAAAATTTTTGTAATTGTTTTTCAAATTTACTGATTACTTTTTAATAAAACAGTGTTTCCCGCCAGGATAAGTTTTGTATATTCTTGTCTATAAATTATTCTTTTGCAACAATGTAGCAACATTGTATTTCAAAAGGGGTTTTTTCTTAGTAGTTAAGGTATTTGTGCCATGCGCACAGCTGACCATTTCAAAAGCAGCGCATGTGGTGCTCCGTTGAATTACGCTTGTATTTTACAAACGTACAGTGCAATGTGATCCTGTAATGGCGGGCAGCGTGTTAAAGTGGAAAAGAGTGCTAAATCCGACGGGACCACAGCCCAGACCAAGGCATGGACATCGCGCTGTAGCCATTAAAGACTTAATGGTTGTTTTTGGTGGAGGAAATGAAGGAATAGTTGACGAGCTGCATGTATATAATACAGGTACATAAGTTGCAAGTTTGAGGTTTCGGCTATTAAATATGGCGCGTCTGTTGTCATTATGAGATATAACAAACACCCGAATTTAGGCACTAGGTGCTATGTTCTTTAGTGACTTAATATTAACTTCCTTTTTTTCGCTGCATTTTCCATTGACGGGCATCTTATTACTGCTTTCTGTTATTGTTTTTATGCAATTTGTTTTGATCTTGTAAAAGATGGCGACCTCATCAAACAATATACCGCCATTCAACCCGGTATCCTTTGTAAACAAAATTTTGAAATTATGTATCTAGATCATCTCGAATTTCTTACATTGTATTTATTTTTTAAGTTTTTATTATATGCCAATTTTTGTATCATACAATTAGTATCTATGTTTACTATTTTGAAAACCCTTTAAAAAAAAAAAGTCACAATTTTTTTTTTCAAAGATATTTGTTAACAACTATTATTTTTTGATAAACAGCTAAAAATCAGTGGTTTGTACCAATTACAAAAGGAGACATTCCTCCAGGATGTGCAGCCTACGGCTTTGTTGTCGATGGTACTCGACTCCTTGTATTCGGGGGTATGGTAGAATATGGTAAATATAGCAATGAGCTATATGAATTACAGGTAGGATCATCGATAAATTTCCAAAATGAAACTGTTTTTAATCAGGAGAAAATATTGATATTTGTAGGCATCCCGATGGGAATGGAAAAAACTAAAGCCAAAAGCACCTAAAAATGGACCAGCGCCATGCCCACGCCTTGGGCATAGCTTTACCTTAGTCAATAACAAAGTTTATCTGTTCGGCGGACTCGCAAATGACAGCGATGATCCTAAGAACAACATTCCTAGGTATTTAAAAGATTTATACGCTTTGGACCTCCAAAGTAACCCTGTTCAATGGGAGATCCCGCAAACACATGGGCCGCCTCCCCCGCCCAGAGAATCACACACCGGCGTGGCTTATTATGATAAAAAGAATAGTAAATCATACTTAGTCATTTATGGCGGTATGAGTGGCTGCCGTCTTGGGGATCTTTGGTTCCTTAACACAGACACATTAACATGGAGTAAGCCAGTGATAGAAGGAGTAATGCCATTACCACGTTCTCTTCACACATCGACTCTTATCGGCAATCGTATGTTTGTGTTCGGTGGCTGGGTCCCTGTTGTAGCAGACGACAAAGTTGCAACTCATGAAAAAGAATGGAAATGGAAGTGCACCAGCACAATGGCCTGTTTGAACCTAGAGACAATGACGTGGGAGCAACTAGATATTGACGGCTACGAAGAGAACACGCCAAGAGCGCGCGCCGGCCACTGCTCTGTTGGCATCCACAGTCGGCTGTATGTGTGGTCGGGCCGAGACGGATACAGAAAGGCATGGAATAACCAGGTAAATCGTAAAATGGGTTTGAAAGTTTAAGATTCGCATTGTCTTCATTTATAGGTCTGTTGCAAGGACTTATGGTACCTAGAAGTCGAAAAACCACATGCCCCTGGACGTGTCTCGTTGGTTAAAGCCGGAACACATGCTCTTGAAGTCAATTGGAATGCTTCACCAGCATCACAAACTTATGTTTTACAGGTATTTTTTTTTTTATTTTTTCTTGTTCTCAAATTTGGGTAAATAATTTATTTTTATTCTTTGTTGTATGTTGTTTGTATAGATACAGAAATATGATATCCCGGCACCCACAATAACAAGTCCTGCGTCGTTAACTTCAAAATCGTCGACGGAAAATCTTTTATCTAGTACAGCTGGTAACGCTCAAAAATCATCACCCGCTGTAGCAATAACACCGGGAGCGTCGCCTTCTCAGCCTCAGAGCAGTCAAGTGCGCATGGCTCTAAGTGAGAATCCCTCACTTCCGGCTGTTACTCCTGCTACTGGTCAACCAGTCTCTACAAAATTCACGCAGCCAGTTGCGCGAGGTAAGTAAGCATGCTAGTTTTTGTTGAGTTCCTGCCTCATTTCACTCTAACGATAATGCATTAACATGTGCATTATACAGTGCTTCTCAGTATCACTAGTTTATTTTGTTTTAAATTTGAATTGCTGAGAAGTACTGCTGTAATGTTCTTGTGATCGAAACGGGTGCCATCGTATTAACATGCATGCAAATTATTTGCAGTGCGAAACACAACTTCGCGCGTTGTTACCACAACCCCATCAGGTACATCGTCTAATGCTAATACACCCGTGTTGGTGGCCAGTCCGTCGACGGCCACTAGCAGTTCGACTGAATCTGCTGCCAAGTCCTCCCCAATGTCTGGCATTCAGGCGCTCGCTGCTGCGGCAGCTGCGACACAGAAAATGAATGTCACTCCTGTAAGCGGTCCCATCAGGATTACATCGCCTTTAACACCTCTCCGAGGTACAATATACATACAACTTAACTCATTAATAATACATCAATAATCTGAAAGTAGCAGACAACTCATCATATCAGTCTCAATACACAATGAGTGTAAGCATAAGAACTATAATACAGCTTTCTTGTGGTGCGGTTCACGTCACTATCTTCTTTCTCACTTTTGCTGATTTGCAATAGTGGGAGAAAGTGAGAAAGAAGATAGTGACGTGAATCGCACCACAAAACAGCTGTACTGTACATAACGTAAAACGTAAAAAATATTACGTAAGTTCTCAATGAACATAAACATAAATACTGAAATTTAGTAGTTTAGGGCCCGGTATTATAAACGCTGGTTAAATAGCCGGTTAGCTAACATGCTACTAAATTTAATATGCTACTTTATATTTGTGTGGGTATTATAAACCAAAATTTTATTTGATTGCCTACTTATTACTTAATCGAATCTCCCTAGAAAAGTTACCAAATCATATTAAATTTAGTTGGTAAGTTAGAATCCCTATCAGAAGTATATGCATATTCCATGTAGATGGCAGCAGTGCAATTTAATGTTTAATAACTAAATAAAAAGAAATCTTGTAATTTGAATACTTTGAAATATAATAATACAAAAAATATTTCTTAAGGCCATTGTATTATTAAATTCTCTTTGATTGTATGAATTGAAGGGAAATATATACCATAACATAAAATTTATATCGACATCAATAGACCATTTCAAAAATGTGCGCGACCTCTACATTCAAGTTTCGAACTACAAATTTAGTGCCGTAAATGGCGGCATTTGGGAAGTGTCACAATGAATTCAAATATTTTAATTTTAAAATGCTCATGATACAAATGAAAATATAAATTAAAATCGAAATAAGTGTAACATGAGTATTAGTCAACAATCATTTGCATAATAAAACTACTAATAAAAGTTTCATAAAAGCCCATGTCCCATCTGTATGATTTGCCTGATGAAAGATGAAACTCTAGCGGTGAACGATGAAATACGATTTAGAGGTGTCACACTTGGATGACAAAAATCTCATGAAAATGTTCTCTTCTTCAGATTATTCTGTACATACGTCATTTATTTGGACATAACCTATGCGTTGATGGAAAATAAAAATATTTTATATTGTTTTGTAGATATTGTAAATTGGTCTAAGAAAAACATTTCTTACGTACTTAAAATTAGAAGGAAACATAAAACAGAGATCAATATGAACTATGAACTGATATAGGGCTAGCTATTTATTGTACAACAAATTAAGATCACTAGATAAATAACGTACAGAATTGTTTTAAGGCCAAGGAACTGGATGTTTTAATTTGTTGCTTAAAATGCGAGTCTCCTGTGACCAGTTGATTTATCCCGTTTTTTGGCATCTAGCTAAACAACAAAACAAGTTTAATATAAATTATTTCATAGCTAATAAATTTATAAACAACTTACCTTCAGAATATTCATTTTACAATTTCACACTAGTATTAAAAATGTAAACACAAAAACTTAACCTCAATAAACAAAGTAATCGTGCACTTAAAAAACCAAACTAAAAGTAAAATTAACTAAATAATGAAAACCTGTATTGTTAAACTAAATAGAATACTACACAAAATAATAATAATGAAAACAAATGACAGAAACTATAAAGGGGAATGAACATAGATTCAAATTCTTCATCGTGAAACCAGTAACAAATGGTTTCATCGCATTTAGTCGATGGAAATAGAAATAATCCTAATTTCATCGTGAAGCTGCTTGGTTTCATCGTTCATCAGGCAAATCATACAGATGGGACATAGGCATAAGTTTTAAGAATCTAAATCCAACCTCAAACTTTACAGCAGAGATAGAACTGTCATATAGACCAGGGGTGGCCAACCTTTTGTATAACAGGGCTGCGGGCCGGATTGGAACTTTACGTGTGCCGGAGTTGGCCAGCGGGCCGGACATTGCCCGCCCCTGATATAGACAGAGACGGGCATACGGCACTAAATTTTGTTGCAGTCTCACAGTTCGCACATGCGCTTTGAATTTTTGAAATGGTCTATTACTGGCACCAGAATTATATTTATAATATTGTTAATTTTTAAGCCTTTATTTCGCCTGTAGTTTGCAACCAGATTATTTCAGGAGTAAATTTGCGAATTGGAGATCTTGGTCAAGGTTGTTTCTAGTTTAATTTTACAATTTCACGAATTTGCCTGATATTTCTTTTTAACTATGATTCAAACAGTAAATTTTGCACAGAAATTTGGTGTAGGCAGTTGTGCTATCGTTGAGTTATCGAATTTGAAGTACCTACTATTGAGTTTTGCAAATAATTTTGGAATTTGCGAGAGCACCAATTAAAGTTTTTATTTTGAACGACATTTCAGCTGGATTTAATGAACGCAAAATACATATTTTTCATTCTACTTAAAGACGTCTAACATCCCAGGTAAATAAAATATTGTTCAATCTAGTTACAATTCATATTAGTTGATATTGAAATTAGTTTTATTAATCTAGTTACTTTCTTAAACTTAATTACAAATAATTTTGCTTCTAAGCCAGTGATGTGACTCCCATATTCGAGAGATAATTTCACTTTTAGGCTTTATCGTGATTGAATGTATAATAATGGAGAAAAGGGAACGAAGTAAAAACTATAGTGAGAAAAAAAAATTGAATTATTATATATCAAATAACATTCAAATGAACATCTGACAGCCTACTAACTAAATTTAATAGCACAAAAACCAACCTGTTAAAATAATAAGATGATTTAGTAGGTTACTTTATTTATATGTCCTTTATAATACACTTTTTGTAAATAGTAGGTTACTAAACTTATTTAATACGGTATTAAATTTTAACTATCGTTTATAATACCGGGCCTTAGAATATTACGTTGGTCGTGTATAGGGTTCATCTTGTTTTCTTGTTGGTTGTACTAGCTGTCATTTCTCAATATTTGTTGTAAAATGTCAGCCATAAAACAATAGACCACGTTAGTGAGGTTAAGATTCACCCTATTTGAAATCAAAGTGTACGGAGTTCATATATTATATATAATATTTAAGTTATTTTGTGTTTTTTAAGTGCAATTTTAGGATTTTTACTAACTTTTAAGATTACTCTGTTGTCTGTGTAGCAAGAGTACAAGTATAAGTTTAAGTTAGCATAATTTTATTTATAATAATAATATTTTACGTTTATTTTTCTTATGCGGTTCTTATGCTTATGCTCATTGTGAATTCGGACCTACGTTATCTGTACTGTTATCGTCAATGTGCTTTTTGTGCAGTATACACAAGTGTGCGCTTTTATTTAATGAAATATAACAAAGTGCATGTTTGGAGTGTGTATTGATTTGTTTGTGTGTGTCATGCTTTTCACAGCTGGTACAAATGTCCGTATTCAGTCACCTAATGCTGCAACCGTGCTACGTCAAGGTTCACCGCAAATCTCTGGAAAACAGCTGATCCTTCAAAAGCCATTGCCACAGGGACAAATTGTCACCCTGGTGAAAACAAGCCAGGGGTTGTCTGTCGCCTCCGTCCCCAAAGGCAGTTTGGCACAGTCAAAACCAGGCGTGACTACAACGGGAACAGTACTACAACAGGGTACGACGCAGAAACCGCCCACAATTGTTAAACTTGTTCCCAATTCAATGGGTAAGTCTTTCTAAAAAATGTGTCTGTAGCAATAAGCATATTAAATACGTATCTTACTATGCTAGGTAACAAAGTATTACAAGGAATGAAAACTATACCGTCGAACATGATTCAAGTTGGGAAGTCTGGTAAACAGACAATTGTAATCCAGAAAAGCAGTGCCGCTCAGTTACCGCGCGTAAATCAACAGCAAGTGCTTGTGGTTTCTAGTGGCTCGGGCATCCGCACAGTCCAAACACTCACAAATACACAGCCTACCTCAATTGGAACTCAACCTGGTCAAATTACTGTACATCCACAGTCCACTTCAGGTGCCACAACTATGCAGAGTATAAAAATTGGCGGCAAACCAGTCACAATAACAATGCCAGTATCGTCACTGCAGTCCGCAGGCAAACCTGTTACCATCTCCAAACAAGGAATCACAATGAACAGCGCTGGGCAAATAATAAACGTACCTGGTTCTCAGAGCGTTCAGAAGCAGGTCATGATCGGAGGCAAACCAGTTACTGTTCAAATGTCAGCCGCGCTAGCAGGACAAGGACAAAGAACCCTTACTCTAGTAACAAATCCAAAATTGATGTGCATGCCAACGTCGTCTGCGGTGGGAACCATCACCACGAATACTACGTCCGATCAACCAAAAATGATGGTTGTACAGCGCCCTAAACAACCTTCTGCCACTATTGCACCAACATCTTTCGACGGTCCTGCCACAACAGACGCCGCATTGGCTGCTCTTGCGGCAGAAGCTGGGCTAATTGATCCTGAACCAAACAATGTCATTAAAATTGAGGAAGACGAAGACAGCTCTTATGTAGATTCTGCAATTGGCCTCAGTCAGGATATGGAACAACCTAGTGGAGAGAGCACACAGGAATTGATGCTGCCCGGCGGAGAATTCACGGGCAACAGCGAAATGCCTTTAGAGTCTAATCATGGGTTAGAAACCATGGAAACAGAAACGTCAGAATGCCTACCCGTGCGGATAGACGCGACCGGCACCGGTGCCGAATCAACGACTAACGTAGTTGGACTGTTTGGGGGATCACCGTTCAAGCGTATGGGGTTAAAGGGTGGTAGATTTAAGCTCGGTTTGTTGGGTGGCGGAGGTGGCTTTAAGCATGTACAGTCGTTGCCAACTAGACCTTTTATGTGGCGCAAGGGACTGTTAGGTGGTTCAGCCGGTGATAGTGAAAGTCCAACGAATACACAAAACGAAACAGACTCGTCAACAGTGGGTTTAAATAATACTAATGACTTAGGAACCAGTGCATCGTCTGATAGTACGGATCCAGATCCACTGGATTTGAATTTAGTTAAAAACGAATATGACGACGATAGCGATGATACTGATTTTCATTTGAAAATAAGTCCTGATGATGATGAGCAGCAGGCAATTTTTAAAGAAGAACAAGAACTCTTAGAGAAATTGAAAAAGGAAGATATGAACGAAGCGAGTAACGCAATCACTAATGGAAATAACCTGAATGACTTGGTTGATTCAAAGAAAGAAGAAAGCGTTGGAGATCCTTTATCTACATTAGCGTCAGCTGCTTTGGGGAGAGCTACTCCACAACAGACGTTCCCAAAACAAGAACCTCAGGTAACTCATCATTTTTCTTTAATGAGCATTAATAAAATTATATTATTTATTTCTTAGGAAGAGGTTGCGAAAAAGGACATTTGGTACACTGTCGGTTTTGTAAAAGGCAATAGCTATGACGTGCAGAATTATTTTTTAGCAGACGACGATACTTCTAATTTTACGATAGATAATTTACCTGATTATTCGACTTTAGCTCGTATTTCCTTAGAACCGGGTACAGCGTACAAATTTCGCGTCGCTGCCATCAACTCGTGTGGTCGTGGAGAATGGAGCGAGGCAAGTAGACAAAAGCATCAACAATAAGTATATTTATAATGTATATGGGTTATGTTGTTACAGATCTCTGCGTTTAAAACATGTTTACCGGGCTACCCTGGAGCTCCGTCCGCCATCAAAATTGCTAAAACAGTTGATGGCGCGCACTTATCGTGGGAACCACCTCAGACCATCCAAGGCGAAATTATAGAATATTCAGTATACCTGGCTGTACGTAGCTCGAGCCCAAAGGTATGGTAAACGGACAACTTATCGGCCTATGGTTTTTAATCGTAATGTTTGAATGTTTTTGTAGCCAAATCAGCTAACCCCAGCACAATTAGCATTTGTTAGGGTTTACTGCGGTGCGAACAATACATGTGTCGTGCCCACAATATCACTAGCTGCTGCCCATGTTGATACCACAACCAAAGCAGCGATAATCTTCAGAATTGCTGCGAGGAACGAGAAAGGATATGGACCTGCCACTCAAGTTAGGTGGTTACAAGGTATGCACTCTTTTTATCAAATCAATTTAATTTAATCTTGGTAGTTCCGATTAAGGACGATTTGTTGCTAAATGTAAAAATATGCATCAATTACAAAACAATTATAGAAAACACCAAACTCTTAAGTAAAATAATGTCTATTTTGTTATAGATCCCACGACAGCTGGTAAAGCATTAAAACGAGTCACAGATGGAACAGTATCCGCTGGAAAAAAATTTAAAACAGAAAAACCTGATGAGGTATAAATTCAAATGTTTTCTTCTCTATTTTATTACGGACGAAATCTTCCCCATAAATCGTTTCATTTAATTTAGTCATTGTTAAGAGATTATTCAAGTATCCCGACCTGACTCAACTTTAATCAGTGTCAGTTATAACGTGTAGATTACCTACGGTTAAAGTATCATCTTATCCACACACACTTGAAGCTACTGTCTGAATTAGTAAATATAAAATAAAATGGATTGAGACTATTTCCAGGATTGTCACTAGATCGTAATGGGGGGGATTGTGCCCTCTCTATTTTAAATTTGATTATTCTAATACTTATTAAGTCGAAACTCCAACGTTGAATTATTTTTAATAAGTTATATATTGTGTGTTGTGAAATGCGCCTAGTTGCGCCATCTTGTTTTAAGCTAATGACTCTCCTGGATTTTACTTTAAAAAAGTGAAAAAGTCTAGCCATATAAGATGCTCTTTTTTATGTAATGATCATCTTATTTGGCACCGACCTTTTTTGGTTTATATTATATTTTACTAAACAATACCTCGATTGATAGATTTTAGTTAATAAGAGCAATTTCTTCATAATTGGATATTGTGTTCACACTACATTTATCATCTTTATATTTTGAGATGCCTCGTGAATAGTGTTTTAGGTAATTAATATTCATAATGTTTATGAATACATTTTCTACTATATTTGATTTTCGTAGTTATTTTACTAAAAGATACAATTAGAATTTTTACATAGCAATATTATACAAATTTATCCTCTAGAAATGTATGAAGTAACTGTTTTTTTAAAGACTTCATCGCGTTTTATCTGTATTATAAATAAGAACATTGAATTGTATATTATTCGAAAATATTTTAAACGCTTCATACATTTCTAATTACATGGTATTCTGGTTTTATTTAATCGGAAGCAGTGTTTAAATAATTTATTATAAATATATATATATACAAGTAATAAAACTCTCATACCTACATATATGTTATATTTAAATAAATATATAATAAGAAATTTAAAATATTTATTCTATATATCATCTGTATGTTTATTCTACGTTTTTATTACTTTGTGTTTTACGAACTATTCACTTGTATCTCCTATGCCTATGATGCTAGATTATGTAGTTAAGTTGATTTCTTTGCAATCTTGGTTAGAATCCTGTTTAATGAAATTCTGAATTTTGTATATTTCAATTTTTTTCTGACCAGGAAGAAAACAAGAATTAATCCTCTATACTTCTGCAGGTTTATATATGTTAAATTAAGTTAAAGTAATTTTAGTGGCAACAAGTACTTGTTGAAATAACAGCGAGATATAATATGAAATATTTCAAATTTGTATATTAAATTAATAATAAATAATTCTTTCGCTGTTATTTTAGACCAGTGAATTTGTATGCATATGCCTGTATTTTAATAATGGTTTTTATAATCGGTGATGAACAGAACATCCAATGGAAAATCAAAACGTTAATAATTACATTCGATGCCTACTTTGTTACATGATGTTTGTCTGCTTTAATTACAAAGAAAATAATTATTGATGTAAAAACAGTGTGCATTCCCCCATTAGATTTATCTGTACAAATACCCTTCTTTTAACAGCTTAGAAATCAATATGATTGTCCAGGTTTTGTTTCATATTTTTTATTATCCTCCGTACATTAAAAGTGCTGCTTATTAAAATTATTGTTGTACTTGTTTAAAAATTGTTAATTGATTTTAGTGTCCTATAGTAAGTCATTAATTATTACTGGCAAATAATAATTTTATTACATTTTTTCTATCATTTTAAACTGAAGCATTTGGTATGTATTCGTAATCATTTACTATTGCATTACAAGTAAAAAAACTGTAGTTCAGAATAAAAGGTAATATTATTAATACTTTTAATAAAGTAATTACATTTCAATACATGAAGCTTAGTTAACAATACAAATTATCCTAGAATAAAATGTAAAGTCCCTAAAACACATGATTTCTTTGTGAAAATTTAATGAGTGCATTATTTTTGTAATTAAAATACACTTCTTACATTTTCATGTTTATTGTAAGTTGTTTAATTAAAATATAAAATGTTTTACATTTCATGCATCATATATCAATTCCCATTTTCTCACACAGCTAGCGCCGGATATAGTAATCATATTTGTCGGGTTATAATCTTATACATGACAATCCCATTACAGTATATATTTTATTTTAGAGAAAATAACGGGTTAGATTTATTGTTATCTTGATATTAAACTTTCTGTTCTACAGAAATTATTTAGAAAAATATCCAAATTGATTTAATAATTCTTATTTATCGAAAAAATGAATTTCATAAACGACGAAAATTTAATTAGATATTGTTTTATATGAGTTCTTTGATATTCGATTCTTATGACTGTGATCGCTACACGCTGCATAATGCTATTTTGCAAATGGTGTTAAATAAAATACTTGTATGTATATAATATTTTTTTATCTTGAAAATAACGTATGTGAAAGTATACCGGAATATTTGTTTTATTACCCGCCAACAGTGAAAATTAATCCTGACATTTGATTACCAGAATTGTGTAATGAATAACATTCGCGGGTACTATAATTTTAAAATAGTACACATGCGCTGAGAAAAGTACGAAATTCGTAATACGCATGTCACAGAGTCATATTACGGCGCACAATTGTGCGCGTTTGTTATGTTTGATGTGCGCCTGTACTGAAACCTCGTGTTGCCTAATAGCACCCCGGCCATATTGGTACTGAATGAGTGAGTGCGAGTGGAGGCTAACAATAGCCTAAATCAAATCTTCCAACATCGTTTCGTTGAGAAGATTTTAATTACAAAGTATATAATGGAGAATTCGTACGGAATTGGCGTTACCAATAGGTACGCTTTATTTTTGGATGACGATGCAGATCCTCTGGAAGTTTTGAAAGTCCAAGAGCAAGAGAAGGAGTTGAAAAAGAAATCGAAAGTGGCCGAAAAAGAAAACAAAGGTAAAAGTGAGGTAGTTCCTAAAGGAAAAGTGGCTGTAACTCAACGGAAAACGATAAAGGATACGCCGAATCAAAAGCCCCAAGATAACAAACGTGATGGTGAGTGTTTTAAAATAGATACTAACTATTCGGGCGTGCTGCAAACAGCGGCGCACATGACACTTTCGTGTAATCTTCATAACAAAAAGTGTTTTTTTCTGAGCCAAATTTTGTATGAAAAGCCTACATAATTGTTTAGTTGGTAATGTAAGTTGCTGTGTATTTGTATATATGCGTGTAGTCCCATACATGCACACGTGCTTGTGTGTATGTGAGCGGGTATACGAGTTACAAGGCAAATTTTAATACGATTTTGTGCATTGTTTGCAGACAATAAAGTTGGCCAGAAAGGCAATACGGACTTGAGAAATGATCGTAATAAATTTCAAAATTCTGCTGAGAACCGGGAAGAACGTAACAACAGGAGAAACCGGGAAGAGCGTACATTCAATGGACCTGCATCTGAGGGCAACAGGTTTGCAATTGTTTCTTTTTACGGGAGTTACTAGTTTTACGAGTGAGTGATAATATTTTAGGGAGGAAAGACCACGAAGGGATTTTAATAATGATTCAGGTGACTTGAGAAATCGCGGTCGTGGTGGTATTGGCCGGCCGCGGGGCGGTCGGGGTACTTCGGGACGCATCTACGACCAGCGCGGGAAACGGGAATTCGACAGGCAAAGTGGATCTGATAAAACGTGAGTTTTTACCTTTTGCTTTAATTCTATTTACTTTGTTTGCCTTTTGGTTTGGAACCATTAGGCATAGAACATTATAACGAAAGCAGGCATGGTTTCAGTGGGGTGAAACCTGTGGATAAACGGGAGGGAGGTGGTGCACACAACTGGGGATCCCATAAGGACATTATTGAGTATGTAACAGATCTGCGTGTTTTGTAGACTTTTATTCACTTGAAATTGTCTTACAGAGAAGTGGATAAATCTGAGGTAGACCCAACTTGGGGAGATGTGGAAAAGCTAGAGACACCAGTGGCACAACCGGAGGTTAAGTAAGTATATGTAATGTTTTTTTTTTCAAAGTGAACCAATGCTAATAAAATAATTGTTATAAATTGTAGGGAAGGTGGTGCAACGGAGGGAGGTGATGCACCACCAGTTGAAGAAGAACCAAAGCAATTCACATTGGACGAATGGAGAGCTCAGAAGGGAGGGCGTGCAAAGCCACAGTACAATTTACGAAAGGCTGGCGAAGGCGAGGATCCGACCCAATGGAAGAAAATGTACGAACTCAGCAAGAAAAAGGAAGGCGACGAGGACGAATCCGAAGATGAGGTACGATCTTTTTATATTGATTTGATGTAACAGTTATAATTTAATTGTTTGTAGGAATATGACGCATCTGAATACCCGCAACGAGTTGGCCGACAAAAGCACATCCTGGACATAGACATCCACTTCAATGATACTAGACGCGGTGGTGTGGGCGGTCGTGGTCGCGGCAGGAGTGGCCCACGAGGTCCCCGTGGCGGCGGCCCGCCCCGCGGTGACCGAGAGCCGCGTGAGCGACAGGGTCCGCGTCCGTTCCGAGGCCCGCCCGGTCCTGCTCCTACTGTTGGCGAAGGCGAGGTAAATGTAAGTATATCGTTGAACGTTGATGGTTGGCACTGATGTGCTAAGTCGATTGTCTCGTGTGTGTAGGCTGAAGAGCACGTTCCTCGCAATGAGCATCAACACAAGGGTGGCCGTCAGAATGCGCCCAAGGTTGATGACGAACACGACTTCCCATCTCTCAGCTAAGCGATTCAATTTCTGTAGACTTAATGCAGCACCATCGCATCAAGGAATATTACTTTGTACATTCATCCGTGTTCATATTCTCAGCGGCATTAGGTTCTTTTAAACCAAACAAATCAATTGCATTCAAATATCTAATTTTTCTTGACCCAAATCTAATGCCGGTGAGAATGATTTAATTGTGTATGAAATTTGATTTATGGACTTATACGGACGGTATAAATTTCGCAGTTGTGTGGCATTAATTTTACAACGCCCCCAGTGTTTTGTTTGTTTGTTTTCGGTTTTCGCTCCGAACGGTGCCGCTTCGAGCGGTGTCTCAGTGCAAGTCGACAGATGATACGAATTTTTAGGTGATGGTTGCTAGTCAATTTTGGACGCAGTTTTAAAGTTAACATGACCAAAAATTGAGTACCATACACGTACTTGTACACGGTTTCAAATAATTTTTTTTTGGTAATTAATTTGGTATATAAAATTGTTTTTATCCTCCCTGTTAGGATTGTGTATTTATTCTATTAAACTTCGCATTTTCGGAAATGCGTTTTTTCGGCTTAATGTATTGATTCAATTCTAAATTTGAGTATTAATTTATATTTGTTTTAAACTTCAGCAGGCATCACATTCGTTTTATGTATATTAATTGCTGTTTTTAAGCAAGACTGATTATTTCATAACATGGATGCATGCATATATAAAAAACTGGATATGTATTTTTTTTATGTCTAGTTAGACAGTTAAAACGAGTCAAATATGAACTGTAAGATGTAAAATATTTTGTAATTTGATTATTACTATTTACTACTGTACATTTTCATGTCTCGATAATAATGATCTTTCGGTAATATTGTTACATAAAAATCGAAAGTCGGTGGTTAAATTTTTCAACTATTATATAACTATTATGCACAGTACAGAGGTAACAACTTATTGATCTGTGTCACTCATAATAGAAGCGAGTCCATTAAAAATTCATGAATTATATTGTTGCGTTTTCAAAGTTCATAATATTAGAGTTTGTTTTTAATGTTTCTTCAGAATTCAAATTATGAACAAACTAACAAAATTAAATGAAACTTTGTTGTCACAACACAATGTGTGCAACGATGTTTATGAAAAATGTATGAAAGCCTGTGCAAGATATAAGCACAGGCGATTAAAAACAGTGGTTGTCTTGTTAAACGCGATGTGCTCTTTGACTGTTAGCCGCGTTGACAAGTCTTATTCTTCTGTTTCAAGGAATATACGACTATGACGAACACTTTTTAGCCTGCTTACTTAAAAATTCTAGTTTTAAAATAAAATGGCTACAATTAAACCATATTAATTGTGAAAATAGTTACTATTACTACAAGGAAAATAGCCATGATTTGAGTTATAATTTTTGTTTAATACAGTGCATTTAGTTGAATGGATATATTTTAGACAAACGAGGAGCGAATTTACGGCATTGTAATTTTTTATATACATAATATAAATATATATTGAATGGTATTCTAAGATCGATATTTGCCCATACCTAGCAGTGTTATGTTTTGTCGATAAATAACCAAATTCTTGTAACTAAGCACATTGCTTGGTAACGTCAATTATAGGTTTTAGAAGACCACCATAGTGTTTGGCTGTAAAGCCTGCTATGTAATGTAATACCTGATTGATTGAAATCATAGTAAACATGACGTACATAAGCATTGTATTTGCAAAGTAATATACACGCCGTTAGTTGGAATCATCGCCTCATTGACAGTGACGAGACAGTTCTGAGTGCTGGAGCCCGTCCCGAAAGTGTTTACTATGCTATGCGCCGTTCGCCCGTTGCCGTACCCAAACCTAACCCAATAATAATGCGACAGCGATGCGATATGTTCGATATTGTTTAGATCAGATCACCAGTAACAAACATAAACAACTACATCCATCCTCCAACATGTCCTATGCTAGACGGCTAGACGACCGGTTTACAACTCAAATGCCAATGTGTTTGTGTGTCTTCTTTACATATTCAATTATACGTGCATGTCACCAGTTGATTGTAAACATAAATGATTCAATTCACAGCTCCATTTTTATTTAGGATCCTATATATTGTATACCATCATTATTTGTCTGCTATTTAGGTACATACAGTTTCTGAATCGACACTCATTTTCATTTACGACATAGGGACACGTGTAAATAATTGCGTCTCTAATATGCATTTCTTATCATATTGTTGACGGTTTTTGATCATTTGTAAACATCTTGACAGATTTGTCTTTTTTTGAAATAAAAATCTAAACAATAAAATCCCACTTCATATTATAAATATTATTAAGAACTGAATGTATGAGATACAAATAACTAATTTCTTTAAATTATGAAGATTTTGTGGCACTACGGAATATGAGAAATTTTTAAACATCACATTATTCAAATATTTTATTACAATAATATAAATAAAAAGTAGTATTGTGGATTATTTATCACCTAAGTAATTACTGTTGTGATAAATACGAATGTAAAAGTTACAGTGTGTATTATTTTAAATTTAATACATTTAGATGTTTATTTACATATGCAAAACAATGAGATTTGTTATTTATATTATTTTAAATTACCGCATTTTCTTATATATATATATATATATATATATATATATATATATATATATATATATATATATTTGTTTTTTTTTTTTTTTAATTTAGGCAGGCATGAAAAAAAAGCGAATGGTAAGTTCAAACAGTGATTTTATTAGGAAATATTAACAGTTTCTGGTTTGATTTTTATGCTATTATAAATAAGAATAAGTAAAGGAATGAAGAATTTTTGTAAATATTCAAGATCCAAATAATAATGTGTTATATTAACAACATACATTTATCAAGGTTTACGTGACAATATGCATGTTGCTCATGGCATATGTTGACGATTAACTGGAATCGGATGCGTCCAGCTTTACTTTCGCCAATGATGTTTTCAAATAAAATATCTTCAAACGTTATATTGCGTACCATTCAAAATTTTGTTTGTTTATTATGGTGATATTTGGCATACTATAAAACGATAATAATTTGAATAATAGCAAAAATAAAATTATATTATATAAGAAAATGATTCGTTTAGAGAAGGTAGCATTTATAGAACGCATAACTCATGCAGCCGGTTAGTTTTGTCATGGCAGTTGTATGTTGCGAACTTTTGTCAAGACTAATTTCATATTGTTTTGATGTGATTTTGTTGGATTTTATAATATACTTGAATTAATTTAGAATGATATGTTTGTGCTTTATACAATAAATATTGTGGTAATGTGAAAGTGATAATTGAATTTAGTTCCTAGGAGACTGTCGCAATTTACCCGGGCTTTTGCCTTTGGCAATGGCGTCTAATATTTCGTAGTGTTTATACACGCGACAAGCTAGTAAACTGTACTTAAAAGTCGCATAACAGTGCTTCGTTTAAATGTAATAATTTTTATAATATGGAACCCGAAGCTCATGAAATTTCTTCAAAGGTAATCCTTGATTCGTCTAGTGGCATCAAGGAAACAAATGAATTTTCTTCTAAAAATCAAGACTTCAATCGTATCTTCGTACATAACTTCAGTAAACAGTCAGTAGTTGAGAATGATGGTAAGAATTAAATAAAAATATTGAATAATAAAATTCGCTACTTGTGTTTTGAATTTTATTTTAGATCCAGCTCTGTTCATCATTGACTCCACAAAGAACGTAACAACATTATTGAGAAATGAAAAGGTAAATATTGTATAATGTTTATGCATATAAATAATTTCTTATTTTTATATTTTAATTTTAGACATGTTACCCGGAAATTGAATCAGTAAAGGCAGCTTATATTAATCAACTGCGGAATATAGAGTCATGTGATAAAGATAATATTATTGTATACCGACCAGGAGCACTGAAAAATTCCTATTCTGATTTGCACATATCTAAATATACTATTGTGAATGATGAAGAGGTACACACAGTATTGAAACCTTCAGACGTCAATTTATCGTTACTTCCTACACCAGAAAAGAGCGTTAATGGGACGCAAAAAAACGTTGAAATGAACGAATATACCATACCAGAGATTAAAACATTTGACGAAGTTAAGGTGAATTGTGATACAAAAAAGGTTCAGTCACCCGAACAATGGCAGAAAACTAGCCCTGAATCGAAATCCCTAATATCGGTAGAAGAAAATTCTGCACGATTTGAAAACCATAATTCTGAAGAATTTAAATCATCACAATCGTCATTGATGTCCGATCCATGTGAAGGTTTTGAAGCCGAGAATTGTTATCCAGATGTAGAAAAAATTTGGTGGGAAACTCAAAATAAATTGAACACATCACCTGTAAAGGAAACAAATTCTGGAATAACAAGTTCCACACCAACTAAATATAAATGTTTACAGAGGGTGAGACAGACAGATCTGCCATCTGAAACAAACACAATACGTAATTTCTCGGAAACATTGGATGTAAATCGGTGGACTGGTAGTGATAAATGTGTTGAAAACGTAGATAATTGTTTATCAAAAAAATGGATGAACACAGAAACTGTTAATTGTGATATAGGTTCCATTCCTTCGCCAGCTGAAAGTACAGATAGTGATACCAAGAAACTGATAGATTTAGGGTTGAAACCTTCTATTGAGAGTATCGTACCTGGGGAAGTAACTATTACGTACATCGTACCTTTAAGAGCCAAATTAGAACGTACGAATAGTAATGAAAAAGGTTCATCTACAGGATGGTCGTCATATTCACCAACTACAACTACAACAACACAGAAGGAACAGAAAAATACAACTGGTAAACGCGCTCGAATCAAAAGAACGCGATCAGAAAATTCGACGTTATTAATTAACACTGAATTGAATGAAGAACTTTTATCAGGTAAAACTGGTACTGATTTACTAAGCGCAATTGAGGAACAGTGTAATCAAAGACTTTCCACTCAGGAGTTTGTTTTGAATAGTAGTGACGAGACAGTAATTCCAGTGGTATTTAGTGATTCGCAAGGCAGTGCATCTCCGTCCCCGGAGAAAAGAAATCGTACAAAGTCTCTCGACTCTGGATTAAAACCGCCCAGAAATGTGGAGTCTAATACGAGAAAACGACCGAAAGACACGGTACCAAAAGTAAAATTAGAACCAGGCGAAAAATCACGTAGTGTCCAAACTGAACCATTTAAAAGAAAATCAGAAATTAAAGACGAGAAGGCATTGAATGAAGTAAAGGAAGAAAAACACATAAGCCAAAGTAGTCATCCATCCAGTCAGAAAACTACGAGCAACAGCAGTAAAGACAGTCGAGACAAGGATCATAAAGACACTAGGGATAAAGATCACAAAGAGGGCAAGGATAAAGATCATAAAAGCAGTTCTAGCAGTTACAGATGTTCGCACTGCTATCGCCGTAAAACTAAACGGGCTTCGATTGGTGTACAGTGCCGTCGAGATCATGATACATCTAGCCGAAAATTACGTAGATTATCTCCATCAGCCCAACTGCTGCCCAGTGGTAACTTCACAAATCCACTACAAAGTCACCTCAAGTATAAAAAGTACATGTATGTGGAAACGCATCCAAATGGTGGAGCAGCGGTCATACACATGTACCAAAAACAAATTGAACACTTATCCAGAGACCAGATGAAGGATTTGGTTCACGAATTCTTCAAAGTGTGCTTCTCCGAAGATGAGAATTCTCATGCGTATTATGTAATGGGTATTGTACATGGGGCAGCAGCATATTTGCCAGATTTACTGGAGTACATGGCTATTCATTACCCGACGCTAACTGTTAAAAATGGTGTTCTTGGTCGGAATTCCGATATTGAAACTAGCAGCTTTAGTCAATACCACGAACAGGTAAATTTAAACTTAAAACATATTTATACGTAAAGTTATAATCATATTTTACAATGATAGGTTCATAAACACTACGATAATGGTACGGTTCGATACGGACCTTTACATCAAGTTAGTTTAGCGGGTACAGCACACGAAGAAGTAGGTGGATATTTTCCTGATTTGCTTGACAAGTTAGAAGAAAACCAATTTCTGAAAATGGTAACATTTCTTGTCATGTAAAGGTCTTATAAAGTTACATTTAATTATATTTATAGACCATGCCTTGGGGAACTTTATCCGCTGTTCATATGAGCCGTACTCAATCCAATGACGGACCAATCTTGTGGATTCGGCCCGGCGAGCAACTAGTACCGACTGCTGAATTCGGCAAAGGCAACAAACGGAAGAGGTAAGGTCTTTTTTCGAATATTTCTGCAGAAAGGTTGTACTACACACAGTATTATTCATAGAACGGGTATCAATGAGTTGCGTAATTTACAATATCTACCGCGGCTGTCGGAAGCAAGAGAGTATATGTTTGAAGACAGGACGAAAGCTCATGCTGATCACGTTGGTCATGGCTTGGATAGAAAAACTACCGCAGCCGTTGGTGTGCTCAAAGCTATTCATTGCGGCCGCGATGAAGGACCAATCAATAGAGTCACGAAAGACGTGGTAGCGTTTGCAGCTAAAGACTTTGATACAATATCGGAAAAATTAAAACTAGATCTTCATGAACCACCAATTTCACAAGTAAGATACTAGTTAAATGTTGTTAGTGACAAGAAATTATAAATGTATGTTTGCAGTGTGTTACTTGGGTAGAAGATGCCAAGCTAAATCAGTTACGCAGGGAAGGAGTGAAGTATGCACGAATTCCATTATACGACAATGATATTTATTTTTTACCTAGAAACGTCGTCCACCAGTTTCGTACTGTCACAGCGGTTACAAGTATAGGTACGTAATTTGTTGTTTTTTTTAAATTTTCCTACTTGTTTATTGGTTCCATTTGATTCTAGCCTGGCATGTGAGACTATCACAGTATTATAAAAACAAAACGGAAACCGACAAAAGTCATTCTCGCGAGAGTACAGATCCAGTGCATGAGTACCGTGAATCAAAAGACCTATTAATAGCAGAAAAATCAAAACGTAAACATGAACACGATTCGAGCTTAGATTCAAAAAGCAAACGTAAGAAGCGATCACGCAGCAAAACTCGAAGGCGTAGTGTTTCCAAATCTCGATCATCAAAACACGAGCCAGAGAAAAAACGACAAAAGTCAGACAGTACCAATGATAAGCAGAATTTAACATCATCTTCCCAGTCAAGTGGGAAAGAGACTTTATCATCTTCCCAAACGAGTGCAAAAGATACTTCATCTTCCCAGTCAAGTGTGAAAGAGATGAAAGAAGTGTCACATTCTTATCCAAAATCGATTGAAGCTACCGAAAATTCTACTACTGCTGTGGTCACGCATGCAAACAACTGTAAAACAACTGTCCAATCGCATGAAAGTCAACCACAAAATACATCAACTGGAACCACAACAACAGAAACTACAATTGGTGTGCACACTTCTGCTAGTACAAACAGTGGTCACAATACTTCCCCTACTTCAGCGCAGGTGCACCACAAATCTGAACACCGAGACAAGGACAAACACAAAATAAGTTCGAAAACGCCGCGTAAAAAGTCTAATCCACCAGTAGATTTAGTTGCGCAAATCATGAAAGACATGGATGGAAATCACTGGTGAGATTTTTATTAGATATACGATAATTCGCTGAACTCCTGCAAAATCGACCAGGAAAATACTTCCTATTATTTCTATTATTTGATTATATTTGTTTTTTCTCTTCTTTTCAGAAAAGGTTGATTTTGCCGGACATAAATGCGAATTTATTTGTTGCACTGGACTCCAATATTTGTACAGGTAAAGTAAAATCTACTCTACACTTCAGATAATGTAAATATTTCATATATATAATATATTTTATATAGATAGATAAGTTACGTTAAATCGTACTCTATTTTTGCATACGTTAGTAAATTATGATATTTGTTTCTAATGTAAAATATTTATCTTAATTCGCTTCTTAGATTATAAAATATCTTAACGATATTTTCTTACCAATATTGTAATATTGGCGTTGTGGACATATGCTTAATAATACCTATGTTTAATCAAGCCTAGGTATACTTGAATAGTTCTTTATTTATTTTTTTCAAATATATATATATATATACATATATATTTTGTACGACATGCCAGTACCTAATATTCTCGGTCAGTTAATATCGCACTAAATGATGTGGTGTAAAACTGCTGAGTTAGTTTTTACTGCACCTGAGGTATTGGATGTATTAGAATGTGATAATGACTTAAAAGTTATCTTTTCATCGTGAGAATACTTTTTTTATATATACATATATAAAATTTATTTAATTTTTTTTTTGTTTTTGAACCAGAGAGCAAAATTACCAAAGTATTTATTTAAAAAGATTTAACTGTACAGTGCAATTAATACTAATATTATTTCTTTTTTAACGGCTGCACGAATATTAATAATTTCAGTATCATTTATGTATAAATTTCCAATGATTTCTACATTATCTAAACTATTTGTGGATTTACACGGAATAGAAAAGCATGAAGTTGTTTATTAAATGTAATTATATTGGCAAATGAAATAATTTACGGGGTATAGTACCGGAAAAATTAATTTCCATTTGCCAATACTAATAAATAATAACACTTATGTTTTATGTCTGTATCGTATTTTTGGTACAGTAATTATATTTGCACGTATTGTGACTTTAATAAAGTTCGTCAAAACGAACTTACTACCATGTACCTACTTACAAATAGTTTAAATCAAGATTTTATGTATTTTTGAACTTGAACGTTTGTCAAGATGGACATTATTTAGTATTTGGTGGCTACGTTTAAGCTTCATCTTCCAACAGCAATTAAAGAAGTACAATGTTCTATTAAAATTTAGAATACCTATTTGATTGTTCTCTATAATACATATTTTTTTGTTTTGTTTTAAATATCTAAGATATCTGAATTATATATAATTTTATATTTCGTTGCAATAATTGAGTTCTATTAGAATTGTGTAAAAGATTAGAAAGTTGCAGTTTTAACATAGCCACAATTCAGTCATTGACTCAATAATTTTTATATATTTGTATAAGTAACATTTATAATTTGATAATTTAAAATCTTCTGCAATATGTATAATTACTGTAATATTGTACAAGAATGTTACAGTAGTTTCAGTATATTTTTAATTTTTGACTCACCAAATTTTAAATCCTGATTGCTTACTTTGTCAACCAGTTATTTTTGTTTACATTTGTTTGAAAAACCGTTTATTTATTATAAATATATAATGTTCATGAATCACGTTTGTAGTTACATATTTTTAATCTTTTTTGCAGTTGTGGAATTAAGTTTCACGTACTCCTTCAAAACTCGTACAAATAATTCTACAGTTAGTACATCATTCAGAATATTTGAATTTGATTTCAAATTTTAAAATCCAAATTGGCAACATTGTGCCTTGGATTGTGCAGCTGATTTAATTAATCTGCAAAAAACTAACAGGTCTAGTGTAAAATGAACATTGCACTGCTCACTAACGCCTGTTATTCCTGTGATCTATTGTATATAGATCTAATAATGATTAAGTTAAAGTGTAATATGTATTTATTAATTAATTTATATACAAAATCAAATCAGTACGTTAATAAAAAAAACATAACTGAACTCTTTCTTGGTAATAATCCGTATGTTAAAAGAACTAGTAGAGTGGGATTTTGTACCTAGTGTGTAATGAAGACCATTTACTTTACAAAACAGTCTGCATTCCAACGTTTATTACCAGAGAGCGTGCTTCAAATTACACAATTAATTAAATATTAATAAAATTAGTAAAGGAGCAATTATAAAGGGAATGGCTGTGTGTTGGGACAAAAAAATATACATTTCTTTGTTTATATTGACAAGTATCGCAGCGCCGCGGCGGTTGTTTTGGGACTATCGGAGAAGAGATAAATTTTTGTATACAGATATGAACATATAGGTTTTATGATGTTAATTAATTCAATATCAAAGAAAATTCTCTATATTACTGTGTTTTTAGGTATTATACACAACAGTGCTTATACTTTACTACAAGATTAAAGCAATGTTATGTTACATACATTAGATCATAGAGCAAAAATCTCTGCTACATGATCTAAGGTTACAATGAGTACCTGTATTTTAATTAAATTTGTATGTTCTATAAGTCAATTTCATTTGAGATGACGAACGATCAGAAGACAGTAATTTAAAATTGCATAATTATTTTACTCAAGATTTTACCTATTTGAAAGCATCTTCAGAATCTAGATATGTAAATTAAATGAGAAGAGGTATAGAACGCTGGACATATAATATTATACGGAAAATTGAATTAAGACAAACATATACACAATTGTATACTATCCTCAAAAATACACGAATATACACATCCGTTTTTGTGCATTGCCTTGCGAAATAATATGTATTAAATACCACAAGCTCAAATTTTTAGCTTGACAATATAAAATATAATAATCTCTATCAAAATAACCAGTGTCTTCGAAATGTAATGAATAATTCTAATTTGGACACTGGTTTTCCGATTTTTTATTTCATAATCCAGGCTTATCGCCTATCCGTTTTCTCATTTATTCGAATTTAATAACTATTGCAATGTTTTTTTTTCACTGTGGAAACTAACATTTGTATGTTTTTTTAATAAAGACTTACACTCAGGCGCTGAACTATATATATATTACTCATGTTTACAAGTAAAAAATAATCGTAGTTTTAAAATTAAAACAACTTGATAACAATTGGGCTTCCAAATTATCAAGAGATGGCGTTGATCACAATTCCCAAAAGGTACATGTCAAATTCATTTTGTATATCTTATGATGGCGAATGCGTGATTTAGTATTGGTAGTTTACTTTTACTGGCAGCAGAACTGTTGCCATACACACTGCAAATTTTCCTTTCTTTATAGGTTTTTTTTGGAGAAAATTCAATCTTAACCTATAATCTACAAATACAATAAACCTTTCATTTTTATATCTTATTTAAATAACACGGCTTAAACAAATGTTATACTTCCATCGGAATACTCTTAAAATAACTACTATTGTTATTGATTTTTAAAAAATAACAATTAATTTCAAAATACAATATAATTTATGCACCTTATGGTTAGTTTAGCTTTCTATCACTAGTTAGCGTATTTTAATTTTGGAAGCCCAATAGTTTACATATGACATGTATTTTATCTCGTCTCCGGTAGTTACATTTTTCGCCGCCAGATAGAGAATCGCTTAGTGATACTTGTCAATTGTAGTTTATTTTTTTTTTATTTTTTTTTTTTTTCTAAAAATTTAAAACAAATTTTGAAATACTGCCAAATATTTTACATAGCGTAGCATAATATTTATTATCTAGACAGCTTGCGTTTTTCTTGCATTTTTGCAGCCTTCTTTTTCATTATTTGAAGACGTTTATCAGCACTTACGAGATTTATATTTGGTGTCATAACGCGATTTGACGCTGAGGAAGACTTGGATGACGTTGAGGACGAGGAACTGGACGACGATTTGGACCCAAGTAACTTAGTAGAACCCATTTCACTATATTCTATAGAAAAACAAATTAAACTCAAAGCAATAATAAAACAAAAGATAATTACCCTTTTCAATGAATGGTTTAGTTGATGCTACAATCTGACTAGATGGTGAACTTTTATGCGAGGTTGTCACAGTACTAACTGGTGATTGGCCAGACTTTTTTGCAGATTTACTCTCCTGAGCATCCTACAATTACATTTTAATTTAAAATATTTAAATTGCTTCACTATTGAAAAAACTACACAAATAATTTAAAATTGAATTATCTTTATACTGGTAAGTTTAGGGGTATATTCAGTTTTAAATAAATCAAGTAAATGAAAAAATATAATTACTTTGCAGGCAGTACATGTCCATCCACTTATTTCAACTTCAACATCTGAAATAGTAGGGTCATGACATTCCTGGTGGTACAGGTTATGGCAATCTGAGCACTCACTAAGTCTGTTTCTAGCACCGACGCCCATGCCCCTGTAATTAATTAAACATAAACATGGTAATTATTTCTTCATACATAAATTCCATCATTCGTAAACTTTCATTACTCGATCACGCAGTCATTCCCCCGTAATTCTAATCTTTTTCTTACTTACTTGCAGACAATGCATAACAAATCTTCCTTCAGGAGATCTAATTCTAATTCGTTATCGGAACTATCTCCAGCTTTAATCTCGTCTTTTGATAAGGCTTCTAAAGTGCTAATGGTGTTAATCGTATTTATCACAGGATATTCTTGAAACTAAATTACGATTTATTAGGTATTTATTTTTAAATATATAATTATAGATAAATACCACTGTAGAAAAGTTAATGAAAGGTCCGAGCTCCTTTCCTGGTCCATATTTACTTTTCACAGCTTCGTCTAGTAAAATGCGAATATTATTTTGTGATTCATTGGAAGCTGAATGTAAATTGCGAATTGCTCTAACGAAGCAGTTATCCATTTCCGCGAAAGCCATAATTTCCAGCATTTACTAGGATTCAAGGACTGAAAAAATAACAATGAAACATCCATCATATAACATACAGCTGTTTTTTTTTTTTTTTTTATTATTATGAAGATGAGAGGCGGACTAACTACTATGGTCATATGCCGCCTCATGAGTAGATGAATATGAATTTTTATGAACAACACAAACGACCATGCTCTTCAGTGGGATTCGAACCCACGACCTCTGGCGTGCTAGGCTAGCGACTACAGCTGTTTTACTTACTATTTTGTACTTATAAGGCGTTTAATTACAATCAAAATTGGTCTGCAGATTATATTTGTTTTCTTTTTCGTATGTTTTGGTTTGATGCACAGATCACAAACATGGTTCGATGAAATGGTGGTAACTGCAACTGCAAGCTTCTCAAAATGTTTGGTTTGGTGAACAAATCGACATATTCTCGGAAGATATGCGCGGATGCGCAGTAACTCCGCCCTCTCAAGTACATAACGAATGGTGTAAATATATCCAGCTCCGAAAGTGAAAGTGAACGGTCAAAGTGCAGTATAAGGTCCTGTACGAATTTCATATTGGATGGTATTGCAGAGTGCTGTAACAAAAACAGATTTTAACAGCAGTACTAAAACAATAGTTTATGAAATTTTCAAATTCTTTTTTAGAAAACTCGCTTCACTCGCGTTTTTTCTAAAAAAAACCCTAAGCCCGCAGAACTCACGCCCGACAAACTCATATCACAGTATTCATTTTTAATGAAACCTTTTCGTACAAACTACTCTTTTTAGTTTAGCTCGCTTCGCTCGCGCTTTTTCTTAACAAACCCTAAGCCCGCAGAATTCATGCTCGACAGACTCGAATCACAGCACAGTATGCATTTTTAATGAAACATTTTCATTCACATTAATTCGTTTTTCTAACAACCCTATCTGGTAAAACTATGGTATGTGCGTGTTCGGATTAATTTCTTTTATAAATGACAAACAAAGATTGTTGAACCCACCGTTTAAGTGTCACTGACTTTCACGTGGCTATACGCATGCGCTCTGAGCAAGACCACATAAATCTAACATGAACAACGTACAAGACCTTATACTGCACTTTAGCCTAAAACGGTGTACTTTATGTGATCATTCAAATAAACCACCATTTCTGTAATTCCACTTTTGTCACTGAAAGTACATGCAACACTAGCAGCTACCGAAACTACACCTAGAGTTTGGTAGTCTGCGGAAACGTAATTGCATAAAAAAAAAATAATTAGGAAAATTGTACTCAAAGTGTGAATTGCATAAAAAAATATCATCAGGAAAAGTACTCAAAGTTAGAAGTACCTATTGAATATATCTTTAATAACGCTTTATATTGTTTTAAAATTTAATCATGTATTTCATTTTGGTAGAAAATGTGAAATGTGTTGAGAAGCACTGGTTATTTCATCCAACTAGTTTTCGTTTTGGGGGTTGAAAATATAAAATCAATTTTGTATAAAATTAACATTTATTGAGCGTAAAACTTTCTGATAGCTGCATGTATTTTTATACTAATATTTTGCACGTATTTGTTTAAAAAATGTTTTGAATAATATCATTTTTTATTTATAAATAGACAAGATAGAAGGTAAAAACAAGTAGGGAGTTGGCAATATGATAGAAAGAAGTATAACCTTTGTCTGCAATTAAAATATAATTAAAAATGTGTTATTCATAGAAATAATGTTATCTATTTTATTATATAAAGAGCTACATTTTAGGGCACGCAATCCACTACTTTAATTAATATACACTTTCGGATAATGAAGGTCACACAGATGTGTTATGCTCATTGAATTCACTTGTCGGTTGTAAGCAGTGGGGGAAATCACGAGTTTCAGTCAAAAACTGCATATTGTTGAACTGTGGAATACCTACAAAGTTATTTTCAACGGTATTTTTATTTTAATGATCAGAAGATTCAAGTAACATATTTAAAATGTCCGAAGTGGATGGCATCGCAACGATAGCTACAAAATCAAATTTGACATCGGTGTCTGACAGCCCTATAACTGATCCGGGATCTGGAAACAAGGTTTGTTTTAATAATTATCATTCTAATTTAGTACTTCGTTTGTTGCTCAATGTGTAATGGAAGCAACAATGAATGCATTTTGTGACATATTCTATGTTGCCAAACATAAGACATCAAACATGTGACTCGTTATATTATTAATTACATTCAAGTATTATTTGATCCATTTTTTAATTACATAAAATACATAATAGAAAAACTCATTTATACATACAATTTTGTGTTCTATTACAGATCAATTTCATTTAAACGTGAAAATATGTGTTGTTTTGTCTAAAAATAAACTGATTATTAAGCAGATAAATCCGTTTAAGTGTTAAACAAATGCACAAGACGCGAAAGTAATTATTTACCTTTCAGCAAAATGGCACAATTTTCTTTCATCAATGTTATTTCAGTTACATAATTTATTTTTAGGGTTTGGATGGCTCAAATCCATTCGTTGGACAAAGATCGAAGTTGGTAAGAATACATATAAATGTGTATGTTTTACCTACTTTTGGTCTTAGAATCTGTACAAAAGTAGTATTTGATTGCATGGTTTTATGCTTTTATGCATCGACATCAGTTTCATTTATTACGCATCAATATATTATTATTATTTTTTTGTATGAAATCGTGTTTATTTTTCATAATGGGCTTTTCATTTAATAATTTAGCGTAGTTTACATCTCATATTGACGAGAGACAAAATACAAATCAGGCAAGACATGATCAGTGGTATATATACATACATACGTATTTAAATAATACGCGGCAAATGTATCACAGTCATATCAAATTATTCTGCATATAATAAAGCCAGTAAACGTGTAATATTAAATTAAAAGCAAGTATATATTGTGTCGGTGTTCTACATTGTTAATAATAAAAAAGCACAAAGTACCGTTTGATGTGATTGCACAGGGGCTGTTTATGTTTAAATATGTTTTAGTCAAAGTAATTTAGTGCAAGGAAATAACTGTTTTATGTGTTACTTTACTTTATCTCACTTCTATTCATGTGTGTGTTACATAGGATGTGAAAACCTCCGGCGCTCTTAAAAAATCCAGTCGGTACCGCAGTCGCTCTCTTTCTGCATCATCCACTGACTCTTACAGCTCAGGTATATTACGATTTTTTATACATTATTTCAACAAATATCAACTGATCTATTCTTTAGCTTCTTGTACTGGAAGCAGTTCCGAAGAAGACGACGTCTCTCCTCGAGAAAAAATCCAAAAGAATTCCCGCGGACATTCCGATTTCTGTGTTCGTAATATTAGCCAACATGCATTTGGACGCCGAGAAATTGAAATTGCTGAACAAGGTAAGCGCGACTCAATTAATCCAACTCTGCCATAATTGTAAAATATTTATTACAAAAAAATTTAATTGAGAGATTGAATATAAAAATAGTAAATTTGTTTGACGAATTAAAAAAATAGTATTTTTTAATAGGAAAACTAATCCAAATTAGATTCATTGTTAAATTAAAACATTTGCGAAATTATCTACATTTTAAAATAAATAAATATATCATACCATTTTCCCATTTCTGGCATTTTACATAGGGAAAATTTCAATATATTATATAGTTTGGCGCGGTTTTATGTGGTAAAAATTTATTTGAAAATTTTTCGACTGTGGGAATCGAATTGAGGATCTTATAATCCATGTAACTTGAATATTTAGTTGTAATATTGCAGTGTGTTACTTTAAGTTGGTATTGCAAGTGAATATACTTTATTTGCATCCTTAAATATGATTTTTCTTGAAGTAAAAGAATAATCTCTTGGCGGTTTCACTTATAATTATTGTTTTTAATAGAAATGCCCGGCATTATGGCCTTGCGGAAAAGGGCAGGAGATGATAAACCGCTAAAAAATGCTAAAATTGTGGGATGTACACATATCAACGCTCAAACTGCCGTGTTGATTGAGACCTTGTCTGTACTTGGAGCTAGTGTTCGTTGGGCAGCTTGCAATATTTATTCAACACAAGTAAGTAATATTTAAATTCAATATGATTATTTTCCACTAAATTATAATTTTGATAGAATGAAGTTGCTGCTGCGTTAGCAGAAGCCGGTTTCGCAATATTTTCTTGGCGAGGCGAAACGGAAGAGGACTTCTGGTGGTGTATAGACAAATGCGTAAACGCAGAAAACTGGCAACCTAATATGATATTAGATGATGGAGGAGATGCCACTCATCTTATGCTCAAAAAGTATCCCGCTATGTTTAAAATGATCAAAGGTACTAAATACCCGAAAGAAAAATATTTGATTTACAAATGAAAATATTTTTGTGTGTTTAGGAATTGTCGAAGAAAGCGTAACAGGTGTACACAGATTATATCAACTCTCAAAAGCTGGAAAATTAACAGTGCCTGCAATGAACGTAAACGATTCCGTAACAAAAACAAAATTTGATAATTTGTATAGTTGCCGTGAATCAATTATCGACAGTTTAAAACGCTCAACTGATATTATGTTTGGCGGAAAACAAGTTGTAATATGTGGTTACGGAGAAGTAGGAAAAGGTTGTTCTCAGGCTCTGAAAGGCCTAGGATGCATCGTCTACATAACTGAAATAGACCCAATATGTGCGTTACAAGCCAGTATGGATGGTTTCCGAGTCGTCAAGCTCAATGAAGTCATCCGAAATGTTGATATTATTGTCACTGCCACTGGAAACAAAAACGTTGTAACCCGAGAACATATGGACAAAGTGCGAACCGGCTGTGTTATTTGTAATATGGGTCACTCTAACACCGAAATCGATGTTGTACGTAAAAATAGAATCACGAAAGTATGCTAAATATAAAATGGTGTTATTTTTTACAGAATAGTTTACGAACTCCAGATCTGACTTGGGAGAAAGTGAGGTCGCAAGTAGATCATGTCATTTGGCCAGACGGTAAACGAATCATTCTTTTAGCGGAAGGTCGTTTGGTGAACTTGAGTTGCTCAAGTCTTCCATCGTTCGTGGTTTCCATCACTGCGGCAACACAAGCTCTTGCTTTAATCGAATTGTTTAATGCTCCTTTGGGACGATATAAATCTGACGTGTACCTTTTACCGAAAAAAATGGGTGCGCATACATCAACCTAAAATATGTTTTACTTATAAAATTATTAAATTATATTTTTATTTAGATGAATATGTAGCAAGTTTACATTTGCCAACATTTGACGCTCACCTCACAGAACTAACAGATGAACAGGCGAAGTACATGGGCTTAAATAAGGCAGGCCCGTTCAAACCTAATTATTATAGGTAGGTAATAAATACAATATGATTAATTTTATTATTTATTTGTTTTTAAATACGTAAATTAATTTTATGTATGTAAAATTTCAGGTATTAAGTAACATAGCGGAGTCCATCCTTGTAAAGTATGTGAGTTAGCTGGTTGAGGGTAGTCACAGGCGGGTAGAAATGCTATAGTATCAATATCAAGTATAGTTTAAAAGTTATTCTAGGTCGAATGAGGCTGAAATATACTGATAACTTCCTGTTTTATATATAAAACGGGAAGTGAAAAAAATTCACCAACACGACATTTTAGAGATTTTGTTTCCATATTTTATGCATTTATAAAACAATATATTTCTTCATATTTACGTCAAAATTGGCTGCGTTCAGTTAATAACATAGCATACTTTAATTATTATATATAGCGATGTAAAATTACCCGCAATATTCAATAATGTTGTTGGTAAATTACTTAAGAAAACAAATGCGCGTTTAATGTTTATTAATTTCTCAATAAATATTATATTCAACATCGCTATTTATAGTGCTGATAAATATCGAGAATTTTAAAAAGGTCGGTCCTTGAGAAAAAAGACTATATTAACTAAATGGCTAAAAACTTGCAAAAGTAACTGGAGATCGATTTATCAGTTAAAACTGAACAGGGTCGGTTAAAACTGTTTTTATGGTCTTTTGTAAATCACAAGACCGGTTGTCAGCGCTAATATTTATATGTTATGTACCAGGATTAATAAGAACTGAACTGAAAGTATTTTGATCTGGAAAAGCCCGAAAACTGTAAATAAAACGAAAAGTGTTATGCTGTAAGTGTTAGATCAGTTGTTTTGTATTGAAGTAGCAAGCAAATTTGCCTTTATAGAATAGGAATTGAATGCAGTCAATTGTGTTAAAAATTGTCAAGCTCTGAGGGCACGTTTTCGTATCAGCAACACTAGGTATTCCACAAATTGTAATTATGCATGAACTCCATTTGCATTGTTTCCAGTGACGATGTTATAGAACAAGGCAATTTTTTATATCCCATTATAATTTTTAATTATTTTATTTTAATATTTCTAAAAATAATATGCTTCCAGTGACATTTAACTTTATGTACAATAATTTGACCATTTTGCTAATGATATTAGTGCTGCCATTTTATTCGTCAACAAGTATTATTTTATTATTTACGTTTTATTTAAATATTTACGTTGTATGTAATATTTACATAATTATACACGGTCTACGTGTATATCATTCATCGTATATCAGTTGACAAGTATTATGTTATTTCATTGAGATTTTTAATTATATTTATTTTTTATACAACTGCAATGCAAATGAAAAAATGTGGACTGCCAAAGAATAGGGAATTATGACATACTACATGTTGAGGGATACATTTGTATCTGTGTCTGTATATTCAAAATGAATATTTAATTAATTTTTTTTTAAATATTGTTTTGAAATCCGTATGTACATTAACGGATACATTTGATGCAGGTAACATTTTTAATGAGAGTTATTCTTATACCTATATTTTATGTATGTTCGTCATAATGTATTTTTAAATTTGTATTGTAATATTGTGTATCATATTTTGACTTTGCAGTTTGTGTTATAATATAGATCTATTAAATTTATACTAAAGTATGTAAAAGGCCTAAAGTTACTCACTTATTTGATCACTTTGTACTGTTTGTTCCATGCACATGGAATTGTATTATAAGTATATTAAAATTACCCAATGAATCTCAAGTAATCAAACAACGCATTATTACATAAATTTCTTGCAAATCATTTGTCTGATCGGACAAATGTGAATTAATGTGTGAAATAAAATTATTTTGGGCCTTATTGCTTGTTAAATTATACACTCAAAAAACACCAATAACATGAAATAATGGTTGTACGAAATCGCACAGTATTGCTGCGGGAAATATGTAATTTGTGTATATGAATTTTAGTTGCAATAAATATCTTTGATTTTAGTATAAAAAGTAGCCTTAGTTTTGTTTTATTTTGTTGCGAATGTCGGTCATATTTGAATGCAAAATTAAATTGGCGGGGGTATTGTTTTGTAACTATTGCGGGTTGCAGCAATACAAGTCTAAACATGTCATGGTGCAATGTTACTGAACTCGTGTGATTCATAGTAGGGCTTTTAAAAATGGATGTATACAAAGATGAGTTTAATTCAGAAGTAAAGGAAAACACTCCACCAGTGGTAAATGGAAGAGCATGTTTCCGTGATATCTGCGATAATTTATCAAACAAAGACTCACAATCGTGCAAAACTATGGCGAGTTGCCCTACGCCAGATGAGTTCGCCATGCGACCAGAGAATAATCGTCGTGGCCGACCCAGGGCAGAAGTACTTAACACCCTCATACTGGAAGGATCATCATCAGCTAGTGCTATAAAGTGTCATTTTTGTTTCCGTGTCTTTCCAAGGGAAAAATCCTTACAAGCTCATCTTCGTACACATACAGGTACTAATAACATAACCACTGTTATTATTGATACAAGCGGGAATTTCAAACGTATATGTATAAAAAACTTTTCAATATACTCAACAATTTGTTCTATTTCCTTTAATTATTCAAATATGTATTCAGCACTATTTAAAATCATCTTTAACTTAAGCTGCCGTTGCTCTTTAAATTGTCCAAACATTTAACTCGGAAGTAGAATCAGTATGTTTGTATGTTTTTGTAATTTATTTTTTAATTTAGAGATCTGTGTCAAGTCGTTTATGATATAAAGGTATATTATCAAATTTTGTTTAGAGATTTATTGTTCATGTGATCCAATAAGAAACCACAGTAATTTGTGTAGTCCAATATGCTTCTATTAAGATTAATTAATTCAGTTTAGTTGATAATCTAAAATATATTGATTGCATAATTTAGGCGAACGTCCTTATGCTTGTGATTACCCTGGATGCACTAAAGCATTTACACAAAGTGGCCAATTAAAAACTCATCAAAGGTTGCACACTGGAGAGAAGCCCTTTATTTGCACTGCTCCGGGATGTACAATGCGATTTACACATGCAAACAGACATTGCCCGGACCATCCGTACGATACACTCCAAAGAAGTGACGGCTTCGTTTTACAGTTAATTAACAACACAAGAGATCAATCAAATGACGTTCTTCAATGGTTAGAAAGGTGAGAATTAAATAAATTTTATTGTAAGCAATTTGATTTAATTACACTTTGCTAATTATCACGTTACCGTTATTATTTATTCGTTTCAAATATGTTTTATAGACGCTGCCCTTCCAATTCCCCTCAAAGACGTGTAAAGTCCAGAAGTGGAAACAGTTCAGGAAAAAAGAACCGTTCGTTAAAGGAACAAGAAAACCAGCAACCTGTTAAGAAAACTCAAAAAAGAAGTTTAACTTCATTAAATAGTAGCACTAGTGAAGAATCATTCGACGATTCGTTTGAAATGTCGGGTAGTGAAGAATGTCCAAAGATAGAAAGTAACAGTAATATCCCAGTGGAATTACCTAAAAAACGTTGGCTACGCGAAGCCACGCAAGATCTTGCTCTTGTTAAAGAAAACTCGAATCTCTCACAATCTTGGAACGATGGCATGTTAGTGCAGAAGGAGAATCAATTACGTCCCACGGTTTTAGTGCGCGCGAAACCCGCTGAAGACGATGTAAACCAGGAATGGCAGGGTGCCCTAGCTTTAATGGAGTTAGCGAATTCACATAGTGCCTCTGGTGTACCACTTTATACTCAGTTATAATCACTAACTCTGTACGCGTTAGCAATGATTACTTTCTATGAAGTAGATCTCGGTAAGATTATTAATTCATTTCTTTCTGAAAGACTATGCAATATCATTCATCCAGAGTGTCTACCCAATATCTTAAATTATAAATATACAATAATAATAAATTCTTGTTTATTCAAAGTAATACAAATTTCAATTCTCGACTGGGGTATTCGAACTATGGTTCTTGTTTCTACAGTGCAATAAGTTACCATGAGTATTTTTATAATTTAAAATATTCTTGAGCAGGCACTCATTCATTGGCGGCTGTTTCTATTAAAATGGTGAAATTGGTTTATCAGGAAAGTTATGGCGGCTGAAATGGAAATTTTAGTGATGCAGTGAGAAATATTTAAAATTCAAGTGATCAATACTGTATTTTATAAATAATTTTATTGATTTATCTGCACAATATTTTGTGCTTTAGTCGTGTGTGTAACACATAATAACCTAGTACTTCCAATTCATATGAATAAAAAGTAAATTAATTTTTATTTTATTTTAAAAAGTAATTTATGTATATTACAAGTAAATAGAAGCTTTGCCTTCTTGCACTCAGATTACTCCAATATTTAATTTATTGTTTTATAAAGGAATGATGTATTTTTAATTGTTGACACTTAAAGATAGGATGTTAATTTAAATGTACACAAACATATTTTGTAAATTTTTTAACTTTAAAGGTACAAAAGTGATTTTTATATTTACTATAGAAATTAATTGAATAAGCATAACATATTTTATAGAATAAATTGGAAATAATATATTTACAACTTAAATTCTTTTTGAGAAATTTCGAAGTGTGTGAGACATGTATGTATATTTTAGAGAGCCTTAAAATAGTACCTAGATAACATGCATAGTGTAGGATATTAGGTGATCCATTGTATATATTAAGTTAAATTATTTTTATAACTTTTATAAATGAGAATAACAAAGTGTGATAAACGTCCAATGATACTAACAATGTAATGAAAAAGCACAGTATGTACTTGCTCCAAATTACTATGGAGCGTAGAAAGTATTTATGTTAAATTTTAACTAGCATTATAAATGTAATATATAATATTTGTTATTTTTATTTTTAAGTTTGTATTAATACATTTAAACAGGTTCAAATTTATACTTACAGTTAATTAATTTATTAATTCGTTATGTTATATAGGTACAATGCATATTAATATAAATATATCCATGAAAAACATCAGGTCTGTGTTAATGCAGTAACAAATAAATATGTTTGTTTAAAATTTTATCAATGTTTATTATGATTTACCTGCTTCATTAATAATTTCAATTTGTAAAAAATAAATAAGCGTTCCCGTTAAAACTTACTTTCAAATTATTTCAAGAATAATACAATTTTCTACTGTGCGTGCTACATCTCATATGTACAAATGCTCCGAAAACAAAGATGTAATTAAAAACAAATTTCATTTTTACAATTGTATTAAAAATATATAAATAATACGAAACAATTTTGCTGCGTAATTGATAAATTATAAAATGAATTTCGGTATCTAGCATAATTAACTCATTTAAAAGAAAGGAAGTGTATTTCCTTCAAGTTATCAATAATATCGTATATCAGTGAGCACTTAAAATTTTGTTTACTTTATTTTTGATGTTTTCTATGAATTGAAATCTTAGCTTGTTTTATAAATGATTTATTTATTATTTTGATTATGACTTTGTTTATAAACTATGAATATATTCTCGTGCCTATACTCATTCCGCAAAAGTCTCGTTAGTTCTTTTACATTTTTACGTTTACGTGCGATCACCTATTCATTGTTAAATAAAAGTAGGTTAGAATTTTAAATATGTCTTCCGTATTGAAGGGATGTTTGTAGAAAGTTATGAGATTTATATGTGTATTACGTGAATGATTGATAATAAAAGTGTTTTCATTTGAAATGTCTGATCTACAAAGTATATGCGAAGAAGCGAAAATTTGCAAAGAAGATGAAATGATCAAGAATGGTGACAATAAAGATGAAATTCCGTGGGATAATTTTGGAAATTGGATACACTGTATTTGTGTTGTAACATTTGATTTAGAACTTGGCCAAGCAATAGAAGTAAGATCTAATACATGATTAAAAAGTATTGCTGAAGGTTGTTTTTATTTCAGAGTATATATCCGTCGCATGTAGTATTGTCTAAACAAGAAATTTCAAATGTGTGCTATTTAGCATTTCCCGACTCTAATTCTGGTTGTATGGGAGACACAAACTTTACTGTGCGTTTACAACAAAGCCCAGGCACAGCATGTTTACGAAAACAGCATATCTTGTACAACGAAAAGTGTCCAGCTGCTCTGCAAGTACAACAAGGATACTTTTGGGGTTATGTTTACTTTCGCCAAGTTAAAGATATTACGTTACCAAGAGGATATTTTCAAAAGGTTAATATTTATCTTTATATTATAATTCATTATTGTGACTAATATTTCATCTTTTCAAGAGTGTTGTAATTTTGTCTCGTCTGCCATTTAACAATTTGTTTTCGAAAATAAGTTCACTTATTGCTCCTGAATATTTTGATAACGGAGGAGTCAGTTTGGAAGCTGCCTGTTATAATATTGATAGATGGCCATGTCCTATTCCAGGTCAAACGTTAAATTTACCTTTGCTAGGAACCGTTTTTCAGGTAGTACATTATGCATGTTGTTTTGATTTATGTTATCGTTTTACAACACTCTAGGTGCATATTCCTGCTCAGTGTATGTCATCGAGTAGTCCATCTTATGATGTGAATCAGAGTGGAGATAGTCCTTTGATTCTATCATCGGTATCTGAAGTTAATATATTTGAAATACTTGTACCTGTGTTGTCGCATATTCATCTGTTATGGGAATTGGTTCTCACCGCGGAACCTCTTGTTATTATGGCCACATCGCCTACGAATTGTTCAGAAATGGTCGTTGCTCTGACAAGGTATCAAAGTATACTGCATACTGCTCGCCTGATCATTTAATTTTATTATTTTTGTAAATAGTATACATGTACTTAAACTTACGTTCATTCAGGATGATATCACCACTGAAGTATTGCGCTGACCATCGACCATACTTTACGATACACGATAACGAATTTAAAGAATTCACGAGTAAAGCTCGAGGACCACCGCCTGTAATGTTGGGTGTTACGAATCCATTCTTCGCTAAAACACTACATCATTGGCCACATACTGTCCGTTTAGGAGACAATCCAGGTATGCCTTAAATGTGAAACATTGCAATCTGAATTATTATTTATGTTTCAGGAAACTCGCAGAAATATAAACTAAAGAAAAACAGTAGTGGTAAAATGTTAGATACTAGCCCTGGTGTATATACGTCATATAAACCGTTCTTGCAAAAAGACAAATCAGTAATTAAAAAATTATTATTGGGTATTCATTCGAAACGACCATCAGAAGTTCAAACAGCCTTATTACGAAGACATCTTCTGGAATTAACACAAAGCTTTATAATTCCTCTAGAGCGCTATATTGCCAGTCTAATGCCCTTGCAGAAAAACATATCTCCTTTTAAGGCTGCTCCGACACCATTGCCTTTCAATCCTGATGACTTCTTGGCAACTTTGGAGACTTCGGGTCCCCAGCTTACCTCAGGGGTAAAAGGTGACTGGGTCGGGCTGTATAGAAGATTTTTTCGATGTCCAAATTTTAACGGATGGTTCAATATGCGTTATAAGGAATTGGCTTTAAAGCTTCAAGCTTTGCAGTTGCAAGCTCTATCGGATGCTGTAAGAATTAACAAATATATACAATAAATTTCACTAATAAATATGTATATTTTTTAGGATTTGAAAAATTGGGTTCAGGGAAAACCAGAAGTGGAAGTAGTAGATATGGTACTTAAAATAAAAAATAAATTGAATAAATTACGTGAGATTGACATGCCAGTAACAAATGAAACGAAAGAACAATTGGTGCAACGATTGCAGGATATAATGTGTACATTACCCGAAGATCTGAAAAATATTTTGGAGATCACATGATAGTAACTGAGTTCTAGCTCATTAAAGCAAATTGTGACGATGCAAAACGTTAACATAGTGTATGTTCCGACAATGTACAGTGTTGCTCTAAACTTTAAATGCTAAATTTAACGAATGCATTTCCAAGTATGTTGTAAATTATGTTTTATAAATTTTGAAAACAATGGACGAATCTCGTCGACGAATTGAACAAATGTTATTGCTCACTAATTTTTATAATATGCAGTAATAACTAAAGATTTTTAATAATAGTTATTTATCAAACTAGAGAGATAAGCGCTTCTTTTTCCCACTCGAGCTCGAAGTTTGCCTCATGAGCGCTCATGAGGCAATTCGTGCGAGAATGGAAAAAGGGCTTTCCTCTCGTGTTAGACACAACATTTTTTTTAACGACATGTTCCTAAAAACGATTTGATTGGATATAAAATACACTTTGAGAACACAACTGACACGTTAAAAGTTAGGTTATCAAACGTAAGGCGGGGTAGCAGTATTTCCAATGAACCAATTTTAAATATAAATTAAAGTTGCCAAATTGTGATTTAATCTAGAAAAAGAAGAATATAAGACATAATTGCAAGACAATTTAAAGTATGTATATCACTAAAATAAAGATTTTCAGTAAAATTAGGCATTTATTTATAGTTTTTACAATATATTTTTTGTAAATAACATTCATATTGGTAACACTGCTATATTTGCCTCATTAGAGAGGAAAAACACATTTTCCTCACTATTTCGGGAGAGGAACGGTGAGGTTTCCTGGCATGTCGTGAAAAAAATATCTGATCTTGTACAGGTTTTAAATTTGGTGAAATTTAACATGTGATATTTCTTAAACATAAGTTTTTAATTTATATTATCTTTTCTTCATCAATGAATATTAGTACAAACAGTTGACGACAAATTTCTGTGCGTTTACAAGTTGTGTCTTAGAAATTGTTAAAAAATATAAATTAATTTTGCATTTAAAAAATCGAGACATCACTTGTAAATTTATAATTAGATTTGTATTCGTAAAAGTTATATTTACATTTATTTGTGTAGCGTGTAATCTTTATTTAACGTGTAATATTAATTTGTGTCAAATAGTAATGTTATTTAAAATTTCTGCAGGTTTTGAATAATTATTAAGCAAGTACCTAGATAATGATATTGTAAAATAGAAACATTCATTTTACCGTCCGATTACGGTTTTATGGTTCAAAATTAATTTTGTACATTAATAATTTTATTTTAATTGTATGAAATTCCTGTCCATAAATTTTACTATTTTCGTAACATATAAATAAATAAATGCCTTTATAGTTAGTATGATGTATTTATTGTTGTTAATAAGAAATAATTTGATTTATCATAAGTGTATAAAATACAATACTATTTTTATTTCCAATCTTGCAAGTCATGTAATTCAAGGGTGATAAAATATTTTATCTCTGATGAACGATGTACTGAATCAGAAAAAGTAGGCATTAACTACAGTTAACGTACAACGAAAATAAATTTTCAATAATATTAAAATTTAATTCCCTTTTTCTATAATTAAAACTATAATTATATGACGTATTTACTAATGTATTTGCATAATAAACAATTTTTTTGGAAGTAACTCTTTACAAAAACATAAAAAAGTAGTTTGAACTTGTACCCACTATCTACGCCACTGGTTGAATTAATGTTCTTTGAGCACGGCCGTGCTGACAAAGTTCATTTTCGCTTTTACTTACATGAATGTTATCTTTTAATTGTTGTCAACGTCCACTGTCGAGTGTTGTAAATCGTAGTCGTTAAAAACCTGTAATCACAGTAGGTTTCCATTTTATTGTGTAGTCCAAATAACAAAAGAAAAAATGGGCAAAGTATTTGTAATTGGTGTTGGCATGACAAAAGTAAGTAAAAAAATAAAATACTTTGTTTTAATTTAGTTTGATGATAAAATTTTAATAATAGTTCGACAAGCCTGGAAGGAGGGCAGATGTTGATTATCCAGATTATGCTAAGGAAGCAGTTCTTAAGGCGTTGGAAGATTGTAAACTACATATTGCCGATATCAAACAAGCTGTTGTAGGATATGTTTACGGTAAGAGAAATTGTGTTATAAATTTGATGTCAAGCTAATGAGAAAAAAAAAAAATTACCGTCAGGCGACTCTACTTGTGGCCAAAGAAGTTTGTACGAAGTAGGAATGACAGGCATTCCGGTCTACAATGTCAATAACAACTGTTCCACTGGGTCTTCTGCACTGATGTTAGCTAAACAACTAGTTGAAAACGGCCAGAATGATTGCGTGTTAGCGTTAGGTTTCGAAAAGATGGAACGAGGATCATTATCGTCAAAAGTATTACTTTCTAAATTTATTATAGAATTGTCTTATTTATCCATAATATTTTAGTTCATGGACCGTACTAATCCTATGGATAAACATGTAGAAATGATGGCTGATGTTGCTGGAATTGATCATTCACCAATTACAGCTCAAATGTTTGGAAATGCAGCTAAAGAACATATGAAGAAATACGGCACCCGTCCAGATCATTTAGCTAAAATCGCGTACAAAAATCATAAACATTCCGTAAACAATCCGTAAGTTAAAGTCATATTTATTGTATTTAAATTCTATTTGAATTGCTGTTGGTAGGTATTCACAGTTTAGAGAAGAATATAGCCTCGAAGAAATTATGAAATCCCCGGTAGTATTTGGCCCACTTACGAAGCTACAATGTTGCCCCACCAGTGATGGTGCAGCAGCAGCCATTATAGCTTCAGAAGAGTTTGTTCGGCGACACGGACTTGAAAGCCAAGCTGTCGAGATTCTTGGAATAGAAATGGCGTCTGATTTACCGTCCACATTTAATGACAAAAGCCTTATGAAACTCGTAAGCATTCTCTTTTGATTTTATAACAATTTAAAATTTAACATTAATCTTTTAAGGTTGGTTATGATATGACGAAAGCTGCAGCAGAAAAATTATTTAGCAAAGTTCCGTACAAACCCACTGATGTTGATGTTGTTGAATTGCACGATTGCTTCTCTGCGAATGAGTTAATCACATACGAAGCTCTAGGTCTCTGCGCACCAGGAAAAGCTGGTGAATTGATCGACTCTGGAAACAACACATATGGAGGTAGATATGTAATTAACCCCAGCGGTGGCCTTATTTCGAAGGGACATCCTCTTGGAGCGACAGGTCTAGCTCAGTGCGCAGAATTGTGCTGGCAGTTGCGAGGCCAAGCTGACAAAAGACAAGTCTCCAATGCCAAATTGGCCTTACAACATAATATTGGATTGGGTGGTGCTGCAGTTGTTGCACTTTACAAACACGGTTTCCCTCAGTATCAACAGTAAGCTTTTATTATTATTATTATCTGACTGTAGTAATATACTTGTGTTTTGTTTTGTCAGGCACGGAATAAGTGCAAGGGCAGTTAAAATTTGCGCTACAGATGAAGGTTTCAAAGTAACACCCTTGCTTAAAATTTTGAATGAAGCTATGCAAGAGGATACAGATAATTTAATTACCAAATACCGTGGAATTTACGGCTTCAAGGTAAAGAAAGCTAATGGAGATGAAGGATACTGGGTCATCAATGCTAAAGTTGGAAAAGGAAGCATTGAATATAATGGAAAAAGTAATAATATTGCAACAGTATAATATTTAAATATTTATTTAATTAAATTTTTAGCTAAGCCCGACGTAACATTTATCGTAAACGACGACGATGTTGTAGAGTTGATTTCTGGGGATTTGAACCCTCAGAAAGCATTTTTCCAGGGTAAGGTCAAGGTCCAAGGTAACATGGCATTGGCATTGAAACTGGCCGAGTTACCCCGAGTTGCAGCTAAGAAGATCGATGCACTCCGTTCCAAATTGTAAAAATTGATATTAAAATACATTCTATTTAGTTTATAAATATTATAAATGGATTTGGTTTAATGTTTTGTACGAAAATATGGTCATAAGGTGCTGTTTTATGAACAGAAAGTGAAATATTGTTACAGAATTTATATGGTATTCGTGATAGGTAAAACTTATTTTACCAATGTTTATATGCAATAAAAATTGTTTTATATTATTTGTAATACAATATTATTTTCAATTATCCGATAAGATTAAAATTTGTGATAAAATAAGACTTTTTTTTTCGAAATAAGTTAAAAGATAAAATCATTATTAGCTTTTTTTAACGGGAAATAATGTTTATATAATAAAGTAAAGGAGCAAACAATGATTTTGCATTTTTTCTGATTAAACATTTTATATTCAAATTTTTGCATAAAAACCAGAATATTTTACTGCTCTGTTGTTGGTAGGCTTGTGGAGAACGCGAAGTAGAACACTACTATTGTTGGTATGTTGTATTGTTGTACATTGGACATAATTTGACAGCAACAAGTGTCAAAATATAAATCTAATGTAATATGGATTGTGCAGTGAATACAACGGGTAGTAAAGAAGCTTCCGAAAAAAAATTCGATAGAGATTTAAGAGCTGATGGAGAACGAACCGTCAATGAGGTGGTGAAACTATTGTTACTTGAGCGAACCCATCATTCTCATTCATACATGCATAATTCTGAACAGAATTTTTATGAACCAATTAAGCATAATTTCATTTATTTATCATTAATGGCAATGTATTTTCGCTTTAACAGGAGCCGGCGAAAGTAAAATAGTTAAACAGATGTAAATTATCCATGAAAAAGGTTATTCTGTTGAAGAATGCGAATAGTACAGGCAGTTGTTTACAGTAAACACTATCCAGAATCTAATGGCAATCATACAAGCCGTGGGACAAGTACGCCTTGATTTCGCTGAATAATAAAATTTATTTACTTTTTTCTATAATCAAGCAAGACTATAATTATATGACGTATTTAGTAATGTATTTGCATAATAAGCTAATTTTCTGAAAGTAACTTTTTTACAAAACGCTTTAAAAAAGAAGTTTTGTCTTATGTTATCTACACCACGGTTAAATTAATGTTCTTTGAGGGCGGTCCGGCTGACAAAGTATTTTTTCGCGTTTACTTAGAACTTACAAGAATGTTATCTTCTAATTGTTTTCTTCGACCACTGTTGAGAAATAAATCGCAATTGTTTAAAACCTGTAATCACAGTAAGTTTCCACCTTATTGTGCAGTTCAAATAACTAAAGTTAGTAAAAATGGGCAAAGTATTTGTAATTGGTGTTGGTATGACTAAAGTAAGTAAAAAATAAAATATTTTGTTTTAATTTATTTTGATATATATTTTTTTAACAATAGTTCGACAAGCCTGGAAGGAGGACAGATGTTGATTATCCAGATTATGCTAAAGAAGCAGTTCTTAAGGCTTTGGAAGATAGTAAACTGCATTTTGCCGATGTCAAACAAGCTGTCGTAGGATATGTTTACGGTAAGAGAAATTTTGTTCTAAATTTGTTGTCAAGCTAATGAGCAAAAAAATAACCGTCAGGCGACTCTACTTGCGGCCAAAGAAGTTTGTACGAAGTAGGAATGACAGGTATTCCAATCTACAACGTCAATAACAACTGTTCCACTGGGTCTTCTGCACTGATGTTAGCTAAACAACTAGTTGAAAACGGCCAGAATGATTGCGTGTTAGCGTTAGGTTTCGAAAAGATGGAACGAGGATCATTACCAACGTCGAAAGTATTACTTCCTAAACTAAATATAATATTTGTCATATTTATCATAATATTTTAGTTCAAGGACCGTACTAATCCCATGGACACACACGTAAAAATGATGGCTGATACTGTTGGAATTGATCATACACCTATTGCTGCTCAAATGTTTGGAAATACAGCTAAAGAACATATGCAAAAATACGGCACTCATCCAGATCATTTAGCTAAAATCGCGTACAAAAATCATAAACATTCCGTGAACAATCCGTAAGTTAGTATCAAATTTCTCATATTTAATTTCAATCTGAATTGCTGTTAATAGGTATTCACAGTTTAGAGATGAATATACTCTCGAACAAATTATGGAATCCCCGGTAGTATTTGGCCCACTAACGAAGCTACAATGTTGTCCTACAAGTGATGGTGCAGCAGCAGCCATTTTAGCTTCAGAAGAGTTTGTTCGGCGACACGGACTTGAAAGTCAAGCTGTCGAGATTCTTGGAATAGAAATGGCGTCTGATTTACCGTCCACATTCAATGACAAAAGCTTCATAAAACTCGTAAGCATGCTCTTTTGATTTTATAACAATTTAAAATATAACATTAATCTTTTGAGGTCGGTTATGATACGACGAAAGCTGCAGCAGAAAAATTATTCAGCAAAGTTCCGTACAAACCCACTGATGTTGATGTTGTTGAATTGCACGATTGCTTCTCTGCGAATGAGCTAATTACATACGAAGCTCTAGGTCTCTGTGCACCGGGAAAAGCTGGTGAATTGATCGACTCTGGAAACAACACCTATGGAGGTAGATATGTAATTAACCCCAGTGGTGGCCTTATTTCTAAGGGACATCCTCTTGGAGCGACAGGTCTAGCTCAGTGCGCAGAATTGTGCTGGCAGTTGCGAGGCCAAGCTGACAAAAGACAAGTCTCTAATGCCAAATTGGCCTTACAACATAATATTGGTTTGGGCGGTGCTGCAGTTGTTGCACTTTACAAACATGGTTTCCCTCAGTATCAACAGTAAGCGTTTTTTATTATTATTATTCAAGTTAAGTAATATAATTGTATTTTGGTTTGTTAGGCGCGGAATAAGTGCAAGGGCAGTTAAAATTTGCGCTACAGATGAAGGTTTCAAAGTAACACCTCTGCTTAAAATTTTGAATGTAGCTATGCTAGTAGATCCCGATAATATAAATAACAAATACCGTGGAATTTACGGCTTGAAGGTAATTAAAACTAATGGAGATGAGGGATATTGGGTCATCAATGCTAAAATAGGAAAAGAAAGCATTGAATATAATGGAGAAAGTAATATATAATTTTGTAACAGTAAAATATTTGAATATTTATTGAATTTTATTTTTAGCTAAACCCGACGTAACATTTATCATAAATGATGACGATGTAGAAGAATTGATTTCTGGTAGTAACCCTCAGAAAGCATTTTTTCAGGGTAAGCTCAAGATTCAAGGTAACATGACATTGGCATTCAAACTGATCGAGTTACTGCAAAGCCGATCGAACGCATTCCGTTCCAAATTGTAATACATTCTGTTTATAACTATCATAAATGGATTTGGTGTAAAGTTTTGTACTAAAATATGATCATAAGTTGCTGTTTATGTGAACATAAATTAAAATAATGTTACAGAGTTTATATTTGTATGATATTCGTGATAGGTAAAATTAATTTTGCAAATGATTATATGCAATAAAATGGTTTTGTATTATTTGTAATCTAATATTATTTCCAATAATCCTATAAGATTTTAATTTGTGGTGAAAAGATTTTTTTAATTATTTAAAGATAAAATTGTTATCAGCTTTTGTTAACAGGAAATAGTGTTTATATAATAAACAATGGTTTGTATTTTTTTCTCAGTAAACATTTTTATATTTAGTTTTTTTCACACAAAATCTAGAATATTTTACTAGCTAGCATCTTGTTGTTGGTAGGCTTGTGGAGAATGCGAAGAAGAACACTACTAAAACTGTTGTAGGTGTGTTGTGGTTTTGTCAAGCGGGTGGAGTCTTTACGTATCGGCCAGCAACAAGTGTCAAAATATAAATCTAATATAATATGGGTTGTGCAGTGAGTACAACAGGTGATAAAGAAGCCTCGGAACGTTCAAAGAAAATCGATAGAGATTTAAGAGCTGATGGAGAACGAGCCGCCAATGAGGTGAAACTGTTGTTACTTGGTAAGCTAAATTGTGAACCATCATTCTGACTCATACAAGCATTAGACATAATTACATTTATTTGTCATTAATAACAATGCAATTTTGCTTTAACAGGAGCCGGCGAATCCGGCAAAAGTACAATAGTTAAACAGATGAAAATTATCCATGAAACAGGTTATTCCGTTGAAGAATGCGAACAGTACAGGCCAGTTGTTTACAGTAACACTATCCAGAGTCTAATGGCAATCATACGAGCCATGGGACAACTACGCATTGATTTTGCAGATCCCAGTAAAGCAGTACGTGCAGTATTCTCTTATAGAGTTCCACTCCCTCTAATGGTTGTCGTTTTAGGACGTTGCGCGACAATTTTTCACATTCGCCAGTGCAGCTGAGGAGGGTGAACTGACGCCAGAGCTTGTGATGTTGATGAAGCGTTTGTGGCAAGACCCGGGAGTGCAGCTCTGTTTCGCTCGGTCACGTGAATATCAACTAAATGATTCTGCCGCGTATTATTTAAATGCTTTAGATCGCATCTCTCTACCAAATTATGTGCCATCTCAACAGGATGTTTTACGCACGCGAGTCAAGACGACAGGCATCGTGGAAACACACTTCTCTTTCAAAGGCTTACATTTCAAAATGTTTGATGTTGGCGGCCAAAGATCTGAGCGTAAGAAATGGATTCACTGCTTCGAAGGTGTTACAGCAATCATTTTTTGTGTTGCATTATCGGGTAAATATTTATATATTATTTTTTTTCTTGTAATTTCTTCCAAATAACTTTGTTTTTATAGGCTATGATTTAGTGCTGGCTGAAGATGAAGAAATGAACCGAATGGTGGAATCCATGAAGTTATTTGATTCGATATGTAATAGCAAATGGTTTGTTGAAACTTCGATTATTCTCTTCTTGAACAAGAAGGATTTATTTGAAGAAAAAATAACGCGCAGTCCATTGACGATATGTTTCCCAGAATATACGGGTATGTAATGTGTTTATATAAAAATTACAGGAATCATAAATTTTCGAAATGGAATAATTGAATGCATATTGTAAATTTTCTAAAGGTTCAAACACCTACGAAGAAGCAGCTGCCTACATTCGGATGAAGTTCGAAAACTTGAATAAAAGAAAAGATCAAAAAGAAATTTACACACATTTTACATGTGCAACCGATACGAACAACATTCAGTTTGTCTTTGACGCAGTCACAGATGTAATTATAAAGAATAATCTGAAAGACTGTGGCTTGTTTTGAGTTGCGACGCCAGTTTTTGTTGGTGAATTAATAAATTTTGCATAACGGATGTGTGAATGCGTACACAATTACATGATCTGTGAAATTGCTCGAATGTTAGGTGTCAAATAAACTTAATATTTTTATATCAGTGTATTTCGTACATGTAGTCTTGTACTGCCAGCCAAAACGCGGTGTCTCTCTCATACAAGCATGTTTTATATTTATAGCGATTAAATGGTTAACGACGCACATCGTATAAAACATATGTGCCTTAATACTTTACATGAACAAATGCATTTATTTTTTATATTAAAGACTTTTCAACTTGTACGTAAATTAAATTTTATTAAATATATTCTTTTCATAATCATTTGTATTCAAATCATGAGCTCTGCATTTTATATTTTTATACAAATAGTACTGTCCAAATCTTGATATAATTTTTTTGACATAGTGTTCCTTTATTTTTTATAATAAACTATACTAAAGAATATGAAATATATTCTTCTATTTTTAGGAAAATAATTGCTTTAAGCCGAGAACATGTATATTTCTGTATTGATGTTAAAAACGATTAAAATATGTTAGAATTTCAGACCTTGTATTTTACTCTTAATGCTGATGTTATTTCTTAATCGTAGTATTTTTAGACTTCCTTTAATTTATTGCATTATTCGTTTATTGAATTAATCAACAATAATTATTTTTAGCATTGTTTATGTGCGTCATACCATAGCATTAGATTTTATCTAAACGATTATTCGTCATTCATATATGGCCATTGAAATTAATTAATTTTTACGTTTATATTTGGATTATAATTTTTTAAGCAATAACAGCAAAGTAAACGCACTAGAAATTATCTTATCCTATAAGATTTAAAATCTCGTGTGAATCCCATCAGAAAGGAAGAATACTATGTTTTTGGATACATATGTGAGTTTATAACTTTGACACAAGATAGCAGCACGATAAAGTTTCAGTTACAAATTAGAACCAAATTATTCCAAATACGCAAATATTTGTATAGCAAACCTGTATGAACAATTAATATTATTATTGTTTGTGAGAAACAAGACAAAATGGTGTGTTTTTCTGTGCAGCAAGAAGAAATTATGTTTATTAATGGTATGTAAATCAATTATTTTACAATATTATTAGATAAAACAAGGCAAATATAATCATATTCTTAAAATATTTTATTGTCATCATCTTTCAAAATTGGGGAATAGGGATTTGTACTATACTAGTAATTGAATTACAAAACCCAAAGCAGCTAGCAGTAAGATTGATTTTAGTAAAAGATATTTTTACTTAATTCTAAGAGATCGGGTGGCAAACACTTGCTCTTCATTGAACAAATAATAGTGAAAACTTAATCAAATTATATTCATTTAATAATTACTTAGTATGTAGGTAGGTAGTAAGTGTTACATACAGAATATCTTTTTGTGTTTTAAAAATGCAATTTCGGTTCATTTACCTATTGTGATCGTTGATACGTAGCTTCATGGTAACGCATTAAGTTGTACAACATAAGTTGCACAGTTCGATTTACATAACCGTAAAATTCTAAAAAAAAATCACTTAAAAATGACCCCCTGTGCCCTAGTTTGGTGAGATTTTCTCTAAGCAGAGTACTATACCATATCTATCCAAATAGCGTGATGACATGTTTTTTATTTATTTATAAATATTTTTACACAAAATGACACCTTTTACTGGCTCTATATAATTGGCGCCCCCACCTGCTCGAAATCACAAATAAATTGCTCTAAAATTTCGTGCTAATTACGAGCTAATTTTGACCTAAGTTTAAAATATTTGTGCTATAAAGGAAACTACTGAGTCTTTTTTCCACTGACAACTTTTTTTTTCGCTTTCACTTTTAAAAAACAAACCCTAAACATACACAACTTACGCTCGACAAACTTGAATCACAGTGCTCATTTTTAATAGGAATTATCTGTAGATAAGCTCGCTTCACTGTCATTTTTAACCAACAATCCCTAAGCCTACACAACTCACGCTCGACAAATTCGAAACACAGTACACATTTTTAATGGAAACTATCTATAGGTAAACTCGAGTCGTTGCTGCCTTATTAATTTCAATTTTCCCGATATTATGTTAGAGAGTGCCCGGTCGGTCTCTAACATTGTAAAATAGTTTGGGAAAAATATATATTTAACAAAGTATTAAATTAATTTTTCCCAAGAAATATTATGATGTTAGAGAGTGCCAGCAAGACGTCTATTTAGAGTCCCTACTTTTCGATGTTCGTTTTACCACGAAATTTTAGAGCAACTTACTAGTAATTAAAAAATATATCATAACACCGAAATCTGCATTGACCAGAATGCCACACCTAGGTAAATGGCGTGATGATATATTTATTTAATTTTTATACTAGTAATTAAAGTATTGTTAAAATAATAAAAATCAAAACTCAATTTCATTCTCAAAATGTGTTTATGTTGCTTAAAAGCAAAGAATTTTGTGATATAGGCAATTTTAGTACTGAGCGACAATGATGGTGGTAGAATTATAATTGTATTGCATATATGAAATAAAAAGAAGTTATTTTCTGAATTTTAATACCCAATTAATTAATTAGTTCATTAAGGTAACAATGACAATTAAAAAATATACATATACTTCAATTTTAATCAATTGTTTATCAATTACTTCATTCCGTACATTGAAAGATATTTGTAAATTATATTGAATGAAATGAATTTCATTTTCAAGATGTCTAAAATTTTTATGTTCAGAATAAATCGAAGTATAAATGTTAATTTGATTGCAACTTTTTTTAACGTGTTTTGTTTGATTTTGTTGGAGATGTATTTTATGGGTTTCATTATTGGGAGAATAAGGGAAGCAAGTTTTGAAAAATATATTTTGGGGAAAAATATTTTTTATTTTACTCCCAAAAAAAATATTACTACCACGCGCTTGTAGATTTTTAGCAAAAATTTAATTTGGTCAACTATGATTTTTATTCTACTTATGATACAATGAATTTCTACAGTTCGTAGAAAATATTTAACAAAGTACATATTGTGCTGTGTATGAACTGCATTCTTATTCAAAATACAAAATATGCTTTGTATTGGCAGCCTGATTTATATTGAATATTAATTATTTGTGTTGAACCAAATCAGATTATTGCCAGTTTAAATCGGCGTTTTCCGTCTAATTAGAAAATATTTGTTAAGAAACTGTCGACTTACAAATTTCTGATTTCGATTGCAACTTTCTGACAAATGTAAAAGGGTACTTGACTTTCGATTCATGTCTGCAATGTTTTATGTAGCATTTAGGATCCTTTTGTAGTGTGAAATTATGTGACTGTTATGTTTATAGTTCGTTTCTTCAGTTTTTTGTGCCAATAAACAACTGTGACCAGTGCATTCGACACAGAAAGTAAACGGTGGCTCCTCCCACTTGCGAAAGGGGTGTGTCTCAGTCAGACTTATGTTGTCTTCCAGTAGAGTAAAAATTTACTCACACATGTCTATTCGCGCGCGCGCGCAATACCACATTCGTTAAAGGTATTTCGCTAGTTTCATTTCATGTTAAGTATTGAATTTCTCTAATAATAAAAATAAATATACGTACTTAACAAAATTATTAGATTTGTTATGTCTGGGTGGGGTGTTGGTACATTTTAATTTTATATTGAAGCACAAAATATACGGAAATAATTAAAAAATACCTATTTAGACAAAAACGCAAACTTGTATAACTATATAACAATATATTTTTTTTGAATAAAGTATGATATACTACAATTTTAAAATTTTCGCGCAGTATTTAAATAATAACAAGAACAACATTATTGCCCTAGAAATTGTACAAATATTTCTAATAATATTTCAAAATTGTTTGCTTCTTGTCACAACTACAAAATTAATTTTAAAAAATCCAAAATCATCTATGTTAATATTGCATTTGAATTCACTTATACCTGAATGAATAAATATTAGATTTAGAAATATTTTAGAAAATTTGTGGATATTTAAAGATTCAATTAAATTAAAAACAAAAAAGCCAAATAATACATTTATATCAACATATAAACATATTTAAATTTAAGCATATTAATATAAATAAATACTATTGAATTAATTTTTACTTACAGTAATAATTATAACATAACCGTTTTATTTAGCAAAGATGACAGCATTGACTATTGAATAAGTTGTACAAGATGAATTTAATGATTTTATTCACATTTCTATAAATTTATTTGAAAAGATAAATACCTCCCTTTGATAGTAGATTATTCTTCTTTTTTATCCTTGTACCTTGACAGTTTTTTTTTTATACTGTACAATATTAATTGTTGCAATAACAAGCTAAATTGTTAATTTTACAGTATAAAAATTGAGAAATTCTATTGTGACTAAAAAATTAACAGCAAAATATTTTGTAACGTATTAACAAAAAGTTATATCGTTTGTAACAACTTAATTTGTTATAATAACTATGCTTTATTGTTCTGCTTCAATATAATTACTAAAATATTTAGTTAAAAGCAAACAAAAATAAATGTTAATAATACTATATTCACAAATATACTTAGTTACAAAATAAATAAAAATTTTGTCAATTTTGACTTTGTATAATAATAATTGTTACATCAAGTATATTCACTTCTATATGGTACTAAATAATTGAAAATTATTAAATAATTTACATAGTTATTTTTTCTACAATAATATAATATAATAATCTGTTAATATTGTAATTTATCCGCGCGTTTATTGTACAAGCACTCGATTTTACCTCGTTTTGAAAATCTCACACCTCGCGTAAAATACATAACTTTCTACACTTGTTGCAAAATATTTTATTATTTCTCACTTAAGATTTTAGTGGTGACAAAAAGTATGGTAGTAGAAAAAGTATAGTGTTCATATCGTACGAAATTACATATTTGATATTCGAAATAAAGTTGTGTGCTGAAAATCTTATGCCTCGTGTGAAATAAATAACTTTCTATTTTCTATTACTAAAGTTGTGCAATTGCAAAAATTAGTTGAAATAAATATTTTTACTTCTCGGTTACCACCTGTCAAATCACTGCATCCCTAGATCGCAAGATGTTGGGAAAGGAGTCGAATACAGAACCTTATGGGTGATAAGTCGTTAGCTTTTAGCTAATTGAGATATTAGTATTCGATCGATCAAAATGAATGCATCTATTAACAAAAATTAGATTAGCCGTCAAATCACGCTCCCCCAAAGATGTTAGAAGAGAAAGTTCCACAGAGATAATTATTAGTAGAATGTATTTATTAATTTAAAAAAATTATAATTAATTATCTTAGTGTTGCATTTTTAATTAATATTGAACTATCTTATTAAATTAAATTAATTTTGAAGGAACATTTCAAAGTATTCAACTGAGACTCATTATGGGGATGAAGTGGTTTGAATAAGATTAGTTTCAATTCAAAATGATATCGGTTTAAGTAAAAACGTTTTGTTTAAAATTAAAACGCCTTATTTTTCATTATTATTAAAAACACAATTTAAAATATATTCATTTTCTTTCAATGTAGAAAAAACAAGATAAATAAAATTTATATTTAAAATTAATATTTTTTTGAATTGAATTTAATCATTTTGTAAGAAATAAAATTTTCTTCAACAAATGCCAAAAGGAAAACTGAAAATTTTCTTGAAACAAGAAGTTATTTTTATGAGTGTAGTAGATCTCGAAATATGATATATTATTGTGTGAAAAATACAGTTACCAGCCGTCAAATCATGCCTCTTCCAAGATGTTAGTAGGTAGTAAATCTTGGGATATTATATTTGTGGTTTTAAGAAAAATACAGTTAACTCACTATTACATGATTTCGAGTTATTTGCGTTTAAAGTTTCACAAGTCACCTTCATAAATACCTTAAAATAGTTCCGAATATCTATCTGATATCATTTGTATTTTAAACAACAGTATAAAGAACATGCTGTACTTTTCAAATTCATGTATACATTTTAACATGCATCTAAATGGAACTTAACTGGTTTTTTCTTCAAAATATGTTACTAACTGGTTTGCCCCAAAAATGTCACTTAATCGGTTATGTATTGTCTAAATTACGCAAAAGTGTATCAGATAATATCGTTTTGAAGTCACCAAGTAAAAATATACATAAATATGTATCAAAGTCCGCACTTAACTCAATTTGCTCAAAAAGTGACAACTGGTTTTTCCTCAAAACCGCAGATATATTATTGCGCGTGAAGTGCGGTTACCAGCCGTAAAATCACGCCTCCTCCGAGATGTTAGTAGAGAAAGAGCCACAGCAATAAATTTTAGTAGAATATATTAATGAAATAAATAATTTTATCTACGACCGTTGTTAAAAGTGGCACTTTTACCTGTTGCTTAGCAAGTTAAAACTGTTACTTTCTAACACTAGTGTTAAAAGTAACATAGCAACGTGAAAAAGTGATTTTATTGTTACTTTTAACACGTAGCTAACAATTTGTATCAATAAATCAACAAATTTAACTCTACCTGTCAAAATATCATTCTAAATTTTTTAGTATTTATACATACACTAGGCAGATCGTAGATAAAATTTTGTATGCTATACGTGTTTAAAAGTGATTTATTTCATTAGTGGGGTTGTTTCACTCGGCTTCGCCTCGTTTCACAAACTTCCCCACTTCCCCATAATATGTCACTTTTAACACTTATATCATAAATAACTATTACAATTAATTATTTTAGTGAAGCATTATTAATTATTATTGAACTACATATATCGTAAAAATGTCTTCACGTCATAACGCCAAAATTTGAGTACTCTGTTTTTAGCAGAAGTGCTTTTACTAATCGCGAAACAGAGCTGGGTAGTATCCGAATACTTTGGTATTCGGATATAGTATTCGAAGGTACTTTTTATTGTATTCAGATGCTGTAATCGAATACTTAAACAAAATTGTATTTGTTTTCCGTATCCGCATGATAATTGTAAAAATATCCCTATTCGAATACTTTTTTTTTTCACAGATACAATTTATAGGAGAACTGATGCGATCTAGTTGGTTAGTACACGTTTCGATAGTGATAAAGTGATAGAGAAAATTCAGATTTGCTAATCTGACATATTGCTTGTAGCAGTGTAGCGTTTAATTTAGAAGTGAGTGAATATTTTGGAGGTTAGTAGTTATATTTTGTCACTTGTTTATTAAATAGCTTTAATAGTTTTATATATTAAGAAGAATGTTTGTGTTTTCAAGTTTTCATATTGACTACGTTTACAGGTATAGCAAAAATGTACTTGGCCTTGATTTTGACTTTGAAAAGGCGACTTTTGCCACTGTGTAAACACTAGCCACTAACTACTTTTCTTCCTAAAGTCAAGTATAAAATAAATCAGACTTGACTCATATAAGTGACTTTAAAAGATTCGTGTAAACGCATGTCGACTTTGCTTTGTCATCAGTGACATTCAATTCCCTCGAAATTTGAAATATTTCTGCCGTCGTTTCCTCAATTTATATATTATAATTATCTATCCGAAACTGTGATTGTTAAATAAATTATTTATCTGATAATTTGTTTACAAATTTTAACCTAACCGCACAAATTACTGGCTGTCAACATGCGGACAAGTGAAGGACAAGTCAATAATCTAAAGTAAAATAGATTTGTTCTTAATGTGTAAACATACTAGTAGTTTTACTTTTCAAAAGTCGCCTTTTCAAAGTCAAGTCAAAGTAAATTTTTGACGTACGTGTAAACGTAGTAATTGTATAATAAGGAATAAAATTGAATTGCTAATAAGATCCATTTCTCAACCTAACAAAATTTTTGATATTATGCTTGTCAGTTACCATTAAGGTTTTAAGTTTATTTCATTGTGTTATTTATTATTTTAATTTATCTTATTTACTATTAAGTAGGTAAATGTCCGTATTTGTTATTCTACAAAAGTATTCGAATACAAGTATTTCAAATACATTTTCTAGCAAAAGTTATTCAGTATCCTATAGATAGACCGTATTCGTATTCGGTATTCGAATACATTTATAAGTATCTGTACCCAGCTCTGTCGTGAAATTACGTCCCCGCCATAGATGTTCATAGGGGGATGTTGCAAATTATTGTCGGTTGTGGGAAAGATTTTATCTCGCAACTTATTAGGAACAATATATAATTAACTCTATACCACAATCACAATCCTCGCATCAAATAAAAATCATAATTGACAGTTACATCGGTAAAAAATGTGATCATTTTAAAATTTGTTACCGTTTGATTTATGAATTTATGTCGTGCGTGTTACCGCAATTTTAATTATTGTGGCACTTGTAACGCGGGCACGCACAAACATCGCACGTCGGCACGTGTTGCGCGCGCAGTTGGGAGGGAGTTTAGTCATGTGGCAGCGGGTTGTAGTAGGGACAAACTGTCAGTTTTGCACGGGTGGCGGTAATGCGATAGCCGAAAGCCGATAGCGCGCTTCGCAACTCGCAGGCAAGGGTCGCGGGACTTACGATTCGAACTCGACACGACGCTCGAAATGTGTTCCACGTAGATTTGCAAAGAGTTAACAGGTACTAGTTCCGCTGTTACTCTTTCATTACTTATGTTTTTAACAAGTGTTTCATATATTCTGTTGTGGCTACAAACTTGTGTTGGTTATTTATTTGTGTTTCAAGTTTTTCAACTGTTTATTTGGTGTTGTTACAAAATTTGAGGAACAATTTTACGTGATGGATTTTGTGTTTTTGTGTTAAATTCCGAAAATGCATTTGGAAATTTGTTTAAAATGATACAACATAAATTGGAACATTTCTGTGATATATTTGTGACATTAGTGTTAAATTATAAATTTGTACACATTGAAAACTTTGAACGTAGAAGTTTGGAAGTATTGCGCTTTTTCGCATTTGGTACAACTTCCTTCGCAGTTCAAATTTATACAAATTATTTTCTGTATTTTGCTATTCGTGTGGAAAATCTAAAAATTTAATGCGAAGTTATAGAATCATTTATTAATTGGTTTCTTAATATATTAAATTACAATTAACGAGAATTTAAGAACAACGCAGATATTTGTAAGGAATTATCAAATTTACGCCTAAATTTTTGCAATCAAAGATTCTAACATATTCGAAATTGAAACTAGAAATATGTTTGGAAATAATTGTATAATACTCAAAACATACGAGCGTTAACGTTGCGAGTGTTTCCTTGAAGATGTGTGGTGTTAATTGAATATGTTTGGCTGATTTAGGCTTGACATGGAGAACTCTGCTTACGTGCCCGGAGCGGGACATATATCATCCCCCGCTCTCGTGGTATTTTCACAAGCGGCCGGAGGATTGACGGAAGCGTTACGAATTCAGAGGCCGTTTAATCCACAGGTGATGATACTTTCACGTTTCATTGAATTTCATACCCGCAATCCGCTATCGCTGTAGCTATCGCATCTCGTTTCTCGATTTCCTATAATATAAAACCAATTTCAAACGTATTTCCTCCGCTACTGAGAATATGTTTTTGACAGTAGCAAGTTGGAAACAAGACCTTACACTGAGAAAAAGACCATGGTCTCAGGTTTGGTCTACTATTTCTTACCGTCGGATTTTGATTTATTTAAAATTTTCATGTAAAACTACACTAATAAATTATCACATAGGGAATATTAAATATACATTATTTTATTGTGTTATAAATTATATTTTAAAATTTGTAAAATTGGAAATTTGTTCTAATCCTTTTTGTCATTATGCCTACCACTGTTGTTTATTAGAATATTTAAAATTAAAATTTATTTTCTTATTTCAAAATTAAGTTGAAAACAATATGAAAAGATATTTTCGCTTGGCATTTTCAAGTACTCCCTATTTTGCAGTATAATAATAGAAAGGGAAATAATAGTGCACGAAAAAAAAAAAAACGGATTGTTGCAATAGCAAAAATTTACCTTATGTATAGTGACAGCAATTTAGATATTTACAATAGCAGTGTTTATAGTTATATCAGTAATATGATATTAATTAGATTGTAGCAGCAATCTAAAATAATATCATATTACTAATACAAATATAAATATTGTTATTTTAAATACCTGTACGTAAGAAACATTTTTGCTATTGTAAAAATCCATTTTTTTTTCGTGTGGTTTTTATTGCATATCCTACATATTTTTTTGTGGGTAATCACTGCGATATAAGTATTTATTTAGTTTTGTACTACTGTTACTTAAATTTTAATTTCTACATAATAAATAAACGTCACTAAAGCTTTCATATCGTTACCATTACCATACATTAATTTTTTCATTAGTCTTTTATTTTTGGAAGTGAATAGTAGAAAAATATCTAGAATAACTAGATTTTTTATTATTATTTGATTCAACATAAGATGTGAATTTATCCGTGCTTTTGCTCAAAATATTTAGGAAATATTAAAAAACATGACTGGTATCGTGAGTTCTGTTTTTGGGTGTTTTAAGAAAAGTGTTCTAAATACTTCAAATAAAAGTGGTAGATAATATATTTCTTTGTAATTTCTATTCGAAGCACTAAAACTTCTCTGAAAACACCCAAAAACAGATCTCGTGATAGCAGCCTACATATTGAAAATTTAAGTAACAGTGATGGTAAGGTGGTATGAATATCTGAAAGAATGGGATGTTCCTTCCGTCGGCTGATTGAATCGGCTTCCTCCACAGCTCCAGCTGACCGACGCCGTCTCGAAGGACCTGCACCGGCCTTTCACTGCCACGGGGTTGAGCCTCCGCCACATGGAGGCGTACAACAGCCTTCCCGCGCACCTGCTGCACCATCTCCAGCCTCAATTCCTTCACCCGAGTCTCTCCCTTGGCTCAGGCGCATTCCGTCCTCTCGCGGACCTGAAAGCGTTCCCATCCCCGTCGGCATTCGGGCCTCCGAAGTGCCTGAAGATCGAGACCGCTGGTGACGGCCTCCTGGTCAACTCTCACGGGCATAGCATCTTCTCGCCAAGCGAAGATCGTTTTGTGGGGTCGCAGAACTCGCGTACTGATTCTTGTTCGCCGGCGAGTGTGTCGCTTTCGCCGCCGCCTCCCATCTCGCTGCCGCCGCCGTCGGCGTCCGGGCATGTCAAAGAGGAGAGCCTCGATGCTCACATGTCCGAGGATGGAGACGGCAATCAGACTCCTGGACCGAGCTGTGATACGGACCCGGCGCAAGTGCATGAGGAGAATCGAGGATTTAGACGTGAGTCATTTTTATAGTTTTGCATGATTTTTACTTTAGTTTAATCTGATGTGCCGCTAATTCCGCGATAGATACCACAAACTATGTTTACCTGTGAAAGACAATCCGAACGCCGCATTTGAAAAGTCGGTTAAACGAACATAAAAATAATGTCCTACTGCTGTTTTTATAACGCTTGCGACATTTAGCAACATTTACAGTTTTGGATGATTTTTACTTTAGTTTAATCTGTTGTGCCGCTTATTCTGCGAGAGATACCACAAAATATGTTTATTTGTGAAAAACAAGACAGTTGTGCTAAGAAAATGAAGTTACAGTGGAACGTCGATGTTAATCGAAAATTAAAGTGATGTCTAATTGCTGTCTCTAAAACGCTTGCGAGATTTAGCAACATTTTCAAAGTTTTGCATGATTTTTACTTTAGTTTAATCCGGTGCGCTGCTTATTCCGCGAAAGATACCACAAAATATGTTTATCTTTGAAAGACAAAACGGTTGTGTTAAGAAAATGAAGTTACAGTGGAGCGTCGATTATTCGAACGGCAATTATTCAAAACGTCGGTTAACTGAAAGTTAAAGTGATGTTTTGGATGATTTTTACTTTAGTTTAATCCGGTGTGCAAAAAAACGGTTGTGCTAAGAAAATTAAGTTACAGTGGAGCGTTGATTATACGAATGACGGTTATTTGAAACGTCGGTTAACCGAAAGTCAAATTGAAGTCCAATTGCTGTCTCTAAAACGCTTGCGAGATTTAGCAACTCTTTCAAAGTTTTGCTTGATTTTTACTTTAGTGTAATCCGGTGTGCCGCTAATTCCGCGATAGATACCACAAAATATGTTTATCTGTGAACTGTTAAATACAAAACGGTTGTGCTAACAGTGGAGCGTCGATTATCCGAACGCCGGTCATTTGAATCGACGGTTAACTGAAAGTTAAATTGCAGTCTTTAAAACGCTTACGACATTTAGCAACACTTACAGTTTTGGATGATTTTTACTTTACCACAAAATATGTTTATTTGTGAAAAACAAAACGGTTGTGCTAATATATGAAGTTACAATGGACCGTCGATTATTCGAACGCCGGTCATTTGAAACGTAGGTTAACTGAGAGTCAAATAAAGTCCAATTGCTGTTATTAAAACGCTTACGAGATTTAGCAACACTTTTCCAGTTTTGCATGATTTTTACTTTAGTTTAAGTTACAGTTGAGCGTCGATTATACGAACGCCGGTCATTTGAAACGTCGGTTAACCGAAAGTTAAATACAAGTCCAATTGATGTCTTTAAAACGCTTGCGATATTTAGCTACACATGTTTCGGATCATTGACGCTTCGCTGTATTTGGAAGAAAACGAAATTATTGAAATTGTGAAAACTTAAAGATTTACTCCTTTACACTGAGAAAAAAATAGTACCGTTCAGTCAATTTAAGTACCTAATCAGTTCATTCAGTCAAAACAACTGAATACTCGTAATTCAGTATTTTTACTGAATGTGCTAGTTAAATCGTTCTTTGCTTTATTATGACAAAATGATATCTACGTTATGTTTTTGAAGTAAAACAAATTATAATATTTAATATTTTAATACATAATTACATTATTTTGCCAATTTTATAAAAAAAAATTTAAACAATTAAAAATCTATAGAAGCCGAACATTTACGAATGTAATAAAATATGTTATAAAACGTTACTGAAATGTCAATTCCTTCGTAACTAACTATTAGTTGATTGGACTGAAACCGTCAGTTAATTCTACTGAATATTCAGTTATTTCAACTAAGAAATATCAGCGCGCTGCTTAGCTGATAAATACAGTTGTTTCTCGGATAATTGAAATATTTAGAAAATTCACAGGAGGTTCTCAGTTATACATAGTATATAACTGATGTTTTCAGTTCAATTGATTGAAAAATACAGTGAGAGTAACTGAATTACTATTATTTGGTGTAATTGTAATTAACTCGATTTCTATGTATATACATTTAAGAATGATTAACAATGAATATAAAATATTTAAAAAGAATATGTACCTTATTAAACAACATAATAAAATTCTCGAAATTCCGCCACTGCTAGGCCCCGGATATCTGTGAGCCCCACAATCCTAGGAACACATAAAATATTTACTTCATTTGACAAGAACTTGATAGGTGAACCAAATATTTCTAGTAGCATTTTATAATTGCAACTATCGAAAGAATTATAATTTGATATTGGTACATCAAAATTTCACTGCTTTTAGGCCCCTAAAATCTAAATCTGGCACTGAATTTAGCAGAGTGCTCTTTTAAACTGTACACATAATGATGTTATTTAAAATGTTATAATAATAATAATACAGGGTGTTCGGAAAAGTGGTGATTATCTTCAGGTAGAACGATTCTTTGATTACATCTGGGTTACAATCCTAATTCAAAAAATTGTTACTACCCTTCGTAAAGTTACACGAAGCCATCAAGCTTGTAAATGTACGACTATTATTATATGAAAATTTTGAATTTTTTATGAAATATCATTGCTATTTACTTTCAAGAAGAATTGTGTAAGATTACGTTGATGTAACTAATCGTTTAATATTAATTATTTAAGTTTTATCTCCTCTTCAGACGTATTTTTCTAACCTTTATTGCATATGACAATCCTTCAACAAAAAAGTTTTTTTGTTTGAAAAATATTTTGTCAAATTTAGACATTTATCATTTGATATATTAATATTCGTAGTGATTTGCTTAATTACCTAATGATTGTTTAATTCGGTGTTGTCAAATATACATTTTTTTTTAAATAGATCGTATGGCTATTTTGTTTGCATTAGAATTATCGATTCAGAATTAATAAAAGAGTCACCTCTTTTCCGAACATTCTGTAGGATCCCAAAACGTTACATAAATATTAACAGCGGTAAAAATTAATGTTTGAGTGCAATTTCAACTGTTTACATTAGAAAGTTTTTATCAGTCGATTGTATTTTTAGCGTTTTAATCATATACTTGATTTTTGAATAATTGAAAAATTAGTAACACTGATAAAATTTCCCGATATTTATTAAATGTGAAAGTAAAAATGACTATTTAAATTCAATAATGCTACAAATTGTTTATTTTGGTACAAATATCTAATGAATGAATAATAAAAATACAGATTCACGAGAAAATTATTTAAGTAAGAGTTATTGGGTATTTAGTGCTGTGTATTTTTTCAAGGATAGTTATATTTTGGTCGGCATCGAATGTTGACGAATTTCTAAAGAGTTTTAGTGTTTTTACACAGCCGTGTTAAACGGGAAGATAGGTTACAACTGTTAAGTACGGATTTATTCTAGAACAAATAAACTTTGGTTCCCCGTTAGCAATTGGTCTGAATGACGAGTCACCAGCTGTGTTTTAAATATAAGAATACGTTATGTCCGGCTGTTGTCTTGCGCGGCACTTTCGTCCTGTCTTTTTGTTTTAAAGTTCTGTGAAATTTTCACTGTCCTCGTAAAAAATTTCAACGAATAATATTTATGCATTAGAGAAGCTGTTAGCAGCTGTCAATTTCAAATTTTAACTTTTTTGGTTGTTAAATGCGTTTCGGTAAAGTTAAACATTCATATCCTTTGAACCCAGGATTCTTAGCCTTTAAAACTTTTACGCTTCCTCGATTAATTTTTTTTTTATTCGCATAGATATGAGGTTTGTGGTTTTTATGGTGTAAATAATTCCATGGATCCTAAGGTCCTTAGTTCGATTCCCACAGCTGAAAAATTCTTTAACAAATGGACCCCGTTATTGGATGGGGGAACTGGCTTGACAGCCGGTAATTTTACTTCATTCGCAGAAGCACTCTTTTTGATTCAAACAACTTCACTCGTATTTTTTAATACTCTTCTAAATGCTTAAATTCAAATATATCATCACGCCTTTTACTCATATTGGGTGTGGAAATCTGCTTTCGCAGATCTTTTTTTTTTTACACGTGAAATGTGTTTACTAGCCGTCAAATCATGCCCTCTCCGTAGATATTAGTTGAGGGGAAACTATAGGGGTAAAGTTAAAATGCTGTGGAATTCGAACTGAGGATCTCACGATCCACAGTCCGATGCATTTCCACGAAATTATTTATAAATTTATAAAAAGTCTTAATTTTTTTTAAGTCCAGTGAAAGTAAAAGCAATGTAAACTACGTTTTTGAAGTGTAGTAGTAGTGACAACTGTGTTTAACCCGTGTTCGTAATTCGTATTCGTAACTGGTTACGTAAACGCGTAAAAGTGGCCGTAACTGGCAATAAAGCATGTCACGACAGCAGACCATCCGACTACGAGCGATTCCGATTTTCAATAACAACCAATCGTGTTCTTTACGTTTTTAATTTCGAATCCCATTAATTGTGGGTGAGAATGATTTCTGTGCCCCTCGTTCATCCCTCTCTCCCCAGCTCCCGGCCTACGTTACCGCTAGACGTGGATTGCAATTGATTCGAAATGAAAGTAATATATCCTCGACGAAGAAACACCCGTCAACATAAAAATACTTTGCTTATTGTGTTTGTTGCTGGCGAACCGAGTGAACCGACCAACCGACTAGCGGTTGATTTTACATATAAGTACGTTAAGTCTTTAAGGCAGGATGCGTGTGTCATCTACCTGACTTACCTCGACTTGTGTTCGTCCGAAGAACTGAAGAAGTCTCAGTCTCCTTCTTCTGTCTCCTTTTTGCCGCGCGTCGTCGTATTGTGCCCTTTTTTAATTGCGACTTATTTTCTAGCTACGTTGACGTCTCAAACACGAACACGGCATATTGTCGACAATCGATTCGCATCGAGAACGGCGAACGGGTATGCTCATATGCTGGGCTTTCTTATGCTCGTGCAGTGTTTATTTCTGACGTTCATGTCTTCTCTTCCAGCGGTATCGCTTTATAAGCATTTTTTCAGGCATAATATCCTTGGTTTGCTTTTTCAATTTGTGAATTTCAATTACTTTATCTCAATCTGTATCCTATTCAACCGCTTCATGTTAAATCTATAGAATCAAGTAAATATGTTTTCATTTCAAACATGACAGATCAAATGCGAACATACATTAATTTATATCCATTATATAGCTCCTCCATTCTCGGACAATTTTCACCGCATCCCACCACCATCTATAATTTCGCAAAACTGTCAACAATCAGTTAGTTTATTTTCAAGCATTAATGGTTAAAACTGAGACCATTATAATCTTGTAGTTATGTTTTATATTGAAATATAATTTTTTAAAAACGTATGCAAAGTTAAAAATATTGATACAAGGTTTCGGGACTCATCATATAAATAAAACTATATTTGGTTTTTAGTCCTGTAATTTTTTTTAATTATAATAAAATGATATTTCGACAACAAAGTGCTGCCTTCATCAGGTAAAGTACAAAATAATAAATAAATATGTAGTTGGGCAACGGCCTGGCAGGTAGCGTCAAAGCCGGTTTTTTTTATAGGTTTGATAAATATTCTTGCATGAAAATTAATTTAGTTTTTAAGGAGCATATCAAAATATTCAACTGAGTTTTAATTCAAAGAGAGATCGTTTTAAATAAAAACGTTTCGTTTAAAATTAAAACGACTTTTTTTTTCATTATTTTTAAAAACCTAATTTAAATATATTCTTTTTCTTTCAATGCAGAAAAAAAGAAGATAAATAAAATTTATATTCAAAAATAATATATTTTTATTAAACCTAATAATTTTATAAGTAATAAAATTTTCTGCAACGAATACATACAAAAGGAAAACTGAAAATTTTCTTGAAACAAGAAGTTATTTTTATGAGTGTATATAGTGGTTTGATACATACATACGTACATAAGATCTTTAAAATTTTGTATTTTAATATTTTATTTAAAAATACAAAGTTGCATTGCGCGAAAATGGAGCACCCGGGAGAACAACTTATACTGCAGATACACGGGCATTTTAATGCAAAATAAACTTTCTCTGAATATTTTATCGGTAATATTTAAAATAGTCGCATAAAATAAAAAATACTGACCGTTGGACTATCCTGTGTACTGTATATACAGGATAGTCCATCGGTCTGTATTTTTTATTTTATGCTATTATTTTAAATATTATCGAAAAAATTTTAAACAAAACTTATTTTACATTATAATGTTCACGTATCTGTAGTACAAGTTTTTCTATCGAGTGTTCCATTTTCGCGCAATGATACGCAACTTTATGTTTTCAAATGAAACACCCTATATATTTTTGCAAAATTTTACAGAACATTTGCCTCTTAACAAAATAGTTCTTATTCATTATAGTCCTAAAATAATCAGTACAGTAACTATTCATGTTTTTAATAATGAAGAATCACACACAGAAAGTGTGCCATATGAAATTAGAACAATAAATAAATTTATAAAAAATGTTCGAATTGAACATCAATTCAACAAACTAAATGAAATATAACAAAAAAGCTAATAAACTAGATCAAAAAGCAAATAATAATTATTAAAGATCTGACAGCAACTAATCTGACTGTTTAAACACATTCATGGCATTCTTTCTGGGTACGATTCTTTAATAATAAGAACGTGAATAGTTTCTGTACTGATCATTTTAGGACCATAATGGATAAGAACTATTTTAAAAAGAAAAATTTAAAAATTTTGCAAATAATATATAGGCTGTTCTCTTTAAAAATATAAAGTTGCATATCATTGGGTGAAAATGCAACACCTGGTAGAAAAACTTATGCTACAGATATGTTGGCATTTTAATGTAAAATAAACTTTGTTTGAAATTTTTTTCGATAATATTTAAAATAATCGCAGAAAATAAAAAATACACACCGATGGACCACCCTGTATGTATGTGCGGGAGGTAAAAATGGTAGAATTTAATATATAAATACGGTGAATTAAACAATTTCCCATTGTATGATTTTAACTATGCCAAAATGATCCTGGGGTCTTATATAGAAATAAATATGCATTTGCAACATTGTTGATGGTAGTGACTTTTCCTCATAAATTGTTACAATATCAGTTAGAAATTGTCAGTTTCAAAGTGACAAATCAAATGAAAATAAGAAGTACAAACTTATGAGTTCAATAAAAAATATTGTCAAAGTGTGTAGGATGACGAAATGAATTTTTCACGGCTTAAAACAATTAAAAATGATGGATATGTGCAATATATTTCTCTGCGAAATTCATGTTCTCGGAGAGTTCTTTTTCTTGTTATAACATTTATTAGTGAAGCGCTGTTCGATGTACATTTCTCATCACTAAAGTAAATCTAGTTAGGGTACGCTGAATATGTAAGTTCGATTTGAAGAAAGGAGGAATATCGGGAAAACACTGGAAAACGAGACGTGCTAGTTATGCATTTTTACGACGAAAGATGAATTGTGTGTCGTGTATTTTGTCAGCCGTTTACGATTTGTATAATTCATTTTCCGCCAGGGCCGAATTGGGCGAATTTGAAATTCTACAATCATCGTTTATTTCTTTGAATCCTTAATTTCTACTCCGGGTTGTAGTTAGAAAAAAATAGTACCGAAGAATTTACCAAACTATTCAATTAATTAAGGATAGAAAATGCATTTTTTGAAAAGTTACCAAACTTTTTTTGTAAATACTTCTAATTGCTCAGTAGTTTTTAATTGTTATGAAAGTTTCAGAACAGCATCTTATTTCCTTATCTTACCGAATAGTTCGGTAAATTCTACAGTTCTTTTTATTCCGTGTTAAGTAAATTTTAGTTCTCAAAAAATATCAAAATTATTGTATTAAATTTGTTTTGTGGTTTTTTTTTTCGTCTTTAAATTTATTCATACGCAATAATATATGTTCAATTTTTTTTAAATATTTTATCATAAATGATTATTTTCTTGGCGTCCACAGAATATAAGCTACAGTAATTCAAGCCGTTTAACTCAACTTCAGTTAAATGTAAATATATTAGTACCTACAATAAATGTAAATAGATTCAAAAAAACTCTTGACGCCATTTTGGTTGGAACAGATCTCCGTAAGTGATATATTTTGTCGCGTAAACTGCTATTACCAGTCGTCAAGTCACGTCCAAAATGTAAGTGTAATTAAATTAAAATTGGCGATATTGTCAGCTGTAGGAATCGAACTGAGGATCTAATAATCTGTAATTTATTTACTCCATTAATTTATAGAATCACTGTTCTAAAATATAATAGCTGGTACAACGAGCTCTGTTTTAGGGTGTTTTAAGAGAAATGTTTTACCCACGGTTTTAGCGCCGTAAAATGTTCTAAAACTATTTTATAAATAAATACTTCGAATAGAAGTTACAAAGAAATATTTTATCTACCACTTTTGTTTGAAGTTTTTTTTTTTTATAAAATAATTTTAGGACATTATACAACGCTAAAACTGAGGCTAAAACACCCAAAAACAGAACTCCTGTTACCAGCCAATGTGTTATATGAATAGAATTAGTATTTCAAAATTTTAATTGAAGACTAAGCTGGATTTATAGTTTACATAACCTAACATAGTGAAAATATAAATACACGCACGTACGTAAGAGCATTTATAGATCTGTTCCATAACATAGCATAACATAATATAAGAAATGACCATATTTTATTTCTTATGCTATGTTATGTTTTCCGGCAATGTTCGGACACTATCGGATACTGTCGGATGCCTGGTGACGTCTCGCAGCTGTCATATTTGTGTTTGATTTCAAATTGCAGGTTATAATATAAGATAGTGAATGAAATTTATTTGTATTATTTATGTGTTTCTATACATTTATCATATTTTTTTAGAAAATGGACAAAGGGAAACTAATAATGCACATACATAACTACTATTACATGCAGCATCCATTTTAAAACAAAAAGTATGAATTCGCAAAAAAATAAAATTAGAACCTGCATATGGACAAATCAATTTTAATATAGCTATAAATATAGCACTTGAATATTCTTCAAAACAATATTTTTCTTCTATGCTATGAAAACGTAAGAAAATCTCATACTATAAAACCCATAAAATTTCTTATGTTATTCTATGCTATATATTATGTTATGTAAAATATAAATCCAGATTTTAGAGTAAATATAATTAAACCCGTAAGCTTAAAGATATAAACTAAAAAAATCCTATATATGTACATATTTCGGGAACTAAGTTCTCATCATCAGTATAATTAAGAGATTATACAAATTGATAACCAAGCCAGTGGTCAAGATGGTGTAAATATTATAAAAATGAAAATGGGGGTGTTTGGGGTAGGTCCGGTCCTGTGTCGCACCCCGTGCTCATTGCACTGGAATGTGCCTTACATCGACGTGGTGAAAACGAGCGAAGAGCAAAGCACAATTAACAATTCAGATTGCTGATGATCCGACACCGACAGACAGACAGCCCGGCCGAGCCACAGCCAGAGCCACTGCCAGCATTCACTGTGCACTGTTGACTGTTTGAATATACGAAAATGAATAACTTTCGTAGCCGTGGTTTTTTATTTTTCGAATTATCCGGCCCTTTTTGCGCATGATAAAAAATTTAACACGTTTTGCGGCCGAATTATGTGGAATGTTTATGCATGTTCGTCCCTGGAACATGGAAATTAATGTTTTCGAGCGAATGACAAAGTTTTTCATCGCTCGACATCCGTTGTCGTTAGTTTTTTGGGTGGCATGTCGTTGTTAATTTATTCGTAGCCAATTAGCACCGCTGCCGTGCTACCCTGCCAGTGGCGTGCGTCGCCGAACTTTAAAACCAGTTTTGGTATAATTGTTTTACACGTGTTATCCGAATTTGTGATGAGGTTATAATTCATGTAATTATGCGTGCTCATGTTTTACTAAGGTGCAAATTATAACCTAAAATGTCAAGACTTATTTTTGCCAGGCGAAATAAAAGAAAATTTAGACTTTATGGCTTTTTGCAGTTAATTAATTTTGTAATTTACGTACGTAAAAATATTTTCAATGCAAAACAGAAAAATATTTTTACAGGTAGCGATTCTGCTTTGCATATCTAGGGTTCTTGTTTCGAATCCCGGGGAGACTATAACTGTTTCTATTTATCTTTGTAATTGTTCACCGTTTCTCTGCAGATTATTCATTTAATATGACATAGCAATAGCATTAATATTTTAATTTTACATAAAACTCTGGTCGCCATAGATAACTTAGTAGCGTTATGATTATTTTAGTTACTGTTCTCAGAGCTGGGCAATACTTAAGTATTTATATACGGTGGCCCGTAGTACTTAATACTTGTACTTAGGACTTATTTTTCTTATTTCTTATTTCGATATTACTTAAATCATGTAAAATGACAAGTATTTCAAAAATTTAAATAGTTTTAATGATGAAATTTTTATTACTGTTCTATATAATATTAGTTGAAAAAATTATTTTTGAGTTATTTTCACGTTAAAACTCTTTTTATTTTATTATTTTAAAATATATTGTAATCTGAAATCAGTTTGTAGCAAATCTAGTAACAAATATTCTTAAAAAAAAGTACTGATACTTGAAAAATACTTATTTTGATGTATTAACGTCAAAAAAAAAACCGGTAGTTTATACAAGTACCTTGAAGCTAAAGTTGAGAAACTACTTGATAACAAGTATTAACCATCGTTAGTAGTGATAATTATTTTGAACCTAAATTTTGGAAAGTACTTGATAACAAGTAATAGACATCGTTAGTACTGATAATAAATATTCTTAAGTGTTTTGATTGTAATACTTATCCAGCTCTGACTGTTCTTATAAAATTTTACAATAGTTAGTGATCCATTATGATGATTTTAATTTATGTAAAATCATGACTCCTATAAATGTTAGTAGCGCTATAATTATTTACTGTTCTTGTAAAATATATGGGGTAAATAGCTCCGTGGTGGATCGTAAATTCCTCAGTTTGAATCCCGCTGTCAACAGTTGCCATTTTAACTTTACCCGTGTGGTTCACACCTTTGGGGGCCATGACAAAAAAATATGTAACTTAACAAGATCTGCGTAAGCAGAGTGCCACACTCAACAGTTGCGAATGTGATATTGAACTTGACATTTTCAGTTATTCATATAACCATTTTAAACGTATAATATCTGATTTTTTTTTTCAAATTTGTAGCTTTTGTTTATTTTCTTGTATTGTGAATTATTTAATCTATGTATATAATTTATATTCTTTGCGTATACTTTAATTTTCGAATTGTATTATTCGTAATGTAAATCTTTTTTGTATGGTGATTCCAACCCTCTATAATTGGGATATTCTGTATCATGTAGAGTGGTTGTCAATAAATAAATATAATAATGGGTAAAAGGTCTGATGATATATATTTGATTTATTTATAAAACTGTAGAATAGTTCGTGATCCGTGGGAATTAAATATGGGGTATACATATTTTCGCCTGTTAGTTGTATAAACACTGGAAAATTAATTAAATGCTATATAAAATACCAAACCTACATAGGCCCCACTATACATATAAAAATAAATGCAATATAAAAGAAAAATATACGCTATATAAAAAGAATCAACGCTGTATAATGGATAAACCCTTTGTAGATTTGATAAATTCTGTATAGAATGAATAAATGCTATATAGGAAGTAACTATAATGCCCAGTTGCACAGCCCTTCCTTAAAATTAATCTTTACTAAGCATTACTTATTACTAAAGCCCGTTTTAGATGGCGCAATTCTTGCTGAAAGTTTTCTTGCGCAACTAAAATTGCATCGTGTAATACAAAAGTTGCTACAAGTTTTATTGCGCCGCAAGACTTGCACGCCAATAGGATGTGTTCTATTTTTCTTGCAGCAACTTGCAATTTTCTAGTGAGTTCATAGTGACCTTAAGCTTGCCATGTTTTAATATAGAACTAATGTCGAATAGGAATCATATATTCTAAAATTTATATGTATATATGCAATTCAGTATTCAGTTCTGTTCGAAATTTCAAAGCTACTTTACAAATCTTGTCGACGTAATATCCAATTTCCACAAAATAAAAATTGATAAAAGCCTATCCTATAAACGAAGTACTACAATCATACTATAATTTCGAATGGAGAAGTTTGGCAATTTTTATTGCTGCAAGTTTTGTTGCACTGTTGCGCAATAAAACTTGCACGTTGAATTTAGGCATTGCTTAGCTAGTCTTTGCTTAGTTCTACATTCTGTATCTAAAACTAGAGATATAAAACTGAATTTCAAAAACGAAGAAAAATCTTTGGTAACCTAACATTAGAAGTCCCAGAATGTCTGTTACTAAGAACATTTTAAATTGTATAAACGGTCATTCTAATGTTAACGAAATTTTCGTTTTCTAATGTTAGAATCTAGTAAGTTTAATACGAACTTTCAAGAAGATTTGTTTATTGTTTCTGACATATCAAACGTTCAGGAAATTCATTAATTTATCAAGAAGGTTACCAAGTAAATTAATAAATTTGTAATAATATTATTTAGTGATATTAGCAATCACAGAAATACGATTCTAATATAAATAAATATATCATCACGCCTTTTACCCATTACGGGTGTGGCACTCTGCTTACGCAGATCTCGGTAAGTGATATATTTTTTCGTATGAAGTGCGGTTACCAGCCGTCAAATCATAGCCCCCAAGGATACTAGTGGAGGAGGAACCACAGGGGTAAATTTAAATTTGTAACTGTCGGCAGTGGGATTCGAACTGAGGATCTCACGATCCACAGTCCGACACGTTACCTCGGAGCTATTTACCCCCTAATATTACCCCCTAATATTGTTTTTTGTTAAACGAAATCGTTTAAAAAATTGTCCATCCGACAAATTATGAAAATGATCAGCTCGTTCATATGTTATTCTTGGACGATTATTTATAAATCTTCCAAATCATCCATATCGTCATCGTCGTAATCAATATCATAATAATTTAACATTCTTCCTCACTACAAATACTTGACAGTTCCTTTGTTAAGTAGACGTTAAGTGGTCAATATCGGACACTTAATTTAAGGATTCCTAAGGATTTAAGTCAATTTGGCTGGTGCAACGAAATTTTTATATTTAAGGAATACTTAGAATTTTAAAGAACTCTTAACGTTTAAGTGAGAGTGGTGCAACTGGACATTAATGCTATTGTACAGCTTTCTTGTGGTGCGGTTCACGTCACTATCTTCTTTCTCACCTTTGCTGATTTGCAATAGTGGGAGAAAGTGAGAAAGAAGATAGTGACGTGAACCGCACCAAAAGAAAACTGTACTATATATTTTAAGTTTGCATTTATATTGGAACTTGAAGTAATATTTAAATTGTGAGCAATTTTTTTATGTAAACGCGGAAGAAATATGCAGCTATTAAATACATTTTATGCAAGGCCGTTATAATTGTGTAGCATAAAATATATAGCTAGTTATTATTTCATACAGTATTAACCTTTTTTAACTAGTTATTTATTAGTTTTTTATATAGCGTTAAAGATTGGCCATATTAAATGTATGCAATTGTTTCTTGTACACGTGGAACAAATATGTAGTAATTAAATAAATTTTATTACAAAACTCTTATTGTAGTTATTTTATACAGCATTATTCATTTTCTAATTTGACATTTGTTAGTTTCTTGTATAACAGTTTATAGCATTAACAATTATTGTATAACATTTGCTAATTTTCTATATATCGTTTTATTCACATCTTAAATTTTTCCTAATTGTAGTACTATGGTTATACGCTCGCTACCCAATCGATAGTTCACGAATTCATATCCCGCTTATTCCAGATTGTAACTACAAAACTGTATGGAAATTACAAATTACATCTTATTGTGTATATTTTATAAAATAAATATATGGTCAACCCCTAAAGAATTTTTTTTTGTGATCCCATTCTATCTATATCTACAGAAATATGCAGAAAATTTTAGAGATTAAAGGTTAGATGACATGGGTAGTAACTGCCAATTGGCAGTACTTTACTTACATTTACTTAAGTTAATTACAATTGACTAATTAGATAATATTATGACAACACTTAATCCTAAGATAAACTTATTTATATCGGTGCGGTGCAAGGATGTTAGTGGAGGAGGATCCACAGGGGTTAAGTTAAAATGGCAACTGTTGGCTGCGGGATTTGAACCGAGGATCTCATGATCTGTGATACCATGGAAATATACAATGAGACTGGAACTACAAAATAGATAAAGCAATTAATTTTAAGTAAATTGTTAATCTTTAAATAAAATCAATTTTCTGGACGAATTACATTGATTAGAGTTAATTAATGCTAATTACTAATTGCATATATTGCATATTTGGGCATTCTCATGCATATTTTTAGAAAAGTTGCATATAATTGCATATTTCAATATTTTTAAGATCCTGTCTAGTGATAAAAAATCTGAAATTTCTGGTAATGCACATTGATAATTCCCAAATATTGGAGCAGGCCGCAATAAATAGAAGAATGCAACGGAAAAAGCAATAAACAATATAATAAGCAAATACACAAACCAATAAACTCTAATATTTCTAGGGAAATCCCTGTTAACGGTAACGGTAGGTATTCATTGTATACACGAATGCTAGTAAAAGTGGGTACAATGAATATAAGACCAAGAATTCTCAGCTGGATATATCTTTTACTTATGTTTCATTTTTTTTTTTTTTAGAAATTTTTGAATAATATGTTATTGTAATTATGTAAATATGTAATAATCTTATAATATCAAGTTTGCAGACTTAGTTTATATGTATATTAGTAGTAGATTTGTGAATTGTGAATCAGGTTTAAGACTGTATTGTGCAATAAAATTCATAATGCATTCATTTATACTTTTTATTTAATAATTTAAGATTTTTTTGCATATTTGGCTGCATATATTGTCATATTTGTGCATATATAGATAGTGCATATTTCCCAAAAAAATCAGTGCATATATATGCGCATATAATTCAGTTATATAACAATGAGGTAACCCAGTACCCCAGTAAAGTCTACGCCAATGGCTTCCCGACACCAAAAGCCCGCCGTTTGAGTTAGTAGTTCACGTGTAAAGATACGACTAACAATACGTGATACCTACGAAGGTAGGATTTCCCGGTAAACTGACAAACTACCCGGTATGAATTACGTTTCTGAATAATTACAATCGGTCACTAAGAAACCAAGAATCTAATCTTGTATATAGTTATTAAGATATTTATGGTCAAGTTTTAGGTTAGTATTACGAAACAAGTTGCAAAAATGTTTTGACTTTCACTTGTTACGTATTAGAAAAATCAAATGAAAATTAGTAGATTTAGGTTACGTTTCAATTTTAATATTTAAATGTCAAGAATGCAGACAATATTAGTAAATGTAATTGAGTGACAATAATTAACATTAATTTATACCAATAAATGTGCTGTAATATGAAGCATAAAATTTCAAATATAATATGTACTCGTAGACGAAGATTCATATTTGATATAGTCTAAAATTTTCTGATATAATAAATTACAAATTCTTTTTAAATCTCAATTTATATATTATATCGAATCCAGAAGATGTAATTGTACATTTCGTGAAAAGGACAGATTTAATTTAAAAGTTTTCTGAATAACAGTACACATTTTTAATGAAAATTATCTGTATGTAAGTTAGCTTGGCTCGCACTTTTACAAACAAACCCTAAGCCTACATAACTCACGCTCGACAAACTCAAATCACAGTATTCATTTTTAATGGAAATTATCTGTAAGTTCCACTTCATGAAATGGATGGGATTTTTGTCCAGGTGATGAAAAATCTTGAAATTACAACACAGAATAGGTATTCTACCAGAAGCGAAACTCTAGTCGGCTCCTTTGATGTTTCGCTTACAGGTTCAATGTCCTTGGACATATTTAATATTTTAAAATGTCTAACAAGTTATGTATTAGGTTGAATAATATTATTTACAACATATATTTAGATTATAAATATAACATAGAGGAATTAAAATTATTTTATGTACATACAGAATTACAATGTATAATACAAAAAACAACGGCACAAAATGGTTAGAATGAATTACCGCTAACGGCCAATACCAGGCCAAGCTACAACGGTTACACTTCTTTAAATCGACCAATAGCATTCGAACTTTTGTTCGAAGTCACAATGACGCAACGTTACCTTGGTATAATAACCGATTGGCCCTTTAAATTTCGTAGTACACTTTATCTTTTCCTAATTTTAAGTTCCTCTTTTTAGCATTCGCTTTTGGTAGAATATCTATTCTGTGATTACACAATTACCAAGTTTACATGCAGTTTTGAAAATGCTATCAGTTTTCAGTCAAAATTACGGGAACTGTGCAATCTCGAAACTATATTTTCCGTGTTTACATGATTTGTTTTCAAAAGAATTTTGAAGACAAACCTATGAATTTTAGTTTTGGTTTGAGTTAACTCAAAACGGTATACATAGAGTTTTCGAAACTTAACAATATTTGAAAACAGTTTCAAAACTGCGTGTAAACGAGCGTGTACCCGCTTCATGATGTGGATGTCCTTTTCATGAAATGTACAATTAGATCTTTTGAATTTGATATGCCAGGAGCTTAATTTCAAAACGTAATTATTCCATATTTTACTTAAAATAAACTATATGCATAAAATTATTTCGAAGACAAAGGTTCTCGAATAATTTTTAAAAAGTTATTTTTTATTTATTTTAATTTGGCTGCTTAAATATGATCTTCGTTTTAGGGAATAATTCCTCAACCCTCATGAAACAAAACTGCATTATAATATTTATTTTCAATCCAGGCCCAGAAAAAGATGGTGAACTTTTGAAACCGGAACAGGTTTACGCCTAATCCTTGAAGAAGAAGGAGAAGAATAAGATGTTCAATCCAAATACTGTAACTATAGTTACTATGAAAAAAAAGTTGTAATTATATAATTTCCAATTTTCTATACAAATGCTACAGGTTTTTCTATGCATCTCAAACTTAAAAATATGAAATAATTAGGTTTGGAATTAAGCACCTCATATACAGGGTGTCCCAGATTTAAACGGCCTAACTTAAAATTAAGATGAAACACCTAAAAATAGGGGCACAAGTTCATTTGAGCAAATGTCCGTAAATGCTTTATTCCAGAGATATTCATGTTTTTCTTATTGAGTAGCACTACTTTAAAAAATCAACTTCATAACGAAATATCCAATATTATCTTATTGATGTGAGACAGAATAATTAATTTAAATTAATAATACATTGGTTATTATCTAATTTTAATACAACATTTAGTTTGCTTGCCCTGATGTCAAGGAAAAAATGAGAAACTATCAATGAATATAAGAAATTTTTGTAAGATGCCATAAAAGGAAAAGTCTATGAAGAACAGATAATAATTTAGACTCACTACGTAGAAAAATTATTCAACTTTGCAAAACCATATCTCCCGAGCAATGTCACGCAGCAACCAAAACAGTGGCAGATCATTGTAGTGCTTGTTTACGTGTTGCAGGTGAACATTTTGAACAAATATTATTAAAAAAAAAAATAGAATAGTTTATGAAGTTATGTTATTACATTATTATTTTAAACAATAAATTTCTTTAAATTCATTGATAGTTTCTCATTTTTTCCCAGACATCAGTGCAAGCAAACTAAATTTTGTATTGAAATTAGGTAATAAACAAATTATTTTTAATTTAATATGTAACATCTCAATACGATAATATTAGATATTTCATTATGATGTTGATATTTTAAAGTACCGCTGCTCAGTAAGAAAAACATGAATATCTCTGGAATGAAGCATTTACGGTCATTTGCTCAAATGAACTTGTCACCTTATTTTTAGGTATTTAATCTATGGATTAAGTTAGGCCGTTTAAATCTGGGACATCCTGTATACTTGGCAATGGCAACTAAACGAAATATTCAAGTGGAAATTTAAACAATTCTATCCTATTTACAATTACGATTTTGCAGATAGAATTAAGAGTTACGTTTGGACATATGGGAACCAACAACAAAATGTTGTTTTATAAGTACTTGGGAGTTTGCAAGCTCCAAACTTTTCACAACTAGTGCGTTAGAGATATTATGCTTTCTCTTTTTTCTGACAGAAAAGTCAAACAGCATAACACCTAACCGTATTAATTTTGAAAATAGTATGTAAAAAAATTTAATAGTTTTTACAAGTACCACTTTATTTATCATTGTATAATGATTTATATTATTTCAACAATATTTTAATACAAGTCTCGTCCACTATATGATAATTCTGAGTATATTTCATACTTTAAATCGGTTGTTTTCACACTCTACAACCGATTACAAATTGTACGTGGTAATAAATACATACATACGTACATAACGTTACGCTATATCCCACTCAGTAGGGTAGCACGAACACTGAAACACAGTCAACCTATAATCAATCTCCTCCAAACATTCCTATCCTGACACAGCACTTTCGCCTCGTTCATATTCATAGTGCGATTCATACAATATATATATATGCTCGTCTATTCTTCACACTCGGAATCATTCGTTCACGCAACAAATAATCAATCATACTCAACCACTTACTCCTCGGACACCCTCGCAATTGTTCACGTGGCAATTGTAATTGATAATTGAATTTCTTTTAACATAGCCGTAGAAGAATAAACTGAGTAATGCAAAATCTAAATTAGATAGTAAAGGAACATTCTTACCACATATACGAAATTGCTTGCTTATAGGTTATAATAGGTATATTCGGCTTTCATACTCAGAAATGCTCTAATAATGTTTAACTAGTACATAATGGCTGGTACCACGAGCTCTGTTTTTGGGTGTTTTTAAGAGCAGTGTTTTAAGCTCGGTTTTAGCACTGTACAAGGTTCTAAAATTATTTTATCAAAAAAATACTTCAAATAAAAGTGATAGATACATTTGAAGCATTTTTTATAAAATAATTTTAGAACATTGTACAGTGCTAAAACCGAGCTTAAAAAATGCTCTTAAAACAGCCAAAAACAGATCTCGTGGTACCAGCCAATAAGAATGCTGTTTTGTGCTTGGAACAAACAGATTCCGCTTAACTGTACAGAAAAATTGATTTGAATAGTGCCAATCCGATTTCGTATTCATTGAAAACTTTTGTAGGTTTAATAAATATTCTTGTTTGAAAATTAATTTAGTTTTGAAGGAACATTTTAAAGTATTCAACTGAGACTTATTATGGGGATGAAGTAGTTTGAATAGGAGTAGTTTTAATACAAAATAATATCGTTTTAAATGATTTCAATGCAGAATAAAAGATAAATAAAATTTATATCTTTTCGAATTGAACCTAATCATTTTGTAAAAAAAAATTATCTTCAATGAATGCATACCAAAAACTGAAAATTTTCTTGAAACAATTGTAATTTTTATGAGTGTATTGCTTAGTAATTTCGAATACCATTTATGAACATCAAAAATCATTTTTTATAGAAATAATACAGAGAGGATTATTAAATCAACAACATATATTCTTGAAGGATTATATCCAACAAAACGTACTAATTCAATCTTTTGGTTTTCAACTATTTCACCAGAGACGTACCTCATTCTATCACATAAAATTGATAATTACAAAAATGATTGTCCCTTTGTACTACGCAAAATACCATTCCTTGTTCCACGATTATATTCAAGAAATAACAATATTTTCATTTTCTATACCTAAACTTCCAACTTCCAAATCTAATTCCGTAGTTAACTCACCTCTTCATTTTATTAACCGACAAGAAAAAGTCGACGCGTATATTTTTTTTATGTATGACCACCAAGCCTAACTTTTTACAGAGTAGTCCAATTTTGATGATTTTTTTTTTATTTCATAGGGTATACCTCGAGGTTGGTCCCATTTAACTTTGAAAATAGTTCCACGCCTAAGGGTAGAAAAATAGGGGATGATTGATTGTTTTCTCGCTGAATTTTTACTTGTTAACCGATTCTACCACTCATAACCTTATACTGGGTTGTTAGATTACGATGATTCCTTTTTTCCACCCTTAAGGGTAAAAATAGGTAGCCACAAAAAATAGTTATTTATTAAACTAGAGAGGAAAGCGCTTCTTTTTCGCGCTTATGAGGCAATTCGAGTGAGAGTGGAAGAAGCGCTTTCCTCTTGTGTTAGACAGAACATTTTTTCACGACATGCTTCTAAAAACGATTTGCTCGGACCTAAAATACACTTTGACAACACAACTGACACGTTAAAAGTTTGGTTATCAGATGCAAGGCGGGGTAGCAGTGTTGCCAATGAACCAATCTTAAATCTAAATTAACGTTGACAAATTGTGATTTAATCTAGAAATAAAAAAAAATAGAAGACGTAATTGTAAGATAATTTAAAGTATGTGTATCACTACCATAAGAATTAAAAAAAAAAAATTAGGAATTTATTTATAATTTTCACAATAAATTTTTTGTAAATTCATATTAGTAACACTTCTATATTTTCCTCTCTAGGGAGGAATTCACATTTTCCTCACTATTTCGGGAGAATATGGGGTTTTCTGACATGTCGTGAAAAAATTAACTTTTTAATAAAAAATTTACCCGACGAAAGAAATTGAAAAACGAAAAATAAAATAAAATTATTTACTTGCATTAGATTAGGAGCTTAGTTATTAAGACTAAGGTTTATTTTATTTTTCACTTTATAGTTTCTTCTTTTCTTTTTTGTTAAAAACTTTTTATGTTTACAATCTTCAATAAACTCGAACCCTGCTTGGTCCTATTTTACAATGCTATTCGTGGTATTAAAACATACGTCTTACTTCTCAGAATCGTATTTATATGTGTCTTTTCCTTGCCGTAGTATTAGACTAAATAATAGAAATTTTATGAACTGGTTGATAATTCTTGGCATTTTCGCTCGGTCATTGTCAGGTGGGTTATAAAATTGACATTTAAATTGTAAGAATGGGGGCAATGTTAAATAAACGTGTCAAGTGAATCGGAAATAGTTGGATTATTGATGTTGAATTCAAAATTTCGTTCTGGCACAGTTGTGGTGGAATTTTATTTTGTATGCTATATTTGAACTGTGTTTTGATCTGAGCCCTGATTGATTGATGTGCAGTTTTACGCATGCATGTAAATCGGCAGGAATATTAAAAGACCATAGTGACAACTAAATTTACCAATCGATATAACTTACAAACGAGATTTTCTCCGAACTTGTAACAAGCCAGGAACCGCCATTGCTAATTTTAAACACTTATAAGTACTACTTTATTGCTTAGTTCGCGTGTATTGCGGCTGCTTTTAAGAACAGTGAAAATATACAAATCTTTAGTGCTTTAACATTTGTTGATTTTTATTTGTTTTTCTTTTTATTAAAAGAAATCATTATATTGTTCGGTAACGAAATAACGAAATTTGCTCTCAGTCATAAAATAATTTTATGGTACCTATTTGAAATCCAATATGTACGGATAAATCTTTGAATTGACACCTCACGTCATAAATTTTATTGTAGATTGCGAAATATATATTTATAATTTATTTTTAATCTTATAAAGATAGCTCCATGGTAACACTACACAGTAAAAAATTTATAGACAAAATTGACAAAATTTTAACAAAATCCACCGGTAATTTTTGTTAATTTACCGAGTTTCAGTTCGAACCCCACAGGTGACAGTTGCGAATTTAAATTTACCCCTGTGGTTCCCCCTCCACTAACATCTTTGGGTGCTATGATTTGACGGCTGGTAGCCGCACTTCATACGCAAAAATATATCACTTACCGAGATCTGCGTAATCAGTGTGCCACACCCATAATGGATAAAAGGCATGATGGTATATTTATTTTATTTATTTCAAATTTATTAGCAAGTAAACAATTATTTTTGTGAGTTTCGTAACTAAATATATTTGTTGATATTGTAATTATTAACATTTATTTTTATGTTCTTTTTACTAAATATTTTAGTTATTAAAATAAATTAAATTGTCAGAAAGGATGTAAACATTCTTCAACAATTTCAAATTGATAAGTTAGCTAAATTTACTTGTTATTATTGACGAGTCTATTTGTTAAAAATGTCGAAAATTACGATGAGGACCGAAAATATAAAAGTCGAATGTTGGAAAGGTTACAAATGTCGTTTTAATGCTTGTATATTTTATTTAGTTTAGTTAATCCACGTTCTACAACAAATGTCACAATAGAGCTAGCTCTATGAAATAGAGTAGTAGCCCTACAGTTTCCAGTCATCTCCGCTAGGTACCATCATTGAATATAGAAACCTTGTCGGTTAAGAGCTAGCTCTAAACCGGCAATGTTTCTATATTCAGTGGAGGTGTCTAGCGAAGATGACTGGAAACAGGGGTATATGACGTCATGTCTGTCTTTATTTGTAGAGCTACCACTAGGGGTGTTAGTACTTCGTAGAGCTAGTTCTATTTTGACATTTAGTACAGAGAACATGACTTTTTGTTAGATATTTTGTGTTTTAATTTTTAGTATTAGTTCATCATTATATTTTCTTTTATTTTTAATTTGATTGATTATATGGTTCAGTTTATGGATTTTAATTTATATTAGTATAAAAATTTATAAAACTAAATAAAATATACAAGCAATAAAAAACTGAACTTAAACTAATAATAGAGCATAAAACCAAACAAAAACAATAAATAAATCTGTAAAAATTTAAATTTGTTAACAAACACAAAAAGAATCAAATTTGCCACCAACCTAAATTTTTAAAACTTATACACTACAAAATTCCTAGAATAGAAACAGTTTTTATTCAGATTATAGAAACATTCACTGTTTCTATGACGTCATAGTTATAGAGCTAGCTCTTAGCTCTAAGTTACAGAATAGAGGTCCTGGGTGCAATCCTCGCTTACGTCAACCTGTAGTCAAAAATATAACTGCAACCAAGTGAAACATAATTGGTTTCTGTGGTGCAGAGTATCAAATAAATAAATTTGGTTGAGCAACTTGTCTGTAAAGAAATAAAGTATGCGGCAAAATAGAATGAAGGGATGGAGAAGTCAGAGGAGTTCTGGCGGTCCTTGTAGATATGATTTGCTCATTGGTGTCCAGGCAGGCCAAATATCGATGCCTTTTACGAGCACTTAAGCGTTAAGCGCAGAAGAACTTCGACCCAGCAACGTACAATGTAATCTCGCCGGACGTTTAGAAAAGACAATAAATTACCAAGTTACATCAATCCTTTGGCATATTTTACGAGTGCTTTATGATTTGAGCATTTAACAGAAGCATTATGTTTGAAATCGGTTGTCATATTTGCTGGTGCTGCATATGGCCTCGTATTTATTCTCTTCTATTTTCTTCTCGAATCTCTCGTCCGTTTTACATTGTGCATGTTTTATGTGACTACTTTCAAGTATTTTTGTCTTTTTATTTTGCCCTATAACTTTGTCCAATAACGGATGTTGCAGATCTGCTACTGCCATCGTACTTTTATATCTGTCAGTCAGGTTATGTTACAATTTAGCATATATTATGGGAAACAATAGAATATAAAATAAATAGTGATTTATGTAGCGGCATTTAATTATATTCATTATTTAAAATGCATTTAGAAAAAGCTTTTCTAAATCCTTTTAGTTTAAAATGAAATAAACGTATAATTATTTTACACATTTCGATTGTGGCAGCACTGCTGTTGAAGGTTTGAAAATATGATGAGGCGATCAGGGTGATTATTTCGATATGCTACCATGTAGCTTGTAGCTATTTGTATTCCCTTTTATACTTACTTACTTATATTGTTTATAACAATAAACTGTTATATTCGTTTGAGAGAGTATTAACATATTTAAAAATAAACATTGATTGATTAACTCTGACCTGGGTCCTACCTAATAGTAAATTGTTTGATTTAATTAATAATTAATTTTATTAGTTTCCACTAACATCTTTGGGGGCATAACTTGACGACTGGCAATCACACTTCATGCGTAAAATATATCACTTTGTAGTTATTTTCTTGATTATTATTGGTTGGTTTGACACGGTTAATTGCTTCGTTTTAGTATTAATAAATTAGATATTTTTATTGAGTTGAATACTATATTGGTCACTGACTTGGTTTACAGGTTGTGTAATTTTTATTTTATTCCTTTACTTCTCATGATGATGATAAATTAATTATCGAAATACATATTTAGATATTTTCTTTATTACTTTAAAGCAGGGATGATAATAATAAAAAATATCGGTTTGTGTTTCGGTTTTGATCATCGTAATAATAAATTTTCGGTTTTGGTTAATGTCCAGTTTTACACAGCAATCGGTTTCGGTGAACCGGTTTTAGTGAATGGGTTCCGGTACTGTAAATAAAATTAATGAGTATTTATATTTTTTTCTTATTCACTTACAAAAACTGAATTTTTTTTTTCTATAAAAAAATAATAATAAACTCTAGCACTATAATAATGACCATATACATGTCTGAAACACTGAATAAAATATGCCAATTGAATTGATATTTATTATTTTAAAAATACTAATTTACCCTTTCGTTTTATATAGCAATAAATCCGTTTGCGCTTAACGGTTAACCGAAAAATAAAAATAAATGTTGCTTCCAGATCCGATTTTGTATGTTTGAAATATGGGTTCAGGTTTCGATTTCGGTCCTGAACTTTTTTCGGTTAACGGTTTTAGTTCCGGTTTCGGTTATCATCCCTGCTTTAAAGCTTAGGGGTTAGATAATATTTTAGACCTATGTATATACGTATTTCGAAAACTAAGTTCTCATTTTCGGTAGAGGTAAGAGGGATTGATTAAGATTACCAACTTGTTAAGTCAGTGGTTAAAATCTAATTTAATTTTCGTTTATATACAGGGATGTTTACTAAGGAAAAAATAAATAAATGAAAGACGTAATACAAAGGCTATTGGTTCAAAAAATAAATTTAAAAATCTAAGGCTAATTTAATCAAACCAAATCAAATCCCTTAGCTTTAAAACTATAAATAAAATATTTATATGACTATTTCAAGAACTATGTTTTGATCGTCAGTGGAACTAAGATGGATTAATCAATATTATACAACTTGTTAAACAAGCCAGTGGTCAAGATCGTTTCTGAATAATATTGATTATAATTTAATAAAATATAATCAAATCCTTAAATCTTTAGCGCTTTAGACAAACAAAATACCTACGTATGTATTTTGAGAAGCAAAGTCTTAACATTCATAGAACTAAGAGAAATCAATCAAGATTACACAACTTGTTAGCCAAGCCAATGATCGGATAGGAGTTTGCCTTCTTCTTCTTGAGTTCTTAGCCTTAGATTTATTTTGTTTATAGTTCTAAGGTTTGGAGGGTTTGATATAATTTCATTAAATTGTTGGTTTATAATTTCGCTGCTGATTATGTTTATCTTAAACTATAAAACAGACCAAATAACGTGATATAGAGTTTGTTTGTTTGTCAACTTGGCAAATATCAAAAATATTGTTCGTTTCTTTGTCAAGTGTACTAACTATTCACCATCTGCCTCTCATTCTTATTATTTTATTACCTTTCGTTCAATACCTGCCGTGTAAATTTATCACAGCTGTAAATTATTTTTATTCACATGTGCATGATTTTTGAAGAGTTTTACAATCTATTAAAATATGTGCAGCCTTGTAAAAAATGTTGTTATTTGTGTAGGTGCGTATTTAAATTTTTACAGCGCGGCATACCATCAGCCAGTTATTAATTTCGAATTATAAGCTGTCTTTTTTCTACATGAAATCAATTTTTACAGCAATTTTAATTAAACATTAACTAACATGTGAAGCTGCAGACTTTGGTAATAACATTTCTGGAGTTTTGCTCATCAAAATATAATTACGTATTTATGTTTTTAAATATGTCTTTTTAGTTTTGAATTACGGTAAGGGAAACATTCAATGGTGAGCAATAGCACCCTTAATTGAGGGGTGCATGAATTTACAGAGGCGCTTAAAATGTTTTGTCGTGGATCGCTCTAAGCTTTCTTATATTTACTTTGTAGTTTTTTATTGTGCATTTTACTGAAGGGACTGAAAACAATTAGAACAAAAGTCTAAATAGATATGTTATAACTGAAACACCAACTTGATTTCACGAAAATACATTTCTCGAATATACAAATGTCGAAAATTAAATTCGGAGTTTGTACATTTATCGAAAATACAAATGTTGAATGTTGAAAATATTACAAATGACGAATGTTACAAAACTCGAAAAAACATTTGTCGAATCGCTTGGATATCGCAAACCTCGAAAATATATTTCTCGAATATTACAAATGTCGAATGTTACAAATCTCGAAAATAAATTTGTTGAAAGTGAACAATATCAAATGTCGTATTGTAATCATTGCTCAGTAGATGGAACTACGACATTTAACATTGTTCGCTTTTGACAAATGTATGTTCGAGATTTGTAACATTCGACATTTGTAATATTCGAGAAATGTATTTTCGAAATTTATAATATCCAAGCTATTTGACAAATGTATTTTCGAATTTTGTAACATTCGGCATTTGTAACTTTTCCAACATTCGACTTTTGTATTTTCGGTAAATGTTCAATGTCTCATAGTAATTTTCAACATTTGTATATTCGAGAAATGTATTTTCGTGAAATGTTTTTTCGAGAAATGTGTTGTTAACCCGATTCAACGATATTTACATTATCACATATTTCAGTTCTTCATGCAAAATATATAGATTTAGTAAGCTAGTTTTCATCAACAATAAAACTAAGAGAAATAAATTAAGATTACTTTTGTATTGCAAGGCATTGGTCAAAATTGAAGTTAATAAAATTTCGTGAAAATTAATTTAAAGTGAATTTTTTAATACATATTAGGTAGTAAATTTACCAGATATTGATAGCTGTAAATAAATATTTGTAATGTATTAACTTTCATACAGACTGATCACTTGTTTACCTTTAAAATATACATATAAAACATTGTATATTATCCCAAAGTAAATATATAATCCAAGCATTGCAAATAAAAAATGATTTTTTAAAGGGTTGGTATATTAAAAAAATACCATAAATATTTATTGGTTTAACAAATATATTAATATACATGGTGTTTTATTTAGGAGTGCCACCATTGTCATCTAGAGAAGTATAAGAGATATGAAGTTAGATAAATAAATAAAATAAATAAATAAATATATCATCACGCCTTTTACCCATTATGGGTGTGGCACTCTGCTTACGCAGATCTCGGTATGTGATATATTTTTGCGTATGAAATGCGGTTACCAGCCGTCAAGTCATAGCCCCCAAAGTTGTTAGTGGAAGGGGGACCACAGGGGTAAATGTAAATTGGTAACTGTCAGCTGTGGGATTCGAACTGAGGATCTCACGATCCACAGTCCGACACGTTACCACGGAGCTATTTACCCCATATGAAGTTAAAGACTATTACAATGAGCAAATCAAAAGAATTTTTTTTAACTAATTTAAATTAGTATAGAGTGCGACAAAGTAACTTCCCTAGTTTTGAAGGTGAATTAAACTGATATTAGGGAGGTATTGCTGCACTCTGTACATATGTTTAATGTCTTTTGTAATTTATTGTATATTTCGATTGCTTAATTAAAACTCGAATTTGTATATTTTAAATATATATAATAAAAATATTTTATAGCGAATCTGCTATTTGTTGTATTACATATAAATTATAGAATAATAATCAATGACTGTCTTTCAAAGTTGTAATTTCGTATTTTGAGAAATATAAATTTTCACATATTCATATCCTTTTGCAGTATTGAACAGTCTTAAGGTTTTATCCTTCTTAGAAGCCCTTTCTTTTATTGTACATGTATAGCTCTATTTTTTTATTCTGGATTTAGTTAATGAATTGTCGATAAATTGAGCAGTGATGAAAAGTTAGTTTTGAAATAGGCAATTAATAAAGGAAATGAGTGCGTTTGAAATGAGAATTAGCGTTAGGGTAGGTGCAGGTGGACGAAGGATGGTTTGATGGTCATACAACCACAGAGCATTTATTAAAAGAGTCGCGAACAATGATTGAACAAACCGCAGTCACATTTCAGTCGTTTTCCCGTTTGGCCATTTTCCGTGATATTAAAGCGTTGCTCGGTCATTTTGTATGCGCGTGGCATATTGTTACATAATTTTAAATGGTCCTGTGCCGTATGCACGTGCATGTACAAATAACTGGTTAGCGACGCTTCGTGTGTCCTGCGCCTGCGCAGTCGTCTAGCGCCGCTGTTCCTGCTGTTGCTGCTACTAGCTGCGGCGACGTCACGTCGAAACACTAATTGGTCTGTGATGGAAAACGCGTGCGTTTTGACTTTTGCGTGTTACCGTTAACGTTATTGCTCTGTGTAGCTACAAGGGCGAGTTTTCATTTTGACCTTTCCTACCTTTGCCACGCATCACACGTATCCCAAAACCAGGAAACTTGGTTGCGAAAATTTATTTTTTAACGACATGGTAGGAAACAGCACCGTTCTTCTCCCGAAATAGTGAGGAAAATAGGAAAAATAGATAAGAAAATATAGAAGTGTTACCAATTTAAATGTTATTTACAAAAAATATATTATAAAAATTATTAATAATTTCTAATTTTATTGAAAATCCTTATTTTAGTGATATACATACTTAAAATTATCTTACAATTATGTCTTATATTTTTCTTTTTCTTATTAAATCACAATTTGACAACTTATTAAAGATATTTAAGATTGGTCCATTGGCAACACTGCTACACTACCTTGTGCCTGATAGTGATAACCTAACTTTTAACGTGTCAGTCTGTCAGTTGTGTTCTCAAAGTGTATTTTAGGTCCGAGCAAATCGTTTTTAGAAACATGTCGTGAAAAAAATGTTGTGTCTAACACGAGAGGAAAGCTCATCTCCCACTCTCGTTCGAACTCGAGGGGGAAAAAGAGGTGCTTTCCAATCTAGTTTGACAAATAACTATTATTTATCAGCATTCTTAATCGATAGTGATACAAGAATCAATTAGAAATTCAGGTGAAAAATGTCAAACCACACTTCAGTATATTTTTTGATTTTGGCGTCTCGTAAGAAATTCTCAATTTCAAGAAAAAACAACTCACAATTCTTATGTACACCTGAACATTATTATGTCTTCTAATAATCTGAAATTAATTTAGCGTTGTTATTCAATATGTAATATTGCAAAATTAATGTCGTATATTGTGGATATAAATCACGAAATGTATAACACGACAGAACATTAAAGAAGCAACATAAGAGAGCAAATTAACGACAAAAGATGTTTTTGAACGACAACTCAAATAATATCCGCTAAAACGAGTATCACAACTTAAGTTATTTGGTGGAGCAATGTCATTTGATGACGTGTGAAATATATTTTCTTGGCGTGTAATATAATTTTTGTCATGCAATAACTCTTATTCTGTTTATTTTCTTTTCCTGGTGGAGAAAGAAAAGTTACCCAATAAGTCAGTCAGTTAAGGTGGTTTGGCCATCTTGAATGAAAGGTTGGTGAAACCAATATATGCGGGTGTGAATGAGGGTGAACGATTGCGTTGGTGTTTGAGGAATAAGTGGTTATGGTTAGGTATGATTGATGGTTTGTTGCGTGTAAGAATGATTCCGAATGTGAAGATTAGGCGAGCATATGTATCGTACTATGAATGTGGATTGTTGGTTGATTGTGTTTTGTGTTTCTGAGTCCGTGCTACCCCACTGAGTGGGATACAACGAGACGTTATGTATGTATTATGCAAAATATTTTAACATGTTGTAGGTATATCTACGGTAATATAGTATGTTAATATTGTCTGTACTAGTAAATAAATATTATTGTTATTATGAAACGCAATTACAATTAGGAGGATTATTGATAAACGAGTGTTATTTGTGTTTGAAGTCGTAATGGTCAAAATGGGAAGTGTCCATTTCTAACTCTGCGAGTGCGACGAGTGCGGAATGAGTCCAGTGGCGTGCGTGAACGGCTGATGTGCGTAATGAATTGTAATGGCTTGTTATGAGTGGATTGCCCAGTTTTTTGTGCGGCGGGACAAGGATGAAAGTTGCACCAATTCGACTGCAATGTTGTTTTCTTAACACTTTTAAGAGATTGCTTCAACCAATTTCAACAAAGTATTGTAATTATTTATCGAGGTTTTATTGTATTAAATGAACAATATATTACTTATTCCACAAATTATTTTTAGGAAATTCGAAAATAGATTTAATCAATATTTACAATAAAATTCTGCTATACGTAATATTTGTGCTATACGTTTTATGAGGTATTTTCTAGACACAGTTAAGTTTTTGATACAAAAATATAATTGTTATTAATTTGTTTTGCTCGAACATAAAAATAATTTTTATTTATGAGATGTAATTTAAATGGTGCGAATAAAAAAATGACTAAATGTTTCAAACATATCATTTAAATGTCGGTACAGTTTTGACAGAACCGTAATATAATTGTCAGTTTTAAAATTTTAAAAATATTGCGTACAAAAAGAAGAAACTGTGGTCATTACAGTGTCTGTAAAATATTAAAAACTTTAGTTTCTGTAGCTTTTGTTATTCAGTTATTCAATTTATTTTCCTAATGCAAGAATTATGGGTTTAACATCATCACTAGTCATGGAGATTTTCACTAATAATCTGTCCAATTTCTTTTTATTTGTGGACGTAGGTTAAATGTTCCGATTCGAGGATTTGTCAATTTTTAACGTGGTAGCGGTGTCCGTCAAACTTGAGTTCTATTAGTTACTGTTATTCATTGGAATTTCCTGACGTAGGAAATAGGCTTACTTTATTAAATGCGTCCAAGAATACAGTTTGAAATCTGTCAAAGTGTTGTCGTGGTGACAGCGTAACAAATGTCGCAGTGGTCAACGATTTGACTTGTGGGACAGCAAGAAGCAGACACTGCGGACAGGAAATGAGCAATAATTACCCTGGACAACAGTTGCATTGAATACCCTTTAAGGCTGCCTTTACCGACGTTTGCGGATAATCGGAAGGTGTTGGAAAGCCAAGGTTCCCATTAGGGAGGGCAGAGCGTACGGGGTAGCCGTCAGGCAGACACCTTGTCAACTGCGTGGGTATAATGCGACGGAAAGGGTAATCGGCGTCAACGCAGCCCTCTGCAGAGACGGACTCGATATAATCCATTAAATACAAATGCAATTTGGAAAGGGAAACATTTACTTATAAATGAGACAACACAAAATCAAAAGGGGAACTACCACATAACAAGAAAAGCAAAAATCTAAAGAAAAATCCACTAAGAACAAGTACACAGTTTGAGTTTGTCGAATGTGTGTTGCGTGGTCTTGGAGTTTTATCATTCAAAATTTGAGCTAGATGAGCAAACTTAAAAATAATTTGCATTAAAAACGAGAACAACGGCTTGAATTTCTAGGACCTAACTTACACGTAAGAATTCGATAAGTTGAAGATATAAGACATTATTATTTACTAAGCAATTAGAAGAAGTTATTAAAAAATTCTAATTTCCATATAGGTGATTAGGTAAATGGGTAAGAATCCTTTTTGTCGTTTATTTTCTGACGTGAAATACTTATTTTGCAATTATCTCATGGGAAATGTATTTCCCTTTCGTTCAAATTATGTGTTTTGTTTCGTTTAAAAAGGATTGTCGAATTGTAGTAAGGTGCGACTATAAAGTACCCAAACGAAATATTGATCTTGGTAGTCGAAGTTTTGGTATATTAATGCTATATTCTCTAAGACTCTAGAATATTGGAATTGCGCCCGAATGAAAACAAGAATTGTTAATATATTGTTCCATTATTTTACTTATTTGAGGGTCGCGTCAAAAATAGTGTCAAAAGTTTTGTGTTGCTACTAGGTTTAAGCCTGTTTTATATTATACTTTTTTTGGGTTAGAAACTTTGACAAGTTTCATACTAGGTTTACTTGTATAATATAATTCAAGAATAAGTCAATCCAAGTTTCACAACTAGAAACGTTTTTAAGAACTGGATCCAGATCCAATTTTGAATCAAGTTTCATTCTAGACCTGCGCACTGAACGACTGTTTCTTGTTTGCTAACCTAACCGCAATCTTATCTGCTATCCTATCCGATTTTGACGTTTATATGTCAAACATTTTAATGATATTTATTTATTTTTTTCTATTTATGTTTTGTTCTATTTATTTTACGAACACAACACTCAAAATATACTCATGGACAAAATTATCGAATATTTAATTATGACGAATCAAGGAAAAAGTAAACATGGTTTTAGTTCACAAAATAAAATTTGCAGTCTGATGTTATTAATACGTAGTATTACTCAGAAACTGCAAATTTTGTGAACTAAAACCATTTTTGCTTTTTCCTTGATTCATCACAATTAAATATTCGATAATTTTGTCCATGAGAATATTAAAACCTCGGTTAAAACTGTTTCTTGTTGTTGGATTGCCAGCATTACTTGACGAATGACCTTGCAACTTCTGCAAAAGGTAGTTGTGATTCTGGACTAAAAATGTTTCTAGAATCTAGTTCAAGTTTTTAGCCAAACACAAAAAATATATATAAAATAGATTCGCTCTACTCCACTAAAGCGTGATCAATATGTGTTTGTAATAAGATTTTTACGGGAGTTGATCGCTGCTCTACCAGATGTATTTATTCCTTAAACTTAGAAAGGTGTAAAGTGTAGATACTTACTCGTAGCTCATTCGATTTGTGGAAGATGAGAGTTAAATTTGCCGTTGGGTAGTCCGGGCCTGCAGTGCCGTGCGGGCAGTTCTGCGGTCGCGGAATAGGAATGACGCCTGGACTGCAACAGCAACAGCCGGACCGCCGCCACCAACACCGCGACCGACGACCGACGCCGACCAAAATTGAAATTGAAATGTCAGTGTCATTTTCACAAGTGTCGGTGGCGTACCCGTTACCCGTTACTCTACACACTGCACTACCGCATGTCGAACTGCCGCCCCTTGCTTCTGTCGCCCCCGCCCCCAGGGGTGTTACTCTGTGACTCTTGCCGCACTATCAGATTTACGATGTTTACAATGGAAATCGTCGTGTTGCATTTATAAACCGATCAGTTAGAGAATTGGCGCTCATCGCCGAGCAAAATGAAATCTGATGTGTCGATACGAACTACTGGTACTCGGCACTCGCTACTGATGCTGACTCGGTCCGTCCATCACTTGGGAGTGTAGACACTTGACGCGACCACGAACGCTTGCTTTTATGTCTTACACTCTGTCTCTACAACATGTCTTTAAACTTCTAACAAATTAATCACACCATGTATTTTAAATAGGGCAAAATTATAACTGTATGGAATCCATATAAATTTTATGTACCCTTATGGGAAAAGGCCACTCCGTAAGGAGCTATCTACATCATTTTATTGGAATTGATCAATCTCAGTTTCTCTTTATTTAAATCATTCTAATTAGGTATTTCCACCTTTTCCTATCGTTTGTTTTACTTAGCCAGTTAGCAATTCCTGCTGATATCTTCTTTAACTTCCTTTAGTCATGACTCCTCTTCTTCTTCCTCCTGGTCTTTATTCTACTACTGATTTAATTGCATCCTTGTCTTTTGCTCTCCATATATGTCCAAGCCATCTGGCTCTCTGTTGTTTGATCTTTATCCTTCCAACTCTTTTTCTATTTCATAGTTCATTCTTCATTCAAAAGTTGTAAGCTGATAGCAAAATTTCCTACAAGTTAAATATATATATATATAATTTATGTCGAATTATAATTTGCTGTTCTGTATAAATAAAGATCCATTTGCACCGTCATGAATCTACGACGGTATAGAAGGAAATGGAAAGATTTTTTCTTTAATATATATATAAAACTTTTTCGATTAAAGTATTAGAGAAAGCACCCTGTCCTTACCTATATCAGTAAAACTGGACAATTAAATTTAACATTTAAATAATAAATTTTCTGTCAATCTTTCCAAATAAAAAAAACACTAATAACTAGTTTGAGCTATGTAAAGAGAATTCTTGAAACAGAAAAATCTTGAATGGCCCAACAAAAGTGAAAAGCATGCAGGTCTCATATATGAACATGTGGTAAAATTAATTAACAAAAATGTCACTTTTAATTACCGTAATAGATTTAACCGTTGTTCGCATTGGAAATGCCCCGTTCGCGTTCGCGTTCCCGTTCCGCTTGCGTTTTACCCATTCGCGTTACGTTAACGTTTTGCGGTACGTGCGTGTCCGTCGTGCATGTGACAGAATTCAAAATGCCAAAACAACTGTCAGAACCGTGACAAAAATACCAAAATGAGAGAGTGAACTCATTATATCTGTCTGTGGACCAGATCGGTAGTTGCAGTAGTTGCAGTAGCTGTAATCGTTACTAGTTGCTAGTAGCTGAAAGTGCCCATTAACGTGCGTTATGTTATGTACACGCTCATGTTGAAATTGTTTTCTCTTGTTTATAACCTACCATTTATGTACTACAATGATTTATGTTACTTCTTAAATCTTCGCAATTTATTTGTGTACTTACGTACAGTTTTCAGTAAGCAATATTAATATTTGAAACAATTATTTTTAAGTGTCATAAAATGTTAGTCCTTTCAAAAATGAATATTACCTTTCTAGTTTGATTTGTTTTATTTTATTTCTATCTAAAGTTTATGTCTGCCACATTGTACCAATGCCTTTAATATTAAATTTTTAATATCTATCTATTTAAGTACAAAAAAAAGTACTGAAAACAATATAAAATAAATAATAGAACAGGTGATCAGGTATGTACCGAGGTATTATGGTAAAGGAGGACATGTGAAATAAATAAATATATCATCTCGTTATTTATCCATAACCCATATCTAGGTGTGGCTCTCTCCTTAGAATATATCTGGGTATATGATTTATTTTTATCCATGATACTAGTGAGAAAGAGGAGTCACAGGAGTAATTTTATGAGGCAGAAATTAGTCAGAAGTGAGATTCGAATTAATGATTGCTATTTTTTAAACAGGGTGTTCAATTTATCTGACGATGATACTAAATCGACCCCCCACCTACTATCTTCTAGGGGGGGGGGGGGGGTGGCGGATTAGAAACTTAAAAAGGGATCTACATTTTTAGTGCAGAGTTGCAGATTTGGAATTTCCAGGAAAACATACGTATATTTTAGATGGTAAATCATCGATTAGTTCTTTATATATCGTGATAAACTCTCCTATTTCTCTTTTTTTTCTATGCTTCGTGAACTCATTTCCTTTTTTCTTCTGCTGTTGTTCCTCTTTTCATCCAAAATTAATACTATCATAGCCAATTCCTTCACCGAAAACTTCATCACAAAAATAGGTTACACTTGACAGAAAAAAAAACTTAATGGAGTCAAAAAAAAACTTAATGGAGTCAAAAAAAAAAACTTGACATTTGTTTAATTTTTGTTTTGCAGCGTACGGATTTTTTCCTGGAGAATTTAAATCTGCACAAAAAATGGGGGTTCCTATTTAAGTTTTGAGTTTGGTATCATTGGATGTCCTCTCCCCTCCCCACATGACGAACAAATTTTAATTTAAAATTTTTTTGACACGATGTATATAGTTTTCGAGATGTTTCAGTGTCTTCACATAAATTGAACACGTATAAAAAGATGGAAAGCGGACTAACTACTTAGGTCATATGCCACCACAAGAATGAATGAATTGTGAATTATGTGAACATCACAAACATAGCCACTACACCACTGAGATCGGCATTAATTTATTTATTCATTTGAAGTTTTGATGTAGGACGAACAAATTTTTATTTTTTACTCTTCATAATAGAAAATAATAAGATCTATAGCTATAGCTCATAGTAGAATCACAACATTTAAGTGGTATTTAGTTGAAATAAACGAGGAGTGAAACGCTTATTAGGCAATTACAACCATAGTTTTACTTCTTTTATGTATTAGAATGATCAAACAAAACGAGAAGCTTAGTGCATATACTCCCAACAATTTTAAACAGCTAATTCTGTTTTCCAGGAATCGGGGAATGGAAAATATAAAATCTCTTTCATTTAAGGATAGTTACAATGTATTGCCATAGTTTATGAATTAGCTATGTATTTGTTTTTGCTGTAAAATAGTTATAAATTAATTGGTAGGCATTCTATCGTAAATTATGCATATCTTACGTCTACTTAGTTATTATATATAGTAATATTATGAAGCCGTGTAATTAGAAAATGTATATAAAATGACGTAATTGATTGCAACTGCGTGTGTAATAAGATAGCGATGGTGTGAAATTGCATGCAGCACGTAGTTTTGCATTTGTTGGCGCTCAGCTTTCTGTTTGCTATACGAGTATGCGTTCACGCCACGCTAATGCGCGTTTGTGTGAGCCGCGTCCAATTTTCGTTCTAATTATGTGATCTATGACCGCACCTCATTCCCCATGTCAAATTGGCAAATAATAAATGTAATTGTCATTCTGTAATTCCAAAATAGAAATTGTAGTGTAAATTAAACGGTTTACCCAATAAATCGTACTCGTTTCGGCATAATTCGAAATTATTATCTTTATCAGTTGTCCCATTGCATGTTGTTCAAACACTACGGTTTATTTTACGCCCGGCGATTACGCACGAATTATGGAAGATAACTTTATTAAATTTAAAAAATGTTTCGATACGCTACCGATGGAATTGCCACATTTGTAAGCTTTATACTTTATTGCACAACCACCAACGACATCGACAACGTTAGCAATGCTTGTTGGGGCTTTCGAAAGACATCTATCAAGATTATTACAACCTCATATTTGCTACATTTTTTATTTTGTATAATCTTCGAAAACAAAATACTCTGCTAATCCAATCGGTGGCCACCTTTATAAACTTTCCATTTGTTGCTTTTACCTACCTTAATTAATTTTATAAAAGGATTCAATTTTCTTCTCTAGTGTTTTGTCAATTCCCTGAAGATACACTGTCTTACTAAGGTTCTATTGGATTATTTGAGATGACAAGTAGCCAACTCTTGTATCGATTCGACGAAAGTTGTTCTTCCCGACTTATTTTACGTATTCATTGGGACACTTCAAATATTCATAAATCAGATGCAATTTTGGTGTAGTTGCTTTTGTTTTTTCGGTATCCCTATAGGATTAGTTATTTGCTGCGCCCGTATTTATATTTACAATTCTGAAATATCCGAAATGATATTTATGAACCAAAGATCGACTAAATATAATGCAAACTTTGCTATAGTGATTCACAGATCAAAATTTTAAGTCTATTTTTTACGTATTCATTTCGACACTTCAAATATTTATAAGTCAGAATCAATTTAGCTGTAGTTACTTCTGTTTTTTCAGTATTTCTGTAGGACTTGTTATTTGCTGCAAGTATCTATTATTTAAAATTGTGAAATATACAAAATGCCTTTTATAAACCAAAGATCGACTAAACGTAATGCAAACTTTGTTAGCAGTGGTGTCAAGAACTATTTACAGATCAGAAATTCAAACAAACTGAGATTACTTTCGGATTTAGTAGTTTTGCCACAGGACATAGCATCATAGGGCAATGTTTACCAGCGAAAGCGTTGATCCTTTTCAAAGCCGTGCTCCCGTCATTTCACGCGTGTTAATCTGCATGACAGCCCCGCGCCCCTAGCAAACTACCCCTAACTACCCCTAAATGCAACAGCTGCATTAGGCTCAATTTCGCTTGAAACGTCAAATCGCATAGTCGACCAAGCTGATCCTGCGGATACCTAATGTGAGGTTTACATAAGCATGTGTAGGATTCATTTTGGCCGAGTGTACACAACGGACGTGGTAACTAGTGACATATATACGATTCACGCAGTGGCAGCGGTAAAAGTTGCTCGCTGAACGCTAATGTTGAGCTTGGGCTGAGTGCTGACTGCTGAGTGCGTTCAAGTGGAAAACAGGTGTCGCGCGTGGTCAGAACGGTTTAGCTGACAAATCTTCTTTGTTCCTTGATTTATTTATTTCGTTTTGTCGCTCCTGTTATTAACAGTTATAATGCGTTACGTTCCGCTGGTTTATTCGATAGTTTAAATGTAGTAAATGATCTTTTTAGGGTCGTGATGTAGGGTACTTTTCACACCGACATTCGTTACAATTTTCCATATTCTCATTGAGCTATTTGATCACCTTTTGAAATAAGGGACTGCCACTATACCGGGTGTTTTATCAGTGGGTTATTTTCTTCAACACTTTTATTTTAAGTCATAGAGTAAAACTCTTCAAATAAAATCTATTTGATATTGAGCATCCAAAATTAAAATACGCTAGTTAGTAGCTAGTAATAGAAAGCTGAATTAACCATAAGGTACCATTTCATTGTATTTTGAAATTAATTGTTTTTTTTTTAAATTATTAACAATAGTAGTTATTTTAAAAGTATTCCAATGTAAGTATTACATTTGTTTAAGTCGTATTATTTAAATAAGATGTAGAAATGAAAGGTATATAAAAACATATAAAAACAGGAAAATTTGCTATGTGTATGGCAACAGTTCTGCTGCCAATAAATGCAAATTACCAAAACTTATAGCACGCATTCTTCATCATAAGATATACAAAATGAATTTGACATGTAACTTTCGTGAATTGTGATTAACGCCATCTCTTGATAATTTGAAAGCCCAATATCATTGTCTATCTACTTACCATTAATATTTGTATACAGGATGCTCCATTTGAGTGCAAAATGCATCTGTATATTTTTTAACGCAACTGATTTTGATAGTAAATAAGGTTCCCTTAAAAAAAATTTATGCTATATGATAAAGTGTCTAAAATTATAAATTAAGTCGTTATTCACGTTCATAAAAATAGTACTTTAAAGAAGAAAAAAAATAATAAAAAACAGAAGTTGCATACAGTTTCGCTCAAATTGAGCACCCTATATACAAATATTTATGGTAACTAAATAGAAAATGATATATCAAATATATTTTATTTGAGGGGTTTTACTCTATAATTTAATATATAGAGTTAAAAAAGAACCGATAAATCATCCTGTAATGATTACATTTTTTATAAATACATACAAAACATTGTTGTGATAGGGTAAATAGCTCTGTGGTAACGCATCGGACTTTGAAATTCTCAGTTCGAATTCTACAGCCGACAATGGGGCGCTTCACAATTTAAAATAAAAATTATGTTTGAAAGTGTATCAAAATTGAAGACTATCTGCAGTTTTAAAAAGTCTTAATTGTTATTCATTAAGCCACAATGATTTTTTTAAAAAGTTTTTGATGTCAGAGTTTGTCGTATGTTGTGTATTTCAAACAGTGGGGATTGTAAATAATTATAGTTACATAAATGTGTTATTTTATTGTTTCGAAAATTATTTAAATGGAATTAAAGTAACTTTTCGTGGTAAATAATTAAAATACATGAATACCATTTACTCCAGGAAGAACCATAAATAAACTGTAAGATTACTTTAGTCAAATGTTAGGTTACCACTCATAAATTTTGCTAGCCTATGATTAGAATAGATGTGTGAGAGAGAAAATTTGTCATTTTGTGACTCTAGTGAAAGACTCCATTGCCGTTTAATTTTACTCCTATGTTCCCACTCCTTTAACATCTTTAGGAGATGTGACTGGACGACTGGTAACCACACGTAAGAAGATGATAGTGGGTGCTTTTGCTTTGTAGATGGATCTGTATGAGGGGGTAGAGGGTGTTTGTAATGGTTTTTTTGTCGATGTTAATGGGGTGTTTGTGATTTGGATTAGAGATTATATTGCGACAGTGTTTTTTATGGGTTTTTTTATGTTTAGTACGTGATTAGAGTATTTGGGTGTTTAATTTGTACTTGAGTATAGGATGTTGTTTTTGTTTGAATATTTTTATGGTTGTTTCATGTGTTTGCTTATAATAGGTGTTTTTAGGGTGTCTGCGTTAGCACGTGCCTAGTGTTATGATGTTGATGTGATTTGTGTCATTAAGGTGTCTTTTGTAGATGCTAATGGTTTGTTCGAGATTTGGAATAGCGATTGTGGAGGGTTGAGGTGTCTAGTACGTGATTAGAATATTGTTGTTTTTTGTTTGAATATTTTCATGCTAGTACGTGATTGGAGTATAGGGTTCAGAGTATGATTTCGAGTATAGTTCTTATTTGTTTAGTATTATTTGTATGATTCTTTATTGTAGATGCTAATGGTTCGTTCGAGATTTGGAATAGTGATTGTGGCTGGCTGAGGTGTCTAGTACGTGATTAGAGTATTGTTGTTTTTTGTTTGAATATTTTCATGCTAGTACGTGATTGCAGTACTGTACAGGGGTAGTTTTGATGTCGTGCTTCAGCTGCTATCATATGTTTATTTATTTCTATATGTATTTGCGTATCTGTTTTGTATGATTCTTTTAGCATTATCTGCATGAATTGTATATTGAGGGAGCAAAATTTTAAACATTGTTCAATGAGTGCTTGTTATTTTTATTAACTTGTACGGATTAATATTTGTATCCAGTTTGAATAAAAGGAGACAGAAAGATTAAAAAGGGAAAAATATATGTTGACGGTGTATATATGGGGTGTTCTTGCAGCGGTCATTCTAAATTATCTGAGTTTAGTGAAATCGTCTTCGTAGTTCACACAGCCTCATCCCAAACTATCTGAGTATCGTACAGTCGCCTCCGCAAGAAACAAAGTGAGTTTTTTTTTTTAATTCTATTTTGATTTATAAAGAAGAAAACATTTGCTTATTTTGTGGATCATATTTAAACTTAAATAGTTTTAAGACTGGGATCATCTGCAGGTTTATATTAAGTGTTTATATGTATTACAGAAATGGATTTTTCGAAACTGAACAAGCTAGGATTGCTATCAGACGTAAAGCCTATCAAAAGAATTTCCGACTTACAGATCAACATAGAATATAAGCTTATAGATGTAAAGGCTGTTTCTACAGGCTTCGGAAGAAAGATTCTAGTGGAATGTGAAGAGTTTGTCTCGTATCTGCCGGGTCGATTTGATAATTTAACCGACGAAGAAGTGCGTAGCTTAAGAAGTTCCGTGCAGGAGAAAATAGCTTTAAAATTAACAGGTTTTCAAGATTATGGAAAGGGGAAAAAAACATGTCTTGTAGAGTTCGTAAAAATGTAACGTATATTATATATTTATGTAAAATTTCGATAAATATGTTTAATAAAGCATACGTACTTAAACCTATATATTTACTTTATTATTGAATTCCTTAGAGCTTCTATACATAAACACCGATTTGTAATTCCTGTAACAGATTATTCGGGGATAATGATTCAGGTTCATTTCTGAGTTTAGCTTGCGGGCTAGACGATGGGTAATAACTTGTTGAAATTTGAAAAATGCAGGTAGTTAGATTTCAATGCCGAGCTATTGTTATTTTGAAGGACCGCTTGTCGTCGGAATTACAGATCCAATATGGGATATTAGCTTGTTGAAGTTGGAAAAGAGTACATATGAAATTAGAAGCAAGTAAGCAATACAAATTTGTCTATATTAGTGCCATTACTACGAGATTTGGGAAGAAAACATTTGCAGTGTCGCGAGCCGACTAGACGATAGAAATAAGAGTTAATTATGGGATACTAGTTGTTGAAATTTGAAAAGAATAACATGTCTCTAGAAATGGTTTAGGAGTAATGATTGTAATACAAAGTTATATTTAAGTGGATTATAACTTTTATAGGTTTCAAGACTTAATGCGCATCGAAATGATGTTAGAAAAAATTAAAGATTAATTACGCCATAGTAGTTTAAAATAATGTTTCATTATGTTAAAATTTTCTAGACTTTTAGCCCTAGAATTTCAATATTATTATTATTTTAAATGAACCAAGCTATGTTCGGCCAAGACTTAAAAATATTAGTTTATGATAATATACTTTGCGATGATGATTAATTATCATAGCTTAAATAATTTGAAAAATATTTTACGATTTCAGTTTTCAAAGTTAATATTGTCTGTTTCATTTCAAGATATGCCATTATGATATTTTCAATATATTTTATGTTCTATTACTTTTAATCTTTTAGAAATTATTACCGTATTCAAGTTCCATTACTTTTAATCTTTTATTGATCCTCTTAGAAATTATTGGCTTGTGCCATTAATTTCAAATATTAAGTAACAACCTTTACTAATTTATAATTACTAGTACACAGAATTAAAATTATTTATATTTTAAAATATGTGTTTTACATAACATCTATTATTAGTTACTTTATTTAATTTAGTTTGAAAAATTTATATAACATATTTTCTAAATCAAAATGTAAATTTGTATTGAGAAGCTAATTTGGGTAAATATTCTAAGTCTGTATTTTTAAATATTCACCAGATTGATAATGTCAAACATTCAAGACCATGAATATATTATAATTTGTGAATATTGTCAAAAAATATTTAGCTTCAAACATTCTTTACTACTTTAGTAAGTAACTTTAATAGTAATTTTTCAATTACCGTAAAATTGCATATTTGAATTATATTTATAAGGTATAGAAACAATACTATTATTTCATAAATTCAAAGATATATCCAGTATAACAACATAAATTATGGTAAGTAATTTCAAAAGAAATTGTTGGATTGTTGTAAAATAAGTACGTCTGAAATATTTTTATAAATACAATTTATCTAACTTATTTAAATGCTTAACGTTTACAGAAATACTGATTCGGAATTTATTAGTTAATTTTAAGTTTGTATTATATATGATAGAGATTTTTATTTATATTGAAAATAATAAAATTATTTTATTACAATATAATACAGAGTAAAAAACAATTAATAAAATACATATAAAGATATATAAATATATAACAGTAGAGATTCTATATGCAAAAATATGTTGAATATCAAACTGATCTCAGAAAACTTGCAATTTGGAAATGACAACATATTTTAACACTGCAGCATTTACAAAATAATTTTTCATTGGCTCTGGGAAAAAGAAATTTTACATACATATTTACATTAAATACGTATTTCTTTGTAACTTTCAAATTAATAAAATTTCATTCAGGTTTAGTTGTGTGTTTTTTTTTAATAGAAAAAAATGTTTTAAATTATTATGATTAATAGGTACCTATTGAATGTAAAGTAATGAAACAATATAATAAATAATACTTCTGTATCTATATTTTGAAAGATATTTCAAACATGTGCATATATTTACAACAATCCATCAATTTATTTTGTAATAGTACACACGTCTTTGCATTTGTGAAATAATACTTCTACTTTTATGCTTACAAATGTATTTCATACATATTTATTTTTACTGTAATTTAATAATTTTTTATCTTCAAACGTCATAAAAGTACGTTGTTATGTATTTGTATTCAACAAGCAGAAGTTCAACATTGTCGCCGCCGGCGTAAAAGTGTTTCCCTGGCAACACATTTACTCCGGCGGCGGACAAAGTAAAATATCATTCAAAATAGTAAGATTGTAATTCAATAATTTTGACAGTTAAAACAAATAAACAAAAATAACAAAATAACATATTCTGTGGCAACTAGAAATACTGGATACGGTAGAATATTTGTTGAAATTTGAGCCTTTTTTAATGTTTTGATGTCTATTTTCTATGTTTGAAGAAAAAATAGCATGTGTTATTCGTAGTAAATGTGATTTTGTATGCTTTGCATGTAATTGTCCGACTCGCTTCGCTCGTCGTTCAAACTTACATGCTCAGCACACAAAGTATCACATTTACTCCTAATATATTGTTAATTTAATACAAGAAAATCGTCTTATAAAAGGAACCATGCTAGGTTTTTCAATATTATACAGTAAAACTGTGTCCTGTGAACACTCGAAAACTTTGTTACTATGGCAGCTATTATGCTTGATGACGATATTATTTTATTATCGTCAGAAATAATGGAAAATGTAAGTTCTCCGGCTAATGGAAGCGCCACCGATGGACTAAGAATTATCACAGATGTCCATACATCCGCTGGTGAGTCTTATTTTATTATATTGATTATGTAGAGATAATTTAAATTTCATTTTCAGAGAAGGTATTAGACAATAGTAAAAAGAGGAAGGTGGATAATTCAACATCCCTAGAGGAAAAGAAAAAAATCAAAATTGAGCTTACAACACTCAAAGATAAAGATGGATCTTCGGTACCACCGGACATAGAATTAGTGCCAGTTGTATTCCCCAATATTGTGATTGTGGACACCGATGACGAAGAAAATTATTCAAACTTGTCAACCGACGCTTATGAGTCGGACAATGATTGTTTGTTTGTATGTAGTTACGAAATATAATTTTAAATCAGATGGAAGTTTGTATTTATATAAAATCATTTTAATTAGATGTAGGCATATGTATAAAATAATTTTAAAATACAAAATATACATATAATTAACCAGATTTACAATTATTACGTGTTTACTACCATGCTAAACTATGATAACTTCCAGAGAAACTATATTATATTCCCAAATCGAAGTTGTTATGAGAAGAAACACATAGCTCAAACATGAATTCAACATGTTAAAAACATATCCAGTAACTTCTAAATTAATATTTTGAAATATATTTCCAAACCGAAAATGTTTTTACTATACCTAATTCGTTCGTATTAATATTGTTTCAGTTTGCGTAACTTTATTAACAATACAAAAGTATTCAAATAATCTCTATTATTAGCTTGTATCTGAAGAAATTTTAAAGAAATACCCCATTTATACAATCATTTAGACACATCGAAAAATTTCCGTGTATCTATATCATCAGACTGATTATATTTATTTACAATTTTACAAATTATTATGTGTTAATACTAAATAACAAATATATCAAACAATTATAACCGCAGACAGAGAGTGTTAAACTTTATAAAGCATGTCTATTGTGTACCATAGCCGTCATCGAACATTTCTAAATATAATTATTTTCAATTATTCATTTTACAACTAAATATTTACTTGCGACTCAATTAATTATACTAATATTTCTCAAATTCAAATAAATATTTTGTGTTTCAAAATAAATTTTCTAAATTGTAATAAAAATATGTGTAAAAATATATTTATAAATAACAGAGTAATACTATTGCTTTTTATTTCGTTTCATTTCTTTAATTTCGATACTGTCAACTTTCAAAAACTTGGTGCATTTTTTCAATTATATTTCAAACAACAATATTTCAGAAAAAACATTTATTATTTTAGTTTAAATAAATAAACGGGAAATACTACAGAGAAATAAGGATTAATGAAATACTAATTTGATTAGGTGGTGGCTCATTTTGCTGTACATCTGATTGAAATCAATTGTAAATTTTCGCAATTTCACTGTATTTTATAACTTACCTGTATTTCTTTCCAGCTTCATAAGATTTCCAAGTTCACAAATAATTGTCCATGACCCATGAATAATACAAACAATTAGAAAATAACTCGCAATGAAGGAACAAAACTCCAGTGGTCGCACGAAGAGCGCACGTCTTCAACAAATCCTACAGCTAAATTATTGTGTATGCTGTGGATTTATTACGCGGTAGCAGAAGAATACCTAGGAGTTTAGTGACCGCTCCTGGGTTATGTTACTAACAATAATTTTAAGGTCATTTGTGTTATAGAGTGTTTTAAATTAAATATTTCTCTGGCGGCTAAAGCATGTAGTGTGAAATTCTCGTATATCACAATATGAAAGTGATATTTCAAAACAAATGACACTTACATATTTATAAATACGCAGATCTCGGTAAATGATATATTTTAGCATATGAAGTGCGGTTTCCAGCCATCAAATCATAGCCCCAAAATATTGTTAGTGGAGGGGGAACCACAGGGGTAAATGTAAATTGGCAACTGTCAATTCTGGAATTCGAACTGAGGATTTCACGATCCACAGTCCGACACGTTACCACGGAGCTATTTACCCCATAAAATTCAACAATTTCTATTTAAGTTACTTACAGTAATTGTAAAGACACTTATGTAATGGTATAGTACAGGTAAATTTTCCCTAATATAATATTTTTAACTACATACAAATTTTTTTTTTTGAAAATATTTCCATGTACATATTATAATTATTTTCGGTTTACATATATAAATTGCAGAGAATTTATAAATTTGTTACTTTTAATTATTTATTTCACAAAAAACTTATTTATTGTTATTTACTTGCCTTGAATGATAGACAATAGGGCCGCCGTGATAACAAAAATTTATACATTCTGAAAGTGGTATTCAAAAATAATTTACACTTAGGTATAAATGTACGTTATAAAGAAATTATCGTTTCACTTTTCAATAACTTCAAATTGCATTAGCTAGTTTCACTACTATAAATATTCATTTTACTGCAAATACATATTGTTATTCTATGACAATGTTCAAATTATTTTAAGCCATTATGTAAAATTTTCGTAACTCATCTAAATACCATATCAGGATTTTAGAGAAAATATTCCACAGCATACACAATAATTTAGCTGTAGGATTTGTTGAAGACGTGCGCTCTTCGTGCGACCACTGGAGTTTTGTTCCTTCATTGCGAGTTATTTTCTAATTGTTTGTATTATTCATGGGTCATGGACAATTATTTGTGAACTTGGAAATCTTATGAAGCTGGAAAGAAATACAGGTAAGTTATAAAATACAGTGAAATTGCGAAAATTTACAATTGATTTCAATCAGATGTACAGCAAAATGAGCCACCACCTAATCAAATTAGTATTTCATTAATCCTTATTTCTCTGTAGTATTTCCCGTTTATTTATTTAAACTAAAATAATAAATGTTTTTTCTGAAATATTGTTGTTTGAAATATAATTGAAAAAATGCACCAAGTTTTTGAAAGTTGACAGTATCGAAATTAAAGAAATGAAACGAAATAAAAAGCAATAGTATTACTCTGTTATTTATAAATATATTTTTACACATATTTTTATTACAATTTAGAAAATTTATTTTGAAACACAAAATATTTATTTGAATTTGAGAAATATTAGTATAATTAATTGAGTCGCAAGTAAATATTTAGTTGTAAAATGAATAATTGAAAATAATTATATTTAGAAATGTTCGATGACGGCTATGGTACACAATAGACATGCTTTATAAAGTTTAACACTCTCTGTCTGCGGTTATAATTGTTTGATATATTTGTTATTTAGTATTAACACATAATAATTTGTAAAATTGTAAATAAATATAATCAGTCTGATGATATAGATACACGGAAATTTTTCGATGTGTCTAAATGATTGTATAAATGGGGTATTTCTTTAAAATTTCTTCAGATACAAGCTAATAATAGAGATTATTTGAATACTTTTGTATTGTTAATAAAGTTACGCAAACTGAAACAATATTAATACGAACGAATTAGGTATAGTAAAAACATTTTCGGTTTGGAAATATATTTCAAAATATTAATTTAGAAGTTACTGGATATGTTTTTAACATGTTGAATTCATGTTTGAGCTATGTGTTTCTTCTCATAACAACTTCGATTTGGGAATATAATATAGTTTCTCTGGAAGTTATCATAGTTTAGCATGGTAGTAAACACGTAATAATTGTAAATCTGGTTAATTATATGTATATTTTGTATTTTAAAATTATTTTATACATATGCCTACATCTAATTAAAATGATTTTATATAAATACAAACTTCCATCTGATTTAAAATTATATTTCGTAACTACATACAAACAAACAATCATTGTCCGACTCATAAGCGTCGGTTGACAAGTTTGAATAATTTTCTTCGTCATCGGTGTCCACAATCACAATATTGGGGAATACAACTGGCACTAATTCTATGTCCGGTGGTACCGAAGATCCATCTTTATCTTTGAGTGTTGTAAGCTCAATTTTGATTTTTTTCTTTTCCTCTAGGGATGTTGAATTATCCACCTTCCTCTTTTTACTATTGTCTAATACCTTCTCTGAAAATGAAATTTAAATTATCTCTACATAATCAATATAATAAAATAAGACTCACCAGCGGATGTATGGACATCTGTGATAATTCTTAGTCCATCGGTGGCGCTTCCATTAGCCGGAGAACTTACATTTTCCATTATTTCTGACGATAATAAAATAATATCGTCATCAAGCATAATAGCTGCCATAGTAACAAAGTTTTCGAGTGTTCACAGGACACAGTTTTACTGTATAATATTGAAAAACCTAGCATGGTTCCTTTTATAAGACGATTTTCTTGTATTAAATTAACAATATATTAGGAGTAAATGTGATACTTTGTGTGCTGAGCATGTAAGTTTGAACGACGAGCGAAGCGAGTCGGACAATTACATGCAAAGCATACAAAATCACATTTACTACGAATAACACATGCTATTTTTTCTTCAAACATAGAAAATAGACATCAAAACATTAAAAAAGGCTCAAATTTCAACAAATATTCTACCGTATCCAGTATTTCTAGTTGCCACAGAATATGTTATTTTGTTATTTTTGTTTATTTGTTTTAACTGTCAAAATTATTGAATTACAATCTTACTATTTTGAATGATATTTTACTTTGTCCGCCGCCGGAGTAAATGTGTTGCCAGGGAAACACTTTTACGCCGGCGGCGACAATGTTGAACTTCTGCTTGTTGAATACAAATACATAACAACGTACTTTTATGACGTTTGAAGATAAAAAATTATTAAATTACAGTAAAAATAAATATGTATGAAATACATTTGTAAGCATAAAAGTAGAAGTATTATTTCACAAATGCAAAGACGTGTGTACTATTACAAAATAAATTGATGGATTGTTGTAAATATATGCACATGTTTGAAATATCTTTCAAAATATAGATACAGAAGTATTATTTATTATATTGTTTCATTACTTTACATTCAATAGGTACCTATTAATCATAATAATTTAAAACATTTTTTTCTATTAAAAAAAAACACACAACTAAACCTGCATGAAATTTTATTAATTTGAAAGTTACAAAGAAATACGTATTTAATGTAAATATGTATGTAAAATTTCTTTTTCCCAGAGCCAATGAAAAATTATTTTGTAAATGCTGCAGTGTTAAAATATGTTGTCATTTCCAAATTGCAAGTTTTCTGAGATCAGTTTGATATTCAACATATTTTTGCATATAGAATCTCTACTGTTATATATTTATATATCTTTATATGTATTTTATTAATTGTTTTTTACTCTGTATTATATTGTAATAAAATAATTTTATTATTTTCAATATAAATAAAAATCTCTATCATATATAATACAAACTTAAAATTAACTAATAAATTCCGAATCAGTATTTCTGTAAACGTTAAGCATTTAAATAAGTTAGATAAATTGTATTTATAAAAATATTTCAGACGTACTTATTTTACAACAATCCAACAATTTCTTTTGAAATTACTTACCATAATTTATGTTGTTATACTGGATATATCTTTGAATTTATGAAATAATAGTATTGTTTCTATACCTTATAAATATAATTCAAATATGCAATTTTACGGTAATTGAAAAATTACTATTAAAGTTACTTACTAAAGTAGTAAAGAATGTTTGAAGCTAAATATTTTTTGACAATATTCACAAATTATAATATATTCATGGTCTTGAATGTTTGACATTATCAATCTGGTGAATATTTAAAAATACAGACTTAGAATATTTACCCAAATTAGCTTCTCAATACAAATTTACATTTTGATTTAGAAAATATGTTATATAAATTTTTCAAACTAAATTAAATAAAGTAACTAATAATAGATGTTATGTAAAACACATATTTTAAAATATAAATAATTTTAATTCTGTATACTAGTAATTATAAATTAGTAAAGGTTGTTACTTAATATTTGAAATTAATGGCACAAGCCAATAATTTCTAAGAGGATCAATAAAAGATTAAAAGTAATGGAACTTGAATACGGTAATAATTTCTAAAAGATTAAAAGTAATAGAACATAAAATATATTGAAAATATCATAATGGCATATCTTGAAATGAAACAGACAATATTAACTTTGAAAACTGAAATCGTAAAATATTTTTCAAATTATTTAAGCTATGATAATTAATCATCATCGCAAAGTATATTATCATAAACTAATATTTTTAAGTCTTGGCCGAACATAGCTTGGTTCATTTAAAATAATAATAATATTGAAATTCTAGGGCTAAAAGTCTAGAAAATTTTAACATAATGAAACATTATTTTAAACTACTATGGCGTAATTAATCTTTAATTTTTTCTAACATCATTTCGATGCGCATTAAGTCTTGAAACCTATAAAAGTTATAATCCACTTAAATATAACTTTGTATTACAATCATTACTCCTAAACCATTTCTAGAGACATGTTATTCTTTTCAAATTTCAACAACTAGTATCCCATAATTAACTCTTATTTCTATCGTCTAGTCGGCTCGCGACACTGCAAATGTTTTCTTCCCAAATCTCGTAGTAATGGCACTAATATAGACAAATTTGTATTGCTTACTTGCTTCTAATTTCATATGTACTCTTTTCCAACTTCAACAAGCTAATATCCCATATTGGATCTGTAATTCCGACGACAAGCGGTCCTTCAAAATAACAATAGCTCGGCATTGAAATCTAACTACCTGCATTTTTCAAATTTCAACAAGTTATTACCCATCGTCTAGCCCGCAAGCTAAACTCAGAAATGAACCTGAATCATTATCCCCGAATAATCTGTTACAGGAATTACAAATCGGTGTTTATGTATAGAAGCTCTAAGGAATTCAATAATAAAGTAAATATATAGGTTTAAGTACGTATGCTTTATTAAACATATTTATCGAAATTTTACATAAATATATAATATACGTTACATTTTTACGAACTCTACAAGACATGTTTTTTTCCCCTTTCCATAATCTTGAAAACCTGTTAATTTTAAAGCTATTTTCTCCTGCACGGAACTTCTTAAGCTACGCACTTCTTCGTCGGTTAAATTATCAAATCGACCCGGCAGATACGAGACAAACTCTTCACATTCCACTAGAATCTTTCTTCCGAAGCCTGTAGAAACAGCCTTTACATCTATAAGCTTATATTCTATGTTGATCTGTAAGTCGGAAATTCTTTTGATAGGCTTTACGTCTGATAGCAATCCTAGCTTGTTCAGTTTCGAAAAATCCATTTCTGTAATACATATAAACACTTAATATAAACCTGCAGATGATCCCAGTCTTAAAACTATTTAAGTTTAAATATGATCCACAAAATAAGCAAATGATTTCTTCTTTATAAATCAAAATAGAATTAAAAAAAAAAACTCACTTTGTTTCTTGCGGAGGCGACTGTACGATACTCAGATAGTTTGGGATGAGGCTGTGTGAACTACGAAGACGATTTCACTAAACTCAGATAATTTAGAATGACCGCTGCAAGAACACCCCATATATACACCGTCAACATATATTTTTCCCTTTTTAATCTTTCTGTCTCCTTTTATTCAAACTGGATACAAATATTAATCCGTACAAGTTAATAAAAATAACAAGCACTCATTGAACAATGTTTAAAATTTTGCTCCCTCAATATACAATTCATGCAGATAATGCTAAAAGAATCATACAAAACAGATACGCAAATACATATAGAAATAAATAAACATATGATAGCAGCTGAAGCACGACATCAAAACTACCCCTGTACAGTACTGCAATCACGTACTAGCATGAAAATATTCAAACAAAAAACAACAATACTCTAATCACGTACTAGACACCTCAGCCAGCCACAATCACTATTCCAAATCTCGAACGAACCATTAGCATCTACAATAAAGGATCATACAAATAATACTAAACAAATAAGAACTATACTCGAAATCATACTCTGAACCCTATACTCCAATCACGTACTAGCATGAAAATATTCAAACAAAAAACAACAATATTCTAATCACGTACTAGACACCTCAACCCTCCACAATCGCTATTCCAAATCTCGAACAAACCATTAGCATCTACAAAAGACACCTTAATGACACAAATCACATCAACATCATAACACTAGGCACGTGCTAACGCAGACACCCTAAAAACACCTATTATAAGCAAACACATGAAACAACCATAAAAATATTCAAACAAAAACAACATCCTATACTCAAGTACAAATTAAACACCCAAATACTCTAATCACGTACTAAACATAAAAAAACCCATAAAAAACACTGTCGCAATATAATCTCTAATCCAAATCACAAACACCCCATTAACATCGACAAAAAAACCATTACAAACACCCTCTACCCCCTCATACAGATCCATCTACAAAGCAAAAGCACCCACTATCATCTTCTCACGTATGAGTAAATGGCAAGCTGATACATTTATTTATTTATTGTAGTGATGATTAAATTACTCTTTGTTTTGGTAAACGTAAGGATTAAGATGAGTGGTGTTGATTAGATATGTAAGGTTAGGTTAATTGACAAATAAGGGTGGATAAGCGGAATCTCTTAAGTTAGGGCCTTCCGTTGACGGAAGCCTGTAGTTATCATTCATTGTCAACTGTTCATGTGTCGTAGCGAACAAGATGACGAAATAATACGATAATAAGTAACAGTTGGTCTCTTTACATTCGACCACTTGAGATATTTAAATAAATGAATTATTTAGATGCAAGCTTTCCCCGATTGGACGTATTGATACTCCAAGCAAAATTTTATTAACAGAGCGAATTTGCACACAATGCTTATATTGTTGTGCAGGTCTCTCGATCGCATTTACATTTTGTTTTGCTATTCCTCCGATTTAAATATTTCATTTCTCAATTCCTGCATGTCGCACGCGGCAGATGTAAACGCTTTATGTTCGAATTGCGAAGCACCAATTCGGAATTAAGCTCATGTTATATATACTCAAATATTTGTTTCTTTTGTCCTGCCACGTTAAAAGATAAGTCCAACTTAGTGTTAGGCTTAAGGCCTCGCCAAGTTTTCCCACAAGTTGCTGTAGTAAAATCCCAAAAGTTGCTGTAGTTGTGTATAGATAATTCAAATGCAGATGAAGGTGTCAGCATTATAAGACAAAGAGACAAATTTGATAGTTTTATGAATTTTAACAGGTTTTAAGTATTTAATATATTAATAATTATAATTTATTTATAATGTATGTTTATATTTTTCTTCAGTTTATGAACACAATTTTGCTACAGCATATTTATATGATGTAATTTGAATAAGTCGTTAACTAGATACATTCAAATTGGAATAGATGTAGAGAATGTCATTCCTATTCCTAAATAAAGAAAATCGCCGAATGTCCTTTGTTAATTCGTACATTTTCTTCGTTAAATGTTTTAAAGTAACATATTTATTAAGAAATTTAATATAATGGGATAAATAAGTCTTTGGAAATATGTTAGTTGTAAATCATACACAGTAAAAAATTTATAGTCAAAATGGACAAAATTTTTAGTCCCAGACGATCCACCGTTAATTTTTGTTAATTTAACAAGTTTCAAATTTGTTAGCAAGTAACAAATTTTTTTTATGTATTTCGTAACTAAATATATTTGTGAATATAGTAATTATGAAAATTTATTTTTATGTGCTTTTGACTAAATATTTTAGTAATTATTGAATATTGAAGCAGAACAATAAATCATGGTTATTATTTAAGTTGTTACAAAGGATACAAAATTTCTTTAACAATTTCAAATTGATAAGTTAGCTAAATTTACTTGTTATTATTGACGAGTCTATTTGTTAAATTTTATAAATGTAGCAAATAAATAAAAACAACAATTTTTCTTCACATAATTTTAATTTAACAAATTGTCATATTTGTTCAAATTGTTAATTTAACGCATTATATTTGTCAATATTAACTACAAATACTTAACAATCACAAATCAAATATTTTACTGTGTAAGATTTTCAGTTCGATTCCCACAGTCGACAAAGTCTTGAATAAATTTTCATTACATAAAAATTACCGTGATGGTTCCCCTGTATCATCATTTTTGGGGGGCTTGAATTGACGGCTCGTAGCCATACTTCTTGCGCAGGAATAATAATAAATAATTTTTTTTTATTACATAATGTGGACTACATTTTAATAATTATTTTTGAAGACTTGGTTTATACATATTTTCTGTTATTTTTTTTTTACCCAAATAAAATTACTATAAACGTAGTGCCGCACCAGATATAGCTAAATGGCGAGATGATATATTTCATATATTTATTTAAATAAAACCTAATAATAGGCACGCTATTTATCCATTTTGGGTGTGAGTTCCTGCTTTTGCAGATCTCGGTCAGTGATAATTTCTTTAAGCGTGAATTAGCGGTTACCAGCCGTCAAGTTACTTTATTTTATATTAAAAATATTAAATAAACATATCATCATGTCATTATCCATTTTTGGTATGGCACTTTGCTTTCGCAGATCTCGGTATGTGATGTATTTATACGTGTGAAATACTGTTACCAACCGTCAAGCCATGCCCCCCAAATATGTATGTTGGGAGAAACCACAGGGGTAAAGTTAAATTGGAAACTATCGCCTGTGGGATTCGAACTAAGGATCTCATTAGATTACGCTTCTTATTCATTTTGGTGTGGCACTCTACTTTCGCAGATATCATTACGTTTATATTATACGGTTACCAGCCGGCATGTATTGTTACGTAGCTGTAAAAATGATTCATTTACAAGGGTAACAAATGTATTATTTAAATTTAAGCATAGATAATTTACCCAATTTTGGATTTTAACATGTTTCATCAACCACCCATTAATAGATATTAGTATAGCCGTAACTATTACATGTGATACATAGACGATTTTTCATTATTTAGGAATTTACATCTAAAAATGAATTTTCTTGAAAAAAATGTTTTTTTCAGCGGTGAACACGCGCTTTGTTATATTAGGAAATATTTGAACCAGTATTATTACAATAATTGCAAATTGTAAGCATGTGTCTAGTAAATGAATCCAGCTCGAAGAACCAGAGCCCCTCTCCAAACCAAGTCGTTTCCTTCTAAGCACGTTATATTTTCGGGGAAAAGGGATGGGATAGCCGTCGGCAACTGGCGAAACTGGAGAAAAACGAGCCATAAATCGCGAAAACGATTAGAGCCCCATTAGATTGGTAAGAAACGCACCGATCCAGAAGAAGGTTAACGCGCACTGCTGTTAATACGTTCATATTGAACCAATCATATTACGATGCTTTCTTTTTATTGGCACAGAAATAATTTACTGCGGTTTAAAATGTTTATTTTATGCTTGCACATACAATATTTTATTTGATAATTTGTTGATTTTTTTCCCTGATGAGTTATGGTTTGTTATAGCTATCAATTTAGTTTTTAATAGATTTTTAAAATATATTTTACTACGTTTAGGCAAATTAAGTTCGTGTTTTATTTGACTTTTTTCAAATATTTATTATTCGTTTATAGTTAGTTTTATATTTTTTGCATTCTAAATTACATTTCTTCGTGAGGGATTCATATTTTACAATTTATTACCATATTAAAGTAGCAGATTATTTAACATTTTTAATTTACGTGCTAATACTTTCTATGCTTTGTAACTTTCTACACTCATGGACTATCATTATTATTTTTTAGTTTAAAACAAAGTTCATATAATTTTATTATTATAACTGTGTAGTTCCATTAACATTGCGATGCGAAATTCATTTATTTTCTTTCTTTACAACCAACTATTAGAGACTGTCACTTGCATATTGTCTTCTTTACCATTGTTAGTATATTTATTCATTGGATTGCGAATTATCTTTTATAGTTTTACGACTTCTAGACAGTAAATTCTTCCGTTTATATTTAAATATACAATATTTTAAAAATATTTATGAGCTTGCATACAATTTACATTTAGCATTTATTTAATTCTTCATTGCATATTTTTCGTATAAAGTTTTCTTTTTGTTGAGATGGTATACAGGTGATCAAACAGGAGTTTAAAAGAAAAAAAACTCTCAACATTAATTAGACTTTACATGAACTATTTTTAGTATCGTGATCATTATATCTTGTAGTAACTATAATTTAATTTATTCTTGAAGTATTGAAACAATTTAACTAGATCACCTCCTTTTGCGCATCATTTTGGGGTGATGATTACGAATTTGGCATTACTGTCAATTGTATTTTGATATCTATAACAACAAACTTTTAATTGAATTTATTGTTTTGTGTGTCCAGTACACTTTCATGTCCGGTTTTAACTTTTATAAATTACTACAAGTCTATTTTTTTCGGAAGATTTTAGAATGAAATATATGGTTGGAGTTAAATTTAATGTAACATCTAGTTTTTAGAATCATAATAAGTATTTTTGTCTTGTGAATATTTTCGTGAGTTTTGGAGTAAATAGATACCAATATAAGATTAGTTTCTATTATACCAAATCTCGCGATGTGTTTATGATTTTCTAGAAATCTGTCATATATCGGGTGGTGAACTGATTTTTGCAATATAGGAAACACAATGTTATTTTTCTTTATATAGCGATGTGTCGTTTTCTATTGCCTTGTAGATTATTGAATTCTGCATCTAGCTCTCTAATCATATTTTATTTAACATCTTTTGTTATATTTGTAGTGATTGCCGTGGAATTTAAATAAAAATATAAATATATGTAAAAAAAAAGTTGGAATTTCTTCGTTTTCCACCCGAAATATTCATTCAAATACTCAAAAAGTAACAGGGTTAAATTTTTAGGCGAATCGAATTTTAACAGGTGTCTGTAAAAGTGTGAAGTTTTGCTTGTATTATAAATAGAGATTTTAAGCTTTCAGAGAATTTTGATCTTATTTTTTTCAATTTACAAAATATGGACTTGAAAATTAACATCTCAGGGTTTTTGGGGTCGCTAAACACGATTATGATATAAAAATAACAGTTGACAGCTGTAATTAGGTTTGTCAACTATATTAATTTTGTTGTTTTCATAAATTTGACAGACTTTGACAGCTGTTAACTGGGGTTGCCAGTTTTTTTGAGGAAAATAACATAACGTGTCTTTTTAAAAAGGAACAATAAAAGTATTTGTACGAAAAAAATATTATTTACATTTAAGTTTTTATTGTCATTTTTTTTTGTAAAGCCGACTCAACTACTGAGGTTATATGCCGCCTCGGTTCCTTGTTTTCGGTGGTGTGACAACGACACGCAGTGTTCGTTGGTATGGGTTTTCGCAAAGCGGTCACCCATCCAACTACTAACCGCGGGCAACCTTGCTTAACTTGCGTTATCGAGAGAACCGGAATAAACGCTCGCAGCCATGTCGTTGCCATTTTATTGTCTTAAATACATATTTATTTGTTAACAATTTTTTGTTATCTTTGAAAGTTTGATAAGTAGTAATCAACTACTATGGTTACTATAGTTATATCTAGTAAAGTTTGCGTTAACCAATATAGTTACCGCTACCATACAGTGTATGAATTGGCTATCTAAGTATAAGTGGAACTTCCGGGTTGGGTTGGTCTTCCATGTGATCTAGAAAGGAAGTCGATATCAACTGATTCTAATTGACATTTGATGTCGATGATCCATCCATCTGCCGTTTCGTTCGAGCAATAATAATGAATTATTATTAATCGTATGTGATTCATTCTGTTTAATCTTGGACATCGATAATTTGTTTGGAAATTACGTATGATAGTGTTTCGTTTCATGCATCACGTCAAGACTCAAAATAATGTATTTTGGTATACTTTATTTTATAATTAATTAAAATAAAGTAGGATACGTTAGTATAAAGTAAGGTTGGCAACCCTACAGTGGCAACTGTCATTTTTTATATCATATGAAATGAAGTAGTTTGGGAGTAATATGGTAAAGAAGGACAGTGTCCCATTTACAATTAGCTGTAATTCCAGTAGATAATATGAATCATAGGGAAATGGTGTTAGTCTGGGGTATACCCCTATAGGAACTAAAGCAGGATAGAGTGGTGAAAGACGAAAGAGGAAGGAACAGCGAAATGTAATTTATTCCCATACATTACCCGGCGGTCGCTTGTATCGGTGTGTGTAGGCAACAAGCGAACAAGCAGCCAGCGTGTATCTCGAATTCTTTAGACCGAAAACCTGTAGACAACTTATTTATGTTTGAATTGTTTTCAAAATGCCGACGTTTTCCCACTGCCGTATTTCGTTCTACGTTTTAGCCGAACATGGGACACGCGGTATGGGACAGCGGGAAACGAGAATACAGGAGCACTGATATGTGATACGTCAACACCAGTTACCCTCAAACTTTTACAACTGTGAATGGTACAAAAATAGAGACCGCATCCTACAACGCGGAGGATCAATTTTCAAGCAGTTACGAAAACTGTTCAAAATTAGCTGCTTCTTTTGAGGTTTGATCTATTTATTTATTTTACTTATTTAAAAAAATATAGTATGTAATAAGTGTTGTTATTATTAACAACAATAAATGTTGCAAGCTCCTTGGTAGATCTCGGATCTTAAGATCTTCCTAAACCCTCAAACACTCCTATTTATCTTGATTTATCCCTATTAGTTTTATTGATAACGAGAACTTGGTTCGCGAAATATGCATATCGATATAAATATAGCGACTCAATTATTAATTACAATTACCACTTAGATTTAACAATTGGTTGAAGCATCTTAAAACTACCGATTTTAAACTTAAAAATACCACTTATTGATAGCGACATCTATTGAAATGTTGCTAAAATAATGAGTAACTATTTCAATAATTTAATTATACATTAATAAATAAAGTAGTATTTGTTGTACAACTTTATAATTTATATGTAAAACTTATTTAAAAACAAATTAATGTCTTGTTATTATTATTTTGATAAAAGTACGGTTAGATACAATGCTGTTTGATACATATGAAAGAAAACAAAATAGAGCATTCTCTACACAGTAAAAAAATTATAGTCAAAATTGATAAAATTTTAACAAAATTGTTAGTCCCAGACGGTCCACCGTTTATTTTAGTTAATTTAACAAGTTTCAAATTTGTTAGCAAGTAACAAATTATTGTTGTGTATTTCGTAACTAAATATATTTGTGAATATAGTAATTATTTACATTTATTTTTATGTGCTTTTGACTAAATATTTTAGTAATTATATTGAAGCAGTACAATAAATTAAAGTTTTTATATTAACAACCATTTTTCTTGTAAAAAATTCTGAATTGACAAAATTTTTATTTAACAAATTGTCATATTTGTTCAAATTGTTAATTTAACACAATATATGTGTCAATATTAACTAAAAATACTTAAAAACCGCAAAATTAACAAATTGCAAATAAAATTTTTTATTGTGTATTCCACTAATTGTAAGTGGAATGTTTGGAATTCGCAAGTTTCTCAATCAGTACTTACAACTAACACCTTAATTTTGTTGGTGTGAACGATAGCATTTTTTCGCATCCCATAAGTTAAAGCGCAAATGTTAATTCTAATTGCTAATCATAATTGTGTAGCTCTGAACTTAGCTTAAGATCATTTATGATGCTAAAATATTGGACTATTTTTCATGAGGTCCTCAGTTCGATTCCTACAGTGGACAATGTCTCTACTTTCATCTCAACTCCTTTGATTTCACAATTTAATGGCTAGTAACCCCACGTTACGCGTATATATTCTCTTTGTAAACACCTCGAAAGCAAAGTGCAATATAGAAAATGAATAATGGGGTGATGATGTATTTATGATTTAAATAAAACGATATTGCTTTGAATAAAAAGAAACTGTTATGCTATTGATAAATATTTCAAACTTTATAGCCGTTTATATTTATAATAACTTTGAATTGTGGCATGTGTATGCTTTGAAAGGAACAAGGTATTATTATGAAAGCGTGCGTCCTGTTGTTGGCGAGCGTTCGACCATTTGAACGACAGATCGGTTGTTTTACATACGTGAGGAGCAAACACGACCCGACCATATATTTGAGGCATGCGGACCACGGCCAAGCGACCTGTTCGGTCACTTTGTCTCTTTCCCCCGACACCCTGGCAATACTGGCAGTTGGGGCTATCTCACTCGCTGGCCGCCGCTCTAAACTCTAATTGATTTATATCGGCGAATTGTGTGATTTGTCGTTCGACTCGGGCCAGTTCATTCATTGCACTATGACGGCTGATCACTGATCAGTCCGATGCCCCAGGGTCTTCATAACTTCTATTCCTAACTTTCCCACAAAGCATTTTTTACTTTTGGATTTATTTAGGCATTAAATTAATTCACTTTTAAAAACGGTATAGGTCAGGGATGCCGTACCTTTTTGAGACGTGGGTCAAATTTTGTTCATATTTTTGTTAGGACTAGCTCGTGGGTCACTAATGTCTATTTGCTCTAGAGTTAAGTTGAGTATTTTTAAAACTAAACATCTTTAAAATTCAATTGGCTTAACGGGTAAAAATGGGCGCGGTTTGACGATTTAAAAATTTTTGTGGGGTTAAAAATTCTTAAGTGTTTTGTGGCAATAAGTATTTGAATGAAAGCAATCGTGGGTCAGTTAAAAAGCTTGCGTGGATCAGTGTCTGACCCACGGGTCATAGGTTCGCCATCACTGGTATAGGTTGTAATATTGTACGAGTATAATTCAATCAGTATCTCTATTTATTTTTTTATTGATGTATCGATGTATGTATGTGTGAAGTAAAAAAATTCAAGTAAAAGAAAGTATTTCAATTATTCCGGTGTAATCTTAGATCGACATTTCTGTCGAAAAGAATTCTGTGCCAGATTTAAATCCCTCGCATCTTAAATCTGCGCTTTTATCTAGCAACGTTAGCGTTGCCACTGAAATACGCGCGAAGATTTCGCAATCGCAACGGTACGACGAGCGAAAGAAAGAAAGATCCCGCTAATCTTAATTAAAAAAAGTTAAATGTTGCGCCAGCCATTAACGGGCGACTTGAAACGGACACCCGTGCTTTATTAAAAAATAAATTTACACAATAAGAAGAGGCGACACTCGAATGGCGAGAGGTGTGAGGATATCATGCTGCTACCGCGATCGCTAATATTCCACCCCGTCTCCTGTTTTGTCTTCAAGCGTGATTTTGCTTTTTGTGTTGCCACCCGCTGGCATTAAACCGATACAAAGAAGTGGAATGAAATATCAAACCGAGAAAGAATTTCTCAAAAGCATTTTATGAGTACAGCAGCTGCCGGTAAAAAGGATATTGATAAATATTTTTTTACGTATTATTAATTTTGCTTAAAAATAAAGCGATTAACTTTGTTTATTATATTTTGGTTTCTTTATAAAAGTTGGTGCTTATAAATAATAAATATACGTCTTCTTCAGGAGGTGGTATTAATAGAGACAAAAACAAAACATGTTAAAATGTGAATAAATAAATAAATATAAACACAACATTTCTGCGTCAGAATTTAAAACAATAAATACATAATAATAAATAAAATATAGTCAGATAAAAATAAAAACGTTGCTTTTCCACCCAACGGCAGAAAAAGACATAATGTTGTTTTCTTCTCGCAATTCGCAACTCGCAACTCGCAACATAATATGAGCTTTGTAATGTTTTTGATTTCTACTATTAGATCACAATTATTCTTTAAGTAAGAATATAGTCTTGCAATTTTAATGTTGTTGTGAAGGCGTTTGAAATATGATTTATGTATCACCTCAGTAATAGTTTGTTTCTTCCGGTTGTCGATGTGCAGATTTATTCCCTACATGCGCGTAATATTCGCTGCGTAACGCAGCGTAGCGAGAAATTGCGCACGAAGCGTAAACTGATGCTGCGGTGTTGTGGTGGTTTAATATATCGCTTAAACTATGATCTCTTTGTGTTCTCAGTTGGACCGCTATTCGGTGGCAGCGGCGGTGGATTCCCCGGAGGCTACGCCTTCTCCATGGCCAGCCACGCTGGCCACGGTCTCGGACCCGGCCCAGTACCACCAGATGCCCATTCCCACGTGAAAAATAGTTTCCTCTTCGAGAATGGTAAGTCCTCTGTCCTCTTAAGTATATTTGGGAAAGTATCGTGCGCATATTTAAATGGTGTCATTGCTTGTGCTGTGATCTTTTAATTAAATCTAATGAGGAATGCGAACGATGAATAGCCTCCAGCCGGAAGCGCGAGCCGCGAAAGCGCTTCGGGTCGCGATGTTGTTTCCGTTTGTTTACGGCGCAGGTTGCAGGTGGGAAGTGAATGCTAGGATGTTGGGTGTTGGCATTAGCTCCACTGGTCTGGGGTTTTTATCTCTCTCTCCCGCCTCTGCTGCAAACAATAAGAGATAGCCAAAGTGCAAAGTGTCCATCTGTTTCGATAGCGCAACCACCCCATTCGCTCCATTCGCTGACAATCTCGTCCTCGTCTGTCTCCTCTTTTTATGGTCAGAAATCTTCTCTTAGATCTCTGATGAAATTAAATGCCGAGTTTTAATGTTCATTGGGTGGAAAAAAGTTCATATCGTCTCGAGCTGGGAACTGGAAGTCGGGAGTCGGGAGTATCACCCCGCTACTACTGCTGCTGCCGGCAGCCGGCTGCCGGTGTACACCGACGCCCGTCGCCCGTCGCCCGTCGCCCGTAGCCGATGCCGGCCGAAAGAAGGGAATTTAATTAAGTAAAATTACACTGCTTGTACTTTAATTATGTTAGTATCAGTCGCGAGGAAAGAAGTCAGTCGCTCCACTCTGTGCTGTTTGCTCCGATGCATATCGTTGAGTTTTTACGATCAGTCCCCTTGGAGTCCCAGCCCCGCATGGGGCATGGGGCATAGGGCATGGGGCGTGTGTCGCTTCGTCGCTAGATTGCCTGGCAGTGCGTTCGCGACTGAACGATCAAAGAGCCGGAGGCCCCGACGCCCGACTTGTGTCCGGTGTTCGCTGTTCGAGCCAGGTTCAGGTTATAACCTCCGCTGGCGCCGTCGTCTTGTCGCGTTGCGCCGTTTAAGAATGGCAATTTACTGCTTCCTGTAATAACACCGCGGTCACCCCGAATTTCATAACGTCGTGATGAATGTGTACGCCGTGCTACAGTCTACATTTATACCGTGTAGTGTGCAACACTTGCCACTTGCGGTTGTTCTTACGTCTTATTTCATCATGGAAATAAAATCTGTTCCCGCGCGCTGATGAAATAGGCAATTAAAGCGTTAAGTACGCACAGCATGGTGTAATCATTTAAAATGCAGGGATAAAAGAAACCAGCCAGATAACAGTGAAAATGAGTTTTATCGCCTGTTCTCGCCTTGGTAGACGCTAGACGGGCGGAGGTGCGGACATCCGCGCGTACACGCAACACTCCCGGTGTAAGGGTTGTCACCTTTCTTGTTCTTTTGAAGGGTCTAGCATCCGCTCAACGCTCAGCGCTCAAGAATGGCACTTTACCGTTTAAAATATGGTAATTGTGCCTAGACAGGCAATCCAGCCAGCGGCGAGGCATGTTAACACGACTATTACTGTAATATCCTCTCGCTTCTCGCTTCTGTTGGCTGCTTGTTCTCGCATCTCGCGTCTCGCGTCTCGCGCCTCACGCCTCACGCCTCACGCCTCACGCCTCCCTCTCTCTACTCACTACTCTGTGTCGGGATGTCGCCCTCGCGAACCTAATTCCGGCTGGGCCAGTTTTTCATGCGCCCACTGTTAGCTCTCAGCTCTCGGCGAGATCCTTCAATCTAGTTTTATTTTGCGGCCGATTTATCTTAACACATGAGCGGCGCTACCCTTCGCACCTACTTGTTTTCGCGTGTCGTGCCCGTCTCCCGTCTTCCTTTTATGAGCAAATCCTGCTTGTATCCTGGCCGTATTAAGGCAGCAGTTATGGTAGATGGGCGCACCTGCCCCGATTTATCCCGATGCAATTTCCATTCCGTTGACACCATTTATTATGGAACGATAAATTGGCTAGTAAAACTGAAGCGCGTTCATTTTGCGTTGAGCCGTGACTTCGTCAGCGTTGTTATTGAGAGGCGCAAGGATGCGATGCGACGCGTGCCGTGAGCTGCCGACTCGCGAGAGCCGCTTTGTCGGCACTCGACGCTTATGATGTCGTTGCGCTGTTGGACGCTGAGCTCGGAAGATTTATGGCGGATTGCACATGTTTGCCGAGATTACACCATATAACAACACAGACTCAGATGGAAGCAGTGGAGAGTGGACCGCAACACACTCTACGTCTGCAGGTCTACATCTAGACTCGAAACCTAACATAGATTCTTAGAAAATTTTAGTCCATCTTTGGTCTTTCCGAAAAAACTGGTTTCATTGTACGCAGAAAATTAGAATTATTCACTTGGCTGGTGTTTCCAAATTCTTTGACTAGACAAAATTAATCATCCTGTCTTATCATAAATTATATGTATAAAAAATTCTATGACTTCATCCACCAGTTCTTTATGGAGGCATTCAAAATAGATTTATATAGCTCAATCGATTCAGTGGTCCTAAAATAGAAATTTTTATTTAATTGTTTTTAAAAACATTTTTAAATGAAATATGAACTGAGAATACGTACAATATATTTCAGCTGTGAATATATCACGGCAAATTAATTGATGCAATTTAAATAAATTTCAGTTGGCAAGTACAAAGATAAATATTTAATCAGTGATTGCATTCCCGCTGCAATAACACCAACAGTAATAAAACCAAAATCACAGCTTTGGCAATCAAACGGCAAAGTAAAGTAAAGCAAAGGCTTTTGGAGTTGTCGCGTTTGGCCGGTCGCCGGTCGTCGGTCTTCTGACAAGTGTAGTGGAACAGTTCGTCCGGGACTAATCAAATAACGAAAACGCATTAACGCATTGCTATAACGTTAGCACGGCCTTTGACGCTTCCCCAGCATCCAGCTCTGACATCGTGACATGACTGGCTGCTGGAAGCTGGATGCTACAGTACTGTGACTGCTGTTCCCAACCCCACTGACAAACGGATAAATGCGAATTATGTTTTTGTGTCTCGATGCCTGATGCTCTTGATTCTCTTATTCTCATGTTGATTTTGGCGACTTCTTGACATTTTTATGGATTCCTAACACTTGTTAGGAAGTAATAATACTATGTAGGACAATCCAGAAAAAAATTACACAATATTCCAAAAATATGATAATGATTAGGCAGACTAAAGATAGTAGGTTATTCAGTAGATCGATATAAACAAAAAACTAAAAATATAGGTTGGCAAACCGATATGCGTTCATGAGATGTGCCTTGATGTCACATACATTTTGGTTTGAACAGTTTGATCAATATGACAAATAACAAATTCATTCCTATGTCATAAAATTGTTTAAAAAAATACTACACAATTATTTGCAACATCAGTAATGCAATAATTAAATATTATTTCTAGCATTTTGGAATAAAGAATTTTTGATATGCACATATATCGATTTCTACAAAACATTTTTCTGAATATATTAAATAAATAACTAATGATTCTTTCATTTGATTATAATAAATTATGGATATTATAGTACATAGATAATTATGTATACTCATACTGTAAAAATTTCGTCAAGTATAGTTTAAACGTAGATAACTTGAGGGCGACTGACAAAAATTGTAATTATAAATAATAATTGTAAACCTATACCGGTATAATAAGAAAACAATTCCGAATAATGCTTTAAGATTATTTTATTGCCTATACAAGTAATTAGAAGGGCAATATAAAAAAGTTTTAACTAAAATATTTTAGTTACAAATTGTTTGACATCTTGTCAACTAAAAAAAAATATTTGTAAAAAATGTGGAGACCGCGTGGAATAAAGATGTGCGGTAAAGAATATAAATGTTGTTGTAAACAATTACATAATGTTGTCAAACAAATTATATTAAATGTTTTCGAATCTTTGGCAATTGACGAAAAGGGAGAATATCCTTTTAAAAAATAGTTATGCAGGTACTTTCGATTGTCTTAAAAATAAAATAATAATTTTGTGGAATATACAGCAAGAAAATATAAATTTATACCTGCAAAATTTTATGGTATTTGTGCCTGCTGTTGATGCCCGTCCCACTGTCCTGCAACTTATCTCAGTTTAAACTATACTCATACATATATAGTTTTCTTGGAGTAGAAGTATTAGGGTTTGTAAGGTGAGCTAATGCGCTCCTGCGCTAGTGTTAGTGTGCATCAACATGAACATCATCCCCCTCATCGCGCCACATGGTCGTAATGCAGAGACCAGGGAGATACGTGCACACATCCACATGTGGCGGTAATACACGTAAACAAAGTGCAAATTTTCTTTGCATATCTGATGCGCTTCATTCGGGCTTATAGGACACCTATCTTCGTACTGCGGTGGCGTTGCGGTTAGCCACCCGCGGAATGGGGGCTGGGGGCTGGTTGCCCGGGGGCGGATAGTAGATTGTGCCCACAGCCTTACAGCCGCGGATTTATACGCTATTTAGATACATCAAAACCGCGTGTCGACGTAAACGATCTTATTTGTTTCGGTGGAGGCGGTTGTGGCAGTTGCGGCGGCGGCGGCGGCGCGCGCTGATCGATTCTGCGGGTGTAGCAGACGCTGCGCGACGCCGCCTCCAGCCGCCTCCAGCCGCCCCCAGCCGGCCGTCTTGCGAGGCTCCGCCCGGCCAGCCTCGAACACGCCTTCTCGACTAGGCTAAATTCAGCGAACACGGAGTCGCGGTCGCGGAGAACGGACACGGACACGGACACTACACTACACTTGCTAGTAAAGCGACCCATCCCGCTGCACACTCGCGATTTGATATATTGTCGCTTGCTCACAACCACGCTCGCGCTGGGCAATGACACTGTCATATTGTCACACCACCACTAACACTGACTCAGCTACACCGTCACTATCAACCGATGATCTACATTCAAAACCCACACTTTAGGTTGTTCTTTGTCTCCACCACTATTTCTAGATAAATTGATCTATACTTGATCTAGTTATCGAAATACGTATTTCTTTTATTTTGCTAAAGGGCCTATTGTGTAACTTACCCGTTAATTATTAACGGTCTGCTAAAAATTTTAACCAATGGTAACAGACGTCACTGAATAAGAATTGGAAATTTCATTTGACACATATTTTTATTGGTAAAATATTTTACAGGCTGTTAAAAATTAATGGGTAAATTACAGAATAGGCCCCTAAGATGGGTAGTGGAATAACTGCTTTGGACATAATATGCCACCTCATGAGTGGGATGATTGTGAACAATACAAACGACCACGCTCTGCAGTGGGATTCGAACCCACGACCCCTGGGATACTAGGCAAATACGTATTTAGATATTTTAAGGGGTTAGATTCAATTTTTTAGATTGATAATAACGTAAAATAAATAATATTATTTATCATCATCAGTAGATTAGATGCAAAAGGGATAAAATCAAGATTAGTTAACTTGTAAATCAAGTACCTAAGCGGTCAAGATTTAATCTGACTTGAAAAATAAAAACAATAAGTAACAATAATCATACGTTTGAGAGATTAACATACGAGTATAATACACATTCTACATCTAATAGTAAATTGTTTGATTAATTAGGGAATTAGTTATTCGGTGGACTCAAGCGTTAAGCTTTTAGTTTTTTTTTTTTTTTATTACGAAGATGAGAGGCGGACTAACTACTATGGTCATATGCCGCCTCATGATTGGATGATTGTGAATTTATGTAAACATCACAAACGACCATGCTCTTCAGTGGGATTCGAACCCACGACCTCTGGCGTGCTAGGCTAGTGTCATAGCCACTACGCCACCGAGATCGGCAAAAAAGCTTTTAGTTATTTTCTTTATTATTATTAGACTTGCAACGAATAGTGTATTCGGCCATAGGCCGAATACCGAATATTCGGCGGATTCCTTGGCCGAATAGCCGAATATTCGGCGAATAGTATTCGGCTGGTTTTTTCTGTTTATTACTCAGTATTTTTAGTTATTATTGACAAATATATTGTGTTAAATTAACAATTTTAACAAATATGACAATTTGTTAAATTAAAATTTTGTCATTTCTGAATTATTAACAACAAAAATTTTTGTTTTTATTTATTTGCTACATTTTTTAAATGTAATAAATAGTCTCATCAATAATAAAAAGTAAATTTAGCTAACTTATCAAATTGAAATTGTTGTTCGTAACAACTTAATTTGTTATAATAACTATGATTTATTGTTCAGCTTCTATATAATTACTAAAATATTTTGTCAAAAGTACATAAAAATAAATGTTAATAATTACTATATTCACAAATATATTTTGTTAAGAAATACACAAAAATAATTTGTTACCTGCTAACAAATTTGAAACTTGTGATTTTGTCAATTTTGACTATAAATTTTTTACTGTATACCTATGTATCTTTATTTATTACCTATGTCCTCTATGTATGGGGCCTATTTAAATTAAATAAATATTTTACATAATAGAAATGCGGCAAATGAAATTTTCAGTTTTTATTCAGTATATATACATTGGTTAAAATTTTTAACAGGCCGTTAAAAATTAACAGGTAAATTACAGAATAGACACCCTTATGTGTTTTACATTTATTATTTTATTTCAAGCAAAAATTACCGAATGAAATACCCTAAATTTCCACTTTTCTCTATATTTTAAACTATTCGGTATTCGGCCGAATAGTAAAAATGTGGCCGAATAGGCCGAATACCGAATAGTTGCCGAATATTCGTTGCAAGCCTAATTATTATTGATTACTTTGAAAAGGTTGATGGTTTTGTTTTATTATAAATAAGGTATTTATATTTTTCAAGTTAGATTCAGTTTTGATCAATGACATGTTTTACATATGTTGTTTAAACTTAGTTCGAAATATATTACTTATTACTTTAAGGCTTGATTGGATTTAATTCTTTAGACTGTTTTTAGTCTTACAATTTTACAATTTATTTTTTATGAAGATTTTTACTTTGCTTATTTGCATCGTGAGTAGATGATTGTAAATTTATGTGAGGAACACAAACGACCATTTGCTATTCAGTGGAATTTGAACTCATGACCTCTAGCGTGCTAGGCTATTTTAAAATTTACATGATGTTATAATTGTTCAATAAAATTAACAACTCAAATTCCTAGATTTTGAAATCAAATTCTTATATTAAAATAATATAAAAAACAACCCAAATAAAAGGGAAATATTGTTTGTTTATGGAACTTTATAAAATCAAAGTATTGTGTAATATTTAATTATACAATACATCTTAGTTTTACATTAGGTGTGGTACAGTTTTTCAAGAAACTGCACAATTGAAATTAAACATACGAAACATTGTATACTAAAAATCTGTATTTAAATTTGATTGCTACATTTATTTCATACATCAAAAATACAGGTTAAAATAATACGACAATATAGCCAACACAAATTCAAATCTGGTTACATAACTATAAGTAAATAATTTACAACAAGCTATTAAACAAATAAATCGACACTACATCGTGTTCGGCGCGTCACCCCGTCCATTAACATGAACTAGCGGGGGGCGAAACGTGATGACAAAACCAAAAGGGGTCCCCGCACCCCTACCTCGATAGTGTTCCATTCACAAGTATTTTAGATCGATCATGTCAGTTTAAAAACGTGCTCAGATCATATTTTGCGGATAGAAAAGTGATTTTTGATTCGGATAACAAATAGCTGAATATTTAACCTCACTGACATTGATTCTCGTTCTTATCTTTTTGTAATTGGGGTGTAAATATTCAGATGGGGTCGGAAGTTATCTGTTCCGATCGATTTGCTTTTTTTACACAATGAGGTTAAGATTTATGTAAGGTCAATTGTATTTCACTTCGATTTCTTTGTAACGCAATACCAGATCATATAAAAATTAAATAATTCCTATTAGACACCCAATTAATGAATATAATGTTATGGAATTAATTATTAATTTATTATACTACTAAACAAGGTCAGTGTTTCATCAAGACAAGATTCCTTGTCTTGGGCTTGATTTTCAAGATAAGAAATTAAACATTGCTCATTTCTAGACAATGTATATCTTGTCTTGATTCAAGAATTCTTGATATTTCTTGATTCTTGACATATAAGGGAATCCCCTTTCTCTGTCGTTTTGTCCAATCCGAACGCTTAAGAATGTAGCGTTGGCGTCTGCCCTTGCCCCTCCCTTTTAGTTTTAGTTAAATGTTTCTTACGTAGTTTCGGCATAAATTAAGTTTTGAAATATATATATGCATTTCGTCCATATATTTAGAGAAAAGGGAAAATAATGTATAAATAGTTTCATTTTATACATAAAAAATTAAAGTTTATTTTTCTTGTGGTGCGGTTCACTATCTTCTATCTCTATATCTTCTATATCAATAATGGGAGAAAGTGAGAAAGAAGATAGTGACGTGAACCGCACCACAAGAATAATAAACTGTACACATTTTATAATGTATCAACTTAATATATTTGCGACATAAAATTTATTTATAAATTTTGTCTTCACATATTTATAAAATCTTGTGTTGCATATTTACAAAATTTTGAGGTTCACATTAAGGCCGTTAGATGGTGTTAAAACCTGTGTACAAATGTATAACTAACCGCAAAGTCACTTTATTAACAATTGAATATCAAATTTTCATATTTTAATCATGCGGAACTGAAAAATTTATTATCAAGCTATCAAGATTTCTTCACAAGAAATCTTGATTCTTGATAATACTTTCTTGTCTTGTCTTGGAAAATATAAAATACTTTTTGTCTTGGTCTTGTCTTGATTTCAAGAGTCTTGTGAAATACTAAACAAGGTGAAGAACGGAAATTGTAAATAAAAAATAAATATGTCATCACGCCATTTACTTAATTTACACGTGGCACTCTTCTTTCGCTAATCTCAGCTGATTATTTTTATTACGCATGAATTGCGGTTACCAGCCGTCAAGTCACGGCTTCCCTCAGGATCACATAATCGATTATAACAATCTAATTCAGGATCTTGTGATCCACAGATCAATGCGTTACTACTATGTAATTTTGTTTTATTTATTTAAATTGTCTCAACAACTGTAAGGTTATATGCCGCCTTGGTACCTCGTTTTCGGTGGTGTGACAACGACACGCAGTGTTCGCAGGTATGAGTTTTCGCAAAGCGGTTACCCATCCAACTACTAACCGCGGGCAGTGCTGTTTATCTTGCGTTATCGAGTGAATCGGCTTCAACGCTACCTGCTATGGCCGTTGCCTACTATCCTATTTATCCCTTTAGGTATTTGAAAGAGTATATGTTTTCTAAAATGTTATTTTTTGTTATCTCTTTTTGGAAAACTCCTTTCACTTAATTAATTTATTGTCTTGTAGCGAATACTGAAAGCCTAATAGGAATTGTATTATGATATATGATTAGCCTTTGTTGTCAGTTGTCCCCTGTAGTACACGAAGTTCCGCACATCACACTACATATACTATTCGTGACATTTAGTGCTTCAGAGGGTTGCGAATCTAGGGTTAAGATGACTAATCGTGTCATTCACTGTATCTAAAAGCATGACAGTAATTTTATTATCGGATGAATATTGACAGTTTTGCACAGCATCGATTTGTAGTTACTGTAAAAGATTCCTAACTTTTGAAAACAAGAAGTTGGTTTGATATTTATTAACTAGACTAAGTATTATTATTATATTACACTAGTCTGAAAGTGCAACATAAAAAAAGAATAAAAATAAATGGATCAAATTTTGAATAGAGGTAATTTATTAATAGTGTAAATGGTTAAAAATTCAAATACAGAACATGAAAAACTCAATTAGAAATATTTTTTAGATTCATTTAAATGACGAATAACATTATTCTGTATTTAATTCCATGCTCTTTCATCTACTGTTCATAGTTACGCCCCATAGATCTATAATTTAATCCGAGATTAATCTGGAGAATGAACACACGGAAAAAATACCATACTATTCGGTACACTGAGGATATAAGATGCATTTTCTGAAAATATTTATAACAATTAAGATATTAAACACGATTATTTACTAAACAATTAGAAGTATTTACAAAAAGTTTAGTAAATTTTCAGAAAATGCGTAAAAATAAAAAAAAATTCTAGTAATATGTGTAGAACTTATTTATTGAGGTAACATATATTAATAAACTTGACAGCAAGAAATTATAATTTTATTAGCAAGAAGTAGAAAAAATAACGTTAATTTTGACATATTTTAACATACATCAAAAAGAGAAACATACGTATTTTATGTATAAATTTAGTACGATATTATACTATGGTTATATGTTTCTATACAATTTGAAATATCAAATAGCATTAATCGTTATAAAACAACACATTTTATTCTGATATGTATATTGATTTTTTCATGATATATCGCATGACAATAAAATGGTGTATTATAGAACGAGTTTTATAAGACATGTTTTTCCGCACGCCTCTAATAATAATAAAAAAAAAACGAATCCTAGTGACTAGTGAGTATTCTAAATGACAAGTGAAGAGCAAAAAAAGGTCTACTAAAATGTGCCCTTTATAGTATTTTTATATTTGCGTCTTTTATATTCAATAATATTTTTTTTAAACTGCTATATTAAACTGATTTGATTTAGGGAAATTTATATGTTTAATGTTGTAGTTGGTATCAATGGAGTGACATTTATTCAATCATTTGAAATTTCATGTCAATTCTGATTTATGAACATCATTTTATGAGACAAATGTAAGTAAATGTCATCTAGTACCAACCTTCTAAACAATAAATTTCGTATGAAAATGAAGGCTTTTTCGATACGTGATTGGATTTCATAATGATTTCATTTCGAATGCAAAATATAAAAATATGATTATGGCATTAATCATTCATCTTTCTATTGTATGTACATCAAATAAATAATGGGGTAAATAGCTCCGTGGTAACGCATCGAACTGTGGATCGTGAGATCCTCGTTCGAATCCCACTGCAGACAATTACCAATTTAAATTTACCCCTATGGTTCTCCCTTCACTAACAACTTTGGGGGCTATGACTTGACGCCTGGTAACCGCATTTCATACGCAAAAATATATCACTTACCGAGATCTGCGTAAGCAGAGTGCCACACCCATAATGGTAAAGGCGAGATGTTATATTATTATTAGAGAGCGGATTATATGCAAAATGCATATGTTTTAATTTTTGCACATCATTAAATAAAATCAATTTTCTGGATGAATTTCATTGAAAAGAGTTAATTAATGCTAATTACTAATTGCATATTTGGGCATTCTTACGCATATTTTTACAAAAGTTGCATATAATTGCATATTTCAATATTTTTAAGACCTTGTTAGTGATAAACAATCTGAAATTTCTGGTAATGCACATTGATAATTCCCAAATATTGGAGGAGGCCGCAATAAATAGAAGAATGCAACGGAAAAAGCAATAAACAATACAATAAGCAAATACACAAACCAATAAACTTTAATATTTCTATGGAAAATCCTGTAACGGTAACGGTAGGTATTCATTGTATACACGAATGCTGATAAAAGTGGGTACAATGAATATATAACCGAGAATTCTCAGCTGGATATATCTTTTACTTATGTTTCACTTTTTTTTTTAGAAAATTTTGAATAATTTGTTATTGTAATTATGTAAATATGTCATAATCTTATAATATCAAGTTTCTGGACTTAGTTTATATGTATATTAGTAGTATATTTGTTAATTGTGAATCAGGATTAAGACTGTATTGTGCAATAAAATTCACAATGCGTTCATTTATCCTTTTTATTAATAATTTAAGATTTTTTTGCATATTTTGCTGCATATATTGTCATATTTGTGCATATATAGTGCATATTTCCCAAAAAATCAGTGCATGTATATGTGCATATAATTCAGTTTTTTCGTGCATATAATCAGCTCTCTAATTATTATTATTATTAAAAAATATGAAATTATATTTTAGGAAATATAGGGAAATAATTTATTAACGTGCGCTTTAAAGTATACCTAAAACGTACACTTAATTATTTTTTGTAGTATGGATTTTGGAAGTATATTTACATTTCAATTTCATAGTTCGTTTTGGTTCGTGTAAATTGATTAAATTAAAATTGTATTCTATAGATTTACTTTTAATTTAGGTTAAGTATTTAACAGGACAATGTCCACAGTCTATATTTCATTATGAGTCTGTGTGTGTATTGTGAATGTGTATGAACGAACAAATTCGCAGGTTTAGTTTGTGTTCGTAATACCAGCCAGTCGACAGTCGACAGTCGACAGTCGACAGCGTCCAACTGCCGACAAATATTGTAATAACACAATGCAATACGCGCATTCCAGACCGATGATAAATACACGTCGCCCGCAATATCCTTTCTTCTGAAATAAAAGGTCCATTTTACAAATGTTATCACTGTAATATATTTATGGCTCCCCTACAGTTCGCGTCCCTTACACCCCACGCGTCGCGCCACTAAACTCCGCTGGTTGGTGTCTTTCGCTCCCGATTCGTGTCATTTTATTATTACGTACGTCCATTTCTGTAATGTTTTGTAAATTTATGTGGCCTGATATTAGTTGGTGTGCTCTCGCTGCCCGATATACCTGTCCCCCTCCCCACCCTTCACCATAGAACCGGAAGTTATGTGCGAACAGCGATTCGGCGAGAGCCCGTTCCCGAATGGGGTAGATTCGCCGACCCGATGTTTCTTTAACTGCTGTAATCAACGCCTTTATTTTCATGTTAGACGTCTTAATGTTTAATTAAGGGCGTCTGTTTTCGCTTATTTAATTTTGTTTAAGTTTCTTAATGCTGACGTACAACGCGTATTTACCTTCTTCAAGAAATATCTCGTAATTTTCTGTTGCTTGTGACATTAAATGAATTTTGTTTACTTTATTTTAAAAGTTTTCTGGAATTAATCTCTAATGTCAGCTAAACAATTTATTTCAAGATACTTGTGATTAGCTGCTAAACCTTGAAGGAACGACTTTAATTTTTATGTAAATGTAGAGCAACTTTCTTATTAAGTAATTAAATTCAAATTTATACTCTGCAAATAATGTTACAAAGAAATAAATATATCATCACGCCATTTATCTATTTCTTGGTGTGGCACTCTGCTCAGAGCAGATCTCGGTATTGACATATTTTTGCGCATGAAGTGCGGTTACCAGCCGTCAATAAACGTCCTCCAAGGATAGTAGTGGTGGAGGAGCCATAGAAGTAATTTTATGTGGTGAAAATTTCCGAAATTTAATTTCGAAAATTTATCGGTTGTGAGGCTCGAACCGAGGATCTTATGATCCACAGTCCGATAGACCACGGAGCTATTAACAATTTGAAAAGTAATAATAATAATTTTTATTTACTGTGACTCAATAATATATACACAGTGTCAAATATAAATATATAAGTACATATAGACTTACATATAGTCACAATGTCGAACGATAAAATAAAAATTAAAAATAATATAATTCTTAAATTTAATTTTTTTTCTTTAAAAAATTTTCATGTCTTGTACTCATCAACGAACGTTGTAATATGATTTAGCAAGAACTTTTGTGTAATAATATTTCTAAACTTACCCTCGAAATGTCAGATTTCATATTGTATATATGTATATATTTTTAATTTTTGCTATTTACCTTGATATATGAATATACTCGAGAACTATGCAGTGTTGTGACAGATCGTTTTAGAAATGATTTAGATCAAAATCAAGATCTTCACGTTTAATACGTTCTAGATCAGATCATAGATCAATTTTTGTGATCGGATCTATTTTTTTAGATAAGATTAGGAATAAAAGATCTTTTTTTAGTTGATGTAAAGATTTCTAATTTTATTTTACAAAATTTTTAATTCTTATTATAAAATTAGAAGTTCAAGTTACGTATATAAAATAGGTAAGTATACTGCAATGACAATTTTAATAACAAAAAGAAAATATTATATTATTATATAATTTTTTTCCCAAAAGATTAATTTAATTGGTTGATGATAACTTGCAGTATACAGAAAAATATCTGATCATAGAGATCTTATTCTTTTTGATCTAGATCCAGATCAATATCAGAAAATATAAAACGATCTAGATCAGATCAAAGATCTTACGAGTTGATTTAGATCATTTGATCTAGGTCAGTCACAACACTGACTATAAGAGACACGAAGTCCATTAAATTAGGAAAAAATTTTAAATTATTAAGACTGAGCAAAAAATAATATTTTTTTAACAAGAAGTTCTCAAATTATGAAACCCAATTTTCTAATTTTAAATGACAACATATATTTTTATTGACTCATTCGACAGAACATTTTTTTTAATTCAACGATTTAAACAAACATTTTAATATAACAAAATAACAAAAATAAATGCAAGTTAAATTTATTTGTATTTTATTTATACATCGCGGAATAAGAGTGCTTTAGATAGAAAACAATTGAAGAATTTAATCAAATCAAACATTGTTGTTACTACAGTATTATTAAAATAAACGAATATTAATTCAAAAATTGTTCAAAATTTTCTCCATTCTGATTAATATATAATTGAATTTTTTAAAATAATTTATAGAGGTAGCAATGGTGGCACATTTAAATACCCGTCTATATTACACATTTTAATATATATTGAATAAACAGTTAGTATTTTATTTTGTTTAAATAATTCTCTGCTTCTAAAGTACAAAAATTCTTTCAATATTAGTAAATTGTCCCGAAACAAAGAACTCTTCCGTCATTGTGGTATGAAAAAGTATAAAATAAGCAATTCTAACAGCTGTTATCCTAACAATGCTGTATAATTTTCGTAGAGCATATAAACATTTTGATAAATCTTTGCTGAGCAAATCAATTTAGCATTTCCAGTTTAACCCTCCGAGAATACACCTATTTTTTCGATCACGGAAAACACTCTTGGTCTATCTGACCTAATACTTTTTTTAATTGTCTACCATTATGCAATGACTGGGTAGATTGGTTTTAAAAAAATCTGAGATATATTTAAGATCTGATAGAAATGATTTATGAAAAATTTTATAATTGTTGATGTCTTTGACAAGGTTACAAAAATCGCGAAAAAATTAAATTTTACAAAAATATTGTAACTTTTTTATTTTTTAATATTTTAAGCTAAAATTTATATGGAAACTCTCAAAGTCAGTACCGGATTAGCACTGGGCGGGGCCCTAGGCAATCGCAAACGAGGACCCCCCCGACCCGAAAATACAATAACTAATATTCCAATAAACTTTATTAATAATTCAAATAAACAGCGAACATAAAACTTTATATATAATAATTCATTATGAAAAACAAACATTTGTATTTGTATTCCAACGGTCAGTTCAGAAGACGCGTTTTCGGCATTTAACTTCTGGAAAGTACCATCTTTCATTTCTAAGCACAATTATTTTTTTCAACAATTAGTTTTTCCCCGTGAAACGATTTTTCAGCTATTAATTTTTCGAGGCCTCTGTTTGGTGGGGGACCCTGTTTGGCGGGGGCCCCTAGGCAATTGCCTAGTATTGCCTATTGGTTAATCCAGCACTGCTCAAAGTATACAATTTTTTGTGTGGGTCAGTTTGCCCCTGTGTGTTTTTTCGAAGGTTAAATTACCTGTAAATAGCATACCTAAGTATTTAACGGAAAAGTCATTAGTAACATTGCTATTAACCAGATCTAATATATTTGTTTTCTCGGTATTTAAATCTATTTTATTACATGTAAACCAATTCAATATAGTATCCAAACTATCTTCAATGCTTGTTAACTCGGCATTAGAGCAAATGAAAGTTTTACAATTCATGTTCATAGAGAGGGTATGCAGGTGAAGCTGAAAGTCTCAGTTACCAAAAGTTGTTTGCCTAGTGGGTATGAGAGGATACGGGAGCAAGGACAGTAACCTTTTTGAGAAGCGATGTTTTGACAGCCTTGCGGGTGTTGTGCGGTGTATTTAATTAAAAAATCTGTCGTCACTTAAAAATAAATCGTTCATTTGTCTTCGGTGACAAGGGCTGCGTTCGGTGGCGGGACAATGGACGCTGCAAAGACAGCATCCGATCCCTGCCCCTCCCGTGACTGTTGCTCCCCTGGTCTACGTTCTCTCGGAAAAACGACCAAGAGTCGCTGCTGTCACTGTATTGTGTACAATTTACTACCTCGTAATATGTTCTAGCGCGTTATTAAAATTTGCCGTGATTGATGGAGCTTAGATAACATTACGTAGAATACAGAAAAGTTTTTTCGTCGGGTGCTCGTATGTGTCGTGTAGTGCGTTGTAGTAGTGATGTGATGTCGAGATGTCGGGGCCGTCAATCGCGCTGCAAGTGTCGACGATCTGACGATCTTTATTTCCCTTTTTGTTTCGACATCGCATGCGCGTTTCACTTTGACTGACATGCTTTCCCATACATTTTAATAATAGAATTTGGATGTATTTAGAGCTGGGCAAGTATTACAATCAAAGTAGTTATGTATCAGTATCACGTATTCATGATGGCTAATATTTGTTACCAAGTACTTTCCCAAATTTAACTTCAAAATACATAAGTATAAATATCAGTACTAACGAAGGTACTTTCTCAAGTTTAGCTTAGAGTATCTTAGAGCTAAGACCTAGCTCTATAACTATGACAGTGACTGTTTCTATAATCTGAATTAGAACTGTTTCTATCCTAGGAATTTTGTAGTGTATAAGTTTTAAAAATTTAGGTTGGTTGCAAATTTGATTCTTTTTGTGTTTGTTTATTCTTACAAATTTTAATTTTTACAGATTTATTTATTGTTTTTGTTTGGTTTTATGCTCTAATATTAGTTTAAGTTTAGTTTTGTATGCTTGTATATTTTATTTAGTTTAATAAATTTCTATACAAATACAAAATTTAAAATCAATAAACTGAACCATATAATTAATCAAACTAAAAATAAAAGGAAATAAAATGATGAACTAATACAAAAAATTGAAACACAAAATATCTAACAAAAAGTCATGTTTTCTACACCAAATGTCAAAATATAGCTAGCTCTATGACGTAGAAACACCTCCAGTAGTAGCTCTACTGATAAAGACAGACATGACGACATATACCCCTGTTTCCAGTCATCTCCGCTAGACACCACCCCTGAATATAGAAACATTGCCGGTTTAGGGATAGCTCTAAAGTTACAGAATAAGGATTCTGGTTTTTTTTTTTCGAAAATACTTCAAAATAAGTATTATTTAAGTATCATTTATTTTTTCTTAGGAAGAATATTTGCTACTAGATTTGCTACAAACTGATTTCAGACTATAATATATTTTAAAATTATAAAATAATATGTAGAGAACAATTATAAAAATTGCATCAATAAAATTACTGTTTTTGAAATTTACTCATTTTACATGATTTTGGTAATATCGAAACACTAAATTATTTAAAAAGTACTTCAATGTTTTTATGTTTATTAAACTAGAAATAAGTCCTGTACAAGTTTCATTTTTAATACTTAAAATTTTCAAGTACTAAGTTACAAATAATAAAATATACTTCAGTACAAGTATTAAGTAGGTACCTACTACTGGACACCAAAAATTGATACTTAAGTATATAAATACTTAAGTATTGCCCAGCTCTGGATATATTACCTCACTTGCCCAAAGAAATTTTCTATGAATTTTGTTTTCATTACTTTACCATTATTTATTATTAATTTAGAGTAGCTTTTTATGTCCGCTAAAAAAAAATAATAATTCACTCAGATCGATGTTAACAAAGTAGCATTATATACGACCGAAATTTAAATGAGTTTTTCAATTAATGTTTTATAAAAGTTTAAATAAAAATTATAACACGGTGAAAATGAATTGTGTCTTATATTTTTGAAAGCAGAATAATAATAATAATAGTATTATTTTGCTGGAATGGCCTTCTAGTAGGCAATTTATCTCCAATCGAAACTTTATAGAATCAAATAAAAAAAAATGCGAATTCATCCTGCAGGAACAATCAAAATATTGCGATACGGACTGCAGAAATTTGGAATTTTTTCTCCAGAGAACACTAACATTAGATTTAAAAAGTAAAGATTAAGTTAAATGTACGTAAAAATATTAGAAATTAGTAAATATGATACACTGCATTCAACTTTTGTAAAACATTACAACGAAAAATTTAAACCGAGCGAACTGATTTGAATTTGGCCTCGTATCATGTCATCGTACTTCAGAACGGCAACAAATAAAATATTATTTCTCTACGATTTCTTTAGACATCTGATTTGACGGCTGGTTACCATATTTCACGCGCCAAAATATTGGATGACTTTTATTACCTCGATATCGAAGAAGATACAAACGTTAAGTTCGTACACTAAAGAAAAATAAATTTACATTACCCGTTTAACAAATGATATAACACAGTAATATTCAAACTGTTATATCTAAACGATTGTATAAATATAAGCAAATAAATAAATATGAGCCTTATACCCCTTTTGGATGTAGCACTCTGCACCGGAAATGCGGTTACCAGCAATACAATTTTTTTTATGTTATCGTGCAAATAACACCTTTTGTCGTTGAGGTACCTTTTATGTCGTTCTTATCCTTTTATAGTAAATAATTACTTTGTCATGCCATTACATATTTCGATAATTTTGAAGGACCCAAATAATAATATTTTAAGTTTAAAATTAGTAAGGCCTTAGGAAATGAAATGGTACATGAGAAAGAAATATGAAATTTCAAATAAATCATTAAACTTTGTACGTTTTATTTCAACATGTAAATAGCTCCGTGGTAACGCATCGGACTGTGGATCGTGAGATCCTCAGTTCGAATCTCACAACTGACAGTTGCCAATTTAAATTTGCCCCTGTGGTTCCCCCTCCACTAACATCTTTGGGGGCTATGATTAGACGGCTGGTAACCGCACTTCATACGTAAAAATATATAACTTACCGAGATCTGCGTAAGCAGAGTGCCACACCCATGATGGGTAAATGGCGTAATGATATATTTATTTTATTTGTTTAACTACTTTCAAAATTTCTTTTCTGCTGAAGATATAGGAGGATTGTCTCCCGAAACGTCCAATAAATAAAAATTAACTCATGTACCATAACAAATAATTTATTTGGATTTGGTTTCCTGACGCCTTACTAATTTTAAACTTAAAATGCCATTGTACACAGTAAAAATTTGTAGTCAAAATTGACAAAATTTTCAGTCCCAGACAATTCGCCGTTATTTTTTGTGTTAATTTATCAAGTTTCAAATTTGTTAGCAAGTAGCAATTTATTTTTTTGTATTTCGTAACTAAATATATTTGTGAATATAGTAATTATAATTATTAATATTTATTTTATATGTGCTGTTGACTAAATATTTTAGTAATTATATTAAAGCAGAACAATAAATCATAATTAATAAAGCTGTCACAAAGCATATAAACTTTCTTTAAAATTAATAAGTTAGCTAAATTTACTTGTTATTTTTGACGAATCAATTTGTTAAATTTTATAAATCCAGCAGATAAATAAAAATAACAATTTTTCTTGTTAAATATTCATAATTGACAAAATCTTAATTTAACAAATTGTCATATTTGTTCAAATTGTTAATTTAGCACAATATATTTGTCAATTCTAACTAAACATACTTGACAACCACAAAATGAACAAATCGCAAATCAAATTTTTTACTGTGTATAGATCACAATATTATATTTCCATTGCACTTTGTTACAACACCCAGGAATGGGGAATGTGCAAACCTAGATATCTTGTGGTAAATTAAGTTTTGTTGCTTTTCTGGGACGATTATCATCTTATATTTGATTTCCCTTGTAACAATAAGCAAATCTGTCATCGAGTGATGTCTTGAATACAACGAAACAGATAGGACAAGTTCCCGGTTCCTTCGGAAAGAAGGGACCGGTATCAGCTGGGGGAGCCCTGAGAAGTCCAGGGGAACGTATCGGAATCGCTCGCCTGGCTCTAAATCCCGTGCAAATCTAAAAGCTGTGATATAAATAGCGCGGGGCTGCGGGCAACGAAGAGCGAAATGTTTACGGCTCAGGTGTGCAGCAGCGGCTCCGAACACCGACACCGACACCGACACCGACACAGACACCGGCTGTGTATTCGATTCTATGATCCGTGGGAGTGGCCAGCAGTGGTACAACCCTATCCCCCGCCTGATGCGCGCTCGCGAGTACAGTGCTAACGTGCACGGATTCACCTCGCGGTCTCGCGTGTTAAAAACTAGATCGTGCACTGCGCTCCGTGCACCGTGGCCCACGGGTACTTGTGCACCGTTAGTCGTTAGACTGCGGTCACTGTCATTTGTCAAGCTGGCAGTCGGTGTTATCCCCCTGCTAGTGCTGCTCCTGCTGCTGTGGTACGTTCGGAGATATAAGTATATGACTTTTGCCATACAAATTAGTTTACAAGCAATTTAAAACTTAATGTTAGCAAAGTCTCAGTTCATTTTAAAAACTACATATTTTCATTATTCAAATGAGTCAAATTTATTTTTTAAAATCCTGAGATTCTCTACTTTATTATATCGTAAGTTTCTACATGTTAAATGGTCTTGTTGTTTTCAGAAAATTATAAATATATATATTATCACACCTTATTAAATATTTAAAATATATACCTCTTCATTTTACCAATTTTGAGTGTGGCACTCAGAGTGATGTGCTACCAAAAAATTCCCGTCGAAAATTTGTTTTTCCCCGGGAAAATTCCTGGAACTTCCTTCAATCACGATTTGCGGGAAAAATATTGTTACCTACTTTTTCCCGGATTTTTTTTTGAAAGTTCCCTGGAGTATTATATTGAAAATTTCCCGGGAAATTCTAAAAGATTTTGACCTTGATGTCTGGTTGCGCGCTTGTGCCTGTTTAACAATAAGTGGAAAGAAAAGAATTTTTATTCACTTTTGAAATTCCCCGAAAGATATCCCAAAAAAATTTCCGGGGAATTTCCTGGGAGTTTTCCCGAATCTTTAAATTTCGGGAATTGTCCCATCTTCGGTAAATGATATATTTTTTGCACATAAATTGCGATTACCAGCAGTCAATTCATCCCCCCCCCCCACCAAAGGTTTGAGTAGAGTGGGAACCATAGGGGTAAAGTTAAAATGGCAACCGTCGGCTGTGGGATGTACAGATTAATGAAGAAATAATTCGAATGGTTTCTTGGTTAATGTTAATGTTAAATGAAACATAATTTAGAGATGTTTTCTAATAAAAAAATATTTTGAACTTGGTATCAGTGTGTATATGTTTACAAATTATAAGTGCATTTGACATTGACAACCTATGTTGCATTTTATCTGGAATCAGTATGGTAATGAATAGGTATAGCTGGTATCCATAGTAATTCATTAATGACAGAAAAGTAAATGTTGCATCTTAGCTGAAACGGTATATATTATATCAAAAGCTTTGGAAAAGTAATTAGTTAATAAATATGTATATTAGAAATACTGGAATAGAATAATTTTCAATAGTAGGTACAGTTATTAGCCGTCAAATGAAAGTACCCACAAAAATCAAAATCGGAGGCTTATACTTTACTTTAGGTTGATTGTCAACATTTATTTAAAATTTTAAAATATTTATGCAGTCCAAATAAATAATTTCAAATCAATCTAAGAAAGAAGTTAAATAACGCACATATAGGTCGTCAAACTGATAGGCGTCCACCTAAATTCATGATGATGATGATGAAAATGTTTATTTGTATGAGAAATTGTACATACATTCATGAAGAATAAATATTCCACGGCATTATTGATCTTGCAACTATTTGTATACATTTTTTTAAAAAGAAATTTACGAAGTAGAACTGTTTTCCGTAATTATTTCTCGTTTTGTTCTAATTTGGATAAAGTGAAATTTATGTACGAATATTTTGAGCACATACACTAATATACAGAATATACACTAAAAACTTCTAAAATCACACTGTTTAGAGACGCATATCAGTTTATAGACCAATTTCATTAAACTTATCAATAAGAAGGTATTAAAATGTAGAAAAAATATGCATTACGTTTGTAATGTAAGCAGAGAAAGCAAAATGTCACTTCTAAATATCTTGACCTGTATTGTAGCATAAATGTAGCACTGCTACTTCTGGTCAGGAATGTACTAGGTCGTTTCCTCTCCTTGTATTGGAGTACGTTGCGGTTAAGTATCAGTTCTGTTTCAGGTTCAGGATTAGTATTATGACGTTAATTATGTTTTGGTTTGTCGTTTTATAGTCCGGTATATTGTAATTCTATTAATTGTGAATTATTCACAGTTTAATTTGATCCGATTAAGAGATATTTTATTATATACCAGTGTTTATTTTTCTAGGGATAATCCTGATGAAAATTATTTATTATTATGAAGCTTATGGATTTAAAACTATTGAGTGGTTTTTTGATTTGTTGATTAAAAATCTACTTGTTTTTGTTGCGTTATTACCACTAATCATGTGGAAACATATATTAATTCATAATTTATTGATAAACCTTTTCCAATATTAACGCGCCTTTTACACAATAAACATGCAAACAAAATTATAGTTAAGACAGTCGAGGGCGTACCCAAAAACGGCTTAAGGGAAGGGTGAATTAAAAAAATTTAATACAAACACAAACTTTCTTCAGACGCCCTTCTCATTTAGGTTTGTTGATCTACCTTTACGTTTAACTTTACGGTACCGATCAACGTACACCCACTGTAAAATTCTGGATTTTAAAGTATAATTCAACTAGATAATGAACGTTGACATTTCAAAAAAAACCACGACTATAAGGAAAATTTAGATGTCAACTTCTTTATCTAGTTAAATTATACCCACTCCCATTTTTACTGAGGATTCCTGATTCTTCCGACCTTACTCGAGATCGCCCTTATGGAGTAGTAGCATATATTTTCTAAAATAGTATAAATTATGTACAACAAAACCATGTACATAAATTGTATTAACATTTTGCTTTAGACCATAAATATTAATTTGTTCAATTGTGGTAATTGTTGAATCTGAATAGCAACAAAATATAGAAACCCTCAGCCGTCCTTGAAAATATTACAATTTTAGATAAATTAAATTAGAAAATGAAAGAAAATATTTCGGTGTGTTTCTTAATATTTCTGCTTACTAATTTCCTAGGGTATGTGTCGAATTAATTGTTTTGGATGTATGAGATGTAAATATGAAAATCTGAATGAGCAGTATATGGTAGACTGACAGCTGCAAACATATAGTAGGAGTAGACTATTAGTGGACTGATTTGACTCCCCTATGGAACAAGACATCATTCGGACACAGACGGTACACTACACTACAGTGTACTAGACTCTGCACTAGGCAACATATTGAACCACACCTAATTACTTCCCAGTTATTGAGAAGTGACTGTACATCAATTGACTTATTTCCTTCTGGACATAAACTAACTACCCAGGGGAAATAAATAAATAATCACTGCAGATTTTACCCTTACTTTAAAGTGGCAACTCTGCTGAAGAAATATTGAATGTGCTGGTTCGTGGAGAGCACCTGATTATAGAGATGTGCTAATTTCTTTGGTGTACGCAATTGTCGCATGAATCTGAAACACTGCACTTTCTAGAAGAGATGCTTTTTTCTTCTATAGTTCTTTATACTTTCTTATGCCTGTTTTTTTATTGGTCAATATAATAAGTTTTCTTGTCAATTTATTTTGGTGTAAAGCGTACATTACACGATGAAGTTTTTCTTTTCAAGTGACATTAAGAAGTTTTCTCTCTCGCACAATGACATAAGGTAAGAGATATGGATGAATCAACAAAAAGAATATGCGGTCCTTTACTTGAAATTTCCTAAAAAAAATTGATACTATACTTGCACATTACTGCTTTACCGCATTACCATCTATCCGCATGTTTTGCATTAGGCAAATTAGTTATCAAATGTCATTTTAAAATCACTTGATCAATTTTTTCACTAATAAATTGATCAATTGATTGACAAATTAGAACATGTCCTATTTTTCGATAATTCTAGAAGATTTTAGTCATTGCCAACAACTCAATCTTACATATGTTTAGGTTAGTCACTCTTGTGTGTATAGCTTGGACCAAAAATATTAGTAGCATTGGTAATTGTTGATATCATGTTGGTACTACTGAAATTGGCACAATAAATTGACGGAAAACTTGATGTGTGTAAAACGAACGACAGTATAAACGTTCTTAGCAATTTATTGACCAATAAATTGCGTCTTGTAAAACAGGCATTATACGTAGTTAAATCGAGGGCGAGATTTTCGCGGAAATACATGTTCTTAGGTCCTCTGAATCTGATTAAACTGATTTTTGACGTTTATGTGAATGGATGTATGTTCAATAACTTTCGAACGAGAAACGATAGAGAACGAAACTTTATAATTACAAGTTAAAACTGAGTGGATTTTAGTCATATTTGTAAGACCATCAGAAATCAAAGTTTACTTGACCCACAAAATAATAAATTTATTTTATTTCGAATATAGCATCAGTAATATTTACAATTTTCAATTGGATATCAAGTTAAAAGTTAAAGGTCTCAATGTGAAGATAAACTCAAGTGCCAAAAATTTGTTTTAGATGATCTTGAATTGTCTTTTGAAATAATTAATTAAATTCTATCAAGTTTTGCGTCATATTATAGGTCTCGCAAAAGAAAGTTGTTCTAACGTATCAAAAATATTTTTTATGTGATCGTCAACTGTTTTTAAAAGTGTTATTAGAATTCTATTGAGTTTGGTATTCAGTTAAAGCTTTTTGAAGAGGGTAAATATATTATAGCATCGGACTGTGGATCATAAGATCCTCGGTTCAAACCTCAAAGCCGACAAATTTTCGAAACAAAATTTCGAAAATTTTTACAACATAAAATTACATCTGCGGCTCCTCCACCACTACCATCCTAGGAGGCCGTGATTTGACATAATACCGAACTCTACATTGGGCAGAGTGCCATACCCAGGAATGGGTAAATGGAATGATGATATATTTATTTATTTTATTTAAATATATTTTCAACTTATTTGCCCATTTTTGGAACAGCTACGCTGCACAAAAGCATAATATAGCAAATTACCGACATTTTTTAAGTCTTCTGAATTTTCTTATTGTCGTGTCTATGTCTATTTATATTCCAAAATTCATAGTTACTGTGAGACCAAACAAATATCTGAAACATGAATTTTATATGTCAAACATGTGTCACTTGTAACTATTAACAGACAAATTTAGATTTATAAGTATTAGAAGTCTATGAATTTGGAAATCTGGCAATCCTGAGTATATACATCATCGTCGTACTTTATATTTCACAAATTCGTATTGGGGTATAGCTTGTTCGGAGATATAAGCACATGGCTACCTGGGCCCTTTAAATACATTAGTGAGGCAAAACGTGCAAGGACGTATTTAGTTTTTTGCATTTGTATATAATTTTTTTTTTCGATAAGAATAATACGTATTTATAACAATTTATTGTCAATGCAGTACATGTAAAAGTAATAATTAAAACATTGCAATTTTTTTTTCTAAACAAAATGAATTTGTTTCTTTATTTCTTTGTTTTTTGACTTCAAATCCTATGTATATATTTTATACAAGTACTCAAAATTTTTATTTACAATCTTAAGTTTCTTCAATTTATATACATATCCACACAGAATTACAATGTATCGATAAATATTAACATATTGACATAATAAATAACATTAAACAGTTAATATTAATTACGGTTAAATATATTTGGATTTTGGAAAATAATTTTTTTTGCACATAATCATTTTTTAAAAATTTTCCTGATCTCAAAATATCGTATTGTGAAGGATTGGACTGCTAATTCTCAGGTAAAACCATGTGCTTATATTTCCGAACAAGCAATAGCAATATTGTTTTACTCTAGAACTACCCGATTGGTTTTTAAACGGTTATGGTTTATGCAGCAACTAAATTATAAAATTAAGAAACTAAATTAAAAAATTAAACTAATTAAATAACGTTTATGCACGAAACTAAACTATGGAATAAACCAATAAGAAATGTACTTCTGCACATGCGTACTGATAACATTTTTACGTTTGACGTTTTGCTTGGTTTCTATCATTTAATTTTTCATATACAATTGAGAAGAGAAATTTACTTGAAACATGAATACAGAAAACTGCATTCTTAATCGGTTTTGCTCTTTAGCCAAATTTATGAAAGAAAAGATCATAACAACCAACGCTTCATTCATCTGCTTATGTCTTCATTGCGCATGTGCAAACATTATAAATTTAAGAAATTAAACTAAAAAGTTGAATAAAGCCAATTTTTTTGTTTAGTACCTTAAGTTTAATTTATTAATTTAGTTGTATTGAACACAGTTATTTATATTTTCTTAATTTAGTTTTTTAATTCAATTGTCTGCATAAACCCACCATTTAGTGCTTTGGGTATTAAATTCCTGTTGTATAGCGTAGTAAATAAATAAACGGTTTTAAGACAGGGGTCAGTAATCAGTGCAGCCAGCCCCATAACCACATAGGCAGATAGAGATAGACACATCGTCTGGACCGCGACGAACCGACGATAAATCATAGTCAGTCCAGTGAAGTAGTCAGTGTGCGTAGTTGCCCTACGTAGATTGATGGGTCGACTGTCGCAATGTGTTGACAGCCGCTTCAGCGATTCGCTTGTCGCGATCTCGCTTGGCTGTTGTGCGAGTGCAGGACATCGAGTAATTTGTAATTTTATTGGAAAATGTTACAACTTTCTTTAGTTATGGTATTACTACAGGAATTATGAGTTGTTAAATCTGATTGTTGATTATTTATTGTTATGTAACCTTGTAATAATTTGCCAGATGTCGTCAGTAAAGCTTTGCTAGAAGATAAGATATGAATCTCGATATATTCCGTAAAATAATTAATCTACAAATTGTAAACAATGGTTTTTAATTCAAAATGATTATGTTTGCAAATATCGAAGACATTAACAAAACAATTTATAGATCAACATTAATCTACAGAAGCAAAACATGGATCTTAAACCAGAAAACCAAAAGTAAAATACAAGCAGCTGAGATGAAATATCTAAGAAGAGTGAGGGTTACAAGGATGCATAAAATAAAGAATGATTAAAGAATAAATAAATTATAAGGTAGCGTTAAAATCGATTCACCCGATAACACAAGTTAAGTAACACTGCTCGGCGTCAGTAGTGACCGCTTTGCGAAAACCCATACCAGCGAACACTGCTTGCCATTGTCACACCACCGAAAACGAGGTACGGAGGCGGCATATAACCTCGGCAATAGAAACCGCTCAATATATAAAAAAGCATACAAAATACAATAGAAAGAAGCAATTATCATGGTATGATCATCTAATAAGAATGCCAGAAGAAAGACGATCAAACACATGTGGAATGCTAGAACAACTAAGAAAAAGATACGCGGAAGACCTACGAAGACATTGGAAAACAGCATAAAAGAGACACTAAATAGGAACAAGATCAGTAGTCAAGAAATAAGGATAAAAGCAAAAAATAGACAAGAGTGGAAGGACCTATTAAACAATATAATATAAAGCCAAAAATAATATCTACATCTCTAAGCCTATAACAGATTTAAAATAATAATAATAATTGTCTAAATTTGGAAATCTAATGTTTACACTATCGCAAAATTATATTTAGTTCTACAATTGCAATAGATATGTCGGTACGAGTATATTTACATTTCCAAAGATGTCTTTAGATTCTTCTTAAAAGGTTCTTTGACTTCCGCCGGGTGTTTCACGTATGGCTTGTTTAATTTTTAGGGTTTTAACGACTGAAACCAATGTCACAAGCAACTGGTAGATTTCAAACAAAAGGCTTAAACACATGTCTGTAAAGTTTACATGCCGATTTTTCTAAAGTCTTTTTTTACATACTTATACTAATGGAAGTGTTTCAAATATGTCCTAGATTTTGTTATGATTAAGTCATTAAGTGAAGATTTAAGATATATCGTAACTTAGTCTATTGTTATAGACGACTTTAACATCTGTCACTTTTAGTACCGATATTTTACTGTAGATTGTGTCTAAAATTACGTTGACGTGTCCTTTAGTTACAGCTAAAAGTTATGACTGTGAACCTTCATTCATAAAACTAATAGTCGAATTGTAACCAAGATGTTCTAACCATAATTGATCTTAGTTCGTTTCAATTCTTTTATACTATTAAACATAATTTTTATTGCATGAACAATGGAGAACAAGCTATGAAAATTCTCGTGCTTAATGTCAGTAAAAACCACAACAATTAACAATAGAGATAAATTGTTCAAAATTCTTTTATTTGCCACACCTTTACTGTTGAATTTCTTTGACAACGTGACGACTCAATACACTCTTGAAACGTATGTAGACTTTATACGACTTGTAATGCAATATTCAAATGAAAAGACGGATCTGTTTGAAAATCGTGTATAAAACATAACTAAGGGATAAAATGTTCAGATTGCATTTGAGCATTGCAAGCAGCACTCGAGCCGCGGCAAACGAAAAGCAGGCCAGGCCAGCTGAATATGTAAAAGTAAATTCCGTGCATTCAGAAGCGATCCCCAGGGACTTGCACGGGTACAGGTGGCAGAAGGTACACAGCCTTTTAGCTTATTTGCATACGATGCGCGTAACAGATCCGAAAGTTGATTTCAGCAGGACGCGAATGTTAATGCTTGGTTGCAGTGCAAAGCGCAAAGCGCAAAGGTGCGGATCCGGCATCCGGGAAGAGCACAGCGAAGAGCGAACGAATCGACGACGAAGCACGGAGCTTGTCGCGAAATTGCTATGATAACCGGATTTAGCTTTTCATTTTTCTGCCACGTTGGTTTGATCATTGCCGCGTTTAGGCGGCTGGCGGCTGGCGGTGGCGGATCCTCCACCGACGGTTATACGTTTCTCATTTCCTTTTACGGTCCGCATCGCAGCTCACAGTAATGCAATACTTACATGCTCTCGCCAACGATTCCCTCTTCGCTATTTCTCCTCCGCCGCCGCTCTTTATTTTATTTTTTGCATTTCTTTTGAAATAAAACCGCCCGATATCCGACAGTCGTAAAACGATCTACCCCTGTTTGCCGTGTCCAACAACAATCCCCCGCGTATGTGTTCATATTCGCTGTCACTCACTCTCGAGCGTCAAGCGTCGGTTTTTATTGTATTTAGATTTTATTTTGAGACGTAGGAAAATTTGAATGCCAGCGAGGATCAGACCCGAGCCCGACGCGACTTAACTGCCGAACTGTGCTTTACGACTCGCATTCAGTCTGTCAGCGGGCGCTATATTGACGGCCGGCCTGTCAATCATACAAAGACCTTGCTCTCCTGCGCCCGGATGCTGAGCTCGCTTCGCGCTCTTCCCTCGTGCTTCATTCCGAAACCTAGCGCGGTTCCTTGAGGAATCCTGACTCTGTATTGTTAGGACTTACGATGTTTATGAAAACTAAAATAGCGCCTTGACCTTTTCCATTCTCCTTCAAACTTGTGATACGCATGAATATTACTACGAATATACCCTGAAAAATAACTTTTGAAATTTAAATATTTAAAAATTAAATCCTTATCACGCAATTTTATATATTATTTAAAATTCGCGTAATATATCCGTTTAAAAAGCAGAAGCTAAACGAGCGGAAGAGCCAGGGCCGTTGCTCGAATTGCAAAGCGGCTGTAATGAATCGCTAAATGAGGCAGCGGCAGCGGCAGGTTAGCTTTCTACCCCTCTGCCACTTTTCCTCCGCCCCCGAGCATAGCGCTGTGTTAATAACGAAACTGAAAGATCAAACGAACGTAATCGAGACGCGGCCCGATTTATCGGACGTGAAAACGAACAATAAATAAGCGAAAGAAAGCTAATAACTCTCAATTATATTGGGGAGCTGTTGCCCATTCTTGGCTACTAATTCAATTGCTCTGCGGTGGAAACAATTCTGGCCAGCGTTTCTTGACGAATGGCCGACGGCCAGGTAGATATTGAATTACGAGAAAAATACTTTAATTAATCATATAATCTCCAGATTTTATTTTCATAAAAACATCTTTCATCATGGGTGAAATAATTCTTATGGAAGGATGATTTTAGAATATTATATTGGAGAAGTCCGAAATGTGCAGGGTTGGGTATTTATGTTAAATCGCTAGTTTTGATGTGGTTCGGGTAGACACGTAACATATCATGCGATGAGAAGCAGCTTGAATTAGCTCCGCGTGAGAGAACCATGAGCTAAAGCCAGGGAGCGCCTTTCTACTTTTCTTTCTTTATAATCCCCGCACTGTTTAGCATATGCCAAGCCACTTGATCTCGTGAAAAGTAAAATATTTTGTCGGCATTTTGAACAAGAATGAGCGACAGAACGTCCAAACAAGTCGAGTGTCTGAATCCCGAGTGACGGCAGATCACGAACCATCACAACCACTGCACAGCTCAGTTAGTGGATCAAACACGTCAATTTATTCAAGCTTCTTATGAATACATTACAAAATACCTAGTCTCGGCGTAATTCTTCGCATCAATGAACGCCGAGCCGCGAGCCAAGAACTCAAAGCAGAGTAACGTTTACCGCTAACGGAACGTAACCTTTGCTGCTAGTGTTCTCGCATAGCCACTTACTTGCCTCAGTAAAAATGAATCAAACTGGATTCTTTTGAGAAATTAACGTGCAGCCTTTATAGCATAGGGTAAAGTTAAAGAGAATACCTCCTGCTGCGCCGTCCGGAACGTGTAACACGACGTGAACTTTACGCAAATTGTAATATCGATATATATTTTGATTTGCTTATAGAAGTTGTAATAAACGTCAGATTTGAAATACGATACAGTGTCACACAGAAAATGCAGCAGGTGCGGAGAATAAGGGGTGACAAGTGAATGAAGTAAATCTGAAACTCTGAAGGGGACTTCAGAATATAGAATAATCAGTTTTGGTTAAAGTGGCATAAAACACCAAACCATGCACAAGGGAAGAAATACTTGTTTCATTGTAAAGTTGTAGAAATCCATGTAAACATTAGTCCGTTTAAAGCCACCTTAATATGTTTGGGCTACAAAAACAGGGTGGGATTTAGTTATCAGACGTCGGCCGGACCGTGCAAATCTAGGCGACCGGAATGGCAGATAGATTACCTCAAATTAACCCTTCCACGCCGCGTTGCGACGTTGCCATAAATCTGCACCCTTCATTTGGGCCCCGCCGTCGCGGTGCAACCGCCGAACCGCCGAAGCTTCATTTATACACGGATCGTGCAAGCTGTTGCCGCTTGCTGCCATCGCCGCCGCCACCCCCGACTCTGCCCCTCGCTCGACTCACGTTCGCGACCATTAAAGTATGTGTAACAAGAACGATTTGATGGATGCAAACGTGCCTGCGATCCGCGCCCTTACTAACCCCGAACATGAGACACCGGGGCCTATTGCCCCACGTCATAACAAATCGACTCGGAAATGTTTTCACTTTAGGTTTTATAGTTTTTACTCTTGTTTCTTTTTATTGCTGTAGTCTAAGTCTATTGAAATATAAGAGACTGTAAAAATATTGGTATTTTAACTGCTTAAAACACGGTGTTGACTGTAGGTTCAATTAAGAAACCATAAACAATACTAAAACATTGCTATTGTTTGTATAGTCTAGTTTCTGTTTGTTTTGAGACTAGAGCTAAGTTGAAATTCGATGAATTGATTTTCGAAGAACTTCGATAAAGGTTATTGTAAAACGAAGCAAACAATGTGAAATCGAACAGTTGCATCGACGTTAATTGTGACAAATTGAGCACACTTAGCGGACAGTAGGAAATAATCCGCAAACTTACGATGTAATACCACAAGGGCACGACATCGGAAGCCGCATTACACACCTTGCTTCATTATGTAAACAGTGTCGGCTTACAGCCATAACTCGATGATTCCTATCGGTTTCTGCGCTCACCGCTTAGGCGTTTGGCGTTCCCCATGGGTACGTGCCGCGCTCTGCCTCGCCGTGCCGCGCTGTGCGTCATTAGGAATATTACAACCGCCGCCAAACCGGCAAAACTAACTCTCATCCACACCATATGGCTCCAGTCAGTAAAGCGACGGTCGACGAGCGACGGGCGACGGCTACGGTCGCTGAACGTTGAGGCGCCGCCACGTTAACCAGTGTTCAGCGTTCTGCGTTCCCCGCGACGTCGGGTAATTTGGTGCGCTCGACGCCCGACGCCCGTACTATCATTAGCGCGATTGACATTGATACTGCACTGTCTCTCCGTCCCTCGTACTTCACCGCAAGCCACACACTGCTCGTTACCCACAACTTGACTTCTGTCATCTGCATTACTACTGACTGAGGGTCACAAATAATCCTACAATGTTTCAAGATCGCTCAGTGTTTAGTTAACTGTGAACTATGAGAATCTCGAATGAAAAGTGCACTAGGTTACCAATAGAAGACAGCTGATCTCGTTTAGGACACTTCTTAATATTTAATACCTTGTTTCAAACTCAAGATTTCATTTAACATTTCATCGACATATTATTTTAAAAGATTCAGAAAAAGGGGTGTCAATACCTACTTTTGTTTTTTAGTAGTTTATTCTTATTTCGGTTTGGTCAAATGTTCTGCTCTAGAAAAACTTTCCATGATGATCTTCACGCCAAATTGACAGAAAAATATGTGGAACGGTTGTAGTTCGGAATCAAATGGAAGGGAAATCTATTTACGTGCGCTTCTAACAAATAAAATATTTAATTTTAAAAAAATACCATATATATTTAAAAATTTTTATGAAACCTTATGTAAATTGAAGACTATCTGCAGTTTAAAAAGTCTTTTTTATTCATTAAGCATTAAGTAAATTGAATGAGGAAGCTGGCTTGGTCGAAGGTTCAATAACGTGTGTAAAATGTGGATTTTCCTTGACCACACTTGATCTACATTTAACAATTTCAATGAAATACATAAAAAATAGTTAAGTGAACCAATTGCGTTGTAGGGGTGAACTATATTTGATGCTTATAAGCTAAATTTTACTTTCATGTAAAATTTAATAATTCCGTTCGCATTATAAATTAATAATTTTATGTTAACCCTCTATTGCATGAATTATTTTTTTTAATAAGGGCTCAAAAAAATTATTATTCACAAAAGAAATATTCATAGATTCAAACTAAGTGTGTTACATAAATTTTTTTCTTAAAATAAAAAAAAAAATTTAAGTTTTGTTCACTATTGGGAACATTATGAACAAATTCAACTTGCAATAGAACTTTGGTCTATTGGGTCGTCTTTATGTACTATACAAAATTGTTTGATAAACAACCTCTTCTAGGAAAACATCAGATAAAAAAAAATTTGGAAATTTTGTAAAGGTGTTTTTAGCTGTAAAATATCAACAGGTAATAAGCTGCTTCCTTCAAATTTTACATTTTCTATCTCAGTTTCTGTAATTATCCTTTTTCCACTTCAAATTTTTTTTTATGTTGCTCAAATTGGGAGGAATGACCTAATTGACAATTGACAAAGTGTATATAACGTTCCCAAATGGTTACAACATGATTGCCATGAATGTAAACTGCATAAGAAAAGAAAGAAGAATTTTAAATTTTATGTTCCCGATCGGGAACAGTATGCAATAGAGGGTTAACTTGTTTTATTTTGGAAAATTATTTTTTTTATGTATGATTTTAAATAAAGAACAAATGTTTGCTTTATTTTATTAATCTTTGTCCTAGATAGTTCTAAACACTTTGTTTCAATATAATGTAGAGTAGTGGTCATATTCTCCCCCTTCGGGGTGAAGTTGACTAATGATATCTTTTTATTTTTTTTTTTAATTTAATGATGTATAATTGTAACAATTCGAGACATATAATTTAAAGTACTATTGCATACGCATGCACTGGTCTAATTTAATTCCTCTAAATATCACATTGTCTAATGAATTGTGGAGGCTAAACTTGAAAAGTGTTCAACTTCTCCGCATTTAATTTAATTCAGGAGATTTGTTTTCAAATTTACAAGTATATTTATGTTATTCATGTTCTATCATTATATTATAGTAAATAAATAGTGTTTAAATATAAGTGTAGTAGTGCTAAAAAGTATTAATAGTAGTGTTTAATCATTGTATGTGATATCGATCAATGATGAGTAAGATCGAAAGATATTGTTCAATACCACAGTGTTATAATTATAAGGAAGACAGTGCCAGTATACACTTCTTATATCCATTATTATCGAAAAAAATAACAATTTTCCTATGAATTAGGAAGCCTATCTCAAAGAGCATACATATATGTTTTTTCCGATCACTTTCTGGGTATTGATTTTCATGTAGGTTAATTTGGAATGTTATTATTTTTACATTAATTACATTCAGGTTTTTTCCCAATCACTGGTTAAATTTAATGTTCTTATTTATGTTACACTTTGTATAATGAAATACCTATTATTTTAAAGATAAAAATGCACTTGAGTATTTTTCCCGTCCATTTGGTGCTAAACTTTAAATATAAACAAGAAGTAGTGATAACGTTCTACTTATTTTTTTATGATATAATATGTGCGCAATCTAATTTTAATAGGGCTAGCAAGTAAAACTTTGAAAAGGCGTGTGTTAGCCTAGACTAGACAAAGGCTAAGTGATCGAAAAAGCAGTGTTTGTCGGTAGCGTAGACACTACTATTGTAAAGTAAGCTGAGCGTTTAACGTGCGCGCCATTCCAGCGGCAGATTAATAAAATGCATCGGTATGCACGGCTGTGATCGCTGCACAAAGGCGATTCCTCGTCCTCTTCGGTTGTCCGCTGGCCGTACAGGGCGCCCTCAATGCCCCAGTCTCATATATACATCCACATCCACGTTCCCGTCTTTCTGTCCGTAACCGTAACCAAACGACTGTAAAATGAATATTGGCGACTTTGACAATTCAATAATTGATGTCCGACATTAAAGTTTATTGCGGTTCGACAGTGGCTCCACGACTTATGAGTTTTTAACGTCCACACTAACCGATTGTGCACCAAGCCTGCATGCTGATTATCAAATAAAACTGGGATTTTAAATTTTCAACGGAATAAAAGGACGCTGCAGGTGAATTTTACCTGAGAAAAATCTATGTTTACTGGCACTTCATTTTCTTTTATTCTCCCTTAGAAATCTTTGTTAGATCGTCAATCGTAATTGTATTTTATTCATGAAATAGGCAAAAACAATTTCTGAACGTTTAGATATTGGGTTTCCAAATTATCAGGAGATGGTTTTGATCACAATTCACTAAAGGTCAATGTCAAATTCATTTTGTTTGATATCTTATGATTGCGAATGCGTGCTTTAGTATTAGTAGTTTGCTGTTATTGGCAGCAGAACTGGCCATACACATTTCAAATTTTCCTGTTTTCATAGTATTTTTTTTTTGTGAAAATTCAATCTTGATCTATAATCTACAAATACAATGTACCTACCTTTCATTTTCACATCTTATTTAAACAAATGGAATACTCTAATAAATAATTTCTATTGTTATGAATAAAAAAAAAAATAATTTAAAAATACAATGAAATTTATGTACCTTATGGTTAGTTCAGCTTTCTTCCACTACTTAACGTATTTTAATTTTGGATGCCCAATATCAGTAAGTATGTCTAATTAGTAAATAAATATTTTGTTAAATTCTAATATCTTAGATGAAATATTAAATCTTAGAGGAACCTTTATTTAAGACAATTTATATACCTATGTTAACTATACAAAGATGCGGTAAATATTTGCATGGTAGATAGATCATGAAATCCTCAGTTCGAATCCCACAGTTGTAAATAACGCCACTTTTAATTTTAACCCAGTGGCTCCCTCATCCTTAATATTCTTGTTTTTGATATTTCACTAACGAAATTTGTGAAAGTAGAATATCAAACTCAAAGTGGGTAAATGAGGTGATGGTATAATTATTTATTTTATCAATAATGTTGGTCATGGTAATTTTTTTTATCATGCACAGGGTTTAGAATTGAAATGTGACGTATAGGAATTTCAATACTATTGCTGTAAATTTTTACCTATTCACTTTACAGCAAAAGCGCAAATACAAAAATTGTCCAAAATTTAAAAATGCATTCAACAAGTCCATTTTACCTACCTAATATTACCTAAATTTTAGTATTACATCAATCAAATTAAAGTTAATATTTATTAGGAACATTGTAACACTACCACCTTAAATTAAATAAAAACGAAAAATATTTGACATTTCATATAACAGTTTAAGATTTTTTCTTTTGTTATGTAGATGGTAAAGCTGACTAAATGCAATTGGTCATATGCCGTTTAATGGGTAAATTATTGTGATTTTTGTGAACACAAACGACCATTCTCTTCAGTGGGATTCGAACCCACGACCCCTGGCGTGCTGGGCTAGTGACATAGCAACTGCGGCACCGAGATCGGCAAGTTTTAGATTTATTTAATTATTTAATAGAAAGAAACTATATCATTACAATCTTTTACAAAATTTCTACAGAAAATAATACAACACTGTAATAAATAAATCTAAATCTGTTTTCTGAAAAATTAAATATTTTCGTTTTTGTTTTATTTTTCATGTCCGTGTTAAAATTTTTCTAATAAATATTAATTTTAATTTGATTGATATATCGTGAAATACTAATATTTAAGTAACCAAATGGGCCTTATTGCATGCATTTTTTAATTCTGAATAACTTTTGTATACACTTTTGCTTTAAAGTGAATAGGTAAAAATTGAAATTCCTTTGCGCCACATTTCAATTCTACATTCGGTAAAAGTTTCCAGCCATCTATCATTTTTGGCTGTTGTAATTTGACGGCTGGTAAATCAGTTAGATATATTAAATATGGGTATATCTCATATCAGATCTTTTTAAATGTAGAACTCTATCACATGGGATAAGATATGTTGATGAAAAAAGACTTTTGGATGTAGTTCTAGAACTATATCCAAAAGTCTTTTATTTGAAATCGGCACTAAAGTGCTCAAAAATAGTCATTAAAAGTTCAGAAATCGTCACTAAAGTAACGCATTATGCGACGATTTTGAGCAACCCAGTGTTGTCAACCGTTAAATAATTATTGTACAATTAGAATAATTTTGACAGATATATTAACGTACTATAGTAAATTTGGACGTAACATGAAACAAAATATGCAAGAAGAATTAACTAATTAATTCCGATGACGAAATTGAGGACAAAACACATAATTTTGAGTGTTATTTAAGATAACTTCACTTCTCGAGGTTGGCAACTGACTATCAGTTTCAATTGACAACTGACAGATGTATAAACTTAACCTATATTGTAATTTTTTACATTTTTTTCGAATTTTAGATTTCAAATTAAGCTGAATATGTAGATCGGCACTGAAATTCCTTTTTATCACTCATATGGTTTATTTTCCTCGGCCTCGGCAACTAAATTCCATATTCGTGATAAGAAATTGAACTTCAGTGCCTTGATACATAAATAACTAATATTTCATTATTATGAGTTCTGGAAGCTTTTTCCACTTATTGAAGATATGTTGATATTATTATTATTTCCTATGTTGTTTTATCATAATGTTCCAAAAAATTTATAATTTTCACGTGTTCTACCATTTATTGTAAGATATAAATATGTAGAAATACTAGCGTCAACACTAGGAAAAAAGCATGTTGATGTATTTATTAAAAACAAAATATGGCGTTCCCGCGACGCCACGAAGTGATGCTCCATCAGCAAAATGAAACAATATGTCCCGGTGCATATTTTGCAGCACCTGACGGAACGAGACCGTGGAATGAATTCGTTATTTATCTGTGAGACGTGAGTGAAACAGCGTCGAAAACAGCTCCGAGGCCATAAAGTCGCACCTCGCCACCTCGTCTGATGCAGGTATACAACACAACGTGATGTTTTACAATGTGTAATAGATCTCAAAGTGGACGATTCGTAAGTCAACATTTATGTCTCCGTTTATGTCTTTTTACTCGTTAAGTGTTGCGATACAAAACGCACCCAAAACGAATAAATATTTAAGTATGCTTTGTACTGCTGTCCGTATGATTTTTCGCAATTATTACGAGTTTCGAGAATTCAAATCAAAATAGAAATAGAAAAACGCAATTCGTCGAAGCTCTATTTTTGGACCACGGTAGAATGATAACATCGACTTATAAGTAATCGATTCATTTATTACTTTATTGTTTCCGTTCTCATACATAATAGTTATTTATGTATCAAGGCACTGAAGTTCAATTTTTATCACGAATATGGAATTTAGTTGCCGAGGCTCGTAGGGCCGAGGAAAATGAACCATGTGAGTGATAAAAAGGAACTTCAGTGCCGAAGTACATATTAAATTTTATTTGTAATCCTAATTGTACAATAATTTTTTTACGGTTGCCAATACTGCGTTGCTCAAAATCGTCGTATAATGGATTACTTTAGTGACTATTTCTGAGCTTTTAATGACGATTTTTGAGCAACGTCCAAATTCCAATTTTCCTGGTTTCCATCAGAAAAGCGCACGGGAAATTACTAAAAAGCACTCGTATTTCTATAGTATTTATTAGAAATTGTATATATAATAAAAAAAAGTATAGTTTATCATATCTCCCTTTGCTTAATAATTGTAATATACGTAATTGGTAGGATATTGAATTAAATTTAATTTTAGAATAACAAATTTAGTGCATTTGGTTCACAATGTTGGTAATAGTTTCTGCCTGAGATGACAGCTCTTGACAGCAGTGAAACACATAACCAAAAAACGTAATTAAGTTGAAAAAACGTTTTGCAAGTAAATTTAGTACTTTATAAAAGTGGAGATATTGTTTTTTGAAGTGTTAAACTAATAATTAGGAATAGTAACTCCTGAAAAACTTCGTTTCTTTGTATGAACTGTGCTAATTACTAGTTTTATACTTTATACTAAACCTTTTGCGTGAAATCGGTTCCCAGATTCATTCTATGGCACCACGCATATGGTATGTAAATAATTATTTTAATGTCTATGATTATGATTGTAATTCATATTTATGTTTGTAACGAATTGAAGTTAATTATAATTTCTGCACGAGTTCTTGTTCTTCTTGGTATAAGGATGAGAATTGACGATGGTGAATGCACCAGCTGATAGTTGTAGTTCGCAATGAACTAGAACCACTAGACAGCACTTGCGTACGTTCAAAATGAATGAAGTTTGACAATTAAGGTTCCACTCCGTAGTATTGTAGCAGATATATAAGACACCTAAGTTTCTGCAAACTTGCCAAGTTACGAGTGAAAGTTTTCATAGCCTCGATTGCATCTTTCCCCTCGAATCGTTTTATATATTTTTGTTTCGTATTATCTCCAAAACAAACCATTCTTAACGCACCGTGCTGTTTTGTCCTCTGCTGCTAAATATCTTCACGCCATTTACCCATTTCTGGGGTGGAACTCTGTTGAGAGTAGATTTTGGTATAGCTTGTTCGGAAATATAAGGCCATGGCTACCTACGCCCACAGATGGGCAAATTACTAAAAAAAATTAATTAATTATTTTCTTATAATTACTGTTTCAATATTAAATAAATTACAATAGTCAAATTACATTACTTTACGATCAAAATGTAATTAATTAATTAGCTCAATTACATTTATTAATTACAAATTACAATTACTTTTCATTTTTTATGAATATAATATAATCATATTTAATATATTTATTTATTTTACAGTTTTATACTAAAAAAAATTAATCAAAGGCAAAAGGTGGGAACATGCAATTATTATTTAAAAAAATATATAAACTAGAAGTTTAAAACAAAAACAAAACCTTCTGACCAATATTGTGGATTATGGTTATTCAAGCTGTTGTTTTAAAATTAGTAATTTCTCGAAGAGAGAATCTGATAATGTAAATCGTCTTGGATTATTTAGAACCATCAAATTTTGATCTATAGAGCTATTAAAAAAATTAAAGATCATAATTTCTATTTGATTAGAAATTGAAACGGAATTTTCGATTTTATCGCAATCATCAAAAAGTCATAAAATTGGTTATTTTGATAATGAAAAAAATAAAAAATAAAGTAATTTTCAATGTAATTGTAATTACAATTAAAAAGTGCTAGACTTACTAATTACTTGCATATAAAATGTAATTCAATACTGAACTTTCCATTACAGAGTGAATGAAATTGAAAAAAAAATTAACAATTACATTTCTGAAATATGTAATTAATTACGAAATTTAATTACTTGTAATTAATTACTGCCCATCTCTGCCTGCGCGTTCAGTAGCAGGTATTTGAAATACTTTAGAGACTAGAGAGGAAAAAATTGCAGAGACCTATTTATTTTTTGCATTTGTTATACATTTATTTTCGATAAGAAAAATACGTATTTATAACAATTTATTGTCACTACAGCACAAATAAAAATAATAATAGCCTGCATACAATTATAAAAACATTGCAATTTTTATACAAATAAAATTAGTTTCCTTATTTATTTGTTTTATAATTTCAAATCAAATACAAGTACACAAAATTTTAATTTACAATCTTATTTTTCATCAATTTATACACACATCTACACAGAATTATAATGTATAATTATTATTTTATCGATTAATATTCTCATATTGACATAATAAATAACATTGAACAGTTGATATTTAATTATGGTTAATTATAATCATATTTGGAATTTGGAAAATACTATTTTTCTTTGCAAAAATCATCTTTTTAAATTTTTCCTCATCTTAGCGTGGTCAAATCGCCGGAAAAATATCTTGCTATGAATGGTTAGGCCGCTAATTTTCAAGTAATACCATGTGCTTATATCTCCGAACAAGCTATATGTATGGTACGCGCGAAATGCGGTTTCCAGCCATCAAATTGCGACCCCGAAGCCATAAAGGAAAATTTTTTTCCCCCTAATAATATATCTAGATTCCTAGATGAAATTTCCTGGTAGTTTTATAATTCTTTTTTATTTTAACACAATCCTGTATAATCTACGATGTGAAATTTTCGATACATGTGTAAATTTTCAAAGCTAACATTACTGGGGATAAAATTTCACTACGAGTAATGATTCTTAAGTGAATATATTAACGGGTATGAAATTACTGGTTACGAGTGCTTGATGGTTCTTGTAGACAATCATAAATAAACAATTACAAGTTTTAGTAATATACTCACAGTTGAGAATATTTCTAAGAATAATAATGTTAGAGTTATAGCAAACAAAATTCCTAGAATATTTTACTAATACACAATACATCGCAGTAGCAATATCTTGTGTTTCTCAAACAGCGCACGATTTCCGTTAAACCCGCGGCAATCACCGAAACGCAAGGCCCAGGTTAGGTCCGACTACGACTCCAACTGCGGATGTCGGATGTGCTAGCCATGTTAGATTTCTTATAAATCTCTTGTTTTCTCCCCTGTTATATTTATATCTTGCTGGACAGTTGCGTTTATCCTCGTATTTCGGAATATATGTATTTATGTAGTTCTACTGTTCTACACTTAGAACTGAACCGTATTTCACCCCCTAATTTTCAGCAAAAAATATCATTTCCTTAAATTTATATTTATTGTAGAGGAATATTGCAGTACTCTTGATCTTAAACCTTAACTCTTCGTTAGTGTGGTGGGGTATGTCATACCCTAGCATCTCATTTTTTTTTAATACTGATCTGCTATTGTTTTGAATACTTATTGCTATTTTTAAATAAATATTACTAAGTACCATGTGTTTAATTTATTTGATCCACAATAAACTTTGACCATTTCATTTACAAAATTAGAAAATTCCTGATAGTTTTAGTGAACTTTAGTTCGGGATATGACATACCCCATAACACTAATCGTGTTATTTGAGGCGAAATTACGTTTCAAAATAAGTGTGGCATTCTGCTTTCGCAGATATCGATAAGTGACATATTTTCACGTGTAAAGTGCAGTTACCAGCTGCCAAGTCAAAGATGCTAGATTAGGGGGAACACATACACTTCTCGAAAAAACATTTCACGAAAATGCATTTCTCGAGTATACAAATTTCGAAAATACATTTGTCGAATTGCTTGGATATTACAAACCTCGAAAATATATGTCGTATTGTAATCATTGCTCCCTATTGGAACTACGATATTTGGTATTGTTCGCTTTCAACAAAAGTATTTTCGAAATTTGTAACATTCGACATTTGTATATTCGAGAAATGTATTTTCATGAAATTTGTTGTTACCCGTTAATTGGAGGATCTCGTGTTTCATAATCCGATGCGTTACCACAGACGCACAATTAAATTTAAATTACCACTCGTTAGAGTGATGGACAAAAGTCACGCGGTTAGTGTTGTAGGGTATGGTATACCCCGATCTAAAATTTATTAAAACTATCAGGAATTTTAAAATTTTGTAAATTAAATGATCAAACATGTTTCTAAACTTCACTGTGGGTTAAATTGATCAAACATATGGTACTTAGTAATATGTATTTATAAAATAGCAATAATTATTCAAAACAATAGCATATCTGTTTTGAAAAAAAATGAAGATGCTGGGGTTATGACATACCCTACTACACCAACGAAGGGTAAATTAATAAAATTAAATTGTACTAATATTAGGATTGGCCCAAGGCTTGTTAAGCCACGAGAATTAATAAAAGACGTAATTTCTACGTTTGAGTGTGTAAAAACCTTAAGATATTATTTTATTTATAAATGTAAAAATGTTTATTAAACAAAATACAAAATTTTTACTGTTCGAAAATAGTGGTACGGCCCTGCGTGTATTTGGCGATACGAATCTTCCACTCTGGAAACATTAAATTAACAGATTACACGTGTAAAAGTGTAAAATCGAAACATCCGTTTTCCGAGTCCCATATCGTATCGCGTATCAGCCGAGCAGTGCCTACAGATTAGCATGTTTCAGCCGTGTTCAGGGGCAGGGCAGGCTGCAGGGCCAGGGGTAGGGTCCACAGTAGCAGTGAGGGTGTACTGTGTATGTGTGTATGTGTGTGTGTGTGTGTGTGTATTTGTCGACACTGTCACTTGTCAGCGCAGATATAAAGAGTAGTGGCCGCCGACTAAACCCTGTTTTACATTATGCGTTTATTCAGTTTTCATCGCGTTATTTACGAAAATATTTCTTGAATTGTACTTTAGAAAAATTGGTTGCTATTACCTATATAATTTTCTCAACTGCCATGACATTTGACTGTAATGTTTCCCGTAATTATTTCTATATTATTTAATAATAAAATACGATAAACTTTTTGCATTCACGAGTAGGTAAAGTGTAGAGTAACCAAATTCGAGAAGCTTATAAAAAAAAAAAAACAAACATATTCTGATTAGGATAAAGATCTTGTAGGACCGGGTAAATTCAATTAAAAGATTGTAAAATACATATTTATTAATTAATCAAATCAAATTTTTGAATAAGTGTTGTGTGGTAAATTTCAATGTTTGTCTTAGTTTGTAATGGATTTGAATGAAAATGCTGTTCAATGTTTTTTAAACACTAATATAAAGTATTTTTGGAAAAGTTTGGAAGTATACCGAATTGGAATTTGAAATAAGGGTAACAAACCCCAATGAATTGATAAAAATGTAACATGAGTTCACAAAGCAAGTGACTTAATCTAGAATATACTATACATGATAATTGAAATGACAAAAAAAAATACATAAGATCTAATATAACTATTGAAGGAGGAATAAGAGAAAAAAAACTTCAGGAGTAGCCCTTTTCTTCACGTTTTAATTGACTGAATTTTTAATAAAAGAAGACGACCGGTTTCATCTTTAGGACCGGTAAAAAAAACAAGTTGTGATTTTTTACCGGTCCTGATGATGGTGTTAAAAACACCGAAACCAGTCAACTTTATGTATTAAAAATTCAGTCAATTAAAACGTGAAGAAATGGACTACTCCTGGAGTTTTTTTCCCATAATCTTCCTTCAATTTTCAATCTTCACTTGTGTTAGAAACATTCTACAATAATATAACATTGACTAACAATGTACTTATAAAAAGAAATATAAGCAACAGCTATTGCAGGGAGCCTTGAAGCCGGTTCATTTGATCACGCAAGTTAAGCACCACTGCCCGCGGTCGGCAATTGGATGGGTGATCGCTTTGCGAAAATCTATAGTAGCGAACACTTCGTACCGTTGTCACACCACCGAAAACGAGATACCGAGGCGGTATATAACCTCAGTAGTTGAGATCGCTTAAAGAGAAAAAGAAAATAATAATCAATATAATCGATCCATGGGACTGTTCCATGAGAGAGAAACAAATTATCATAAATAAAAATCACACAAGCAAAACTGACAGCTCTAGTAAAGTGCTGAGTGCAATACCCAAAACTAGTAAATGACGTGATGATATGTGATTATTACTGACAACATCCAGTTAGCACCGTCTTCCAGCATCTTTTAGTACCTAATGACACACTGACAGTATAAGATAAGTCAAGCTTAATTCAACGTTTGTTACTTTGTCTTGCAATTGTTCACCACAGCATTTTCGGTAGACTAAAAATTGTAATAATTCAGAGGGCAACCTAATACTTTACATTTGGATAAAAACTGCAGCAAAGAAAAATGAGATGTAAAACAAAGTGAATCCGCGCGCATAGGGTCGAGTGTAACACGTCTGTTGTCGGATTGGAACTAACAAGTGGTGTTGAGTTGAAGCTTTCAACGTTCTCGTAGTCGTAACAGCGGTCGCGTAATCCTTGCGGGAGTACCACTAGGCCCCGTGCACCGCCCGCGGTTCGCCAAGGATTTACAAGATGTAATTGGTTCAGCTGCTGCAGACACGTTCGAATCATCAATAGCTCATCAGAGTGCGCGGCCAACCTGACCCCATACTGGCACACTGCATACTAGAGAGTAGAGACAACCCATGCCCTTCGCTACTGCTTCTGTTTGTGTACTCTGCACACACTTTCGCCTCTAGCTCCCACTGGATAAATCTGTTTCATAATTATTCGTCCCTCATTGCAATCAATTTGTTTTTCACCGCGAGATGAAGACAACTCTCTACACGAGATAATACATATAGTTGTTGGATGATAAATTGTAACACTGACAACTATCGTGTGTATTTTGGCTTTGTATTCGTATTTGCGCCACTTCTGTTTTACGTGTTATCCTACACAGACCGCAATAGCCACACGGCTCGCTACTTTGTGGTTGTAGTAGCGCGGCTCAGCTTAAACGGACCGCAAAGAACAGCTACTTTACACTTCTTGTCCTCCACCGCATCCTGCAATTTCACACCCTTTTGATCCTCATGTCTGCTGCTTGTTCTGCCTGTTTGTTGACCCACATACTTAAATTATTTTTGTTTTCCTTCCTTTGAACATATTTAGCATTCTAGAAAACACTATAAATACATATTTCATGACGCCTTTTTATTTTGCGACGATCAGTTCTGCATCTGCAGAGAATATTTTATGACTCAGATTTTATCGTCGTCTTATCACATTACTTACAGATCTTAGTAAGATGTAATTAGTAATTATTGAAATTTGTTTATAATATATTGTATTTCATATATTGAAAGAAGTTGTCATAACTCATCATACAAACATCCTACAAATTAATTTTAAAATCCGTGATCTTCTTGGCCTTTTTAAAGATGTTGTTCATCTACATTGTTCTGGTATTTAAGATTTCGTGCCAGTGTGGTAAAATATACATTCGTCAAACTGGTAAAACTGTAGCAACAAGATTGAAAGAACACGAACGAAATATTAGAATTAACCAAGCCGATAAATCTGCAGATGCTGAACATGCTATTCAAGAATTAAATGGAAGATTTTAGTAAGAGAAAATAACTACTTGACAAGACCAATTAGAGAAGCAATTGAAATCAAGAAATCTACCGGCTCTGAGCTTAATAAGTAGTAAACTGTTTGTTATTCGTCCTTAATTTTCTGTTTATATAATTTTTTGTTTGTTTCATAAATTCATTAGGCTATGTAACCTTTATTTTGCGCAAACATATAGGCTTTTTCGTAATGAAAATTATAAGCGGAATAACTACTTATGGTCACATACCGCTTACTGAGTGGATGATTGTGAATTTATGTGAACACAAACGACCATGCTCTTCAGTGGGTTTCAAACCCACGCCCCTTGCGTGCTAGGCTAGTGTCATAGCCACTACGCTACCGAGATTGGCCACATATATATTCTTGACTATATATTTATTTTTCGCTGTAGAAACGTCGATTTATTAATTAAATTTACCAAGTATTGTTCTATTAGTACTTTCTATGTTATAAAATATATATTATCATGCCATTTGTCCGTTTTGAGGGTAGCAGTGTGTTTTGTGGTTTCAAGCCGTCAAGCTACGTTCCCCAAAAATGTTAATGGAGAGGGTAATCACAGGGGTAAAGTGAAAACTATTTTCTCTATTCTATGTTATAAATAGTTCTGTAATTTTATTCCGTGCGAAAGAAAAAGGAAACATAATTACATGTGAGCTTACGAGAAAGCCAGCAACAAATTGTGCAGAAAATATTATTTCTCCATTGCCGTTTCACGGACGAGATAAACGAATACAAAATAAAGCAGCAGCGGAATGACGAATGGTCAGTCAAACATACGAGGCGTTTAGAGTCCGGAAAGCTCCCCGGACTCGTTTACAAATCCGGGCGAAAGGATTTAGCGCACCCCATGTCAACGCTGGCGCGAATATCACGCTCACGCTCACGTTGCGCTCTGGTCTCCGTCGAGGGAACCGACTAACACTAACAGGACGAGGGGTCGCCTCGGCGTCTCCCCTTCCTTCCGACGCTTCAAGAACGTATTTACATAAAACTTACCTACTTTGGTTTTACCTACTCGGAGTTTTACGTCTGTAATGCTCATTTCACACCTAATGCGATGAATACTAAATGAGATCGTTAATGCCACCGCTACGACTGATTGAAATGAATTACTTGATTGAAAATTATACTAAGATCAGATAAGTAACGCCGAATATATTTCACGGCCTATTTCGTGATCTACTGATATTACAAAATAGTACCTATTTCAGTTTAGTTAGGTTTATTTCTTCGTACGCAAGAAAATAATTATATGTTTTCAAAGCAAAAGTAATTGATATTCCTTTGTAAATAATGATATGTGGTCTACCAGTTCAACATAATGTAATATAAGGGATGTAATTGCATGGTGACTCATAGGTGAAAATAAGATGACAAATATTTCGGGGCATTTTTAATCAAGCCCAGGATTTGAATCTGCATCCCTTGATGCTTGCACCGTGCTAGGGAGGTGCACTATATGAATATGGCATTTTATTCCCTACGGAACGCATGCACCATATTTTTATTTCATTTCGACGACGTACCAAAATATATTGCTGTGAAAATAATCCGATAGAGAAATGATATGTTTGATAATTTCCAAGTAATGAAACTAGTTTTTTCCACGTAGTGGTGACATTAGGAATAAAATGAATAAATTAATATTTTATTACGCCTTTTACCCATTATGGGCGTGGCACTTTGCTTACGCAGATCTCGGTAAGTGGTATATTTTTGTGCATGAAGTGCGGTTATCAGTCGTTAAGTCATGGCCCTCAAAGGTGTTAGTGGAGAGGGAACCACAGGGGTAAAGTTAAAATGGCAACTGTCGGCTATGAAATTCTAACTAAGGATCTCACAATCACATTAGGAACTAGTGTTTTATACTATTTTCTCTTAAATGTAGGCTGACAAGATGTACTCTTTTTTAGAGTATTATACTCTTTTCTAAATAATATCCCTTTACTCTTACTTTTGGTAAAAAACTCACAATATACTCTTTCACATCTTATAATATGTTACAAATGTCGAATTTTACAAATCTCTAAATTAAATTTGGCGAATCGCTGGATTATTGCAAATTTCGAAAATACATATCTCAAATATACAAATATCGAATAATACCTACAGAAAATTTTCATAAAAATGAATGCTGTGATTTGAGTTTGTCGAGCGTAAGTTGTGTAGGCTTAGGGTTTGTTTATTAAAAGTGCCAGCGAAGTGAGCATACCTAAAAATAATTTTCTTTAACATAACGTTCGACATTTGTAATATTTCAAACATTCGACATTTGTATTTTCAATAAATGTATAAACTCTGAATTTATATTTCGACATTTGTATATGTATTTTCGAGATTTGTAACGTTTGATATTTGTAACTTTTCCAACATTCGACATTTGTATTTTCGATAAATGTAGGTAGACTCTAATCGTAATTTTCAACATTTTATATTCGAGAAATGTGTTTTCGTGGTTTATATTTTCGAGAAATATTTTGTTACCTGTTATTTTATTATTAATTATTAATATTTGGTTAAAGTTACTAAAGTAAAATAAGTACTGGTTTAATGTTTGTCAAGCTACCATCATACTCTATTTCTATAAAAAGAATCTGGTCAGCCTACTTTTTAGCCTAGCTGTAAAAGTCAGAGCGCAAAATTGCTACAACTCTATTGTTTACTAAACTGGATTTAGTCAACCTTGCGATGTACTACTTCATCTTCGAAATGAATGATTCTTTGTGGAATCATCACATTTTGCATAAAACTGAAGGGAAAAATGCTAATAAATGGTGGTCGGTCTTGAAAACACAGTTTAAGGGGCCACTTAATTCGTTCAAGATGGAACGTGGAATCGAGCTTATTTTCAGATAAGTTCCATAAAAAATGAGTACTGTGATTCCAGTATGTCGAGCATGGGTTGTGTAGGTTTAGGGTTTGTTTGTGAAAAGTGCGAGCGAAGAGTCCTTATCTACATTTAAATTCCACATAATCATAACTTGTACATCATTGTAAGTGTTTTCAGCGATACTAAAAAAAATTTTTTAATTCAATAATCCCTAACCCTCTAAGCCTTAAAATAATAAGAAAATATCTTAATACGTATTTTAATAACTAAGTTATCTTGACCACCAAGTTGTATAATCTTGGTTTTTTGCCTCTTGCATCTTTTGATGATGATAGCTTAATACGTAATTAATTTTTTTTTTTTTACTACTTTAGGCTCAGGGACTAGATTAATTTTTGAAGATTGTTGTTAGCCTTAGAATTTTACAATTTATTTTACAAGATAAAGTGTTATATATTTCTTTTGCCTGTGCTTTGATTTGATAGCAAATTCTGAACTTTTTGTGCAATTTTTGATCGAATTAAAATGTCTTGTTGAACTGTTTCTATTTCCACTACGTCCTATTATCCCGAATTTTAAAGGTGAATAAGTACATTGCAAGGTTGACTCAAGATATAACAGAAAAAAACATTTTATCTAATTTAGTAATATCTAGGTAGTCTTTTACTTTGGGAGCACCTCGTTTTAAATGGAGAACAGGTGAGAGTCCAATGGGAAATGTCTTGATCCGTAAAAGAATGTCATATGAAATATTCACATATCTTTGCATACGGATGTGGCGATATGGGGGTGTTTGGCGGTTGGTGGTGGCGTAGTGGGTTCATGCATGCATCACTCTCGGAACGGACATGTGTGAGGCCGCGTTATCGCGCGCGCGAGCATTGGTGGGAAATGATGCGCACTTCATTGCCTCTGCTCGAACCCAACTCCCGTTCCGGACCTAAACCGTCGTTGCGAAGCGCCCGCCCGGAAACAATGAGCAAACTTTATTCTAAGACATTTGCCTTGTATTTCAATGGATTTGTTTTATAGAACGCGCACATCATAAACATGCTAGCGGTTATTTCTGGCTCTCGAATTCCTTCGTACGATCCGCGTCTCCAGATTGTTATGGGTCGGTTAGAATTTCACATGCATACATACATGTGTGCTTTACATAAGAAGGAAGAGTACAACAGTGGAAGAGTGCTCGTTTCACGCACTGTTTTATGTGCGGTTTACAGGCACCAACTCCGTTGTTATTCCGTTATTGTTATTGCTCTATTCATCATCACATCACCCGCAATTAACATTTTACAAATATTCTTTCCATTTTCTTCCTAAAAAATCTTTGTTGTTTGACATTTCAGGGTCATTTAGATTCACGACACTTTGAATAATAAATTATGCAAAGCAATGAGGTCATCTATAAAAAATAAGATGCTCATTCATTTACAGAAATAAAAAAAGCTATTTAGGGGGTTTCTAAATAATAATAATACTTTAGAATTTCGGTAACAAATAGTTTCATCAATTTTCATTCTCTACATCTAGAATTAAAACAATTATTACTAGTCCATGTATTCGGCCTTGCCCGAGTGCAATTCGAACATGTTTCCCATTACCAGTTGTGAAATAACTCTATAATGAAATCCACGAAATAGGGAATGTTTTGTATATACAATTATAATTTACATTAGGTACAACAACTCATCTCCTGGCTTTAAAATGTCGTAAATCTAAGTGACCCTGAAATATCAAACAGCAAAGATTTTTTTGGAAGAAATTGAAACAGTATATAGTATACCTAGTGCTGAAAGTTGGATATTTCACACGAGTGTGAAGTTTGAGCCACGAGCCGGAGACGAGTGCTTTAATTCCACGAGTGTGAAATATCCTTTCAGCACGTGTTGTACACTACTTTTCCGATGACCACAATTAAGTAAAAAAAAACTATAAAATTTATAAAAAATATTAAAACAGATTAGGTATGTTAACATCATTGCTATCGAAATTACCAAAAATTATGTTAAAATCTGATAAATCCGGGTCTAACCTTCGTAATCCGTGTAAATTCAGCAAATTATCTGCAACTGTCAAACTTTTAAATAAAGTTTTTTTTGTTAGTTCGCTCATAGTTATTGCAGCGTGTGATTAAATCATATCACACAGTTGAGGACACATCTGATTGGCTAACGGGCTTTCATATCACACAGCATTGCTACTGATATACAATGAGAAACTTTCAGTAATAGTTTAGCGTGTGAATTTATGTACTTTTCGTAATGCTCGTCGGAAAAGATTATTTGCAAAATGTTAATTGCACTGATGTAATAAAATAAATATATCATCACGCCTTTTACCCATATTGGATGAAGCACCCTGCTTTCGCAGATCTTGGTAAATGATATTTTATACGCGTCTAGTGCGGTTACCAGCCGTCAAATTACGCCCCGCAAGAAGTGAATGGAGAACCACAAGACTAAAGTTAAAATGACAAATGTCAAAGATGGGACTCCACTCCACAATTCACAAGATAAAGTCTCAAAAATTAAATCTAAATCCTAAGCCTATAGAGGTAATAAGAAAATATCCATATACGTATTACGATAATTATGTTATCATCATCAGAAAATGCAAGAGAGATAAAATCAATCTTGACCACTACTGATTTCTATATAACACTAGATTGGGCATAAGCCGTTACGGTGCGTTTCCAATTGAACGCCGCCATAATGGTCAAAATTGAGGTTTTGTGATACTGCAATATTTAAAAATATATCTCTCTTGTCTATGGGTATGACCATACTTCGTGATATGACTTAAAGAGAGTTGATAGCGATCGCGGTGTACAAAGAGTAAAGGCAGAGCTTCAGATTGCGCACTTTACTTTACAAAAGTGTCACAAAACATCATTTTCACCCTTTCAATTGGGAACGCTCTCAGATGGCAGAATATGGCCTATGCCTAATCTAGTGTTATATAGAAATCAGTGTTGACCAGTAACTTGATTTAATCCCCCTTGCATCTACTGATAATAATAACTTGGTTACCGAGATACATATTTAAATATTTTTTTATTACTTTAAAAATAAGTTGTTAAGATTTAAGTTTTAGATTGTTCTTAGCTGTAGAATTCTACAATTTATTTTACAAGATAAAGTGTTACATATTTCTATTGCCTGCGCGTAGATTTGATACTAAATTCCTAATTTTTTGTGCGACTTTTGATCGAATTAAAATTTTCTGTTGAACTTTTTATATTCCCACTATGCCCTATTATCCTGAATTTTAACAAAATTTTTACTTCAAAGGTTTTAGAAAATACAGGGGTTATACAGCTATTTGGAGAAGTATTTTTTGTTGTGTTAAAATTTTGAGTAAATTGTTTTTAAAATGAGTAATAATTTTGTTATGATTTGCTATATATTATTAATTTACGGGGTAAGCAGTTCCATGGTAACGCAACGGATTCTTCATATTCATACATATTTAAAGGGCATAACTTTACTTCACTTATCAAGGCATATGAAAACTAAGCACCACAACCATAACATGTATTGTATATTATTTGTTTATGCATACGATTTTTTTTATTGAAAATAATTTTTAAAATATTAGATGTACTGTTCTGAAAATATTCGGCTGATTCTGGCTGCAGATCTCATGCGGTAGCTGCATAGAGCGTAGGACGCGTACAACTGTTTTCTAATGCTTCGTCGAACCATGGAGTTTTTATCTCGTGTCGTCTGTCCACGTTAATCTTCGTTTCTTGTCACGTTCGGTGAGCGGTGACCGTCAGCCCGTGTTTGTTCACAAAACATCAATCCGAACTTTCAAAGATATTACCAAACTTCACTATGTCCGCCCTCGTATTAATTTCTGATCCAACGGATTTCTTACGCTGGACACTGCATGGTTGGCTCATCACGGATGCTCATGCTTTTTTCGACCTAGAAACAATATGATAATGAACTCGTAACTGGAATTTTCGTATAATTTTTCTAATCTAACCGCCTTTAATTTTATCAAAGATGTTACTCTATTTTTCAGACTGATGAAAGATATTTTACCCTGTACTTTATGTTCATTACTCACTATTGGCCTAATACTTCGGTTAACTGTGGTTTTTGAGCATAGTCGAAATTAAAGAAACAAATTTTAAAATTTGAAGTCGCACAATTGACGTAACGACAGACTGGTCCTGTGTAAATTGAAGGATATGTTGATGAATAAGGTGATAAGGAATTTGTTGTTACTTATTGTTTGGCTATTACACTATAAGAATAGTTATTTGACAAATTGAGATCCTCAGTTCGAATCCCGCAGCCGACAGTTGTCAATTTAAATTGACCCCTGTGGTTCCCTCTCCACTAACAACTTTGGGGGCTATGACTTGACGGCTTGTAACCGCATTTCATACGTAAAAATATATCACCTACCGCGATCTGCGTAAGCAGAGTGCCACACCCGTAATGGGTAAAAGGCGTGATGATATATTTATTTATTTGACAAATTAGAGAGGAAATCGCTTCTTTTCCTACTCGAGCTCGAACGAAAGTGGAAGATCGGTTTTCCTCTCGTATTTTTCTCGACATGTTTCTAAAAACGATTTGCTTGGACCTAAAATACACTTTGACAACACAGCTGATATGTTAAAAGTTAGGTTATCAGACGCAAGCAATTTATTCATAATTTTTTTGTAAATATCGTTAATATTGATAACATTTCTATATTTTACTCTCTAGAGAGGAAAAACACATTTTCCTTCCTTGTTTTGTTTTTCGATAAGAATAATTGTAGAAATAATTTATTTAAAATTAAATTTGCTAAACTAAATTCATGGGACTGAAATATTCGTTTTTTTTTTTTAGCATGTGAACTGTACTTGAACTGTCACTGTAAAAATCCATGATGAAAATTTGACAGATGGAGGTAAAATGATATGTGTCTGTGCACCATAAAGAACTGAAAATAAATGATGATAACAATTTAAAAAAAAAAGGATTCGTTCATCAACGCGTATGTTTGACCTTAAATAGTAAAGATAGAATTAGGTGTTAAATGATATCACACATTGATAGCAAGTTATCAATAAACCCATAATTGATTCTTGAAGAGACAGATAATATGCACATGAACGAACAATCGCTTTTATTAATCGTATAAAAGGCTGTCAGACGACCTGATATGACAAATTAATTAATATTGCAACCGTAACTCGATAGACTTTGCTTTAATGTAACATGGAACATGTACCTGATCGTATCAGTGGCATATGGCGCACTTCATCTAATCACTGTAATGACTGGCCACTTTGTTCACTGCGTTACACTATTACAGGCGCTACGCTAACGAGGACCCACACCCTCGCTTTCCTGCTTTTCGCTTTCGGCTACGGTTCGCGACCCACCAACTTGTAGAGATGCAATAAAGCAGGAATCGCGTATTACCCCCAATTATAGATGTAACAATTTTACTGAATCACTGAATCGTTACTACAAACTGATGATGAGAGCTTACTTCTAGAAATTCGTATACAGATATTTTGATTTTATTTCATTACTAACATTTAGTTCATTTCACTGCGTTGTTATTTTTAATTTGTACTGGTTAGGATGGACGGAAAGACGAAAGAACATCTTTATGCATGCTCTTCTGTGGGATTCGGACCCACAACTTCTGGTTTGCTATGCGACCATGATCTTCAGTGAGATTCGAACCCTCGACCTCTGCTAATGACATAGTTACTTCGCCACCGAGATCGGCTAGTTTTTTTTTTATATTATTACTTTTATTTGTAATCATCACTAAAGTAACCCATTATACGACGATTTTGAGCAACGCAGTGTTGGCAACCGTAAAATAATTATTGTACAAGTAGAATAATTTTAACAGATATATGACGTATTGTAGTAAATTTATACGTAAAATAAAACAATATGTTCAAGAAGAATTAACTAATTAATTCCAATAAAGAAACAAATAATTTTAAGTGTTATTTACGATAACTTTAATGTTCGAGGTTGGTAACACTGAGTGTCAGTTCCAATTGACAACTGACAGATGCATAAACTTAACCTATATAATTTTTTTTTTACAGTTTTTTCTAATTTTAGATTTCAAATAAAATTTAATATGTATCGCGCACTGAAGCTCCTTTTTAACTAACATGGTTTATTTTCCAACATTACATATTCGTGATAAAAAGTTATACTTCAGTGCCTTGATACATAAATAACTATTTTTTTTTTTTGATATTAAAAAGAAAATATTTTTGTACGAAATGTATCAAAATAAATGTCAGATAATATGTATATTGATTAAGTACAAATTTACATTAATATGGCAAAAATTTTATAAATAATCATTTATATAATATTCAATTATTATTTGAACGTTACATCAAATAATGTTTAATATTAAAATAGTAGTCAATTAATATGTTAAATTGAAACTAGTATCAATAAAAATGTGTACTTCACCTAAAGTGCATCTAATTTTTCCAATTTTTGCTCTCAATCTCTTTCTGAATTATTGGAACATATTGTGTACACGCACAGCACCGTAGGATAAATGAGGGTCGTCCAAAAAGTAAAGAACGATTTGGCCTAACTAAATAAAAACTTTATTATCAAGGTTAAAGTACATTTCTTTATTTTTCAATGTAGTCGCCATAGCTGCCAATGTATTTATTGTAACGTGATACCAGTTTTTTAATGCCGATGTTATACTCTTCTGCCGCTAAAAATCTGAGCCAAGATGTCACTGCTTCTTTGAGGTCTTCATCGTTTACGAATTGTTTTCCATCCAAAAATTCCTTTAGTTTTGGAAACAAGTGAAAATCACTGGGTGCTAACTCAGGGCTATATGGAGCATATCCAAAATTTCCCACTTAAGACGATAAAGCGATTTTCACTTGTTTTAAAAACTAAAGGAAATTTGGAATGGAATACTGTTCGCAAACGATGAAGACCTCAAAGAAGCAGTGACATCCTGGCTCAGATTTTTGGGCGGTAGAAGATTGTGACATCGGCATTTAAAAACTGGTAACATGTTACAATCTTGACAGCTATGGCGGTTACTGTAACTTTATAAATAAAGATTTGTGTTGATATCTTTCGTCTTTATTTAGTTATGCCAAATCGTTCTTTGCTTTCTGGACAACTTTCTTATATTTTTCTGCACCTACTTCTATAGAAATAATATGCGTATCTTTAGGAACGATTCAAACTGCAAAATTAAATGAATACGTAAATAAATAAATAATAAATATATCATCACGCCTTTTACTCATTATGGGTGTGGCACTCTGCGATTAGAAGGCGTCAAATTATGACCCCCAAAGGTATTAGTGAAAGAGGAATCATAGGCGTAACGTTAAAATGACAACTGTCGGCTGTGGGATTCGAACTGAGGATCTCACGATACTCTGTCTGATGTATAGCCACGGAGCTATTTAGCCAATTTTCTAATTAAATAATCTCTATAATATCTAGGCATCATAAGGCATGAAGATAGCAATAAGTTATCTTCCAATCAAAAGGTGTAACGATTTACATTTTGCAGATATGCTTTAAATGCAAATAACACCTACATATATGTAATGTATTCAGTAATAAACAAGATATTATAGTCTTACAGAACAGTTGGTGATACCATTATAATCTCAGAGTTCGGGAACCGAATGTCTATTTGTTCTCGATGAAATATACATAATACCGACTACCGAGGAAAGCGTAAGTTATCCAGCATGTTGGCGGGGTCTTATTCAAATGTGCTGCTACAAATCTGCACCCTAGTTTCAAAGTAGACCGGCATTACCTCTTGTGTACCTGCAACTTGCCCTCCTGCTATCCAATCACGGAGCTATTGACTCCGAATTACCCACTAAGAGGCAATCATTGGGAATTTCTCACATACCGGAATCCCTGCTAGTTACAGGCTTTTCGATAAATACATTTGCGTCATTTATTCATTTGGCGAACAAGAATCTAACTACAGTACAAACAGAACAGTAAATAATTTATAATAAACAACATGAATCTTCACAAAAAAGAACAATAGGTACTAACCTCACTCTCAAGATGGAACTTTCTCAAATTCATTTCTCGGTGAAACATAACTGAGACGTATAATTAAATGACGAAGACCAAATCAGAACTGTTATTAAAGTAGGATCCACGCAAGAAATTGAAAACCAGGGTAATACGTTGCACGCGTCAAGAAATGGCATTACAAAAAGAAACTTAAAATGTTGTGGATTCGATTCTTGAGATTTTTTTTTTATTATTATTTAAGCGGTTTCAACTGCTGAAGTTACATGCCGGCTCAGTAACTCGTTTTCGGTGGTGTGACAACGGCACGCAGTGTTCGCAAAGCGGTCACTCATCTAACTACTGACCGCGGGTAGTGTTGCTTAGCTTGCATTATCGAGTGAGCCGGCTGCAACGCTACCTGCCATTGCCGTTGCCTACATTGCGGAACTTATGAAGGTTAATGGGAGGGGAGGGGGGGGGGCAACGTTTTTAAAAATCATTTGTGTGTTTGAAATTATATCGATTGCCACTCCAAATTATATACTGACTATCGCTGTTTACACACATAAGTTTTTAGAAGTTTATTATCTACTAGTTCTATACCGGGTGTAGAACTGAAATGCGGAATATTGGGATTTCAATGCTATTTCTTTTGATATTGCTCTAAATATTTACCTATTCACTTTACAGCAAATGTTTAAATACAAAAATTTTTCAGAATTTACAAATGCATGTAGTAAGGCCCTTTTGATTATCTAAATATTAGTATTTCACAATATATCAATCAAATTAAAATTAATATTTATTTATTTAAAAGTTTAAAGGTTATTTATTTTACAGAAATAAATGGAAATCATTACAATCTCCTACGCAATTTCTTTAGAAAATAATACACTGTAATAAAAAAATCTAAATTATTTTTGAAATTTCAAGTATTTTTCGGTTTTGTTTAATTTTCCATGACCATGTTTTATTTTTTCTAATAAATATAAATTTTAATTCGATTGATATATCGTGAAATATGAACATTTAGGTAACTAACTAGGCCTTATTGTATGTATTTTCAAATTCTGAACATTAATTGTATTTGCACTTTTGTGAATAAGTAAAAATTTACAGCAATATCAAAAATTTAGCATTGAAATCCCTATTTCAATATTACATCCGGTATATTCTATATTAATGTCGCATATAATAAAAAGTCATTTCATTAGCAAATATGTAATAATAATAATAAATAATAATATATCATCACGGCATTTACCCATTTCTGGATGTGCAGATCTTGATATTATGATAAATTTTTGCGCGTGAAGCTCGGTTACCAGTCGTCAAATAATGGCCTCCAAGGATAGAAGTGGCGGTCACGAAAATTCCCACCCAGTATATTTTTTCGTGAGTTTTTTAAATCTTTAAACTCAAATGTTGGACAAAAATGGCTTCAATGTTAAGTTCTTGTCCCGATTAGGAAAAATCGTAGATCCGGGGCTGCTGTATATGTATATGATTATTTCGCACCAGACCCTATTTAAAGCAAATTTTATGGTGTTGGCCAATCGGAAAATTTCCAAAATGAAATATTCCCAAAATGGAAATTTACGGAAATATTTCCCTGCATTTAGAAACTTTCAAAATTTTTCTTTTTAACATAACCTATGTTTCTTGTTACTTCTTGTTTTATATTTTAAAATGTAATTCTTGTCCATCAGCAGAAAAACAAAAACTTAAAAAAGAAATTAAAGACATTTTTACTAATAGCATGGTATGTGTATTATGATTATGATAGTTATTGTTTCCAATGCTGTTATTTAAATACAATCATTATTTTTGTCATTGACATAACTTTGAAAACACGAAGGAAAGTTCTTGGAAAATGTCCATATTTTTCTTGGGAATATTTCCAAAAAAATAAATTCACGGAAATTTGCCAACTCTGAAATTTTATCAAATTTGCGATATTTCTAAAATGGTTGATGACTACACTTACAGTTGTGTATAGTGGGTTGTCAGCGTATTCCATGTAAAGGATGAAGTGCGCAAGATGTAAAGTAAAGTAAAGTAAAAAGTAATGCAAGAGAATTAGCTGATTTATGAATAAAACAATATTTGGGTATAATTCTGTACATTTTTTTTAAATGACGTTTTAACGGCTAAGTGCTGTCTTCAATCAGGTAAAATACAAAGAGTAAATATGTTTTCATGACAATTGTACGTCTGTAATTTTCTGTTTATATTAATTTATATGACCATTGATCTATATTAGCCTTATTTGGAACATATGTAATCTTGACTACATAACATATATTTCTTAACAGTTTTTTTTTTAAATGATCAAACTACTACAATCTTTTTCAAAGATCTTTTATAGTTTAATGTTGGCATTACTTCACTTCATTATAAAGCCAGCTTTAGTATATACTGCTAATATTAAAACAGCAAATTTCATTGTTTTAATATTTACCTATAAGATTTTTTAGGGTTGTTGGAGTTTAGAATAAGAAATACCTTGAACCTAACGTATACAAGATGTTTGAATAAATTCCAATGACAGAATGCGAAAATGTGTTTAACGTTTTAATTAAAAGTTATGGTCATTTTAAAAGTGCATAACTTTTGAAAGTAGCGAAAGAATGATAAGCAAATAATGACATTGTATCTGTTTTGACAAGCAGAGCGTTTCGCATAAAAACGAGCAGCAAAGTTAAGAGTTTGGGGTCGGTTTTTAGCACAAGTGGGCTTGATATAGGGTACAGAGAGTTCAGGGCAAGGGACAAGGGCGCTAACTGGGCACGTTGTTTTATTGCGGGCGAGACACGCTGTTAAATAATAAAGGCGTCGACGGCGTTGGCGTGTTGGCGAGCGATGTCCCGCCGACCGCCGTTTTATGAAGATATTAATTTCCAGATTGTCAAGTAGTGTTACAGTTATTATACTTACAAAGTAATAACTGGCTGGAAGATTACGAAAAGGCTGCGTGAGAGAGCGCAGCCCCTCGAATTAATTAATTAATTAAATGGTGGTATAAACACCGTTCTCCCAGACTCCCAGCTCCACTGATTCCGTAATCATGGATCGTTTTCTCTTCTAAGTGCTAACGTTAACGTTACGGTTTACGGTGCTCTGTCTTATTCTTGCTTCTTGTTTCAGACGATTTTAAGTGCCCATAGGCGTACCACAATATAAATTTAATTTGCCCTTGTTACATTCATATTAACGATACATTGCACACAATAACATCGGAGAATAATTTGAAAATATAATTATTTATTTTTCCTACTGCGTAAAACAAAAGCAAACCGTAATAATAAGGTATCTTAAAGAACATAAATGTCTATATAAATGGTTAAGCGTAACCAGAAGTACAAAATGACAATATATTGTATTCCGATTATGTAATTCTAATGACGTCAATAAATATATATATATATATATATATATATATATATATATAACTTAATTGATCAGAACTTGGATATTGGTTTTTAAAAACTTTATTTTTGCTCAGGAACAGAGAGGCAAAGTTTTTAGATGTTTATTGCTTTAAGACTACAACAAGACTGATTTCTAAAACTACATTTGAGATAAAGTGAACATGTGTACAGAGATAAATGAAATGTGATTCTTCCTCAGCTCGCGGGAACATAGCGGCCGATGGGAAACGCTGATGTCGGCAGGTAGACGTTAGGTAACACCTCCCTCCTTGAGAAGAAACTCTAGGGTGGAACGACTTGAGTTTCGTTGAGTGGGGTTGACCTTGGGTTGACTCCTTTTTTCTGTAAAACCTTATTTTTTATTTTTATTATAAAATAAAATAAGATAACCGTTGCTAATATGCTGACTCCAATGATGGAGCCCTTTGAATAATTTTCGTGGGTGGTGATCGATTCAATTGGGAATTCTTCTAACTCTTGAAGTTGTAATTGATGTAATTTATCGAGAGGAACTTTATCCAAATTTAATTTTTCTATTTGTGGTACTGTTGAGTTTCGCATGTTGATTTTTTGTAAACTCACTGGATGCCCTGGTATAGTCTTCAGTTTATTTTCATAAACGTACGTTGATATTTTTATTGAGCAGTTGGGTGGTACGATCATTAGATAAGTCCCTTTTAAAGAAACTATCGCATTTTGTTTACACGTAGTTTGTACTCTTTGAAGTTTTGGGAATATGCCGATGTAATGTGCTTCATTGATTTGTAATATTACTTGTTGATTGATTTTGACTGGTATTTGTTGACAGCTGGTTACTGTGACTTCTGATGATAAGATTGAAGTTAGGCATTCTTCATCCCTTTGAACTGGTAAGAGATTGGTGCTTTTACAAAGAAATTCGGACTGCAGATCTACGCATTCTTCGTTGCTATATTGATAAACGTTGTTGCTTATGGATAGGTATGTAGCGGGAGGAATAATAGTTGTTTGGTTAGAACTAGGGATTGAAAATAAGTGATAATGATCTAGGGTTTCCGGGTGTATTAATGGAAAGTCAAGTGAAAACATTATCTTTTCATTTAAAATAAAAACTTTAATTTTGATAACTTTATAATATTTAGAAATGTCATTGATATTTGAAAATAGCAGCTGTTTGTTATCATAAAGTGAATACAATTCTTCAACAATATCTTTTAATTCTTTATAAGAAATAATACTTGGGTGTACAACTTCTAGATTGGCAAATGTTACTGCGTTTTCTATTTCCTCCAAATAATTTAATAATGAATCAAAATTAAATTTAATTTCTTCCAAAATTTCTTGTGTCTGTAAAAAATGTGAAAATAAAAATTTTTGTTTATTAATTGATTGAATTAATTCATTCGTTTTATTTTCAATACTGATTTGATTTTTAATAATCAGTGTCATGGTCTCATTTATGTTCATCATGATATGTTTTGAAAGTGAAATCTGATTATTTAATTTTGTAACTATTTTGTTATGATCTGTTTCTAATTTTAAAATATTATTATGAATTTCTACAGCATCGTCGTGATCCATGTTACCAGAGATAAATTTAATAAGTGATCCTAATGGGTTTATTAATCCTCGTTTATATCGTTTTTCTGGGTAAAAGGTGTGTAATTTTCTGTTAACAATTTTTGAAATGTACTTTGTGTGTTCATGATAATTATTTAAAATATGTCGAAGTTCGGGAGTAGCGAAATTTATTGCGGTTGTTATTTGTGAATTTTTATCATTTAATAAGTCAATACGATTTTTGATAGATTTAAGGTCAATATAATAAAGGAAGGTATGAGAGGCTGTTTTGATTTTTGCATATCCTAATTTAAAAGGAAGGATTCCAGGATTAGTCTGTAAGTTCTGAATCTGTACTTCTTGTGCTTTTGTCAGGTGTAAGGTCACAAGTCTGTAACAATTGAGGTTTTTTCAGTATTTTGTTTTCCAAAATAGTGAATTTATTTTTATTTTGTTTTTGTTTAGTTTTAAAACTGTAAGTCTTTTGTCCTGGTCTTTTAATGTTTGATAAGTGGATGTTTTTTGAAGTATTGCCGTGTTCGGGAATAATTTCGCCTGTTTTTAAATTCGGATCAATTGTTTTAATTTCTTCCTTTTTATATTTATTGCTAGTTTTACTCTGTTTCTGCTTATTTTTCACGTAAACGGTATCTGGAATTTCAGGAAGCTCTTCACGATTTTTATTTGCATAATTAATTGTTTTTTGTTTATTCTGTTCATTTAATTCTCTAATTTTATTATATAATAATTTTATTTTTTCTTTATGATTTATTATATAATTATTTATTAATTGTTTTTCTAATTCTATGTCCAAAGGCGAATTTATATCAAGATGTCCTGTTATGATTTCACACGGTTTTAATTTTGTTACCGAATGAATAGAGTTGTTATACGCCAGAAGAGCGTAATTGATTTTAATATCAATAGGTTCTTTGTTATATTCTTGTTGATTATTTAACAATCTAATATGTTCGACTAATGTTGAATGAAATCTCTCGATTAGTCCGTTTGATTCTGGGTGTTGCGAGCTAATAAAGTGAAGTTTCACTTTGTGAACTTCTAGTAATTCTTTAATTAGTGAGTTTTTAAATTCTAAGCCATTGTCGGAAACGATTTGATCAGGTATTCCATGGTGTGTAAAATACTTAATAAGATTATTAACGACTTCTATACCTTGACCAGAATTTAATTTGTAAACTTGCGCGTATCTTGAAAATGCGTCTATAATTGTTAGGAATTTTTGTTTTTCTAAAGTTATCGAATCAATATGTAATATTTCGAATGGTTTTGTTGGAGTAGGAGTTATATTAAATTTTGGTTTTATAGGCACACGATCGTATTTTGTTTTTAAACAGATTTCGCATTCATTGATATAAGTTTGTATTGATTTACGCATGTTAGGCCAGTAGTATTTTTTCTTTATTTGATTCTCGGTCTCGTCAAGACCTCGATGATTCGTCTTGCTTTCGTGGTAATTTTGAATTGTTTCTTTAACGTCTAACGGATCTTCAACATCTAATAATTTCTGAGTGTATCTTACAAAATTTAATTCAGAATTTTTAAAGTATTTTTGAATAACTAAACTAAATTTCTCATAAATAGGGTCTTCAAAATACAAACAATATTTAACTTTTGGGACGATATAATTTTTAACGAAATTAATAACGTCTTGAACAAAATTATTTCTTGAAATTTGTACTGTTATACGCTGATGGGTATTTTCATATAATTTTACAATTTTAGGCTTTATGGGATCAAAATTAATTTGAGATATTATAATTTGATTTTTTCCGAGATTTACTGGTTTGTCAGAAATTGGTATTCCTACGATTGGATTTTCTCTATTCGTGTGAACAGTTTCGTCGTCAGAAATATCTCCGTCGTTATTTTCGTTGTCAGGTTCGACTTGCAGTGACATATTATCGTTTGTGTTAGAGTACTTTTTATTAAAATCTTTTGTATAGTCGAAAATTCCTCCAGATTCTTCGATAGTTTCATTAACGTTAATTTGGATACGAGATAATGCATCCGTATTTTTTATATTATCTGGTATTTTCAATGACTCTAAGCTACGTAATTCTATTTGTGCAAAAAATAATTTTTTCTTAGATTCATAATGAGATAACTTCAAATTTGCTTGTGGGGTTTTTATTAAAGAATTTTTTAAATCTAATTGAACGTTAAAATCTTTTAGAATGTCATAGCCAATCAGGCCGTCAAAGAAGTGGTGAAATTTGAACAAATAAAATTTCATATTTTTATTAACATTGAATTCTGAAAATGCCGGAATTTCTACACTAGAATCTCTTTTTATTGTTTCAAATATGGAAGATATAGTAAAATTTTCTTTCATGATTTTATTTTTAAAATATTTTTCAGCTATGTCAGGGTTCAAGAAAGATTTTGTGGCTCCTGTATCAATTAACAATTTTAATGGTGGATTCGAAATTTTGATAAATGGTAAATCTTTTTTGTCATATATTGAATGAAACTCTACGTTTGGTTCGCTATTTGGCTGGGTTCGCGAAAATTTTGTTCTTCTTCGATAGATGTTTCATAAACATCATTTTCAATAATTTCGGGATAATAAGAATAGTTGTCGTTGTCATAGTGAGTATAGTCGGTTTCACAGTATTCGTAATTTTGTTCGTCATAATTTTGAATGGGTTGTTCAACATTATGTAGCTCTTCTACTGCGTAATTTTGTCTTTGTTGGAATGAGGATTTTGGAAAAGAACTATGAGATATTCCACTCATGGGTGTGGGTTTAGGCTGTATGGCTCGATTTGTTGAACCTTGCGGTTTCCATACATTGACTGAGGTCTTAGGTTTATTATTCCCAAATACTTGGTGATTAGTTAGGAATCGTGGTGGTGTTTGTGAATAACGGGGTTGTAATTGAATAGGGTTGCTTGGAAATTGTTGGTGTTGATTATAAAATCGTTGTGATGGTTGTTGGACAAATTGAGGATTTTGATACATTTGGGGTGGTCGTTGAATTGACCTTTGAATTTGTCTCGAATTTTGAAATTTACTTTTATCAAAATGAGCACGTTGTAAGTGTCGGATGTTATCTTCAGATATTATGTTCTGTCTGGCTTCCGCCAAGGTGTTGGGTTTCATTGCGCGGATCGTCGAACCAAGAGGCTCTTTTAAACCGGCCAAAAACATTTTCAATGCATGAGTATTGTAAAAATTCTTTTTAACTGTTGCAATTGTCGTTGTACTTTCATGAACATCTACATAGTTATGCAAAGCACTTAAATTTGACATAATGCGTGTGTAAAATTGTAAGGGGTTTTCGTTATCTTTTTGTCTGAGCTGGTCTAGATCGAACAACAGACCGTTTTCATCGCGCTGATCGCCAAAGTGTGCGATCAGAGCATCTTTTACAGATTTCCAGTCTTTTGAGGTACACGTTGAATATACTTCGCGTGCGGGACCAATTATTTTAGCGTAAATGCCATATATTAACGTTATGTTTTGAACGCAATTTACATTTTGCGGAGTTGTATCCCAATAAGTATTTATTAAAGTATTAGCTGTGTCTAAAAAGGCGGAGAGTTCCAAAGGATTTCCATCGAATTTTGGAACGATGTCTAATAATTTTGATTCAAAATTTGGAACTGCCATAGTTACACAACTGTTATTTTCTAATTCAACTTCTGTTATATCTAATGTTGAAAGTATTAAACTTAATTCTGTGTCTGCTAAACTATTATTATAATCTAACTCGTTTTCACTTTCTTCGATAGAAATGGATGAATTCGAGGAGTCTGTCATAGAAATGAAAGCAACTTACATTACCAATATAGCGATCTTCATCTCAGGTAGATTGTCCGCGATGGAATTCTTCTGGGATGAGTCGTTGATGCTGATGGGTTGATTCGCGATGAACGCCCTTCAGATCTTGGTTGGTTCTTGTTTTGTTGAATAAACAGTTGATACTGACGGATTATTCGCGATGAATTTCCTTTCAATATCCTACCGACTGCGCCACTTAATTGATCAGAACTTGGATATTGGTTTTTAAAAACTTTATTTTTGCTCAGGAACAGAGAGGCAAAGTTTTTAGATGTTTATTGCTTTAAGACTACAACAAGACTGATTTCTAAAACTACATTTGAGATAAAGTGAACATGTGTACAGAGATAAATGAAATGTGATTCTTCCTCAGCTCGCGGGAACATAGCGGCCGATGGGAAACGCTGATGTCGGCAGGTAGACGTTAGGTAACATATATATACATACAGGATGTCGAAACAACAATTTTTCGTAATAACTTTTTTTTCTAAATCCCATTTTTTTAGCATTTTTACCACCCCATAAATTGACGAGTCGTTCAGGTATATTCATAATTTGGTCCAATAGCAGTATCCATGACAATAGTAATGAAATTATTAATCTTGACAAATGTAACTTGTCAACTTTTACAAATAAATTTTGACAATACCAAATAAATCAACGAATACATTATTATTATAAAAGTAATAATATGTAAAAGTGTCTGATTTTCCGAACAGCCAGTTCACAAACTGTATATAATTATTTATTAAATGGACCCTCCACTTTAGATTGTTCATTTTTGTTAATCTTATTTTAACCCTGGAACGTTGCGCTGGGGTCTAAGAAACCCCACGATTTTCATTTAATTTTCCACATGCGCAGCATTCGTATAACTTCGATACTACTTCATTGTAAATTCAGTTATTTTAATCCCAAAGAATCATTATGTAAAATGTTTATGTGTTTGTTCTCATAGTTCAAAATAAAAAAGTTTTGGCAAAATGCTGTGTTTTTACTAAAATATATGATTCAAAAAGGTTGTTAACTGTTTAATGTCTTTCTATATACTTAAACAAATATTCTATAGGTAAAATCCCTAGAATAATTACATCCGGACAGTTATGTGAATATAGTTTTTCTGTTCTTGTGTTTCTCATACCCCAGTGTGACGTTTGTGTAACTGTGAAAGTAGTGTCACTGTTCCGGGGTAAGAATTCGAGTTAACATTTAGTTAATGTTTGTCTTTTAAAAATTGTGATTAATGAAAAATCAAACTTACAATTAATCGAAAGACAAATTGAAATTATCATTTTATTTTTTTTGTTTGATAAAATCATAATCAATAGTTGAAAAACACTTTCTTCAGTAGGATTTGCCGAACTATTCCATAAACTGATGATATAAGTATGTAATACCTCTAATTGCTTAGAAAATAATCGTGTTTAGTTTCTTAATTGTTATGAAATTTTCAGAAAGATTGCCATAGCAATTCGATAAATTCTACGCTACTGTGTTTTTTTCGTGTTCTGTATTCTGATAGATTTTTACCTCCCGTCACATCCTATGAGGGAGGTATAGGAATCATGCTAAATATTCGGTAGTGAGTTTTCAATGGATAAGCACATTTTAGGGTCCTTAGAATACGATATTTCTCGATGATGTTAGTGTGTGTGTGCGTCTGTCTGTTTGTCTGTCTGTTGTATAAATCAATCAACCCTTGGGAAGAGCTGATTAGTTTTTGGTGATAATACAATAACCGGAAGTGGTAGTTTACTTGAAGCCCTATCAAGTTATTTTGAAATATCTCAGTAAATTACGGTTTAATGACAATTTTCGTTATAAGAATGTTTTAAATATTGCTATCTACAATTTATTGTTGTTTGAAACATTTTTCTCTTACTGTCACAATTTACGAATTACTACACGTTAAAGAAAATTATATTTTAAATTTATCGTTTAAATCTGGTAACCAGAACTTTTTGAAAAAAACAAAACAGCGTTTGAGAAATGTCATTTTTTCACATATCGCAATTGAAAGTAAATTTTTTGAAGGTATGAGCGTTTCTTGAAATAGTGGTGGTCCGTATTCCTGCATTGTTTGATAAAAAATCTGAGGTGGGAGGTATTGTGGTGCCCACAACAGATTTTTTTTTAAAGTTTTGTAATGTATTCAACCGAACACTCGCTATCTCCACTTGTATACCTATCACATGTAATAAAATAATAAGCAAATTTTTGATGTTGCAAATTTGTGTGCATGCATTCGTTGCATGAAATTATTCATTTTAAAATTATTCAGTGAACTGTGCTTGTTCAGATATTTTTTTATTAATCCTAGCGTAAATAATAATTATTTTGACATTAAATTCCATCAAAATTGCATGTCAAATAAATTAAAATTGTGTAACGCAGTTAAAATAATTTAATCCCTTTTATTATTTTAAGAACTATACATTAAAATTTTCATTTTAATTTCACTTCGCGTATTCGGTTATGTTAATTATCCACGAATTGTGAAAATAAAATATATTATTTTTCAGCATATTTATTTTGTCTACACATTTTAAACATTGATTTATTATATTTGGGATAGGAAATTATACTATGTAAATTATTAATTCATAAATTGCAGGAAGCGGTAAAATTTATCTGGGATTATTTTTTAACTACAAGTTAATCATATTTCATTACAAAAATAGTTCAATATAGCGAGAATGACAGTTCGGTATACTTGAATACTATGGGCTCACGAATTTGTTTAGATATAAGGTAAACGAAGCTAATTTCTTCGAAATACATTTTTATTAAAAATAGGGTAAATTCTAGTGCGCCGTGATTTGACGGCCGGTAATCGTACATCACGCGCAAAAATATATCATAATACCGAGATCTGACGTGATGATATACAGTGTGTTTTAATTTTAATGACATATATAATTTAGTATACTGATTATAGAACAAAAATAATTTCTCAGAAATTCGAAAGAATTAGGGTATTTCATTTCTAGCAAACATTTTTATTGCCACTGATTTAATTTTAAAATAAGGCATTATATGAGGTACCTACACAACAACTAATTAATAAATAATTACTTGCAGGCAGTGTTTATACTTTTCTTTCATTAGTAACATAATTAAATCAGTGACACTAAAAATGTTCGCTAAGAATAAAATACCTTAATTTTTGCGATTTTCATAAAAATTATTTTTTTCGCCACATGCCAGGAAACCCACCGTTCTTCTCCCGAAATAGTGAGGAAAATGTGTTTTTCCTCTCTGAAGAGAAAAATATGAACGTGTTACCAATGTAAATGTTATTTACAAAAAATATATTATAAAAATTATAAATAATGCTTAATTTTATTGAAAATCCTTATTTTAGTGATATACATACTTTAAATTGTCTTACAATTTACCTTATATTTTTCTTTTTTTAGATTAAATCATAATTTGACAACATTAATTTATATTTGAAATTGGTTCATTGGCAACACTGCTACACCGCCTTTCGTCTGATAACCTAAATTTAACGTATCAGTTGTGTTGTTAAAGTGTATTTTAGGACCGAGCAAATCGTTTTTAGAAACATGTGAAGAAATGTTGTGGCTAACACGAGAGGAAAGCCTTCCTTCCACTTTCGCTTGTATTGCCTCATGAGCGCAGTGGGAAAAGAAGCGCTTTCCTCTCTAGTTTGGTAAATAACTATTGTTCTATAATCAGTATATCAAATTATAATGTGATTAAAGTTTCGTGCAGAGGTATATATATATGTATATATATATATATATATATATATATATATATATATATATATATATATATATAGAAACACCCTGTATTTGTTTATTTATTTTTATTTCAAAATGAGGTGTTATGTTACAAACTTTTATAAGATAGTTATAACATTCAGTATTTTTTAAGTACTTGAAAAAAAAAATACCGTTGAATTTACCGAATTATTCGGTATATTGAGTGAGAATATAAGATGCATTTTCTAAAAATTTCATAACAATTAAGATATTAACACGGTTATTTACTAAACAATTACAAGTATTTACAAAAATGTTTTGTATGCATCTTTTATCCTCAGTTTACCGAATAGTGCAGTAAATTATAAGGAAGGATTTATTTTTTCCGTGTACGTAATGATTTTTTTTTGTACTCATACATTGAAATGTGTTGTTAAGCATTGCCTAAGCAACGTCCGAAAAGTCCATTTCCCAGGTCTCCACCAGATAGACAACCGGGAAATTTCAACGAAGACATTTCTATTTCTAAAGTGATTATTATTAAATTATATTTATAATACAAAAAATTTAGTATTTTAATCAACCCTTTACATAATACTAATATAAACTATGATGAAATAAGCATGAAATTGAATTTAAAAATAACAAATTTAGTGCATTTGGTTACCAATGTTGGCAATAAAATCTGTCCGATATAACAGCTGTATATTACATAACCTACAAATGTAATGTTAGATATCTCAATATAAATAAGAAATATAATAAATTTACTAGTGAATACGGTAAATATTATAAATATGTTAATTATTTTCTAATATACTAGACAAAATATTTGGTGTGTTTATATTTATAGTGCAACTTTGACAATTATCAAAATATCTACTTGAAGAACTTCATTTCTTTGTATGGAGTGTTATTAATTTTATACTTTTCGTACAAAAAATATTGTACAAACCTATTGCGTGAACTCGGTTCCCGGATTCGTTCTATGGCAGCACTCGCAAACTCGCGCCGCCAAACACTCATCCGGGAACCAAGCGTTCCCGCATTTGGTAGTTATGTAGGTAAATAACTATTTCAGTTCTCCATATGATATATTATTTTGAGTACGGTTATTAGCCGCCAAACCACTGTCCTCAATTATGTTAGGGGTAATTTATATGTAGTTTACTTGGTGTTACATTTATGCTACTAAAAAAAAATAGTATTTAGTACGAGATCGAAAATTTGAACCGCAATGTGGAGAGTTGTGAATACAACATGTAAAAGTTTCGCCGCCACCCTTGACGCGCATAAGGTACTTTAAACTCAAACTGAGGGTTATAAAAATAAATTGTTGCGTTTCTTCGGGTGAATGTTTAAACCCGAAGACAAACAATGAGGATTCCCTTACGAAAATATATCAGTTTCTCTGACAAAATCCTCTCGAAGACTGTTGAAATATATTAGCATTTGTCATGTTAATAGAGGACACGCTCAGAAAGAAACGCTGCGTGCCAGATTGGCCGGAAGCGGATATCGGCGTCGTCGGAGAGGGTAGAGGGTAGAAGGAGCAGGGAGCAACGAGCTCACCTTGCCCGCATGCGGCGTCCCGACGCTTATCTCCTCGTTTCGACGCGCGCTGATACGCTTTTTGTTTGTACAGGTTGCCTCGTTTATTTCCGGATGATTCTGGATTCTTAGCGCCCCTGATCATTCTTTTCCTCTTAATTAATTCTTCTACTGCGCAATGCGGAAGACGGACATTATCAAGATTATTGACTTTTATTTCAAGATGCTAATTGTTGGACTTTCATACTCAGAAGCATTACAATTTATTATGAAAAATATTATATCGTGTATGAAATTCACATGAGTTCGCCCGTCTCAAATTTTTCATTTTAATATGTTAGAAAAGCTGCAAGATAAATGCAGTATATTAATTTTTAATATTTGTACGTACATTTAACATTAAATAAAACTTAAATAATAAACTATACAGCTAGCAAACTTTTTGTTGTAAAATATAAGTAAGTATTTAAGGAGGAACCTAGTTGAGACGATTCGAAAAAATCTAATTTTTTATTCCATACATCGTTTGTAAAATTATTCAAGAGTATGTTCTCTAAGTTTTATAACAAAATTCCAATTCGTTCTGATGTTATGAGCACTACAATGAAGGAATAATTAGAATTTTTCAAACTTTTATTCATGTTATGAAGTATATCTAGTAATTTTTCAAGTCATAGTATGGTACTAACATAGCTGTTTAACTGTTTAGCAGTTTATATTGTTTATTACTGTTTCGAAATTTTCGTTCTCGGTAACTTTGATTCCAAACCCGTTTTTCTCGAATCGAGTTTTTTCCACTTGCGGGAACTCTAACTCAAAAAGTTATCGACCAATTGTTCTACAAATATGCATGAAGGTTCTTTATTTAATTACGCTCGACATGAACTAAATTTTGTAATAATATTCTTGTTCAAAATATTTTTTTAATGCAAGGAAGTGTGAAAAAATTATACCATTTTGTTTAAACACCCCTAAAACATGCAATTTTCAACTTTTTCGATTGGAATTTTGAATTTAGTTCATATTCTTTAAAAATATGTTGTTAATGAAATTACAAAATCGTATTGATTTTAGATTTAGTTCCACATTTCCCTCAAGTGGCGAACTGTGATGCCGACCTTCCATAGGCAACAGCTTATAGCTCGACTATATCCCGCGAAAATGGCCCGAAAAAATTATAACATATACTTCAAAACATGATTAAAATATTCTCTTACTTTGAATAAATTATAATTATTCCTTCACTAGGTCCCCCCTTAAGCGTACATGAAGTTTTTCATTTCAAGTGACTTTAAAAGTATTATTTCTCGTACAATGACGTAAATGTAAGAGAGGTAGATGAATTGACTTAAGAAAACCTTCAATATGGGGTACTTTTTATTAAAAGTTCGTAAAAGATTTGGCCGTGCGTTTGCGCATTGCTGCTTTTACAGTTTTACCTTAGTGAATGTAGCTGTCAAATGTCATTTGTGTTTATGTTTTGGTGTGTACAAGTATTTGATTCACATTAAACATAAAATGATACAATGGAGTAGAGAAGAAATTGAAATCTTGGTGGATATATATACAATTAATTACAATTATCCATCTTTGTACGTAGTGACATCGACTGATTACCAAAATCGTAAATTGAAGAGATTTGAATGAATACAATTTATGTTGGTATAATTGAATTTTGACACTTGAATATTTTAATTCACTTAAATATTGATTTGATCGTGTGTGTAAATTGTAAATAGACTGATAAAAAGTCAATTATAAAGACACTTTTAAAGTCACATGAAAAAAAAAACTTCATTGTGTAATGCATGCTTTACGTCACAAAATAAATATATCCCCCATGAATATCAAAACAATTTCAGACAGTCGTCGTCTTTACTTTTTAAAACTTCGTATTATGCACAAATCTTATATAATCTTCCCAGGAGAAAAAAATCCCAAATATCCTGCAGTCTGTGTCGTAATTATTCGATTGTCTCTGCAGGATTATATCGCAATTTTTTTTTCCACTTAATTCTATAAAGTTTCATCGGGGATAAATCGGGGCTATTAGAAGGCCAGCCCAGTAACGGTATACTATTATTATTATTATAATAATATAGCTTTAAAAAATATAACACAATATATTCCTCCCGTGTTTGTGATTTTTATTTAAACTTTTATTAAACATTAAATCGAAAAAATTTATACCACACAATTTTTTATTTTAATTGTATGGACCCAAAATATTGTACAGAAAGCAGGGTAGTAAGAGTAAATATAACTACAGTTGGAGCCACCATAACGTAACATCCAATGGAACGTATACATTACTTTATAGAACATGTTATACTGCTAAACATCCAGGATTAAATATTATTACAAATTTCCTACTTGAACGAGTCAAATTTCATGTAACAGGTTACTTTGTTGTAATAATCGTAGTCTGATTGAAAATATCGGCTGTGCATAATCAAAGGGCGCGGGGATGTTATATCGACGGGCGGAGCATTTAGTTTATGCATTGTGCATCGGTCGTGCAGCAACATTGCGGTATTATTAATTTGGCAAAGTTCAAAGCGCTGGAATGTGGATATGAAAATGTTCACTTACATGTGCATAACACGCGTATTGTATGCTGCTGTTACTAGAATTAATTGCATCACTGGTCGAAGATTATTTAAATATTGCGGCCATATGGAATTCATATCAAACAAATGAATATTCTAATATGTTACACCTAAAACGAGTACTTGCTTATTTGTTAATCTATTTAGATAGTTAACATCCCGGATACCGCGATACCAAACCAAAGTATATTCATTAACAGCACACATTGTTGCAAGGAAGAAAAAGATATTCGAAGAACGGCAAAAATTGATAAGTTTGGTTTTATGATTTTATATGGTTCAAAAGATTGAAAACTTTCAACTTTTCGAAAATGGAAAGTATTTCTAGGGTTTTGGTTTGCATTCGTTCTTAAAATATATTTATGTATATTGGGTGGTATCAAAAGCTCTATTTTTGGGTATTTAAAGAGAAGTGTTTTATCCTCGGTTTTAGCGCTGTACAAAGTTCTAAAATTATTTTGAAAAAAAAAACTGGTACCTACGTAATATATTTCTCTGTAACTTCTATTCGAAGTATTAAAAAAATAGAATATTGTACAGCTCTAAAACCGAGGTTTAACATTTCTTTTAATACACCCAAAAACAGAGCTTGTGGTACCAGCCATCGTATCTTGTAGTATTTATAAGTTTGAGAGGAGTGTGTGGGTATGCGAAACTTGATCGTGTCCGCAATACATTGGAGTACGGTGAGTGTGAGATTGAGAAAAATGTTAAGAAAGTGGGAGTGAGTCAGTTGAAGTGGTTTGGTCATCTTGAGTGAATGTTGAATGAAAGGTTGGTGATCAGAGAAATAAGTGGTTAGGTATAATTGATGATTTGTTGCTTGAACGAATGATCCGAGTGTGAAGAATAGACGAGCATGCATTAATCGCATTATGAATGTGAACGACGTGATACTGATAATGTTGGGGGAGATTGATTATTGGTTGATTGTGTTTCAATGTGCGTGCTACCCCACTGAGTGGGATATAGCGTGACGTTCTATGTGTATGTATTGTATTGTATCTATTCTACGTGGTAACGCATCGGAATGTGGATCATAAGATCCTCAGTTCGAGCCTCACAGCCGACAAATTTTCGAAAATCTTCACCACATAAAATTATCTTAGTGGCTCCTCCACCACTGTCATCCTTGGAGGCCGTGATTTGAGGGTTGGTAACCGCACGTCACGCACACAAATATATTATAATACCGAGAACAGAGAACAGAAATGGATAAATGGCGTGATATTGATGATAATTGTATCTTATTTCGTCGAAAAATAAAATAGATTGAATAGCTCCGTGGTAACGTGTCGGACTGTGGATCGTGAGATCCTCAGTTCGAATCCCACTGCCGACAGTTACAAATTTAAATTTACCCCTGTGGTTCCCCCTCCACTAACATCCTTGGGGGCTATGATTTGACGGCTGGTAACCGCACTTCATACGAAAAAATATATCACCTACCGAGATCTGCGTAAGCAGAGTGCCACACCCGTAATGGGTAAAAGGCGTGATGATATATGATATGATATATGATAGAATCACAATTTTAAAAGTTGACTTGGAAAGTTGCAAAAATTGCTATAAACTACAAAAATAAAACAGATTTTAAATTGAAAGTTTATTTCGTCGAAAAATAATTTGCCATGAAATTGAATAGATTAAATAGAATCACACTAGGTCAGTGATGGCGAACCTAAGACCCGTGGGTCAGATACTGATCCACGCAAGCTTTTTAACTGACCCACGATTGCTAATTTTCGTTACTCCTTGTTCATTCAAATACTTATTGTCATTTGCACTTAAGAATTTTTAACGCCACTAAAAAAATTTTAAATCATCAAACAGCGCCCATTTTTACTGGTTAAGCCAATTGAATTTTAAAAATGTTTAGTTTTAAAAATACTTAGTTAAACAATTTTAAACTTAACTCTGGTGCAAATAGGCATTAGTGACCCACGAGCTAGTACTAAAAAAAATATGAACAAAATTTGACCCACGTCTCAAAAAGGTTCGCCATCCCTGCACTAGGTTTTAAGGTTGACAGCGAAATATACAAAAAGAGCTATAAACTCTAAAATTAATACAGATTTGAAATTGAATCTTCTTCTTAATTTAAATTATAAGAAACATAAATAGAAATACAGAAACTTGACTGCAATATATAGCAACCATCAATAACATTGAATATGTATTCAATGGAATGCTCCATTAAAACAATTATCAAAAAATATTTGCGCCCATATCTTAGTTAAGGCATTTATCTGCAATAACAGCTATTAAGTGGGTTTGAACTAAGCCCAAATATCAATATAGTGACAATAAATAATATTAAGAAAATCCAGCAACGAGGGTAATAAGGAATCAGTTCCTTGAGGTTGAGAAATAACGCGTAATGCAACGTCCTCATAAAGAGGTGTATCGCGGAAGAAGTTTGAAGCTGAAGGAAGCGCGGCGGTAGGTGGCCACCGGTGTAAATTTCCAGCTGACGACAGCGGTGTGATGACTTAAGCTCGGTTTTATCCCCCTTTAGCCGGTCCTGATTTACGTTTGGGGTACACAGAGGGCAGGCAGGGCAGGGGTCGACCGGGGCAATTAACAAGTTTAGCTCGGCTAATCCCATGAATGATGTCCGCTTACACTGACGCGGTCTGATGTGTTCGCCAGGTTCGCTCGACGCTCAGCTGATGCCTGGTGCGCCCTGCACTTGCTTTGCTCTTTTATATCGCGAATTTGATACACTTTTGAAAATATCTATTGAATATTCGTAATATTAAATGAAATTTTTACAGAAAATTTTGTTTGATTCCTGGACTGGGTTCTTAAGCATGCATTACACGATGTTGTGACTTTAAAATTATTCTTTCTCGTATAATGACTTAAGTGTAAGAGAGATAGATGAAACCTTCAATATGCGATACTTTTTCTTAAAAGTTCCTAAAAGATTTGGCCGTGCGTTTGCGCATAGCTGCTTTTACCGCATTACTGACAGTGCATGTTTTGAACGAGGCGAAGTAGCTGTCAAATGTCTTTTGTGGTTATGTTTTTTTTGGTGTGCACAAGTGTTGATTCACATTCAACTTAAAATGACATAGTGGAGTGGAGAAGAAATTGAAATCTTGGTGGATATATACAATTATCCATCTTTTTACACAGTGAAATCGACTGATTACCATAAACGTAATTTGAAGAGATTTGAACTAATACAATTTATGTTGGTATAACGGAGTTTTGACTCTTGGATATTTAAATTCACTTAAATCTTGATCGTGTAAAAGACTGATATGGTCACTTACAAATACACTTTTCCGATCTCCGTGGCGTAGTGGCTATGATGTTTGATCGTTTGTGTTCACCTAAAATTCATTATCATCAACTTATGAGGCAGCATATGACCATAGTAGTTAGTCCGCCTCCCATCTTCGTAAAGAAAATACACTTTTAAAGACGCATGAAAAGAAAAACTTCATTGTGTAATACACGTTTTACTCGTTAATTTTTTTTTAATTTTCTCATGTATTGGTAAAAACATCAAAGTAGCTGATACTACTATAAACTGGAGAAACGGTGAAGACATTCTTTACGTCTACTGAAATTCGACAGAAATATTTTGAAATTTACAAGTATGTTATTTAGATTCTCTCTCTATTATTGTATTAAACAGATAGTGTTTAAATATTAGTGTAGTATACTAAGTAGTATTAATAGTAATGTTTGATCATTGTATTTGAATACATGACATCGAACAATAAGGAGTAAGAGCAAAAGATACTTATCAATACTACAGTATTATACTTATAAACTAGACAGTAGCAATATACCTACACTTTTTTCAAAATATCTCCTTTTATCGAATAAATTGACAATTGTTCTTTGAATTATCAAAAGGAACATACATACATGTTTGTTCCAAAACAATCACTTTCTGGCTACTGATTTCCATTTAGGTTAATTTCGTCATTACACGAATTTATAAATAACATTGATTTCATTTCGCCAATGACGAGTCGGAAAATAGAGGAGAAACGGGGAAATCAAACTACCTACCATAACGGCATGTACGTGCTTTTCCAAGGAACAATTGATAATTAACCGTTGTTGAGTTAGAGCATTCTTAGTTCGAATTGTAGACATATCTAAGAGAATTTTTTGTGAAATTATAAAGAAAGTAATGTTTTCTATTAGGGATTTTTTGTGATAGTACCTCAGTTTTCAAATATCTCTTTGTTGAATATTGTATAAGAGACATCAATGTTATTTATAATCATGTAAAATAATGCCTTATAGCAAACCAACATAGATGAAAATCAGGAACCAGAAAGTGATTGGAACAAACAGCTATTTATTCTCTTTGAAATAGGCTTTATAATTCAGAGAACAATTGCCCATTTTTTCGATAATAATGAATATTTATCTGTTTTATAATAGTACAATAAATAGCACTGAATAGTATGTTTGCCCTTATTCAGTGGAGAGTTATGAAATTTTTAACAAAGGTTTCACTCATAGTTCAATTAATGTTAATTATGTTATAGTACTACAACATATAAAAATAATACATTTACTTATTTATTAAAATTATGAAAATACCCGTAAAAAATCATATTAAATAGATATCTTTATGTATAAAATTTCGGTGTGCGTATATGTTCGTGTTCTCCTCCTAAACGGCTTGGCCGATTTTGATGAATTTTTTTTTTTTTGTACTTATGGGGTCACCTGGATGGTTCATAGCTACAGTTGCTTTCGGTAAATTGCGCCGTTGTCGAGATCCAAAAAGTATTTCTTTTAGTTTTCCTGACTTATATTCATGTCTTATGCATTTGATAAGCCAGGTGACTCTGTAAGTATACAAAAAAATCATCAAAACCGGCAAAACGTTTAGGAGGAGAAAAATTACAAACACTGGAACTTTTTTTACGAGTTCAACAACATTCATAAATTAGATTTAAGAGATCCACTTTTTAAATTTTTGTTCTTCGTTATCTAATTACATGTACTTAATGTATTTCAATTATATTGAATAAAAGATTTTATTTCAAGAAATATATTTTGCTAGCTAGGTTTATGGCAGGACAACGTCTTCCTACCGGGTTTACTAGAAAATGTATAAATTACAATAAAACAAAGAAAAGAAATGCTATTTATAAACAAAAAATCACTAAGACAATTTAAAGAAAATACTTATACACCTATACCAGAAATGCCATACATTATTTCCTTCCTACTTCATGTTTTGTAATCTTCTAGGATGAACCATAGCCGAGCAATGTTTTTTCAGAGGATTAAATTATTCCACATATTTCCCATTTAAACAGAGGCTCGCAAATTATAGGATAATTTAACAAAAGGCTTGCCCCTCGAGCCCTCTACAGCTTGCCACTGCCCTTACTCGTCATTGATATCACATATTCACATAAAATGATTAAACTTTAGTATTAACACTATTTATCACTACTACATTAATACTTAATCACTATCCATTTTATAATAAGAGAGAACCTTAATAACATAAATGCACTTATGTAAAATTGAAAACAATTCTCCCGAATTACCAGGTATTTCAATTTTCAATGTAAGCAATGAATGTTTTCCCCATTTCTCTAGTTCTAGTTTATACATACTTCTGCTGCAAGATGTCAGCCACTTTTATTTTTTTCTCAGTGGTATTTAGATATTCGTTCAGTATGTAATTATTGCACATAAAAATGGAGAACTTGAGAACCTATTATTTAATTACTGTAAACAAATAATAAGTTTGTGTGTCTGTGATCTATGAGATCACAGCCGTTTTTAACTTGACCACTTATTCTCCTGTAGCATTTCACGTGTAGAAGAAATCATTTACCGAGATTATAGCGAGTGCCTTTCCCAAAATGTATAAATTCTAATATTGATAATGTTTTCGTAGCTTAGTTATTGTTATTATCGTAAAAATTTAACATAATTACCTACATTTAATATTTTGTGCTTCATAGTTTTGTGTTATATGTTTAGCGCTAAAGAAAAAACGCGACCCGTCGTGCTGTCCAGTATGCGGTTTGGCCGTCAGTCCCGGCGAACTAGAAACTCACTTCTTGCACGAGTTGGAGCGCCTGTATAAATTGAGCAGCAGCAATACACAGGCAAACAAGCAAAGAAGACATGAGGCACCACGTCCACCTGCCCATCCTGGTGACTCGGGACCTGATGGCCGCTGGGAGGTGAGAACAGACCTCGTTCAATTACACAAAGCTGAATTGATTTACATTAATTTCATTTCTAAAGTTTTGTTGCAATTGAGAAGAATGATTGTGAGTATAAATGAAGTAGGGAAAGGTTTAAATCTGTTAATGAATGTCGATAAATGTAAAATATTGGTGTTTGAGAAGAATGATTTGGTGACTGTAATGTTTCAGTGAATGGTGTGAGACTGGAACAAGCGAATGAATTTGTATATTTGGGTAGTATGTTTTCGAGGGATGGACGTGTTGACCGGGAGATTGAAAGGCGAGTGTCTGCAGGGTGCAAGGTATTGGGTGCTCTGGGTACATATGCTCGAAACGTGAATGTATCTAGAGACACTCGATTGAGTGTGTATAATGGTGTGTTAGTGCCTACATTGATGTATGGTTCTGAATGTTGGGTGTGGATGAAGAAGCATGAACGACGTATAACTGTTGTAGAAATGAGATATTTGAGAGGAGTGTGTGGGTATACAAGACGAGATCGTATACGGAATACATTGGTATATGGTGAGTGTGAGATTGAGAAGAATGTTGTTAAGAAAGTGGGAGTGAGTCAGTTGAGGTGCTTTGGACATGTTGAGCGAATGTTAAATTTAGTAGAAAAATAATCAGGCAAATAATTTATTTAACTGCGTAAAAAGTTAGAATTCATAGTATTTAGTAGTACATATTTAATATGATGACAGTGCAAGTACAATCACAGTTTTGGATGCAATATAAATTTAGAAAACAACGGCTGACATATTTCAAGTTACTAGGGAATTTAATGTCACTGATTACAAGGTAAAGTCGATATGTGTTTAAACGAAACTTTCAAAATCACTTATATGATTCAAGTCTGATTCATTTTATACTTGACTTCAGAAAAAAAAATCAGTTAGTCGATAGAGTTCACACAGGGGCAAAAGTTACCTTGTCAAAGTCAACTCAAAATACATTTTTGCCCTGCATGTAAACGTAGTCTGTTCCGGGATTCGTGCTACCCCACTGAGTGGGATGTAGCGTGACGTTTTGTGTGCATGTCTGTAAATTTTGGTTTGTTTAGTTATTTAATAATTTATTACATTCTTTTGAAAACCTTCGTCACTGACTGTCTTGTTATGAAACAAACAAAAATTAATAAGCAGTTCAATGTTTCGGCACTTGTGCTGCAGTCAATATTACAAAATTATCATCTCCCTCTGCTGTGCTAACATCTTCGGGAAAAGTAGTTTAGCGGTTGGTAAATGCACTTCACACAGAGATTTGCTATAAGCTAAAAGCAAAGACCAGTAATGGGTAAATGTCGTGGAGTGATGATATAATTATTTAGAATAATATATATTTTTTTAGTGCAATAGTTTAAATTGATTTCTCTTTGTCTAGACGTTTCAAAGAATAAAGACGAATCGACAAGGTCGGCTCCGAATAAAAATGCGTAAACGTAAAGCTGATGACTCGTGCCCAATGTGTGTGGGACGAGTACATAGAAGTCCTGAGGAACATGCTGAACAATGTATTCGCAAAGTAAGAAATTTCTGTAAATTATGGGAATGATTTATTTATTGCTATTCTCAAATTAATAGGGTTCCGTTGGCAATGACGAAGACGAAACCGTAGACGTTGAAGGCGATTCTGAATTTGAAGAATGGTCTAGTCAACGTCGACTTCCTCCTGGACCAGTTGCCACTGGCTTTAACTGTAATATTTTATTGTTTGACAAATAAAATGTAAGTAATAACTTTTGATTGCAGCATCTAGTAGTAGTACAAGTGTCCGTGACGTCGACAACGATCCTCCTGAAAATGAAGATCTCATTGTCGACGGTGACGAACCCGAAGACTCTCCTCACTTTGGTGCCCCAGAAACGGTTGTTATTGCGAGTGCTACTGATGATAGCTCCAAAGAACAAAGGTAGTTTCGAAGTTTAAATTTTAATTCCACCTTCATGAAAAGTATTATCTTTTATTCTCTAGTCCGGATGGGGTGCAATCTCAAGTAGCAACATCTAGCGGAGACATAGAAGTAAAAGTAGAGAGCGGACAACATTGTGATAGCAATGTGTCAACTTCGGATGCTGAGCCTAGCAGCCGTGCTCAGGTGCTAGAAGATTTAAAGAGCAGAATCCGTCAACTTGAAGCAGAAGCAGGTGGTGATACTGCAACTAGCACGGATTCCGAAGATTTTAAATGTCTTATTTGCTTGGTAAAAATTTCCATTTACATAAATTCAATATAAATTGTATATTGAAATATTGCAGGAACACTATAAAAAGCCGGTCATATCGACTGTTTGCTGGCATGTTCATTGTGAAGAATGCTGGCTGCACACTTTGGTAAAGTTTCAATAAATGAAATTTGAAAGATGCTAAATTAATTATTATTGATTCACAGGGAACAAAGAAGGTATGTCCGCAATGTAGTATGATAATCACCCCTTCGGATTTAAGACGAATCTTCATGTGATAAGTTTTTTAATATTTAATATATAAATAAAATTATCAGTATATACATACCGTACTTATTTATGCAACGCAATTTATAAACCTATTTCAGCTGTGTATATAAATAAATCTTCCCTATATGTAATGTGTGGTTTTATATATAAATTTATTAATTGTTTTATATATGTTTTCACACATTGCAATCATTCTGTTAGTTTTTGTTTATATCGGCACATGTATAACATATTATTCTAAGATTGTATAAATGTGTGTACAGAAAATGTATGTAGAAATTATATATAAATATATCATAAATTATGTGTATAATAAATATATGAGCAAATAAATGTTTCATGTAAATCTATATTAAACTGTATCAAATAACAGCTTGGTTCTTATTATATTTATTTTGTTAATAATTTATTTCATTTTTTCGCCTCATTCAAGAGTTATTGCAACTACAAATTTCGATCCAAAATATCTAGCAGGATCAATGGCTATTTGCTGTCAAGCTACAGGCTTCAGGATGAGGTGCAAGGATGATTTAATACCTGGAATTGAAATCAGAGGATTTAAGCTGTCTAAATATTGTTGTTTACTGTTTGGCAAATAGCAAAAGAACTCAGGTATTTAAAACAAAATAATTATTGATATATACACAAACTTAATTTTCTGTTCTCTTGCAGTTTCTAGTGTGTAACATCATCTGGTAGATCATCTATGGCCGTGATGATTGTTCTAGATCAATTTGAAACCATCACCAATAGCAACTATTAAAGGTTTTTTCTGCAGCTTCTTCGCGCTTCAAAATGTTGTAATTTACTTCTATCAATATTTATTAATAAAACATGAATTCTAATATTGTTTAAGTCTTTAGATTTATTTATAATTGTTTTAAAGTATTAATTAACATTTGATTTATACGTTTCAGCTTGCAATAAAGACAATATTGCACGCTGGGTTCCTCAGCATTCTGCTGAGTTCTGGTGATACAACTATTCATCCGGTCACTTTGTGGAACAGACAACCCAAATGGGGAACCGAGAAAAACAGCTGCAACATCTTCGTCAGAAGAATTGTTAGATTTAATAATATTTTGTAAAAAAATACTTGAGATATTGTGAAAACAAAAATGTACGATATGACTTCATACTAAACTTTTTTATTTTCTTAATATCTTAAAAGTTTTGAAGCTATGATCTCAATTTTGACAAATATGGATGGAACACGGTGTCTAGTATTAGGATTTAGTAGATTTGCTAGAATTTTGCAAAACATTTATGACTTATTGGCAAAATAAAATTTTTGTGTATGGCACCATTTTGAAATTTTTGTTTTGCTAATTTCTTGTGAACTATTTGAGCTAAAATTTTCTAGCCTCAAATTCTCAAATTTAATTAATTGTAGAGTCACGAAATATCATATTTGTTAATTCATTGCTGTTAATTAATAAGATACAGGCAATATAAAAATATGCGTCTATTCAACATGGTGGATTTTCTTCTACTATCGTTTATTCCCAAAATATTTGAGCTACAACTGTCTAGACTTAAATTTTCTTCTTTAGATTCCATGTATAGTTAAGAAAAATTACATTTGTTAATTTATTATTGTTAATTAAACAAGATACACGCGATGTAAAAATGTTCGTCTATTCATTATAGCGGACATTTTTCTAATGCCGTTCATCACAAACTGTTTTAGGTAAAATTGTCTAGTCTTAAATTCTCACTCTAGCTTACATGTAGGGTTAGGAAATATCACATATATTAATATATTATTGTTAATTAATGAGTTATTGGCAAATTAAAAATGTTTGTTTTATTGTTTGCGATATTTATTGTTTATTTGTATAACTTTGTTGTAATGTTATATTTATTGCAATAAATAATTAAAATTATGCTTGTGTTTCATATATTTATCCTTCCCCATCCTTGTTTTATTGAATAACCCTTTAAATTAAGCGATAATGTCTTCCCGTTATGAGAAAATGACGTCACATTTGTCAGAAGACCTGGCTGAAAACTCAAATTTTTAACTTTGTATCCGGGCAGCAGAGACTGGCAGAGCCCTCGAATAAGAAGAAGAAATTGTCCATTTTTGTTATCATTGGCAACATTGATTTTTTTGAGTGTTGCCAACTATAGCAAAAATGGACAAGTTCTTCTTCTTATCCAAAAAAGTGCTCTTCCAATCCTTGTTGCCCTGGTACAAAATTTTATTATCGCAAAAGTTCTTTCTGCTGCATGTCCACGTCTTTTAAATTTGCAAAATATTTTTTTATTCATGAAACGGTTTAAGGTGTCGCGAATACGACTCATAACAATTATTATTGAGTATATTAAATTTAGGGAAATAAAAAACCAAAGAATCGAGTTAACGGTGGATTCCTATTGATTCAGCCCTAAAAACTCCAATGGCGGTCTAAAAAATTGGCGCTCGCCCTTAAATCTTACGTAATTAATTAAAGGGATGGGAATTGCTCTAATTAATGGAACTATAAATCCTATCGCAAAATGGTTTGTGTATTCGTATTCAGCACACTCAAACAAGGGATATACAGTCACTTTTATGCCTTTAATGTTAATATTAAGGGTGATTTTTAAGGGAAACTATATTGAAAACTTTAAAGCGTCATATCTCGGAAACGGTAAGAGATATCGCAAAAATAACGAAAAACCGCGGTCCCTCTAGTAGTACCCTGAAGAATCGACCCTTCTCTACCACATATGTGAGTATCAAGGGCCTAGGGCCAAGGGTTAAAAAAACGCTAATTAATCAAGGTCACAATTTCAAAAACGAGCATCTTCAATTAATTTTAATTACCAACTCGAAAAATGTGAGTGCCGAGTTACTGCATCGAGTAGTGCTGCCATCTCTTACAAAATTTGTGAACTATTGTTGTATTGTATTCTGCCAGTCAAGAGAGGTCTTCTCCAAACTAAAGTCTGAAACATTGCGGATTCCCGATACATGGACAAGAACCTGTACTTCTGAAATTAAATAATAGATGGCAACACTCGCCCCAAAATGCGATATTACTTTTTGTAAGTATAAATAAAACAAAATAAATCTTTTAAACACATTTATTAATATTTTCAAACAGAATACAAAATTTAATACAATTCATAACTTACACATAAATAAATAAACTTCATCATAAAATCCAGCGAAGACAACTGACTGGGTCCGTTTCATCTTTATACACACATACACAATTGCAAACAAAACAAACGATGAAAACAACGAACACCTATCTTAAGAAAAAGAACAAATAGAAGTTCTCCACAAGAAGCCATGTCCCACGATGGAAGAACCATTTCCATCGACGGTAGGCTCTGCAACTTCATCCCTCGGGAGTTGACTCAGCTACTTAAAATGTTTATAATAAAATAATACAGAACCCTATACACATTTAATTTTTATAATAAAGTTAGTATAACATTAAAACGTAATTCTGTTTAAGTAATATTATTTCACTTTAATTTTAATATTTCTTTGTTGGCTTGCGACGCTCCAAAAAGACGCTGACTGATCTCTTTGCCTACGATTACAACAGTTTCAAGACGACGTTGGCATACTTTCGGCCCGGGATACTCTAAGTTTAGGACATGTGAATGAGAAGAAGAAATAAATTGAAAGCTATAAACATATTCGGTTCTCAAGGCATAATTCCACTGAAAACAATAAACTCGTCAACATAAATATATATAAAATAATTAAATACGTTCATTTAATAATTTTTACATTGTTTAATTACACATCAATTTTATTGAAGTTACGTTACAAATTAGTAACACAAAATTAGACACGTTATGTATAAAATATTTTAACAAATTCATATTTTATTAACTTATTTCAGTATTGATGAAACAACAGTAAAGTAAGACAAGTTTCTGCACAATTTGTTTTCTAATAAATAACTATACAATTAATTGACTTATTTACATATCTCATGTTTGATGTTAATAAATAAAATAATGTAAACTTATGCGCGTAAAAAAATCTAGTTTTCGTAGGCCCAAATTCATGTAGGTACACTCATTCATTAAATCAAGTTTATAGGAAATTATAAATAAGTAAAAAAAACCATAAGAAAAAAACACAATGCTAATTTTGATTTGTGAAACAATAATATTTTTGGAATTACATAGTCACCCATACAATCCATTAAATTTATTTACTAAATTGCTTTATACGACTATAATCGAAATATATACTTAATGTATTAATAGATATGGTCCAATATATAAATTCCAAATAAAAGTATAAAAAGGATTTATAACAACATATCACACCTAATTTATGATTATTGCAAATATCTAGTCCAAAGATTGTCTTATTAAAATTAAATTATTGAAAACGAATAAATTATTACTGTGCTTCTGATTAAAAAGGTGCAATCAGCATAAATTTCTACATATTTAAATTATTTTATCTCAAATCAACATTTAAGAAAAATTGCTAAAGTCGGTTTTCAATTTAATGGAAGGTTGTTGTATAGGTACAGGTTTACTTATATTTGATTCTATTTTATTACGTTGTTGATTATGCTGATTATTTCTAACAGCGTTTTCTAAACGTGTACGTAGGTCTGTCGACTGGCTCATCAGTGTCTTGAATTCCTGTGAACATTCGTGTAGATTACATTTTATAGATTTGTCAATATATTGACGGGTGTCAATGTCAATAAAGTTTATTATTATAATTACCTGTGGATATTTGGGACCAATTTTAATGAGCCAATGTAAACTAACATCATGTAATGCTAGGGCATTCTTATTAGCTGATTGTAAAGCTTGGCCTTCTAGTAGGTAACTTATCAAAATTGGAACAAGTAGAGTTAACATTTGTATTCCTAAAAACATTACATAAATTTAATCATTTGCTGCTACTGATAAACATTTTCAATTAAATTATATACTTTAAAATAGGTAATTTGAGTAAAACTTAAATCTGTAGTATTTTTTTTGTGTTTACGGAATTATATATGTTTTGCGTGTGTTTTATTACCTGTTATGATATCTCCTGGATAGCAAACATACACACATTTAAATAAAGATCAATTTAATATTAGTACAAAAACATCTAAATAAAAATAACTTACGATGTTTAGGATCAGCTAATGAAATTAACGACTCCACAGTTGTGATAGTTTCAATGGTCACTGATAATTCTTGTTCACTTATTACTTGCTTTGCTGTATCCGAATACAAGGATTCTACCAGCCTTGGAGCCAATGCCCGAATGTATGGAGTGGCTACACTGCGGTCGCTATGTGCGAACACTGATCTTAGAGTCTGCACACACTTCATTCGTACCTAGAAAATGTATACTTAATTAGATTTGGTTTACATTGAAATGGGAATCATACAATTGTATTAGGACTTTGTAAACACTGTCTAAAGTGATTGATGCATGGATAAAGTAAGTTTGGAGCAGACACCACTTCCGAAGGAGCGTGCAGAACAAATACTGCTATTGCTAACATCATTGTTACTTCATCCAACTTATTTTCTTCACAACCTAAAATATATTTGCATGTAGACATATTTTTAGTGAATAACGAGATCTGCAAACCTGTTTTAGCGAGGTCTATTACTTTAGCTAGAGCACTCTGAAGTAATTTTTGCCAAGTCTCTCCACATCTTTCCTCTCTGCTATATTTGTCAGTTGCTAACACTTTCAAACAGTGCAAAGCAGCCTGAACAGATACATTATTTGCCATTACTGTTGTATCGTTTATGTTTTTAGTTGCCATTTCTTTAATAACTCCTGTAGTAAGGTAGAGGATAGTTGGTAATATTGATATTGCACCTGCACAAAGAACAACATACATTCATGTAATATATAATAATAGAAAATATAGGGAATAAATAATCTTGCTTACCTTGCGGTGAACATAATTTGTGCAACGACTCCATACTAGACAAAGCAACTGCAATGAGTCTTCCTGATTCCTCAAAAGACTGCGATAAACGCAAAGCTGTTATGATTGTAGCATTTGGCGATGGGCTCAAAGCAGGCAATTGCCGCACAAGAAGACACAGACATACTTCTAACACAGCAAATACCAAAGATTTTCCTGGAGTTATAACCCCATTTTCTCCACCTTCTCCTAACAACTCTGCATCAGATGTTTTTGATGAATCAGTAGTTTTGTTTTTAATAGAATCTAGTTTTTCTTGTGCGGCTTTTATAACTTGTTTCAATATTTCCATACATAGCAAATGAATTGATTGGTTATCTCGAGTTAATAGCAGACGATGTAAAACATTACAGAGTTCGATACTTAAAGATCTATCTACCATAAGTATTTCTCGAGCCCATGCCGAATCCAATAAAGTATACAGTGCTTGTAAACATGTAATTATGCTTTCAACTGGCTCATTTGATCGAATACTGCATAGAGCTTCCATGCAAATACCTACACAAATAAACAGAATGAAATTATTATAAAATTAAACTATAAATATTAAAAGTACCTTACCAAATAATAAATGGAATCTATCGGTATTGGTATCGGTGTTCGTATTGTTATTATTAGAATTATCGTTCGAATTATTTTCGTTATCAGAAATATTAGCGTCGAATCCTCCTGCATTTAGCCACAAAGCTGCAGCGTGTAAAATGGGAGGCCATGAAGCAGAATAATGCGGTCTAGATGATTCCATAGTATCTGTTGTATAAAATGCCCCGCCATCATGAGGTAACTGGCTCGCAAATTCAGGTGGCAGAGACAACAACGCATGGTCTTTCAACGCTGCTAGCCAATGTTTCGACAAGCTCACTAGCTCAGGTTGAACTAAATTCAGCAAACTTTCTCCTCGGTATTCGAAATCACCGAAGTCATCATCGCAATTTTTATTTGTACTCGTTGTTATTTTCGTAACGCTACCCGGAGCAGATCCGTTTCCGATCATAGCGACAACGTATACTTCTGCCCAAGCTTTCAATATTGCTAGCTTTTCTAAGGTGGCTAAACTTTCATTGTATAATTGCGTTGTGTTGGTTTTGATCTGTAATTTTCCTAACGAGGAAACTAGTAGCTGATGAACTCGACGAAGATCGTTTAAATCACGTGCAACGTTGGAACCGATCCAAGTAGAACAAACTTGACATGCTGCTGCTGTAACTAGAGATGAAGTTTCGGGGGAAAATGCTGGTCTAAGTGCCGCGCCCACCTTAAATCAATTTAAATATTAATTATTATTATAAACAAATAAAAAGTATTTGTACTTACTTGTGCTTGGAATTGTTCTAAAAGTAAATGTCCTGGGAATTCAGGTTCAGGAACTCGTGCGAATTTTTCAATAACTTCTTGCAAAGTTTTTAATCCTTCTAACCGCAATGGATCGGAGTCACTAGTTGCTGCCATAAACGCCATTCGGACTAGATCGGATAAATGCAGCACTAAGTAGTCACCTGAAAAGACAAAAATTTTTAAATTAAAATTTAGCTATTTATTGTTAAAAAAAAACTTTACCTCTGCTCTTAACCATCTGCAACTCTTTGGCTTGAACAAGATCGAAATGTGCTCCACGGTTTAGTTCACAAGCAGCGATGATTTTTCTAACACATTCGGCTGCGAAAACTCTGGTTGGCCACCGTGGTTGTACAGCAGGATGTGTTGTTGTATCTTCAGCTGCATGAAATTCCGTCTGATCATCATCAGGTTCACCATCATCGTTATCGTCGCCATCTGTAGCTGACAGACTTACGCTATCTTCGTTTCCTGTACTGCTATCTGTAAAATTGATTCAAAGAACCAGAAATAGAATAATCTCATAAGTGATTTGTTAGATTAGTTTAATCAAAATACAATACCTGTTGCAACTGTGAGAACATCCTTGCATAATCCCAACCAAAGCGATAAATTATCAGAAGCTAACATTTGTAACATGCTGATGAGAGTATCGTGAATATCTTTAATTAATTTGGCATCAGTTTCGGTGTCTAACATACTGAATAAAACCCCTGGAAGACCGGTTTCAGTAATAAGTAGTCCCTCGACAGTGTTTGCATCTCGGCTCTCGCTAGCCAATGTCATTGCGTGTTCACAAACTTCTTTGGCTTCACGCTGTGCTAGCTGACGCAAACATGAAATGGCAGCTTTACGAAGTAGTAAATGGTTGCTGGAAAGCGTTCGCTGAAAAAAATATTCGAGATATTCATAATATTTTCTAATGTTGAAAATATTGTGTTGTACTTACACAAAGTGTAGGAACTAATGACGATAAATTCACATGTCTAGGAGCAAATAAATGCAATTGTTGTAAACATCCAGTAGCTTCAGCCTGAACCAATGGATCCTGATGGTCTTGCATTATGGCACAAGCGCATAAGAATGAAGACCGCGCCATGCAGATAGACGTGGTGTTTCCTTGTAATTCGGGCCCTATTGTGGTTATAAGAGCGGATAGTACTTTTCCTATACACTGATGAACATCTACGTAGGACTGGGGAACATTTAACAGCAATTTCAGTGCTAGAGATAAGGTTGGTTCCACGTAACCACGGAACATGGGTCCTCCTGAATCTGAGATTAAAGCTAGTGCGTGGAGTGACCAAACCTGTGAGAAAAAATGCATTTATTAATTATTAAGATAACAAATGCTTCATTTCAACAGCTTTCATATTTTTTAAAACTATAATTTGGCTCAAATTCGAAGCACTTAGTCTGGTTATTACAAAAGGCATAACTTTACAAAGTATAAAAAGCGTCCGTCATTTATTTTGCATTAGAATAATAATTCAAAATCAAAAGAAAATGTTTCCAAGTCATTTATCTATATTAAATTTTCGTTTGTATTTTACATTATTTATCCATTAGTGGATTTCATCGAGAAAATATTGCATTACAAAATATGAAATCTTACCTGCACAACTGGCGATGTAGTATCCTGCGCAAGTGCTAATAATATTGAAACACTTGTATTTAAATGTTGACTTGACCCCATACCTCCAACATATCTGTGTAGACAACCTAGAGCTAATGAGTGACCAGTACGGCTAGCAACATCTCTCGCGGATTTCAGTTTATCAAAACTTGTCTGTGCTAACTCAGCTGTAAATCGTGAATCAGCGACAACTTGAGCCATACGACCCACTGCTTCGCCTGCAGCGCAACGTAGAATTGGGTTGCTTGATGTTAGCGCTCCCTTAAATCAAATGTCGATGATTCAATTTTAGTACTTAGTAAAAAAGCTTAAGTACAATATAAAAATTTAAATTAAATTTTGAGTTGCATACATACATTTTATTCTACAATTAATATAGTATCCTCTTTGAAATTAATTTAACAGAACCGTACCGTATTTATTTTCATTTAAATTTCGTTTAAAAAAAAAATAATTAAAAGCTCATTTATATTAAAGTTTTTTTTAAATTAATATGAAAGAACCGATACATTTAATACTTCAATTAAATCCGACTAATTTTTGATAAATTATTTACCCCGCTTAGACTAGGAGACAAAACCTAATAAAAGGATAATGAAAATTGAGTACCGTCACAGTTTAATCTCAGTAGCGGCTCCAGAAAAATACAAGTGGATGTTTTGCTGTTCGCAATTCCTAAATTGTCTAACATAACTTTTTCCGCGATTATTTTCGTTTAATTTATCCTTGCCCCTATAAATTTACTTTTTCATCAAATGTATAATGGCAATTTTTTAAGTTTAAAAAACACTGCTCCCCACAAACTAAATAAATCGTACCATAATGAAGCGAAATCTCCGATTCCCGTATACGGACAAGGTATTCTGGTTGTAGAGTAAGGACAAGGGTGTGTGAAAACTGGGGCGGGTATCCCAAGTGGTTATTATCTGACTAAGTCATCTGAATGAATAGCAATCGAGTGAGAATATTTTCAATATTGAATTTTCGGAATGCAGCGAATTGAAAACAGGCTAAAGCATAGCGCTGAATCTGAAGCGTATGAAAATCACATTTTAACTATTTCTCATTGCGTACTTTGAGGAATCGTTAATGTTTAGTTTTATATCCTTATTTTTTCGCGGTTCCGCAATAATACAGTCTGCTGAATTTAATTTTTAACGAACTAAATAAAATAAATTAAATAAATATATCTTCACGCCTTTAATACGTTTTGATGTGGCACTCTGGTATCGCAGATCTAGATAAGTGATATATTTTTAAGCGTGAACTGCGGTTACCAACCGTTAAGTTAAGTCACGGCTTCCAAAGGTGTTAGTAATAGTGATTGTCGGTTGAGGGATTCGAACTGAGGATCTTATGATCCACAATCCGCTGCGTTACCACGGAGCTAGTTACCCCCAATTCTTTATGAATTAAATTGTTTAAAATTAATTACTCCATATCAAACCAAATAAAATATCATTTGAAAATAATCATGCTACTAAATTAATGACTATAATTGTAATTAAGTTGAACACTTAGATATGTAACAAGATAAATTCGGGATAGTTAGTTTGAGACTCACGATTATAAGAGACGTTGCTGATTTCTTAACATCTTCTTGTCCAAAACTAGTCTTAGCTTCAGTTAATCCTTTCAGTCCACTCAACAACGCTGTAAAGACATTCATTTGCACGGCTTCTTGTCGCGAACTCTTGGCATGTTTAATGCACTCGGCAAAGTGATCCAACATCTGCAGACGATGTTTGTTTGCAACTCTAGGGAATATTTGACCGAACAGACACACAGACATGTCGATTACTGCTACGCCTAACGGCAATGGGCCTGGCAGTATTTCACCCTGAAATCGAAATTTGTAACATGTGTATATTGATAGACAACAAAAATTCTGTTGAATATCTAATTTCGTTTGACAGTATTAAATTAGATTTTATGTGTAAATTTCTATTTATGCTAAAGCGTTTTCGAAAAGTGAACTGGTAAAGATAGAAAAAACGTGGCCAAATAAAAACAGTGTATGTAAATAAAATTACTCTTACAGCAGGAACTCGGCGATAAAGGCAGCAAGGATCATGTTCCAAAGCTCCGGATCCAGCAGCACTGTTTGGTTGTAGCTGAAATAAATATTAAATTATCAGCAACACAATACTACGACCACAATGGTACAAAATGAAAACAAACGAAAATCAAGTAGCTTTCTATGATGAAAATGAAATTATACTGTCGAAAATGCCATGCTTATAAATAATGAAGTCACATCAAACAACTAATATCATGAAAATGAATTAAAAACCAAGGGAGTAATCAGTAATCCGTTGTTCTGAAGTTTACTCACATGTTCCCCATCTGTTCTTCGATTAGGCTCCATCTGGGATACGGAAGTAAGGATGTTAATATATTACCAAATATATAACAACATGTTGCAGAAACTATTTACTTGGTACAATTTGATAAGGAATATTTTAATTCTATCATGTTTAAAAAGAAATTTATTTGTGCTCGATCAATTTGATGAATTATTTGTAATTATATTCTAACAATCAGGAACTCGAATCAAACGACCCTATTACTTTCAAATTCAAAGCCGCTATTTTCATTTTAACAGATTCGAGTCCCTGTAAAAATAGCATAATTAAAAGTTCACAAACCTGATCTTCGATGGTCCTGTGATCGGTCTCTTGCAACCACGTTCCTAAGATAACAGAATCGTCTGCGTGGCATACAGATCTCAACATAGAAGTAGTTGTATTTGCCGGATTTTCAGTTAGTGTGAATTCGGCGACAAGCATTCTCAGCAGATGAGTATAAGAACCTTCGAAGGACTGCGGAGGTAGAAGGAGTAATGTTTCATACAATCGTAATCGAACCATTGCTGCTGGTGCCTTCAACTGCTGTCCGTAACTCTTCAAGACGTTTGATATGCTAAAGAGAAACATTTTATATATTTGTGAAATAAGTTCTAGGGAAATATTCGGTCACTCACTTAGTAAGCATTGCAAGTGCAGATTCAACAGGAGTGAGCAGTCTTCTGATAATGTCGTCATTCACTAGTTCTGGACAGTTTTGCAGGAAGCTATGCATGGCAGACAGGGCTCCAGCTCTGCCTTCCAGCGTAACTTGCCAAGTAAATGCATCGCCTCTAGCTTTTTCTGAATCTAACTCTTTTGTGGAGCGTGGGAATGAATTACGCCATAGAAGCAACATGCGAGGCAGCAGTCCACGTACCACAGGAACACCTATAAATCTACAGCTTAATACGGAAATCTTGTATATTTATTTCAATATCCAGCGAATGACAAAGGAAAACAACAGAAAATATAAACCTCGGAAGTTTAGCTATATAAATCTACTGTATTTGGAGTTATGTTGACGTTTCAACAAAATGTAGATTTATAAGCACATTGTTTTTAACAAGTGTATTACTGGCAGAAAAAATGTGTCAGTTTTATATATACCTAATGTCATAATGGCGCCAATAAGTAGCCATCCCGCTTGTGTCCTGTTCAGGGATAGTCGACTATTCTGGCTCGCACTTCTCAAGAGCTCCTCGGCAGTGTTAAAAATAATTTTGCCCTTCGTGTGCGGTACTCCCAATGGCGATAACTTTACGCCACCTAAAACTGCAGCTAGTGCGCAACTGTACCCTGATATAGCTTCCGGAGATGTGCGTAGATCTTCGATACCACTGATGCACCGATCAATTAAAGGAGTGATCTGACTAGGAACGGCGACACAAATGCATCGCAAGCACCACGCGGCTGCCAAACGAGCTGCGTAGCACGGATGAACCAATACACTTATTGTGGCCTCGATTAAATCTGAGAAATTTTACGTATTAGCGAAAATTGTTAGTAAATATTTGTAAACGACTCACTTAAAGATTGATCAGTTATCAAATCATGTGCAGTGGTCCCAAGACTTAGAATCAGACTTCCAATTTCTTGTAAAGCACAAACAAGTAAATGTTGACTAAAAAGAGTTTCCTGATTACTGTCTTTTGCATTTTCTGGGTTAAAATCTACAAGTAGAGAGTATTGTGATATAGATAGCTAATAATTAGTTTTACTGTACAAACCTATTGAATTCATTTCTTTTATCACAATCTGTGCGATTTCTTTACACGAAGAAACTTGTGCTTTTTCACTCAACATTTTTCCTAACACACTTCTCAAAATGAAATTGATGCATTTTCTAGAGTACACAGCATCAACATGAGATGATGCAGCTTTTGGATTCGCAACAAGATACAAAACATGAGATAAGAAAGTTCTGATATTTCTTTCCAGCCATACTCCGCCGAGAATTTGTACAAATATCACATAAGCCTGTGGAATAAATCAGAATAAAATAGACATCGATGCGGACAAATTGAAGAGACTTACGTGGGTAACTCCCACCCTAACTTCTCTGTTAACACTTGAGCTTCCTTTTATCATTTCGCCCGTACCTTTCAAGAAACCAACACCGCCTCTCAAAAATCCAGACATTAACACACTGAGAGCTTCGTCTAAAGATACCGCTTTCAAACCCTTTGACTGTTGTACTAAAACGTATTTCACAATCGTCAAAGAAATTCTCACAAAATTATTCCGTAATTTAGATTTCGGTTTTTCACAAAAGTAAATTGAAATATATACATACAATGAACTACAAACAAAATGCTACTAATGCTACATTTAATTTTATTAAAAGTACTAAGTATTTTACGTTGATTTAAAAAAATATTCTTTAATAATTAAATCACGGATTACGGATTCATCTGTAAAATATCTACCAGATTGGGTTGTTTTTGATTGGGTTTGTTGTGTGATGGCAATCAATGCTCCCAGCAACTTCGCAACCGAGCATCTGACTTCATAGTTTGAACCATCGAATGCTCGAAAACACAAAGTCGCCAGGCTCTCTAGTTCTGTCGTGTATAAGAACGGAGCATGGTTTAACATTTCTTGCAGGCATCTGGAGGCTGCACAACGGACTGCCATCACTCGGTCTATCAAACAGTGGCGCGTTGCTTTATAAATGTCTTTGTGGACATTTGTTATAGCGCTACCCATTCCAGCACAAACCTACATTCATTTCTTGTTAGATATCATAACTGGAGGTGAAATATAGCCAAGCCCCACCTATTGTAATAAGCAAGAGTACAGTTTGCTTACTGGCACGTATCGATGCTGGGTTCATTAAATGATTTAGAGCCAATTTGCGACCACTTTTAAAGTGAAATTAAGTAGTTTTAAATACACACATGTATACTTACTGTACTGATTCAGTAATCCGTTCCTAAATAAATGACTTAATTGACTTATTTATGTGTCTAATTTCCGCAAGGTCACTGATATAAGCCACCTTTAGATTTATTCTATTTTTTTTTTATTTATTTAATTTCATTCCCTTACCTAATTGAATTGAGATTAAAATTAGTTTACGTAAAAGTGTATATGGAACATACTTAGTATACAAGTAACTATTTACCTAATGTATAATAAATTAATTCATTTAATATAATTTTGATTGATGCAGTAGTTGGGAGTCATTAGGTCTGTTCAATAACTTGAATTAGGTATGTAACAAGGTACTAATTACCTCATAATACGATTTATTATTTTACTAGCATAACGACTTCGAATGATACATGTATTAAATGTGTTAGAGCTTAAAATCTTCTTTGAAGTTGGTTTGATAAGGGTTTTCACACATGTTTAGTTTTCATAAAAACTAAGTCTTATGAGACTTTGGTCTTGAGGCATCATCAGTGTTGACATATTTATGTTTCAGCCACTGCTTAAGCTTAAAATTGTTAATATAATTTTTGTATATAAACCTAAGGTAAATAGCGAATTCCGCGAAATAAAAAATCTTTTTGTTCTCACTATTTCAAATAATGTTTACCGTTGTTCCGCAAGTATATAAACTTCTTAGAACTAACAATAAAAACATTTTCAATCAATTAATTCCCAGACTTGGCATTAAAAAACACTTTTCAAACTTATATAGTGCCAGAAGCTTTCTCGTATACTTATTTAAATAGGTGGGAATAGCTACAAAAAAACTACAAAGCTACCTTTTCTAACGTGAGCATAATTTCAATTCTTGTTTGCGATTCTGCGCTACGTAGTGATCGAATCAATATTTGTACTGTTTCTTCATAAGATCTTCCCATCATTCGTCCCAATTTTTCATACATGCATCCAACACAGCAAATTGCGGCACTAATGAAATAAATTTAGCTTAAGTTCGTAACAGAAACAGAGCCATACTTTGCACTAAAAGTGAGAGAGAATAGACAAAATCACTTTGAAATGCAACTTCAGTATTATGCATTAAAAACAAAACAAAATTCAAGTCAATCTTCTTTTTTTTATAATCCGAATATTAAATGAATATTTATTATTTGGTCCAATTATTATTATTAACTTAAACAAAAACCCAAATACTTTGTAAAATTTGGAGGTAACAAATTAGATTTTGTCAAATTATTGAAAATCTTACTCCCGCATTCTCACTCACTACTTCTATCGTGATATGAAAGAAGCATTATTTCGCTATGAATTATATGAGAAGTAACTAATTGTTTCACCATTTATATATTGGGTTAGCAAAAAAAAAAAAAACATCTAGGTATTAAATCATTTAGACATCACTCGATGCTTTTGTTGGCAGAGAAAAAATATCAGGCTCAATACGTGGTTAGCAAACTAAATTGCATCAGCATGTAAACATTTAGGTCAGCTTAATATTTATGCGTATTCAAAATTAAATAGTAATGAAACAAAATTATTACTCGGTCAGCAGGATTATAAAATTGATCAGTAAAATTATACCCGTAAGCTATAATATTTATGCGTTTGCATATTAAAATCATGGGCAGCTGACAAATTAAAATTAAAATATTCTATTTCAGTTTTCAGTGAAGTGCGATTTTATTAAAGTAGGCGGAGCTACGCCATGACCCGAGCGACCAGTTGTGTATGAGCAGTCATTCCACGATTCGTTGCAGTGAGTTTCACATGTTTGGCAGTGATTTACATACTCACAGATATTTTGTGATTATGTGATTAAGGCTGCTGTAAAATGAGTAATAACATTTGTGATGACCGGCGCGGTGAAGAAAACCAAGTTAAAGTGCCTAAGTATCAGTCGGACAGTAGTAACCTCAGTAGTGACGAAGAGATTGTCGTGGCAAAGAAAAAGAAGCAGTGGGTGAACTGGATTTTTGTTAAAAAGTTTGATAACTGTAATCAAGCTGAAATAGCTCTGGCAGAAGAAGGTACTTGGTCGTTGCACTATTATCATGAAACAGAGGATGGAAAAAAGAAATACTACCGGTGCAACAAGTTGAAAAGACGTGGTCCACAATGCTCTGCAAAAATATACTTATTATTCGAAACTACTTCAGATGCTGTGCTTATGTTCAGGGCTGTTGCTAATCATGACCATGATCTAAAAATGGAGTTTTCTTCGTCGTACGGTTTGAGTGACACTGTGAAAGCTGAAATTAATAAAATGTTAGAATTAAAACTGAAACCCAAGGCAATAATGCAATATCTTACAAAGATGAAGGATATCAAAATCCCTAAAATGTCTCAGTTGAGAAGCTACTTGAGTGATCGACGTCGCACTAAATTCGACCAACAAACCATCAGCTTGGGAGAGCTAGAAGCTTGGATACTTTCACACACAAAGCTACCTATGGATCCTCATGAGGCTTTTGTGGTTTGTTACAACATAGACAACGATGATGAAACTACGCCGGCTTTCTGCTTTGCTTTTTCAACAAAATATTTAATTGGCATTGCGAAAGACACAAGTGTTGTTCATACAGATGCCACACATAAAATCATATGGCAAGGTTTTCCAGTTTTAGTATGTGGTACCACCGACCAAAACCGAAAGTTCCATCCTCTGTGTTTGGCGGTTGCGAGCAACGAAGAAAAAGAAGATTTCAAATTGATTTTCAAAGGTCTTCAAAACAAAATACAAGAATACTACGAAATTACTTGGAATCCAAAGGTCTTAGTTTGTGATGCTGCAAAAAGTATTCAAAGCGCGTTCCACGAGGTTTTTGGAGATAATGCGGTAATTCGCATGTGTTGGACACATGCAATGAAAAAAATACAAGAGGTAGTAGAAATGCTAACAAACAAGCAACTGCGCAGAGATATCCTGGCCGATGTTGATGCATTGCATTCTATAACAAATCCAAATATATTTCATGCAGCTTCTGAAGCTTTTTTGCAGAAATACAAAGACCAGACGGAGTTCGTCGATTATTTTAAGGAGCAGTGGTTGGTACAGAATCGTAACTGGTTCTTGGGAGCGGCTCCTAATTCTCCATCTACCAACAACACTTTGGAGTCATTTAACAAAGCAATAAAGGACAGTAATACTCTAAGGGAGCGTTTTCCACTTTCTCGTTTTTTGATAGTTGCAACAGAAATGGTGCACCAATGGTCTACGAAATATACTACCAACCATGAAGATAATGACGATGCAAAAGTTCCTTCCATAAGTCTCAAGGACTGGACAGGTGGACTAAACTGGGCAAAAATGACAAAAGAAGTAGCTGTACTATGTAACGATGACGATTATACTTACTACAAAATTCCAGCGGGTCAAGCAACAACTTGTGAAGTTTTTGAAAGGCAGTGGGAAAGTTTTGATGATTTTAAAAAACAGAACTTCAGTAATTGGTTGGTTTCACTACCAATTAACAAAGATGATTGGAGACAGGGGAAATGTGATTGCCCAGCATTTTATAAAATGTATATATGCAAACACATAATTGGGTTGGCAATTCGTTTAAAATACGTGGTTCCTCCTGCAGAGGCGAAAAACATTCCTATAGGAGAAAAAAGAAAACGAGGCCGTCCGTCCAAAGCCACACGAGCTTTAATTATTCAATAAGTGATTTGATTACCTATATAATAATCATAAATAGGATACTTTAATTAGATTTTTTAGATTCCTTGTAATTAATGTTCGATCTCATTGATTTTTCTGTAATAAAGCATGTTTATTCATATTTTCCAATGTTTTATTTTAATTAGTTTACCAAATAAGATCACTGCATATTCCGAACGATTTATCTTGGCGAGTTGAAGTAATTTAGAATTTCTTTGCGGTAAGAGAAAAGTTATAAAAAACATAGGGTACCAGAAAAAAAATTCAATTTAATAAATGTACAAAAATTACCGAAAATAGTAATATTTTATTTATTACATATAATAAAAAAGAATACACTATTGTCAAGTATGGAATGGAGATCATAAAAGGCAGCACGTGCATTTGATTGACTTATTGTAAACTTAAATCTTTATTATTTGCTTCTGAATCACAAGCCAAAACTACTTTGGAAATAATTTCTCTACCATCACCACTTATAACTATGTTCACAATTACTATTTAAAAACAGAATCTGCCTTTAAACTGAATGCTAAACAGGTATTTATAACAAAATTACGTATTTTAGGGGTGCGATAGATAAAATTATTATTATTATGATAGAACCATTTAATTCTTATCTAACTACAGGCATTTTTTATCCATTTTTTACGTTTTAAGCTTCTTATATTTTAATATTAGCTTGTTGGCAGAAAGATATTAACATTATGTTCCTATAATAATTGCCTTACATAATTTACTTATGAGTTTTTCTTGTAAACTTTAATTAAATCATCGTCTTTAGTTATTATAATTATAATATGAAAATTAAAACAGCAATTTATTTCTAAGCTACAAAATGTAAATGTTTGTTAATACATTTCCTTTACTAACACACATTTATAAAAGTTTGTAAGATCACTATTCAAGTAAAACACCGTGCGGCATTCAAGAAAAAGTATATATTTAACGAAACGCGTCGTAGGAATTGTGAACCGAACTGCATTCTTTCTACTCGTCAAGATACGTCGTTCGGACTATAGGTAGGTTAGTCATTCTTACCATTTTCAATAACTGACAGCAGCACGCAAGTTGCGTACATTTGATGCTGTAGAAATAGAGTTTATTAGTAAAATAAAATAAATTTTACAACTTGCCAAAATTGTAATAAATCTGACGATTTGCCTCTTTGTTAGTTATATTGCTGCAAATGTATTTAATTAGCTATAGAAATAACTTTAGAGCTGCCGAATATGACATCATTTGCTGATCAATATTTCTACTTGCTAACCACAAGTGAGCTCCACTATATTCGCTGGCAGAAAACAGCAAAAACTCAATATTAAGCTGACCGTTTAAATGATAGCTAGTGAAAATGTGAGAAACGGGTCTAGGTTTATGGTTTTAATAAATAATTATGCATTTTATTTCGTGTTTGACGATTCTCTCTCGCATTCAAGTTACAATATCAGCTCTGATAAGATTACGTACAGCCTTGTTGGCAGGAAGCTGGGCGAATCATCTTTGTTTTTAAGTATATCATTGCATTTATTAACAGTGTCGAAAAGCAAAAACGTGTCGCCAACAGAAAATAAGGTCGCGAGACATCTTGCTATGAGTTTCCTCGTTGGAGGGCCTGGTGATTCTTGGACATGATTGGTCAGTTGTTCTACCAACTTTTTCTGACATCCCTTTATATCAGACTGGAAACAACAAACGCATTTCAACTAACATGGTTTATTATTCTGTGGATGACAAACTATAAAAACATACATCATGATATAAAAGAATTACGATGTACTGGAACTACAAACTATTCGTATAAAACATTTTCTAGCAACTTTTTAGAAATGATAATTTAATTCAAATATTGGATACAAATAAAATAAGTCTTTTCGCTAATTAAATTTATTATTACACTAATAATAGGATCTGTGACCATAATCGAAATTAAAGAAATAAATTATAAAATAAGTTAATTATCCATTATGTTATCTCATAATAAGAAAAACTATATATAATCTTATAGTTTTATGGTATTTTCTATTTGGAATTCAAATATTGTACGTCTTGACATGACGTAGTTTTGGTACAGACAATCAAGGAGCCAATGATGTCATTGGGCGGAGCAGACACATTGATGTATGTCGAAACGCTGTTAAACTGATGAATGTCCGATGTCAGGGTTACAACCTAGACATTACACGTACTGCGCAGTGACATTTGTATCTATCTTTTCTGTCTAAATCTTATACCAAAACTACGTCACGTATCCCTTCTCCGAATTTTTAATAATCAATTTCTCGCACACTATTAATAATATTTTCTATTAAAAAAAAAACGGTATTTAATTTTTTTGTCTAGTATCATATTAGAAATTAATAATGAAATCGGTAATGTACAGGCGGTTTCAATACTACAAAAAATATTGATGAAAATTAGTAATAAAACTTTTAAACTTCTTTTAATTTAATTAATTTTATTAATAATAAAAATAATCACAAATTAAAAGTTGTGTTATAAACAATTTAACTAACGGTCTGTGTTGCAGCATTAATATTATCATTTATCCTTTAGATGAGGCACTCTGCTTTTGCAGATCTCGAATAGTGTTATAATTAAACAGTTAACAGCCGTCAAATTACGGCCCCCCAAAGATTTTAGTGTAGGGAAAACCATAGTGGTAAAGTTAAAATGGCAACTGTCGGTTGCACGATTCGATAATTCACAATCCGATATGTTACCACAGATTTATTCACTATTAATATATTCAATTGAAACCAGTGGCACTAAAAATGCGTACTTAGTGATAAAATAATTTTACGATTTTTTGTCCACATAAAAATCCGGAAATTGTCACAACATAAAATTATTTTGAAACAGCCTGTACTCGTAGATTTTTCATTTCAAATAACCGTTTTTTACATTGTACTTATGTACAGCAAATATTATCAAGTACCATTAAGTAGGTGAGTGATAATGAATGTTACTGACCTTTTGTGCAGCAACTAGCACCTTGTCTAGAAATCGCAGCCATTCGAACACGAAGACCGGTCTTTTCGCATCTGGGATCTGTTTGAGGGCTTCCTCATTCAACGTGAGACTGTGCGAGAGTTCCATCATCATCAATGGACCAGCGCTTCTGTACGAATCCGATCTGGAACAAACAAAACATTCAATTAATATCGATTTTAGAATGCAATTGTATTTCATTTGAAATAAACGATTATCATGCTGTGTTATTGTTGTTTATAATTTGAATATCTTGCAACCAAAAAATTTAACTGGGCACCAGTGCGTGATAGGAAATGTAAAATTGTAAAACACAAATTATATCAAATTACAAATTTGTTTAAATATTAACTTGAAGAATCTTGAGAAACATTAATAATGTTGACATTTATTCCTTGACTATCTTGAATTTATAATAATAATTTTGTAAGTACATATAATAATTTATATAATTAATTTAAAGATATGTATTATTTGTAAATTCATAAATGTGAAAGATGGAATTGTTAAACGTTAATATATGAATATGTTTCGTGTTTTTCATCTATATTGTAATACAATTAAGTCTGTAATTAATTACTAAACATTCTATATAAAACAATGTGACGTTATAGTGACTGATGATAGAACAGCGCCTAATAAGTAATAACTTTAAATTCTTGTTGCTGTTGTTTTCACAACGTGGCACAAAGTAATACTTTATAACCATAACTTTAATTTCAACGAGAATTTAAAGATTTCAACAGATAACAACAATAATACAATTGACAGAACACAACACTCAAAGCCAAGATTGCCAAGATTATGCACGCGCAACCTCTATCTGTCATTTGGCGGTCTGACTTTACACCACTAAAAAAAAAAAAATTGATGACACTATATCTAAATTGCAGACTATCTGCACATTTAAAAAGTCTTAATTGTTATTCATTAAGCCAAAATGAATTTTTTTTTAATGTTGTGACGTCATTGTAGAGGTGTTGATGGATCTCAAACAGTAGAGATTATCACATGAATGTTCTAATTTATTGTTCGAAAAATTATTTAAATGGAATTAAAAAGGTAAATAATTAAATTATACATGAATTCTATTTATTTCTGGAAGGAACATGAATAAACTGTAAGATTATTTTAGTCAAATGTTTGATTACCACTGATAAATTTTGCTAACCTATGTCATTCAACAAGCCTTTAATTTCGTTGAGTCGACCTAAAGTAATATTTATTAGTTAGAAATAAATAATATATTTTGTATGCATTTAAAATATACTTACGAATTTAAAGTGAAACAAAAAACATTTAAATTAGTTGCGAACTTATTTGACATTTCGACAATCTGACAGCTCAATAATAAGAGAAGTACAAATAATTTAAATGACTTATTTTCTATTTTGTGAATCTAGTGAACGACCCTATTTGGTGAGCTAAAGGAATGCAGTTTGAATGGAATGTACTTTTAATAATTAATTACAGGCGTAATATTTATTTTTTAAAAAAATTGTTCTATATTTTGACATTTTTTTTTTCAAGCATATTATTGAAAATTTGTTCCAAATATGCTAAATTTGAAGGTAGTTCAAGAGCCTATTGACATTTGCACTTTACATATCCCTTCTATTAACTTCTAATATTTTTTTTTCTTGTAACTATAATAGATCATCGTATCTTATTTTTTATCTACAATTATATACAGGATGAATCATTACATACGGAGGAGATTTATTTATTTTTCCTAATAGCCTTGACAAAAACGCAATGGTTATATCACTAGCATAGCACACTAGAGGTCGTGGGTTCGAATCCCTCTGAAGTGCATGGTCGTTCGTGTTCACATAAATTCACTATCATGCACTCATGAGACGGCATATGACTTAAGTAGTTAGTTCGCTTACCATCTTCATAAAAAAAATGTTTTCGGACCGCTCCTTTCTTTAAAACTAATACAATCTAAACTGTACAGAAATAAATAAACTATTCTGCATAAAAAATAATAATAAACATTAAAATTTATTTAAAATTTCATTCACTGGTTGATTAGTCGCTTTGCTGTCCAAAGTTTCATTACGATAATTGTTATTGACATTTTGTATAATGAAGCAGATACTTATCTATCAAATTAAAAATAAAGTACAAACATTTTGCAAACTGCAGTGAGAAAGTGACACAATCTGTAAAGAAAAAAAAAGTTCTAAATGTAATTCACTCTTCTATCTATGCGGAAAACGAGTTTTTAATTATATCTGAAAATGTACTAATCCCATCATTAAATAAATCTATTTTTATATCTACACTATTGGATTCTTTTTTCTTTTGTTTCCGTTTTGAAACAGACGGACGAGCTATATTGATTTGCCAAATGGGAAGACAATACTTTATAAAAAGCAATAAAGTTGGTGACTAAATTTTGATTACATATTTTATTCTAAACAGGAAAATAAAATACCCGTATATTTTAAATCGATTAATTATTTATAGTTTACCAGAAATTAAATGTTAAAAATTAGTAGAAAAAAAGTGTATTAATTTTCGCTTGAGAAAAATGGATATATTTAGAAAAAAGATATTTGTAGATATAAACGTCATTCGTTGTAACTTTAAGGCAATTTTCTATAATTTTTTTATGACATACATAATTTTCTCCCGCCACATACCTGTAAGGGAGGTTAGGAATCATGCTAAGAATTTGGTAGTGAGTTTTCAGTGGATGAGACGATTTTAATAGTTTCGCGATAATGTCTCTGTGTGTATGTCTGTCTGTCTGTGTGGATCTCTGGAGTTACGGTTACTCAAAAACTACTAAACAGAAAATTTTTATTTTTTTTATATATCAACTGATATCCCTTTGGGAAGAGCTGATCAGTTTTTGCTGATAATCCAATAACAAAAAGTGGTAGTTTACTTGAAGTCCTATCAAGTTATTTTAAAACATCTCAGTAAATTATGGTTTAATAACAATTTTTGTTATTAGAATATTATTGTCTACAATTGTTGTTTGAAACATTTTTCTATTACTGTCACCATTTATAGTACATGTTAAAGAAAAATTATATTTTGACTTTTTCGTTTAAATCTGCTAAGCTGTGCTTTTTGAAAAAACATAAACGCTTCAAAAATGTAATTTTTTTGACATGTGTCAATTGATAATTGAATCTTTTAGCCACTAAATTAACCAAGCTAACAATCTCGAATTATCCCTATTAATTCTACTGATAATGAGATCTCGAAATATAAATAGAGAATTTTTATTTGAAATCGGCACTAAAGTGCTCAAAAATCGTCGTTAAAAGCTCAGAAATTGGCACTAAAGTAACCCATTATACGATTTTGAGCAACCTAGTGTTAATTATTGTACAATTAGGATAATTTTGGCAGATATATTGACGTACTATAGTAAATTTGGACGTAACATGAAACAAAATTTGCAAGAAGAATTAACTAATTAATTCCGATGACGAAATTGAGGACAAAACACATAATTTTGAGTGTTATTTACGATAACTTCACTTCTCGAGGTTGGCAACACTGACTGTCAGTTTCAATTGACAACTGACAGATGTATAAACTTAACCTATATTGTAATATTTTTACAGTTTTTTCGAATTTTAGATTTCAAATAAAACTTAATATGTACCTCGGCACTGAAGTTCCTTTTTATCACTCATATGGTTTATTTTCCTCGGCCCTACGGGCCTCGGCAACTAAATTCCATATTCGTGATAAAAAATTGAACTTCAGTGCCTTGATACATAAATAACAATTATTTATACGTCGAAGCAGCAGGCTGGAGGGTTTCACTAATTATTTCAGATTCAGTTTCAACTCCTTTATTCATCTTAAATTCCCAATAACACTGATTTACAAATCACAATATAAAACTAAAATCAATAATAACACCAATACGGCACAGATCCCAGATCACCGACCAAACACTCGACGCCACTATCTCCCAAAAAGTAATCCTCGTAACCTCTTTTATAAACGGTCGGTAATTCTGATTCTATCTAGCTTCGTAAAGGTTTTGCATAAAATCATTATTTATAATAATTAATTGCCTACTATGACATAATACGTGCTAACGAACCTGTCCTTTCTGATACATATTTTAAAGCCCTAGTCTTCGATTTTAGTTTATTAAACTAGCGACCCTGAAGATTTCAACTTAATTTAGGGTTCAACTAAAAGTATAGGATAATGAATCATAGTGCTTTCTTAATAATATTTTATATGAGACCATGTAATTGATGAAGAAAGGTCATCACTTCGTTCCTCCCTTTCATGTAACTAAATTGGCGAAGAAAGCTCGTCACTTCGTTCTTCCCTTTCATGTCACTATGGTAAGTTTTGTGTTTAACAATGAGAGAAATTTCCTTTTTACAATTAACGAGAAGTTGTGTGTCTCCTATAGCTAGGAAATTGTGTATTTTGCACTGAAAGGAAGTTTTATGTTCGCCATTGTGAAAAATTTCGTATTTACCATTAAAGTTGTATGTTTTCTAAACTAAGGGAAGTTGTGTGTATTTCATTCAAGGAAGCTGCGTGTTTTCCATTGAGGGAAGTTGTGCGCTTTCTATTGAGGGAAGTTGTGTTCACCATACTGACGAAAATAGTATGTTTTTCATTGAGGGAAGTTACGTGTTTTCCAATGAGGGAAGTTGTGTGTTTCACACTGTAGAAAGTTGTATTTTAACGATTAATGGGAGTTGTATGTGTACCACTGAGGAAAGTTGTATGTTTACCATTGTAGAAAGTTGGGTGATTTCCATAGAGGGTAGTTGTGTGTTTTCCATTGAAAAATAATAATTGACTGTATGTCGGTCGCTGTTTTCGACAAATCGGAATCCATGAATTTTAGAAAAACAACTGCCAATCGTAACCTTTAGGGCTAAAAATGATTAGTCACTGCGATTCTCAATTTCCAGCCTCTAAAACAGTTCTTTTAAAAACCTATAAATTCGGTTTCTAGTAATTTCTACAAAAGCAATAGCCGATCATAATGATTTGTGTTTGTGATAAAGAATGTTCCTCACTACGTACCATAATTTACTGCTCCTATAACATTTCATTTAATATCCTACAAATCAGGTTTCTGTTAAACAAAAAAAATTAAATTATTTCTTAGCCTTAGTTCCTTGTATCAATTTTCAATGCATGCAGTTGAATCTTGTACGCGTATTAATAAATTGTTAAAAACTTTCATCTGGTTATAAATTAATTTATAAAATTAATTAAATTACATTTAAAAATAGTAAAAACAGTACACTGTACCTACGTAGTTTTCCATTTTGTTTTCTTTTTTAAGTAACGAAAGTTCTAAAAGATTGTGCGCATAAATTGTAATTTAAATTTTAATTAAAGATGAAGTTCCTGCTGTTATTTTTTATTAGTCAAACGTGTAACTTTAATATTTTCATTGATTTAGAAAATAAGTTGACTTTTAGAAACAAACATTTCCCTTTGCGATCGCAATTAAGGTTATAACCTTTTATAAATGTCATATTTTATCAAGAAATATCAGCAACACAATAAATTGATCTGGGAAATGTGAATTGTAGTTTGCAGTAGTTGCTCTGGAAATTCTAACTCTGCTTCTGCACTGTATTTTTATTTAGTTGTATTTGGCCACCATTATCCACTGGGAACATATTTTCAAATACAAAAATTGCTTCTTACTTCTCTTGAGTACTAGGTTTTAAAATACTTTTAATGCACTATGTATTGTTAAGATTTGAACTAAGTTGTTCGAATTTTCTGATAAAATCAGATTGCTCGGTGTATTCTGGTCAGCAAAATAACTTCTTGTTCAATGATAAAAATACTCTATACAAATGCGAATTATAACAAACTCATACTTTAAAATCCTAATATATGTACACTCAAAGAAAAAATTTATAACAAATAAATACGAACTTATTAAATAAAAATATATTTAAATTTAATATATATATATTTTTTTTAGATTCTAATATTCAAATTTAATACATTATTTGTTAAAATTTTTTTTTTTTTTATTACGAAGATGAGAGGCGGACTAACTACTATGGTCATATGCCGCCTCATGATTGGATGATTGTGAATTTATGTAAACATCACAAACGACCATGCTCTTCAGTGGGATTCGAACCCACGACCTCTGGCGTGCTAGGCTAGTGACATAGCCACTACGCCACCGAGATCGGCATTTGTTAAAATTAAATAATTTCATATTTCTTTCAAATATATTTATTAAATTAAAATACACAGTGAATTAAAAAAATAAAATTCTTTTTTTTGAAATATAAAATTTAGTTTACGGTTGTCCGAGTGCATAGAATTATGTAATGTAATGTAAATACATGAAGTATTGTAATATGAGTTTAAAAGTCGCGTTTTTTATTTTAACACAGTAAGTTTAGCAGCAGAAACAACAATAAATAAATTTTAAAAAATATTAAAGTTAATAATTAAAAAAGTAATAATTTTTGCTGTTTGTTTGTATGGAATTATCATATGTAAATACATGAAGTTTTGTAATACGAGTTTAAAAGTTGCGTTTTTTATTTTAACATAGTAAGTTTAGCATCAGAAACAATAATAAATAAATTTAGAAAAATATTAAAGTTAATAATTATAAAAAAATAATTTACTGGTGTTTGATTAAATGGAATTATTATATGTAAATACATGAAGTTTTGTAATACGAATTTAAAAGATAGTTTGAGGGTGTCCGAGTGTATGGAATTATTTGTTTTAAATTAAATAAATCGTTTACACTTAAATTAAATAAATATTTTGTAGCTACAAATAAATTTATACCTCATTTGATTAAATTTTTTTCTAATAAATGAATTTATTTAAACTTACTATTTTTTTCTCTCTGTGTACAAATACTAATACTGCCTTAATAAGCAGCTTGCGAAAGTCCCGTTAAGTGAGTACATATTACGTATGATCGAGAGTTTGTTGCGTGAACCAATAATTCCAAATGTGATTAAATGACATGCTTGTATAGTAATCAATTATTATAAATATCTTTTTAACTAAGTCTCATGAGTCTATTTAATTTAAAGATTAATTGCTATTTCATCTAAGCGGTTTGCACATGATTTCACATAAAATATAAACAGTTATTTATTTATAAAGATGTCTTATGCTCGATTGAGTTCGTGTATAATGGTGTGTTAGCGCCTATACTTGTCGAAATGTGGTATTTGAGAAGAGTGTGTGGGTGACCAAAAGGTTATCATGTGAGGGAAAGGAATCTCCGAATTTAATTGTTTTAAATTTCATTATTTATTTTACTTGTTACTCATTTGCAAACTCCATTTACCCAAGCCCTCTATTGCTTTGACAATGAATCTTTACAAATTACTAATTGACAGCTACATTGTAAAATTTTTACAAGTTAGTAAACAAGTTAAACAATGCACGTTGCAATAGTAATGCTTACAAGGCTAATGCGAAATCATATAAATAATTTTTGACAGTTGTGTGTAACTGACAGGACTTGGTTATAATTTTATTTTGATTTACAGATGAGTAACAAGTAAAATGTTGTACAATACACCAATACACGCAAGGTAACCGTTTTTATTGCTTCAAGGAGGTGACAGGCTCGCCGGTAATTTCCTCCATTCAGCAGTAAAATAGTTATTTGTCAAACTAGAGAGGAAAGCGCTTCTTTTTCCCCCTCGAGTTCGAAGTTTGCCTCATGAGCGCAGCGAGTGAGGCATTTCGAACGAGAGTGGAAGAAGAGCTTTCCTCTCGTGTTAGACACAACATTTTTTTCACGACATGTTTCTAAAAACGATTTGCTCGGACCTAAAATACACTTTAAGAACACAACTGACAGATTGGCACGTTAAAAGTTAGGTTATCAGACACAAGGCGGTGTAGCAGTGTTGCCAATGAACCAATCTTAAATATATTTAATAAGTTGTCAAATTGTGATTTAATAACGAAAAGAAATATATAAGACATAATTGTAAGATTATATAAAGTATGTATATCACTAAAATAAGGATTTTCAGTAAAATTAGGAATTTATTTATAATTTTTATAATATATTTTATAAATAACTTTCATATTGGCAGCACTTCCATATTTTCCTCTCTAGAGAGGAACAACACATTTTCCTCACTATTTCGGGAGAAGAACGGTGGAGTTTCCTACCATGTCGTGAAAAAACTGTTTTACCTTCCTTGTAATGTAAATGACTATTACAGATTATAAGTTTTTGTTCTCTTAAAAGTGCTTCCCTCCTCTCCTACTCTTATTGGTAGAAAAAAAAAACAATCAACGAAATAAGATAACCCAGTACAAAGTTATGCATGGTAGAATCGATTAACAGGTAAAAATTTAGTGGGTGTACAATTCATTATTTTCCTACTCTTAGGGGTGGAATTTTTTTAAAAATTTAAATGGGTCCAACTTCGAACTATAAAAAAGATTAATCGAAATCGGACTACTCTGTAAAAAGTTATGAGTGGTCATACAAAAAAATAATATACTCTTCGATTAGAGATTTTCCTCCTCTTTGTCATCTTTTAATAAGAATATTATGAAAACTAAACAAGACATTAACAATCCAAGAACATTTAGTTACAGAGGAGGTTATGCGCAACGCAATGCTACCAATAGCATATCACTAAATATCTCCGTTGGCGCGTAATTCAAAATGTTCGGTTATTTTATGAACAGACCTCGTATATGCGGGATTGACGGTGAGTGAATGATTAGATTTAATTGATGTTTCCTTATCATGTATGAAGTGGTGTGCCAGGATAGGAATGTCCGGGAGAGATTGATTTATGGTTGAGTGTGTTTATGAGTTCGTGCGTGCTATTTCGTGAGGTTATGCATGTATGCTATTTCTTATGAATTTATGAACAGTTGCTATTGATAAAAGTAAGAGAGCAGGGGCGCAGGTAACGCATCAGGTTAATTTTTCTTAGAGCGTTCACCTGCGCTGCAGGGCGAATTCTCCAGAGGCGTTATCGCAAGAGGCAAAAACACAAACCAACAACCAGTGGCATCACGGCAGAACAACGAGGACCAAGCAACAAACAGCCAAGAGCGAAAACAGAAACAGATACAGACAACACATTACCACACGGCAGCAGCACCCCTGTCATTGGTCAGGATCCCAACGCAGCAATATTGGAAAGTATCACGCAACCACGGAATATACTGCTACGTATAGCTCAATGTACAAAGGTGGAACTCAAAAAAATACGTGACAGCTGAAACTAACTTGTATCAGTATCAGTGTCCGAATCTAGACCTCGCAGGACGTACAAGGCTTGGAACAATCACCAGTAAGCTTTCGTGTTACAATTTTTACTCCTTCGTGTTTGGAAGCGGATGGAGGTAGTACTGTAATCGAGGTTTTTATTGATTTACACGCATTTATTGTAAACATTTAGGTTTTCAGGTAAAAATCGGGTTCATATGATTATAGGTATCGTTGAATTTCGTACACTCTTCTGTATTGTCCGAACGATGTAATTTGGTAAGCTACAGGACTGCAAATTGGTCATTATTTTTGTTCTTGGTTTTTTTTTCCACTAATTTCATAAAAAGGTCACTAAAGTCATTATTTTGACGTACATTTTTATTCCCAAAAATAAAATACAAATAAATCATACATAAAATGAAATCGTCAATAAATAATGTTACCACGATAAGAAAGAGATTCACCTGATGATGAACGAAACACGTATTTATTATTATAATAAATCTTGCTTTCATCATAGTGTCGTATTTGCAAACACTGTAGTACAATATCTTGGAAACATTCATTTTTTATTTGTGTTTTATAATTGTAACAATGAACTTCGGATACCCATCTGACAATCGGCGCAATAAATAATTTTATGTAAAAAAAATTGTTCTTGGTTATAATTAGAACCGGCTTAAAACCATGTTCATATCACCAACCCTAATTTTTATCATGTATAAGGCAGTTGTGGATTAACTAATATCCCGGACTAGGAGCACCACGATTTGGGGGGCAGCAAATTACAGTACAGCTTTCTTGTGTTGCGGTTCACGTCACTATCTCTATATCTTCTATATCAATAGCGGGAGAAAGTGAGAAAGAAGATAGTGACGTGAACCGCACCACAAGAAAGCTGTACTGTACAACAATTTTTGTTACAGTTCTACAAATTTTACTTTTAAAAATTAATAATACACTAACTGGATGACTCCAAACTTGATATCCGTTTGAAAGTTAAATCTATCAGATTACTGAATTTTACTTTTTATTATTTATAACATGTTAGTATTTTCTTGACCTGAATTTCGTACCTGATATTTAAATTGAATATTTTCTGGCGCGACTATGGTTTTTATAACTTTTCACTTACTGCAAAGAAATTCTAAAATACTTCAACTAGCCAAGTTACATCGTCCAGACTAGAGCATCGGTTGTTCACACAAGTAATCCTGAACTATACCGTATTGTTCCAGATAAAATGCAACATAGGTTGTCAATGTTAAATGAATCATAATTTGAAGATGTTTACTAATAAAGAAAAAAAATTAATGGTTACTTGTACAATTATGATTATTGGTTAAACATAGTTTGTGAAATGTTTACAAATCAGTAAATAATGAAGACAAGTTCATTTAACATTGACAACCTATATTCCACTTTATCTAGAACAGTACGGTAACGAATAAAGCTTCTATTTATAGTTATACATTAATGACAGAAAAGCATATGTTGCATCTTAGCTGAAACTAATAAAGTAGGGAGAAAAATTAAAGTATATCTATGGAAGCCCAAAATAATGGCTTTTAAATAATAAACTATTGGCAAAAACTAGAAAACTGAAGCAGTAAGGTATGTTTTAATCCATTAATGCCCAGCGTAGGACAGATCATACTTAAAGATGCCTCACATTAACATTATGTTTCACGTTTCTGCCAGGCTTATGGCATTTCAAACTGGATGAGCTATGCCAAGTTTATGCATTTGATATTGCTCTGTATATTTAAATGTAAAATATTTTATACATAATTATACTTACAAGTTACCAACATATTGAAATATGAAATCAATGTTTAAAGAAAAATAGTTCTGGGTATTAATGGATTAAATTGAAATTGGAGATACTTGACAATTGAACAATGGTTAGTTTAAAAAAAAATTATATTTTTGTAACGTGGCAGTTTAAATTTTTCTTCTATTGCTTAAAAATTGCTATACACTTTGTTGAGAACCACTACATAATAAAACATATCTAAAAACAAAGTTGCCGATAAAATTTATTTAAACGTCAAAGTTAATAGTTAAGTGCTTTTAGTTTTTGTTTTCATAAATCTAGAGGTGAAAATTGTATTTTATTAATAAATAATATTTTTGTTTACTGCTTTTGCCATTATTTTTGTTATGTACACACCAAAAGGTATAGCAGCAAAAATAACAAAGTTGCCGAGCTTATTGTGTATTGTTCTCTTTACTTGGAACTTCTTTCTTCATTTTTTTTTCTTTTTTGTGCTTTTATTTTCAAGTTATTCCATGTTTCTTCTAATTCTGTGTATTCTTCTTCCATTTGCTTCGTCCAAGTGTGTGTTGGTTCTAATACTATAATTCAATGTTTCGTTTTAAATTTAATTTTCTTATCTCCATGTTTGTCCTATTCAATTCCATGTTCTCCTTGTTATTGTAATATCAACAGATTCTTCGTCGCATATTTCCAAAATTCTTCATTATTCATTTTTTCGAAGTAATATATTTTCATTATTTTAGGAAGGCTTTTATAAATGCCTTAAATTTAATTGAGTTCAAAAAGAAAGTAAAAGAATTATTACTAGAAAATAGTTTTTAGAGTGTGAAGGAGTTTATAAATGCCTCTTTCTTTAAATATTGTGCATAAATATATTTATTCTTTAAATTGTTTGTAAACTGTGAAGTATGTTCTCAATCTTTTTATATTGTATATATTTTAAGTGTTCCTATGTCATGTACATGATCCTCAGGAAATAATAGATATTTATATACCAAGTGAATTAATATATTTAATTCATGTGGTATATACAATATTTTATTCAATTTTGGCGAAATAGTAATAATTATTAAGTATTATGAAATTCAATTTAGACAAATTAAGAAGACTAATCAATGAATAGTCTGTGCATGACAATCGACAAAATGGAAATGTCAGATGTGAAGTTTTCGTTCTTGAAAACATTTTAAATGTCTATGAAAAAGAATACATGCAGTTTTGTGAGTGGAGAAATATGAATAAGGCAAGAGTAGTAGACGAAAGAATAATTTTAGCTTATATATCCGATCGGTCTAAGAATTTGAAATCTTGCAGTGAGGGGATTTAAAATTTTGAGTGATTTAAAATTTTTGTAATTCTCTAGTGCTAGTGAATAAACAGTTATTTACAGTTATTGTTATGGAAATAATAATGACAGTTTAAAACGTCAAAATTGAATAAAATGTATTATTATTATTGTAGTTTTAATTCCCTATCGTGTTAAATCATTTCAAGAAAGTATGTGACATCTTTTAATAATAATTTCACCGTTATCACAGATTAGGGAATAGGGCAGTTATACGCTACATGCTCTCCCTTCCAGTTTAATTAGTTCTCTAACTATAGCTATAGGGGAAAGTACAGTAAACACTGAGAAAATAAACACCATAATTCTTTTCCCCTGTTCTAAGTGTGACAACTTTATAATTGAGAAAATCACTGTTTCCCCCATAAAATATATCACCGTCGGGAGGTTAAAATTACTTACTTTGAGACAGAAATTACAGGAAAAAGAATCTTGAAATTTAAGCAATCTTGCATATAATTAATTTGACATGGAGTAAATAGCTCTATAGTACCGTGGATCACGAGATCCTCAGTTCGAATCCCACTGCTGACATCTGTCAGTTTAACTTCACTTCACGCGTAAAAATATATCATACAACTAAATCTGTGGCTTTGAGGAAAAACCAGTTGTCACTATTTCATGATTTCAAGTAATTTGCGTTTAAAGTTTCACAAGTCATCTTCATAAATACCTTAAAATAGTTCCGAATATCTATCTGATATCATTTGTATTTCAAAGAAAAGTGTAAAAACATGGCGAACTCAACAAATTGATGTGTACATTTTAACATGCATCTGAATGGAACTTAACTGGTTTTTTCCTCAAAAAATGTTACATAACTGGTTTTTCCTCAAAAACGACACTTAACTGGTTATGTTTTATAGTATGAAACATAACCAGTTAAGTGTATAAAATTTATACAAATTAGGCAAAATATTTATCAGATAACATCGTTTCATTCCGCACTTAACTCAATTTTCCGAAAACAGTGACAACTGGTTTTTCCTGAAAACCACAGAAATAATAGGCAAATAGGGTGAAGATATATTTATGTATCTTAATTTGACTCTTCAAAAATGTAAAACAATTATGAAGACCCCAGCAAGCGAGCGCTACCGTTGTTCATATGCACTATTTACGGTTATGTTTGCAAGGACAACAGAAGAAGCAGCTATTATTTAAAATCGAAAGTGGAAAAGAAACGTAGAACACACACAACCCAGCCAAGAGGCAAGTCCTCTGGGAGCGTGGTTGTATATAGTGCACAACAACTCGCTGGCATGCAACTTTAAAGGGCTGGTGCTGGTGTTGCCGCAGCAAAGTGCGACGCGAAGAAAGTGGAAGCGCCCAGGAAACTTTCATGCTGAATAGTTTAAGCTGAGTTCTGAGCTACGATTAACAATTAGTGTTCGAATCTCACAGCCGACACTGAATATTAAACTTTATCTAAATTGACGACTATTTGCAGTTTTTAAAAGTCTCAATGGGGTCGTTGGGCTGGATTTACAGCTTGCGGGGCCCCCAAGCACGAGGAAGGGATGGGGCCCCTATCTCTACTCTCTACTTTAAAAAACGTTTATAACCGTTAAAAACGTTAGAAAACTTCATATAAAAAATGTTTTTCAATAAAAAAAAAGGTTGACTGGGGGCCCTATTGGGTTGGGGGCCACAAGCACGTGCTTGTTCCGCTTGTACGTAAATCCGGCCCTGGGTCGTTTACTAGTCACAAAATAGAAAATAAGTCTTTTATGTTATGACTAGACCCAAAAAAATCGTACTAGATACAACAGAAGTTTAAAAAATATTATTAATTATTAAGATATTTGAGTTTTATAGACCTCTACAATGACGTCAAAGTATTATGGCGCATACCTATCCTATTCTAAATTATTTGTACACTTCTCTTATTATTGAGCTGTCAGATTGTCGAAGTGTCAAAATAGTTGACAACTAATTTGAAGGTTTTTTGTTTCAATTTGAATTCGTAAATATATTTTAAATACATCAAAATATATTATTTATTTCTAACTAATAAATATTATTTTTGGTCGATTCAACGAAATTAAAGGTATGTTGAATGACATAGGTTAGCAAAATATATCAGTGGTAATCAAACATTAGACTAACATAATCTTACAGTTTATTCATGTTTCTTCCATTAATAAACGGAATTCATGTATATTTTAATTATTTACCATGAAAAGCTATTTTAATTCCATTTAAATAATTTTTCAAAGAATAAATTAGAACATTCATATGACTACAATTATTTATAATCTCTACTGTTTGAGAGCCACCAACACCTCTACAATGACGTCACAATATTTTTAAAAAATCATTGTGGCTTACTGAATAACAATTCAGATTTTTTTAAAGTGCAGATAGTCTTTTATTTAGATATAGTTTCATGAAAAAAGTTGTAAAAGACCCCATTGTTATTCATTAGGCCGCAATGATTTTTTTTTAAATGTTACGACGTCAGTGTTGTTGCGTGTTGTGGTTTTGTGTTATTTGGTTACGAAATCAAAACAAAACAAAAATCTTCAAACTAGGTACAAACCATTTGAGCCTTCGACAATTTAACAGCTCAATAATATGAGAAGTACAAACTTGGAAAGAATAGATATGTTAGAGAAGCTTAAGCAGAGAAAAATAATACTTTGACGTCATAACTGCTATCTTAAAAAATCTAATATCTTACTAATTAATTATATTTTCTAACTTCTATTATATTTAGTAGGATGTTTTTGGGTCAAATTATAATATATATGACTTATTTGCCATTTTGTGATTTTAGTGAAGGACCTTGTTGCCATTTTAACTTTACCCTTGTGGTTCAGCATCCACTAACATCTTTTTGGGCAGGGGTGGGCAACCTCCGGCCCGCGGGCCAACTCCGGCCCGCGTAAAGTTCTAATCCGGCCCGCGAGATCTTTAGAAGAAATAATAAATATTTTCAAAAACAAAAATTTTAAATTAGGTTAGTACCCAACATAAAGAAAATGGGAGATTTACAGTTTAATTTTCGATATAATTCGTCTAGTATAAATTAAGAAATAAATATAGTACTTAGTTAATTTTGTTTTATTATTGTTTTTTATATTTAAAAAAAAATTATAAGTAACAAAAATGTGTCAATTAACAACTACGGCCCGCGTACGAAACGTAAATTTTATTCTGGCCCGTGTTATACAAAAGGTTGCCCACCCCTGCTCTAGAGCAGGGGCGGGCAACCTCCGGCCCGCGTAAAGTTCCAATCCGGCCCGCGAGATCTTTAGAAGATATAATAAATAAATATTTTCAAAAACAAAAATTTTAAATTAGGTTAGTACCCAACATAAAGAAAACGGGAGATTTACAGTTTAATTTTCGATATAATTCGTCTAGTTTAAATTAAGAAATAAATGTAGTACTTAGTTAATTTTGTTTTATTATTGTTTTTTATATTTAAAAAAAAATTATAAGTAGCAAAAATGTGTCAATTAACAACTACGGCCCGCGTACGAAACGTAAATCCTATTCTGGCTCCTGTTATACAAAAGGTTGCCCACCCCTGTTTTTGGGCATGACTTAAAGGCTGATAATCGCACTTCATGCGCAAAAATATATCACTTTGGTCATATGACGCTTAATGAGTGGTTGATTGTAGATTTCAACCATACTCTTCAGTGGGATTCGAACCCACGACCTCTGACGTGCTAGGATAGTGACATATATTTATTTATATTTTACTATATTAACAGTTGCGCTTTGACTTATAAGAACTAACGCTTGTGTTCACACCTACAAAATTATGGCGTTAATTATTGTAAGTTAAGTACTGATTGAGAAGCTTATAAACTTCAAACTTTTCACTACATTTAGTGCGAAAGAAATATTAGACTCTCTCCTTTTTTGTTAGAAACGTCAAGAAGCATAGCAATTAACCGTATTTTTATAAAAATAGAAAATAGTATGACATGAAATTTTTTTCAATAAGTTTTACATATAAATTATACAGTTTATACAACAAATGCTACTTTATTTATCACTGTATAATTAAATTATTTAAATAGTTTCTGATTTCTTCAACAATATTTCAAAAGATGTCACTTCCACTATATAATTCTAAGCATAATTCATATTTTAAAACAGTAGTTTTAAGATGCTCCAACCTCCAGTCGATTGCTAATTGTAAGTGCTAATTATAATTGATAAATAAATAGCTCCGTGGTAACGCATCGGAATGTGGATCATTAGGTCCTCGGTTCGATCCTCACGGCTGACAAATATCCGAAACAAAAAATTTCTCCACATAAAATTAGCACTACTGTGGCTTCTCTAAAATGGCTGGGAAAAATAATCGATTAATCAATTAATCGAACACTTGATTATTTTTAAAATAATCGATTATTGATTATTGAAAACCATAATCGAACAGCCCTATTCTCTACCACTATTAATCTTGGAGGCCGTTATTTGACGGGTGGTAACTGTACTTCATGCGCAAGATATATCTTAATACCGAGATCAGCATTAAATAGTGTGCCACGTCTAGAAATGGGCAAATTGATTTTTTGATATAATTATTTATTTAAAATTATAAAAGACTGTTGAATTCAGTTCTATAAATATTTTACTTATAATGAGTTCTGATTTATTTTTCTTTCACTTTATTGAATCATCTCTATGATGAAAATATAATTAAAGAAGTTGAAGTTTACGAAAACAAGCAATTTATTTATTTAATAAATTGTAATTGATAATTGGGTCACCCTATATTATTATATTATTTGAAATGCCGATGTATTTTAGCAACAATTCTTAAAGTTTAAGGTGTATTGAGTCTTTTATAGACTTTTAGGGCAGCTATGAAATGATATACAGATTACGAACCAAAAATTCTTTTTTTAATTAGCAAAATAAATTTCAGCGTACCCTAAGAAAACATTTTTGTGCCACTGTATTACTAGTTGTACTTAATAAAACAATAATTAAATATAATAATTAACGCTGCAAGCTGCAAGTAATTGTTAATCTGATGTATAATGAACAATTTTAATTAATTTATTCATTTTACGAACATTACCTAATATGATTATGTTTGTTAATTATGTTATTATTACAGAACAATGCGATTTCAGTGATACCAAAAATGTGAACTATGTAAACCGCACTTAATTTTACGAATGTTATATTGTATCTATCCTTAAAGTTAGATCCCAAAGTATATAAACAACCTTCATGCTATACTACACTAGACAGTGTATAAGTATAGGTCGTTATTATTTCTAATGAATTCTTTTTTGGGCAAAGCAACGCAGCATGATATTAGCATTACCTCAATACGAAATGTTTAAAAGAAAAACAACATACCGCAAAATAAACTTTTGTACTATAAAAAAATGGGTTCTCTGAATTTTCTTTTAAATATGATTCTATATAGATAAGAAAATAAAATACCTGTATATTTTAAACCAATATATTGTTTATAGTTTATGAGGAAAAATCTATTAACAATTAGAAGAGAGGACATATTGTATATACTTATATATTACAGGCAAACAATAAATGGCAACACACTTGTTTAATTAAAACGACAAAATAAATATAGGTTATATCAGCGTGACCTTCAATGCATGCTGGGCCACTCTGACGTCACGCCAAAGGCGCAACTTGCATCAAATTTAATTTCCAATTCACAACACGATATAATTACAAGTTATTATTATTATAAAACAATGGTTAATTTACTTATTTTGTAATTTGTTTAATTAAATCCGACCCCATTGTACAACAAAACTAGCCCTATTAGCAACTACTACAGACCTCTGCAGAGATCTGTTACAAAATCCAGTGAATTCATTTTATATCTACAGGATTAGAGAATACTGCAGATAATTCTTAAATACAAATTCTGCGCTCTAGATATTTTTAAGCACATATAATATGCGGTTTTAGTTTATGTGATATACGATAATAATTTTAAAATCATATCTACATATGTGGTTAGGTTTATAAAGGTTTGTGATTCATTCGATACTGATATTGACTTTCGAAATTAAAATGTCTGCCAGTTAAATTAATTTATTTAGGAAAACGATCTGTAGTTCTGTTCATAAGATATTTGATATGGTATTTCCCAATGGCATTTCGAAAATTAAACATGTCTACAAGATAATTAATTCGGAAGCAAATTGTGTTGAAATTATCTGCAAGTATTTGTTGCTTTCGATGTTGAAGTTTGATAAAATGACATCTAGGCGACATTACAACTGTTATAGTATGTAACGCATATTTACGAATTTAATTATGTGAAGAGATTTAAATATTATAAGGTCATACGTGAAATAAGTTGGGGGTAGCTCAGCGGTAACGTATCGGACTGTGGATCATAAGATCCTCAGTTCGAACCTCACAGCCGAAAATTTTCTCCACATAAAATTACCCCTGTGCCTCTTCCACCACTATCATAATTGGAGGTCGTGATTTGACGGCTGGTAACAGCACTACGCGTAAAAATATATCATAATACCGAGATCTGCTTTCAGCAGAGTGCCACACCCAGAAATAAGTACTTATTTTATGGGGTAAATAGCTCCGTGGTAACGCATCGGACTGTGGATCATGAGATCCCCAGTTCGAATCCCACAGCCGACAGTTGCCAATTTAAATTTATCCATGTGGTTCCTCCTCCACTAACATCTTTGGGGGCTATGATTTGACGGCTGGTAACCGCACTTCATACTCAAAAATATATCACTTACCGAGATCTGTATAATGGGTAAAAGGTGAGATGATATATTTTTTTTATTTTTTTTACATATTTTTTATTTTACTTTATAAGTGAAATGATAGGAAAAGAATGGTTATTTACTAATTAATTCATAAAATAATTGAGTTGAATCTTCGAATTAAAACGTTTCATTATTTGTTATTTCACTGAGTATACAAATAAATAAAGATATCTTTAATCCTTTTAAACATTTTTGGGTGAGGCACTCTGCTTGCGCAGATCTTGATATTTTATATATTTTTACGCATGAAGTGCGGTTACCAGCCGTCAAGTCATGACCCCATAAAGGTGTTAGTGGAGAGGAAACCACAGGGGTAAAGTTAAAATGGCAACTGTCGCCACTGTCGGCTATGGGATTTGAACCAAAGATCTCACTATTCACAATCCAATGCGTTACCACGGAACTATTTACCCTATTATGTAATTGAATGATTTCAAAAAAAAAAAAATAGTATTAATTAAACTGCGTGTAAATACTACAAATACTACACATAATAGATATGTATAATATAGGGCGACAAAGCGATATGCGTCCCTGGCAGAAATGCACACTTTGCACCACCATTTTATTGCAAATTCTACATTTGTTGAAAATTAATTATGCACTTTTTTCTAATACAAACAAATGATTTTTTTTAATCATCTCTAAAGTTTTGCGTTTTTTAAAGTAATTTATTAAAGAAAAAATATCACACCATTTACCCATTTCTGGGCGTGGCACTCTGTACAAAGCAGATCTCGGTATTATGATATATTTTTACGCGTGAAGTGCGGTTACTAGCCGTCAAATCACGGCCCTCAAGGATGGTATAGTTGTGGAGTATTTTTAGTTAATATTGACAAATATATTGTATTAAATTAACAATTTGAATAAATATGACAATTTGTTACATTAAAATTTTGTCAATTCTGAATTTTTAACAATAAAAATATGTGTTTTTATTTATTTGCTGTATTTATAAAATTTTACAAATAGACTCGTTAATAATAACAAGTAAATTTAGCTAACTTATCAATTTCAAATTGTTAAAAAAGTTTGTATTTTTCATAACAACTTAATTTGTTATAATAACTATTATTTATTGTTCTGCTTCAATGTAATTACTAAAATATTTAGTCAAAAGTACATAAAAATAAAGGTTAATAATTTCTATATTCAATAATATATTTAGTTACGAAATACACAAAAATAATTTGTTACTTCCTAACAAATTTTTACGGTGGATGGTCTGAGACTAAAAATTTTGTTAAAATTTTGTCAATTTTGACTACAATTTTTTTTACTGTATACGAGTGTATGTGGTGACAATTTTCGAAATTTAATTTTGAAAATTTGTCGGCTGTGAGGCTCGAACCGAAGATCTTAGTAATTTACTGCAAACTAATAACAGTTTAATTAATATAGATTTATTATTATGAAATCTTGATTCTTTGTCTACAAAAATACGTACAGTTTTATTCATTATAAGAATGATATTTGATTTCAAATAAATTAAGATCGAGGAGTGAAGTGTGTCCATCTTCATGTGGCGTAGTTCACTTTAGCAACTGAAAGAAAATATAAAACTAAATGTAATTTAGTAAATTGCAGCGCACTGAGCTGTTGAAAATCGAAAAAATGAATCAGATTATTCGAATACATCCAAGTTTAATGCACCACCGAAGCAGCGAAAAATAAGAATAAAGGAAGTAGCACAACAAAATTTAAATAAACCATGAATACAATATACAATTTACCGCCTGATTTTTTGCAAGACGTCCATTGTTATCCGCCAACACTTCCTCAATCACAATTACAAATCACGTAATTTCAAATACAAAAATAAAATTCTTAGCACCACCTCTCTTCTTAGAGGCGTCAATGCAACTGACGTTTGTTTCGTTTGCACGCAATCTTGCCTTACATCCATAGTCCGCTAACCCTTGTGCGCACACTCGAGAAAACCACGATAAAACTTCCACAAAATTCATTTTTCTACATAAAACACCATTTACATTTTCATCGTATGTAAATAATGAATCTTTTCACACTTTGAAACATAAACGATTTTTTAAACTTACGGTGAATCATGCGCTTGGAAGATAGCAACATGTAACCCTGCGATCATAATTTCTTTGAAATGACGTATCATATTGTTATGAATGAAACCTACTATGTATTGGACATGGAAATTTTTATGGACAAAGAATCAAAGTTTTATAAACCAACTAGCTAATGTACCCGGTGATGTCCGGGTGCAATTTGAACTGGGATAACTTTATAATAAAATTTTTTTATATACAGGGTGTTTCAGGACTAGTGTAACAAACTTTAACAGCTTATTCTTGAGGTCATTTTGAGTCAAAAATGTCATTTGAATATAGATCCTATTCCTTCTAATTACCAAAATACAAGAGGTTGAAGTTCTACCAATAACACAAAATTTTCTAATTTTAGTAATCAAGGTACTTTCGGAAAACAAGAGTTTTATTGGAAAGTCATACCTTATTATTTGTCTTAATTAATTTTATTTATTAATATTAACGAATATAATTTAGAGAGCAAAACACACAATGACACAACTAAATAGACTAATAAATAAATTCGAAACACAGAACAACATAACAACAACATGGGAAGGTTTGGGTATCTGTCTTGGTATTCTCTAGACGCGTAATGGGTATTACCATTACATAATCCATAAATAAAAATCATATCTGCATATTAAGCAGTACTATAACCATCCATTATGAAACAAAAATACTATCAAAAGTACAACAATTTTCAATTAAGACAAATTAGGTATGACTTTTCAATAAAACTCTTGTTTTCCGAAAGTACCTTGATTACAGAAATTAGAAAATTACGTGTTATTTATGGAACTTCAACCTCTTGTATTTTGGTAACTAGATGGAATAGGACCTATATTCATATGACATTTTTGGATCAAAATGACCTCAAGAATAAGCTGTTAAAGTTTGTTACACTAGTCTTGAAACACCCTGTATATTTATAATTTATTAAAATATACGTAGTATAAGTATAGTAAATAAAATAAATATATCATCACGCCTTTTACCCATTGCGGGTGTGGCACTCTGCTTACGCAGATCTCGGTAAGTGATATATTTTGGCGTATGAAATGCGGTTACCAGCCGTCAAGTCATAGCCCCCAAAGTTGTTAAGTATAGTAATCATGAAAAATAATGTGATGTGGCGAACACACAACCTCCTACCCAATAGAACTCTGAAACGGTACAAAATAGTATTTGATGATACAGAAACATACCTTCTTATTTGTTTATTTTATATTTATATTTGAGAAATTAAATTTTCTTTCTTATATTTATTTAATTTTTGACATATATTTCACGAAGAAAACAGCTTCACAATCATTATAACATGTGTCACATTTCGTAAAAAATTTAAAATTTTTAAATGTTTCCATGGTGTACATGAAATGCAAGATTCATAAAATTTAATTTCTTTATATTTTATTATCTCCAAAACTAATGAAAATTAATAAAATTAGTGTAATCAAAACAGATGTAAAATTAAATATTCTACAAGTTTCAAAATAACATAAATTGTTGAAAAATTTAATTTAAGCGTGTTTTTTCACTGAAAACTGTTAAGAGCTTCTAGTAAACTGCTACTTCCGGTTGACCAATTTTATCCAAAATTTAATCAGCTCTTCATATAAATATAAAAAGCAAAAATACACAAAATTATATTTTTGTAATTATAGTATTTGAGTTATGCGAGACGAAAAAATCGCCACATACTACATACACACACATACATACATAAAGACATCATCGCGAAAATAGTAAAATCGTATTGTAGGGACCCTAAAACGTGCTTATTCATTGAAAACTCACAACCCAATTTTTTACCAGAAACAATACCTGCCTTACCTAGAGGTAGGTGGCAGGTAATAATTGCAAGATTTTCGCGGATATGTTTTAAGGTCCCTGATTTCGTTTTCTTCATTTTTTCAATGATGTCTGTGTGAATGGAAGGATGTATGTGTGTATGTTTATAATTCACGAACGAGAAAAAATAGAGTAACAAAACTTCATAATTATTCTTAACAATGTGAAGAACTAAGTTGATTTTCGTAACAATAGAAAAACCGGAAGTGGAAATTTACTTGACACACAAAACAATAAATTCAATAGGTTGAAAAAACTTTCGGGACTCATATTTGTAAAATTAAAAAAGACTTTTTGTTTAAGATCTGTAAAAATATTTATTTATTTATATAATTTTTTTTTATAGATCTCAATCCCAAAGTCTCTTGTAATTTTTCAATAAATTCAATTTATTTCAAATATAAAATCAGTTGGTTAAAAAGTTTTATAAAAAATATGATATTTATAATATAAAATGTTATTTGCAATTTTCTGGAATCTACTAGATCTGTGAAAAACTCTTAATATACAGGGTATTTCATAACTTTGAGTACATATGTTAATGGTATATGTTGTTTGATATGCTGATTACGAATCTAAATTTTTTTTTTAAATTCGAAAAATTAAGGGTTGTTTACCTAAAACATTTTTTGTAGTACTGCACTTGATTCGCTTTCCTATTAAACACAAACAATGAAGTAGGTAATCAACAATTTAAATTACATAATACTAGTAAAATAAACAAACAAAATTTAATTATTTTTAATGAAACGATAATTATTAACATAATCATTCACCCAGTGGCAGAGGCAACGAAAAATTTTGGACTGGGAAACATGGAAAATAATTTTGCGATTTAAAAAAATTATTTTTTGTTCATTCGTAATCAGCATATCAAATAACATATACCATTAACGTATGTACCTGAAGTTATGAAACACGCTGTATTTAATAATAACTTTTGAAAAATGACATGTAATTAATAATGATTGAACCTATCAAGTTTGGTATCAAATTAAAGATCTCAGCCCGTCAAGACCTTTCATTTAATACCAAACTCGATTTTTCTTTTAAATATTTGTAATTTATGATCGAATAAAAATATCCTGTGGAATTATTTATTTCTCCCACAACATCCTTTTATCCTGAATTTTGTCAGATTTTTTACCTCAAGGGTGTATAAAATACAGGGATGGGACAGCTACTTGGAGCAGCATACACAGGCTGCTTAAAAGTTATTGCAAAAAATAAGGGTATAAATATTATTTGATGTATTGATTACAACGCAAGCAACAATTTTTCAGAATTAACATTTTTTCAAAATTAACATTTTGTATACTACTTAAAGCAAACATTTTTCGTGCCACTGGTCTGATAAGTTACAGTATTAGTAATGAATAAAAAAACATTAAAACTTGTTTCATTCAATTGTTACAGTTACACAATTTTAATTAAATTAAATAAATTTTAAATTTACTCATTTTTATTCATTACTATAACCAGTATTATCTGTGGCACGAAAAATGTTTGCTCCAAGTAATGTGCAATTATTTTAGTGAATTTTGGAAAAATTCTTTTTGCGCTGTAATCACTATATCAAATAATATATACTTTTAATTTTCTTGCAATAGTTTTGAAGTACCTGTATATGTTTACTTTTATATAGATAAATAATCAGTATTCAATGAAATACAGGGTGTTGACCGCGACCCCGGAACATAGGACTTTAACATGTAAAATCATACTTTCGTAATTTCCTGCTTAACCAATTACATTAGACAAAAAAGTTTCAAATAAAGTTGAGAGATCATAAAATTCTACATCAGAATCAATAAACAGAATTACATTTACATGCCCTATAACGCCAGAAATTAAATATGAAAATATTAAAAATTGGCTCAAAAATCGGGTTAGCCTTGGAAATGAAACAAAATTGTATTCAATTGGAAATGAAAATTGTATTTTTTATTAATTATTATTATAAATTGCATAATTGACTATTTTTTTTAGGAATTTTGTTTCATTTCCAAGGCTAACCCGATTTTTGAGCTAATTTTTAATATTTTCATATTTAATTTCTGGCGTTATGGGGCATGCAAATTTAATTCTGTTTATTGATTCTGATGTAGAATTTTATGATCTCTCATCTTTATTTGAACCTTTTTTGTCTAATATAATTTGTTAAGCAGGAAATTACGAAATTATGATTTTACATGTTAAAGTCCTATGTTCCGGGGTCGCGGTCAACACCCGGTATCATTGCATGTATCATACCGGGTGTTTTTTTATCGGTATACATAAGTATGAACCATTACCATTACCATTACAGTAAAAATGATTGAAAGCAATGTATTAAAGCGTTTTTTTTTAATAAGTAACCATAGGGATAATTTACATGTATTATTAATAATCGTTAATTTTAATAAATAAATGTTTAAACAAATAAGATATTTATTTTAATTACTTTAGCATTTAATAAATTACATTAAATAGGTAAGAATTTTTTTTTATGAAGATGGGAAGCGGACTAACTACTAAGGTCATATGCCGCCTCATGAGTGGATTATTTGTGAATTTTATGAACAACATAAACGACCATGCTCTTCAGTAGGATTCGAACCCACGACCTCTGGCGTGTTAGGCTAGTGTCATAGCCACTACGCCACCGAGATCGGCATTGGTAGGAATTATTATTTGTATTATTGCAAATTATCCCTACATTTCAATAAGTTGAAAAACCTTTCAGAACTCATAGAAATAAATGAAAAGATTTTACAAAATTTAAACAAAAAATCTTTGCATTTATCCATATGATTACTTATATATTAAAAAAAAACGCTTTAATATATTGCTGCCAATCATTTTAACTGTAACTATATGGTAATGACATATCCCTATTAATACTGACAAAAAAACTGGTTTTATCAGTTAGTACAACCAGGGCCGTATTATCCATAAGGCAGTGTAGGCAACTGCCTAGGGGCCCAGCATCAGCTAGGGGCCCCGCGGACCGAGAAATAAAAAATTGAAAATGTTTCATCGAGGAAAATTTAATTTGAAGATTTGTATCCTCAATGACAATATTATTGCTTTCTTTAATTACATTGTCATATTTCAAATTATTATAGAATGATATTTGATTTGTTCGCGGCTATCTTAACGCCATACGGGTGAACGTAACTTTTCTAATTTAAAACTATGAAAAAGAAACTGTCTTTGTTCATCAATGTCTCAGAACCGTTTAAATTCATTGGGATAATAGCGATTGAAAATGATACATTGGAATAGGTCAACTTTTAAGATCTTGTAAATGATTTTGTATCTAAAAAAGTTAAAAGAGTTGATATTTATACATATATTGTATTTTGTATTGTTTAGAGCTTGTATTTGTTTTGGGTGATGGCATAGCTTAATGTTTTAAAAAATAGTGTAATTATGAATATAATTATTGTATTGTGGTAGAAAAAAATGTATTTTGGGAAGTTAGAAAAGGGTAAAGGGGCCCCGAGAATTGTATTGCCTACGGGCCCCGAAATGGTTAATCCGGCACTGAGTACAACATATTCAAAAATGCGATTTTAAATCCATTAAATATAATTTGACCAAAACTGTACAGCGTACAAATAATTAAAGCAATCAGTTAAATGTCGCTGAAAAAAATTACAAGCACTATTCAAAAAATTTGCAAGTGAAACGTTCATCCACTTGCAGCACAATTACAGTTAAAAGCTCAAGTCTAAGCTTGGAGTTTTCGTCCTGGTTCTCTTCCCGTTCGCGCATTTCATAATACGAGTAGTAATCATCTCGTAAGTAGTTTCCCAGCATCGCAGCATCCCAGAGGCAGTGAGCAATGTAGCTAAGGCCCTAGAGGCCCACTGCACATGTATCTTTCGTCTGACACGTGAGGCCACGCGAATAAATAACATCGACATATGAGGGTATACACTCATATTGGCGCGAGAGTGTTACTGGTCACGTTCACGGACTTACAAATTTCTGTGATGAGGTAAAGATGGAATACGGCTTCGGCAAATAAATATTTAATATAGGGAGAATTAAGTTTTTTCACTAATTCTACCTTAAAATAAGTTAGGTCGAATTTTAATAGAACCGTCTCCTATTTTAATTACAATGGCTTTTGACACATCTTGGAACTTATTTTTTTTCGAGAAAATAGGAGGTTCGAAAAATCCACTCGGTGGTAAAATATATAATATAATGAACCGAGAATATTTGGGAACAATTAGAAGTCTCAATAATTGTTCTTATGCTATTTGAAGATGGTCAAACTATAGCTTGAAAAACAGAAAAGCTATATTTTCAAATATCTTAAAAATAATGATTAGAACTTCTAATTTTTCCCAATTATTTTCGCGTCATTATATAATACAGACTGCAGTATAACTTCAGGTACATATTGTAATACATATAGTATTAAACATACTGATTATGAAACAATTTTTTTTTCGGAATTCCTACAAATAAGGGTAGTTCACTTAAGGAGAATATTTTTAGTATCACTGGCTAATATTTATTTTGAATAATATCTCACCACCACATAACAGCAAAACTGAAAGAGTTATGTGACCTAATTGTAATACTCGTATTTTGCGTAACTCGCCTGCGGTTCGTTTAAGCCAACTATACACGTATTACAAAAAAGGTCATTGTAACACTAGTTGTTCAATATACTATTATTCCGTGATCAGTAGGTACGTTAAGTACTACATGCCATACTAATATGTACATGAAGTTATGGGTCGCCCTGTATATACACCGAACATCCTATGCCTCGGAAAAAATGAAGTTCCAAAATGTGTCAAAACCCAATGTTACTTAAATGGGAAAATTCAAGTGCATTTAGGCACGGTCAAATATTAATGTTAAACGGAATAAAAGCCAACACTTTTTTTTAATTTATTTGGAACCCTTTTAGGAGACAGCCTTGTTAAAATTCGACCTATTCCATATTAAGGTCCGTCTTATGGTACATTCATAGTTTACACTGAAAAAATGTGAGTAAATTTATAATTCCACTTGGCGTCAAAATCCAGAAAGCGATATTCTCATCATCTAAGGTGCAAACATGATCTGAATCTGTGCTACAGCCTTCGGTTACTGTTACTAGTGTAATAAAGCCGTAAGAAGTTCTTGTGCAGCCAGAACTAAATTTTAAAGCGAACAAATGGTCAGCCTGTAGTACCCGAAAATAAAACCGATATTATCTATTATTAAATTAATAACGAAACTATTACAAATATAGACTTAGAGGGCCAATTTTAATGTATTAATTTACTTAAGAATTTATTTAGGCATCACTCTAATAATATATCCTTAAAAAATGATCAATTTCAGATAAAAATATAAAATAAATATATCATGGATGTGACACTCTGCTTTCGCAGATCTCGCTAAGTGAAGTGCGGTTAATAAATGAGGAAGCACATTTGTAAATTTAATTTTGCACTTGTAATTTTTTGTTCATAATGTTTAACTCTTTAACTATGCGTAGCAAGCAATACTGGAGCAAAAATTTTAATTAGTCAATAATTTCCACATAGAATTTTATGTATATAGTTTAGAAATTTTTATGTTTTAACTTTAATATAAATTTGGTATTAAAATGTTTAACTAATCCGAATAAACAATTTTACATTACATTTTAATTGAAGTAACAATTTTTCATAGTTTTTATTTAATTTCGGAAAATGCGAATTATACTGTAACTTTTCTGTAATAAATAATTATATGCACTTACTTAATATTTCTTGAAATATAATTTTATAGGTCGAAAAGTTTATAATTTGAAAAATTGCGAATGTTTATTTAGGTTCTAGGTCTATTAAACAATTCTTTATCACAAAATTTAATAACAATTAATATTATACAATTTGACCTAATTTGGAAATGTGCATCTGTCTTAAATTTGAAAATTAATTTGCAGAGTGCGAATTTGGGGCAAAATGTATAATAACGAGAACAAGTTATAATACCTCAAATACATTCAACATGTATTAAATGATTTCATCTCTTAAAATTAACTCGAAAATAAATTTTATTATTTCGATGGTGTGAATCAAAAATAAATTTAAGAAATTTAGTTTAAAATATACATAGTAAACATTATTGTATCACGAAATTTGTAGTAAAGTTAATATTTCCTAAATTCAAATTACAGTTTTATACTCTCCACATCAAGTTCCAAAAATATTGCCTCAAAAGGTAGATGTACTAAAATTCTAAATTTTACCTTAACCTTACCTTAAACGAGCTACTTAAACAAGAAGCTGCAGCAGGTGTAAGCATTATAATTAAAGTATAATTTATAGGTACAGTATAAAGAAACTTTAGGTATGCAATTAATAATGTTCCGACATTGCAAAATTCATCATGAAAATTAACTGAGTACATATGAGCACAATAAAAATTAATTACGAAGTAAGTGTTAATTTTGCTACAGAGTTTCTCTTTGTTTAAATGATTTTAATATAAATTTCTAATTAAGTGAAGCATATACATGTTAATAACATTCTGTCATATTCTGACAACATAACCACAACAATATTATAGACATAAGATATTTATAAATAATTATTAATTCACGTTTAATATAAGTACGACTTTGCTAAATATTTAGATAAAGTTTTTTAAAAATAATTAAGATATTTTCGCGTACAGCACAAATAAACGTTCTTCGCTACGTATCTTTCTCCATTCCATCTTGTTGTCATTGATATCACAGCCGCTTAAAGATAATTGCTTTAACAGTATGTCATGATTAATAATTTAATAAACATTACTCAATTGCATTATAATTAATTAAATTTTAACAAAAATAACAATTATTACAGAATACAAGGAATTTAGTGACCTGATTTTAACATCACATCGAATTTATATTATGCACAATGAAATATTGTGTAAAATCAATTGTCAGCACAAAATAATTTTAGTTAACCAAATATAAATAATATTTAGGCTCAATTAATGCGGAATATTATCTATTTCCAATGTCAATTCCGGAATTTGACTTGTCAAAACTGACAAATGTATCATATAAAGAAAAATAAGCCTTACCTTTTTACCACCGATTGTAGAACAGTCTGCAAGCAGTTCTAGCACAATTTCATGATATTTTTGTAGTTAATTCTTTTAAAAGAAGCACAATAATTCATTCACGGAAAAATGACACAAGCACTCAGGTACACTCATACTCCATAGACAAACACGACAGATTGCATTATATAGCTTACTACTTTACCGACAGCACACATTTCACAACGAAATGCGCGGGTTAATATGATTTTGATTTGATTTAAAAGATATACGAAAGAAATAAGACGCCATGTAAAATTTATATAATAATTTTACTCAAATTTCAAAATTCACACTTTCAAGACATTTTCACATATACAAATTTTATCACATACATAATATCTATGTAGAAAGATATGAGATCATAAATATCATAAATAAATACATATACATTAATAAATTAAACATTTCACAATAGATCCATCAGATAAATAAATAAATACTATTTACACGCAGTCTACTCCTCAAATAATATCCGAATAACACCGAACCGAACGTGTTTTCTTAAACAGTGAACAATTAATTTATTCAACATATATTCACACTTAACATTAAGTAAATAACGGGAAATAAAATTAAAAAAACAATATCAAAGATATAAAAGTTATAAGATACATGAAAAATATCAACTACTTTATTCCTTTTAAGTAATCATGAAGCCAAGTGTAGATATCAGCTTCATTTCGCGACACCCAGTTGATGTTCAACTTGATCGTTTCTAAGCTCTGTTCAAGAGCTCTGGATGCTGATCCCACGTTCATGCCATTGAAATACGTTGATACCTGCAGAACGAGAAATGTAATAACATATTTTTTAAATTACTATTTAGAAACTCATACTTCATAATAATCATATGGTGTTGACAGATGTGCAGTCACTGCAGATATTAAGCTGCCCATCATGAAGGTAGCATTTCCAAATAATGCATGCATTGTAGGCCAGTACGCTTTTAAGTGTCGCCACGCTAATAATCTTCCTTCTGGATTTGCTGCTACTACTGCCAGCACTATTTTTACATCTTGTGGCTTGATCATTTCTCGATCCAATGTTTTTAATAAATACCTAAAAAAAATGCTATTTTTTTAAACGGTATATTTGACCTCCGAATCACTCAGATCCATCTGTGGTCATTTATTATGATTATTTTTATAATCCGAGATGCGCGATCACCGGTCGTCATATTACAAATTTTAACTATTATAAAAGTGTCGTAGTGGTAACTTTTACGCATTTTTGTCGAATAGTTATGCCCAATAAATTTTATAACAATTCGGTTAAAAAAATGGTTCATGTTCTTTATTACAGATTACATATGCATTGAAAAATAAAACGATTGACAGCACTCAAAGCCAAACAAAAACGTCGATTTATACTGTATTGAAAATAAACTATTAACAGACCTAACTACAGGCAACACAAATGTTTTACAAAATCATTCGGAACACCAAAATCGTGAGCTGTTTCAACAATGACGTTTTTTTTTTGTGTTTTTTATAATCTTCTAATCTTATATTCCATAAGCACTCATGATTCTTTTATAATTCAATAAATTGTAACAAGGTTTAGTTATTAAATATGATTTATTCTAAACTCGCGCGTCGGAAACCTCGGCTGTCGAAAATTTCTTCTATGGCTGTTTGCTGTTATTCGTTACTATTACCACAAGTAGAACGAATCCTACTCACTAAACTACATACGAATTACTGGTATAGTAACTGAATTGTTATAAAAGTTTATGGTTACATATAATAGTGCATATAAGTAGCTATTATAATAGTTACTTTTATAGAAGCTACTTTTATCGTCTGGCGCCGCCATTAGCCTCTTCTGGCTTTGGTCATATAACATAATACATAACGAAATAGCGCTACCTCAAAATCATGCTTGAAATATTGAGATGAGAATGCAGGTTGTGTCTTAAACACAAGTTCGTTTTAATCTTTTGATTAAAATAAAATGTTTCAATACGGCTAATCATAATTCAGGTATAAAAAATAAATTCTAGAAAAATATTTTACCTTTGTAAGAGCCAAGGATCGGAAGCTACCCCTAAGGCTTTTAGGAACAGTTTCTTTTCACTTGGAACCTCTGTACTATTGTACATACTCCAGCAATATTGCCATTCTAGCTGTCCGCCATATTTAACTCCTGCGGAATACACAACTTCGCGCAAATCTGCTGAAATCGATTCATTCTTATTCATCCACCGATCAAATATCGTTCTGGCTTCAGCTACTGTTTCATTGACTTCACATAATATCGCTGTTGCAAGAATATCAGTGCGCATGAGTCTGAAATTAGATTAAGTTTGTAAAGTTGAAAGTTAAAAGTAACTTGTCGCTTTTACTTGTCAAGATGTGAGCCGGTATCTTTCCAGCCAACATATTTCGTGACAGGTTCTAGTAAACGACGCATGTAGTTCAAAAATAATTTATATGCTAAAGATTCGGACAATCTGCGGCTCCATGCTTGAAAATGTTCAATCGCTGTTGCCCAAGGCACATAGTCTCGTTCATTTTCCAAATATAACGACAGTTCTAACGGTACACTTGCATTCAGCAACCCTGCTCTGTAAATAAAAAAATATTTACTTTCATTATTGGAACAAGTGTCATGTTTCATAAAGCTTTATATTATTTACCTGCATAAGGTAAACGCATCATCAATCAAACTAGCTCGATCAGCAGCCGAAAAACTAGTGTGGTTATTTTTCAACTCTTCAATAATATCAGCCCACATATATTCATCGTACATCACTCGATAAAATCCTGATTGATTGACATTTACTTTAATCCATTTCACTTCAGGATCAACTTCAAAACCGACTGTAAAATATTATTTTATGATATAAATATTTTAATTTCCTAATAAAATATGTATTTACCGTCAGACATGTTCATCCAAATGTTATTAACTGTTTCACGATCAATGTCAGTATAATAAGTAAGTGGTACAAACCACTTATAATTGTATTTTGATTTTGGCTCTAATTTTAAAGTACTATTTGCTTGTTCAACAGTTAATAAAAATCGTTCTTGTGTAGCCGTTATTGTATTTCCTTCTCGGATTATTGTTATGAGCGGAAAACCCATTTGATGTGTCCAAGTATCCATTATAGCCTGATAATTATACAAGAATATTATTATAAACGTAATTAATACATTTGATTTATTAATTATGTAGTACCTTAACTTCGAGTGATTGATTCGTGTGTTTACTAAAAACATTCCAAAGATCTTTCGTTTCAGCGTTGCTGTATTTGTATGTATTTAAATAGTCATTTAGGCCGTTTTGTAAAGTTTCTTGTTGTAGAAAATTAGCTAACATATGTAATATAGACGCTCCCTAAAAATAAGTATATTTACAATATTTCAAAGTGTAAAAATTAACTAATATCCACCTTGCTGTAAGATATCGTATCGAAAATTGATTCAATTTCCGAGGGATCATGAACAGCAACCGAAATTGGATGACTGCTAATGAGAGCATCTAAAGCCAGAGCTGGCTGTGTTTTATCTAAAATAAATTGCTCTAGCATTTTCCATTCTGGTTTCAGGCTGTCAACACCTAAATACTCCAAAAAACTTGCGAAACCTTCATTTAACCATAAATCATTCCACCATTTCATTGTCACTAAATTTCCAAACCACTAAAAATAAACTACAGTTAATACATAGCGCAAAATTAGCACAAAACTAAAATTACTTGATGCGCCAATTCGTGTGCAACGACGATCGCGACCCATTGGTGTGCCGTTGTCGATGTTTGGACGGGGTCATATAAAATTGCAGTCTCTCTGTATGTTATTAGACCCCAGTTTTCCATTGCTCCAGTTGCGAAGTCCGGAATTGCGATTAGATCTGTAAGACAGAAATCCATCACATAAATAGCTCCGTGGTAACGCATTGGACTGTGGATCATAATATCCTCGGTTCGAGCCTCACAGCCAACAAATTTTCGAAAATATGCACCACAAAAAATACCTCTGCCTTCTCCACCATTATCATCATTGGAGGCCGTGATTTGACGGCTGGTAACCGCACTTCACGCGCAAAAATATATCTTAATACCGAGATCAGCTTTAAGCAGAGGGTCACATCCAAAAATGTATAAATGGCGTGATGATATATTTATTTATTTTATTTTAGATATGTATATATTTTTATAACAATATATTAAAAATGCAAGTTATCAATTTTGTTTTTATTATAATTTTAATTGGTCTGAACTGCTGAGGTCATATGGTACGGGTTTTCGCAAAGCGGTCACCCATCCAACTACTGACTGCGGGCAGTGGTGCTTAACTTGCGTTATGAGTGAACTAACTTCGACGCTACGCCATGGGCCGTAGCCTTTTTTATTATTATTATGTAGGCACAAAATTTGACCTATGTAAAATGATTGGATACATAGAAGTCTACTTTTATTTAGAAAATAATATACCTCCAGTTAAAATTAACATTTTCCTTATAATTTTAATAACAACATAAATAAAGGAATTTTACCTTGCTTTGGTAATGGATAGGGAACGCCAAAGAAATCTTCAAAATAATCCATTATATGAGTTGCTGTTTCTAATGCAAATGCTGCTTGAGAGAGAAATGGCGGAGGAACATAAACAGATACAGAGTATCCCTTTTCTGTTTTCTGATTTATATGAGCATAATCACATATTACGAAGGCAACTAAATAGGTACTCATGTCCACAGATTCTTCAAAATCATCTCTAAGCTAGAAAATTATTAAGAATATTACGGTATTTTAAGTAAAATTATACTGTTATTTCTTACAAGGCCCGTTCCCATGTAGAATCCAACGTCTTCTGTATTAACAACAGGCATATTAAATAACGCAATATGGAAACGATCTCTAAATATCGACATCTTAAACTTGGCTTTAAACTGGGGTTCGTCGAAACATGGAAACGCAGCCCGCGCATAGGTCGGTTCGAAATGTGTCGTTGCCAAATATCTGCAATAAAAATCTATTACTAAACAGTTTATTGTACAAGAGAAATTTATTTACTTTCTCTCGCCGTCACTGTTTATATAACTTGAAATGTAGAATCCCTCATATTCCCTTGTAAGTTTTGATGTGTATCTCAAATGAAGAGTATAGTTATTTCGTTTTCTAAATTTATCTTTAATTTCTATGTAGAGTTGTTGCGCTCCGGGGTACTCTAATAATCGAGTGATTTTCACGTAATGACCTTTACGATCTTGCATCATCTAATAACAACGAAATGTTAAAATAAAATTTATAAAAAATTATTATTACTGTGAATACCTTTTCAGTAATAGTTAAATTTTTACTGTGAAGAACGATAAAATGGGACTCTTTTTCTACATTAAATTCTATGGAGACTTGACCTGGATACAACAATTGATATTAATAATGTATCGAGGCAATAATCAATGAGCCTACCTTTAACTTCGAGGGTTGTTAAGTTGGGATGAATAGTGATGTTGTACCGAACAGGTTTGACGAAATTAGGAAGACGAACATTGTTCCACGGGAACACCTGCCCATTGGTGGCTCGTGGAACGAAAGTTTTTGTTACGTTCCAGTCCTCGTCCACAAAATTAGGGGGCTTCTCGCCAGCACATGTGCAATCTACATTATAAACAATCAAAATACTATTGACCCATATAAAACATTCAAAATATCATAGATCGACAACAATACAAAAGTTTAATTAATAAATTAATTTATACTAGATGATTTTATACCTGAATTTTCATAGTGTTCTATCGAAATATTGGGTTTAAAAATACCAGAGAAACATCAGCACCTCTTGCTTAAGCCCACAACAGAACCCCGAAGATAAAATATTTACAATTCAGATAATGCAGTCTGCCATATATTTGAAGCAAGGGATACGATATTTTTTTAATTTAAAAGTCAACGTCGAATTTTTGTTGAACTATACCAAATATTTTCAGTTTTATTTTAATATAATAATAAACGGTCAACTTGAAATTGAGAATTTCTTTGCTAATCACCATACCCTCTACCGAGATGAGTAATAGAACCGAAATGTTATAATGTTTAGTCGGTAAGTTTAATTATTTACCGGTGCGCAACTTAACAAAAAATAAAAATATATTTTGGCGATAAAATGACTAATATGCTTATTTAAAACAAAATTTTAATATTTGTTGTTATACAATAGTTAATGGTTTGTAACAATTAAATAAATGCGTTGTATAATTACCGCTCTGTGGTCCAGTATAGGCGATAATAATGGAAATGGCAAAGAGCGTAGCAAACACGATGCTAGCAATGAACAGGGCCCGCTTTTGTGAGCAGACAGCAACTCCATTGTTTTCATATAAACTCTTTTTGTGAATTCCAGTTTGGCTGTCTGTGCCTGAAACGTAATAAATCATTAGGAAATGCACGCATTGTCATAAGCATTGGGTAAAACGTGAGCGTGAGCGTGAGAGCTGAACACATGTGTATGTGTAGGATGTGTGTACGTAAACATGTAACATATAATACCTGTAAGAAACGCAACATCATCAACATCCTGTTCGCTCATCACTGACTGCCGACGTCTCCAAACAACTGCTTCAACGTTGCGAACACCAGTCACAACGGAGACTTTTACTAAAGGGTCACGATTTCTACCCTCCACAATAACTTCAAGTTATGTATAATTTTACAATTTAAAAATGTTAAATATTCACAAAAAATTACATTAGTATCTACACTTAGTAAAAATGTAATAAAATGTACATTATTTACAGCGACATGAGAGAGTGAACACGGCAAAATATATTGGTCTGTCACTGTATTTATGTATGTATTTTATCTTTAAATGTTTAATAAAATAGACTAATTTCGTTTATACTTCTCTTTAACTAGTGTCCGTTCTATTTGTTATTGCTAAAATGCTTCTTATTGTACTATAATTTGATATATTTCGATATTGGACATTTTAATTGATTGAATGCACGTAGTAAGAGGGCACGACGTACGTAGAGCTTTCGTGCTTTTACTTGACATTTTGTAAAGCTTCTGCGCGAAAAACCAGATCATGCGCATTAAGAAATGGCGGGAATTCACGCGAGCTTTTCATAATAATAGTCATGTGGCCGTTGGGAAAGTAGAACATCGATTAAGACAGTTAAGAACACAGAAATAAGGCATGCAATGCTGGAAAACGTGCACACATATCTATACGGTACCACCAACAAAGTTAAAATTACCTTCGTTTGGGTTTAAAATAAATGAGAAATAATTTAATGAAATTACTTGTTGACATTGCACGCTGTTCTAGTTAACAGAAATAGTCTGGCATTGAGTCAATTTGCGTAACTTTGCAATAAACGAAATAATAAAATGGAGTTTGATTTATTGGTAATGATTTGCATTTACTGGTAGTATGATTATGTACACAAACACAACTAGATTGTATTATGTATTCTGTACAGTAAGACAATGACAATACTAACACAAGTATCGTTGTTATTGACAGCGTGTGCATGTGCGTGTGCGTAACCCACCTGAGGCATGAAGCGTCCCATTCTGCGTCTGTTTGAATCTTCCCATGGGCTCCAGGCGAATCACATCCAGAGCGGGTTCTGATTGCGGGGGTTGCGGCATTATGATAATCAAAGTCTAATGCAACAAATAATACGAAGACCCAGGGCTACACTAGCAAACAAATGTCGCTAATTAACGGCTATGTATATAAAGGAAAATAAAAAGTCATAAATTACATGATGAGGTTTATTCAGTCCAGCAGCTCTCAGGCAACTTCAGAGAACAATTCAGGCCAAAACTACTCCCAAATCTATTATATATCTATCTACACTGAACAAAATCGATAATAATTAAACGTAATATAGCTAAATAACCATTATAATTTTTATTTACATTCATGTGTGCATGCCGAAATGCCAAATCAGCGGTCTATATAGTAACAGTTCTAAGTAAACACATCACATGTATTGTAGACCATTAATACCTGTTGATTTTTGTTTTGTTTGTGCACCACTTTTATTTTTAAATGCATCAGGTGATTAAAACGCACGGTTCCCGAACTTACGATCAAGCGTACGATAACCAACTTGACCCGTTAGTGTAAATGTACTTTGTACGATACGCAAATGCACACAATACGATACGTTTGGTACGCCAGTAATTTGACGAACCAGCTGATGTACGCGTCGCGGGGTCGCGACGGCGTGCGACGAACGGCGCAGGAACCGGCGCCGGCGGCGTCAACGTGCGTCGGAGTCGGTATTCGGGACTACGGGACTAGAGATCGGAACAGGAGTGTCTCACACACAACTGTGTCTCGAGTGTCATCTGTCATGTGCATGTTTATCTTTGCGTTGCAGCGCATTTTCGCATCAACGACTAGTTCTCATTAATTATATTTCCGGCTACGCCATGAGTAGCCAGTGCGTTTCCGGACTGTTTTATATTCACATCCGTATTACCGAGCATTTTGCAGCGATGTTGTCATCCCCGCTAGAGTAAGCGGGAACGGTTCGTGTTGATTGTAACATCTGTGCATGCAACACACACACGATGCAAGGCACGGCAGATTATTGATCAGCGTCTCTGTTTGACCTTGAAACCAGCACCAGCATCAAACCACACAAACACAACCCTAACTCGGCATTCGGCTGAAATCGTATCTTATTACCCAGCTACTGATGATAAATCAATAGATTCAAGTACTGTTTACAGACGTGTATTTTGCACCAAATATCGTGTTACAATATAAATGAGTGACATAAATGTTATTAAAGAGATCGTAAATTGGCACCAAAACCAACCAAACTATTATAAGAGACTAAACGATTAACTTCCAAAAGAAATCTAACCCAACAGTCCATTTTATAATGTAACCATTGTAGTTATGACGTTTATTATATAAAATACAATAATAATTCATAAAGCTGATCCCACTCATACTTAGCACGGTGTGTTATGTAGTGGTTATTATACATACTACCATTTATACAGCTACTTACAATGTAAACTTAACACTAGTTTCAATGTACAAAACTTATTCAGTTATAAAAAATATAAGGCTACTATTTTATCGAATTACACTTCCATATTATTATTATTAATCAGTATTTGGGAATTATTAAGTGTTTTGTTTGGATAATTCAAGCCCGACAAACTAATGAATTAACATTAACACCTTTTACACAAATTTCATTTTTTTAACTACAGCGCATTTCTATTTTTACAGAGAACTATCAAGTGGCATGTAGCGTTACTAATAATTTTCCTATTTAAAATGATACAGTATATTTTACTTTAATTATCTAAAGTAGTTTTAGCTCCTTACATTCTCCAAGTTATAAACACATGCACAAAACACTGCTCTCGGCATTACATTTCTGTACAAGTAAACTAAAAGAAGGCAAATGTGATCACCTGCTTGTTTTATATTTATAAAAATATTATTTTCATTTTTTTTCTATAACTACTTGAACCTCCCAAAGCGTTGATAAACATAAAATACAAAATGAAAATCAATCATGTACATTTCTAGTACGTAAGGATATATATCTCAACACTAAACAGAATAATAAATAACAAGCATAAACATAAAACAAAAGTTATAAATTCGTCCAATATAATTAATATATTATAAATTGTGTAATTGAGTGACTGAATTTTAAGCTCATTGATTATTTTCACTCGAAAATTACTGAGATATATGTAACAAAACACATTGGAAAATAATATGAGTCAATATATTGTCTGACGTTTTCTACGATTTAAATTTAATCTTAAAATCAAATGCAGGCACTATATAGTAGGCAATACATTGTGATCTTACATAACCTTAAAATTTGTGCAAAATTTCTTAAACACCGATACAAAATGCAACGTTTAAAATATTTTAAGATAAAATTTAAATTTTGAGAAAACGTGTGTAACTGAATAATAGCATATATTTGAATGTTTTCACTGACCATGTACTCAAGATGTATAATCAAGTAACTCACCTCTGTAAACCTTCTCAATTTTCTATTTAAGATATTTACTAAGTTACTACAATTAATTAATCATTAATTATTAAATAATATTGTACGATAATTTGTTACTTAATACCAGATTTCAATAGTGACACTTAAAAATTAAAATCCATTCAGGATAATCTAGATGAAACAAAAGTGAATAAATTTCGCTTAATCCGTCATTAAAACGGGTTTTAAATTTTAAGCTTCATTGCTGCAACAGGCCTAAAATATTTACATAACCAAAAATAATGGTTGTTAAATAAATAAAATTACACTATTCGACGTGTTTTGCCAGCAAACACTCCAAATTGGAATACAATTTCCATAATAAAGAAATTATAGTACGATGGTAATATGATTTACTTGGTGAGCTACTTGGTAGAACACATAGTTTATATAATACAGTTAAAACGACTTTAATTTTACAAACTGCCTAGCTATTATCTCGACTCCTCAGATGGTTATTGTAGCATAATAAATATGCGAACGTTGAATACTTTAATAGCATTTTTAACAAAATTTGAGTTCATTTGTTAAAAAGCAGATAATCTAGATAGTTCATAAAGTTGACAGTACAAGTTGATTTATCCGTAACATATATAAACTCAATCGTTAGTTTGCAGCTAGCTCTAAAATACTTGACGATATGATATAAAAATTCTGATAAATATTAACTAATAAACAAGTCTAAAATTTACAGCCTTAAAATTTCATTTTTTTTTTACGACTTGACTTATGATTGAAATGGTTAAAACAATAACGCTGGAGCACAGTAAAAAAAACCTACGTACTGAAAAAGTCAGGTGTTATTTTCGGCGAGGGATAGAGTGTCAGTATGTATGTATAAGAAAAGTGTGTTCGAATATTGCACTTGTAAGCGACCTACCATGCAAGCATCAACTGCAGTACTCATAGAGTCAAGTCGGATAAGTTTTTAATTCATAAAAATAATACACTGTCTATTGAGCAACTGTTTTCTCCAATCAGGTAGTCTGAGAGTTCGTCGTGACGATTGCGAGAAGGTGAATATGCGAACGGTACTGCGTTTGCAGTCTGCGCTTACGAGAGGCTCACTCCTTGCAGTTGTGGTGAGGTTCTTTGTGCTCCTGGTCTGTCATCGTTGTGTTCCCGCGCGGAACCAGCAACATGGAGCCGTCGGCGGATTGTTGAAGACTGTACTGGTATGGTGAATATTGGTTTCCGTCTGGGTCTCGCAGGTTCTGCAACAATTTAAATCAAATACATGCATAAATATGTACATATCTACAACGAAACGTAGAAAATATAAAATATGTAGAGCAATAATATTTTGACAATATAAGAACTTATTATTTCATAGCTATAAATTAAATTAAATTACTTAAAACTAAACGATGATATTACTGATTCATAGCAATACTTTTTTTTATTGTTTTAATTTGTGTTATTACTATTGTTGTTTACCTAAGAATTAGGGCCGCTAATAATTATATCATATGAATATCTTGGAAGTGGCTATTACACACATGAAGTCCAGTTTTTAATTAATATTTACCTGAAACACGTGACGGTAGAGTTGTGCATATTTGTCCTTGATGCGCTGTCTTTCCGCAATCATGAAATCGCGTTCTGTAATTAATCTGTGTTTGCGATCACGCATGTCTTTAACTTCATCGGCAAGACTTAGAATTTGGTCAAGTTTACGCTTTCTGCAGTTCTGAGCAGCAACCTGAAACAGCACATCAATTCAATAACACCAATTAATACAATTTAGAGTATAGCACGTACCTTATTCTTTCCGCGCCTTCTGATATCTCTGATAAGACTGAGTTGTGGTTCGCTTAGATCATATTTAGACAAACGTTCGTTGAATTCATCCATCGGCAGATTGATGATGTCATCAACAGACAAGGGAACATTTAAAGCTCGAGCTCGTTTCTCATCTCGAGTTAAATGTTCCTCGTCGCTCTTGCGACCTGAAGCAAAAATAAAATACAATAGTGATTAACACATTTCGAAATCTATTTATGATTACAATTTGAGGAACTGTTCCTACCTTTTGACTTGTCTCGGGAGATGGGCCTTTGCATAGCACCCGTGCTTTCAGCGGGCAGGTGATACGTGTGGTTGTGCTGCACGTGCTCGATGGGAGGTCTGGTAGGTTGGTGGTGCCGAGCGAATTCCATGGTGCAGGAGTATTTAATCTCTGGCGGCTTGTGACCCACCGCGCCTTCTGGCTGGCCCAGTGGACTTGTGAAAGAAGGTGTGGTAGCGTCGCCGTATTCATATTTAACTGGATTTGGGGGCTGGTGCGGAAGCACTGCGCTAGTGCCTTGTTCCTGGAAATTACACTTCGTGAAATATGCAATTGGGAGTCCTATTTACATTTTACTAGATCACGCCTTATACCCATTCTGGGTGTGGCACTCTGCTTACGCAGATCTCGGTAGGTGATATATTTTTGCGTATGAAATGCGGTTACCAGCCGTCAAGTCATAGCCCCCAAAGTTGTTAGTGGAGGGGGAACCACAGGGGTAAATGTAAATTGGCAACTGTCGGTAGTGGGATTCGAACTGAGGATCTCACGATTCACAGTCCGATGCATTACCACGGAGCTATTTATCAAAATAATTTGATATGAAATTAATTTTATTATAAACAGGACGTAAAATGTTTGACAATTATGATAACTGATTTTAAAGTTCAATCTTAAGTGTACCATTAATATTTTTTAGGTAACTGATTTTAACTACTTAAGATAAAAATGGAAAATTAATAATTACTTGGAAATATCTTTTTCCGAACATATGATGTTTCTTCTGTGCAACCGGTGGGATTCTTGAAGTATCGGATGTACCAAGATTGCTTGCATGTTGTCGACTATTGTAGCTGTAGTCGTATGGTCGGTATTTGCTGCAATAAGAACTGTATATACACGAACTTCAATTATTTGTTTTGATAGATGTGAACCAAATCGATATAAAAACTTAAATACTTTGAAAAAAAAAATATTTATTTAAAAAATCCAAAAATTTTCGCAAAACAAATTCAAACATTTGAGCAGTAATTTACTGTTAAGTTTACTTTTATATAAAATCTTCGATTTAATATACTATGAATGAGTGAGGTACGCTACCTTCCATGGTAATCAACAACATAGTGATCCCCTGGGGTATGTCCAGAATCTGAACCGGCATCGCACCACTCGCCATCGGAAAGCGACGGAACGCGTTCCGAACCCATGGAGCTAACGGCGCTATCACTTGATGCGTCTATACGTTCAGCGTCTGAACGCCCGATGGCGCCAGCACTGCTGTTGCTCATGCTCAAGTTGCTTACACCATTGTTGTTATCGAGCATACGCATTGTGTACATGCCTGCAAGAAACAGTAAAATGTAATAATAACAACGCACTATAATCCCTAGCATGAACGTCATTCAACTAACTAATATATACCGCCATTTTGTTAAAATTTAAATAGCGACCATACTAGCGATTATAATTACATCCTCTAAAACACGGTCAATAAATTATGTCAAATAAATACTGACCCTTAAACATAAAATATGACTTTACAGCTCTTATTACGTTATTACGCATTATGTTTTAAAAATAATACATTGGTTTGAATTATTCAATCTATGTAGATTTAGATCTACGAAGCAACTATTACGTGTAAAAATGAAAAAAATAATGATACCAGCAAATAATTATATTTAAAAAAGAAAGAATATACACTTACATCGCCCAGATTAGTTCAAATTATTACATTCAATTCCACTTATTTGCAAACACAGTTATTTTTCCGATTAAATTAATATTTAAAACATGTCACAGATATTCAAATTACTCATTAAAATATGTATATGCAATTGCCCTGGTTATCATAATTACGTGTTAGCAAATAAAATAATGATAGATTAAAATAGAATTTGAAACATATTTATTAGTAAAATCATGACAGCGCGCAGTAAACGTTAAATAGTGAAATGGATGAATCAAAAGTTGTGCTATTAATTCAAATATAATAACAATTTAAAAAAAAATAGTCTCTTGGTACTTACTTATTTAAAAAATATTTATATTCAAACTACATTTGTAATTACACATTATGAATGGTGAGTATCTACCAAATATAATAATCTAATCTGAAAGATAAACCAGAAATTTACCAAAATTTCACATCTGCAATTAAAGTCCAAAGTAAACTAATAAAAAACTTAAGGAAACCCATTAATGACTTATTACGTATATCAAATTTGGATCAGACCATCTGGCTTAAAAACAAATATTAAAAATTCTTAAGATGACTACATTTGTTATCTATTATCGGGTTGAAGTCAAGGCCAAGTTTATATATGCATGAGTCGGCAAATTTAGATTCAGAATAGTCCGTAGTTATTTAACAATAAGATATATAATTTAATAATAAATAAAATTTTCATACTTGCAGGGTTAGCTGTAGACATCGTCGCCCATTTTCGAACACCTTGATCTAAATCATTTCAAACAAACCGATATTTTTTAACATTTCGACAATAACATCACAAATTCGTTACAAAATCCAACACTACTCGCGCAACAATATTTCAACTATCGGAATCATTTAGAAAAACAATGTTTTGACAAATTTGAGCATATCGCCCGCGTTCACGACACTGCATTGTGTTCTACGTTTTTAAAACACGTGCGATGACTCTGCGATATTTTCCGTGTCACTTGCCACAACAAAAAGATAATGTAGATATATCCATGAGCAAAGAAACTTTACATTAATTAATGTGTACTACTATATAACAAAGATAATAATTAATCGCTCCAATAAAAATTGTGCCATGATAAAATTGGGGGACTAATTTTTATTGGACTGTTGAACCCGTTGCTTTAGTATATTTTAAAAGAATTATATTTCCAAGAGAGTAACAAATTTTTGCGATATATTTTTTTTTACTACTGTATGTATAGTTATTGATGGTTACTTTGATAGCCTTGGCATTATGTCAGTTTAAACAAACATAAAATAGAAGTACTTGTAGGTAAAACCTGAAACTAAACTGAAAACGGTGCCTAATTATGTTAATTTCATTATTTCCATTCAATCTCATTGGTAATTGTATCAATTTCATTAATATTTAACTTGTATGATAAAGATACAATAGAAATTTAATGTTTTGATAAATTGTTTAAACACAAAAACGCCTTATCTATACACGGACGATAGTCATTGTTATCAATCATCTTTTACATGCATGGTATATGTTTTAAAGCAATGTAACACGAAACGCTGAATTGTAACAGATAATGAAACAAAAAGACACAAGGAAGCTCAAAAAATAATAAAATTTTATTAGTACAAAAGTAACGCAATGAAGTGAATGTAAATGCAAAAATGGATTACTCTAAAATAGTATAATTAACAAAAAAATCCTACCTTCGTTCATTGCCATGTCCATGAGCTGCAAATCTTCATCATTCAAAATGGACGATAAAAATCCTTCTGTAGTCTGATTCATTTCAGAGGAATGATTCTATAAACAATTATGATACATTGTTATAAAATAAAGAGTACATAAAATTTTGTTGACTTTAAAGATAAAGTTACTTTTTAAGACTGCCAAAATATCATGTACGATATGTTGGTGGACTATATTAATAATTAAAAATTGAGGTAAATATGCCCGATATTATCTTGCAATTCAAATATTAATTTAGAATTAGAGATTACAAGATTTTCGAAATATTTATCTTATTTACAATACTTTTTTCAGTATTATTTAATTACATTAAAGTAAACAACTCTCAAAATTTTTAAAAATACAAAATCTCTATGTTGTTTATCATCATAATTTCTTACTTGAAGAAATCTAAATGAAATAAATTTACAGGTTAGAATTATGTACAGTGAGTGTACTTACAGGGTAGTACAGCATATCGTGCGGCGTTTCAATCTTGTAATGTGGGCCTACGTTGGTTTCTCCCATTGGTTCGCTGCTGTTCGTTAGATTCATGGACGTTGCCACTGCAGACCCCAGATTTGTACCTCCTGTAATGAATTATATATAATATATTTTTTAAGTATTTACAATTTATCAGATATAATATTAATTATACTAATTACATACTATTTATTTTATTAGGCGTTGCTATACATACGTGTCTTCAAATTTTGTAGACTTACTGAATCCACAAGATAATATTTTACCTTGTAGAACATTGTAAGAAAATATAATCAAAATCATTGAGAAAAAGAATAATATTGTGTGCATTTTATGAGGAAAATTAAAAGGAAAATCATAATTTCATTATAATTTTCTATTATTAAATAATTTTATTGTAATTTTTAAACAAGGTATAAATATTGGCTTACAGCATAATACGTATAAATACAGTTCTATTGCATAAAAAGGAACAATAGAAATTTTTAAAAAAGTTAATAATTTTGTTTTTTAACTGTTTGGTTCATATTTCTTCTTCCTTTTAAATTTTTTTTGACTCGATGAATCCTTGAAGACCACTGCCATAAATGATTGATTTTGTATAGTGTTAACTGTTTTTAACAATTATAAGTCTTATTTTTCACCCATGAAAAACTATCTCCCCTATTTTCAGCTCACTACTTCGAGCATGATTTCGAAGTAGCACTATTTTGCTATGTCCTATATAACGTTACTAGAATACTTATCTCCTTAGTGTCTTACGCTAGCCTCAACGTGAGGATTTTACAAAAAGAAATAAAATGAATGAAGCTATTAACGTATTAATAAGGTTGTAGTTAAATATGAAATTCAGGAGAAGATGTATAAAAGAATACTTCCACATTTCATCACCATCAATGGCGCGACAGTATAAGGAGGACTAGATCCTCAAGTATCGAGGTACTTTATTCGCGACCAATTCGTCCTGGTACAGTCAGAATCTTAATATGTACGACAGCCTTTGGTTACTAGTATAACCAAAGCGGCATCAGAGAGGTTCTTGTGCAGCCAGAACTACATTTAAGGTGAACAATAGGTCAAGTTTTGTAGCACCTGTTCCTGTTCCATTCTCAAACAAATATTTAAGAAATATGTAAAAACTTCCAATAAATAATCATTTTTATTTTTAAACAACAAAAATAAGCTAGCCAAAGTTTGCCTAGGAAAAATTCTATGTTCCCTATTATTATTGAGGAAGAGAATAAATCTCTATGTTAATGGATATCTAGGCATGAATTATGTTTTCGAAAAAATATAATTGTCAATATAACGATTTTTCGGCCATGATTACAGCTATCTTGAGGTTCTACAAGATTATATTAATTAATTTACAATGATCTAAATTACAAACGAAACTTACCTAATTTTAAATTACAAAAGTTATTTTTTAATCATAGTGAATTACGTTAAGTTAATAAAAAAATTGATTAAAACATATCATTTTTAAAGCAACAAAAATTAGCTCGCCAAAGTTTGCCTAGATATAATTCTCTGTTTCCTATAATTATTATTATTATTACGAGAATCGGATTGAATTCGATTTTGGCAATTGGCTTGGCAATCAAGTTGTACAGTTTCGATTGATCCCTCCTAGTTCTACTGATGATGAGATCCAATTACGTATGAAGATATTTTGTTTTATGAAATAAAAATATATTATAATTTTAAGTCTTAGGGTGAACGATTGTATGGTATTAAATTTCTAGTCGCGAAAAAATCAGTCTTAAATAATACACCTTTCGATAGCATGCACGAAGGTGTAAGACGTCAGCAGTCAGATGTGAATGAAGTTGTAAGCAAATAGGAGTATGACACTTACCAATATTTGTGTAAGGTCCGGTTCCATTGATGTCCCCCATCGGTGGGTTGAGCGTGGCGTTATGCAGGAGCACACCCCGTGCGGCTTCAGGCCCATACGTCATACCTGGCGAAAAATATTTACACATCTATATAATGTCAACCCCACATGTATATTGTATATAATACTACGCCTAATAGGCGCTAAATGCTATTGTTGTTGGGTCGTGATGGCTTATTTTACATTGGGAATACAAATAATTATAAATTCTTGGTTTGTAAATAAAGTCAAAAGCAAGATTTTACAACTGACCTTTTACTTACTATTATAACATTTTCGACAAATACTTCACTATTGTTTTCATTAGGAACACTGTTCAAATTTAAGTTTTACGTAACTTTTTACGTTCTTTCTAAATGGTAAAATAAACAGAATAAATATGTACAATATACAATTGTTGTAGGTACCAAGATACTATTTATGATTTTATCCGTAAGTATATTTCTGATATATTCGCATAATGGTAAAGTTTATTGTTCGAAAATGTTGATATGTATAGTTTTGACTAGTAATAAATATAAGTGTATATTTGTAATATTCAATTTAATCTTAACCCTTAACTGGTATAGTGGGATCCTTCAAGACCCCAGTGTTTTTAAATCTAGTTGTCTCAGTGTTGTATGATATTTTAATGATCGAGAGCGAAGATGAAAATGACGTGCAATCGGAAGACGAAATACAAGAGATTGATTCTAACATTTCATGGGGAACATGTGGAAAGCAAACACACATTTCAAATGAAACAAATTCAGAAAGAACCCCTGTTGTTTAAAATATAAATTTTATATCATAGGTGATGTAATGTGTAATTATTCCCGTTTGGCCCCTGAAAATTCTTTTTGGCAGTTTTACGCCCCAATAACCAAGATGAACAGTATTTTTCTATACTGTTTATTTGATGAATGCTAATTTTATTTTCTTTAGTTTGATGCATGTTCTGTTTAAATAGATGTAAATAAAGATATAACATCAAGTTTTCTCGTAAATTTCCATTTTTTACATACATATTGCAATGGGGTCAATAATCACTATACCAGTTACTTTATTTAAAAAATCCCTATACCAGTTGAGGGTTAATATAAATTTAGTTTGTGTGCAGATAAAATTTGAAATAAATTAAAATTTATTAAAACTGTACAAAGGCTTGACAGACGGCGGAAAGAATTCTGAAAGTGGTCAACGTTTTTTGAGGTTACAAGCATTAAAAAGGAAGTATCTGACTTACCATGTCCATGCGGATGACTGTAATTGTGCAGGGCGGGGTGGTGATGGTGGTGTGCGAAGGGATGCGGGGGCATGCCAGTCGCGTCCCCGGGCCCTGGCAGACTGAGCAGGTTGGCCAAGTCCTGCCAGCGTTGTTCCATGCTCATCGTTCGGACGAAAGGCATACGACTCTGTCCAATTCAAACACATGCTGTTAATGAATACAGTCCACGCACCACGCCATATCATGATAGCGCGGGTCGGCTTCGGTTGGCCAATCAGAACTGGAGCACGGTTTGGAGGTAATTTTGTATGGGTTTGTACATTAGAAGGTTATGAAATTTGCCATGGCTGCTCCCGATATATTTTTAAGGTGAACCATCCGGGCCAATACGGGTTGAAGATAGCGCAAGATGAACATGACTTTTTTGAAACAATATATCATTATTATAATAAATGAAACATATAATGTTTTATACCTACATTTGTAGATAAAAGTCCAAAGTTTTGTAATAAATTTTAAAAAGCTAATTTTGTTTACATATTATACATGAACATAATTTTCAAAGTAGTCAAATATATGCCACATATTCCCATGAACGACTACAGTAATGCAAATAATGTGTATATTTATAAATATAATCGTCTATAACATACTAAAATTAATTTACATTTGAATTTACAGTTTTTGAGAAACAAATAAAAATATACCAAAAAGTGTGTTTTTTGGTATATTTTTATTTGTTTCTCAAAAACTGTAAATTCAAATTGAAAATAAACTTAGTATGTTATAAATGATCATATTTACAAATATACGAATTATTTTCATTACTGTAGTCGTTCATGGGAATGAGAGACACAGTATCAAAGTTCTGAATTTTTGACCAACTAGACTTCAACGAATATTTTTTTATAGTTCAATGTTTTAGCTATCCTTTTCATCCACATATATAAATACTAGAATGTTCAAAGACCTTACTGTAATAATTGTTTTGTTTTTCGATAAGAATAACTGTAAGAAAATATTTATTTAAATTTGAATTTGCAAAACAAAATTCATGGGAATGAACGAACCCACAAAAATTTGTACTTCATCTGTGTACAAGTCACTGTAAAAAATCCATGAAATTTTGGCGGATGGAGGGTGTTGGACCATAAAGAATAAAATAAATTAAGAATACAGATTTTGCTGTTTTTTTAAAAAATAAAGGATGCGTTCTTTCGACGCGTTTGTTTGACCTTAAGTAAACTAATCAAATACATTTTTATCCTGGGTCTCTCTATCATATTTTATTTTAATGAAATTTATCATTTGTAATACTAAACGAATAGTTTGTTATTTTTATTTGTTTAATATATTTTTAAAAATCTAGTAAGTTGAAAAAACTTTCAGAGTTCATAGTAAATTAAAAAACTATTAGATAAAGTTCTGTACAATATTTATTAAATACAACGTTTCGAATTACTCAACTTGTTTACCTGAAAGAGAATTGCGTTGAGTAACTTGAAACGTTGTATTTAATAAATATTTTACAGAACTTTATCTAACAGTCTTTTTAATATATCTACTACTCGTGCGAAATAGCAATATGATACGATTTTATTTATCAGCAGTGATGTTGATGTTTTTGTACTGTTAAAAGATAAATAAATATAAATATAACAAAGGATAATTGAATGTAGCATTGTGCTAAGAACACATTTCGGTATATGAAACATAACTTCCAAAAATATTATGTCAAGGTAAATTTAATAGTGGAGACAAAAGTGGTTGTGGGACACTTTGCCCGTTATTTATTTTCGATAAATATTCAATATGTAAAATCCAAAATTTAAAAAAAATATGTTTTGGCAAAATTCTGTGTTTTGAATAACATATATGGTTCAGAAAGGTTATTAATTGTTTAATATCTCTCTATCAAATATTCTAAAGGTAAAATCCCTAAAATTACATCCGGTTATGGGAAAGTAGTTTTTCTTTTCTTGGGGTTTCCCAGACTCCAGTGTGACGTTTGCGTAGTGCAAGTAATGTGACAGTGTAGGGTTACAAATGACGACACTGTCGATTGTGGAAATTGAACGGATGATCTAATAATCCACAGTCCAATGCGTTACCACTATTTACCCCATTAAGAATATTTGAATAAAAAAATATAATTTTCTACTTATTTATTTGATATTTTGCCAAACAGAAAGTAATTTTAATTTCAGTACAAGGGACGACATAGTAGGCAAGTTTTTATTATTATTATTACAAGAAAAGCAGCTATGCGGATCAGAAGCTTGGACTATTCATGACAGTATGCAAAACAAAATAATAAACACAGAAAAGAAAATAATTAAGAAAAATAGAAGGGAAAACTAAATTGTCCACTGCAGAGAAGACTAGGTAAGAAACTTGTAGAACAAGCAATAGAAGAAGGACAGCTTAGATTGTTTCTGCATATACAAAGAACAAGGGAAAGAGAAAGAAACAAAGAAGATATTTGAAAGCAGCGAAAATAGAAGAAGACGAAGTGGAGGTCTTAGAAAAGAGAGGATTGAATAAGTCAAGAAAACGGTAAAGAGAAATGAAATTTTTTGGAATAAAGTAGGTACGAATTAGGGCAAAGGACACAAAGGGTTAGAGAAAAATCTTGGTGATGAATTCCAGTGGCAGAAGAAAAGAAGTATAAATACATTCAAACATACAAAAAGTCCGATACTAGAAATGGTAAAAGGGTTCAACGATTACGTAAATAATTACAAGATACCAATGTGTTCTAGTGAACTTGCTCCTAAGGTAAAGACAAATAAAACTAAAGTTAAACAATAAAGTAGATTCTAGGCATATAAAAAAATTTTAAGAAGTTAAAAAATGAAGTAGTGCATAAATTCGCATAGAAAAAGAAATCGAGAAAAGCGACCAGTCTGCCAGCGTCCACAAATCAAAATAGCTTAAACTAAGTAAACAATACTGAAGTGCAATTCTAACTTAAGTCAATATTGACAGATGCTCATGTTTTGGAAACGAGAATTTCTACAACAGGTACTTCTCAACTTCTCATTCCTGATTCGACAACTTGCATCGGTCCACACTTCAGGCGACACTTTCAATTGTACCACTTGATAGACGTATTCTCAAAATTTCAGTTTCGAGATACTTTCTCACGATTCTTATTAGTTAAAACGACAAAAATGCGATGTCCCTATACACAAAAAAGTTCCTTAGAATTGACCGAACTATTCGGCAAACTGAGGATACATACTTTTTTATAAATTCTTCTAATTGCTTAGTAAATAATTGTATTTGGTTTTTTTTAGAAAATGCATCTTATATCCTCATTTTTTCGAATAGTTCTGTAAATTCTACGGTACTTTATTTTTCGTGTATACAACAATTATTATTTACTATCTGTGATACTATTGATATGATTGAATAAAGAAATAAAGAATCGTGGATCATGAGATCCTCAGGTCGATTCTTAGTCGATTTCGGGTGACTGAAAATTTCTAAGAATTTACCGAACTATTGGGTAAACAGAGGATATAAGATGAATTTTCTGAAAATTTACCAAACTTTTTTTGTAAATACTTCCAGGTAATTGCTTAGTAAATAATTGTGTTTAGTTTCGTAATTGTTTTGACATTTTCAGAAAATGTATCTTATATCCTCAGCTTAACGAACAGTTCGATACATTCTACGGTATTTATTTTTTCGTGTACCTATACAACAATTATTTGCTTTCAGTGATACTGTAGCAATGATAAAGAATAAAGAAATACGAATCGCGAATCATGAAATTCTCAGTACGATTCCTAGGCGATTTTTGATATACAAGGTCTTTAAATTTAAGTTTGTCACTATAACAATTTCGAGATATGAAGTTGGATAAATTAAACAATAGTTTTTCAGCAAGATTATTACAATGAGCAATAAAAATAGTTATTTATGTATCAAGGCACTGAAGTTCAATTTTTTATCACGAATATGGAATTTAGTTGCTGAGTTTTATCTCGTCATCGGAATTAATTTATTAATTCTTCTTGCAAATTTTGTTTCATGTTGCGTCCAAATTTACTACTATAGTACGTCAATATATCTGCCAAAATTATCCTAATTGTACAATAAATATTTGACGGTTGCCAACACTGGGTTGCTCAAAATCGTCGTATAATGGTTTACTTTAGTGCCGATTTCTGAGCTTTTAATGACGATTTTTGAGCACTTTAGTGCCGATTTCAAATAAAAATCTTTTAACCACATTTTAATATAACAAATTAACTGAAAAATGCAAGTTAATTTTTTTATTTACAAAGATGGAAAGCGGTCTAACTACTCAGGTTATATGCCGCCTCAAGAGTGGATGATAATGACTTTTATGAATAACACAAACGACTCTGCTATTCAGTGGGATTCGAACCCGCGACCTCTGAAGGGCTAGGCTAGTGACATAGAGATCGACAATTAAATATATTTAATTTTTTTTATTACGTAGATAAAAAGCGGACTAACTACTATGGTCATATGTCGGATGATTATGAATTTATGTGTACAAACCACCAAGCTCTTCAGTGGGATTTGAACCCACGACCTCTAGTGTTCTATGCTAGTTACATAGCAAATTTAGGTGTACTTTATTGTTTCATCCAGATATAAATAAAATACATATAAATTTAACTTCGTATCTCTTATAAATATCGAGATATCAATTAAATGAAATACCCTGTATACCGATGAAATAATTTAAAATGCCAATGAGTAAATTAGCTGTATAAAAATGAATTATAATTAAGTGTGTTTGAAGTAGCTTTCTCTTTGGGTTGGCTCACACGTCAAACAATCATAGCTGAAGGTATTTCCAATTGAATATGAGCATCCCAGCTTCATGAAGCCATGTGGCCATCTCTATATGTCTACAAGCTTTCTTGAGGCCCACACCATCGCGCACGATAATTAATCACTGATGGAGACTTGCGGTTAACTTCATACACAACATGGATGCGACGCGGCCACGAAGAAGGCGGCAAACGGACCGACAAGCGAACAAGCAAAGCCAACAAGCGACAAGCTTCATACAACTACAACCACGCGCATCATTAGTGTCAATGTGGCCGTTTCTTCCCAGCAGGACACACTATTTCCACTTCACACAAAATATTTCAATTGTGTTCAATGAAACTAAATATTCCGACACTAGAAGACTACATGTACCTAATGGCCTATTCATTGCAATTATAAAATTATTAATAATCTTTATGAAATTAATTAATACATGACGTACCGCGCTATGCCTCCAAGGGGAATGTAATCTTACATATTCTATTCAAATCCGGATACATCAAACTAACAATTTAAATCCTATTTACTCATTTCTTATTGTTTTCGACTAACACTTCAACAAACCCAAAACTAAATCGAAATGAACTGAGTAAAATATATATCGTTACCGATTCCGCAAAACCACGAAAGTGACAAAAATGACAAAATGAGATTTTTATATATTTAAAGAGTTCATTTTAATGTGTATGTGTGACAAGAACACATTATGTTCAAGAAAATTATAAAATAATACAATTTTATTGCATATATGTGTTTTTGCCAGCACATGCGTATTAAAATGAACTCTTTAAATGTATAAAAATCTCATTTTGCTATTTTTGTCACGTGGTTTTGCGGAATCGGTAACGATATGTTACTATAAATTTCATATGATTCCATCAGTAAGGATTCATACCGTACATTGGGCTTTATATTTCGGCACTGTAAAGTTTTTAAGAATCCTAATACGGTGATTTGTATATATAATTCATTAGTACGTTTAAAAACTTGAATACGCCTCCGTAATATGGAAATCCAATGTACAGAAAAAATATTAATATTATTGAAAATGTACAAAAAAGGTTTGTAAATTTACTTTGTTATAAATTTAATATTAACTGTTCAACTTATATAAGCAAACTAGAAAGATTCAATATGAGCAGTTTAGAAGACAGGCGAACTTATTTTGACATGATTTTTTTTATATACAATTTTCGATAATTTGCTTTAGTGTAATAATATTATTTCATTGTTTAATTTTCATGTTCCACCAAAAATTACTAGATCTTGCAAACTTTTTAAGTAATACTCCTGTGTTAACCGTATTATGTTCACTTACAACAATAAGTTAATACAATTATATCTGTTTAATATGATTTTAAACTCTTTCAAGAAATGTTTGAAATCGTCTGTACTAATTGAATTATGTACTCTTGGTGTCTGTTTGCTATATTTAATGTATGCTATTCATTTTAATTAGTGAGAACCTTTATTTGGCCTTTGTTGTGCTGTTGGTTCTCCCATTTCCTTAAAGAAATAAATAAAAGCCCGTATTTTGGTTAACCTTAGATTTTACCAGTAAATCTTAGAAATAACCGACATGAGTTGGTAAATGTAATGATTTACTGGTAAAAACCTCATATTAACCAATGTATATGGGCTTTGACAGGTTAGGTTAGTTTATATACCGTATCTTTAAGGTAAATCTTAAAATTTATAAAGGGAATGCTGGTAAAAAAATTGAAATGAACTATGATCACAGAACTGTTGGACTGCTATCATTAGGACTTGTTAAATCTTATGTTTTACTGGAAAATCTTGGGATTTACCGTAACTCGGGCTTTTACAGTAAGATATACACGGAAAAAGAATACCGTAGAATTTACTGAACTAAACTATTGGGTAAACTGAGGATATAAAATGCATTTTCTGCATATTTACCAAACCTTTTGGTAAATATTTCTAATTGCTTAGTAAAAAATCGTGTTTAGTTTCTTTTTTTTTTGTTAGGTTATATGTCGCCTCGGTCCCTCGTTTTCGGTGGTGTGACAACGACACGCAATTTTCGCTAGTATGGGTTTTCGCAAAGTGGTTACCGTCCAACTACTGACCGCGGGCAGAGTTGCTTAACTTATGATATCGAATGAACCAGCATCAACGCATCCTGCCACGGCCGTTGCTTGTTTTTTTTTTTAATTGTTATGACTATTTCGTGTGTCGTGATGCTGTTCCAAGTAAATTGTAACATAGGTTGTGAATGTTAAATTAACTTGTCATACTTCAAAAAAGTTTACTATTGAAGATATAATTCAAATGGTTACTTAGTACAATTCTAGTCAGAATTTGAGAAATGTTTATAAAATGTTTGCTAATTTATTTCGTTAACGTTCTAGAGCAAATCCTTGTACAGTTTCGATAATACGTATATAATTTAAAACAGATAGATGTTTAGATATGAATCATAAAAAAAGGACAAGATTAAAATCTGCAACAATATCGACACCTATGTTGCATTTTATCTGAAACAGTATAGTGATCTATGTAATATTTAACTGGTATCAATAGTAATACACTGAACCTTAACTGAAACTCACAGTATACAGGATAATGATTTAACACTTCAGAAAAAAATAATTAAATGGTATTATACTACATGACAATATGACAGACTCAATACGAACCAAACAAGATTTTTAAAAAAGTTTGCATTTTATATAAAATACACTATAACTAAATAAATACAAATAAATATCACCATGTCATTTACGCATTTTGGATGTGGCACTCTGCTTTCACAGAAGCCCATATGTGATCTATTTTTACGTGTGAAATGAAGATACAAGCCGTCAAATCACGGCTCCCAAATTAAAATTAAAATGGCAACTGTCGATTCGAATTTGGTATCTTATGATTCACATTCCAATAATATGTTCATTTAAATACATCAGATAAGTGATAAGTTGTATCATTTATAAGTGAATTAAAATCGTGACCCTAAAAATTTGGATGGAAATTGCAATAAGTTTTGAGAATTCTTGTTAATTTCTTTTTGTCTTATGATCAGTATATAACTGGGGTATAAATCTATCTTATATTGATGTCTGACACACATAGAAATGGATAAATTGCATGATGTTATAATTGTTTATTTATTTATTTTTCAGTCATAGAATTGTTTCCTGAAAGTAGTAAAAGACTCCCGTATATGTATGCACATACTTAAATTAAATTTCAAATAATTGTGAATTCCTATGTCAGTTTTGAATACACTACATATTTGAATTATAAATTAATACGTAATAGTTAATACTAACAGCAAATACAATTATGGGTACATAATTATTTAATCAATGCAAACGTTTAAAGCAGAAAATCTTGTTAAATTATAGAAGAAATTAGAAATATGATGATGATATGCAGCTTTATTTGAGCAAGTATTGAAGAACGTCAAACGTCAAGCAAGATTTCTCACAGCGTCTTCAAGAGAATAGAGGTCAACTTAGACTTATGATTTTCAAAATAAAATACAGTAATAAATTGAAACTTTTTCGAATAAAGTGAAATCGTCCTAAAGGATCCGGCGACGTTCACTGATGCAAGAGCGATATAGAAACAAATTTTAAATATTATCAACGCTGCAATTTCTCTTAGAACTTATCTAAATGCAACATGAAAGAATGATTTTATGAAGTTCCAAAAGCACCTACGCACAAATATTTGAAAATTAATACCTAAGACATGAAATATAAAATTATCCTAACAAATTGGAGGTTATCATATGTAATTATTTCTTGTTTTTCAGCATATAAAATTAATTCTACATGAAACTAAATAACACACGTGTATTCTTCCAAACACAGTGGTCATCAAAGATTTATCGTATTTCCGTACTTGAATACACGGAAAGAACCATTGCCAAGGTCGTCGCGAATTATTCGAAATTACATTTTTGTCGTAAGAACATTATTTAGTTTTTTGTTTCAACACTTTTTGTGACTTTACGAAAGACAAAAAATAAATTTCCGTCGTAAAATCAAGTGTTATAACGATAAGAATTTAAACGCCATTAAAATTGTATATCTATTATTCCAAATAAAAATATAAACACCATCTTAAAAGTCTGCAATTGTTAAAATTTCTCATGTGAAATATAATTTGAGATAGTAGAGAAACGTATGTGGTACTGTATAGGAATAATGAAAAATCTGCCGTATTGCGAAATGAAACGCAAAGAAATACAAATGTCATAATTAACAGTTCTCATGTCATGCTAATAACTATAACAGAAATTGAAATCACAGTAATTGTGTCTTTTGTTTGATATTAAATATGCTATTTAAATGGGCGTGTTTTTAAGAAAGCATTAGGTAAGTTTAAGGACAAATACCTACTTAATTAATAGTTTGTACCATTGACAATTTGCTAGAAAAAAGACACGTTTCATAAAGAATAGGAATATTTATATTCTTGCAGTGCCGTAACTAAGAATTCTAAATAAGAAGTGAAAACATTTAAAATTTGGTTTCCACTTACCTCCTAGCATTGGCAGTACTGCGCTCTGAATAAGCTTAATGTCAAAGTATAAAACTTCAAAACAGATCTAATTGGACTTGGAATAATTATTGTTGTATGTTACTAGTTAGTGGACATAATCATTTTGAAAAATCACACGACATTAAAAACTCATAACCCAAAAATTCCCTGCACAATTTTCATGATTATTTTTTTACGCGAGAAGGTGTATAACATAACAAGAAAAGACAAGGTTATGCTAATATTATTTTAAATATTACGTACAACTCGCAAAACGTCTGTTTTCGTAAAACTAATAATATAATGACACATTTTAAATCCGAGGCTAACAATAATGCCGCTATTAAGTGCGTGTATTTACTCATTATATTCTTCATTAGAATTTCCATCAAAATTATTTTGACAACTACAGCTTGTAATATCCGTTTTCAGGTGTATCATGCAAATAAAATAATGAAAAATTACCTTCTACATTATCATAACTTGGCATGTCTGCATAAATTTTCAATCAATGTTATTTACATATAAACACAGAACACTTTGTCACTGCACTGAAACTTGTAGCGGATGAAACTTCAGCCGAAAAACACGATAAAATCACGAATTTATTAAAACTGGAATAATAAATAACTTGAACGCAGGCGTACACGAATTGAGGCACTTTGCTTCTATTGAAAACTAACCTCGCTGTGCGACACATGCGGGACGAATTGACTGACCGAATCCCTACCACGACTGCCTTCTAACTGACTACCGACTTCTGGTCTACGTCTACCTCGCATGTACTCTGTCCTGTTCGTCACTGTTGGTAAACACTACTCTAACCTCAACAAATGACAGTTGATCAGGTGCCGAGGTGTCCTCTGTCCATCTTATCAAATGTTTGTTTTGTAGGTTATGTGCTGTGACTTAAGTTACGCTTTGCGGAGGCGTAAACAAATTTTAGATTAGATTAGCGTGAAATTTGGAATGCTTTATTCACGTGGGAAACTGGATAATAGACAATTAGTTAATAACAAATTTTATGCTTTGTTAGTATAATCATCAGCATTTAAGCCCATATTTTTCTGCGGTTAGCAATGGCGAATTTAAAGTGAAACCGGAATATTCCAGAACATTCTATGAACAACCAATCCTTATTCTTTCTGAATTATCCTCCCTGGATATCAAATGAATTATCAAGAAATAAGAAAATTGGAATAATTAACAGTAATGTAAAAAGCACACTATTAAATGGATTGTAATCTTGGACAACCAACGCAAAAAATTTAAAATAAATGTCTAAGGCTAATACTAAGAATCTACTAGCCAGAAATTATTTCAAATGAAGATTTGCGGAAAATATACAATGTAGAGCTAGTAGAAATTAACACAAAAAATTTAAGTGCAACTGGAAAGGATATACGCTTAGGAAAGTAAACAACGACATTACCAAAGAAGCGGTAGAATACAATATAAAAGGGCAGAGAAAAAGAGGAAGACCTCCAAATACATGGCAAAAACAAATACACCAGAAACACGGAAACATAAACAAAACGAGGCACGTTATAAAATCGGAAGCTAAAGATAAATCTAAATGAAAAAAAAAAAAAATAGTAGAAGAGTACATTAAACTGGGTGGTACCCACAGAAAAATAAATGCCTTGAAACACTCTGAGTGCCCTAAGCTCCAAGAAAGCGAAAGGAATAATAATAAAAATTATTACTATCCATACAATAGCTCCCTCCATAATCATGATAATAAAATTCTGAATTCGATGCCCAGGACAAATTTTACATTTCCCTCGGTAAAAATATATTGCTTACAAAGATCTACGAAAACAGAATACCACATCCAAAATGGGTAAATTCCCTGATGATATACAAAGTGTAAAACAATAATAAATTTCATATAAACATATTTACCTGGAAATTCTTAGTTTCAGAGTCAATAATATCGATATCAAACTAAAACACGACGAAACACAATCGAAACAATATTTTCTTTTCACTGTTTGCTTAGAACAATTTTGTTAATAACATGTATCTTTACGGGCACTGGACTTACATTAACTATATATTTTTATTTTAATGTCAGTCAATACATCGATGATCCACGTCAAAAAATTGTAGATGACTGTAAAACAATTCAACAATTCAATAATCTTCGAACGAATTCGTCATTTCATGAGAACCGAGTAGAAAGTTCTTTTTTTTTAAATAAATAAAATTGATTTTAACTTCGAAACTAAGAATTTCTGGATACATGTTTATATGAACATTTGTTTATGCTTTGAAATACTCACCCTGAATTTGTTAACTTCTACTTTTTGAACACACTGTATTTATTAATTATATTAGAAATTACAAGCAAAATCAAAATGGATAAATCTCCAATGTTACCATTAATACATCTTTGGGTGCTGCCATTTGACGGCAATAAACGTAAATAAATATATCGTATACTATACCGATATTTGCTCTAAACTCTAAACCAAATGATATTTATTTTTGCTAACTTAAACTTATAAGACTATATATTCATAATTGTATATAAACTTTGAAAAATATTTAAAATGAACTAGAAACCATCCCCAAATTGATAGACTAACCATATATTTATAATCGGTTAGCTTGGATGTTGTAAGACAAAAATGCAGTGTTTGAAATGATTTTAAGAAAATTTTAACTAATATTCAGTAGAGATGACCCAAGGGGATAAATCATTGAGGTGCTTCAGGTTTAAGGTAAAGAGAGAGTGCATGAAAGTGAAATGTTCCTACCTGGAAAGCCCTGGGATGGCCATGATGAAACTGCGCTGTTTGAATCATGTCTGTGAGTAAGTCCAACTCCTCGTCTGAATCCAACTCCTTGGACGGGAATCCTCGGGACGTGGAGGTGCTGCTCGAGGCCGACGAGGACGCGACGGCGTCGGGGGACGAGGCGTCGCCGCGCAGCGACTCGAATGCAGCGCTTGCGGCGGCGGCGGCGGAGGCGGGCGCGGATGAAGTTGAAGACTCGGCTTCTTTTGCGCTAACGCTTTCCTGTTCGAGGAACGAGAAAGACCCGTCAGCGATTCGTTATAAGTTCTTTTCTTTTCATTTAACAGTAATTTACACATTGAAAGATCTATCAAAACAACTTCTAGAAAATTTCGACAGTAAATTCCGAAATAAACATATCGTTTCAAAAATAAAATGTGAAGCAATAGTCGATTTAAATGTTGGGTTCTCTACAAATGTTATTTACAGTATATAAAAACAATCTTTGTACGCAATGTATAGCTTATACAGTGTCAAATAGTTAAAAACTTAAGGTTAATATTATAGTAAATATGTCAAAGTATTTATGCCTTCCGGTTATAAATTTAAAACAATTCAGTTTTTCAAAATGTTTGTATGTTGATAAATCTTTTATAAAAGCAATATATTAATTTTTTTACAAGACATTACGTATTATAGTCAACGAAGAAGAAAATACATAAAAAAAGGACAGGAATACTGATTAATAATCAACTATTATTATAATGTTATTTTTGTACACCTGTTTAAATTTAAAAAAAGAAAAAATAAAATATTATTTGGAATTTTATAACAGAAAATACATAAAAAATGAAGGGAATTCTGATAAATAATCAGGTATTGTTATAATTGTTCCATGCAGTTGAATAATGCCACTTTATTTTTGTAACAACTATTTAAATTTAATTTTATGAAGTCGAATTTTCAAAACACAATTTGGAATTTTATTAAAGAAAATACACAAAAAAGGAAGGAATTCTGATAAATAATCAGGTAACAATGTATCCATGCAGTTGAATAATGCCACTTAGTTTTTGTAACAACAATATAAATTCAAAAATTTTATAAAGTGGAATTTTCAAAACACAATTTGGAATTTTATTAAAGAATAATGCTAACATATTTTAGTGACAACTATTTAAATTTTTAAAAATTATAAAGTCGAATTTTCACAACACAGTTTGGTAGCCACTAGTTGAAGAGCTACAAAGCTACCCATTAGTACAATAAATCTAAAAAGGTTCATTATTAGCCTAAAAAATTCTTTACAAACCGAATATAACACGAACTCGCAAAAACTCAAGAGACTTCAATGCAAATGTAAGCGACTAACCTGAGGAGAATCGTCATCCAAACCAACAAGCTGGAGAGCCTCTTCCAGCAAGAACTCTGGCAGGGGGAGGTCCCCTAGAGGAAGTGGACTGTCGCACTCGGACACCGGGAGCTCGTCTTCGAGGGAACCTTTGAGGATGTACTCTCCTGCAGAACACATCAATTACGTGTTGGAGAAATTATTATGTATTTGTTGTGTGTTTTTATTATTTCATTTTTGTCAAATAAAACTTGGTTCTCATTTAAAACTGAATATACTTTTATAATATAATGAATAACTAGGCTGTATGGATCATAAGACGTTGCTGTTGTTTGTCCTTTATTAGCGATCATTTAAAAATAATAATTGTAATTCAAAAATACTAAATTGAAAATGGCAACAAATTTATTATCGTCGTTTTATTCATAAACAAATGTTTTGAATTAATAACATTAATAACAAAAAAAAATTCTTAGGATCATTATTAATTTATAGATTTATTCCTTAACGATTAAATATTATTCAATCATCTTTCACTGCGATAGCGCAGTGGCACACCCAGAATTGGTAAATGGCATGATGTAATATTTATATATTTTAATTACATACACGAAAAAAAAAAAAAATTGGAGTAGAATTACCTTACAATTCGGTAAATTGAAGATATAAGATGCATTTCTGAAAATTTACCAAACTTTTTTTGTAAATACTTCAAATTGTTTAGTAAATAATCATGTTTAGTTTCTTAATTGTTATGAAATCTTCTGAAAATCTTATATCTATCCTTTGCTTACCGAATAGTTCGGTAAATTATACGGTACTATTTCCGGGTGCAGGTTGTAGAATTTAAATGTTTTACCTCTTCACTTTATAACAAAACTATAAGTATAAAATAAATTTGATTAGCTAAATATAAAAATTAATATTTATTACATTAACATTTATTAGAAAAATTTGTAACATGACCGTAGCAAATTAAACAACGAAAAATATATTACATTTCATAATTTTTAGTTAATTGATATATTGTGAAATATTAATATTTGGGTAACTAAACGGGCCTCATTGCATGCATTTTTATATTCTGAACAACTTTAGTATACTCACACTTTTGTTGTAAAATGAGTAGGTAAAAAGTACGGCAACATTTAAAAAAATAGCATTGAAATCCCTATACGCAACATTTACACGGTATAGTCAATAGCCGACGTTTCGGCACCAAATATAGTAATCAGGCCAATAAAAATAAAATGAATATTATATCAAATTTTTCAACCATCTTAAAACAATTCCTTTTCGGATTGTGGATCTTAATATCGATGATAGATTGTGCGAAAATGTGTTATAGGTACCAGAATATTATTGCACACTTCAGTTCAGATTTAATAATACCATAGAAACGTAGCTCTAAAATCGGTTGTAAGTATTCCTTAATACATAATCCTAAATCATAAAATTGATCTACTACGCTAATAACGAATAAATGTTCCATTTGTAGCAACAAACCGCGACGATGTTTCGCTAAGTAGAAATGTGTTTGGTAATACAGCAGAAAATTAGAAACACAAGGTGCATTAGAAAATAAAATTCTTCCCTTTGTTCTGTTCTTCCCTACAAAAACGGAAACCACCCTAAATATTATAGTTAAAACTGTTAAAACACAAAAAGCAGGTGGCGGAACCCTAATTTCAAGTGTTTCCTTCAGCTGTCCTTTGAAGAACGCTTTATTTTATAAATTACGTTTCCTCTCATTGGTCAGTGTACCTGTTCCGAAATATTCTTCAAACCTTTTTATTGCTCCAGAAGCAGGGGACCAACCCACATTTCTATTGTTACCTGAGCAAATGACCCAATATGGCGGGAGCGGAACCTGCCCCTAGGGTTTCGTCCGGCGGACTCTAATCCCGCGAAATACTTTTTTTAGGCGTACTCAACGGCACCTTGTTTTCGGTGGTGTGACCACGGCAAGCAGTTTCGCTGGTATGGATTTTCGCAATTCTAATAATTTATTTTGTCTAAAACTACTAATGTAAGAAATACGTTCTTTATGTAATCAAGTATTTCTACAATTCCTTAGTGAACCATGTGATTATACCCGTCAAATTTTATTGAAATCTAGGAATTTTATTGCATTATTATTGTGCTTCTGTACAGTTTATAATGTTCATTATAATTCAACAATGTTTCTTAATTCTTACTTATTTAAGGGCGTGTTTGAAAGCCAGTGAAACATGCTATTTTTATGCCTCTATAACTTCATAATTTTAAGCAATTTGGAACAATGTCTTTATATGTATGATACAAAAATGAAATCATTGAGGTTTCTAGATTGCTCTAAGCTGAAAAATAACTATTTTAAAACATTTATTTTGCAAAGTAAACAAAAATATTAAGTAGAGAAATGCGAAATTTGTTAGTAGTTTTATGACGAAAGTATTAAATATATAAAGATAAAATTTTAGTTTACGACAAATAGGATAATATAATCTTAAATTCTGTGCAAGAATTATAACTGAAAATTGTGCAGTTTGTCCAAAAAATACGAAGTTTCGTTTCCTCATAAGCACAATGTTATTTGAATTCAACGTTTTACCGCCGACAGCGCTAGTAGTTCAAAGACATGAGAAAATCTCTTTACCGAAAGTACATTTTGGTGCACAACATGGTTTTTCTGGAAGAGATCAAATAAGCCATGCGGCTTTAATTAAAGTGCGTTACGTCCTTTACACAGTCATTTATTTCTACAACTCCTTATTGCACCGTACGATTATATCCGTCAAATATTAGGGAAATCTATGGATTTAGTGAATTATGTTTGTGCTTCTGTACAGTTTATATATAGTGTTCATTATAATTTAACCCAGTTCCTTAACGTTTTATATACTTGAATTTAAACAGAAACACAAAGTAAATATATTATCATGAAATGGGTGTGACACTCTGCTTAGGCAGATTTTAGTAAGAGATATTTTTTCGCACGAATTGCGGTTACTCGAAGATGTTTGTGATATCGCGGTTACATTAATTACATTTTATTGAAATCTATGGATTTTATTGCACAATGTGCTTATGTCCAGTTTATAGTGTTTATTAAAATTTAGCAAGGATTCTAAACGTTTTATTTACTTATGTTTTAAATAAATTGCGTTTCAAACTGAAATATAAATAAATATATCATCACGCCATTTATCCATTTTACGCCTTAGGTGTGGTGTTCTGCTTTCACAGAGCTCGGCACTGATAGCACGGTTGCATCCAGCAATTCTTATTGAAATCTATAGGGATTTTATTGCATAAAGTTTGTGCTACTGTTTTATTTACTTAGTTTTAATAGCACTATTTAGATGCGGTAACGAGGAAAGAAGTAACATGTACTTGTTGTTAGCAGAAAAAAATAGATGTAGATTATGTGGTAGAGGAATCTCTAGAACTTTTAAGACTGCATTGCAGAGAGACGGAAAGAGGAAGAAGAGATGAAATTTACTTATTAAATGACCAAAGAACAGGAAATATCTGGATGGGAAAAATTTTAGAAAGAAGAAAACGAGTAGTATAATTTATTTAGGTTAACTTATATAAAGTAATCACCATAGAAAAAATGTAAAAATTTGTGTAGATTCTAAGCCGAAAGGCAGGAATAAATATAATTTTATTAAGTAAGTTGCGTTTTCTGGTGCGGCACTCTGCTTACGCAGATCCCGATTTGCTCATAAAATGCAGCTACCGGCCGTCAAGCAACAACCACCAAAAATGTTAGAGAGGTTGGATCAAGATGTCGCCAAAATATAGGTACTACACTATACTAATACGGCAACAAATTGAAATCGTGTATTACAGATAATTGCTGGTACATGTACTTTGTTTTTAGGTATGAGAAGTGTTTTGGCGGTCCACAACGTTCTAAAATTAAGTTTGTAAAAAATACTTCAAATAAAAGTGGTAAATAATATATTTCTCTGTATCTTTTATTCCAAACATTTCTTTATAAAATAATTTTACAACATTAGACATCGCTAAAACATTTCTTTTAGTAAACCCAAAAACAGAGCTCGAGGTACCAGCCAATATGATTCTATAAAATGGAAGACCAAGGAACTAGGTAATATACGTAAAATTATAAATAAATATATTTAGTTTTATAAAATAGGCTCTATATTGGGTTTAATTTAATTTTACAATATTAGACATCGCTAAAACACTTCTTTTAGTAAACCCAAAAACATTTTATTTAGTAAACCCAAAAACAGAGCTCGAGGTACCAGCCAATAAGATTGTATAAAACGAAAGATCAAGGAACTAATACACGTAAAATTACAAATAAATATGTGGTTTCCTAAAATAGGCTCTATGTTGGGTTTAATTTATTGAGAGAGCACGAACGGTCGCCGGACGAAACGCTGCGTGGTCAACATGGCCACCGAGTTCGGCACCAGCCTGGCGCGTCTAACTCTTGAATTCATTTCAACAGGACTAGACGACTAGAGCCCTCTTCAACTTGATTTTACAAAAAGATATATAAAATAAATAAATACGAGAATTGTATAAAAAAAATTAAGTGAATACCTGTTCCCTGTTCGGAATTTTGAGACATTGTTATGTTTGCACAGAGTAAACATTCGTTTTAGGGTTCGACGTTTGAGACTAATCCATACGAAAATAATATTAAGTGAGCGATATACACAGTACAAAATTTGTTTAGTTAATATTGACAAATATATTGCGTTAAATTAACATTTCAACAAATATGACAATTCGTTACATTAAAATTTTGTCAATTCTGAATTTTTAACAAGAAAAAATTTTTTATTTATTTGCTACATTTATAAAATTTAACAAACAGACTCGTCAATAATAACAAGTAAATTTAGCTAATTTATCAATTTGAAATTGTTACAGAAAGTTTGTATCCTTTGTAACAACTTAATTTGTTATTTAGTCAAAACCACATAAAAATAAATGTTAATAATTACTATATTCACAAATATATTTAGTTACGAAATATACAAAAATAATTTGTTATTTGCTAATAAATTTGAAACTTGTTAAATTAACAAAAATTAACGGTGGATAGTCTGGGACTAAAAATTATGTCAAGTATTTAAAATTTCAATTATTCTCTTTGCAGTTTTGCTAATATACTGTTTCGTAAGAATTAAATTATAAAGATGTAAGCCTTCCTATCGGTACAGCATAATTTTTCATTACTGACAGGCATAACATAAATTCGAAACATGGTATCTGTTTCTTTCATGTCCTTGGATTTTTTACGCAATATTAATTAAAATATCTGTAAACTTCAATCGAATGTTTCAGCGTATATTTTGACAAGGACGCGGTCTACGAATTGCTTTTCTAGATTAAATTAAAAATATAAAAATATTTAATAATATTTACAGACTGATAATAATATGATCCTAAGATCAGATTTGCTAATGCAATTTTTTTTAAAGCTGACAACATCAGTTAACGATATTATAAAAGTTCTTTATTTATTGTTATACCTAATATCCGTTACTTAAGAAACATTTTGCCGAGTCATATAGATACGATACGAATAGAGTACAATGTTGATTTTAATATCTATACCCATAGGAATACGATACATAGCGTGTTGCAAAGCAATTTAAAAGTAAATATTCTTTTATTTAACATGTTTCAATAAAAATTTGGACCCATAAAGTAAAATTGATTACGATTCATTTTTGTAATGTTCGTATTATTAATTAACAATGTTTACACATGACCAACAAGTTATATGTTGTATGCATTCATTATTTATGAATTTATCATTCGATAAAAACCAAATTCATTAGATAGAATATTGTGATTTAATTCGTTGGGCTTGCGCCTTATAATCTTAGCAACTTTAAATAAAAAATTCAATTAACATTTTGACAGAAAATAAATTACAAATATAGTAGCAGCATATCATTTAAACATTAAACATAGTCTTGAAATTAATTTACCTTCGTACTTAAAGCAATGTCATTTTAATTATCTACTTTTAAATATGGCTTTTAATTATTGCTTTCAATCTAATGTCCGCGCACGAGTCAGTAAACATGAAAAATCAATAGGTTTTTAAACTCTGAATTTACGCAAACCAAACAATTGTATGTAAATCCTGTTTGTGAATTTGTCGGTACGACGTCATACGTTTAGTTCCGTTAAACTGTCAAAAATAAATGAATAAAAACTATAACCAACAAATTCTTTCCCATGGTATGATTAATGAAACATTTCCTATAGCTTTATGAGAAGGGGCGTTCCCGCGAAATTATAAACGAATAAATTTGGCCGGCGCAACGTTGAGCAGCGAACACGCACACAAAGAGAACTCCGTATGCCGCGTATTCGAGTTTACGCGAGCGCCGAGCGCTCAGTCGCCATGGAGGCCATTTTGTTGAGCTCGCCTTCGTTGCGTCGCTCGCCGCCGGCACAACTCCGGTACGCCGTCGGGCCGCTATTGCTTGTTTACATTTAGAAACTACACAAATTTATCTTTAATTTTTAAATATTTTTATATAATCTAGACTATGGAAAAGTGTATTAAGCCAAAATTTGCAGAGGAAAAGAGAAAATATATCTCTGTATATTCTTGGATAACTTGGCTTTAATTATAATTTATTTGAAAAAAATAATTGTCTATAACGACGTTTCGGCCATGATTACGGCCATCTTTAGGTTCTACAAGTTTTAATAGTATTAATATTTGTATACAACGAATTACAATTACAATAATGCTTACCTAATTTAAATTACAAAATTTTGTTAAAATTAAAAAATTAAAACTTGTAGAACCTGAAGATGGCCGTAATCATGGCCGAAACGTCGTTATAGAATTATTTTTTTCAAATAAATTATAATTAAAGCCAAGTTATCCAAGAATATATACAGAGATATATTTTCTCTTTTCCTTATAATCTAGACCCTACATTACGATATAATTTAAAGCATATATAAGTGGGTTTGAACGACTTATGAACATGAATTAAAAGATACATACACTCATAAAAAAAACTTATTATTTCAAGAAAATTTCCAGTTTTCCTTTTGTATGTATTCGTTGAAGAAAATTTTATTTATTACAGAATGATTAGGTTCAATTCAAAAATATTAATTTTGATTATAAATTTTATTTATCTTCTTTTTTTGCATTCAAGGAAAATTAATATATTTTTAATTTTGTTTTAAAGCATAATGAAAAAGAAGTCGTTTTAATTTTAAACAAAACGATTTTATTTAAAACGATATCATTTTGAATTCAAACTACTTCATCCCCACAATGAGTCTCAGTTGAATACTTTGATATGTTCCTTCAAAACTAAATTAATTTTCATACAAGAATATTTATGAAACCTACAAAAGTTTTCAATGAAAACGAAATCGAATTGGCACTATTCAAATCAATTTTTCTCTTCATTTAAGAGGAATCTGTTTGTTCGAAGAAAACATTATTATCAATGTAAAATGGATATTGGGGTTAGATAAATGTACTGCTAGTTTTATAAGACTGAAAGAAATGAAAATAGACAAATTAAGAATAGAAACAGAGAAGAGAGCTGTTAAGTATAAAGAAAAAGTGAGAGTTTGGAAAACTCATTACTATAGGAATGCTGGAAATTAATAAAACGTTCAAATGAAGATAAATACAAATTCACGAAATAGGGAATAACAAGGAAAGCATACTATGTAAATAATTGAATTTTCAGTTTTAAAAATAGAGAAAACGAGACAAAATTAAGAACCTACTTGATAAACAGACACAGTCACATACAATAATTCAAAAAAATACAAGAAATAATATATATCCCACGTTACTAGAATATACAGATACTGCATAGATTAAGGTATTTATTAAAAGCTATAAATGTCACAACAATTGCACGATTTCAATGCGGTGACTATGAAAGAAGAAAAATGTACCTACTGGTTGTAAGCAGAAAAAAAAGATGTAGATTATGTGGTAGAGAAGAGGAATCTCAAGAAACATTAAAAGCTATATTATATAGAGTGACGGAAAGAGAAAGAAGAGATGAAATTTACAAGTACAAAAGTGATACGCACTACCTCCATTTTTATTACTTGCAACTTAATTTTCCATAGATGGGTTGTTTCTCGACTGGATGTTGAATGAATAAAAACGAGATGTTGGAGAAGCAGTCAATTTACTAAAATCCAATAAATACACCAACGATGAAGACTGATTAGCAGTCGAAACGTTGGTGTATTTATTGGATTTTATTAATTTTCCATGCTTAGAACAGATTAATTTAAACTGAGGTTGTATTCAAGATTGGAAGCATAAAATTTGATACATTTTGTTAATTTAATTAATTTAGAAACGATGTTACAGATGATGAAAAAATGGAGTTAGAGTTAATTTCTTTTGTGAATCTGCATGTAAATGATTAAGGAATAGAAAAGACTGAATGGTCAAAATTTTAGAATAAAAGAAATGCATAATATAATTTTTTTATGGTAACTTATACATTATAACGTACTAGCGGACCCGGTAGGCAGACGTTGTTTTACCACAGATCTCGCTTACAAAATATATTTCTTTATATATAAAATTCCAGTGTTCGTAATTCTTCCCTTCCTAAACGGCTTGACCGATTTTGATGATTTTTTATGGGGTCACCTGGATGGTCAAATGCATAAGTCGCATGAATAAAGTCAGGATCTCAACAACAGCGCCACCTACCGAATCCAACTGTATAGCTAAGAACCACCCAGGTGACCCTCATAAGAACAAAAAAAAAAAAAAATTCATAAAAATCAGTCAAGCCGTCCAGGCGGAGAAGAATTACGAACACACGCACACCGGAATTTTATAAGAAGATATAAATATACCACAACAATGATTGTAAAACATGTAAAATTTTTGTAGATTTTAGGCCGAAAAGCATGAATAAAAACAGGAACTGTATAACTATAACTATATACCTCAAAAAATTGTAAATTTTAGATAGGTAAACAAAATTGAAATATAACACTAAGTGGCTGCATTGTCAATTGTGTACAAACAATTCTTTATAACAGCTTATAACAATTAATATAATGGTAAATAAAACGTGATTATACATAAAATTTTAATTGTTTGCTAAATAAATCTTTAAATATATTATAATTGACTGTATCCGCATTCACATATCATGTTTCATATACAAAAATAGTTACGCTTAATTTGCAAACATAAAAATCGTATTATTAGGTATCAGATGAAAATATTTGCATGTTCTTTAAATTTTATTATAGGCGAACTATTATATTTATTGACATACATCGACATTTTTAATTAGTTATAGACAATAAAATGACTTGAAACAACATCTGATCTCTTAAATAAGTCAAAAACAAGCATCACATGTATTTAATTGTTACAAATGATTATTTTATGAACCCGAATTTGAGACTAACACTATTTCAGTTCTATATTCCTTTGTAAAAGAAGTAATCAAAATTGTATATTGCGAGAAATACTATTCGGCGTCATGTTTGGTTTCATCAGGACATACTAAGAAACAAAATATTACATTTTTTCTTTTATTATTCTTTTAGTTTACGCATTGTTTAAATACATTTTTAGTAACAAACAAAATATATTTGCGTAAAAAACAATTTTGTAATGTGTATCGTCATAATTGTGTTTTTATTATGGTTTGAAGATTGTAGGTTACTACGTTCATATTTTATGGGTGTCGGTGAAAACGAGTAAAGGTGATAATTTAAATATATTTAATTGAAAGGCATTGTAATTTAATTATGAGTACAATAATTATAGAAATTTTCTCTTACAATTATACGAGTACACAAAGAAGGTATTCCTATACACGCGCAAAACAAAATGGCGGACCTTGTTTGGTTGTTTGCCTCAATAAAATTCCAAGAAATAAAAATTTCTTTTAAATTAAATACAGTGAAAAACAGCAGAATGCTTTTGTTTGAACATCAAAATAAATTTGTTATTTAAAATTTATCAAAAATAAAGAAGAGGTAGTAATTAATGAAACAAATGCTAATTTGAAAATTTACATACCCAGAAAATATATTCAAAAATATGATAAACATCGCATGTACCTTGTCAAAAAGACAATAAAACACTAATTTGTATTGTTGGGAAGCAAATAATAAAATATACAACTTAGCAAGCATTGTATTATAAGCAGAACACAAAATGCTCTTAATACGAATAAGAGATGAGATCTTAAACAAACAAAATGACATTACAAAATACCTATTGCGGTAGCGAATTTCAGATGAGTCGCCGGACATAATGCTTTTTTCCACTTGAAATGAAAGTAAAATTTTGTCGATGCAAGGTGATTTAACAAAATATTTGTAGCTATGATACAGTGAAGATTGCTGAGCAATCGTGATTGAGCAAGGAAAATAAACTGTATCTACATAACTGAAGTTGTGATTAATTTTGTGTGCCCATAATAGTATATAATTTACGAAGTAGCATGATTACAATGAAATTAGTTATTTTTAAAGATACAAAACAACTGTTAACACGTAAATTCATTAATTTTTCATTATATCTTCACTTATAGTGTTTACTTATTTGCAGAAGGCATGGTCGTACTAGTATAATAATAGTACACCGTGAGTTTATTTTAAAAAGAAACACATGACTTTTCATATCCATGATAACGAATTTCACAGCAATATTGTAGCGTCCTTTTTAAATTAAATTTAGGGAATAAATATGAACTATTAATTGCCCAAATATTTAAATGAAATCTTAATGAAATTTTTTCAAAGTGTGCTAACTTTTTACAAATTTATATTTTATCACATTTATTTATTTTTATAACTGTTGACGTCCAAATATATGCTGTTATTGTTAATTTTGTATTTTAACGTGATTATTTTCCCAATATTTCTCAATAGTTTTATAACCGATTAGGTTATTGTTAAGCCGTGAATGGAAGGTTTTTAAATACTTATCATAATTATTGTTTATTTGTTAGCTTACTTTGCTTATTATTTTGTAACTTTTTTATAATTTTTAAATATGATAATTCAGTTAAATTTATTCCCTATGCTGTCAAATATGTAGCCATGGATATACAAAAATCCTATGTTTTATATTAAAATATACTCGCGGTATATACATATTTGTTAGCTCAGTTATAATTTATAATTTTTAGGATTTTAGCAAGTTCAAGCATAAACAGGCGATATACAATAATTATTTTTGAAAAATACATATCTATTGGTTTTGAAAATTTTATTCGAGATGAAAGTTGGCAATTTCTCGTCGCGCCACATCCATACTGACTTTTAAAAGTTACCTATTATTTAAGTTAAAATTACTAATTACCCATACATTTTAAGATATACTAATGATAATATGGGAATCACTAACAAACAATTATATTTTTGTTATATATACAAGTATTTGAATAAAATCATTGAGTATTCAATAGACATTTTATAGTCCCTATTCTGAATATTTCATTATATGAATGAAATAAGTATATGTTTAGAATTTGCAACATAGTTTAGTTGTATTATCTATAGTAGTTGTTAAATTTAGCATGTTGACACAAAAATGCTGTTAACATTTGATTAAAAATTAGATTTTTTTCAAAACAAGAGGTTGTAGATTATGCAAGTAACTACTATTTGATTGAAGGTAAACTGTATGTTTTGTCTTCAGCTAGGTAGGTAGTTCATGAAATATTTAATTTTCATTACAAAATTTTATGTGTTTCAATTTTATGTAGACATTTTTTCAATTCTGATAATTATTATGAAACGGTTAACCCTAAAAATGTTAATAAATTTCATGTTTTGGTGTTTCTCTACGTAGGAGAATTACTTCTTTTTCCATAAATTTAATCTTAAGTGTTGCAATAACAAATTTGCTGGATTGCCTACATGGCAAATTGTAATTTTATATGTCAAATATTAAAGAGAACTACTTACATACATTCAAAACATTAATATCTATACAATTTTTAACTTGATTCCGCGCTCTACACACAATTTTACAATATTTACTTGTTTGATACTGTCTACAACATGAAATTATTTTTATATGTCTGACCCATCAGATCCATTTGCATTTTTGGTTGTAAGTTAAATTGAGCGAAGTTTGAACTTACTATCAACAAATTGTAAATAAATTATCTGTTCATTTCTTGGTTTCTTTGAACACATTTATAGTGGAATATCAAATATGACAGCAGAACAAGCACCGATTAAAAACTGTCCGATCAACTCCTGCTTAGAAAGCTTTTAATGCCTTTACCCGGAGCCGCACCGCTCTTGTGCCGTCGGTTAGCTAAAGGGACCTGCTCTACCTCACCTACCTCAGTACCAGCGGTCCAGGGATCCACTCAAAGTGCATCAAAATGCCCGTGAAAGCTTCACAAAAGACAACCACTCCACAACATTGATATGTATCAGCAGTCAAGAACTTTTTACTTATTTATGCGTCAATTAGGACGGCGAGGTGCGCCCGACGGGAAACTTGCCTTCTTTTCGCGGTTTTGCCATTTTGGATACTATCGAGTAACCATAACTTGAACAACAATGAATTTAAGTTCAATGTAATTTACCGCGAAATGGAAACGATGCAATAGTTATGTAGTGTTTGATAATACTCGTAACAGATTGAACACCTATCTACTATGAACTGTATGTTTAGCAGATGTTCAGCGATACGAATTCTTAACCGGACTGAAAGGAGGAATTTTTTAGTGGACTTATGCAATTCCCAGTCGAAAACTAGGATCGTTAGGTGCAGCCGGAAGGCGCGCACTGTGAAAATAAGAATGACCCGAGGTATAGCAGTAATTCCCAAGAGGACACCGGAGGATTCGAACTACAATTACAGATTTAGGGATAAGTAAAGCCCGGCTGCAATATCATTAATCATATATGGACACAAGAGAATTTTTGACATTCATCTTGGAAACGGAATTATGACAAACAGAATTTATTAATATTTCATATTTTGGTCCTTTGTTGGGATAATGATGTTGCACAGCAACAGAAAGGTAAAAGCAGCGGATTATTCGAAATGTCAGCTGGTAGGCACAACACTAACAGCATTCACTGCTGCAGCAGAAGTTCCGATGCACAATCAGGACTTACCTTCTTAGTTAGTAAATATCCATTTGAAAATTCACTTAAAAACTAAACAGTCCTTTCACAAAAACAATTTCAGAAGTTGTATCATATCAAGTCCAGCCATTAATTTTCACATAAAACTTTTTCAATCGAGACATAATAATGGAACGCAGAAAACATGAAGCGCGAGGTTTGCCACTTGGGCTATGACTGCGCGGCTTGAAAACATTTAAAGCCAATCACAGCCAAGCCCTGTCGACGAGACTCGAGCTAATATGGCTGCCACGCAAGCACTGTTACAGACAATGGTTACTGAAGAGAGAAAGGGAACACTTCCAGCTCATGGTGGGGAAAAGGGCATTCAAACTGAAAGGAAGGGGAACTATTCCAGATTGTCTTTAATTTTTATCCAATCTGATCTGAACATTACACCCAACTTTCAGTTCACATCGCTAACATACAACGTGTTTCCGAGCTTTCAAGATACGAGTAGTGCATGACTGCAGGAGTGCATACTGCACGTTGTCAGTCATTGCACCGCAACTTTATACACTCATTACCACAAGTTTTATTTTTTACTACTGTTTGCTGTTTCAATCAACATTGAGCTTTCAAGAAATTGCAGGAGTTTCTAATAATAAAACATTAAAAGTTGAATTTGTAAATCATGTGCGTGTACTATTTTCATACAACATTGTTGATTATGGGAGCGACATTCCTGCTATCAAACATTGAGCTTTCAGGATATTGCAGGATTGAATAGTGCATGCATTTACATTGACTTTTCTGTCAGCCATTACACAGCAAATACATCAATTCTATCATGTACGTATACCCGGCTTCAGCAGGAACTAGAATCTAGATCTCCATCCACATTAATTCAACCAATTACAGCCAAACTAAAATCAATTATTGGGATATTTTTTCCATTTTTTCTTCTTCGCAATTAAAATTTATAATGCACTATAACAAATATTGTGGGAATCGGAATATCACACGATCTATTTTGTAGGTATCTCATAGTATTGTTAGCCAATGTCGGATTTAGATTTTTGGGGCCCATAAGCACCAAATTATAATTCCTTCCATAATTCCATTTATAAATCCCTTGATATTTTTTTGACATTTCGTAAAACCAATGAAATGTGTCATTGTTTATCACGTGTCTACGTTTTAACCAATCGTCATTGTTATAGCGAGAATAAAGCTCTATAGATTATTCCCGGGAATAATATATGTAGCTTTTGTTTGTTTGTAACACATAAGTGCGTAACCCAATTTTTCTTTAATTTGCGGATAAAAAATAATTGAACTAAAAATAATTCGGGAGCACAGTAAATTAAAAATAATTCTTAAGTTTATTTTCAAATTTGTTGCCATTCGGCCTTATGGGCTTTCGTGACTATTGCCTGACAACAAATTTTAGAACAATTAGTCATTTTATTTTCAATTTACTCTCACTTTTTTGTTATTACTGAAAATATTTAGTACCACCTACTAAATTTTTGTCAAATGAACCAAATATTCTACAACCGTGTAATCATGGATCGTAACGATTTTTTTATTATTTTTTAACATGGATTTCCGGAATTGTTGGGCCCCGAATTATGCGGGCCCCTAAGCAACTGATTATTTTGCTTAAACGCTTAGTTCGAATCCCGCAGCCGACAGTTGCCATTTTAACTTTACCCCTGTGGTTCCCCATCTACTAACACCTTCATTGACTACAACTATATCACTTATCGAGATCTGCGTAAGCAGAGTGCCACATTCATAATGGGCAAAAGGTCAAATATATTTTATTTTTTCGTTGACCGAAATATCCCTGTACCAGGTTTACAGTATGTCTTGGAAAGTTGTACAATGAATATTTATTTTATGTGACATATCTGTCAAATTAATAGTTGATCTGTAACTTGATCCGCGCGTTAGAAATCACATGAAACGAAAACAACAACAATCTAGAGTTTACTTTGAAAATATTGGAGTAGTATTAGAATGTGTGCTTAAGCTTTCCTAAAAACAACATTGCAGAGAAGAATGTGTTTAATATAAAATGTACATATATTCAATTGTTCATTATTAATTCAAATACCATTAGAAGAAGTACATATGGGGATAGAGCACGTCATGCGATTTCACGTAAAACTTCAAGGCAGATCAGAGGGAAAAACCGCTGGCACCTCCTACATATCTGACAACCAAAAATAAATGATGATCAATTTTAATAATAACACGGCGCAGGTATAATACTCCAACGAAAAATCTCTTTCTATTGGATATTGTTTTAAAGTGGGGACCGAGAAAAAAGTAAGTATGCATCATTAACAATAGAATTTTAAACGCTGCCAGCGCTCAAGAGCTTTCGTCCGACGTCCTCGTTCTGTTTCGTTGTCTGCTGGAACCGACTGCAGCAGAAAGCAGAACCAGACGGTGCAGACAGCGGACCTGCCAGCCACAATGCGATCTTGTACAACACCTCTAGCACCCTACAAAGGTCTGATTCACGACTCGCGTCTTTAGCCTTAATCCACTTAAAAAGGACAAAGCAGGGTTTCTCTTAATTTGAAGCGTTGTCACTTATGCTGCACACTACTTTCAAACACCACTGCATTCGCATTCACATTTAATGACATCTCGCCATTGCAAAATTGGAAATCCTTGTTATTTTATTACTTTGATTTTTTTCAACCATATCCCTTTAATTAGTTCTTTCCACTAATATCTTCAGGGATCGTGACTTGACGACTGATAACCGCACTTAAAGCGTAAAATATATCTGCGAAAGCAAGGAGTCTCACCCCAAAATTTATTTCTCTAAGACGTCGTGTACCTGGATCTCATCATCCCTTTGGTTCTTCTGCCACTAATATTAGAAGAACGCAGCTACGAACTCAAATACTCATGAGTTCGCCGGTTTCAAAGTCGAAAGATATAAGTGTATCTTGCATTTACCAACTTGTACAATTAATTGGCAATATTTCTATACGTACATTTAATGTTAAATGAAAATTAGATAATAAACTATAGAGATGGCAAACTTTTTTTGTTATATAACGTAAGTTTGTTCTATTTAATATTATATCTACTTTACCACTGTGCAACTCTCTCTACTTTTTAAACTGTTTAGTATCCACAAGTTTTTGACAGTCTTCTCTGAAGAAAGATTCCCAAATTTCCTACTATCTCTGTCACAATTATTAGTTTGTTTCTATTTGATGATTTCGCATATTTTTTTTATTCGGTTCTATACAGTTTTTGTATGATGATGGTAAGAGGACTAACTGCCATAGTTATATGCCGGTTAATGAATGAATGATCTGTGAATTTATAAGAACACAAATGACCATGCTTTTCCATGGGATTCGAACCCACGATCTCTGGCGTGCTAGGCTAGTAACATTGCCAGTACGACATCGAGATCCACAAAATAAATATATCATCACGCCTTTTACTCATTATGAGTGTGGCACTCTGCTTACGCAAATCTTGATAAGTGATATATTTTTATATTGGCAACTGTCGGGCGGTGGGATTATTATTATTATTATTATTACACAAGCCAACGACGAAAAAACTTTTTAACAACTTTACCTAATTCCTATGTTTTTTTTTTGTCCGAAATTAATAATAAAAAAGTCGTTGTCACACATATATTTTTTCACATTTTAATATTCAGAATGTAAAATGGCAAAAACTGGGTTTTCTGAATGAGCCTTTCTTCCATTAGGATATAAAGGAGTAACGGTACCAAGGACTATGGAATATAATGGGTGATTACTGTTGGACAATTCATAGAGAACAACAAAATACATCATTGGAGAAAGAGCTATACAAGAAACATCACAGAGAAAAGGGAAAGGAAAAAAAATAATCACTTAAAATATTCGCATTGAAGTAACCTATGTTATCGTAAGTAAAAATTGTAGCCTAATCAAATAAAAGTACGGTTTAAGTATTTTTATGTATCAAATTTTCCCTACTTTGAAATTTAATCGGTCATATTGTGAGAGAACTGTGGGTGATACAAGAAAACGGATACCAGATACGGTTACAGAACCCAAAAATACATAACACCCAGGTGTATTGGTTTAAAAAAAATTACAAATATTTCTTTTGTTGGCCTGTGTTATTATTATTATAATGCAGCTTTTAAAAAATATATGACACCGTGCATTATACTCGTGATTTGATTTTTATTTGCACTTTTATTAAAACAATTTGAGCTCATAGTTGCGTTAAGATACAATAAACTCTTTTTTTTCTGGAACAGAAAACTAAATCCTGAGTCCAATATTTAATCTAGATTTTCCAACTCTTGTCCTGTCACATTTTATTAAATGAAATAAATAATTTTTAACTAGGTGCAAATGTTTCTCATCGCGGGTAATGAATACTTATGGGCTGATCCTGCTGACCCAACTGAGAGCCATAGCTGAATTGGTGGTTTTTCACGATAATCAAGTTAAAAGGCATAAAGCGTTTCTTGCGTTAATTTGTCTACTTAATGTTTTACATAATTTTCGTAGTCTGCGGTGAGTAGCGAGCAGTGTGAGCAGTGTAGCAGTGAATGCTGATGATTTCTGTTCTGTAGCTCGTGAGCAGACATCTAGATCACAGTATGATTTTTATGCAGAGGCAGCCATGCCAAGCGAAGTCATTGTATTCAACGGTGAATGTTTAACCGACCAGTTTTTAAGCACAAACCATTTTTCATTTCTATTGTGTTTTGTAGTGAGTTAGTTTGTTACAATAAGCGGACAGCATAAATTATTATGCACGAACGAATAAGTTCATCAGAAAACTCAAATTGCACTATGTCGATGAGGAGGGTTGCCGCACATCCTTCACTCAAGAGGATGGAATCTCTTTTAAATAAATTATCTTACACTCCTTATTGTAAAGTATTTCAGTACAGTTTTTAGGTGCAGTTCGAACATTTGTTTTAATTGTTTAGAACTCAATAATTGTAAATTGTAAACGATGTAATGTTTTTGTTCATTGCTGTTTTACAAGCGAAAGAGATATCGCTTTTATTTATAATATTTCTATTACTCTCTTGTTCGATTGTCTTAGAAAGACTCAACACGAAAACACAAACCAATTCAATATCTCATTATCTATATTGTTTATTCCACATTAATATAAATATTTAATTGTAATAACAATAGCAGTAAATGAATGAAAGCCTGGCAGAGCAGCAAATTTGAGGTGTACGTAACACAACACAGAAGTCAAAAGTGATTGAATCGAAAGTATAGAAGAACAGTTAAATGCGAAATGTATAGTCATTTTCCGTCTAGGCTTCGTCTGGAAGCTACAAAGTGTAGCTGCTTGTGCTCTTGACTTCCATGTCCCCAGATACTCAGATACATGATGGGCCGATGAATGAATTGTGTTTATATTGTTTGTTGTATCACCTGAGAAATGTGGCGTCATGCACTAGGAAAACATTCTCAGTAAACTCGAAGTCATGACAACTTGCAAGCCAATTCTTCAAGACTGGCCAATATTCGTGCTACTGACTGGATTACAATGACCCATCTTTAATTGAAGCATCTCATTGAAAATCACAATAGATCCGACATCGGCGCACATTACGCTAATTGTCCGCTAAAAAACGCTTTTCTCGCGCAACCTGCACTTTGATACCTATGCTTACTGCTCGTCTATAACAACGGGTCATTGTACATTTATTACTATCATTATTTTCTTTTCTCATCTTTCTAAGCGGAGATAATTTCTATTAATGTTGTTTAACTTCAAATAAAATAAGTAAACACCATGGAACTTTAAAAGTTTACTCGTTCTATTCTTATAACGTAATTAATGTCTTCAAACGTTGCAGATCGATTTATAAAACTATTAGGTATAAGTTTTGAAAATGACAGACAGGTATATTTTGTCAGATAAAAACTACAATATTTGTCCATGTAACTGGATATCATTAGGAGAAATGTTTGTTTATTGACATGTACACATCTTGGCGAAGCTTAGATCATCCATCAATGTTCACCGCGCTTTCTTGGCTCTACAGTGATTTTGCGTCATTTTCATTTGGTTTCATTTATTCAACGAAACGAAAATATTCAGTTGACAGAGTTTACCGACAATAATCATTGCGTTGTGTTGAATTAACGACTGATTAAACTTTTCATTCAACTATGTGACGGATTCGTTGCAGCTGTCCGTGCATCCAAGAGGATTGGTCGATACAAAAATTGCCTGTCATTCTTCAACAGTGGAATATTCTTTAAAAACGTTTACTTTCAAATAAATGTTATTCAATATACTCTTTCACACTATGGTTTAGTATTTTATGTTTTAATTTTATGATTGGTATGTTGTTTTATTGATTTATGTAAGTACCTACCTACAACAGGATGATATGGGCTTGGTTTGGTAAGACGCATCAAACTAAACCGAAACAACAAACGATAATTTTTTGCAAAACACAATTCCTTTTAAACATAAATGTCCTAAAATTTGAATATTTACTGTTTCATACATAAAATGGCGGAACAATTTAATGAAGAAATGACATTTGAAGTGTACTACAAACTAAATTGAATGTTTCTGATTCTTACATTTATTTTTAAATTAATAACCATAAGAGAAATTTTTGGAAGACTGAACAATAGAATTTTTTGCCGACCTCATGCTACCCTGACTCAAACTGTCAGCTCCACCATCATTACTCATAAGAGTAAGTTATCGTTGGAATATTCCAGAGCTACAACCACAGCCACAGTCAGAGCCGAAGCTGAAGAACCGAAGAGCTAGATACTCAGTCGCCAGTCTCAGCTCTCAGCAGAGCGGGGGAATTCTAACTCCCATTGTTAGGTTATTAATCTGGTTGGAACGCAGTTGGACGATCAATCTGATGAGAACATTCCATATCGGTATAATTCCGCCAGTAAATGGTTACTGTACGGCTATTGGTTTGAACCACAAGATGGCTTTGGGACGCGTGAAGCGGATTTCCCGAAATATCTACTCAGATGGATGGTAAGTACGCTTGATTTGTTTTTTGTACGCGTTTAATAATGAATTTTAAAAAGGCTAGACACTAAGAACGTCCGGCCACAAAAACCGGTGTATGACTGCAATGGAGAATACGAATAGAGGTAGTACAAGTACATGCAGTGCATAATTGAAACAAATGTCATGTAAACACATGCTGGTTGCGTCTGGGTGGTCAAGCATTCAAGCACTCACGAATGTCTTGACAGAAGTCCATCAGATCAAGCAATGTTGTATAAAACGTGTCACTGTAGATGACACCAGGACATTATCAGGCTAATTTGTCTGCTCTTATTATTTAGATCAGTTAAACAACGCAACAGCTGTAGCTGTCGAACCAAGTTTTATTTTTAACCACCAGCTGAAAGCAGCTTAGAAACATTGTGTTTGATAAAAATGATAACTACCCACACGAACCATTCCCGATACAGAAAAAGAAGTGCGCCGTTTCATACCATGCTCTTCAGAGAAAGCTCATTAATTACTAACCTACTCGAATATTTCACATAATATGCTAATGTGACAATAACATAACTTTAATCAAAATCACCAATAAATAAATACATTGCTGAAGTATGTATGTATTTAAAACGAATTTTGAAAAGGTTTTGGGTATACTAACTATACTATTAGCCATGTCTATCATATAGATAAATGCTTTAAATAATACACAAAAATTTGAAAGAACTTCACAATGGGGTCTGTTACCAAATTTTGATATTTTTATATACAGGATGCGGCAAAACAACCTATGTAGTTTCAATTTAAATCACCTTCAAATTAGGGAAATTGATTTGTTATATCCTATATGATTCTATAGATAACAAAATTAAATACCAGTATTTTCTTAAATCGAGGAATTATTAATAGTTTACGAGAAATAAAATATTAAAAATTAATAAAAGAGATACCATCTCATCTGTTGTCATTTATATTTTGTATATTTTAATGTAGGTTTCTACGCTTACTAATTATTAATAAAATCATTTTTATACTGAAAACTATAGTTTTATTTGTTATTTTCGCATTATACTTTCGTCAAATTTTGTTAGCCAATATGACGTCACGTTTGTTTTGCGACTTGCATTAAATTTTATTTCAAATTGATAAAACAATAAAATTATAGGATATGTAGTTTTCATTATTAATTATTATTCATAAACAGACCCCATTCTCCTAGAAGCTTATATTGTTAAACCTATCAAGTTTATTCATAAAAATGCTATTGGATTATTCCAAAAGAGCATGGTTCGAAAAAGACCACTTGAAATTAAAAATAATCTAAAATAAGTCTGACCTGTTTCTGTGTCGATGTCATACGACAGCCCATTCCAGGAGTCGTCCACATCCGAAAGATCCTCAGTCTAAAACGAAAGTAAGGTTAGCTACCAGTCAACCTGTACAAAATGGCGGATATAAGTACACCATTTAACTTTGACTAAGAAAGTTACTAATGAAATACAAAATTCTGATGATTCTTATTAAAAGTGTTCAAATATGGAAAAGCGCAAACCTTGAGGGCATCATTGTTCAAGGCCTCCAGGGTTTTGAGCTTCTCGATGTCGTCATCGGGAAGATTGATGTCGGAAGCTGGGCCTGCAACTGAAGATTTCAGGTCCAGGCTATCTGTCGGTTTCATGGTTTTCCCGCCTGGCATGTCCAGCGAGAAACCAAGATCGACATCCTGCTTCCACAGGACTTCTATGAGATCCATATCCTGCAACAGAAAAAAAAATTAGATGATATTGGCCAAATTTGAAGAACGTTTGTGCTATCTCTTTATTTCATTTTGGGAGGGTGTGAGCGTGCATAAAATTCAATGAGTGCTATCCAATGTCCAATCCTTCGAAACTAAAATGGCTTTTTCTAAACAAACCCTAAGCCCGCAGAACTCACGCCCGACAAACTCGAATAACAGTAAGCATTTTTAATAAGACTTTTTCATAAATATTAACTCATTTTTGTTCATATCTCTGCTAAGTCGGCCATTTTAGATCGTTGCACATTTGACAAATGAACATTAGACAAGTTTCGAGGGCTTCTAAATTAGATTTATTGAATACAATATGAAAATAATTCTAAAAATAAATATATCATCATGCCATTTATCCGTTTTTAGTGTAGAAATCTGCTTGTGATAAAAATAATCTAATATTTTTTGAAATCTTCTATTTTGCGCATAAAACTTTAAATAATTCATAAAGTAAAACACGAAAAAATATTAAATAAATATAGTTATAAATATACTCTTTGTATTTATTGGCAACAAAGGTGTTAGTAGATATTAGTAAAAAATTATCTAATGAAGTTATCAGACTAAATCAAAAGTTTTTTTTTATCGATTTATTGTTATAACTCAGATAATCAGATCCTACATCCTGTGTAGTATTAAATATTACTACTGTTCAGGATTTTGTAAAAAATATATTGTGCAATTCTTACATAAATTCACAGAATTCTATAATGTGTATTTAAACTTAACGAAAAACAAACATCATTAATTGTTACACTTATATATCTTGTTTTGAGTAAATACATCAAATTACAATGTAAGTTATATAATTACTCAATATTATTACACTATTAAATCACTTACATTTGTAGCACCAACCATTTTGTTATTTAATCCAACATCTGCTTCACACTTATTCCTGCACAACACATTTCATTGAATAAACTCATTAAACTGATAAATTTTCGCACCATTATTAAAATCAGTCTACTGATAAGAGAGTCTGATTATAAAAAGATGAACACGTGCCTAATATGTGATATCAGATCATAGGTTAATAACAATTATATACTTTTCTTTATTTATTTGCCAAAGAGTGTACTACTTTTAGAATTAAACGATAACAAAACATACTTACTAATTTAAACAATAAATTACACCTAAAACTGTTTATTATTTAACTTATTCGGTTAATAAAGCTCACTGATATTAATTTCACTTTATTTTGTCAGATTCAAAATTGCTGTGTCAAAAAATTTAAGTACATATTTAGCTCAATATTTCTTCTGTCTGAAATGCGTAAGTAGTGTCTACATATATAAACGTCATATAGTTTTGCTTTTATTTAAACAGTTATATCTTATATTACGAAGATTACAAATGACCTTTCTTAAATAAAATAAAATATACAAGTGTTGAAATTCTATTACGTTTAGAGTTCAGTGAAATACATTATCAACCAATGATTAAATAATAATTTACAAATTATATTTCTCTTTTGTTTATTTGCATATGTAAAAATATTATCTTTACGTGTGCATATAGAAATAATATCTCATAAACATCTATTTCTATTATATCTGATGTAATTTACACGCAATATTATCTTTGAGTTGACTGATAATGTTTTTAAATAAGAAATCTTTGTCAATAAAAATATTTATATATGCAATAAATTCTTAGATAAGAATGTGTTCAAAGAAGTTGATAAGAATGATGGGTATCTGTCGCAAAGATAATAAATGCAAGCCTAGAGAAACATGATGTGATGCATACAAATATCAATCAGTAGATAGTGGTGTGCATTTTCGCATCATTTCTATATATGGACCATAAATATAATGTTCATGATTCCCAGAATATGTGCTAAATAAATACTAAGCATTATTAAATAATCTGATAGGCAGTATCTAATCTAAAAAATATATAAATTAAATTAAATTATTAGTAGCTATTAAGCCTAACCTTACGTAACGAAAAACTGAAATAATCCGGTATAAATTAGTATAAATACTGCCAAAAGATATTGCACAATTTGGACCAAATTAAAAGAAAAACAAATATTGTTACTTCAGTAGACTTCGTTTCTTTAAATAGCTAAAATGTAAGAGAACAAAATAAATAAATATTATAATATATCACTTTTGGATTAAAGAAAAACAACTAAACTAAGCTAAATGTTAATACCATAAATAAAATAAAATGATATATTTAGCAGCTAGGACTTTATTATTCAAATAATGTGTTGTATTTAAATTTATGGTTAAAAATCGTGAAAACATTAATTTGCAAAGAAGCAATTTTAGTAATTTATCCCGTGTTTGCTTGAATTCCATGAAGTTAGATGTAAATGGTTAAATTGCAGCAGTTTTCTTTTTGTCTTTTAAGTAAATGAGAGTAGGTTGTGTTCGTTGCTCTCAGATGTTAAAACGTGAAAACATTAAAATCTAATAAATGAAATCACTACTCAGGACTGCAGGCAAAATTCTTTACTTTTTAGTAAACCGATATTTAATCGACTAATTGTGGCTTCTTCAGGGCAGACTAATAAATAAAATGTAAAAACATTACGCACTGATTTAATTTAAAGATTGCATCCAAAATAATTAGAAATGATAATAAAACAAGTCGGAAATTTTGGATAATGTAAAGAAAATCTCAACCTCTCACATGCATACGTTTCGAGTTTTATTAATTTCATCAGTGCTTAAGGAAAAATATTTCAAACAGGATGATATCTCTGCGAATATTAGGGCATCCAATATGGGAAATCAAAATTTCGGTATCCCGGGATCCCGCAGTATTTCTTAGGTCTTTATTTTTTCAGTACCGGAATTTTCGGTATTGATGGTTGTTAATATGAGTAGTACCTACTAGAATAAGTTAACGATTGATTCACTTTTGTTTTTAGGATTATATTTTAAGGAAAGATAAAATACTTTTATAGTAAATTAAGTACCTAGAAATTAAATATTATGTATTTATCTATTTCTCTGTATTTACAATTATAATATTACAAATTTTAAGACAGTTGATTATCTAGAATCGACAAAATCCAGGTATTTACGGTAATAAATACTGCAGATCCTAGAATTCATTACCTAAATACCCGAAGCAAAATTTTTAAATACCGAAATCTCGGGATTGAAAATTCTATTCGGTTTTGGGTGCCCTAGCAAATATACACGTTAAAACAGTAAAACTTACATATAAGTTCAAATCAAAAAATAAAATTTTTTTTTCTTTGTACAAAAATGGGAAGCGGACTAATTTGTCATATGCCGCCTTATGAATTGATTATGAATTTTATGAACAACACAAATGACCATGCTCTTCAATGGGATTTGAACGCACAACCTCTGGTGTGCTAGGATAGTAACATAGCCACTACACCAACGAGATCGGTTATTATTATTATTTATTTATTTATTCAATTTTAATTTATTTTATTTTAACTTGCATGTACGTTTTACTTTTTTTAACGTGCATATTCGTTGTGATATTATCCTGTTTGTAGGTAATGATTTTTTAGGTTCTAGGCAGTGAAAAATAGTTAATAAAATTCGAAACACATGCATATGAGAAGTTGAGTTTTTCTTATCCTACAACAACAAATTTGTATAAATTGCTAACTTTTTTTCACGACACGCCAGGACTCGCACGAAGCTTCGAGCTCGAGTGGGAAAAAGAAGCGCTTTCCTCTCTAGTTTGACAAATAACTATTATTGTTTGACGTTGACGAGATTAATTAAATCGATGTGTATTGCTTTTACATTTTGTTATTTATGTGAAATAAGTCTTTGCCCTGAATAAGTCACAATTGGTCGTGGAAACGGCGGTTTAGACTAAAGAAAAAAAGAATTTTGATTACAGTCCTGAGTAGTTATTTCAAGTAATTCTTAGCAGTCGCTAAATCTTGAATATTATTGAAATGTAAGTTTTGCGAATAGTCATGAATAAAATGGCGGCGAGTGGCTGATGGGGTTGCGATGGCTCATCTCTCATCAGTCATCAGCATGAGCGGTTTAGTTTTTGGATTCACAATCCTGCGATGCGAGGGTATCATGCAAGAGAGCGGATAGCGTGCTTGGCGTGCGGGCCGAACATGTAGGTGTGGCCGGGCAGGCAGCGCGGCGAAGCGGCTGCGGGGCGAAGGCGGCGGCCACGCCATGCGGCTGCCAGCGGAGCGGCTGGCTACCCCAACACTCCACTGCCCATTGTCTACATCTACACCACGGCTCCTCCCATTTTAGTTTAATCATGTAAACGTGTTCTATTTTTTTTTTTCGTTCATTAATTTCAGTACCCACGACAGCGCGACGCAGCGGTAGACTCAAACAACATAATGTATGTATGTAAAGTAATTAATACAGGGAAAGAGAGAGGAAGGAAATTCTGAGCGGTTCGAAACCAGGTGGAATATAAACTCACGCTGCGTTCGACGAGACTTTGTTTCGCGTCCGTGCTAATAACTAATGGAAAAAAATATCGTAAACATTTTTAATTAACAATTAACCTTAGAATGTGACATACAATTGTGAAACAATGATTAGAGTATTCCATTAATCACACTTGACATATCCACAGTGTTTGCATGCCACATGCGCTCATGATGAGTAGAGTGCTTGCTATAATTCAAATTTCCATTACAAAATGGCAACACTCATTTTCCATGAATTCAGAATCAACTTGATATATGCATTAGCGGATTTCATTAATATGATAGACCACATTTTTAACCCTCTACCGCTATGGTGGGTGCCGCAAACTCTTAAGGTATATTGGGTAGGTGTGTATTATTTTTTTCGAAAACTGCTTAAACGTTTACTCTAAATTGTCAATTTAAAGCAAAATGCAAAATATCCTTTTTTTTTTAATTACAAAATATTGTAATAAAACATAACATTGCATTTTCCGAAACCATTAATTAAAATATCCTTTGGAAAGATTCGTAAAACTAATGTGCATTCCAAGACTCAACATCTTTGCAACACCGTCTGAAAATTATTTGAAAAAAAAGGTATTTTCAAAAATATTCTAACGTGTTTTATTTTACTTTTTTTGTTATTCGTTACAGTGCAGACATTTTGTAATAGAAATAATATAAATTTTGCATACACCATTGCGGTAAGTAGTACAAGTGAAGAGATGATTTTTGTCACTGTGATATATAGCATCTAATTTAAGGTACTTTTAGTTCTCCAGTTTAAAGAAGTTTTCGGATCATGTTTCGTAATTCGATTGGATTATTATTGCTTTTATTTCTATCCATTTTGAATATCAACAATTTTCAGTAAATAAATTCACTTACGGTTATAGTATGTCAAATACGACCCAAGCATTAACATAACCTAATAACTTGTACACGATACATTGCTGGTGTATATGCTACAAACTATAATATACTGCGATAAAGTTAAAAGTTAAGAGAATTCCAAAGGTAGCGAACGACTTATGTCCGGTTGCATCAACGTTAGTTAAATTTTAAACTTGGTTTAAATAAATAAAAGCAAATCGAAGTTATATGCCATATGGAGTAATTGACATTAGCGGATGTCAAAAATTAGATTAAAATTTAACTAACGTTGGTACAACCGGGCATAAATAAAACCAAAACATGCTGATTAACAATTAACAAATAAACTTTTCTGGGACCCGGCTGCTACCACTGAACACATGAATATGCTAAAAAACTATTTCAGATACCTTAAAAGTACAAGCTAGAGAAGTCAGGACATATTTGTAAATTTCCGTTTGACAACAAAACAACCAAAATTTTCCTTGTTTCCTTGAAACAAAAATATTTAAGCTTGCGGTAAAGATAAGTTTTGAAATGCTGATTACTCATCTTATCATAAAAAACACAAACACTAACTCAGCATCGGGTAGACGAGAACAGCAACAATAGAAAATGACACATGGGTTGCGCTGACCCTAATAGTGCCTAGATAGTTTTCATAAACATGGTTATTATATAAAACTGAATGATTGCATATACCTATGTCGTAAATAATTAAAACCCCGAATTCCTCTTCGGCGGATATTGATAAACAGTTTAAGAAATACCTCTAAGAAATGAATACAATCTAATGGAGAAACACAAAAACAAAAAACAAAAGATTGTAATAATAATAAGTATTGTTGTATGCAAATCTCCCAGGCAAACCCATCAAATGGCATTCTCGATTCTCTGATCTCTGATGAGAGGACGATTGTCATTGTATTAAGCCGCGCACCACAAGAAAAGAGGCAAATGTGTGTTGCCAAATCGGCGAAACAATCGTCTCGCATCTCTTTTTGTTATTGTTCATTTTCATTTCCTGCGGTTAACTTTGTTTTACAAATCCCTTATCACTTCATCATTTCGAGATGTTTTCAATAGATGTAATTAACCACCAACGTGCTATGGGCACTTTCAAAAGTACTTAAGTCCACTATTTGCTTAAAATAGGTTATCAAAGTCAATCAAAAAAATCTTACGACTTAGTAAACCCTAAATATATATTTAGTCGTATGTCTATGTTCAAGTTACTTCAAAACAAAATGCACTTGTTGTTTTATTAGTATCCTATAAATGTAATGATTTCTGGCTTACGAAATGTGTAGGTAAAGTCGACGTTTACTATCATGAACCTTACAGTATCATTCAAAAAAGTAGCGCTACATTTAATGTTATAAGATTGAAATGCAAAAACCAAAAACAACAAATAATTAAAAGGTAAATTAATGCAATTCAATTTTCCAGAATTATCGTTATCCTTCCGCCGTGGCCGCCTTTATTACGTTGTACGAATTTCTGCAGCGTCAAAAATTGCAAAAAGAACCGATGGTTCTGCACTATTGAACGAAAACCAAAGCGACAACTTATTATTTCATTTTAAACGGATTCACAGAGCAGAGCGAGGTCCGGTTTCTAATTGAGATACTGACTGCGACTGGCAAAATCGCTCAAGCCATCACACAATCAGATCCGCTGCTCTAATTTCATTGGGTTATGTAATATCGCGAACTTTCTTAACTCTAAAACGCGCCATGATTGCTTCCACTTCTACGCCTGCATCTTTATCCTCCACGCTAAATATAATTTTAATGCAACTTCTAAATACGAATGGTTACTTACTTTCAGAGCTAGTAGCTAAATATGTGGGCATGATGAATCCGTATTTTGTAGTCACAAAACAAACAAAACCACAACTAAAACTAAATTTTCATTCCAGTGAGTATTCTCCCACTGTTGTCCACCTCTGTTGAAAATTTGTGACTGTCGCAAAATGCTTAGGTTTACCACAACAGAGGCAGAAGGGTTAACAAATTATTCCCAATTACCGCGATGGTCAACGCGTAGGTATACAAGAGGACCCCTGCCTAAAGACTGACCATTACTTCTTCACTTTTGGCTTACCTACGACTGTGTGAAAAGCGTAATTTTCTGTGAAACCATTACAAAAGATGAAAAAAGATAAGAAAACCGGATTATGAAGTTAACCATAGACTCGTGCTGAGTTTACAACATTTTAACAGTAATTTCTTCAAGTTAATCTGATTCTTTCCTGTCCGGAACGGAAGAAATTTTGATTTTGATTCCCTTTGACAAGAAGCTGACAGATGCCTTGACACTTTTATTGCCGAAATTTGTTCCCAAGAAGTTGACAATAATAGAGACATTTCGGTAATATATATTTTGCGAACAAAAAGATTAACGATAAAAAATGGCATTGATTTTAGATTATGACTTGACAATAATGCCAATAACGTGCTACTAATACGTATTTACAACAAATTAACTGTACTTTTTTACATGGATTATGTCTGACACTATATTAGACATGAACAGTAGGTAAACAAAAGTTGTATGTCGGCTTATAATGCAAATAATATAGCACACAAACTTCAGGGGAAAGTAGCTTATAGTACCATGTTACAGCATTTCGAATTTGTTATTTTTATTGTTTTTAGACATTCTGTGCTGAAAAGCTACGTGGCAATGCATCAAACGGTGGATCATGAGATTGCTACAAACGGTAATGTTGCTACTTTTAATTCCTTCACAAATATCTTTGGTGTTCGTAGCTTAACTTATGAATGCAGAGTGCTACACAAAAAATAGTGTAATAACATATTTATTTCTTTGGGGTACAAAAACTTCAATTTTGTGTAAAACAAAAGAGGAACTGCTCACTGAATCTTGCTTTTAAATTTCGAGGATATTTATAATTAACTGGGCGAAGCCTGATGAAAACAAAATTAAGATATTGTCATGATCCTAACCATACAATATTTAAGTTATTCAAATGACCATCTATTGTGTAATTATAAAAATTCTTTTATGATCCGGTTTTATTATAAAGTAATTCACGCATCTCTCAAGTTGAACCCGTATAATGATAAGCTGAACTGGGTACCCCTTTTTTGTATTTCATCAAGTCCATATTATTTAGATCGCACGTCAAGATACGGTTGGTATAGGTACAGCATGTGCCTGGCGTAATTACAAACGCTGGGTTCTTGCTTCTCAACTCTTGGCGCTGGTCTGCGATTGAGTTCAGAGTTGTACGAAGCCAGTTCTTGATTCTTGACTCTTGGTCTTCATTCTCGCATTCTCGGCCATCGGATGGCTCCGCCCAGTACTATTTTAATCGTTATTAAATCACATATGCAACCAAGTATTGCCACATGCAACGAGGCTTTTTTGAAATATATTGCGTGTGACCATTTTGTGAGTCACCCTGAGTAGAGTAAAGTTTAGGGTGTAAGCTTCAACGAAATGATATAATGAAAAAATCCATAATTTGAAAGTAATATTCCTTATAAGCTGTGAAGTAATTTCAATTTTGTTTTTTACACGCATTCTAAATTTTAAATTAAAATTCACGTTTCATATTCTGTCAAATTACTGTAACATGTGGTCACGCCTTTTATATTTCATTAATTCTAACCGTATTTTTTGTACGTTTATTTTAAATACGTTCTAGGATATTTAAATACAAACAGCACGAAATTGTCACTTTATTTAACTGTAAAGAATTGCGCTGCAGGCTGGTATTAATTACCAAATAAAAAAGAAATATAAAAATTTAAAATAAATTAAATATGTCCGTTACAACATATCTCCGTTACGGTAAATCACAAAAACTGTAAGCTCCACCTGCTTGGAATTTTTTTATGTTTATAATTATTTCCGTATAATTTGTAAAAAGTACACACAATGATCTGCTAATATATTTGATTAAAGTAAGAAGGCTGAACTTGACGAATTTTTTACATGAATTATCAATCAATTATAACCAATAACCATATCACTAAAACGTTGAGTATGACCTTACCAATTATCATTACCAAGGAGATACTGAAATCTAAACCGTTAAACTATAATTCGGACATGGTTTTGAATTCAATTAACAAAATCAAGAATACTTATAAAACTGATTATTCAATTTGACCTATGCGAACCAATAAAACGTACAGAAGCTAATTTTGGTTGCGGTCAAAGTTAACCCTCGGATTCGTAGGGATTTCGAATTATGGCAAAATTGTGATAATGCAATTGAAATGATATTATTGGTCGCTGGGTGTCATAGAGGCATGGGCTGACATAGGGGTTCCAAAGGGATGACAATTATTCACGGCTAGCTTCATGGCTCAATCCAATGCCGACAGTGCTAGATTTTCTCCTCTCACCTTTTTACACAATGGATCGAATTCATGATCACTATACGAAATCAATCCGAATAGATGGGGTCGGGGGGCGATTGGGCGGTCTGGGTACGACAGACACGCACGCACGAAGGACGGAAAATACCGAATCTCCACGAGCTCACGAAGAGGGAAGGCAACATCAACATCAACAACGAAGGGCAACGCCGAACGCTGCGAAAGGCGAACGCGAACAGCGAGCGTGCGGCATGCAGCAGGGTTGGGCAATGGGGCAATTCACGGGGTACAAGATTCCTATTACAAGACACCATTTATCATCTGTCATCCACCATGGATTGAACCAATGCACGCATGCACGGGGCATTACAGATAACACGCCGTGCCAGAACCGAACTAGCCCACGAGGAAATTTAATTGATAGTGGCCGCACGGTTTAGCATAGATCAGGAACTTTCAGAACTCATACTTTATAACTTTGCCTATAATTCACAATGAGAATCCACAGGTTCATTTCGCTTGGCGAGCTATATTTGTACTCCTATCCATAATTCCACGCCAGTCATTTACAAAATAAATTTAATCAGCATTAAACCATGAAATTTTGATAATTCCTACTGCACCTTATCCTTAGAATTCCGAGAATTTTTGTAAGATTATTACAAGTCATGCTGCATATCAAAAGACATTTGCCGGATATACTTAAAAATTGGGTCTACTGGTAAACAAAATGAATTTATCTGTCTACAGTTCAAAGGTCCCAAAATATGAAACACGCTTCTGCGAATTCATTCATTTTTTTTATTTAAAAATGTTATTGAATCCATTTATCTTTATTTGGATTAAAAATCTCATTAATACCACCAATTGCTAATTTCCTTGAATTTTAATTTAAAACTTCTTTGAAGACAAAATCTTAAGTAGAAGCAAAAAGTTGTAATAGATGCATTTTATTGTCTTTTAAATAGTTCAACAGTAGGTATCGCTGATGCAATTTTCTTACATTCTGCAAAAAAGTGGTGGGTAATAAGTCAATAATGTACTCTTTGCGAGGACCATGTGCAATCAAAATTCAAGTGATTCGAATTCGCCATGGATTAAAGCCTATCCTGTGCCACCTGAGCGTAGAGCGAAGAGCTTCGGCTCCCCCCAGAACATCACTAATGATATTTAAAGATCCGAGATGGAAGATAGCGTCCGTCGTCTCGTTCTCCACATCAGACTGTGACTCTCTCTTCACCAAATCGAACACAATTTTACCATCCATTCGAATGAAGTCACAGTCTCACCGCCTTCACAAGCAACGCAACGATTTCGAACGCAGCGACAATCACGAACTTGCGAAAAAGATACGGCCTCTCGACTCTCCACGCAGGCAAAAACAGTTAATCGATTAGATGTGTGGGGTTCGGATTAGATGGCGATGAAAAGTGCATCATTTATTTCAAATTCTGACACAACAGCCCCGACAATTCGATTATTCTTCCAACGATTCGAAAAAAATACAAAACATGTTTTTCTTACATTCTCAAAAATTTTGTCTTGAATCACGCCGACAGCAAAAACATTACGGACATAAATGCAATTTAAATTTGGAGTCTTAAATCTGGCTAGTTTTTACTTCCACTAAATACTAAATGAAAGAGTTACAAATTGTGCTAAAACCATTTCCATAAAATGTTTGTATCCTGCTGTAGCAATAAAAATCCTTCATCATCGCAATTACACATCAATTACAAACCAAAACAAAAACAAACTATCTACAAACGTGTTGACATGCATTAAGAATAAATAAATAACTGGAATGGCACGAACCGTCAAGTGCAAATGAGAATCGCGAGTGCGGAACAGCAGCATGCAAGATCCATCCTCCATCCACCATCCTGCAAGCAAGCTGGTCTTCGTACCGTGACAAGTAGTCTCTGCAACTTATCACCTAGTCGCATCTTAAGGTGGCGCTTCGGTAAGTGATGACACATGGGTTATGTAAGCGAGGCAGTTGTAAACATAAATGCTTGTGTCCTCTGACATATTGACACCTTTTATCAAGTAATGCCTACTAAAAACGCAAGTAGGGCAAGAATAAAATGGCAGAAAACCTATAGTATTATAGTAATATTTTTGTAATGGTTTTACGGACATTGAGCGGAACTCAAAAGAGCCTTATAATGTTTACAATTGGTGACAGGTGTTCGGACTATGTTTGTTCATTGAATTTAATTTTCAAACGCGAAGTTTGAATGAGCAGTGACTATAAACTGACATTGAAAACGAAATCAAAGGATTTGAAAATCGCTCAGCTTAAGACAAAGTTTTAAGAGCGGTATGGATGTATCACGATCGAAGAGAATTCTACAAGATGGTATGCGCGAAGCTGTATCCAAAGCTGGTCAAGACAATGAGGATGTTTATTTGAAATTCCAATCAGCTTTTCTGGTTTTGTTAGAAAATCAGAAGACAATTCAAGAAACCTGCTTTTACAGATTTTGGTAAGAACATCCCCAAAGATGTTAGTGGAAAGGGAACCACAGGGATAAAGTAAAAATCGTATCTATCGGCTGTAGAATTCAAATTGAGTACCTATCTCATGATCCACAGTACCCATACCAAAATTAAAAGAAATAAAATTTTTGTGTTTTATTTTTCAACTTCCATCAAACCCGTATGACTCAGTAACCAATCAATTGTAAACCTAAATATTTCAGATGAAGACAAAGGGCTCTTCTCCTATTTTTCCTTATTTCTGTATTCTTTAATATTATATTACACATACATTTAAGCTCGTTACTTGAATATTGACATATGTTTTCATTGTTTTTGCTTATAGTGTTTCAATTTTGATGTTGATGTGGTACGTACTATGCTTGTGGAATTATGATTTATATGTATTACGTATATTATTGAGTGGTTAGGTGAAATATTCTGAGCTAGTATTAATCAGGATAAGTGTTTGGTTAGTGTAGTATAATTTGTGTTTTAACCCTGGAATGCTACACTGGGGTCTAAGAAAGCCCACGATTCTCATCTAATTGTAGAGTATTCGATGCTCGTTGTAAATTCAGTTTCTATAAACCTAATAAATATTCAATGTAAAATCTCTACGTGTTTGTCTCATAGTCCAAAATAAAAAAATTTGGTTTTGGCAAGATGCTGTGTTTTTATAAAATATGTAATTCAGAAAGGTTATTATAACTGTTTAATGTTTTTCTATAAACCTAAACAAATATGCCATAGGTAAAATCCCTAGAAAAATTACATTCGGTTATGGAAAAGTAGTATTGCTTGTCTTTGGGTTTCCCAGACCCCATTGTGACGTTTGCGTAACTGTGAAACAAGTTAATTTTCGTTTTATAAAAGAGCCTTTAGATATTCAAATTAAGGATTACTAACTAAATTTTCAATGTCTTCCAGCAAAGAAATACTTAGAGGATTGAAAATCTATATTTACCAATAATAGGAATTATATTTAATAGAATCGAAAGTTTATTGTAATTCAGATAACATTAATTACTTCGATATTATCTTTTTTAGAATTGCTTTCACTTCGGGGTTCAGGACTGGAATAAAATCAAATAAACAAAATGTCAGAAAGGCGAATCTAACATCGCAACGCAATAAAACGATTAAATTTTAAGTTAGGTATTAGACATATAGACCGGCACTGCGAGGCCGTTTTTAGGTATATTAGAAGTGTTTTAGATCTATTAAAATGGTAGAGAGAATATATTCCTCTCAGTACACACAAAAAAGAGCTTATCAGTAGGTACTACCTAGCTATGAGAAGCTCATAAATATGTGATAATATTATTTCCAGAACTTCAATGAGCATGGTACATGGTCTTCCCATGCGATAAACAAGAAGAAACGGCTGTATCTTGCAGCGGGAAGAATCAAAGAATTTCTACCCGCGCTATCGCAAATCCGGAATGAGTTTCAAAACGCCATAATTTCGGATGGTAATTATCTCATGTTAGCGTAAAAGATCTAATTACGATTAAGCCGCAACAAAGAAACGAACATAAACAGTAGACGAATGAATATACCACCTTGGCTTCCGGTATTATTCAAACCAAACCGCATTTTCTATCTCATCTTGTCGGTTCCGTCTTTCTCTTCGTTGCGCTATTCCAAATGAATTCGCTACACTTCTCAGCACTTCTATATTTTTCCCATCGTTCGTGCCGCCTAGAAACCGTGTTAGTGCTGTTACTCGAAATCATCACTTATTGTCTGTATTTATTTATTTTAGTGAGAAGAAATCGTCAACAGCCTACCATTTCATTCTTGAGTTTTACATGGATCTTTGCCATGTAACAAAACAATTAAATAGTAACGGCCATATTCGGCATACTTTAATTTTTGCTTAGGAAACTAGCGCAAAATAGTAGCAATATTAATGGAAACATGTTGATTGAACTACTTCTATGTCCTATGTAAACATGTAATTAACTTTAGTTTTGCAACTAATCAAGACATTTTAAAATGCAAAACAATTCGTGTTTTTCAACATACCCATATAAGGCTGGTGCTAATTTTAAGTTTTTATCCAATTACTATATAGTATATAAGTTAATTCCATCTAAAAGTGTAATAGCAATTAGGCCTTTGAATTATTGTGTTCATTTAAATGCAAAAGCAGAAAAACAATCGGGTATAATTTATAAGCGAAACAACCCGAGTGCTCCCGAAGAGAAACGACCGCCGCCATTGGCCATTAAGAGAGAGTGCATGATGGCATGATGGGTACCACAATCTAACAGCAGGGGTTCGGACTAAAATGGTGATGGTACGTGGTGCACATTATAATAAACTACTCAAAAAAGACCAAGAGAAAAGAAATAAAGAGAAAGATTGTAGGCGCGACATGATACTTTTAAGACAGTGCTGGTGGTGCTTGTGCCGGTGGTACTTCAAGTATTCGACAGGTGACGACGTTAAAAAAAAGATACCTACAGAAACTTTTCTTAATTGCTTTACATATATTACAAGTCGTATTTACATCATTAATTTTCAAATGCCTGGATACCTTATTTACTAGAGCAGTTCACAAATTTAATTTTATTCAATGAAACCTTTACCTAAATGGATAACAATATTAATTAATTATAGATTTGAATAAATATATTATTTTCTTTCACTTTCGCCAATGTTGTGCATTGTAAAAATGTCAGTTGTTACGATCTAACCTTCTTATTGCAATTCCCTTTCCAATGGGATAGACAATCTCAAAAGAAAGGTGCAATATTATATCATACTGCATCAGGTTAGGTTAAAATGTCATGAGCACTTTGAAATTAACGTAATTCTATATCATTACGCTTCCCATTATTTTATAAAATACATTTTTTCTTACTAAAGCTTCTCTTCCTTACTTCTTTATTTCATATAGGATAAGACTTTTTTATTTCAGCTACTTCCAGACAATTTTTATCATAATAAATCACGAAAGACCTATTTGTGGATTTGTGGGAAGACTGCGATAAGGCGGAATATAATGACGTCATCGATTGGGATAAAGCATGAAAAACCCAAGTTCAAGTCCCACATATCCGCTATGCCTTTTCGCAACCATTTACCAAACTGCCAAATATAGGATATGACGTCTAGCCGTAAAAGCAAGTTGGATAGAAATGAAGCGACGATAACTATGTTTACATTCGCCCAACAAAACCAGCTTGATATAAAGATTTTACATTGTGATCATGTAGCACATACAATTCAAAATTCGAGTTCTGTCCAAGGTATCTAGTTCGATGTTTGATCTATGTTCAATATCTATTTCCAATTTTTCAATGCTTGATTGTTTATAAAATTATAATTTTAAAGATGACTCAATCGCAGTATAAATGTTTAAATTTAGAACGTCCCATGGCGGATATTCAATTAGTAGAGCTTTACTAAAAGTTAGGGGTGGGTTATAAGTAAAATAATTTTGCTGCGATTATCATTAAAAAATAATTATGAATCGACACTGTTTATCTATAGCAGAAGACTAGAAAGTCAAGATTTAAAGACTTTAATTTTTGTTGGAATTGCAGCAAAACAACCGCTGATTATATCATTCTTCAATTTAATTTTAGATTAGTAATATCAATATATCATCAAACCATTTACCTATTTCTAGATGTGGCACCCTCCTTAGAGTCTCCATTTTTTAAAAATTACTACTTAAATTTATGCTGCTATAAAGTAGAGTCCTGCAGTATCGTGGATATCCGCTAATATTTGCGGATTCAGATAATTTTACAAACATTTTATGGATGCGATTCGTAGCAGATCACATAAACAAATTCAGATTTAAAAAATTATATCTATATATTCTAATAAAGAAATCGTTTTGGTAATGGCTGTTCCATCCTGTTCTGAAGGCCAGATATATTTTCAATGATTTGTTCTCTAAAATATTAATAAAAGGGAAGAGTAAAAGGGGAAGATCACCAAATACATGGCAAAAACAAATATATAAAAAAAAAAACATGAAAATATAAACAAAAACATAGTACGATGTAAAAACGGAAGCTAAAGATAAATGTAAATGGAAGATAAACTAGTCGAAGATATAGTACATTTAACATAAAAGGCTGGGAACTTTAGAAAAATAAATACCTTGAAATATCATGCCATATACTCCTAGGGAGCAATAGGAAAAAAAAATTAAAATAATTCTTCGAAATGAGAAGTTTCCTATGGGTTTCTAAGTACATACTATATTTATTACTGAAAAGATTGAAATTTCCAAAATTTGTTTGTTTATTTGTAATATCCCTTCTTTATATAACACTTTAGGAAGGAAGTACGTAAATTGTTATATTTATTCTTTCTAATTCGCTGTATAATATGTGCAATACTGAAAAGAATCATGTTTATTTGAAATCGGCACTAAAGTGCTCAAAAAGCGTCATTAAAAGCTCAGAAATCGTCACTAAAGTAACCCATTATACGACGATTTTGAGCAACGCCTTGTTGGCAACCGTAAAATAATTATTGTACAAGTAGGATAATTTTGACAGATATATAATATATGACGTATTGTAGTAAATTTATACGTACAATGGAATAATATGTGCAAGAAGAATTAACTAATTAATTCTGATGAAGAAATTGAGGATAAATCACTTAATTTTGAGAGATATTTACGATAACTTCAATGTTCGAGGTTAGCAACACTGAGTGTTAGTTCCAATTGACAACTGACGATGTATAAACATAACCTATATAATAATTTTTTTTACAGTTTTTTCTAATTCCAGATTTCAAATAAAATTTATATGTACCTCTGCACTGAAGTTCCTTTCTTTCACTTTCACTCGCATGGTTTATTTTCCTCGGCCCTACGGGTCGCGGCAAATAAATTCCATATTCGTGATAAAAAGTTAAACTTTAGTGCCTTGATACATAAATAACTCTTATACTTAATACTTCATTTTTAAAATAGTATTAAAATTAAAAATCGAATTCCTTTATAAAATTGCGGATGACGATGTATCCGCACAGGGGTATAGCTGTAAGTGACAATAAATTTAACGATCCTACTAAGAATGTCCGCGAAAATTATTAAAATACCTAAATGTACAATTATTTATCATATTTTCTTTGTGCTTACATGGGTTCGAATCCCGGTCAGGTGTAAAAAATTTTCACGACTTGATTTGGATCGGTACTCACTCCCGCCACCATTCCAAGTTGGAGTAGAATTAACTTGGCAACCACAAGCTATCGAGCACCGGCTAATGTTTGTAACAAACACTTGCACCGGCTGGGCAACACACATGACATCTACGTTATAAAAATATTAGCAATGCAAGGAAATTTAATAGATGTTAATGTGCCTGTCCATCCTAGGAATATAATCCTTGTGGTTGAAGTTCCGAAAGTACATACATATTTTCTCTGTACCTATATTTACTGATACGGAAATTTTCATTATAAATAATAAGTTGCATAAAAATATAGGGTATATCTCATGTGTAAACATGTTTTGCGTTCTTAGAAAATTGTCTAACTTCTTCGATAGGTCGAACACTCAATCACAGATATACTTATTAGTGGAGGAATAGGTTTTTAGGAAATTTATCGACAATGGAGTGTGGTATCTTATGAACCTCAGTTCGATGTGTTACGACTAGAGAGCGGCTTATATGCAAAATGTACATATTTTAATTTTTGCATATCTTAAAATACAATCAATTTTCAGGACGAATTACATTGATTAGAGTTAATTAATGCTAATTACTAATTGCATATATTGCATATTTAAGCATTCTTATGCATATTTTTACAAAAGTTGCATATAATTGCATATTTCAATATTATTAAGACCTTGTCTAGTGATAAACATTCTGAAATTTCTGGTAATGCACATTGATAATTCCCAAATATTGGAGGAGGCCGCAATAAATAGAAGAATGCAACGGAAAAAGCAATAAACAATACGATAAACAAATACACAAACCAATAACTCTTTCTAGGGAAATACCTGTAACGGTAACGGTAGGTATTCATTGTATACACGAATGCTGGTAAAACTGGGTACAATGAATATAAGACAGAGAATTCTCAGCTGGATATATCTTTTACTTATGTTTCTTTTTTTTTAGAATATTTTGAATAATTTCTTATTGTAATTATGTAAAAATGCCATATTCTTATAATATCAAATTTCTAGATTTAGTTTATATGTAAATTAATAGTATATTTGTTAATTGTAAATCAGCAATGGATTGGCAGGTAGCGTTAAAGCCGGATCACTCGATAACGCAAGTTAAGCAATGCTGCCCGCGATTAGTAGTTGGATGGGTGACCGCTTTGCGAAAAGCCATTCCAGCGAATACTGCCATTCCAGTGAATACTATGTGCCGTTGTTACACCACCGAAAATGAGGTTCCGAGGCGGCATATAACCTTAGCAGTTGAGATTAACTAATAATTTAAGATTTTTTTGCATATTTTGCTGCATATATTGTCATATTTGTGCATATTTCCCAAATAAATCAGTGCAAATATATCCGCTCTCTAGTGACGACTTTTTCCTAATATTAAGATTGGTCAGATTTAAATTGATATAGAGTGTCGAATGTAAACGTAGAGCGTAGCGGCGACGCGAGTATAGCTGTGGGGGATGCAGGCTTGATCGCTCCGCGCTGAACGCTGAACGCTAAGCGCCGAGGTCAGAAGACACCCAAGCAATGAGCCGTGACGGGTCCACAAAGGAACCCGCCGACACAATCAATGCTGGCCAATCAGCGGCCCGCTTTGCTTTTGTTACAGCCAACGAATGCCAAGGTAACAAATGATCGACGCGACGCAACACAACGCAACGCCGCAACGCAAAACACGAGCCCCGCTATACGTCGCCGCCACCACACCACACCACAACCGGAAACACACAACCATCACTCACAAGAAATGACAGTTTCCGAATTTGGACGAAATGTACCTATATATTAAACCAGAGCACTGAACACTACCACGGTTCCTGACCGCATCGTTCATCTAATTAAAAAACATACCGTATTCAAACGAACATTTATTCATTCAATTTATACAGCATACAGACGCGCATATTGTAGGAAAGATAATCAAATACAAACAATTCACATATTTGTTCGCGAACATGCTTACTTGCTATTTATATCGAAGGACATAGTTTTCTAAGTTTTATGTTGTAATTGTAATAGATATACCTATCTTTTACTTTTGTTATCAAAAATACTTTACACTTTAATTTAATTAAAACACTTAAAAAAATAAATAAAAGTGGTTCCTTTTAGAGGTGCGAATACATCCGCGAATACTCGAGTACCTCGAATAATAAAAGTATTCGATATATCGAATATTAACATCAAAACAACAAATTCGAATACCTCGAATATTGTGCAATATGTGTATTCAGTAGAGAACAGTTTTTTTTTTAAATTCGAATATTAACTGGATCTCGAATATTCGAATATCTCGAATATTTTTATTCAATACAATATAATTAATAAATTATAAAACTTAATAATTAATAGGCGAAAAAAGTACATAAAAGTAAAAAAGCTTTATTTCTGTCCGTTGTAAACAGAGCTGACTATATACATATTGTGCACTATTCGACTTATGGAATTTGTTGTTTTGGTGTTAATATTCGAAATCTCGAATCTCGAATACCCTCATTATTCGAGGTATTCGAATATTCGCGGAAGGTATTCGCCCATCTCTAGTATTCAATGCTGTGTTTATCAGACAGGTACAGTTCTTATTTTTATGTACTTTTTCTTTAGCTTTTTATAATTTACATCTGGTGAGATAGATGGGCTCGGTATAAGGTAAATATTATAGTTTATAAATTATATTTTAATTAATAAAAATATTCGATATCCAGTTAATATTCGAATTCGATATACGGAGTTGAAAAAATGATATTCGCCCATATCTAGTTCCTTATTTTGTCATTTGTCATTTTTTTAAAATAAAAATCGTAGTTTAAAAATTTAGGTAAGTAATTTTGTGTCAGTTGGTAATACTGATGTGGCGTTTGAAAATTTAATCATTTGAATTTTAAATTGTCAGCTTACTTAAAGTAAAAATAAATTTGACATGTGATATTTTTTGAAAATATGATATTTCAGAAAAGTTATCAAACTTAAAAATACAAATTGTACTGCACTAATATTGGGGTAAAAGCTCTGCGGTAACACATCGTGAATCGTGAGATCCTCAGTTCGAATCCCAAAGCAAACAGTTGCCATTTCAACTTTACCCCTATGGTTCACCCTCCACTAAAATCTTTGGGTGCCATGAATGAGGGTGGTTACCGCACTTGATGCGCAAATTTATATTTGCAAAAGCAGAGCATCACACTCAAAACGGGTAAAAGGCACTAATTTGAAAAAATATATTATTTATTAATATTGTAAAGTATAATTATTTATATTTATATTATGGTGATGTGGAGTGATTCATTCCGTACTTTTTGTTTGGTTAAAAACTAACACCACAAAGCAAATATTAGGAATTGCGACAAGTAAAATATTACAAAAAAAATTACATACTAGCAAAATTAAGTAATTTATATTGAAAGGGCCCATTGTATTTCCTTGTTATTCTTTAATGTTCAATCATTGGCGTCGAATTATTTTCATCATAATAGAAAATATTTTTTAGAGAATAAAACTCTCTGTTTTTTGTTTCCGTCCTTCAAAATATTGCATTATCTAGAACCGGCGAAAAAGAAGAAATTAAATGGTGAATTCAAATGAAATGAATAAAACATACAAAAACTCTAGTAAAATTAACAACTTTTCTTGGTATCAGAATATGCAGATTTTTTCTTTACAAAAATTAAATTAGTGTTTGAACATTAAAGAATTACCAGTTAAACACCTATGGCTTCCTCAACAATGCACCTACCTGTACATATTTAATTGTATTTATCTTAAAGTTGGCTTCATTGATATTCTTTAATATACTTAAAAACTTAAATTTTTATTGGTGTTTAACTCACCAGAAAAATTTAATGAACATTTGTGTTTAGCACCAATTCAAACACTGCAATTAATTTACTAAATGTTTATATTTAGTTAGCATGCATGTATACTATACATTTCACACGAAAAGATAACACGAGACTACAATTTTTATATATGATCAGGTGAACAACTTATTAAGACATAACGTAGCATTTACGTAACGTAAGATTTTGAGTTGTATACTCTAAGATAAGCAAAATAAAATTGTAATATTATGAAATGAAATTCGCGTGTGGATAATTATATCTATCTAAACATTTAACAGTATATAATAAATATTTCGGCAAATTATGAAATAGAAGCTGAATTTCTATATTTACAGGGTGATTTAATACTTCAGGAAAAAATGGCAAACATTAGCACAATTAATTGTAATTTTAACGAAACATGCATTTTAGTATCACTGTTAAATAATCTTCTAATATTAAAAAAAACTATTGTATTAGAAATATATACTTTATATAAAGTGCAGTCAATTAGTGTTTCATCAAGACAAGAAATCATGTCTTGATGATCAGTTCTTGTCTTGCTCATTTCTTGGCAACGTATTTCTTGTCTTGTTTTAAGAATTCTTAATATTTTTTGATTTTGACATTTTTGGGGAATCCCCTTTCTCTATCGTTGTATCCAATCTGAACGCTTGTATCGTTGGCTACACATTTAATAAATTATCAACTTCATAAATTTGCGGTATAAAACTTATGCATAAAATCTTGACATCACATTTTTATAAAATCTTGTGTTGCATATTTATAAAATTTTGAGTTTCACATTAAAGGCCGCAAGATGGTTTTAGGACCAGGGTACAAATGTGGATCGAACCTCAAAGTCATTTTACTGACAAATATTTACCATATTTTACGTTTTAATCATTAATGCGGAATGGAAAAACTTATTATTATTGACAAGAAATATTGATTCTTGATGATAATTTCTTGTCTTGTCTTGGGAAATAAAAAATACTTCTTATCTTGATCTTGTCTTGGTCTTGTCTTGATTTCAAGGCAAGATCAAGAGAATTTCTTGATTCTTGTGAAACACTACAGTCAATGTTGCAAATTTTTAAAAATGTCTCTTTTAAGTATACTTTAAATATGTTTATTAATAAAAAAAATTGAATCATATCTTGATACAATTCCGATTTTAGTTTGAGAAATGTTTATGATTTGTTTATAAAGCAGTAAATTATGAAGACAAGTTCATTTAACATTGACAACCTATTGCGTTTTATATGGAATAATACAGTAAGTATATAGATGCTATTCATAGCAATAAATTAATGTCAGAAAAGTAAATGTTGCATCTTAACTGAGCAAAGCTACTGTAAACATTCTAAAACATAATCATAGCATTACATATATTGGATGTTTAAAAGTTCCGGAACGGTAAAATATCTCGAGAAATACACATCGAATCAAAAAACAAAAAAAAACACTTGTTTAATAGTTTTCAAAAACCCATCTCATGTCACCAAGCCTACTAGTGTGGCAACTTTTGTCTAATTTAGAGAAATTTTTAAACTTCTCAAAATTCCAAGGTTCATCGGTTTTGGTGCAAAATCGGCGAAGTTATAGCCAAAAAAGCATTAAGAGATTTTTTTTAAAAATTCACAATTTCGCGCCAAATTGTCGTAGGTACTCGAAATTTGAGAAATTTAATGGAAAATGTTTGAACTTTATTGCCCTGTTTGCCAATTGTGCCCACGATTTTTTTGGCACTGCGTAGGAGCTGTCAAAGTTGGACATTTTTCGACATCGGAACATTTTTTTATATAAGGGTGGGAGAGGGTGTAGTGGATTTGATATCATATTGACTAGCATCACATTGAACAGAACATTTCTAAAACTCAAAGAATCATCGATTTTCAACTAAATGTAACCGAGACATTGAAATTTAGCTATTTTTTGTTCATTTTCAAGTGCTGTTAAAAATGAGAAAGCCTAAATTTGTGCGAATACTAATTTATTTTGCTAACTTAGAACGAAACGATTCGTAAATAACTTTGAAAGAGATGAATATGAGTATACTCTATTCGAGGAAATGTATTGAGTATTGAAACATTTAATAATTTGAGTAAGTTTAGAGAAACGAACCTGCAGCAAACCTATATCATCAATACAGCACACTTTCCAAAATACCCGTGTTTCATTTACATAACAATAAATCCCATTTCGGCACATCATCAATTTTACTACCCCACCCACAAGGCCCAAATCACAAAACAGAAAACGAAAATCCGAAACTAGAGGTAAAAAAAGGATTAACCGAAGTCAAGGATCACCGATTGTGATCGACTCGAACGATTACTTAAGAGAGACAATTTCGACTTGACAAATGGTCATTTGTGGTTACGGGGTAGGTACACAGTACACTCTACAGTCTACACAATAAGACAAGAAAAGAAAAGAGGATCTTTTCATTTCGACCGCGCTCATCTTGGAGCAATACTTTTACTCTTCGATCTCTGGATACAGGTAAATAGATCCGTAACAATTAGGGCATCCAATAACGAACAGAATTTTCAATTTCGGGATTTCCGTTTCCAAAAATCTTGCTTTGGGAGTTTAGGTATTGAATTCCGGGATCTGTGATAATCAATACCGGGAATTTCGGTACTCAATACCAAGATTTAGACGATTCTAAATATTTAACTGCCTTAAAATTAATTAATATTTTATCAAATTTATAAAGGAATAATATATATAAAAAATACAAGTAAATACGGAAATGTCAAGTTATGCTTAATTTTAGTATTATTATCTTTTCAATATGATTTTAAAAATAAAAGTGTATTATTCGTGCTATGCATGTAAGGGTGACAATTTAACAATGAGCGCATAAACCATAAACGAAATATGACAAATTTATATCAAAATCGTGTAGCACTTACGAAATAATTAGTAGTAAAGTATTTTTTCTTTTTTAAATATTCTGCAGTAAAGCGATATAACGAATTGAACATATTTTGACGTCACAGGTACTTGCATTGATGCTATTAGCAGGAATATGAAAAGTGCAAATCGCGCGTCTGCCGCGGCGCCCAACGCCTATTGTGGCCTAAAATAGAACTACAAAATGTCATTTCATATGTTTTGTTTGTTGGTATTTAAGAATATATTTGTTGGGCTTCTATTACTTGTTTTATAATTTTACTGTTTTATTATGCTGTGTTGCAAAACTATTGAACAAAATTGTGCTGAGGTTAGGTTACAATACTACCAGCGCCACTGTTCTCAAACTTTCGTTTGTTATTTACTCGAATATTTACTCGAATATCAAGTACAATTGCCAAAGGAATTATATCTTTATTTATATTGTTGTAAATTAAGACTTATATGTAAATATTAATTTTACAATAAAAAATATATAATATCTACTATCATGAAAAATCGTTGTTTTAGTACCTGTGACATCATACAAACTTTAAAAAATCCTATCTCGGGTAATATATGGAATTTTCACATCGGGTTTTCACTGATCGTTAAAGATTCTAATGAAGTTTCATAAAAAAAATTTTAAAAATTGGTTTATGAGCCCATTATCTCAGCTTATTGTAGTGGATATTATACTCCATTTGGAAATGCGAGAGAGAGTAATAAATCAAAATTCCGATCACCCTGTATAGTATAAGTCATAATATTATAGAATTAAAACGTTAGATTTCTACCGAATTCAATCTTTTCGACTATCCCAGAACAATTATTTGTTGGTACGCCACTGGAATGACTTTGAAAGACTTATTTATTATTCTTACTCATTATAAAATGAAATAAACGTATAGTGCTGGCCAAAATAAATGGTTACTTAACTGGTAGATCTTCACAGCAAGAATTATAGAGGTTGAAAGTACAGACTCATATTTAAAAGTAGTAAAAATTTGTCATTGCTAAAAATTGTAGCTAATATAAAATTTCTTAATACATTCTTCATATAGTACTAGCAAACTACTTATACGGTTACTCTCTTCAGATTATAAATTTTGTTTTTCCCATTGACAGAATTATATAAATTGCATTCCTAGAAAATTCAACGTAATTTGTTTAGAAATACAAGATTTTAAATAATCTCACCCTGGTGTAACAGGTAACCAGACTCCCGACTGATTTTGGTTAGCCTGTTGATTATCGGTTACCGTCCATAACCATTTATTTTGGCGAGCACTATAGGCACTACTCGTATTAAAACAATACCGAAAATTTCGATACTAAAAAAATAAATATCAGGATTCAAATACAATATTAGATCATGGGATCCTTAGTTCGTTCCGTACATTTAGAAACAACGATGATGTTACTTATTGAAATTTTCTTGATGGGTTAGATGAGAAAGGGCGAAATGATAAATCTACTTCTCGAAGAGCGGTACTGCTGATGGTAGAAAGTTGACAAATGATTGTTAGGACAAGTCACAGCGGTGTCGGTCAGATGAAGCGTTGGCGAATGACAGGACCACCGAAATGTTAGGAGAAACGAGCGCTGGAGCCCTTAGAGGTGGTCACACGTTACGATATGACCTAAGGAGGTTTGAACTCACCAATCATTTATTTTGTGATTTGTATCGGCCTAGTATTAGTGGTACTGACAGAAAGATACTAACTTGATAATAATAATATTTATTGTGGTTGATCGCATCGGACTGTGGACCATGAGATCCTCGGTTCGAATCTTGCGACTGACAATGTCTTTTAATTTTACCCTAATGGTGCCTGCTCCACTATACACTGATAAAAATGTTTTCTTGGAACAGATTCCTCTTAAATAAAGAGAAAAAATTATTTGAATAGTGCCAATCCGATTTTGTTTTCATTGAAAACTTTTGTAGGTTTTAATACATATTCTTATATAAAAATTAATTTAGTTTTGAAGGAACATATATAAATATTCAACTGAGACTCGTTATGAGGACGAATTAATTTGAATAGGAGTAGTTTCTAATCATTTTTTAAGAAATAAAATTGTCTTCAACGAATGCATACAAAAGGAAAACTGAAAATTTTCTTGAAACAACAAGTTATTTTTATGAGTACTTGCAAATCTGTGACAGGTAGGAAACACCATCCAAATAAAAATAATGGCGTTAAATATTCGTTGATAGGAAGGCTACTAAACAAATTTCTCCCTATTTGCACAACCGTTATTTAGTTTGATATGCTTAATTTTAGTTTAAATCTTGTTTCTGATCTAGTAATTGTGAAGAATACTATTTAGCTACAAGTTATGATGTTTTCCGTCACTTCTAACAGCTATTGTAATATGCGATATAGGAAATACAATGTTAATGTTTTCTACAGCGATATCCTGTAGTTAATTGAATTCTGCATCAAAATCACTAACGAAAATTATCTTTTATAACATGTAAAATCAATTAATCTGAAGCTTCTTGACTGGATGGATGTTGGGAAAAATAATTAACTGGATAATATTTATTGAAAATAGGGCTCTACCGGTTTCGGCAACATAACTTCAGGAGGTGATTTTGTTTAACAAAACTGGTTCTTATGTATATTCTGATATTACACGTCAAAATACAAAAACTTTGCACCCTTTGATAAATTTCATTACATTTTTAAAAACCGGTATAAGCTGATTTTCTATAAATTTTGATTAAATGCTATCCAGTATTTTAATTATTTTCCCAAGTAAAATCAAGTTTAAAATTTTATAAAAGTGCTCATTTGTAGTGCTAGCAAAACAACTTTAAATTGCTTTATTTATTTAAATTTAATTAAATCACAACAAATGAGCAGTATTATAAAATTTTAAACTTTATTTTACATGGTACAATAGGTGTAAAATAAAATATTTGAAGATTTTTGCTCTAAAATCAATAAAGACCGGCATATCAATATAAAAAAAATTAACATTGTATTTCCTATGTTGCATAAATCAACTCATGGACAAGGAAATGTTAATTGTTAAAATTTTAAGATTAATGAATAGTTTCATATGCTATCTTTCTTCCGTCTAATTCTTATATTTGAAGTTTTTGAAGTTTCAAAATTTATTTAGAATGGGACGATTTGCCAAACAAAATACTACTATAAGAGAAAAAACTATCTACAATTTATTGTAAAATATAATGTATGAATAGTTCCAGTTGATATAGAATTTACATATGTAAATATAAATACCCAAATTGGGGTTGGCACTCTTCTTTCGCAGATATAGGTAAATGATGTATATTTTATGCGTGAAGTGCAGCTACTAGCTGTCATATTAACCCACCCTCTTCCCTTCTCCAAAGATGTTAGTGAAGGGGTAAAGTTAAAATGAGAATTTATAATTTATTTTAAGATGAGGTTTAATTTATTTAGTTTGTTAGTCACATTTCATTTATTTTTTATTAGCAAATACTTAAAATTGGACCCTTTTTAACTTTCCTATTATACTCTGGACGCTCAACAGATAGAGTAATTAAATAAATGGCTAGAGTCAAAACTGCGCAGTACGATGTGTTCAGAAGTCAGCTTTACAAGCTACATTTTTTAAAACGCTGAAGAATGGGTTCTTTCACCATTTTTTTTTATTTATTTTTTTATGAAACTTTATCTATATTGAAGACTATCTACACTTTTAAAAAGTCTTAATTGTTATTCATTAAGCCACAAGGTTTTTTTTAATGTTGTGACGTCATAGTAGAGGTGTTGCTGGATCTAAAACAGTACAGATTGTAAATAATTGTAGTCATATATTTTTTTACTTATTTTATTATTATTATTACGATAAAGTAGAACATTTATGTAACAAAAATTATTTAAATCTCTACTGTTTTAGATCCAGCAACACCTCTACTATGACGTCACAACATTTTCTAAAAAATCATTGTGGCTTAATGAATAACAATTAAGACTTTTTAAAAGTGTAGATAGTCTTCAATATAAATACAGTTTCATAAAAAAAAAACAAAAAAAAATGGTAAAAGACCCCATTGAATCCTTTTATTTAAAATAAATGTAAATAAAACTAAAACTTTTTATCTTTTATCATATATGTATAACATAATTTAAAAGAAATTTAAAGTAAAATTTGTAAAACTTACTAATAGCAATACTGTATTTCAATTTCGCGTACATTTGTGGGAGGAGTATCTACTCTATCTGTTGGGCGTCCAGAGTATATTCAAAGCGCTTAAATATTTTCGAGGAATGAATGGCGTTCGGCTACATGTCATGTTGTCAGATACAAGATAGGATTATTTATGAATTTTTAGTAGTAACTAATAATTAAAAAATAAACAAAATGTTTTGAGGTTTCGTGAGCTGGTACCATACCCTCTGCTATTCCCCTAGCTTAACAGTTTTGTTGCTGTTATTCTTTCAAGAAGATAAAAATATGAATAAACATTATAGAATACCTAAGGATTGTAATACAATATAAAATTATGGAGAATGCAGTCAATTAATATATTATTTTATACTGTTTTACATTCTCTGTTTCATTCAATTGTTTAACAATGGGGTATGTGACCATAATCGAATTTCAATGTATACGCCATAGAATATGAATGTTCTTCATTGTAGTTTCTTATTACAACAATAAAAACTGTAAATTATTTTGTAATAGTAAAGTTATTAGCAATTTTGTGTTTAGGAGAAGGGATATGTGACGTCACTGTGGCCGTACGCATGGCCCGCTGATATATATCTATTTCTTTCCTTTACAGTATCTCGGTCTCTTTCTAGCACCATACCTACCGCCGCAATCTATTCAGAAGACACAGTGACGTCTCAATCCCCTCTCCAAATATTTAAAAATTAATTTCTCGTTAACTATAAACAATTAATTGATTTAAAAAAATACGGGTATTTTATTTTTGTATCTAGTATCATGTAATGTCAGAAAAAAAAATTGGTCACATACCCCATTACAAAGCACATCATACACGTGTAATTATTAATAACTAGTTAGCTTTATATGCGTGTCACACGTGTTCTAGTAACAACCCTACAATTTATTTCTTCTAATGACTGAATTCTGAATTGTCATGAAATAAAAATACATATACAGAACGAGAAACGATTTCCGTAATATTTAACAAATTGCGCGCATTAAAATAATTAACAACGTGCTAGATTTTGTTTGTAATGTGCTAAACACGATTTATTTTACATTTAAAATAAGAAATACATGTGAAATAAATAATGCCTTTACGACTAATTTAGATAATTATTTTTCTCTTAAATATGAAGGTGTTTACTTGTACTGCTGGCATTTTCCATTAATTAAAATATTTATCAAATCTAATTTAAATAGTTGCAATTTGCTGTTGCGAATAATACTAAATACTGCAAGATATAAGAAAAATAATTAATAATTATTTCCATTTATGAAAAAATCTGGAAACCACAATAATTTCCGTAATACAGGTAGTAAAGTAAAAAAGTTCAACCGCAGAGTCCAGTTTATTATTTTAAAATGCGAATGTTTAAAAAATTTGTATAAATAAATACATAATTCCTACACACAACAAACCAAAATAGTCATATCAATTTATTTGCGTAAGTAAAATGCGTATTAAACTCCGATTAAACCATTTATCGGAACAAAGTTATTTATTTTAAAATTCTGAATAATTTAGGTACTCGAGATAGCAGCTATCAAAGATACGCACGATACAGCTTTATTGAGAATTTATATATTTATTTTATAAAACTAATTTACAATCTGCATTACAATCAAAATATTAATAATCGTTATGCCTGTATATTAAAAATTTTAAAGAATAATTAAACATATTATTTAACCATTTCTACATTAAATGCAATATTTTTTCCTTGATTTTCATTTAAATAATAATTAAATGGACATTGCAAAAATTGAAGATGGTAATCAAGTATTATATTTGAGTATAATTTTGTTGAAATAATAGTATTTGTCGGTATATTAAAAATAATCAGTAAGCAGGACAGACAAGATCACAAATTACGTAATACGCTCGTGGCGCTCTCTATTGCCGAGTAGCCGAAATAACATTCAACAGGTGGTTCCACAAATGACACCTGTGTCAGTAAGCGTATTACCTTTGACTTTTGGCACCAAAATTTGGAAACAACACATTCGCAATTATTATAATTCATAATATATCAATGCGGATAAACAATAAAAGTTTACTGATATAACAAAACTCTCTTATCTTGTATAAAATACACAGAACAAACAACACGAATGACTACATTAAGCAGGAATTGATATGCGCAACTGGTTTTTGTCACTACAAGGTTTTCGCAGGAATTGTATGCAAGTTAAATGAAGTGAATATATTAGACATGGAATTACTTGTATTAATAATAATAAAGGGAAGACAATTGAGTTAGAATAAGGTGATGCAAGTTAAAATAAGTATGACGCATGACAGGAGACGCAACTTACCATTTTGATTTTATTTGTAAAAAAACAGTCACTTATGCACCATAACTAACAAGTTCGAGGAACGATTGGAACAACACAGAAACCGAAGAACAAATACTCTACAACGAGCAGTATAGATAGCAGCACATATCACATGAAGCACAAATGACAAACACAGATAAACATGGCCGCGGCGCGGTAAGCAATGTAACCTAATAGAAATCGCTGCAGACTAGGATACAAACGTTTAAGTGATACCCTTGACATTCGCTCGTTGTTAATAATTATAAGGCTGGTGCTAAGCACGTGTTGTTTCCATAGGCGGGGGACTTGCTGGGATACTCTCACCGTCACCGACTTCACCGCACTCCGCTGAGGTTGAATCAACAATCGACGCGCAATCGACAATCCACGCATATGCTTCCGTGTCATTGCGTAATAAATACTTTACTTTCCAGTTCATATTTATCAGTCTACCGCTACACATTTCATAGCTCGCCAGGCGACGGAATTATTCTATGGTTGAGGTTTCTTTTAGTAGTTTTTCCAGGTACCCATTCAAATACTAGCAGAAAAGCATCAACATATCACGCATAAAACACATGGCTCACTGAAGTACCTGCATCGTTCTTTACTAGCTCTTTAATACGCCATTTTTTTGTTGGTATTTTTTATTTGCGCTGTGGAATATGACCCTCAGTTCGATTCCACATCCGACAAATTTACCACACCTAATACATCATTATTTACTAACATCTTTGGGTGCCATAATTTGACAGCCCTCCACACGCAAAAAAATATATCGTATACAACAAAATGAGCACTACAAATTTGTTATTTTAAAACAATAAAAATGTTTTATATTTTAATAAATGATACACAAGAATCTAATTCTCAAATTTTTTTTATTATTTTAAAAAGTATAGAAGCATTATTATAAAAAAACAACCCTGTTTATATTAATGGGGTAAATAACTCCGTGGTAACGTATCGAACTGTGGATCGCGAGATCCTCAGTTCGAATCCCACTGCCGACAGTTACCAATTTAGATTTACCCCTGTGGTTCCCCCTCCACTAACATCCTTAGGGGCTATGATTTGACGGCTGGTAACCGCACTTCATACGAAAAAATATATCACTTACCGAGATCTGCGTAAGCAGAGTGCCACACCCATAATGGGTAAAAGGCGTGATGATATATTTATTTATTTTTATTTTTTCATATTTCTTTGTTCGTATTGCTAAATAAATATAGGATTTATTATTATATTGTGTCGATATCTGTCCAATGCTGAGTGCCACACATAGAAACCTCAACCATATAATAATTTTAAACGTCTACTTTCGGGAACTTAAATTTGCAGAACATCAGTAGTAGAATATTCTAAATTTTTGGGGGTATCTAATAGGTGTTTGAAAAAAAATCGTCGTCAAAATATTTATGCTGAGTCGAATAGCGAATAAGACTAGCTATTTAAATGTAATCAAAACTAGCTAAACAAAAAATTTGCTCAGCGAGCAGAATATTTGATGAGCATTACAAAAAATTGAAAATTGTTTTAGGTATGAGCCCAGTGTCACGAGTTACACTGCCTATTAAAATGTAATAAACAACAGCAATAAAGGTTTTTAAGACGCACTAAATGTCCAAACTGTGCGCTAGTATAATTTGTTTACTCAATTTTTTTGTTTCAGTTCTTTGAAACGAGTTACTATGAGTTTGACGTTTGAATATAATAAACAATGACTAATATTCACTATTATACATGAAGTATTTTCAAATAACCGATGAAAATGCTCCAATTTCCAAATTAAATCTTATCATTTTGTGGAGGCCCCTTATCACGAAGTGCACTGATTGAGTGCAGTAAACAATAACAAGATAAAACTACTAACAAATAACTTAGACCTTGTACATAGAGGGAAGAATTGTTTGACAAGTAACACAGTTTTAAATTAATTTCGAAATATTATTTTACTTAACAATTTCGATTGGATGTAATGAAGGTAAATAGGTACCTATTTAAGGAATTAGAGCAACGGGTATAACCTATTTCAGATGCGGCCCGCAAGGCAGAATTTAATATTTTCAATTGCTCAAATTTAATTATTTAATATGCAAAATCAATAAATTGGTAGACACAATATTATTGCATAAATATTAAATATGAATAAGATCCACACAATATTCTTCAAAAACAATAAATGCATGTCTAAAATATGCCGGATCTGCGTGTAACAATAATAATTTTATCGAAAATGACATGTCTTTACGACACGAATATATTTACATTTCGACATATGTAATTATTTTATAACAAATATATTTAAGTAAAAAAATAAATGAGATTGAAGACACGATACTATAATTGCTTTTTGTTCCAAGTGAGAAAAAAAGATAATGAAACTACACAGTTTGCTAACAAAATTAAATTCTGAGAAAAGACTTGTTCAAAGTAAATAATTTTTTCTGATTAAATATCCTGTTATTACACCATGTGGAAACTAAATATAAATATAGCAAAGATTAAACATTGTTTTATTTTTGTGAACAAACCGGAAAAACATGTAAATGAGAAATTGATTATTCGGAATTTTCTTCCACAAAACTTTCCTGATGCGTAACCATCTTTGCGTCATATTCCGGGAAAACCCGTAAGTTTTGCTACTGTGCGGTAGATGTCGCTAGTAGCGTTGGCTTCCGCGCGATGCATGCAACCAGTGTCACGCATGGAATTCTCTGGAAGTATTCAAATACGACTTATGTAATAAAAAAAATTGTTGTGCAAACACAAAAAAATACCTTGTTCTTAACATGCTTTTAGTGACTCATAAATAATAATTAAATATAATTTTTCATCGGTAATCTCTCACGTTTAAGGTCATATATTCGCGCGCAATACTTTGTTTTGAAGAAAGAAAATAATATTTTAGTTAACAAAAATAGTAGTAGTTTTATATTAATATATTATTTGTGTGCGGCAACGAATTGACATCACAACTGCGTTACTACCACTCGGATACAAAGTCGGACTAATCAGCAAATAAATGACTCTTTAAGAATGTTGTTTTTGTTTATTTGTTTTCGCGAAAAAAATGCATACCTATACATAAAATGTCTAGGATTCTAAGCATAAATCAATTAACATAATTTTATTATAGCGTAGCAAAGGAACGAAGAATAGCATATGAAAATTGTACAATAAGTATTTTTCAATGAAAACAACAGAATATTATTTGTGAAATAAATCGCGCCTACAAAGGAAACACATGCTGCCAGCATAACATTGTTGTTGTGTAAGTTACATACTTTAAAATCATATAAATTTTATCTCGCAAAATGCTGTTTTCCTGGTAGCTATATAATGAAATTTCTTTGTAACTTATAAAATGCAATCTTGCATTTTTATATACACATTAAAATTAATTTACGATTAATATGAATTTATATTATTTACATATTAATTTAAATGTCCATGTATAAAATGACTGGCAACAAATGGAAATTTTTGTCAAATCGAACACATTCAAATGAGGAAGAAGACGATAAACAGCAATAATAACAATATATTTTGCAATTCATCAGCTGTCCTTCGTTTTATAGACATACACATGTCTTGGTCACTTTTTTTATGTCATACAGCTTCATAATTATAAATTTGCGTATGTGGACGAACGGCAACGACATTCAAGGTCACATTCACGAATTTAATTATTTATAAATAAACTAATTATAATAATTTCGTCAGATTCATTTTGTCAGGAAAGCATTCGTTATTTTAATATTTCGACTGCAAAAATCATTTAATTCAAAAGAATCAATAAAATACGAAATTCTAGAAGACATTTGAATAAGCATCTCAATTAATTTTGCGGTCTGTTTAAGACACGTAATTACAATTATGTTAAATAAGAAGTGTAGCGTATTACAAAATGTATGAAATATTCAATTTTCATATTAATGAACTCGTTTAAGGTCAAATAATACGTCATTGCAACGTCACTTCTTTATGAATTAGGTTTAGAAATGTATGTATTAATATGTCAGCGATGATACGGGATAACAACACGTGTTTACAGATAAAAAATAAATATTCAAAATGTTTAATTGTTGTTGCATTACAATAAACAAGGTTAACTATGCAAATTATCTACCTACTAGTATTATATTTTTGCAATAAAAAATTACATTGAATTACGTTTTCTCTTAAGTCTTTGTCTTTGGTAGCAGACCTGACCTACAGAAAGCTTCAAATAAATATTTAAAAACCAGTCTAAAAATAAAACATTTCCAAATAATTATCTTATATTTAGGCGTACCAAAAGAAACTGCAAGAAACAATTTTGTGTATGCACAAAAAGAACAAAAATAAAATATTTGGCTCTATTAAATAAACGGGAGTAAAAATAAACTTATCTGGTTCATACGAGTACTTAAATACATCATTAAACGTGTGGGCTATATATACCAAGTGTTTATTTAATTTTTGACTTCATCGAGATTGACACTTCACTAAGGGCTATACAACTACTTCATTAATTCTGTATTTGTTTACCGAGTGAGAAAATTACAATTGACTTACTTTATTATTACCCGTAAATTATTATTTCAAATAGAAGATAGTTTTTCTTATTTAAATACAGCCTGCCAAAGTATTTTTTGCGTTTACATTATGATGTAAAAATATATTGTTTATTTTGATTTCTCTTTTATTTGCTGCACAAATAAATAAAAAACCTATGTACAGAAATCTCGCATATATCTGGTATAGATCTACTGTGACCTCCAAATTACACATACTGCCAAGCTGACCTAGTATAACCTTTTGAACGTTGGCGTGTACAATTTTTTAATACTAATCACATGAGGTACAGAGAACAAATAAATTAGTCATTTCCACAGATTCAGAATGATCGAAATGTTTATCTGAATTTTCTCAGTAATTTAAACATTTGTTCGAAATGAAAGAAAGAAGTTTGCCACGTGTATCTATTAGAGATTTGTTTATTGTTTTCAAGACAATAGTAGCTACTTGTTTACAAACAACTTTAAATATTAGATATATAGGTTAAATTTAGCCCTACATACAGATAAATCGAGTTAGTAAAAATGACACGATACGTTAAATAAAACAAGTAGTTCATTTACTTTATTATTTCATCAATGGGGTCTTTCGACATTTTTTTATGAAACTTTATTTAAATTGAAGACTATCTACACTTTTAAAAAGTCCTAATTGTTATTCATTAAGCCACAATGATTTTATAAAATGTTGTGACGTCATTGTAGAGGTGTTGCTGGATCTCAAAACAGTACAGATTGTAAATAATTGTAGTCACATATTTTTTTATTTATTTTATTATTATTATTACAATAAAATAGAATATTTATGTGACAAAAATTATTTAAATCTCTACAGTTTGAGATCCACCAACACCTCTATAATGACGTCACAACATTTTTAAAAAATCATTGTGGCTTAATGAATAACAATTAAGACTTTTCAAAAGTGTAGAGTCTTCAATTTAGATAAAGTTTCATAAAAAGATTTTTTTAAATTGGTGAACGACCCCATTTAACTAAAAAATTGAGTTATATACTATGCATAAATGAGAACCTCAGATTATCAAGAGATGGCGTTGATAAAAATTCCCAACAGGTACATGTCAAATTCATCTTCTATGATATCTTATGATGGCGAATGCTTGTATTAGTATTGGTAGTTTGCTATAACAATTTATTTCAACATACAATGAAATATATGTACCTTATGGTTAGATTAGCTTTCTACCACTAGTTAGCGTATTTTAATTTTGGAAGTCCAATACCTATACTGTATATTGCAGTTATTGGAACAACTGAATTATTTAGTTAAACAACGCCAAACTGACAACTCAATTGAAATAACTAAAAATTTAGTAGAATTGACTGACGGTCTCAGTTTACTTAACAAAGAGTTTGGAAGGAAATGACATGTCTATCATGTTTTGTGACAAAGTTCCCTTAATTAAAACTGTTCGTAAATATTCGGGTTGTGCAGATTTTTAATTGTTTAAATTATTTATGTGAAATGACTGAAATGTGAAAATAAAGTATATTATTTTGCAATAATAATTTGTTTTACTTTAGAAGCAACCTAAAACATTTTATGTCAAAAAAAGCAAAGGATATTTAACTAACATATTCAGTAAAAATTACTGACGTATTCGGTTGTTTTTACTGAATTTTTCAGTTGCGCACAAATCAACCAATTATTCAGTTAAATTGACTGAACTACTATTCCTATTCTCAGTGTAAGATTAAATTCATACTTTTCTGATTTCATTCGGACTGTACTTGCAAAGCAATAAAATATATGCGAACTCGAAGAAACAAAGGGTTTTTGTTTGGAGATTTATGATTTATAGGTTCGAGACATGTTGATTTCTCGAAGTCTAGACGATACACAATAAATATACCTCATAAGCTTGTAAAATGCCATACGTTACAAGTTTCAATTTACGATTTTTACTAGGTCTGTTGAAGTGTGAAGTGTTTATACCATTAAAATTAAACAACTGGTCGACAACCAACTTTCAAAATATTAATCAAAAGGTTTAACACCTGCACAATAACTTTATTGTTAAACCGTTTCATAGAACTTTGGGTTTTATTCAATGGAAATGCAAGTATTTTTATAAACCAGAGACAATAGCTGGTACCACGAGCTCTGTTTTTGGGTGTTTTTAAGAAAAGTATTTTGGCCTCGGTTTAAGTGCTGTACAATGTTCTATAATTATTTTATACAAAATACTTTAAATAAAAGAGGTAGATTAGACAACTTTTATTTGAAGCATTTTTGTATAAAGTATTTTTAGAATATTGTACAGCCCTAAAACCGCGGCTAAAACACTTCTTTAAAACACCAAAAACAGAGCTCCTAAGAACTATTATATTTATTCAATTTATTAGTTCGTTCTAAATTAAAGCACAGCGCAACAATTTGAAGCCCTACTTTTAATAAAAATATAAATTTAATTGAAAGATTTCAGAAAACAGTTGTTAACCGTAATTTGTTTAAAATTTGATTTAGAAATATCTGAATATACAAACAGATTATGTTACTTTCATTTGTCATCTTTAGAAAATAGGATAATATTTATGGATATAATTTCTCTCTATAAACTAGTCAACACTTTGATACATTCAAACAATATAATTCATTATTTTAAAATATATGCTCTGAAAAGAATTCAATCATTTATTTCAACTTCTTTCTTGTAAAACAAATAATAATAAAAATTTGCCAATGGAGGGTGGTTATGATTTTGACGTCACAGGCAAGAAAGAGAAAGATGAAGTAAAAGTTGAGATGGAAGATCATAATACAAACATCCATGTTTTGACGTTTGAGTTAGTGTTTAAACAAGGTTATGTTTTTATTTTTGAATTTTTTGATTAATGAAACTTAATAAATTTAACACTGGCCATATATTTTTATAGTAATAACGAGACTTACTATTGCACAAACCACATACACACTTTATTTTTCATATTTAGCATCATTTTAAGAACTGCCATCTTGACAGCGGGCGTGACAGCGTTTTGTTTGTATTTCGCCCATTCACACACGCGTGAATTCCATCGTAGTTCAACTGAAACAGTAATAGATGGCAGCACGAAAATTTACTTCTGTATAACCCGCCATTAACAGAAATAAAAATTTCAAAATATTGATAATTCTTCATCTGTCACTAGCACAATTTAACCCTCGGAGAACACACTGGGTCATTCTGACCCACAAAAAACGCTCATTTTTAGTCCATAATTCTGAAAAATGCAATTTTATTATAAAGGGTGCCCACTATGTATGGAATGTAGTATATATCTTGGTAAATATCGACTTTATAAAAAAGTATTGTATATAAAAGTTGTTTAACATTTTATTTTCCTTAATAAGACAGCATTCAATTTCTTGCATTTCAGAAAACAAATGAGTAACGAATCACACTTTAATTTTTTAAATAGCAATGTACCCTTTCATTAGGCTCATTTGATAGAGATTTTATTCTTTTTTCGATGACATAAAATCTTAGTACCCCTAAACCAGAAAATTTTGAAAAAATCTGGCCGAATTAGAGCAACGAATACAAGCTGAAGCTGCAGCAATTTCTCCTAGATCGCTCAGAAATTCTTTTCAAGCTTTTCGTGATAAGTTGGGCCACTGCCTTGCAGTTAATGGCATTTTGAACACTTACTACCATGAAAACTATTTTATTGTTAATTTCGTTCATTTGTTTTATTTTGTTTTTTCGTTCATTTACATTTTTTTCAAAAATTTTCTGGTATAAGGGTACTAAGATTTTATGTCACCGAGAAGTGAAAAAAAAATCTTTATCAAATGAACCTATTGAAAGGGTACATTGCTATTTAAAAAATTAAAGTGTTATTCGTTACTCATTTGTTTTCTGAAATATAAAAAATTGAATGCTGTCTTATTATGGAAAATAAAATGTTAAACAACTTTTATATAGAATTCTTTTTATAGTCGAGATTTACCGAGATATATACTATATTCCATACATAGTGGGTATCCTGTATAATAAATACCATACTACACTAAGATATTTAATTTTTATTTTCATATATATCATGGCATAAATTTCTAGCAATTGTAAATAGAACGTCAGACCAATAATGGACAAATACATGAAACGATTATAAGTATACCTCTGTTAACACGTTTTAAAAATAAATCTGTGAGGTATGTGAGATACCCGTTTTGGTCACGGAAGGGTTCAATTGATAATGTATTGTATATTTGTATACTTTTTATGTACAGTTTGTGCAATATAGGTATGTATTAGAAACCATGGGAACCTTGTATTGGTAAAAATAAATAAATACTTCATCGCCTTACCTTTTACAGTTCCTTCCAAAATGAATGTTTATACTGTTAAAATTTTGAAAAAAACATGATAAGATCTCACGACTAAATTTATCTGAGCGTAAATACGCGTTGAGCGTAACAATATCCATTTCAAGTTAGTTAAGAATAAAATATCTAGGTTTTTGACACCAAACTCTTTCCTCATACCACCTGACTGTTTAGTTGCTCAATAATTGGCATCTCATCAAAGACAATACAGCTAATAATTACGCGTTCACTCAAAAAAATGTCAAACTTCTAATGACTTCTAACCTTCACTAGGTTAACATATTTGGAAACTTGGAGTAGTCAAAAACACAAACTAAAAATAACAATCATGCCAGAGGGCAAGACTTTCTAATTTAATTGGATTGAAGATTTTATTAATCAATTAGAAATCGATGTTTCGTACAATGCTATTGTCCATTTTCATACTTTCATACACAAAAAAAAATCCGTAGAATTGATTTAAAATAAAAGTGATAGATAATATATTCCCTCTGTAACTTTTATTCTACATTTTTTTTATAAAATAATTTTGGAGCATTATACATCGCTAAAACACTTATTTTAGTATACCAAAAAACAGAACTCGTGGTACCAGTCTACATAATATATTGCAGAATCAAATAACTGATATTCTAAATATAAGTCAGTCATATGTCAAATTTAATTTTTAAACATTCATATTCAGATTTATGTGATGTGATATTTTTGGATTTGAAAATAGACAAAACAATGTTCGAAACTTCGTGTATTAAAATAAGAAAATTTTAAATAATTATACGTACAGCAGGACAGTACTTAAAAATGATCAGCTTATTAATATAAATATAATAAATTGAACATTATAACAGTAATTATCAAGCAATTGGAGTGTCGATCAAGGCTGCCTACCGAAACCCGGTGTCACATTTACATATGATTGATTATGTCCAATGAAAATTAATTCATCAAATTAAAAACTGTATTAATAGTGTCACAGAAGTGATTCAAATCTTAGTGAAATCAGTAGTAATGTTTACTAGATCAAGTTGAACACAGATACTATAGATCTGACATCTGTATAGCTCTATCCATCGTTCTGCAACTGCTCGTAGTGAGAATAAATTAAAGAAATAAAATATATAAATATATCATTATACATAATTTGGGTCTTACATTTTTACAGATCTGGGTGTATGATATATTTTTACGCTTGACATGTGGTTACAAGCTTTCAGGTTGCGATCCCTAATATGTTAGTAGAAAGGGAGCCTCCAGAGGTAAGTTAAAATGACAATGGGCACATAAACCATAAACGAAATATGACAAATTTATATCAAAATCGTGTAAAACTTACGGAATAATTAGTAGTAAAGTATTTTTTTCTTTTAAATATTTTCTAGTAAAGCGATGTAACGAATTTAACATGTTACTGCTATCTTTATGTTACCAGGATTATTATTTGAATTATTTTTTCGAAATATTTATACAGAATGGTGACTTACTCAACCGATCATAAGCATTTCATTTGTTAAATAATACATATGCAATTCCCTGATTCCCTAATAATTTTAGAGAAAAAATTTTTCAAATAAAAGTTAAAGAGATTTAATATTTCCATCTGAATTAGTGAACAAATCTTATTTTAATCAATTAATAGGGGAGAGAAATCGGTAGATTACTAACTGCTACTCACTTTTATGTTTTAAATAATACAAAAAATATAAATGAAATAAAAATAAACCAGCTTTAGAATTAAAATGAAGTAAATATATAAAAAATATTATTTTTTCAGATGACAAAAAATTAAAATTAATAAAACTAAAAACCATAGAAAACACTGTTTTCAACTATTCAAACTGCTATATTCATGTTTCTGTAGTGTACAATAGCGAATTTTTCTGAAATCAAGTTCAATTTGCTGATTTAGCATCCAAAAACATAGAAAACACTGTTTTAAACTATTCAAACTGCCATATTCATGTTTCTGTAGTGTTCAATAGCGGATTTTTGTGAAATCAAGTTAAAATTGCTGATTTAGCTTACAAAAATTAAGTAGAAATATGTTATCATACGAAAAGTAAGAAAAATTAGAAGATTCAGTAAATTATTTCTTAGTATCTAACTAATTTGAGATTTTGGGCATTCGGGATATAGGTATTCGGGATTTTAGTATTCGAGATTTTGGGATTCGGGATTTTGGGGAAGAACTGCACTAGGCTAGTGACATAGCCACTACACCACCGAGATCTGCAAATACAGTATTATAATTCATTATGTTTTTCGAGAACGAATATGCAATAAATATGAGCATTTTACCCTAATGAATAAAATTATAAAAGGATGCTTTCAAACAATGCCAAATTAGTTTTTCGCGATAATACTGAAGTATTGGCATAACATCAAACAAACGGAGTCAAGGAACTACCAAACCTAATGACTAGTAACCTTCTCTAGGTTACCTCCAACGCATCGGTAATTAGAAGATCTAGTTCAACAATCCCACAAAGTGGTGCAATGAAGGTAGAAATGGAATCAACAACGAACAACGCCACTACGCCACAACGCGATAAATCGCGAGACAAGCGTAGGTTGTAAGGTCGGCAGGACGACGCTCTGTCTCACGTGTGACGTACGCATTCGTCCTGATCCTGACTAGAGACTTGACTCCCGTGGCAGAGCATTGGCTGCATGTTGCAACAAGACTGTAAGACGGATGTTACTAAAATAGATCGGCCACCGCGCGGTTTATGGTCTATATCAAGTTTTCGTGTATTCGCAATTGCACGATTTTGCGGAGATGCAACACATGTAGATCATGCACTTATATACACAATTCGAAAATTTATTACAAAGATATGTTTAGGGCCTCATTGGCGACAAGCTTAAATGGGCGAGGGCCATATACATCATATAGTTCCCGAGGTGTATCCAACGTTTCATTTTTCACTTTGAATGTTTGAATATGTAAATAGCAGTTGAGACTGCTTAATAATAATAATACAAATTATTAAGTTTTTGTTTAAATTATTATATTTTATTTATCTTGATATAATCAATGATTAAAAAAATTACTTGATTTAAAACTCTCAACCCTGTTTACTGAGATATTTGTGAAACCCCCTAAAAGATTACAAAGAAACTACCACTTCCGAAAGATTGATTGCTATAAAAATCTAATCAAGTGGTATGTAACTTGACCCTTCTAATCCTAAACATAAAATTTGAAACGAGAAACAAAACAAAATTTGATAATTTGCTGTAACTTCAATTTCAAATTATGCACCTATACAAAATAGAAAATATAAATATTTCTTAATAATGAAACTTATTTTATTAAACACAATTTTATCATTAAATAAACTCGAAGTACATGAAAAGAAAAAATAAAAGCACTAAACAATTGATTTTGACGTTTAAATGAATTAACATTAAATAAATTTCAACAGAATTATTAATTGATTCAACTTTATGCTACACTTTAAATTTCTTCAATACGTTTTGTCTCACCCAGTATATGGGTGAGAGTTAAAAATGTGCAAAATGAAAAACTTCATCAAATTAGCTTAATTTATAAAAAAAAAATTTAATTTTACAGAATAGCCATGGAGAACTAAATATAAAATTTAAACAGTCGAATTGTTAGAGCTTATTAATTGTTAATTTTTATTTATTTAATAACCTGGAACAGAAAAAATGTTTTAATCTATTTTATTTTGTCCTCAAAAGTCTTGAGAAGTGTCTGTTTAAATGATAGAATAATTAGTGCTAAAATTATTGTAATACAATAATCAACTTTTTAAAAATTTGTATAGACAATATTCAGATGTTAGAAAAATTTCTCTTGGTATCTAGTAGTTATAAATATTCATAATATGTTCACTAAAATTGTAATAAATTATTTATAAGTAGGCATTTAAATATAATAATAGAAAACGTTCATTCTATTATTTAGTTTGTTTTTCTTTTTCTCTGTATACATATTATGTAAATAAATTAATTACTATATAGTTGTAAATAACATTAAGTGCCTCTCTCATTGTATGAGGTTCTTAAGCCGCTGATTAAATAAAATAAATAAATAATAATATTTTATTATTTTGATTTTAAAATCAAATTGTTTGTTTTGTTTTCCATGCCATTTATGTTAATGCTTGAAGATGATCGATACCCGGTATATATTGTATGACAGATATAAATAAAAGTAAAGTGAAAACTAAAACATTAAAATTTTGCAAATTAGGTAATTGGTGCCAAAAAGCTTAGCTAATTAAAGACAAGCAATTCAAATTAGAAACCAAAACATAGTAACAACACGTGAACTTTCATAAGACAAATAAATAATTAAATTGTGTTTATGTTTGTGACCTTCAAAATCACATGGGAACTTGCACTACGACAAAGTTTTGGCTGGGTTTCAGGCAGGGTCATCAGCACAACGCACTTTGCAGAAGAGAAAGAAGGAAAGCACATCGAGTGCGCAATGAAGGGCGATAATAGACAAAAAGTGAGCGCGCTGCCACCAAAATTAGCGCGATGTGACCTCTCACAGCCCTCGTAAAACGCCTTGAGGATTTCAGAAATGACGTTTGAATGCGATATATTCGCAATATTTCAAACCTATGAGTAATCAAATGTTGATATAGATTAACCAAGGTTGTGACTGTTATTTGCGTTTAAACATAATTCCTTTGTTTTTGTTTTTATTCTTATGTTACTATCTACTGAGCTAGGAATCTTAAGCCTCTTACGTCAATTTTTTTTAAGTTTAAAACTAAACGTATCATACACTTTTGTTCAATGTTTTCATCAATTTTTGTTGTCAAATGAAAAAATAGAACTTGTTCTATTTGTTTCAATGTTTTTGTACATTGCACAGACGCAAAATGTCAGATGAGCAGCTGAAAAATGCAATTTGAGGTTAGCTGTGGTTCTTTTTAGTGAAATACAATTTGAAGAAATTTAATTAAAGCCAAAGTCAAGAGATCTGCGTGATAAAATATAAGTATAATAAAAATATCATGTAGCAACTGACGTTTCCTTTTAGCTTAAATACAAATAAAACAAACCGTATATTGAACTTTTTGACCAAAATGTGCAGGTGAATCAAACAAAAATTTGAGGTACGTTGCATACAGGAATATTTTCTTTCAATGATTCGATTTCACAAAAATCTACAGGAAAATTGAATACAGAAAATTGACATAAATATGTACAAAAAAAAAAAATGTGTCATACCTCATATGTGCCTATTAATGTTACTTAAATAGAGTATAAATAAAAATTTCTGGAATGTAACATTTAAATTTTCTTTATTCTGTATTTCTGGCACTGAAAATTAATATGTTTATCAAATATATTATTATTATTAAAGCCGTTACTTGACGGCTGGTAACCGCATTTCACTCCTTAAAATGACGTTTGAATGTGATAAGACATATTTGCAATATTTCAAACCCATGAGTAATCAGATGTTGATACCAAGGTTGTGACCGTCATCTGCGTTTAATAATAAATTCTTTGTTTATGTTTTCATTCATATATGTTTCTATCCATTTATCTAGCAATCTTACCTCTACTAAAGCCATCCGTACTCAAAAGGGGTATCTTACATACCACACAGATTTATTTGTAACATTTTAACATTTGTCGTTTCATGTATTTGTCCTTTATTGGTCTGACGTTCCATTAACAATTGTTAGAAATTTGTACAATGAAATATATGAAAATAACTATTAATTAAAGTAGCGTACCGTATGTAATAATATACCTATAATAAGATTGTAATTTTCAGAATGGGCGCAAAAACCATAAACGAAATATGACAAATTTATATCAAAATCGTGTAACACTTACGGAATAATTAGTAGTAAAGTATTTTTTTTGTTTTAAATATTCTCTAGTAAAGTAATATAACGAATTGTACATATTTTGACGTCACGTGTACTCGCTTTGATTCTATTGACCAGAAATATGAAAAATGCAAATCGAGCGCCTATTGTGGGCTAAAATAGAGTTACGAAACGTCATTTCATTTGTTTTGTTTGTCGGTATTTAAGATTATATTTGTTGGGCTTCTATTACTTGTTTCATAATTTCACTGTTTTATTGTGCTGTTGAATAAAATTGTTTGTTGAGCTTAGGTTACATCACTACTAGCGCCACTGTTGTCAAACTTTCGTATGATGTTTACTCGAATATAAAGTAAAATACTCTATAGTTGCCAAATGAATTTTATCTTTATTTATATTAAGTTTAATTGTTGTAAATTAAGACTTATAATATGTAAATATTATTTTTACATTAAAAAATATATATCTACTATCATGAAAAATCGTTGTTTAGGTGCCACTGGAGGAGAACCAGTGACGTCACACAAGCTTTAGAAAATCATATCTCGGGTAATATATGGAATTTTCGCATCGGGTTTTCATTAATCGTTATATAATCTAATAAAGTTTCATTAAAAATTAGTTTATGAGCCCATTATGAACTGTAAACAAGCTTGTTCGCCAACCCTTTTTTACAGGATTTATGTCTCGATCAGAAACAGTGAATGTTCAGAACATTAACAATAAATGTATTAATATTAAAGAATTTGATAAATATATTTGTTAATCAGAATCAGAAAAATACTCATTTAAAAGCCACATTGCAGAAATTTTGATATATACCCTATTTAACCCTTCCGTAACCAAAATAATTTACAATTGTATCTGCCTAAATTGGGTATACATATTTAATAACCCATTTTTTTTTTAAGTAAGATTTTTCATTTTTAATATTTTTGTCATTGCACTTCTGTTTTTAGGTTACTTTTAAGTTAATATAAAAATCGTAAATTGTAACGTTGACCAATAAAATCAATAGGAAAAATAAAATGTGTTTACAATTTTTTTATTATTATTATTATAGTTGTGACTTGACGGCTGATAACCGCATTTTACTCTTTAAAATATATTTAAATTTACACCTGTGGTTCCCCCTCCACTAACATTTTTGGGGAGCTATGATTTGACGGCTGGTAACCGCACTTCATACCCAAAAATAATCACTTACCGAGATCTGCGTAAGCAGAGTGCCACCCCCATAATGGATAAAAGGTGTGATGATATATTTATTTATTTTTTTTATTTTAAAATATATCGCTTACGGAGATCTACAAAAGCATACATAGCATGATCGTATACAGGGTGTTCAATTTAGGTGTGCCACCATTGTTATTTCGAGAATTATAAGAGTTACAAGGTTGATTATATTAGCAAATAATTTCTATTTTACAAGACTATTACAGTGAGCAAAAAAATTACATTTCGTAAAATACGGGATACAACCTTTTTATTTTAAATGAGAATCTATTTCTTATTTATTTATTCGATTCAGTATTTTTTTCTGAATACAATACATATATCCTAATATTACAAAATAAAAATAATAAATAAATAAATATATCATCACGCCTTTTACCCATTAAGGGTGTGGCACTCTGCATGCGCAGATCTCGGTAGGTGATATATTTTTACGTATGAAATGCGGTTACCAGCCGTCAAGTCATAGCCCCCAAAGTTGTTAGTGGAGGGGGAACCACAGGAGTAAATTTAAATTGGCAACTGTCGGCAGTGGGATTCGAACTGAGGATCTCACGATCCACAGTCCGATGCGTTACCACGGAGCTATTTACCCCATCAAATTACAAAATAACTCATAAAAATGCAAGTTTTTGAAATTATTTTAATTATATCAGGTGGGAATAAGAGTGTTAAAAATTGGAAATTGGATACATAACGATTGAACATTCTAGATAACATTGTTTTACTGTTTGTTGTTAATTGTTATGTCCGAATTGTTAATTTTAATAGTAATTAAGTAATATCAGGTTTGATTTGTTTACTTTTCAATCAGTTTCGATCTAAGCCACTATTATTTCAACACGATACAAATAAAATACACATAAATTTAATTTGCATCTTTCTCATATATTTTGTAACATTAGAATCATATTTATACCGTTGATGTAATTTATACCAAAAATATATTATTTTTACTCATTGTAATATTACAATAGATATTGTTTGCTAGTTCGTGCAACCTCGTAGCGCTTATAGTTCTTGAAATTGCATGGTAGCACACTAAAATTCAACACTATACAGAGTGTTCATTTTAAGTGGTACACTATTGCTATTTCGAGAACTATAAGAGCTACGAGGTCGGTTAAATTAGTAAACAATTTCTGTATTATAAGACAATTTAAATGAGCGAAACAAGAATGTTTTTAGACCAGTGGTTCTCAAAATGCGGGTGCAACTTTCTTATTTTAAATGGCAACTTATTTTTTTATTTGCTTATTCGATTCAATATTTTTTTCTGAATTCAACAATATCCACATGTAATAATGAAATAATACAAAATATTTGAGTAAAATAAAAAATTAAAAATGTATCAGAAATAAATTATTTGTCTTTATATTGTATCTTGTTTATTAACTAATAATTATTCACAAATTTAAGAAAATTATTTCAGGTTTTGCAATTATTTCTGCAATTGATTTATTTGTTTTCTTCCATGGCAAACCTTGAACAGGTATATTTAAATAGAAATGATATTGAATCGAATAAGCAAATAAAAAAATATAGGTTGCCATTTAAAATAAGAAAGTTGCACCCCGCATTTTGAGAACAACTGGTCTAAAAAATTCTTGTTTCGCTCATTTTAATTGTCTTATAATATAGAAATTGTTTATTAATTTAATCGACCTCGTAGCTCTTATAGTTCTCGAAACAGCAATAGTGTACCACTTAAAAAAACACTCTGTATATTTTATTTATATTAGGCTTCCAAATTATCAATAGGCCATCTATTCTGATCACAAATTCGCAAAAGGTACATGTCAAATTAATTTTATATGATATGATGGCGAATACGTGCTTTAGTATTGGTACTTTGCTTTTATTGGCTGTAGCCATACACACTGAAAATTTTCCTGTTTTTTATAGGATTTTTTTGGAGAAAATTCAATCTTAACCTATAATCTACAAACACAATGTACCTTTAATTTTTTAATCTTATTTGAATAATACGGCTTAAACAAATGTAATACTTGCATTGGAATACTCCTAAAATATGAATAATGAAATCAGATTTCATGATTTCATGATTCATATTCATTCCCCAGAGCCTAAAATTCTGGTACATATTTTCACAAAAGAAGTAGATAAATAGCGTGATGATATATTTATTATAAAGATCTTACTTCGCTTTTTTAATAAAACCGTTAATTCACAAAATGACATCTCAGTATTCGCTGTCAACTTGTCAGCTGTCTACTGCAGGTCTGTTTATTTATTAGGTAATAATAAGCCATTTTCAATAATTAGAAGTGAATTCAAATAAATTAATTAAAATAATCATACCGGGAATGCGTAATTTCAGATTTCTTTTATAGTTTAAAATACTATTATAAGAATGTTATTTGATTTTCATGAAAATTTTTTATGTTCGTTTCTCTAAACCAGGTTTATTTCTTCACGATAAGTGCAACAAAAGATTAAAAATGCATAATATTTTGCTTTCTAGAAACGTAATATATGTAGAAACAAATAATAATTTAATATGCCCAGATAAATTACCCACTTAAGAATAAATAATGATGAATAAATATAGTATCACGCCATTTACACATTTTAGGTGTTGCACTCTGCTTCTGCAGATCTCAACTCGAATCCCACTAACATATTTAGCAAATATGGGCAGTAATTAATTACAAATAATTACGTAATTAATTACATGTTTCAGAAATGTTATTTTTAATTTAATTTTTCTATTACTCGCTCTGTAATGGATAATGCAGTAATTAATTACATTATTTATGCAAGAAATCATTAAATCTAGAACTTTTTCATTGTAATTACAATTACAATGACCATTACTTTGTTTTTTATTTTTTTCATGAACAAAGTGCCGAATTTTATGACTTTTGATATTTAAGATGAAATCGAAAACTCAGTTTCAATTTCTAATCAAATATGTATAAATAGAGATCTTTAATTAAAGTATAATGCCATATTGCCTTCTTCACCTCTTTTTGGAAGATTAATTTCATTCGTATGCCTTATTTTAAATCCAAGACGCTGTAGATTACCAGATTCTCTCTTTGAGAAATTACTAATTTTACACAATTCACAATATTACTTAGAAAGTTTTGTTTTTGTTAAATATATTAAAATTTAAGTTCTTTTTATTTTCATAAAAAATAAAAAGTAATTGTAATTTGTAATTATTTAATGTAATTTAATTACATTTTTGCATGCAATATAGTTAATTAATTAATTACATTTTGTAAATAATAATAAATAATGTAATTTTGACGATTGTAATTTAATTAACTTTGAGAAAATAATTATAGAAAATAATTCATTACATTTTTTCAGTAATTTGCCATATCTGATATTTAGGATCTTCCACTAACATTTTTGGGGGCATTGGAATGACGGCTGGTCACCGAACTTCACATGTAAAAAACAGTCACTTAGCAAGATCTGTAAGAGCAGAATGCCACTCTCAAAATGGGTAAATGGTGTGATGAAATATTTGTATTTTATTTATAGGAATAAAGTTAAATGCGACAAGAGATGAGGATCCCATGATCCATGTCCAAAGCGTTACCATTGAGCTAATAACCCCATATGCTGAATAAATATAAATAAAACATATTTAATACTATATTGAATGTTCCAATATTCCAAGCCAGGATGTAATGATCAGTAATACTCATAATATGAAATGATATATTAATGTCATATATGCGTAGAAGAGTGATTTGATGACTTAATAGTCATATATTGGAAACATAGTAATTCTTTATGTGGTATGTAGGACATTCAGTAAGCAAACATCCTGATATGGTGATCATTTCCATGTATGCTCATACATGCTGTGTGTATTCGAATTGAGGTGAAAGTGAGGTTATATGTTCAGCCTAATGCTGAACATAAAGAAAGCCAATTCTTTTGGATTAACGGGTTTTCTTTCAGATTTTCTCGAGAAGAAATGTAGGCAGTCTGTGCACGAGAATTAAATACTGTATTGAAAATACATTTACAATTGATTCACAGGGTTATTAATTGATTTAAGCAATATTAATTTTTTTATTGACACGCCGTTACCTATTGATTTTAGAGAAAACTGCTTTAAGAAAATCTTTTTAGATAATTAAATTCTGCGTCAAAATCACTAATCAAATTTTATCCCACACGTTTTGTAACACATAAAACCAAGTTAAAAATTTTTGAAAGCAATTATTTATTGTGATAGCCATGGAATTTAAACAAAATTACAAACAAATGCAATACTATTAAAATAATATTTGATTAGTGTTTTATAGGCAGGCTTAAATTTTCTACAAAATTTATTTGAATCATATTGCTCCAAAATCAATAGACAACTGCATATCGCTGTAATAGAATATTTATATTTCATTTCCTATATTGCATATATTAATTCACGACCCGTTATACATATATGTAGGGTAAATAGCTCCGTGGTAACGCGGAACATTATAGAGCTTCAGTTCGAATCCCACAGCCGACAGTTAGCATTTAAACTTCACCTCTGTAGTTCCCTTTACATCAATTTATTTGGGAGCTTGACTTGACGGTAGGTAACCGAAATTCACACGCAAAATGGGCGCATAAACCATAAACGAAATATGACAAATTTATATCAAAATCGTGAAACACTTACGGAATAATTAGTAGTAAAGTATTTTTTTAAAATATTTTTCAGTAAAGCGATATAACGAATTAAACATATTTTGATGTCACGGGTATTGGCATTGATTCTATTGGCCAGAAATATGAAACGTGCAAGTCCCGAGTCTACCGTTGCGCCCAACGCCTATTGTGGGCTACAATAGAACTACGAAATGTCATTTCATTTGTTTTGTATGTTAATATTTAAGATTATATTTGTTGGGCTTCTATTACTAGTTTCATAATTTCACTGTTTTATTGTGCTGCGTTGAAAATCTATTGAATAAAATTGTGTGTTGAGGTTAGGTTACATCACTACTAGCGACACTGTTCTCAAACTTTCGTATGATGTTTACTCGAATATAAAGTAAAATACTCTAAAGTTGCCAAAGGAATTTTATCTTTATTTATATTATAAGTTTAATTGTAAATTAAGATTTATAATATATAAATATTATTTTTACATTAACAAATATATAATATCTTCTATCATGAAAAATCGTTTTTTTTAATGCCATTGGAGTATTACCAGTGACGTCACACCAACTTTGAAAAATCATATCTCGGGTAATATAAGAAATTTTCACATAGGGTTTTCACTGATCGTCATATATTCTAATAAAGATTCATAAAAAAAATTAAAAAAATTGGTTTATGGGCCCAATATATCACATATTGAGGTTTGAGAAAGCAGAATGCTACACCCAAAATGGTAAAAGGCGTGATGATATATTTATTTATTTAACTTACATTAAAGCATCCCCAAACATGGGGTAAATTGCTCCGTGGTAACGCTTAAATCTGTGGACTTAAATATACATCACATATCGAAAATAGCTCCATGGTAACGTGTCGGACTGTGGATTGTGAGATCCTCAGTTCGAATCCCACAGCTGAAAGTTGCCAATTTAAATTTACTCCTGTGGTTCCTCCTCCACTAATATCTTTGGGGGCTATGATTTGACGGCTGGTAACCGCACTTCATACGATAAAATATATCACTTACCGAGATCTGTGTAAGCAGAGTGCCACACCCGTAATGGGTAAAAGGCGTGATGATATATTTATTTATTTATTTATATTTATCGAAAGCAAAGCAGAGTACCACATTAAAAATGGGTAAATAATGAAATATTTATTTAAAAAAATAAATGTTTTATATAAAGTAATAAAAAATGCAATATATTGAAACAATATTTTTATTGTGCGCAATGGTTTTCTTATAATCGTGGAATATATAGAAAATTTAATTATTTCATCATACATATAACATTAATCATCTTCTAATTTGTCATTTGATAATATCCAACATAATATTTTATTCATATACAAATTCATTTATATATAAATATAATAAAAATTACGAAACACTATTACATACAATGAAAATATTGCAAAATTTCACGACATATCTAAATATATCGTATGAGTTAGTTATAGTTCATGTTCACCTTATTACGGGCAAAGTACAATCTAAAGCATGTTTTAGACTTCACTACGTCATATTACAAATTCAAATACACTCTTTTTTACATTACACGATTTCAAAATTTATTCAGCAACAAGAAATGGCCGAATTACATAACAATATCTGTTTTACAACATTAATTTTTAATATTTTCAATAAATTAACATATAGTAGTTATGTAGTCTACAACATACAGGAGGTGTTTTTGCCTTGATCTCAAAACATGAGTCACAAAAACTAATAGAAACACAGGTATAACATCTTTTGGCGAGAGCTTATCAAGGCCACGGGGTCGCAGAACTACCAATATTTTAAAAATAAAATTAGACGGAAAACTTATATAGTTATTCAACGCAATTTCACTCGACCCTTTCTTTGTTATTTGTTTTTTATCTTTGATACTACTGATAAACAGAATTTTATTTTGCAAATACACTACACGTGCCACGGTATTTTCTCATGATTTTGAAGTGCGCAAATTAAGTATAATTGTAACAAAGAGTACGAAAAATTATTATTTATTCAGGAATTCATGTATCTAATTTAAAAAAATAGAAATGATTAATTTCTGTAATTTTCATGCGACGTGAGGGTAGCTGGGTAGTTGTTATAAAATATAGTTTCCCGTTTTGAAATAAAATATAGCCATAATTATGGTTATAATGTATTGCTTTGTGCCAAGTTGTGAAAACAACAGCAACAAAAATACAAAATTATTATTTATTTCAGTGCTGATTTGTCATCAGGCACTATGACGTCACACGGTTTTATATAGAATCTTTAGTAATTAATTACAAGCTTATTAATATTACAATATAGATGAAAACACGAAAAATATTCATATATTAATGTCTATTTTCGAAAATAAATAAAAAAAAGTTGGTTGAAGAGCCTACTCTACACATTTGAAATAGTAGAAAATTAGATATAATTAACAATATTTTTTACGACGTAATAAAATAAATAAATATGTCATCACGCCTTTTACCCATTGTGGGTGTGGCACTCAGCTTACGCAGATCTCGGTACGCGATATATTTTTGCGTATGAAGTGCGGTTACCAGCCGTAAAATCATAGCCCCCAAAGATGTATTAAAGTTTTATAAAATAATAAATTCAAGTATAATATATTTTATTTATTTCTGTACATTACAATTAAAAAAGTAAATAGCTACTAGCTACTAGAAACAGATATTTTAAACCTGTAGCATTCACCTGTTCAAGTTTCCTATATCCTTCAAACTAATTCTAAATATTAATCTTGTTAGCGCAATATTAAAATACTGTAATTAGCATAGGATAACCCAATAATTACCTACTGCTGCAATATCTAAATTACTGGAAATATCAATGGAATGCAAGAGAAATTATTTTATCTGCTTGTTCGTCTGCACATGGAACACGGAATGTGTTCTAAATAGAAATAAATGCACAAAAATAGAAGTATAAATACATTCACACTCGTTTCCATTCAAATAATAAAGAAAAAGGGGTCTGATAAGTAATTTAAATTAACTATGTTTTCTCACAATAAACATAATAAAATTTTTGGTATTAGTCGCGTCATTAAGGTGACGTCAAATAGGTAGAGCATAAATTAAGGTAGTTAACTGACATTTATCAGATATCGGGCGATATACCCAATATTTTACAAGTATATTTACGTTCAACTGAAATAAAAAAATTATAATAAAAAATAAAACTATATTTGCCAAGATTAAAATTTATTTATATTATAATTCATAAAAGGAGTGTATAAACGTAATTACCTTAAATATACAATATATAAAATTGCAGCACATGATATTTGTATCTATCTCTTTTTCTTGAAATATGTTTATTTTTACTACCAAAACTACGTCACGTAACCCTTCTTCTAATTTTTAATAATAAATTTCTCGAAAACTATTAATAATTCATTGATTTGAAAATAAGTAATTTATTTTCTTGTTTAAAATAAATATGAAAATAACTAATAATAAATAAATATATCATCATGCCATTTACCTATTTTGGATCTGGCACTCTTCTCGATAAAATCTTGTTATATAATTATTTTTGTGTGTACAGTGCCGTCAAATTACAACCCCACAAATGATAATGCAAAATTTTGTAACAATTAAGAAACTAAACACGATTATTTACTAAGCAAATAGAAGTATTTACTAAATTTTCTGAAAATGCATCTTATATTTTTCCATGTGGAGGAAATATCTATAGGGGCTATGATGCATTACCACGGAGTTATGAATTTACCCTAATTGGGGATTTATAAGTAAATGTATAACAGAATCAATCTACATATTTAAATCGTGGAATATTAAAAACGCCTGAAGCAGAATCCGAACTAATTAAAATTTTAACTATTGTATTATCGGAATGTTTTGCAACAGAAACAATAAATTCCATATGACCTGAATATTTTAGCAGCAGTAAATCTAATACACTCTAAGAGTGAAGAGTCGACGCGTGATTCACTTTCCGCAGAAACAAGGATTTCGCACAACACACAAAGACGCCTATTTTCGTTCGCCCAGATACTTCAGATCTACAAAGATGAAAAGCAAACGCCAACAATACTTTGGACTTGGCATTGATATAAACACATTACAGAGTATTTCGACGGTCTGCGCTCTGTGAATGGCATTGACACTGAAAAGAACTGGCAGAAAATCTGCCGATAACAAATAATATTGCAATTGGTATTTTTAAATAGCTAACTACAGAATATTTAAATGTTAGGCACAATTCACATTGATTATAAGTTCAAAATATCAGCAAAATATTCATATTGACATTTTTCTACAAATAGACACTGACAAGGTGCACTGGCCTATTAACTTTATCTCGAACTTTGGCGCAATATTACTATTTTCTCAAGAAAATTTTCTAAAAGTGACTTTCGTAAATATTTGACTCATTAGTATGGTTATCGGGCTTTCCAAAACTGAAATAGTACTAGATTCTGGTCAAAACAATGTTAGTGCAAGCACGAAATACTTGCGCTTGAGGAAAAGCGAAAGAAGAAAAAATAATCTGGACTTCTGAATGCCGTATTTGAAAAACTAAACGAGATATCGAAAAATGGTTAACGGTTATAAAATTTTTATGCTTAAATAACTTACAGACAAATTTACAGTATTTTTTATTATTTTTTTTGAATACCCAAAATTAGCATCACAGAAAAAGTCAGGTACGACATCTCATAAAAAAATCTGTTGTGGGCACCACAACACCTCTTGCCACTGATTTCTTATCAAACAATGCAGGAACATGGACCACCACTATATCAAGAAACGCCTATCCCTTCAAAAAATTTACTTTTCAATAGTGACATGTTAAAAAATGACTTTTTTCAAACGTTGCTGTTTTTTCATAAAGCACAGATTTGCAGATTTAAACAAAAATTTTTAAATATAATTTTCTTTAACGTAAATGGTGACAGTAAGAGAAAAATGTTTCAAATAACAATTGTAGACAATAATATTTAAAACATTATTCTTACAACAAAAGTTGTCATTAAACCGTCATTTACTGAGATATTTCAAATTAACTTGATAGGGGTTCAAACTACCACTTCCGGTTATTGGATTATAACCAAAAACTAATCAATTCTTCCCAAGAGGATTTTCTGTTGAATAGTTTTTGAGAAACTGTAACTACAGAGATCCACACAAACCGACAGACAGACAGACTGAGAGACAGACAGACTGAGAGACAGACAGACAGACAGACAGACACACACACACACACAGAGATCATGGAGTAACTAGTAAGATCGTATGCTAGGGACACTAAAACTTGCTCATCCACTGTAAACTCACTACCAAATTTTTAGCATGATTCCTATACCTTCCTCTTAGTATGTGGCGGAAGGTAATAAAAAAGATACAGACAATGGGCGCATAAACCATAAACGAAATATGACAAATTTATATCAAAACACTTACGGAATAATTAGTACTAAAATATTTTTTTTTAAATATTCTGCAGCAAAGCGATATAACGAATTGAACATATTTTGACGTCATGTGTACTCGCATTGATTCTATTGGCCAGAAATATGAAAGTGCAAATCGCGCGTCTGCCGTGGCGCCCAACGCCTATTGTGGGCTAAAATAGAACTACGAAATATCATTTCATTTGTTTTGTTTGTTGGTACACAAACTTTAAAAAATCATATCTCGGGTAATATATGGAATTTTCACATCGGGTTTTCACTGATCGTCATATATTCTAATAAAGTTTCATAATTTATTTTTTTTAATTGGTTTATAGGCCCATTGCACTCAGCGCGTCTTAATAAATAAAGTATGCAATTGTTTTTGTAAAATCTCTTAACATGAATAATTGTTAGCACAAAAGTATGAAAATGTTTCAAAATTATAAGAAAAAAATAAAATTGCATCACTTTAAAGTTTGATTTACATGCCTTACCCCCCATAAAAATACACATGATACATGAGTTTTAATATTGTAAAAAATGATTTGAGTGTCTCTATCTCGAAAATGAAAAGATAAAAATCAAATTAGCATTAATGAGCTTATTCAGCATTCTTTAATTATCGGCTATATAAATTTTTATCATAGTATCTTTTGAAATAGAAATTTCATAATCAATCAAAATGGATAGAAAAATATTGAAAAATATTAAAATTGTTCACCTTTGGTAACCTATATCTTAAAAACGTATAATGATAATTTTAATTGGATTTAAATGTTTATAAAATAAATATTTATTCATGCCATTTATCATTTTGGGTGTAGCACATATCTTATATATTTTTGTGCGTGAAATGCGGTTATCAGCCGTCAAGCCACGATCCCCCAAAATGTTAGCGGCTGTGGAAATCGAACTTAGAACAACAAAATTTATTTTAAATTTACTTAGTGTTCTATTTATTATTGCAAAATATAACTTATCGAACAAAGCTGCAACTCACATAATTGCAAGTTAAATGATAAATAAATATAGTATTATCATGTATTATGTTTATCATGAACGAATGTGCGGTAAATATGATGTATTAGAAACAAGTCTGAGTTATATTATGTAAAAACAATTTAAAATTATTTAGTTTTTACCTTTGGATTTGGTGCAATTTTCATAATACGCATTAATTTTACAAAGAAAAAAAATTAAACTATCAAATTGAAATTTTTAATATTTTATTCGTTTCACAATATTTTTGGATCTAATTATATGTACCAATAGATGAACTAAAAAAAGTCTTGGGATGAGTTCAAATTTATTAATTGTGAAATCAAGTGAATTCTCAAGAAATACGAACGACCTATCAAACTAATAAAATTCTGAGTGTTATATTTTATTTATTTTCGGTTTAAAATATGTTTCTTTTCTCATTTAAATGTGTAAGAAGGTAGAAAACTAGTGCTCACCTCAGCACGGATCACAAATAAACGAAAAGTGAGAAAATAATCCAAAAAACATAATTATTTCTTCAGCAAACTGAACGAAACACCAAGCCATACAAATCACAAACTAACCGGTAAGAATTCAAGTAAGACTAAATCGTAATCAGTGTCTACAATGGCCGTAGGATCCAACAGAGGGGGTCGAACAAAACCAAAGTATTAGAACAATGAGTGCATTGAAGAAATTTGCAATACTTTAGGCGTAAGAACGATTCAGTTCCCGCCTACACCTAGATCTAAAGCACATACCCGTACTAACGCATTTCTATACAACTTTTGGTATAGGTCGACAGACTGATATGCGCCCCAGGGAGGTGTGGTTTCCTAACCGCTAACATTGCCTGTACATTAGGGTGCATCGAAAAAAGGCTATTTTTCCAAATCATCGATGCCGCCCTCCTAGAACCTTAGACTTTCATAAAATAAGATTTCAGTTTCTGTCTCACCATTTTGATGGGTTGTGGTCAAGCGTCGAAGCCCCAAAAATGGCCATTTTTTCATTTTTTTACATTTTCAATTGTAAAAATTGTAGTTTTGTTTAAATCATGTTTTTAATGACATGTGTAGACGCATTTTGAGTTGTTACTCTCATCGACTATCAAGTTTAATTGCATGTACCATTGCGATTGTTCAACGTATAGAGCTTCGAAAACGCCTAAAACTCAAGTTTTTGCGATTTTGTATTAGTTTTACGCTAACGTTTGCCCGTTGTATAATCAAATAAAATACATCCTATGTCTGGTTTGGTTATGGGATGCCGATTTCTGAAATTCACTTATAATTATTAAGTCAAGGAACAGGAACAAGAAGTCGGCATCCCA